>JBBGZY010001226.1:817500-2092500 GCA_037952925.1 Lithobates clamitans
CAGTACATATAAAATGCATTACAACCAGGGCTTTTTTTCAGGGGGAAATTGGTGGAACTCAGTTCCACCACCTATGGCTCAGACCCTTTGGTGCCTGCTCACCACAATCACTTGTAAACACAGAAGTCTGGTTTCTGTGTTTACAAGTGACAGCTCTGCACTCTGTATTTAATGCAATACTGGTATTTAATGCACCTTTAAGACCTCCTACTGTTTTCGTGAAATTTGAATGAACACACCCACTATTTGATGTGATTTGGAGTGTGTTTGTGAGTGGAGGGGTTTTGGGGGCTGTGGTTAAGTTCCAGCACCTATTGTTTGAGAAAAAAAGCCCCGATTACAACAATATATTTGTGTGTAATTTATGTGTGCATGCTGGTATTTCTTTCCATTATTTCATTTTGTCTTTTGTTATTCTACTGTCAGTGGGGCTTTGGTGAAATATCAATGGTCCAAACCAACTCCTAAAGTTTTTCTTTTGGCTTACAGAAAGAGAGTCCTTAATCTCCTTCTACTCTGCAACCATGCACTTTGTAAAATCCCCCACCCACCACTCACCATACTGAGAAGATCAATCCTTCCCCATGTTCCAGAAGGGGGAGAAGCCAGAACAGGGGCAGTGCGGGGGCTGTGGGATCAGTTGACTTGGGGAATGGGAGGATATGGGTGTTTCAGAGAACACATGAAAGTTTATAAAAGTTATTGGGATCAGAGAGAACACAGAGCATACAGACTGCAGCTGTACATTAGGGAAGGATATTGGGAATTGCAGAGGCGGCAGAGTGGCAGAGTGGCGTGGGGAGGGGCTATCAAATTTTGAATAAATAGCTTGCATCAGTGACACTTATTTCAGCTATTATTTTATAGAAGCATCTGGAGAACATTACATTATAACAGTACTACATTGTATATCTCTGTATGTTGCAGTCATTCAGGTGCTTATCTAATAGTTTCTTGAAACTATCAATGCCCCCCGCTAAGACCACCGCCTGTGGAAGGGAATTCCACATCCTTGCCGCTCTTACAGCAAAGAACCCTCTACGTAGTTTAAGGTTAAACCTCTTTTCTTCTAATTTTAATGAATGGCCACAAGTCTTGTTAGATTCTCTTCTGCGAAAAAGTTTTATTCCTATTGTGGGGTCACCAGTACGGTATTTGTATATTGAAATCATATCCCCTCTCAAGCGTCTCTTCTCCAGAGAGAATAAGTTCAGTGCTTGCAACCTTTCCTCATAACTAATATCCTCCAGACCCTTTATTAGCTTTGTTGCCCTTCTTTGTACTCACTCCATTTCCAGTACATCCTTCCTGAGGACTGGTGCCCAGAACTGGACAGCATACTCCAGGTGTGGCCGGGCCAGAGTCTTATAGAGCAGGAGAGTTATCGTTTTATCTCTGGAGTTGATCCCCTTTTTAATGCATGCCAATATTCTGCTTGCTTTGTTAGCAGCAGCTTGGCATTGCATGCCATTGCTGAGCCTATCATCTACTAGGACCCCCAGGTCCTTTTCCATCCTAGATTCCCCCAGAGGTTCTCCCCCCAATGTATAGATTGCATTCATATTTTTGCCGCCCAAATGCATTATTTTACATTTTTCTACATTGAACCTCATTTGCCATGTAGTTGCCCACCCCAATAATTTGTTCAGATCTTTTTGCAAGGTGTCCACATCCTGTGGAGAAGTTATTGCCCTGCTTATCTTGATATCGTTCCCAAATACAGAGATTGAACTGTTTACCCCATCCTCCAGGTCATTTATAAACAAATTAAATAGGATTGGTCCCAGCACAGAACCCTGGGGACCCCACTACCCACCCCTGACCATTTTGAGTACTCCCCATTTATCACCACCCTCTGAACTTGCCCTTGTAGCCAGTTTTCAATCCATGTACTCACCCTATGGTCCATCCCAACGGACCTTATTTTGTACAGTAAATGTTTATGGGGAACTGTGTCAAATGCTTTTGCAAATTCTAGATACACCACGTCTACGGGCCTTCCTTTATCTAGCTGGCAACTCACCTCCTCATAAAAGGTTAGTAGATTGGTTTGGTAAGAACGGCTGGTACCATTCCAGTCAGTAGACTTAAGTAAAAATTAGTAACAATGGTCTGGCAATTACTTTACTGAGTTCCCTAAGTACCCTCGGGTGCAAGCCATCTGGTCCCGGTGATTTATTATGTTAAGTTTCTTAAGTCTAATTTTCATTCTGTCCTCTGTTAACCATGGAGGTGCTTCTTGTGATGTGTCATGAGGATAAACAATGCAGTTTTGGTTACTGAAGCCCCCCGATTCCCTCGTGAAGACTGAGGAGAAGAATAAAGTCAATACCTTCACCATCTCCCCATCCTTTGTAACCAGATGTCCTTCCTCATTCTTTTTGGGGCCAATATGGTCTGTCCTCCCTTTTTACTGTTTACATACTTAAATAATTTCTTGGGATATTTTTTGCTCTCCTCCACTATGTGTCTTTCATGTTCTATCTTATCCGTCCTTATTGCACCCTTACATTTTTTGTTGCATTTTTTATAAAGTCTGAATGCTGATGATGATCCCTTAACCTTGTATTTTTTGAAGGCCTACTCCTTTGCTTTTATATGCATTTTTACATTGGAGTTAAGCCATACAGGACTTTTGTTCGCTCTTTGAAATTCATTACCCAATGGGATGCATTGGCTAATGCCCTTATTTAAAATGCTCTTAAAGCAAACCCATCTCTCCACCGTGTTCTTTGTTCCTAAGATTTTATCCCAATTTACGCCTTCTAGCAATGTTCGTAGTTTAGGGAAGTTGGCTCTTTTGAAATCCAGTGTCTTTGTATTCCCCTTATGTTTCCTATTTCTGTGATTTATACTGAAGCCAATTGACCTGTGATCGCTGTTACCTAAATTGCCCCGTATTTCCACATCCGTGATCCGGTCTGTATTGTTGGTAATCAGTAGATTCAGTAATGCTTTATTTATAGTTGGTGCATCTACCATCTGAGCCCATAAAATTGTCCTGCCAATTTAGGAACATTTAGGAACTGGTGAGCCTTAGATGAATGCACAGTTCCCTCCGCCCAGTCTATGTCTGGATAATTAAAATCCACAATTATGATAACACTTCCCATCCTTGCTGCTAATCCAAATTGTGATAGGAGCTCTGCCTCCCCTTCCTCCCTCAGGTTAGGAGGCCTATAGCATACTCCCAGTATTTTTTTCCCCTTAGCTTCATCCCTTTGGAGCTCTAACCGTAAGGATTCCACCTCCTCCCTAGCTCCCTTAGTGATGTCATCTCTCACATTCACTTTTACATAATTCTTGCTATATAGGCATTCCCCTCCCCCTTTTATACCCTCTCTATCCTTGCGATAAAGGGTATACCCTTGAATGTTTGCCAGCCAATCATGAGAGCTGTTGAACCAGGTCTCTGAAATTCCCACAAAATCCAAATCCTCCTAATACAACAGTACCTTGATTTCACCAATCTTGTCCCCCAGGCTCCTGGCAACATGCCACATAGTTTAGACCGGTCACATATTATCCTCTTATTGGGTGTTCTGAGATTGCAACTAGGACTTGCTACTATACTTACCTTATGTTTATGTGCTTTGGTCAACCTACCACTAATGCCCCCAATACTATAGTTAATAATATAGAAATAGAAAACAGGAGAAAAATAATAAGAGAAGGATGGGGGAGTAGTTAGGATTGATTTGAGCTGACTTGGGGTAATTTGTTTAATTAACAACAAATTTTATATAAAAAACATGTTTTTTTTTACTAGTAAGGTTGTTTTAACTGACAGTATATACAGATCAAAGGTTTGTACTGTATATAGGTCTATAGGAGAAGAGGACAAAGCTGGATGAGCAAGCCATGTGAGTATATTTATTAAGCATAATAAAACAAAGGTAAAGGGTGCATAGACTGATTTCTTTTTGTTTCTCTTTTCACACTGAACTCATTTTGACAAGGGCTAAGCTGGATGTACCTGGGTTCAGTGTGGCGCAGGTTCAGCAAACAGGACTGAAGTTCAATTGAAGTCAATGGGAGCCAAACCTTAGACATTAGTAATGGTCATTTTATGGGCTAACTGGCAAGGGATTTCCAAAACAAAATGACATGGGGAGCTAGGCAGTGGCCTCAGGGACATGTACCAATGAAAAGGAAAATATTGTTCAGTGGAAAGAGGTTTTTTTTTATTGGCTTAAAGGAAAGGTCAACATTAAAAATACAAAAATCCTTTAAATTACATACATAGGGGATGCCTTAAAGTTATATGTGGTTTCAGAGAACTGTTCTCAGAGAAAGCACCAATCACACCATAATGCAGCATCGCATAAATTGCATGTGTAATAATTTAGTAATACATATTGCAGCAACCCAATAAGGTTGGTTTCCAAATGCTTAATTGATTGATTGCTGTAGCATTTAAAGTCCATAATTGACATCTGGAAGTAGCAGCTATGGGACACTAACATGAAAAATCAAAAGTGCTCATTTTAAAGGCTTATACTGTATGCAAGTTATTGTCATAAAAAGTGTTTGGGGATCTGGGTCCTGCCCCAGGGGACATGTATCAATGCAAATTTTTTTTTTTAAAAACAGCCGTTTTTTTGGGAGCAGTGATTCTTTTAATTCTTAAAGTGAAACAATAAACATGAAATATTCCTTTAAATATCCTGCCTGGGGGTGTCTATAGTATGCCTGTAAAGTGGCACATTTTTCCCGTGTGTAGAACAGTACCTCAGTAAAATGACATTTCTAAAGGAAAAGTTGTCATTTAAAACTAGGGATGGGCCGAACACCCTCCTGTTTGGTTCGCATCCAGAACATGTGAACAGGCAAAAAATTTGTTCAAACACGCGAACACCATTAAAGTCTATGGGACATGAACATGAAAAATCAAAAAAAATCAAAATTTTACTTTCAATAGATTTTTATTTTCCAACGCACACGATTCGCATAACAGATTATCAGCTTGACAAAAGGCAATAGACATAACATCATAAACAGGTGTCTAATAATAATAATAATGTATAAGCTACAAGGCCCCATCTGGTATTTCCGGGCACCACAGTGGGCCGCTTGTGAATAGGGTGGGTCGTGCCCCTAACTAGTAGGCAGAATGATAGCGTGGCAGTTGGCTAAGGGAGTATCCGGATGGGAGGGGTCCTTCCCGTCCTGGGCACCCCTAATGGGATCATCCTGTGCCCCAGTCAGGCCATTCTCCCCCAACTGCCCCTCCACCCCATAGTTTCCCAGCAAGGAGATAGGAGGAGCCGGAGGTAGTCCTAGCGCGCCCCTGGTTCGGGTTAGCAGAGGTTACTAGCCCTTCAGCGTTGCTGAATAGACTATAGAACAAACAGATTATGATATACCCTTAAGTCATACCAACCTAACATGGGTGATAGAAGAGAGGGGGAAAAAGAAAGTGGAAAGGGGGGAGATAAGAAAAGGAAGGGTTTTGGAAACACATGCCTGACTTTATTTGGAAGATTGAGGGTGATTAGGGTGAACCCCTGTAATGAGGGAGATTTCTTGATAAGCAGCCCAGGGTTCCCATACTGTTTCAAATTTTTGAGTTTTATCCAACAGGATACTGGCTAATTTTTCTTGAGCCATAATCCATGAGATCTTGTGTCGTACTGCAGTAATGGATATCTTTGGCTGTTTCCATGCCCTGGCAATTGTGAGTTTAGCCCCAAGGAAAATAAAGTGTATTAGCTTCTGATTGGGCTTGGATATATGGGCAAATGGGTGTTAAGGAGGGCTACAGAAGCAGACCTGGGGACCCCGTGACCTTGTAAATGAGATTAAAGATTCTCTGTCATGCTGGTCTGATTCTGGGACATTCCCACCAGATATGCTCCATCGAGCCCAGGAGTTGGCATCCCCTAAAGCAACCGGGGGCTGCTGATGGGTAGATAGCCGCATGCCTGGTGGGAGTCATGTACCACCTCATGAGTACCTTCAGGTCCGCTTCCATAAGGGTTGTGTTAAGGATACCCCGGAATGATCGAGAGCACGCTGCTTGCCAGGTCTCCAGGTCCCACTCCTGCTGGAGGTCAGCCTCCCATGCTGTTATATAGGTAGATTTATCCGTCGGGTGAGTGAGTGATGAGTAGATGGTCGAAATTCCTCCCCTTTGCACCACGGCCTGCCCACACCAGAGCTCATATGCTGTGAATTTGGGTGGGAGAGGTTTTTCTGCCCAGATTGAGCGTAAAAAGTGTGAGATCTGTCCAAATCTTAATTTTTCAGAGTCCAGGAGATCCAGATTGTTAATACATTGGCCCAGGGTGAGTGGCCCCTTGCTTTGAAGTAGTGTCCTATGCGGTACAGCCCCTTGTCCAGCCACCATCTAAAGGCCTTGATGTCCATGCAAACAGGAAAGTTTGGGTTGTGAAATATGTGGGCTAATGGTTGCCCTTTTGAAACAAGGGCTGGGAGGTGACGAATGCTGTCCCAGAGGGCATAAGAATGAGAGAGGGAAGGAGATAAGATTGGTTTTCTCTGTTTTTGGGGGCACCAGAGTAGGTATTCTAGTTTGAAATGGGGGGCTGCCTGCCTTTCTATCTGGACCCAGTCTGGTTTTTCCAGTCTCGAGTATACTGTGGAGAGTTGGGTAAGTCTGGCGGCTAAGTAGTATTTATATAGGTTTGGCAAACCGAGCCCCCCTTTTGTCCTGTGGAGATAAAGAGTATGTTGGGGGATTCTGTACCCCGTGTTGCCCCAGATAAATTTGAGTAATTTACTTTGTAAAGATCGCAACTGGTCCTTTCTTAGATGGAGAGGGAGTGAAAAAGATATAGAATTCTAGGGAGAAGGGTCATCTTAATATAGTTTATTCTGCCCAGCCAGGACAGTTCATGTTTTGACCAGTTTTTCAGATCTGCTTCTAGTTTTTTTTTTTTTTTTTTTAATAGTTTTTATTCAAGTTTTGTCAGTTTACAAAGATATACACTATGCTGACACATAACAATAGATATCGTACATCAAGATATAAACCATAAATGCTAACAGTTATTTACATCTTTACATTCTTAATACAATTCCTTGAGATGAGAGGAATAAGACGAGGCAGGAGGGGCTGTATGCCCCCGCCAGCCACCCCATTTGGGAGCTAACTGTGGCTTGACTGAGGCACAGCCTCCGCATACCTCTGTGCTAACAGCAGTATTAACAAGGTTATATCTGTTAGCGTTCTTGTAACAACAGCGTATAGTTAGAAACCAATAAAAGGAGCTAAAGTGTATATAATACAGGATCATTTTATAAGCCATATGGAAAGGGATGGTCATGGGTGTTTTTTAAGAAAAAATAAAAAACAGCAGATGTGGTGTCAATCATTTATGATAATTATCATACCACTTTATCCAGCCTTGCCAGCGTAGAAAATGCGTCGTACTTTCCATTAATGGATGCTAGCATCTTTTCATAAGTGTAATGCAAAGACAATGTAGTTATCGCCTCTTCTATGTCTGGAGGGTGCAGCGATCTCCATTTTCTTAGTATTACTAGTTTGGCCGCTAGGAATAAGTGAACAGTAAATTGTCTATGTAGTGGTGGGATGTGGGATGTCTTCTATACCTATGTTTAGGATAGCTAAGGATGAAGGATTCCGTATAGTTAAATTCGTTATTTGATGCAGGATTGTGAGGATGTGAGACCAATATGACGTCAGGTGTGTACATCCCCATAGGATGTGATAGATAGTGCCGGTTTGCCCACAATTTCTCCAACAGGTGGAGGGTGCGGAGCAATTGAATTTAGCTAGAAGGTATGTTGTTAAATACCAACGCTGTATGATCTTATGTGAGAGTTCCCATAGGTTGGTGCTATTGGTAGCTGAGTGGATATATTGTATTGCTTTGTGCCATTGTTGTGGGGAAAAGGTATCCTTAAGATCTCTTTCCCATGCTAGCATGGAATTTGTTTTGTTGAATATGTTTTTGTCATGGAGATAAGTGTAAAATAACGATATACCTCCTTTGCGAGGAACTTTGGCTGTGAGATATACGTGAATTTGCCAGAATAACTTATAAATGACGTTACGTTGGGTCTGGGATCAAAAGTAACATTTCTGTCTTTGCAGATGACACCAAGCTATGCAGTGGAATAACGTCCTTACAGGATGTCTCCAATTTACAAGCTGACCTCAATGCTCTGTCTAATTGGGCGACTATGTGGCAGATGAGGTTTAATGTTGAGAAATGTAAAGTTATGCACTTGGGGGCTAAGAATATGCATGCATCATACATGCTAGGGGGAGTACAACTGGGGGAATCCCTGGTGGAGAAGGATCTGGGGGTTTTGGTAGATCATAAGCTCAATAATAGCATGCAATGCCAAGCTGCGGTTTCCAAAGCGAGCAAAGTTCTTTCTTGTATTAAGAGAGGTATGGACTCCAGAGAGAGAGATATCATTTTGCCCCTGTTCAAATCATTAGTAAGACCTCATCTGGAATATGCAGTTCAGTTTTGGACACCAGTTCTCAAAAAGGATATCGGGGAACTGGAGAAAGTGCAGAGAAGGGCAACCAAACTGATAAGAGGCATGGGGGAGCTCAGCTATGAGGAAAGATTAGAGGAACTGAATTTGTTCACTCTTGAGAAGAGGAGAATAAGGGGGGATATGATCAACATGTTTAAATATATAAGGGGTCCATATAGTGAACTTGGTGTTGAGTTATTCACTTTACGGTCAACACAGAGGACAAGGGGGCACTCTTTACGACTGGAGGAAAAGAGATTTCATCTCCAAATACGGAAAGGTTTCTTCACAGTAAGAGCTGTGAAAATGTGGAATAGACTCCCTCCAGAGGTGGTTCTGGCCAGCTCAGTAGATTGCTTTAAGAAAGGCCTGGATACTTTCCTAAATGTACATAATATAACTGGGTACTGACATTTTATAGGTAAAGTTGATCCAGGGAAAATCCGATTGCCTCTCTGGGATCAGGAAGGAATTTTTTCCCCTGCTGTAGCAAATTGGAGCATGCTCTGCTGGGGTTTTTTGCCTTCCTCTGGATCAACGGTGGGTATAGTATTGGGTATATTGGATTGTACGTTTTTTTGTTTTTTTTTTTGTTTTGTTTTGTTTTTTTTTTTTTTTTTTTTATGGTTGGACTGGATGGACTTGTGTCTTTTTTCAACCTGACTAACTATGTAACTATGTAACTATGTTTTTTGAGGTAAGTAGCAATTCTAAAATGTTGAAAACGTTCTGAAGAAGGCAGATTATAAGTCGTTTGTAGAGTGTCAAACGAACTGACTTTAGTGTCGGAATGTAAGTCCGAAACCCATTGTATTCCCTTCGCTGTCCATCTATTCAAGGGTATGTCTGGGATCAATAAAGCCAATGTTGACAGAGGGATCGACAAGGATATAGTAGGAGATGATCTGGATTTAGTTGTTATCAGTGTTTTCCATGAGTTTAGTGTTGCTAGAGTCGGGAGAGAGATGTCAGAGGGTTTAGACTTTAGGTGCATAGAAGCTAACAAGTAATCATAGATGCTTCCTCCTGGTATGTTAGTTTGTTCAATAGAACACCAAAGAGGCTGTTGGGGATGGGGGAACCACCCTCTTAGTTGTGCTAGGATTGCAGCTAGATGGTAGTCCGCCAAAATTGGGAGACCAACCCCTCCTGCTGTTTTTGTTTTACGGAGTTCGGTTAGAGCACTTTTGGCTTTTTTGCCATCCCATAAATATCTAGAAAGTATGGATTGTAAGGTATGAAAGTGTTGTCGTGGGACAGGGATGGGAACTGTGCGAAATATATATAGTATTTGTGGCAGAATTTGCATTTTGAAGGCAGCCAGCCTGCCTGACCATGACAATGTGTGTTTGCTTAGGGATTGGAGACCTATTTGCAATGTACGTATTAACGGAAGGTAATTAGCGTGAAATAATTGTGAGGGGTAGGATGTTAGTTTAATCCCTTAGTAAGTTATTTCTTGTGAGTCCCATACGTATGGGTATTTGTGTTGCAAAATTATTTTATCTGATGTTGCTACTCCAAGATCCAATATGTAAGATTTGGTTTCGTTCACCTTGTAATATGATACCTTACCATAGTCATGTAAAAGTTGAGATACATGTTGTAGGGAAGACACCGGATTAGTTAACATGAGGATCACGTCGTCAGCAAAGAGACTTATGACGTGTTTACGGTTATTGAAAGTAAAACCTTGTATATTAGGGTTTTGTCTTATGCTGGCTGCAAGGGGCTCCATTAAGAGGTTGAAAATGAGAGGGGATAATGGACAGCCCTGGCGGGTGCCATTTGTGATCTTGAAAGGTTTAGATAGCATACCAGAGGTGTATACCCTAGCTGATGGTGAGGTATATAAAGATAGTATTGCAGACAATATATGACCTGTAAAACCAAATTTTTCCAAAGTGGTTGAGAGATATGTCCAGTGCACTCTGTTGAATGCCTTCTCTGCATCCAAAGCAAGAAGCAGAGAAGGCGTCCCATGTTTCCTTGCTGTATGAATCACATCTATTAGTCTTCTGGTAGCATCAGATGTTTGCCTACCTTTGGTGAATCCAGATTGATCTGGGTTGATTATAGTGGGGAGGATGTCAATAAGCCTCAGTGCTATCATTTTGGCATAAAGCTTGAGATCAGTATTCAATAAGGATATCGGTCTAAAGTTTTGAGGTACATCCGGTGTCTTCCCTGGTTTAGGCAACGTGACTATTAATGCTTCTAACATTTCAGGTGGAAAAGAAGACGAAGCAGCAGCAGCTTCAAATACCTTTAGAAGGTGCGGTCCTAAATAGTGTTTAAAAGTCTTATAATATTCCCCTGTCAAACCATCTGGTCCTGGAGATTTATTGATAGGAAGAGTGTCAATTACTGTCAGTAGTTCAGATAGCGAGAAAGGGGAATTCAAGGCTTGAATTTGAGAAGTAGAGAGTTTGGGTAGATTAATATTTTCTAAAAATTCATTTATAGTTCTTTGTGATGGCTGGACAATATGATTGTCATGATTAAGGTTGTATAGGGACCCGTAGTATTCGCTAAATGCATTAGCAATGCCTTGGGGGTGAAATACTTTTTGTTTGGAAGTAGGGCTAATGAGGAAAGGTATTTTAGTCTTGAAGCGTTGGCCTCGTAGTTCACGGGCCAGTGCTTTGCCAGCTTTGTTGCTGGTCGAATAGAAAAACATTTTTAGTCATCGTTCCTTTTGTTCAAAGGAATGAAGTAATTCTAACCTGAGAGCGTGTCGCAGGTCTGTCAGCTTTTTGCTAACCTGGCTTGTAGGGTTTTTTTTGTCTATAACTTCTAGAGCTGCTGCTTTTGTTTTTTAAGCTTTGTAGACAATTGAATAAATATGCCTCTAATGTATGCCTTGTGGGCATTCCAAAGCACATACGGATCATTTGTGGAAGAGGAATTGATCTGGAAGTAATCAGACAAATGGTTTTATAGCGATTTCTTAGTGGTTGTGGATTGTATTACTTGAGGGCTTGCGCGCCATATGAATGCCCCATTAGTAGGATAATTGTCTCCTAGTGTTAAGAGGATAGAAGCGTGATCTGACCAAGTAATATTATTTATTTTAATATCAATCACTTTTTGAATCAACCATTTGTCTATTAGGACCAGATCGATCCTCGAATAAATGCAATGCCTGTGAGAGTAAAATGTGAAGTCCTGTTCATTAGCATGTTTACAGCGCCAGCTATCGAATAGATCATGCGATCTGAGGAAAAAGTTCAGAGAAGGAGGTTTTTTTGAGTAAGTCGAGGTAGAATCCATGCTGGGATCAGGAGTAATGTTAAAGTCTCCACAAATTATAAGGGAACCTTGTTGGATTCTTTTCAGTTTCTTCATCAACCTGTTCAGGAAATTAATTTGTTTGGTATTGGGAACATATACATTCACAAGAGTATAGCGGGTGGAATTTATATCACAGATAATAATTAGGTATCTGCCTGCTATATCGGATATTTCGGAATGAAGGTGAAATGATATAGAATCTTTGATAGCTACCATGACCCCTCTTTTTTTCGCATTCATATTGGAGAAAAAGTAGTGTTGAAAAGTTCTGTGAGAGCATTTTGGTGGTGTTGCGTGATGGAAGTGTGTTTCTTGAACGCACAGAATATCGCATTGGGAAGAGTCAGCGTCTTTCCAAAGAGATGCTCTCTTGGCTGGGTGATTTAAACCATGGGCATTGATGGATAGTATTTTAACTGGCATCGTGTATATAGGAGGGTATGCTGTATGACGAAGTGGAGTAGTACAAGAAAAAAGACCTCTCCTGCGCTCAGGTGTCCATGAACTGGATATGTGGTGCAGCCACCTATAGAAGTGATGCCTAGCGTCTTGCAGCCCTCATTTGAACAATGGGTATTCAAGCTAAAAAACACAAAAAAGAAAGAGGGCGCACCAACCTAGTGCATTACCACTGATAAACTTTAATGCAGCATAAAAACAGTAAAAATTATACTCACAAACGAGCTAGTATAAATAGCTTTCAAAAGGGCGCAAAAGCGCTGTTTCTGTGGATCGACACCCCAGGACCTGTTGCCGAGAGGATAAGACCAGCGCAAATGGCTGATGGCTTACGCGTTTCGGGGGAGCACCACTTTCTTCAGAGCCTAAGCGGGCAATGGTTGGTCTCTCGAGTTGCTCTCTCTATAAATGTATGTATGTGCCTGTGTCAACCCCACCCAATTAGTGACGACGCCCCCTCCCACAGATATTGGGCACCACCCACCCATTCGGGTTAACCCTCCCTATCCCATCCCTCTGAGTGTAATTCCCCATTTGTAGCCAGAATATAGAGGGCAAACATCACTCTATGTTATCTGCTAAAAAGATAATGATAGTAGTAGTACTAGTACAAAAAGAAATTGATTAATTGAAAAAATAAATAAATAGATATAAATATAAATATAGAAACACTGGACCATTAGATCAGTTTCACTCTCACCATAGGCTATGTGCAACAGGGCAGGGGAAGGGGGATTGGGTGCGCCAAAACAAAGACACCTCGCCTCCTGCATGCAGCTCTAGTTGTGTCCCCATGCCTCTGATCTACTGGGGTGGATGATACCGGGCTCCTCCGGCTCCCAGGAGCCATAATAGTGCCGCATGCCATGTGTGGAACGCACGCCATTCAAAAGACCAGGAAGTGCGGGCGTACCTGCGTTCCACCCGCAACTTCCGGCCGATCGTGGCGTCATTTCCCCCTCCTCCACAGGCGTCAGAGGTCCCTGTGCGCCAGGAACACGGCCCGGAAGCGTGGGTGTGTTTGCGTTCCACCCACTGCTTCCGACCGTCAACCTGTGGTAAATAATGGGCGCGCATCTCAGTATGGCCGCGCGCTCTCTATCAATCGCTCCACTACTAACATTATCATTGGCAGAGACGCGATCTGGCTAAGCAGGACAAGCAGCATTCTGGCGGGGGCTACTAGCAGCGCTCAACCCACTTTTCTCTAAAGAAACATTGATGAAAAATGGAGGGGAAAAGGAATGTATAATTTAAAAACTTAATTAATTAATTAAAAAATAAAAATAAAATTGAAAATATTATAATGTGAATATCGATTCCCAAATAAGGAAGTGGAAAAAGGGATAATGGAAAATGGATTCCAAACCTATAGGTTGATCATAATGTAAAATTATTAGATTAATAGGAGTCCGCAGAAATATCCCTCCAAGGTACAGTAGATCATACCATATCCATAAAATTCATAGATTGAAATATAACATATAATATACTTAATGTTAAAAGAACAACACATGGGAGTCCATAACAATTAGTCGTTATGATATCAGCACGATACTAATCTAGAGGAGAAAGGATTGTAAAATAATAAATAATACATAGTATAAAATACTAAAAATACATATGGGATCTCAAAGTGAATACTGAACCTCATCAGCCTATACCAACATTAGTCACCATTAGGCACAGCAATAGGGTGTTCCTACTGAAAGGCTACACCCCACTCCATGTAGATATAAAATATATATAAATATAGTGACAAATATGTAGAAGTGGAGTAGTACTCATGCTTGATAGATGATTTCTTTTCCAGGATGGCTTTGCGTCTGGAGTGTCCTTCAGGATGGATAGGCGGGTCGCAGGGTTGGTTTGATCCTTTCCATAAGAGCATATATGGGTACAGCTCTGTAGATGGTGGTTGATCCATAAAAACTATGCAAAACAAGCAACAGAACAAACGAAAAGGAGAAAAAAGAAAAGTTACAGGGTGATAGGAGAATCCGCAGGGGGATTCGTGATCCATAAGCACTGTTCAGTAAATTTGAGGGGTATTGGAAATATTTCCAAGTATGCCTTCGCCGGGGGATTGCGGGTATAAGAATTGGATGGGTCACTTAGGAGCAATCCGGTATTGGAGCCGGTTTTTTATCACTCTTCTTTCGTTTCACCACCTGCCAGTCTGCCTGTATGTGTGAAGGAGGGTCGACTGGTATGGGAGAAGGACATGTCTCTGACAGTATGCCCCACTGTCTGAGGATGTGCAGGCCTTCCTCCATAGTGGAGACCGTGGTGGTCACACCGTTATGAGTGATTGAGAGCGCAGCTGGATACTTCCATCTGTGAAGTATGTGATGGTTGCGTAGCGCTTAAGTAATGGTAGCTAGATTGCAGCGTTTTTGAAGGGTATGTCTAGACAGATCAGGGAGTAGCTGAAGAGTGGCATATTTAGGTGGGCGCTGATCAGGGTTGCGGAAAAAGGCCAATATGGCTTCTTTTGCTTTATAAAAGTGGAGCCTTAATAGAACATCTCTGGGTACATCATCTGGTAAAAAGGATGGTTTAGGTATTCTGTGCACCCTATCCACTGTGAGCTCCAACGCAGACATTTCAGGGAGCAGTGCCGTGAATAACTCTTGGACATATTGTGGTAGTTGTAGTGCAGGGATGGATTCAGGAATGCCTCTTACTTTTAGGTTATTCCTTCTGGATCTGTCCTCGAGGTCAGATAATTTGTCTTTGATCCAGGAAACTTCATCTGACTGGATAGCATGAGCATCCACCATTGCATTGAAAGAGGATGCATGTGAATCTAGAGTAATCTCAATCTGATTTACCCTTTCACCTAGTGAATGCACTTCTACCTGACATTTTTGCACTGTTTGCAGCATGTCCTGATGCAGAGATGATCTCAGGGACATTAGCATCTCCTTGAGGACAGTGTCTGAGACTGGCTGCCCAGATGTAGAAATCCCTCTATGGGATCAGGGGCTACTGAGGCCTGTGACTGTGAGGTAGTGTGAGCGCTTACCTCCATGTCATGCAGCGGCCTAGTAACCTGAGGAGAGGATGTCCTCTGTCTAGACTTGGCAGGGCTTCTGGTAGTCGGTGTGGACGCCGCTGAGGACGATCCGCTGTGTGGATGTCCTGGATCAGTGCCGCTCAGACCAGAAGAATAGGCCGTGGATGTGGCCTGTTTCGGTCCGCGCTTCATCTGGGCGCCATTTTGGCTAGGCCGCTCTGAGGTGAAGTACCCCGGCAGCTTGCGGAGCTGTGGCGGCGGTTCTTTTCTTCTCCGCGGCATCTCTGGAGGTGTATTGAGCTCCGATGTGGCGGATGGAGGAGGATGATTCGTCCAGATTCTCCGATGGAGACGGATTTCCCCGGCGAGGTGACGGAGCTCAGAAGCTAAGCGGCCATCTATGGGCTCGGACGCAACGCCCCTTGCTTCTAGTTTTTGATATAGGGGAGGGTAATTATTAATGTAAAGGGATTCCGTTTGCGCTGTTAGGGTGATCCCTAGATATTTAATAGCGGATGAGCTCCATTCAAACTTGAAGGACTGTTGGAGTAGGAAGGTGGGAGAGACACATTCAAAGCTTGTGATTTGGCGTAATTAACCTGAAGCCCAAAGATTGTAGAGTTCCACTAGTACTTTGAATAGGCTGAGTAGGGAGGTAATGGGAGAGGTTAGAAAAAGGAGTATGTCGTCTGCGAATAGACCGCATTTGTGGGTCTGATCTTCGCATGTAACCCCCTGAATATTAGGGTTCTGTCTAATGGCTATGGCTAGGGTTTCAATTGCCATGGCAAAAATGAATTGGGACAGTGGACATCCCTGTCTGGTCCCCCTAGCTATTTCTATTGGGGAGGAGTAGTGTCCCTGCAGGCGGACTTGGGCCTTGGGATGAGAGTAAAGGGCTTGTATCACTCCCATGAAGTGTGGGCCGAAGCCCCATCTCTCTAGCAGGGAGAAGAGGTATGGCCAGGACACAGAGTCAAAGGCCTTTTGCAGGTCAAGTGCGAGGAGAAAACCTTGTTGTTTCGTGCCCCTGTCCCAATTTGATTGCAGGATGGAGACAATGTCCACCACTCTTCTCAATTGATCTGGGCCTTGTCTGCCTGGGATAAATCCTACCTGGTCTTTGTGAATATATTTACTAATAAAGGAAGAGAGGCGGTCCGCTAGAATTTTAGTTAGTATTTTGAGGTCATTATTTATGAGATAGATGGGGCGATAGTTGCAGACTTCTACTGGGTTTTTATTCAGTTTCGGTATGACCATAATGTACGCAGTTTTGAGTTGCAGTTTGGGAAAGTCCCCTGTCAAGAAGTTCAGAGAATTTAAGGTATAGGTCAGCAATTGAAAAGGCAGGGGCTGCGGCCTGGGAGCTAGCAGAGTATGGATCAGCATGGCTTGCTGTGTTAGGCCCCACAGGGGAGAGGGCATAGTCCTCCATGGTGCGCCCGATCAGGGATTCTGTGGAGGCTGGGGATGTCCTGCTGGGTACTCACATGTACCAGGGGGGTGAACTGCAGGGTGGCCGGGGCTATCATCAGCCTGCCGTCGGGAGTGTCTTCAGCGTTGGAGACATGAGGCCAGATCGCGGGCGCAATCTTGGATCCGCCGGTCAGATCTAATGTGCCAAATTGCAGCCTTAAGTCTCTCCTTACGGTGGAACCGGACATATAGGGGGATACTCAGGTGTCCGGGGGTGCCATAGGTGGCGATGGCTCCGCTCCTGGATTGCTGTGGACATCCTCCCCATGTTGAGGGCATGTGGCCTGGTACGGTTCAGGAGGGGGGGGGCGCTCTCTCGTCCCCCCCTCTTTTTCTGCAGCCTGCCAGGTGCGTGCTTAGATAAGGGTCTGGTGTGGATTTTTGGGGGAACCCCACACCATTTTATTTTTATTTTGGTGCGGATTTCCCCTTAATATCCATACCAGACCTGAAGGGCCTGGTAATGGAATTTTGGGGGACCCCCACACATTTTTTTTTTAATTTTTAAATGACTTTCAATGACTTTTATGTGTATTGTCGGGACTGACAATTTATTAATAGCCGGCACTAGCGCTAGCACTTTTTTTTCCTTTAGAAATGTCATTTTGCTCTCGTACTGTTATAAACACGAGAATAATGCACTACTTTACAGGCATACTATAGACACCCCCCAGGTACGAAATTTAAAGGAATATTTCACTTTTATTGTTTGACTTTAAGCATTATTAAAATCACTGCTCCCGAAAAAACTTCTGTTTTTAAAACTTTTTTTGCATTGATACATGTCCCCTGGGGCAGGACCCAGGTCCCCAAACACTTTTTATGACAATAACTTGCATATTAACCTTTAAAATTAGCACTTTAGATTTCTCCCATAGAATTTTAAAGGGTGTTCCGTGGCTGTTCGAATTTGCCGCGAACCCCCCAAATTGTTCGCTGTTCGGCTAATGGGCGAACAGCCAATGTTCGAGTAGAAATCATGTTCAACTCAAACAGATAGCCCATCTCTATTTAAAACTGATCGCGGCTGTAATGAATTGTCTCGGCAATATAGATATAACTCATTGAAAAAAAGGACATGGGTCCCCCCCAGTCCATTACCACGCACTTTGGGTCTGGTATGAATATTAAGGGGAACCCCGAACCAAAAATGTAAAAAAAAATTGCGTGGGGTCCCCCAAAAATCCATACCAGGCCCTTTAGGTCTGGAATGGAAATTAAGGGGAATCCTGTGCCAGATTTTAAAAAAAATGGCGTAGGGTCCCCCCTAAAATCCATACCAGACTCTTCAGGGGCTTTCCCCATGATGTCAGAGGGGGGCGGGGTCACCCATTTAGGTCACCGGCTGGCCCTGCCCTCAGCTATATAAGAAATGTCACCCAGAAGAAGCGTCAGTTGGTGGGATATTTTTTTTTTTTTTCCATGAAATTTTTATTACGTTTTTTCAAGATTACAGAGATGACAAAAAAAAAACTGAACGTACAGAAGGTAAGCAGTAATATACAAGATATATCAAAACAGTAAAACCGTAACAGAGGTATACACTTGCAATGTAGATTTAAAAAAACAGATAGATTTTATTGTGAGATCTCGATAAAGGAACGTTTCTGCGTTTATCAGCAGGAAATAATAACAATGGTGACAGAGGTAGCACGGTGGTCTCCATATTCCCAGTGACAGGGGGACGGGTACAGCATAGTGATGGGGCTCCAAGTATTATTAGGGTGTAAACCAAGGTACGCCACCACATGACCCACTCACCCCTAACGGGCTCAAAACTGTGAGTGGGAGAGGGCCATGTATTTTTATTGTTGAGTATTGAACATAGTCAGTTTGTTGTGAAGTTGAGGTCGGCCCCATCACAATGGAACTGTATCCATGTATGGGTCATCTAAGTGTCCCGGAGGTCAGTTGGGTCCATTTGTAAGTAAGGTGTGATACATAGGACGGATTGTAAGGTTGACCCAGGGGTTAATGTGTAGCGAAGGGGGGATAGGTCAGGGGAGGGGAGTCAGAGACCATGCACAGGGTAAAGTGAGCTGTGATGGAGTTGAAAGAATTTGAGGCGTTCATCCCAAGTGTGGTGTGGTGGTACATGTTGTCGGATCCGTAGCATTTGCGGAGCCTCTATAGTGCAACCAACAAGCCCATGTTTCCATATATTTCTGCGGATTATCCTTGGCCTGATGTATAAGATTTTCCATTTCCACAATTTTGTCTACTCTATGGACCCATTCTGATATAGTAGGGGGGTCAGTATTCCCCCAATGGGTCGGTATACATTGGTTGGCTGCATTAATTAGGTGCAGAGTAAGAGATTTCTTATATCTTGCCATGGGTAAGGAAGTATGGTGGAGCATGTATTGTGCTGGTGTGAATTGTGGGGTGTACGTTGTGATTTGAGCAATGAGGTGGTGAATTTCCACCCAAAACGGTTGTATGAGCGGGCAATCCCACCAGATGTGGAGTAAGGAGCCCTTAACCAAGTTGCATCGCCAGCAGAGTGGGGAGACGGAGTGATGGAATTTATGTAACCGTAGAGTAGATTTTATATGTATTTTCTTGAGTAGAAGAATTAAGGGAACCTTTGTGAATATAAGTGTGTATGCGTTCCCAAGCTTCCTTGGGCAAGTCTATATTCAATTCTGTCTCCCATTGTCATATGATTTTATCTCCTTTAGGATTGTGGTCCTGAAATAGGAGCGCATAAGTAGCTGAGATTAAATGCCTTTGGGGCTCAGTGCTTGTGCACAGAGCCTCGAAGGGTGTGTGTTCACAGTGTCATTGAGCAGTGGGTGTAGTACTAATGAGGAAATGTCTAAGTTGTAGGAATTTAAAAAAGGGTATGTGTCATTCTGGGAATTTAGCGGCAATTGCTGAGTGAGGCAAAAGTTTGTCATTATTGAAGAATTGTTGGGCTCTAAGCGGAGGAGCAGGGGGTGAGTCATCTGGGTTGAGCAAGAATAGACCAGGGGAGAAGTCCGGGTTTTGGTCTAGCGGGGTCAAGGGACCGGGTGAGGGGTTAAGTCTGAGAGTTTTGCACGCAGATCTAAAAAGCAGCATCGTGGGTCCTATTAACGGGTGCGCCATGTACGTTTTAGGAATGGATTTAAAGTTGATCCATGGTAGATATGCAACAGGTATTTTCGCAAAGGAATTTTCAAGATGGGTCCAATCTTTGTTACAATTGTGTATGTGCCAGTCAACAATTCTGGTAAGGTGACAAGCCCAGTGGTATTTTTGGAGATCTGGGAGGCCCAGTCCTCCTTGCAGTTTTGGGGGAACTAGTCTTTCCCAACTTAGTCGGGGGGTCTTGGAAGTCCAGATGAGATTTGTGCACATCCTCTTATATGATGCGAAGAATGTACGAGGGAATTTAATGGGGATAGCCTGAAATAGGTAAAGAAGTCTGGGGAGGATATTCATTTTCAGTATGGCAATTCTGCCGAACCACGAGAAGGGGCCGGTATGCCATTTTTGAAGGTCTCCCTGGATCTTTTGTAGGATGGGTAGAAAGTTCAGGGCATATAGGCCATTCAATTTAGTAGGAATTTTGGTGCCTAGGTATGTGATTGCGTGTGGTTCCCAACCGAAGGGAAAGTTGGTTTGGCATTGTGTCACTAGCGATATCGGGAGGGAGACGTTTAGGGCTTTGGATTTAGCAAAGTTAATATGGAGGTTTGATAGAGTTTTAAAAAGTGAAAAATCTTTAAGAAGGTTGGGGATAGTGATAATGGGATCGGAGAGGAAAAGCAGGACATCATCGGCATAGGCAGCTAGTTTATAATGGTTGTGGTGAATATCTATGCCTTTTATATCCGGGTTCTCCCTCAGTTTACGCAGCATGGGTTCCAGAGTAAGAACAAAGATAAGGGAGGATAATGGGCAACCCTGACGGGTTCCGTTTGAAATGAAGAAGGCGCTCGACAGGTGACCGTTGACCCTAATTCTAGCTGTAGGGGAAGCGTATAATGCGAGTATCAGTTGAATTAGACGGGCAGGAAAACCCATAGTTTGCAGCGTGGCCGACATATAATCCCAGGCCACTCTGTCGAATGCCTTCTCCACATCAAGGGAAAGGAAAAAGCCTTTAGTGGAGGATATAGAGAGCCAGTGATGTATGTTGATGGCTTTATGGTATTATCTCTTGCCTCTCTGCCTGGGATGAAGCCCACTTGGTCCAATGATACTAATCTGGGTAGTAAGGGAAGAATGCGGTTAGCTATGATTTTGGCATAAAGTTTGAGATCTACGTTAAGTAGGGATATCGGACGATAATTTGAAACAACAGTAGTGTCTTTACCAGCTATCGGGATGAGGGTAATGTGGGCTTCTAAGAGATCCTTGTTGGGAGATGTCGGGAGATCATTGAACACTCGAACAAAATGAGGAATGAGGGTGTCAGAGAAGGATTTATAGTAGCTGACCGTGAGGCCGTCAGGGCCTGGGCTTTTACCCGTTTTTTAACTGTTTCAGGGCATTCAATGTCTATTCTATTGAGATTGGGAGGTCTAAGTCTGACGCTTCCGCCAAAGATAGTGGTGCTGGGCAGTATTGCGAGAGGAAATCATTTATCATTTGCGTGTGTTCTGAGGGAGCGACAGACGGGGTTGAGGGGGGGCAGGTTGTACAGTTGTGAAAAATAATGTACGAATTGGTCTGCAATTTCTGCCGGGGAGGCTTTCACGTTACCAGAGGGATCTTTAATGGTGTGAATAGTGTGTGCAGCTCTTTTGATTTGAAGGTCTCTGGCCAGTAGTTTTCCGGATTTGTTACCGAACTCATAGAACAGTTTTTGAGAGAGAGTGTATTTTCATTTCAGTGTTGTGTGTAATTCCCCTAGTAGTTCCTCCCGAGCCTGTCGTAACTCACTTAGTGATGATGTAGCCAGTGACAGTTTGTGAGCTTGTTCTAGCGAGCGAATGCGTGCCGTCAGTTTTTCGATAAATGCTTTTTTAAGTTTGTGCCTTTTAGCTGTTAAGGAGATGAGTTCCCCCCTGATGACACATTTAAGGGCGGCCCAGATAGTAACGGGGGAGGATTCCTCTGGAGTGTTTTCGGTGAAGTAATGGGAGAGGTGTTCATGTATTTTAATCATTGAGTCTACATCTGTCAAAAGAGAGTTGTTGAGGCGCCAAATATTTGATCTAACGCGCGTTTTCGGGAGCGTCAGAGTCATGGAGATCGGGTTGTGAGCAGCATGGGATCAATCGAGGTGTCAGTGAGCGAGGTCAAATCATTTTGTGAAAGGAAGGAGTGGTCGATCCTAGAATATTTGTTGTGAGGAGGTGAAAAGAAAGTGAAATCCTTAACATTCGGATGTGCGCCATGTGTCATGTAAAGTTAGGTCACTAAGTAAAGTTTTTATCTTCCGAAGGGCTCTATAAGTCAGAGAAGACGTCCCATTCGACGTGTCTAGTGGCGGGTTCAGAGCTACATTAAAGTCCCCCCCTACAATCAAGGTGCCATAGTGAAAGCTCGTAAGTTGTTGCAAAGTGTTGCGGAAAAAGGAGACTTGTTGTGTGTTGGGGGCATAGAGATTCGCTATCGTCATGGGCCTATTATGTAGTGTACCCTTAATAAACAAGAAACATCCGTGAGCATCCTTAAGGACTTCCGTTATCAGAATGGGGCAGTGTTTTGATATCAGGATGGATACTCCTTTCGATTTAGCCTCATCATTTGAAGCGTGTTATATATTGGGGAAGTGGTGATTGTGAAGTTTAGAGATGCTGTCAGTCCTGAAATGGGTTTCCTGAATGAGGGAAATGTGTGCTTTGGACCTCTGAAGAGAATATAGTAGTTGAGATCTTTTTTCAGGAGTGTTGAGTCCACGGATATTAATGGAGCAAAGTTTGAGTTTAATGGGCACTTGCGACGAGTTGTGGTGTGAAGCACTTGCGCGATTATCGTCTGCCATGGTGAGGGGGAAGGTAGGGAGGGGACCACCGTAGTCTTTTTTACTGTCTGGGGGTTGACAACTAGCCAATCAGGAACATTCTGAGAGATGCTCCGGCACAGGACAATAGTTGTAGATAATGGAGGAGGGTAACCTCTCAGCAAAATTCGTTGGATGGGGGGTAACCACCATGTGAGAAGGAGGTATGTGGTGGGGTGTCATCGGGTAAGTAGTTCTGGCTTACTCGACGGGGCGTTGAGTCAGAAGTGGTAATATTATTAGTATAGCCCCGGTGCCACACAATAGTAATGAGGGATATGGAGTTCTTGTCGGGAGCCTCTGGATGACTCACAACGGGAAGTCCACAGATTAAGTATTATCATGAGCTCATAAACAGTATCAACGTAAAGAGAATACCTAATAAAACAGAATACCTAGTCATCTAGGAACCATAACAAAAGGTAGGCATAGGGAACCTAAGTCAAGAACCTGAGAGGAGAAAGGGGTGAAACATTGTACCTACAGATACCTTATATCCAGGAAGGTACGTGAATTGAGTTCAAAAACAGAAAAAAAAAAAAAAAGAAGAAGAATTTGATAAGCAGTTTAAGGGTGCCAGGCGAGAGTCCCGCTGTGCTTAACTCTGTTGTAGTGGCAACTTGTTTTGACCTTGCTGTTCCATAAGCCCTGCAAGTGTGGAACAGAGAAGAGTTCAACAGCATGGTGGTGGCAGCTCTGTCCTAGTCCTGAGTGGAGAAGTATGCAGTCCGCTGCTGGAGCTCCAGGCTTGTCACCGGTGAAACCCAACGGGTATCACAAGACAGTCGGAGGAGGGCAGTCAATGCTATAGTCTGCCCGGGCTGGATCTGAGGCGGTGGTGTCTCAGGTTGACACTCCTTATGCCAGTCCTGTTTGAGAGGAGCGGGAGCGTGGAGCCTGGCAACTGTAACTGACACATACCTCGTATGTGAGCCTGACGTGCAGAGGGAGACCTCTCGTACAGCCCTGGTTCCCAGATCACTGGAGTTGAGGACAGTGACCGTAGGAGCACAGCGGGGTATGAGTGCCTGGTGGATTCTCTGGAACTGGAGATGATGTCCACTGGAAGACTCTGGAACTGGCTGGAGTGCCGGGTGCAGGTAAGCTGGGTACAAGTCAGCAGGTAAGCTGGATGCAGGTCAGCAGGCTGCAGGTAAGCTGGATGCAGGTCAGCAGGATGCAGGTAAGCTGGATGCAGGTCAGCAGGATGCAGGTAAGCTGGATGCAGGTCAGCAGGATGCAGGTAAGCTGGATGCAGGTCAGCAGGGTGCACACAGCAGGCAGAAGCAAGGTCAGACAAGCCGGGTCATACACAGTGGATCAGTTCAACAGAATCGGCAGGCAAGGAATAGTCAAGTTCGGGCTGGTTTCTGGTAACAGGAGATCAGACAAGCAGGTAAACAGAATCAGAGTCAGGGAAAGCCAAGGTTCAGGATTGGAGACAGCAGCGTGGTCAGAGAGCCAGGTCAGGTGATCGGATGCTGATTACAGGAACAGGTCACAGGTGAAGCTGCAGATCAAACAGCAAGAGCTGAATGGTGGAAGCCCCTCTTAAAGGCCACTGGGTGCCAAAGCCGAATCACTGTGCGTGCGATTTCTGCGATCGGCACATGTGCATTGGCGCACGCCTGTTCATTACTGGGAACCTGTTGGTGGGGATGCGCCTGAGCCCTGTTGCAGGTCTGGAAGTAGTATGTCCATGACAGTAACTCAGTTTGGGCGGAGTGTTGCCGGAGGTGAGTTGCCATCTTCTCTTCTGATCGGTGCTACGCTGACGTGACCACAGGGCATTATGGGGCTCGTAGTTCGTTCTCTATTTCAGGCAGTGTCCGTTTTGCGCAATAGTCAGAGAGCCTGTGCAGAGCCATTGCACCTGGTGTAGAGAGGCAGCTATAGAAAGCTGGGCTGTCATGTGAATCATACAGCTGGGTGTAGCGGAAATTATGTGTGGCTCAAGAGAACATTAAAGCTTGGTAAACTGCTGTATAATAAAACTGAAAACAAAAGTCAAAGGAGCCAAACATGGCTAACTAAAAAAAAGGTATTCAGGGAACCTTGAAGAAGGCTCAGCGGTCTCGGTGGGCTCTCCTGGATTTTGGCGAGTTGGAAGGACTGTGATCCTGATGTAGGTTGCGGGATGAAGTAAAATGCCTCTGTCTTGAGGGGGATCTTCTTCTATGGTATCGGATGTCTTGCACGTCCATAGGTTCCTCATGCAGTGCAGGTTTCTTTACTGTGGGCGGCGAAAGTCTGCATACCAGTATGGGACGTCAACCATGGAGATGCCGAGGATTTCACAGAAGTGAGGTAAATCTTCTGGCACTTTCAATAGTGCAGTGCGGCCTTGAGTGGTAGCAGACAAGCAGAAGGGAAATTTCCATTTATAAGGAATCCCTTTAGTACGCAGGGCGTCAAGAAGGGGTTTCAAATCTCTGCGGTGCTGCAATGTAATGCCAGATAGGTCTTGGTAGATTTGTATATTCACTCCGTCATGCGCCGGTGTGGTCGGCCCCTCGACTGTGGTAGGATTTCTTCCTTCAGCTTGAAATCGACTAAGCAGCATATAATGTCCCTGGGGGGATCCGTATCCCTCCCTTTAGGTCTCAGGGCTCGATGAATCCTCTCCATCTCGATCGCCATCTGAGGGGGTCTATGGAGCAGGTCATTGAACAGGCCTATGACCGCGGTGGATATTTGTCCTCCCTCAATCGACTCGGGCATGCCTCTGATCCGAAGATTGTGTCGCCTACCTCGGTTGTCGAGGTCTTCCATGTGGCGTTGCATGTCACATAATTGTGAGTGTCAATTCGATGTGTGGCCTGGCGGAGCACTGTGTCATGGCGGTCAGCCACTTTTTCCACCTCATGTACTCTGTCAGAGAGTGTATGAATGTCCAGCTGGAGTTCAGAGATGGCAGCTGACAAGGTATCTTTTATGTCAGCGGCGATGGCACGAAGATCATGTAAGTTTAAGTGAGGTGGAGGGGAGACTTCTATTCCTCCCATGCCTGAGGGGGCCACTGCTGGTGGAGCGGATAGCATCAATGTCAGTGAGGGAGCTGCTGCCTGAGATTGTCCGTTGCGGGAGGACGCCATGTTTCCTCTGGGTGTCCGGAACATCTATGGGATATTATGGCTAAGGCATCCGTCTTGTTACCGGGGAGAGCGAGAGCAGGATGCGGACGAATTGCGGGAAGCTGTCCCCATGTTTTGGATGTGAGTAGGGGTGAGGTTACCTCCGCTAAATGGTCCCTCTGTTCTGTGGCAACGGGAGCTTTAGAATTAGGCTTCCATCTTCCTGTCAGGTCAGGCTACGCCCCTAGTGGGACATTTTTATGTCTTTATTTTTTAATAAAAGACTAGTCCCAAGCTGTCTCTTGTCTTTTTTACCATTTTTGACACCTTTGTTTGTGAAATGTTAGGGATACAATGTACCCCATTACCAATTCACATAGGGGGGCCACCATTCTGATAAGCCCTCGCCCTCATACTCCCGCAACCACCGGGCAGGAGATTCTCACTGTATGTAATCTGTCGGCGCTCGTCCCGCCCCCCTCCCTGTCCCCTCTAGGCTGCAGATGGGCATCGATCAGGCTGCACTGATGGCAATGTTGAGGCTGTTGCATTGAAGGCAATGGTGAGGCTGCTGCATTGAAGGCAATGGTGAAGCTGCTGCATTGATGGCAATGTTGAGGCTGCTGCATTGATGGCAATGGTGAGGCTGCTGCATTGATGGCACTTGTGAGGCTGCATTGATGTGGACTGATGAGGCTGCATTGATGCACTTGTGAGGCTGCAGATGGGCATTGATCAGGCTGTATTGATGGCAATGGTGAGGCTGCAGATGGGCACTGACCCTTATTTTGCTTCAAAGTCCCCTATTTAAAATGTAAGTTTTTTCCTGAAACTTCCCTCTTAAAATGAATGTGCCTGTTATACGCCTGTGCGTGTTATATGCTGATAAATACGGAAATTCATTGTAATGAGAAATAATCTTGGAGACAGGATCAGTCTTATTTCAGCATTACAAAAAGAAACAACCAAAAGGCAAAATGTTGGCATAATTCTGTCACAAATTTTAACATAAACTGTATTGTTTGAAAAAGCATTTTAATTAATAATTTAATTACTTACTTGCTGAATGTGAACTGAATCACATTATTAGAATCAGATGGGATTCTGCAGGCATATTTCACCCAGACATGTTAGGTGAAACTTTATTTTTTCAGATACACTGTATGAACATTGTATACATTTGAGGCGCAGAAGCTCATCCTTTTTAATAGGATGCAATATGGGAGGCAAGGAGTAGGCATTTATCATGCAGAAATAATAATTAAAATTGAGTTATTCAAAGATTATATAAAATTGAACTTATTTGAAGCATGGAATTACATCTTTTTTAATCCAAGGACATTTCAGAAATATATTTCAGTCACAAATAAACAATGAGACTTTTTTTTTTCAAAGCCTGTGTATTATAATGGTACTGATATGCTGCACTGACTCTCTTTTATTTTTAATAGGAGATAGTATTCATAATACAGTTAGAACAATAAAATTACACAGTAATATATATTTTAGAGAAAGGTTAAAAATTGTAAGGATTTAATGCACATATCAACCTTTTAACAAGGATTACATTTTTGAAGTAGAGAAGTAATATTTTAGGCCAAAATATTCAATTGTACTGTATTTTTTTTTTTTTGGTTACATAATCTTTAAATTAAACAGATCAGTTGGACAAAAAAATATTTTCCATAGGAGGTAATTGAAGAGGTAGAGATTAGACAGGTTCCATCTTCATGTTAAAAATAAAAATAGTATTCCTGCTGTGGCTAAATGAGAATACAAATTAGCTACCAAAATGCAAAATATATTTTTTTGGTCGAAATCACAAACACAAGAAGCTCAAGGTACTAGATTTATCACACAATATCACAGCAAGCATTGGAAAATGAAAAGTGTGTTCAAAAAACACTGGTCTATGTTACAGCAGGACCCCATCTAAAAACTACTATTTCGGGGGCGTGGCTTGACGGCTCGTACGGATGGCTGCCTAGATCCACAGCTCCGCAGTATACCCAGCCACAGCGACAGACATAGCGGCTACAGAGAAGGAGAAACCACTCCACAAGCTGCCTAATTGTCCCTACACAGCAAGCGATCATGCTGAAGAGGAGGAAAACATCCACACTCCCCAGGAAACTGACGGATTACTACCCCTCACCCTGCCTGACGAGCGGTCAAAATGGCGCCGACAGCGGCCGAGAAACAACAGCGCGGCTCTCCTCACATCTCAGCCAGAGCCCCGCGCTGTCTCAGGAGCCTCCCCAACCCTCTGTCTTACAGGGTGAGTGCTCTCCCCCTAATTCACCCACGACATCCAGCCCTGCCAAGACTAGGCTCAGAACGGCTGAGCCTCAGCAGTCCCTGCCTGTCACAACTCCCTGCCTGTTCTCTCTCCCCCCTCCGCAGAAATCATCAGTGTTAGATGCCTTTCCTGCCTCAGACCAGCCATTGTCTGAGAATACTATGAAGAATATGTTACTCTCCCTGAGGCAAACACTGTACAATGATCTATCTACTGCTGTCTCCTCTTTATCCATATCAGTAAACAAGCATGACCAAGCTATTACACAAATGGAGGCTAAAATGGGAGACATGCTTTCTGCCCACAATGAGCTGGTGGATGGCTTTGCGGATCATGAAGATGAATTACAACTAATCAATCTGAAACTCGCAGATTTGGAAGACCGTTCCAGACGGAACAATATCAAATTTCGCAATATCCCAGAGTCAATCCAGCCATCTGATCTAACACAATTTCTGCAATCCCTGATGCAGACCCTTTTGCCTGACCTGACAACTCGTGACATGGAAATAGACAGGGCACACAGACTCCCCAAGCCATCTCACCTCCCTGCTTCCACCCCCAGAGATGTTTTGGCCCGCATCCATTTTTTCACTGTAAAAGAAAAAGTAATGTACGCTGCCAAACGAGCGACAAGACTCCCTGACCCTTTCACTAATATCGCACTGTATGCTGACTTGTCCAAAACTACAATGGAAAATCGCAGACAGCTGGCGACTATAACAAAAGCGCTCCAGAACCATAAAATCCCCTATAAATGGGGCTTCCCTACTAAACTGCTCATTACGCAACTGTCAGAGAGGTTACCTGGTTGGGCGCCGGGGCGCGCCGGGGCGTGTTGGCGCTCGCGTTCCTGTCCGTGCTGGGGCGCGTGTCCCTGGGGGCGCTGGTGTGTCTGGGCTGGCCGACCGTGGCGTGCGGGGTGGCGTCCGGGCGTTCGTGCGTACGCGCGTTCGCGCTAGCGCGCGTTCGCGTTAGCGCGCGTCCGCCTGTGAGCGCTGCTTGTGACGCGACCCGGTTCGGTGGGCGTGCACGCCGGTGTCGGGGGCGCGCTCGGGCGCGTGCGGGGGCGCGGCACGCTTTGGCGAATCGGCGCGCGCACGTGCGCGGCGTTTTGGCGCCAATCGGCCTATTTAAGGCTTGCCTCTATGCTGACCCAGTGCTGCCTGATCAAACAGCTCTGTACCTTGTCCGTGATCATCCTGAGTTCCTGTTTCCCTGTTGTGCTTATCCGTTGTGACCCGGCTACCCCTTGGACTATCCTTGATTGCTGCCTGAACCCGACCCCGGCTTGTCTGACCTTGTTTCTGCCTCACCCTCTTGTACCGCTGCTGCCAGCCCGTTGCCGACCTCTGCCTGTGTGTGACCAGCCTGATCAGTTCCTGCCCAGCATCTGCTCTACCCAGTCTGAAGACCTACCGGTTGCTTGCCAGACCATTGTGCTCCAGGACCCTACTACAGGCCCTCATACCACTCCGCATTCGTGGCCTCCTGTCTACTCTATCAGGGGCCTCGAATCGGATACGTAAGGGAGCCTACCCTCTGCCCAAGCGGACTCACCTGTCTGGTAAGTGTGGGACCTGACAGTATCAGGCAGCCATGACTGAGTCCGGGCAGGGGGCCTCCCCCATGGATGAACTGTGCAGGCACCTAGCGGGCCTCACTCAAGCCGTTAAAAGTCTGCAAGAAGGCTACACCAGATTGGAAGGGCAGGTCCAGGCCCTCTCAGCCTCTCCTTCAGGAGCAGCGTCCAATTCGGCTTCGGCACCCTCTGTAGTGATGCTTCCACCAGAGCCCAGAGTACCTCCACCCGAGAAGTTTTCAGGAGATCGCAGTAAGTTCCAAGCGTTCCGCAACGCTTGCGAATTGTATTTCGCCCTGCAACCCCGTACATTCTCCCTGGAAGCTACTAAAGTGGGGTTCATCATATCCTTGCTGACTGGCGAACCTCAAACCTGGGCCCACAATCTGCTGAAACAAAAGGCTCAATCCCTTGATTCCGTGAGTGACTTCTTCCTAGCCATGTCCCAACTGTATGAGGACCCTCAGCTAACGGCAACGGCTGAAGCCACTTTGCATTCCCTCCAACAAGGTCGCAGAGCGGCTGAAGATTACGCCGTGGAGTTTAGGCGTTGGAGTGCCGACACGGAGTGGAATGACGCTGCCTTGCGTCACCAATATCGGCTAGGATTATCTGACCCTCTAAAGGACGAGCTGGCACGAGTGGGGGTTCCCCAGACACTAGAGGAACTCATCAATTTATCTATCCAAATCGACCGTCGCCTCAGGGAAAGACGCTCTGAAAGATCAGTTGGTCATCCACGTCTGGCCTGGATGTTGCCCAGGGTCCCTAGTGCCCCGCACCAAGCTCCATTGGTCTCATCCGCTTCCGCCCAGGAAGGCTCGGAGCCTATGCAGTTGGGACTGCTCCGTCCCTCTCTGACCCCAGAAGAGAAGACCCGAAGACGCACACTCAACCTGTGCTTGTACTGTGGAGAGCCCGGTCATTTTGCAAGAGCATGCCCCAATAAGAGGCGTAAGTGTCTACCGTCTTCCTCATTGTGTGCACCTGTCCTACCTAGTACCGGTAGCCATTTAACACTCTCCATTGTCTTGCAGTTACCTGGAAGGAGCATCCCAGTACCGGTCATCGTTGATTCAGGGGCATGCAGTGGATTCATTGACCGGACCTTCGTTGAAACTCACCATATCCCCACTCAAACTAAAGCCCAAGGACTGGCAGTCTTTCTAGCAGACGGTTCCACCCTCCGTTCCGGACCCGTCACCCAAGAAACGGTTCCTCTTTTGGCCACCATTGGCCCGGAACATCAGGAACTATTACGCCTAGATGTCATCTCCTCTCCTCTCTTCCCAATTATCCTAGGGATACCTTGGCTACAGGCCCACAATCCTAGCATCAACTGGGCTACGGGCAAGGTTCAGTTTTCCTCCGAATATTGCAGACAAAACTGCTTACGGGGAATCCCACCAACCTCTTCCCAATGTCTGTGCATGGACTCTGAACCTAAACTCTACCAAGATCTTCCTGAACCCTACCGGGATTTCCTAGACGTGTTCAGTAAGAAGGGGGCAGAAACCCTTCCAGCACATAGACCCTATGACTGCCCAATAGAACTTCTACCGGGTACCGAAGTCCCCTTTGGTAGGATCTTTCCCTTAACTGAGCAGGAGTTGGGCACCTTGAAGACTTACATTGACGAAAACCTGAAGAAAGGGTTCATTCGTCCTTCCACGTCTCCAGCTGGGGCAGGCATCTTCTTCGTAGAAAAAAAGGATCATTCCCTACGTCCCTGCATTGATTACCGGGAGCTTAACAAAATTACCATAAAGAACAGATACCCGCTACCTTTGGTTCCTGAGCTGTTTCAGAGGTTAGGATCTGCTACCGTGTTTACTAAACTAGACCTCCGTGGAGCCTATAACCTGATCCGTATAAGAGAAGGAGACGAGTGGAAGACAGCTTTTCGTACCCGATTTGGTCATTATGAGTACCTTGTCATGCCTTTTGGTCTGTGCAACGCACCGGCAACATTTCAGCACTTTGTTAATGACGTCTTTCATGATTTACTGGATTTGTACGTCATCGTTTATCTAGATGATATCTTGGTCTTCTCCGCCTCTCTGATGGAGCACCGCAAACATGTACGAACTGTACTCTCCCGGCTAAGACAGCATGGGCTCTACGCCAAACTTGAGAAGTGCGAATTTGAGCTCCAATCCATCCAATTCTTGGGTTTAATCATCTCTCCTGATGGCATTAAAATGGATCCTCAGAAAGTATCCGCTATTCTGGAGTGGCCTGCACCGACTGACAAAAAAGGGGTACAACGTTTTATTGGCTTCACCAATTTCTACAGAAAGTTCATCAGGGGATTTTCTTCAATCATAGCTCCCATTACGGAACTTATTAAACAAGGGTGCCGGTTCCACTGGACCCCTAAAGCACAAGAGGCCTTTGGAAAACTCAAAGCGTTGTTTACCTCAGCCACTATTCTTAAACATCCCAATCCTGCCTTGCCTTTCGTCCTGGAGGTGGATGCCTCCGAAGTTGCAGTCGGAGCTGTACTATCTCAGAGACAGGGTGCCAAAGCACTCCTGTATCCAGTGGGATTCTTCTCACGTAAGCTCTCTCCGTCCGAGAAAAACTATGATGTGGGTGATCGGGAACTTCTGGCCATTAAGGCAGCTCTGGAAGAATGGCGTTATCTCCTGGAAGGTGCAGCACATCCCATCTTGGTCTACACAGACCATAAGAACTTAGAGTACCTAAGAACGGCCAAGAGATTAAAACCCCGGCAGGCCAGATGGGCACTTTTTTTTTCGCGATTCATTTTCCACATCACGTACAGACCTGGATCCAAGAATGTCAAATCCGACGCCCTTTCCCGAATGTTCCTTGACTCTGAAAGAACCCTGTCCCCAGACACCATTCTCCCTTCTGGAAATTTTCTCGTTCTACAGGAAGACATAATCTCTCAAATCAGGCGAGCTTCCTCGAGAATGCCCCCACTTGCTGAAGCCTGTGCCAAGGATGGACTGCTCTGGTTCAAGAATAGGATTGTGGTTCCTGAGGAGCTGAAAGCACGGGTACTAAGCTTGTGCCATGACCACAAACTTGCGGGTCACTTCGGCACACGGAAAACAATTGACCTTGTCCAACGCTCCTTCTGGTGGCCTCATCTTACCAGGGATTGTAAGGCATATGTGGAGTCCTGTGATACGTGTGCCAGAAATAAGACTAGCCGGTCAAGAGCATGGGGCCTACTGAAGCCATTACCAGTCCCAGAGAGACCTTGGGCCATGATCTCTATGGATTTCATCGTGGAGCTCCCACCATCAGAGGGTTTTTCATCCATTTTTGTTGTAGTGGACAGGTTGTCTAAAATGGCCCATTTCCTCCCCATGAAGGGCACCCCCTCAGCCATGGAGACCGCCGCTATCTTCATCAAGGAAATCGTCAGACTACATGGAGTCCCGACCAATATAGTCTCGGACAGAGGCGTCCAGTTCACCTCCAGATTCTGGAGATCCCTTTGTGGTGCCCTTGAGATCGAGTTGTCCTTTTCCTCGGCCTACCACCCTCAGTCCAACGGACAAACCGAGAGGACGAACCAAACCTTGGAGCAATACATCCGCTGTTTTTCAGCTTTTTCCCAAGATGACTGGGCCTCCCTGCTTCCCATCGCAGAGTTCTCTTATAACAACTCTTTACATTCAGCGACTAATCAGTCTCCGTTCTATGCCAACTATGGTTTCCACCCATCCTTCTTACCTGGAGCATTTCCTGAATGCCCTGTTCCTGCAGTTTCCGAGACCTTGAACTTTTTCTACAATAACAATAAATTGCTACAGGAAACCATGACCAAGGCTCAGGAAGACTATAAGAGGATCTTCGACAGGAAGAGACGAGGAGAACTTATGCTAGAACCTGGCAATTCTGTCTGGCTGTCCACCGCAAACCTCAAGCTAGCTTGTCCATCCAGGAAACTGGGTCCCAAATACCTGGGTCCTTTCTTGATCAAAAGGAAGATCAACAATGTGGCATTTGAATTGGACCTCCCCAATTCCCTGAAAATTCATCCAGTATTCCACGTTTCTCTCCTAAAACCGGTCACGCCTAATTTCTTTCCTGGTCGTTGCATTGGTCCACCCAAACCGATCAAGGTTGATGGCGAAGAGGAGTTTGAAGTGGAAGCAATTCTTGATTGCAGAAGAAGGCGCAATCAGGTACAATATCTGGTGAAGTGGAGGGGCTACGGTCCCGAAGACAATTCGTGGGAACCAGAAAACAATTTGCACGCTAACGATCTCCTTCAATCCTTCAAAACCTCTCATCCCGCAAAGATGGCCCAGCTGGGCATCCGGAGTCTGCCCTTGAGGAGGGGGCACTGTCAGAGAGGTTACCTGGTTGGGCGCCGGGGCGCGCCGGGGCGTGTTGGCGCTCGCGTTCCTGTCCGTGCTGGGGCGCGTGTCCCTGGGGGCGCTGGTGTGTCTGGGCTGGCCGACCGTGGCGTGCGGGGTGGCGTCCGGGCGTTCGCGTTAGCGCGCGTCCGCCTGTGAGCGCTGCTTGTGACGCGACCCGGTTCGGTGGGCGTGCACGCCGGTGTCGGGGGTGCGCTCGGGCGCGTGCGGGGGCGCGGCACGCTTTGGCGAATCGGCGCGCGCACGTGCGCGGCGTTTTGGCGCCAATCGGCCTATTTAAGGCTTGCCTCTATGCTGACCCAGTGCTGCCTGATCAAACAGCTCTGTACCTTGTCCGTGATCATCCTGAGTTCCTGTTTCCCTGTTGTGCTTATCCGTTGTGACCCGGCTACCCCTTGGACTATCCTTGATTGCTGCCTGAACCCGACCCCGGCTTGTCTGACCTTGTTTCTGCCTCACCCTCTTGTACCGCTGCTGCCAGCCCGTTGCCGACCTCTGCCTGTGTGTGACCAGCCTGATCAGTTCCTGCCCAGCATCTGCTCTACCCAGTCTGAAGACCTACCGGTTGCTTGCCAGACCATTGTGCTCCAGGACCCTACTACAGGCCCTCATACCACTCCGCATTCGTGGCCTCCTGTCTACTCTATCAGGGGCCTCGAATCGGATACGTAAGGGAGCCTACCCTCTGCCCAAGCGGACTCACCTGTCTGGTAAGTGTGGGACCTGACAGCATCAAAACAAAACTCACGCAGTGCGCACTTTACCTATGGGACTCACACTCCTGAGAAACTGGCATATCATCCCAGAAGAAACACCGCTCCCTTCAGATCAACCTCCAATCCTCATGGAAACTGGAGGAGACCCTCCAAACGCCTGACAGCCACATCCTATATCCTTCTCTAAACACACCTAATGGCTGGGAAACTGCAGCGCCTTTATTCAGTACCTGCCTGCCTGTTCAGAGATCCCTGTCCCACGTTGTGGACGTAAGATCTCTTGCCCCCACTGCCTGTTTGCAGTAGTATCTGCACATTGAGCCCGGACCCCTTCTGTTTTTTTTTTTTTTCCTCTTTGTTTCTGGGCTCTCCCTTTTTAAACAATCACCCTTTACCCAAACCCAGCACCAGCCAATCACAAACCACCTCTCCATCAAGCTACATCCGGATCCCTTTTCTTTTACATAAGTGACAACTCCCTCTATCCTTACCATTTAAAGCCGGACTAGCAGATTGTTCCACGCCTACTTCTCACCACCTTCACCTCAGGTCTACCCACACTACCTTTAATCTCCCGGAATGGCTTTCAAAATAGTCTCTAGTAACGCAAGGGGCTTAAACTCCCCGCAGAAAAGAGAGGCTAACACCCAAAAAGCCGATATCCTCTTCGTCCAAGAGACCCATTTTGCCTCTGCTAAAACTCCCAGATTTGCCCTAAAAAATTACGACCAGGTTTTTTCAGCTTCAGGACAAAAGAAGAAAAATGGAGTCCTCACTGCCATACGGAACACAATACATTTTAAACTACATCAATCCATTGCAGACCCCCATGGCCGTTTCCTGATTCTTCTATGTGACATTAATCAAGTCACCTACACCCTGATCAACGTCTATGGCCCAAACAAACAGCAACTACGATTCCACCACCGACTCTACAAGAAAATTACACGACTCCGGAAGGGAAGGCTTCTTATGGGAGGAGACTTCAACATTATTGGAGACTCCACACTTGACACAACGTCCGAGACTAGAAACCGCCGAACTGTTCTAAACCCCTTTCTTCAAGCCAATGAGCTTTACGATCCGTGGAGATGCCACCATAGCAACGAGCGGGACTTTTCATATTTTTCCTCTTCTCAACTCTCATACTCCCGAATCGACTTCTTTATTGTTGACAAAATCACCCTCCAGGACGTGACGAAATCCGAAAATGGAACCATCTCCTGGTCGGACCATGCACCTGTCTCCCTTATGGTGGGAAATTGCAGACCAAAGGCAACCAGATTATGGAGACTTGACGCCTCCCTCATCTCCGACCCAAACATTGTCCAGAAACTTAATACTGAGCACCACTCTTATTTTCAAATGAACAACCAACCAGACACTGATAGGTTTGTACTTTGGTCAGCATATAAAGCTTACATGCGTGGCATTTTATTTAAACTTTACAGTAATGTTAAAAACCAGAGGTCTAAGCGAGTTGATGAGGTCCTCTCCCAAATTACCCTATTAGAAAACCAGAATAAAATGACCCCCTCTCATAAACTAACCAGTGAGCTCTTAGAACAGCGACAAAAACTCCGCTCACTTTTGCTTTTTCAATTCGAGAACAACCTTAAATTGACCAAAGCCAAATACTATGCTTTAGGTAATAAAGCTGGCGCTTTACTAGCTCGGCAAGTCAAAGCCCAACGCATTAAAAGTAAAAAAACATCCCTTCAACACCCTACCACCAAACAACTCCTGACAAACCCACATGACATAGCTAATGCCTTTAGCGATTACTACTCTTCTCTCTACAACCTCTCACACGACACAGCTACTCCTCAACCAACTGAACAATCCATACAAAACTTCCTATCCACTATTGATCTCCCGAATATAAACCACGCACAACTAGAGGCTCTCTCCCAACCATTCTCAAATGACGAAGTCTTAAAAGCCATCAACACCCTTCCTCTCCACAAATCACCTGGGGAAGATGGTTACACCAACGAATTTTACAAAACATTCGCTAAACTTATCACCCCCCACCTTACTGACCTCTTCAACTCTGCTGCCACCTCTGGTTCTCTACCGCTTGATATGCTACGATCAATCATCACCACTATTCCCAAACCAGAGAAAGACTCTACTTCCACATCCAACTACAGACCCATTTCGCTTCTTAACACAGACGTGGAAATATTTGCTAAGGTCATTGCTTCTAGGTTGTTGAAATGTCTTCCCTCTCTAGTGCACCCAGACCAAGTCGGCTTTATGCCGAACAGACAAGCCCCAGACGCAACTAGAAGAGTCATTGATTTGATTCATCAGGTCACCCAAACACGAACGCCTTCTCTGCTGCTATCCCTAGATGCAGAGAAGGCGTTCGACAGGGTGCACTGGGGATTCCTGAGAGCAGTACTATCCAAATTTGGAATCACAGGCTGGTTCCAAACGGCCATTCTCTCACTTTACTCGAACCCCTCAGCTAGAGTGTTAACTGACGGAACCGTGTCTACACCATTTGGGATTTCCAATGGCACACGCCAAGGCTGCCCGCTCTCCCCTCTTATTTTTGCTCTAATAATGGAACCCCTTGCAGCAAAGATTAGAGGGGACAAGCTCATTTCAGGCATCAAACACAATGACATAGAACATAAAATCAGCCTATTTGCCGATGATGTCATTCTTATTATCACAAACCCAGCCCACTCCATGCCTGTAATCCAAGACATCCTCACTCAATTTAGCTCTGCCTCCTTCTACAAAATTAATTCTTCCAAGTCTCTAATACTACCGCTTAATCTAACACATAGACAACAGTCCCTCCTGGAGAATACTCTCCCTTATTCATGGACGAAACAGTCTATCCCATACTTGGGGATAAAACTAGCCCCCTCGCTGCCTCTACTCTATGACCTTAATTATCGTGCCTTCCAAAAACTACTTCCTCAACTATTAAATCAACTGCGCACAACAGGCCTTTCTAAACTTGGACGAGTTGCATCCTTTAAAATGCTAATCCTCCCCAAGCTACTATACCTATTTCGCACAGTAATCTTACCTGCACCCCACTCCTTTTTCACCTCCATACAAAAACAACTTTCCAGGTTTATATGGGACACTAAACCACCTAGATGCGCTCAATACATACTAACTAGACATCACAAAAAAGGTGGAGTAAGCCTTCCTCACATTCAAAGCTACTATTATGCTTCCATCCTGGACCAGCTATACTACTGGTGGCATCCAAACCCCAATAAGGCCTGGTCAATCATAGAATCGTCATCCTTCAAACCAAATACTTTGCGCGATATACTCCTTGCAACGTCAGCGGGTCTCCCTCCTAACACAATGTCTACTCCTCCATCACTCACGGCCTCTCTAACAGTCTGGAAGAAATTCACCCAGACGTTAACCTCAGACCACCCGTCTCATATAATACAGACCCCTCTCAGAACATTGATGTCACAAATACCAAATCTAAACTTACAAATCTGGCAGACACAAAAGATAACTACTATCTCAGATCTCTACAACACCAATAACACTCAAAAAACCTTTACAAATCTTCAACACAAATACAACCTCCCCCATACTGAAGCCTTTACATTCATGAGGATCTCCCACTTCCTTCAAAAATCTAAAATCTCTACTGAGGCCAAAATTCCTGAACCAATACACAACTTCTACACACACACAACATACCCAAAACATGGTATCTCTACATTCTACTCTATACTTAGCGACAACCGGCCACACTCCCAAATACCTTCTCTCTCGAAATGGACAGAAGAACTAAACATTGATGCCACCCCCAACATGTGGACACGCGCCTTTAAACACACCTTTACTGCCTCCCATTGCTCCAACCACTGGGAAACATACCAAAAAACAATTCATAGATGGTATCTCACACCCTACCGTCTCTCCAAAATCTTCCCTGGACATCCTCTTACCTGCTGGAGGTCCTGTGGAAGTTCTGGTACCATAGCACACATACTGTGGTTTTGCAAATCTCTAAGCTCATTCTGGAAACAAATATTTGCCTTAATCTCCGTCATATCACAGGTTTCAACAGCCCTTAATCCCTCACTAGCATTACTACACCTTGGAATAGAAAAATTCCCGCCCAGATCGCGAGTAGTAATAGTTCACCTGCTACTCGCGGCAAAAACGAACATCACTAAACTTTGGAAAACCACTGAGTCTCCATCCATTGCCAACACAATTTCAGATTTGAACCTTCAATGTGCAATGGAGAGACTAGTTGCTAGGAAAAACTTACATATAGAAAAGTTTTTTGTATAACTGGCATGTCTGGCTTACACACCCAAAATGTACTGTTACCACCTGATGTACTTTTCCTGTTACGAATCTCTCTCATTCTTCTATTTTCTCTTATTCTCCTATCTACTCCCTTTCTACGATGTAACTAGTCGCCTACATAACTGGTGCTCCTTTCCATACACCCTCCCCCCGTCTGGAGTTATCAAGTTGTTTTGTTCTTCTGTTACAACGCTACGCATTACCCACCACTGTTTAGTCCGACTTGTGTGCTTATCTCTGCTTTACTTGACTCTAATTTGTATGCTTTAGTATTACTTGCTCCAGTCGGAACATCCGACTTATTGTAACAAAGGTATATCTTGTTCACTTTAATGAAAATAATAAAGAAATATTGAAATTAAAAACTACTATTTCTGCAATTCCCCAATTCGCCCATAGGAAGGCACCAAGTATTAAAGGAAAAATTGCTCCCAGTAAAATCAAACCTATTAGATCAGGCACAGAAAATATTCATTTGACACCTATTCCTTTAGATGGTATGTTCCTATATAAAAAATCTCTATGCCTGTCATGTGCACATGTTCAGCATGGTCAGGAATTATTTTTTAATTATTGTTTAATATTTATTATGATTTGTAGAGGCAGGTCTCCCTAAAAATAGCGTACCCCGCCATCTCCTAGAGTACCATAAGAAATTCTCCAAAGAGCTCAAGGTTTGGGTTCTCAAATCCATTCCAGATACGTTTTCCCCAACAGGTAAACATACTGTATATTTCCCCTAGATAACCTGGCACCAAATGGCATGAATGAAGAAATAGAAGTTAGCACTGTCGTATGTCCGTGTACATGAAAGAATGAATGGGGCCATGTATCGTGAGATTTTGAGTGCAAACTTCCTCCCATCAGCAAAGGCATTGAAGGTGAAACGTGGCTGGGTCTTTCAGCATGACAATGATCCCAAACACACCGCCCGGGCAACGAAGGAGTGGCTTCATAAGAAGCATTTCAAGGTCCTGGAGTGGCCTAGCCAGTCTCCATATCTCAACCCCATAGAAAACCTTTGGAGGGAGTTGAAAGTCCGTGTTGCCCAGCGACAGCCCCAAAACATCACTGCTCTAGAGAAGATCTGCATGGAGGAATGGGCCAACATACCAGCAACAGTGTGTGACAACTTTGTGAAGACTTATGCCCCGTACACACGGTCAGATTTTCCGATGGAAAATGTCCGATCGGAGCGTGTTGTCGGAAATTCCGACCGTGTGTGGGCTCCATCGGGCATTTTCCATCGGATTTTCCGACACACAAAGTTGGAGAGCAGGAGATAAAATTTTCCGACAACAAAATCCGTTGTCGGAAATTCCGATCGTGTGTACACAAATTCGACGGACAAAGTGCCACGCATGCTCAGAATAAATAAAGAGATGATGAAAGCTATTGGCCATTGCCCCGTTTATAGTCCCGATGTACATGTTTTACGTCACCGCGTTTAAAACGATCGGATTTTCCGACAACTTTGCGTGACCGTGTGTATGCAAGACAAGTTTGAGCCAACATCCGTCAGAAAAAATCCTAATATTTTGTTGTCGGAATGTCCGAACAAAGTCCAACCGTGTGTACGAGGCATTACAGAAAACGTTTTGACCTTTGTCATTGCCAACAAAGGATATATAACAAAGTATTGAGATGAACTTTTGATATTGACCAAATACTTATTTTCCACCATAATTTGCAAATAAATTCTTTCAAAAATCAGACAGGACTTCTGGTTCCGGCGCCACATGAGGAGGAGGTAAGCGGCTCCAGCTCCCGCACAGCTCCTCACAAAAACCGGCATATAAAACCTGTCACAGCACCGGGGGAACCCCCACCACCTCCGCTCCATCCCAGGCAGACATGGATCACTTCGTGGAGCGATCATACGCCCGGGCGCTGTCCTCGCTCCCCTCCACAGCTCCGCCGGCGGGAGACATAGCGGCCGAAACAGCCAAGATGGCGGCCGCTCCGGACTTAACAGAGCGGCCTCAGCAGCAGCCACAACCTCTCCCTGCCCCAGCTGTGATAGAATCAGACCCCGCATCCCCTGCCAACATTGCCCAGGCTGTAGTTCAACTACTGGGGCCATCCCTTACAGCCACTGTGGACGCAGCGGTGCACAGGGGGCTAGAACAGCTGCACATGGAACTCCAGGCCCAGGCCCAGCGCATCACCCAGGCGGAGGAAAGGATTTCACTATTAGAAGATGACTGCACTGCCTCATCTGCAGCACTTGCACGCATAAATGCTTCCCATAGAGACATATGGGACAAACTGGACGATTTGGAAAATCGCTCAAGAAGAAACAATCTGCGCATCATTGGCCTGCCAGAGTCGATCCCAGCCTCCCAACTTACAAACATTTGTGCGAAAACCATCCCAGAGCAACTTGGCCTCCGCATACCGTGCACGGTTGAACGAGCGCACCGCATGGGCCAATATTCTGACACACGCGCTAAACCTCGGCATGTGATAGTTAAATACTTGAACTACGCCGACAAAAACGCCATAATGCAAAAATTCCGTCGCACGCGCTCCCTGGTGGTAGATGGCGCGAAACTGCTACTCTTCGCGGACTATTCCATAGAGGTAATGAAACAACGCAAGGCATTCTCCTCGGTATGCTCCACTCTGCACCACAATCAGATCCGATTCTCCCTGGCCTATCCAGCTGTCCTCCGCGTTCAAACATCTGATGGGGAGCAACTCACCTTTCATACGCCAGAAGAGGCGGAGACCTACCTAACCAACAGAAGCCCCGAAATGGAACACAGTGCCGCGGCAGAGGGATCACCACCGTCATCTTCACAGCATGCATATGATCCCCCTAAACACCCCCGAAGCCCGACCAAACCTCCATTTAAGCGCAGCCGCTTCACCAACCAGGAAGATCGCTCTGGGAATCGTTGAAGGAACTGACGGAGGACTCCATATCACCACCCCTTCTTCCATCGTCATCTTACGACGGGTAGTATCAACCCATCTTATACTTTTTCTCTTTTCTCCTTTACTCTTTCCTTGCAAAAAAAAAAAAAATTTTTTTTTATCGTTAAGATGAGGATGCTTTTGATGTTTCAATGAACTGCCATACATGCTCCCTATAGAGCACTACCCCTTCCAGCCTGTAGCTGAAAGTTACGCAGTTAAGAATTATAACGTTATAATGTTATAGTCATGTTATTCAATAACAGCCATAATCCCCCACTACCTGGGAAACCTTCCTTTACAAGGACACATGCAATGTTATGTTTGTTTGTATTTTCTATTTTTTGGTTACTTAAGCCTAATTTTCAGAGGAGGGCTCTCCCCTGTGTTCAGTGTACCTCGCCATTGATTACTTTAAACCTGCACTACCTCCTCAGGGGATCCCCCCCAGACCATCCCCCCTTCCTATCCTGCACCCCCCCTCCCTATTCCCCTTTCCTCTCCCTTACCTTCCCTGTCCCCACCCCCCGTTGCTACCGCCCTGCCCCTAGGTGAGGAGCTGGCAATCAATGGGAGCTACGCTAGCTAAATAGGTGAGACCTCATGTGGAGGTCTCACCCATGAAAAGAGAAGTCCACAACTCAAGTTATGTATTTCCTTACAAGATATACTGCCTTATTAATGTTTACAAATTATTGTTGCTTAGAGAAGTTTAAGTTCATGTTTGCCAACCTAGTTCATATGTCTTCAGGGGTTCTGAGGCGCTTTGGCGGCTCCCAGGAGGTAGATAATACATCCATTGAAGGGCTTCTATGTAAGCTCCTAAACCAAGACACTTTCAAATGCCTAGTATGTCACAGTCTACACCGGGGAGTCACCTGAAGTTTGTCTCGTGGAATGTTAAGGGGCTGCGTTCCCCTAACAAACGTATGTCCATTCTCAGACACCTGCGGCGTCTCCGGGCAGATGTGGCTCTACTTCAAGAGACGCATCTGGCTGCAGACGATTTGCAACGTCTCCGTAGATTGTGGGTGGGCTCTGTTTATGGCTCGCCAGCAGTGGGCCGTAAAGCAGGTGTTGCTATCCTTCTGCATAAGAATCTACAACACAAAGTCAGAGATGTCAGGGTTGACTCAGAGGGAAGAAAAATGACCCTACATCTGACCATAGATGACAAATGCATAGCACTTACTAACATCTATGCTCCCAACTCTCCTGACACCTCCTTCTTTCAGGACTTAGTGAAATGGGTGCTAACTACACCAGAGACGTTACACCTATTGGGCGGGGACTTTAATTCAGTCATGTCCCCCCTAGCTGATCGCTCGGGCCCCCCTACAGACAGAACACACACCCGTACCTCCTCATCATTTACAGCCACCCTACTGTCACAAGCCATCGCCTCCATGCACTTTGAGGATGTCTGGCGCCTAATGCACCCAACAGAACGGGAATACTCCTTTTTCTCACCCCCGCACAACACGTTTTCACGTATAGACTATTTTTTTGCCTCCCCGTCCCTGAGCTCCATAATCAGTGCACCAGACATACAAGACGCAGTGATTTCAGACCACAGCCCGATAGTGCTTCATCTCACCCAAACAGCTCGTTCATCTACCTCCCCTACTTGGCGCTTCCCCTCTTATTTAATTGACAATGAGGACTTTAAACATACATTGTACTGCGCCTGGGAGGAATACATCTCCACTAATGGAGCTCACATTACGGATCCTAACCTATTCTGGGAAGCAGGCAAGGCCTTCTTAAGAGGTAAAATAATTTCATACACAACCCAGTTTAAAAAAAAAGCCAAGCAACAGTATAGTAAATCAAGCGAAGCCCTACGCCTCGCTCATGAGCAGCTCACAGTAAACCGCACCATAGAAAACATACAAAAATGGAGACAGGCCAAAAGCACTTTTGACCTATGGGCAGAACAACATGAAGCGGCCAAAACATCTTACTCTCAATTACATTTTCATAGATTTGGAAACAAGGCTGGTAGGCTCCTGGCCAAGATGTGCTCAGGCCCCAGGCATCCCACCCGTATCTCAGCTCTTAGAACTACGACAGGTTCTTTGATCACTTCCCCAGCTGAGATTAGCAACCTACTCGTGGAATACTATACCAATCTATACAAAGCTGACCCGACTGACTTGCCTACCACTGACTTATTGCTCGACAAAATACGTCTACCCAAACTCCACCACACACAATTAGAGACGATTAATGCCCCCATCACTGTTGATGATATTCAGTCCACGATCAAAAACATGGCCTCGGCCAAAGCCCCGGGACCCGACGGTTATACTGCTGAATTCTACAAAATGACTAGAGAATTTATCCCTGATACTTTAAAACATGTTTACGCAGCTATGTGGGACGGAGGGCCCTATCTTCCTACGGGAACACAGGCCCACATCAAATTAATTTCTAAAAAAGGGAAAGACCCCCTATTACCGGGCTCATACCGACCGATTTCACTAATACACGTTGATGTCAAAATCTTATCCAAAATAATTGCGTCACGGCTAGCTCCCTTACTTCCATCTTTATTGCACCCAGCCCAATCTGGCTTTGTCTCGGGCAGATCGGCCACCCTAAACATTCGTAAAGTGTTAATGGCTCTAGAATACGCCAAAACTCACCCTAACCAAGACATTGCCATCATGTCATTAGACGCGGAAAAGGCCTTTGACAACATCAGTTTCTCTTGGCTCTTCAGAGTGATGACACAATTTGGATTCTCAGGACCGATTATGCGATTCTTGCTTCAAATGTATGCATCCCCTACCGTACGTCTTGTCACCCCTGATTTTATTTCGGACACGATTCCATTAACAAAAGGAACGAGACAGGGGTGCCCCCTGTCTCCACTCCTGTTCAATCTAGCAATCGAACCCCTGTCCAGAATACTAAACTCGACTGATGGAATCAGTGGCATCACTCTGGAGAACCACACTCTTCGTTTGGCACTATTCGCTGATGACATACTGCTATTCTCCACCGACCCTATAACAGACTTTGACAGACTCAAACGACTTTTTTCAGACTTCAGACTCTGCTCGGGATTTAGAATCAATTTTGACAAGAGTGAGATCCTACCTTTACACCCCCATCTCTCCAGTAAATGGAAACACCTATCCCCCCTGGCCATAGCCGACCAGCATATTACATACCTGGGCATTAAAATAGGACGTGAGCCATCTTCTTTATATTCTTTGAACTACCCCCCTTTGATAACCAAAATTGTGAAGGAGTTGGAGGCTTGGGGGTCTCTACCTCTCTCGCTCTTTGGGAGATGCCATCTATTCAAAATGGTGTCCTTTGCGCGCCTGCTATACCCAATGCAGACCATACCTCTTCTAATTAAACATTCAGACATCCAAAAAATCCAAAGGGCCCTAACTACCTTTATATGGTCTCGCAAAAAACCTCGCATAGCGCTGCAGAAATTATGTCTCCCGAAGGGCGAGGGTGGGGCGGGACTGCCCAATATGCGTTTTTACAACCTGGCATGTTTACTTAGGCAGGGCTTAGACTGGCTAACTGGTGGTTCTAGGTATTCTAACCTATACTTAGAAGAAGCTATGGTACACCCATATACCCTCTCGGCCATTCTCCACTCCAACCCCAATACACTACCCCCCCACCTCAAAACAAGTGTAATAATTAAGGATACGGTTATCGCATGGAAAGAAGTAAGAAAATTGCTCAAAGTGCCATCCAACATCTCCAAATACCTCAAAATACAAGGCAACCCTATGTTCCTTCCATCTATCATCCATAAAGCTTTTGGCCAATGGAAACTTAAAGGCCTCACAGATGTCTCCTCTTTTTACCTCAACAAGCCAGGCAAATTCAAACCATTTCATACCCTAATGCGGGAATATTCCCTACCACCAACACATGCGTTCTTTTATCACCAACTCATCAATTATCTCAAATCATGCTCCGGTCCTAATACAAACCCACTTGAAACATCCTGCATTGATAATCTCATCAAAAGCAATAACTACTCCATCTCCAATATTTACTCCTGTCTCATACAACATCAAGCACGGAAGTATGCCCTCAAACCCTTCCAAAAATGGACACACGTCTTAGATGACGAATCTCTGCCAGAAAAAATCCTTGAGGGGTACAAGACGGTCCGTAACCTTACTGCTTCTGAATCTTGGAGGGAAACACAATTCAAGATCATTCACAGAGCTTATTTCCCTTTCTGCTACAACAAGAAGGACCCCACACAAGCTCAATGTTCCTGGTGCAACATACCTCGCCCCACGTTACTACACAGACTCTGGGACTGCAGCAAGATTGATGCTTTCTGGACTAAGGTGATCACCTACATCAACGAGGTCCACAAAATTCAGTGCACTAAGGACCGCTTACTATGCCTGTTCAGCATACCCCCTTCGCCCTCATCACCAACGAGGGTCTCACAAAATATTCCACACTGGGCTCACTTGTGTCTCCTAGTGGCTCGCAGGACTATCATGTCTCACTGGATATCAGCTACACCTCCTTCCCTAACAGCGTTTAAAACAGCCTTGGCATCACTTTTCAATCTAGAAAGGCTGGACACCATCACCCTTAATTTCCATTCAACTTCCCGTTTTTTCAAAAGATGGAGGAAATACATTGAAGCTACTTTCGCTCCGCAAGCTCTGGTCGAAATAATGAACCCATTCCGATACACGAAATGGTACTTGACAAAAGATATCACCAATTCCCTAGGTCGGCTCAAAATACCCCCCACCCCAGATTCCTTTATCTTTAACCCACCGTAGGTTGTACATAAACTCATTGTGCCCCTTGACATCCACCCTCTTAAGTTTAGTTAGACGCTGCCTCCACTCCTGAAGGTACTTAGATGTTAAGATTTTATGTGTCAAGAAAAAGTTTTACCCATAATGTTGATAGGATGGCAAACATGAACTCCCCCATCTTCCCTTTCCCCTAATTTTTCTTTTTTTTTTCGTTTTATTTTCTTGTTTCTTTTTTTTTTTTTTTTTTTCTTTCTGTTACTTCTCGTCTGGTCTGACTGATATGACAAGATTTTATTTCAACTACCATGAGAAATCATTCAACTTTATAAATTGTACAATTGTTACTCTGTGACTTTTGTGACACTAAATCCTATGCTTTTGTATGTCATAAAACCCAATAAATATTTTTCAAAAAAAAAAAAAAAAAAAATCAGACAAAGTGATTGTCTGGATTTGTTTCCACATTTTGTCTCTCATAGTTAAGGTATACCTATGATGACAATTACAGGCCTCTCTTATCTTTTTAAGTGGGAGAACTTGCACAATTGGTGGCTGACTTAATATTTTTTGCCCCACTGTAGATCATTTCTCACATAATTTAAAAGGATATATATTTATTTATATATACACATGTCTCCTAAAAATAATTATAATATACATTTTTATAAAAAGATGATTTTTAGTATTATATCATGTATATACCCAGGGATGTGTAAATAAGTCTTTTACACCTTATGACATGATCATCACTAAGAACCTCTATATATAAAAAACGTCTCCTTTTTTAGATGTATTTTTTATGTATTTTTATTTATTACATTATTTAGTATGAATTTACATTTAAAATAGTACATATAGACTATAATCATGAACCTTAAACTAGCTATTGGCTTATTTTATTTATTTTTATAAATAACATCAATTTTGAGCATTTCTTACTATTCCGTTGTTAGACCAGATAATTAATTCATTTAAATACACACAATTGTTTTATGTGTATTTGTATGCTATGTTTCTATTATGGTCTTGTAGATGTATCAGAGTCCATTTCATGCAATAGACTACCTAGTAATCCTTCGGGCCCATTCCCTCCATTTGTTTCACTATAGCGAACTGACATATCTGTCAGCGAATCAAGTCCGGCCCTCCATCCATTTCTTTATATTAGACTGACTCGCTCGTCAGCCAATCAGGTCTGAAGAAGAAGCTTCAAAACACGTTACCACCCACCTATACATCAGTATGCCAGCACGCCCTCCGTAGTGACATCACGTCCGGCCCGACTCTATCTTGCTCTCCACACTGGTTTCAGTGGCGATCGCCCACTTCCTGCTACTACCTGGTGACGCAGCCATTGCTCGATGCTGCCATGAAACCGAGACAGCTCAGAAAGGCTCTGAGCTTGATGACTCTCATTAATTGTGCCTGTATTACTCATCTATCACGTGAGCTGCCATTTGATTTAACTCTATTCAACTGCTGATTTTAATACTGCTTTTTCTACTACACAGAGTTGTCTGCTTCACTCTAAGGATGCTGCCGCCAGGTGCTGTCTGATCAACGTTCACCCCATAGACTTTTATAATGGACTTATTTATTACAATATGATGTCTTGTTGATTTTATGCTTGAGATACATCCCTCTAGTGCCACTATATACTTTTCTCATCATTGTAGAAACATAAAGTATTGTCTATATATAATGATGATGCACAATAATGAAATTCAAACATTAATGGCCAATATAGTAGTTACCCAACCAAAAATATGTATTTTTTTTAATCTTTTTTTTATCTATCACGCCCCACACTATATAAGGCCACCTGCACAGTGGCCCTGTGTAGTGTGTTCCGGCGTGCTTACAGAGAGAGAGAGACAGTGTAATTTCATTTGAGTTAGCTAGATTAGGCAGGACAGTCAGTGAGTTAGCTGCACTTACAGTGTATTGTGTATATATATATGCATCCCAGGTGTTGCATATATATATATACACACTGTATTCAGTTTTGCTAGATCCGTTCCTGTTATCATCCTACTGACAGGCAGGCTTGTCTTGTTACGGTATTTACAGCTAAAATATCAGATAGTGCAGCGCTAAAATCCAAATAAAACATAAAGAAACATAAAATATCTTCAAGTGCGAGCGGACACCCGTAAGCAGAGAAGTGATTCAGGCAGCCCTCCACCAAAGGATAAGATGGCCTCTCACCTGAGGGAATGGACCCTTTAATTACAGAGGGTCAAAAATCGCCTTTTAATTGTGATCACACAAGCTGCAGCATGTGTAGGCATCCGTCAGGGTTCAGGTTACAAACACTCCAATGGAACCATAGGGCTCCGGAATCAAACACTCCAATAGGACCGGGACATGAAACAGAATGGCAAAGGAATAGTGCTCTCTGTTTGCAAAATCTTTATTAAAAAAGCTAAAATATTGAACTCACATGTGAAGCACTCAATAAGTGCATGTCAGCAGTAAGAATAAAGAGATCCTCCGTGTGGCTGTGTGGACGAGCGGCGGCTGCGGGTGACGTCACGGCGTATCCTCGTTCTGGACGCGTTGCGTCCCAGTGGGCGGGAACTTCATCAGCAGATGAGGATATGTCGTGGGCACCCGCGCTATATACAAGGTGAGTAACCATGACAACGGAAAGACATGGTAAAATCAACCTCTCGCTAAACCCGGAAGTCAATCCGGACGTGACCCCTTATAATGATTGCAGAGAACGGAATTAAATAATCCCACACATATAACTACAAAAAAGGGGGGTAAATCAAAATACAGTGAAATATGCATCAATCCTAAAAAGAAGAAGTGCACTGAACTGGATGAAAAACATCTATAGATTCGGAATACTAAAATAGTCATTTTTGAACCAATTATAAAATATATGATAGTCATCCGCAGCCACCGTCACCCACACAGAAATGATGCAATATGCCTTCAAATAATAAATACAATCAAATATAAACAATAATCAATCTAAAACAATCTAATGTTAAAACGATTAACGATCCGATATAAAGCAGTTTGTGTCAAAATCCACGTTTAACCCTTCAGGGCAAAGAACCCTGGTTTTAAAGATCCAGCATGATTCTCTTTTACTCAATTGTCTTATGAAATTGCCACCCCTCCAATGCCTAGTAACTCTTTCTATGCCCCAGAATTTTAGACTTTTTGGATTCTGATGGTGATGTAGTTTGAAATGTCGAGATACATTGTGGGTTTTGAGGCCTTTTTTAATATTGTTGACATGCTCAGCAAGCCTCACGTGTAGGGGTCTCGATGTTCTACCAATATACTGGAGCCCGCACCATATGGTCCCATTGGAGTGTTTGTAACCTGAACCCTGACGGATGGCTACACATGCTGCACCTTGTGTGATCACAATTAAAAGGCGATTTTTGACCCTCTGTAATTAAAGGGTCCATTCCCTCAGGTGAGAGGCCATCTTATCCTTTGGTGGAGGGCTGCCTGAATCACTTCTCTGCTTACGGGTGTCTGCTTGCACTTGAAGATATTGATCTCTTTTATGGACTGATTTTATGTTTCTTTATGTTTTATTTGGATTTTAGCGCTGCACTATCTGATATTTTATTGTTTTTAGGAATTTGTTTTTTGACCCTAGTGTTCAGCAGCTCAAGCACGTATCTGTACCATTTCGCGCTGATTTATCATTTTCTATTTTTTAGTATTTACAGCTACCTGAAGAAAATTGCTGGTGTTCTTTTGATCCTATTAGTACCACAGTCAGGCAGCTAGACTATTTACAGTTAGTGTAGTGCGTCCTGCTCACAGTGTTCAGCTAAAGCTACAAGTTAGTGTAGTGCGTCCTGCTCACAGTGTTCAGCTAAAACTACAAGTTAGTGTAGTGTAGGGATGAGCCGAACACCCCCCTGTTCGGTTCGCACCAGAACATGCGAACAGGAAAAAAATTAGTTCGAACACGCGAACACCGTTAAAGTCTATGGGACACGAACATGAATAATCAAAAGTGCTAATTTTAAAGGCTAATATGCAAGTTATTGTCAATCATCTTCTTCTTCTTCTTCTCTTCTTCCTTCTTCTCTTCTTCATTTCTTCTCCGGGCCGCTCCGCAGCCATGCTGGCATGGTGGAAGGCTCCCGCTGTGTGACGGAGTCTCTTCGTCTGACGGTTCTTAAATAACGGGGGCGGGGCCACCCGGTGACCCCGCCCCCCTCTGACGCACGGGACATGACGGGACTTCCCTGTGGCATTCCCCGTGACATCATAGGGAAGTCCCGTCAAGTCACCGTGCGTCAGAGGGGGGCGGGGTCACCGGATGGCCCCGCCCCCTGTTATTTAAGAACCGTCAGTCGAAGAGACGCCGTCACACAGCGGGAGCCTCCCACCATGCCAGCATGGCTGCGGAGCGGCCCGGAGAAGAAATGAAGAAGAGAAGAAGGAAGAAGAGCAGAAGAAGAAGAAGAAGATGAAGAAGAAGATGAAGAAGAGAAGATGAAGAGAAGAGCGGGAGCCTCCCCCCCATGCCATGGGTGCGGAGCGGCCCGAGGAGAAGAAGATAGAAGACGCCGCGGAGGAGATGCTGGACGAGAACGCCGGAGGAAGAACCAGAAGAGCCAGAAGAACCAGAAGAAGAAGAAGATGAAGGAAGAAAGAAGAAGCATTTAAATAAAGGAATTGTCAAAAACTGCCTCTTGTCATTTTTAACATTTTTGACAGTTTTTTAGTGAAATGGTAGGGGTAAGTACCCCCTTACCATTTCACACAGGGGGAGGGGGCGGGATCTGGGGGTCCCCTTGTTAAAGGGGGCTTCCAGATTCCGATAAGCCCCCCGCCCGCAGACCCCCACAACCACCGGCCAGGGTTGTGGGGATGAGGCCCTTGTCTTCATCAACATGGGGACAAGGTGTTTTGGGGGGCTACCCCAAAGCACCCTCCCAATGTTGAGGGCATGTGCCCTGGTACGGTTCAGGAGGGGGGGGGGCCGCACTCTCGTCCCCCCCTCTTTTCCTGCGGCCTGCCAGGTTGCGTGCTCGGATAAGGGTCTGGTATGGATTTTTGGGGGGACCCCACGCCGTTTTTTTTTTTTTTTTGACGCGGGGTTCCCCTTAAAATCCATACCAGACCTGAAGGGTCTGGTATGGAATTTAGGGGGAACCCCACGTCAATTTTTTTTTTTTATTTTGGTTCGGGGTTGCCCTGTGGGGAATTCCCATGCCGTTTTTATCAATGAACTTCTATGTGTATTGTCGGCAAAGCAATAGCCGCGGGTAGTTTTAAATGAGTTTTTTCCTTCCAAATGTCATTTTGCTGTCAGACTGTTCTAAACACAGGAAACATGCGCCCCTTTACAGGCATACTATAGACACCCCCCAGGTACGAAATTTAAAGGGATATTACACTTTTATTGTTTGACTTTAAGCATTAATAAAATCACTGCTCCTGAAAAAACGTCCGTTTTTAAAACTTTTTTTTGCATTGATCCATGTCCCCTGGGGCAGGACCCAGGTCCCCAAACACTTTTTATGACAATAACTTGCATATAAGCCTTTAAAATTAGCACTTTTGATTTCTCCCATAGACTTTTAAAGGGTGTTCCGCGGCATTCGAATTTGCCGCGAACACCCCAAATTGTTCGCTGTTCGGCGAACTTGCGAACAGCCAATGTTCGAGTAGAACATGAGTTGGACTCGAACTCGAAGCTCATCCCTAGTGTAGTGAGACCTCTGCACAGTGTTCAGCTAAAGCTACAAGTTAGTGTAGTGCGTCCTGCTCACAGTGTTCAGCTAAAGCTACAAGTTAGTGAGGTGCGTCCTGCTCACAGTGTTCAGCTAAAACTACAAGTTAGTGTAGTGAGACCTCTGCATAGTGTTCAGCTAAAGCTACAAGTTAGTGAAGTTCGTCCTGCTCACAGTGTTCAGCTAAAATTACAAGTTAGTGTAGTGAGACCTCTGCACAGTGTTCAGCTAAAGCTACAAGTTAGTGTAGTGCATCCTGCTCAAAGTGTTCAGCTAAAACTACAAGTCAGTGTAGTGAGACCTCTGCACAGTGTTCAGCTAAAGCTACAAGTTAGTGAAGTGCGTCCTGCTCATAGTGTTCAGCTAAAACTACAAGTTAGTGTAGTGAGAACTCTGCACAGTGTTCAGCTAAAGCTACAAGTTAGTGTAGTGAGACCTCTGCACAGTGTTCAGCTAAAGCTACAAGTTAGTGTAGTGCGAGCTCTGCACAGTGTTCACCTAAAGCTACCTGTAGAAGGTTGGTGGTGTTTTCCTGATCCTATCACTACCGCAGGAAGCTAAATAAGTTACAAGTTAGTTTTTTGCGAGCTCTACACAGTGTTCAGCTAAAGCTACCTGTAGAAGGTTCTTGGTGTTCTCATACTACAGGCAGGCACTTGATTTTGCTAGCTGCAGTATCAGTACATATATATATATATATATATATATATATATATATATATATATATATATATATATATTCCAGCTTAGTGCAGCTACAGGCCATTAGTATGTCTGGAAGGCCAACAAGGAGAGGCAGACAGTCACAAGCCAATAAAAGAGGGCATGCAGGCTCTGTGTCTAGTGCTGGTCGTGGAGACGGTGCATCCTCATCAGCACGTGGCTGTGGGACACGCTTGGCCTTTTTTTCAGCAGCTGGCCCTGTTGAGCCACAACATGCGGAAAACTTGGTCGAGTGGATGACCAAGCCGTCCTCATCCTCCTCATCCTCTTTCACCCATGCTCAGGGTACTTTGTCTGGCAAAGCAGCGGCCTCTTCCCTCGGCTCAATGTCATCAGTGACTCCTTCCCTAGCCTCACCATGTCCTCCTGAGGAGTCCCTCGAACTGTTTGACCACAGTATTGGGTACATGCTCCAGGAGGATGCCCAGCTTTTGGAAGGCTCTGATGATGATACTGAGCTAGATGAAGGAAGTAACGTGAGCACGGACAGAGGGGGTGCCCAAGAAGGACAGCAATCTGGCAGTCATGCTCCCCCTGCTGCAGCATTCTGCCAGGTTTGCTCCAGTGATGAGGAGGGAGGGGATGATGAGGTCACTGACTCAACGTGGGTGCCTGATAGGAGAGAGGAGGAAGGGGAGGAGGAGGCAGCACATCACCAATGAGGCAGGATGTCCTCCAGGGGCCAGCCTAAGGGCAGCACACTGACTGCATCACACCCCAAAGCTCCACATGTGCAGGGCACCACTGCTATTTACAACATATGTCTCAAGCGTATCTTGCATGGCCAAAACATCTCCCACTTGGGTACCACATGCTTGACCAGACATATGTTGACCTGCCATGCAGTTCGTTGGCAAGCGTATCTAAAAGACCCACACCAAAGAACAAAGAGGACCTCTCCTTGCTCCTCATCAGCTGAGATCTCCAACCCCACTATACCTTCAGTCCTCTCTGAGACCTGCACTGAGAGGAATGAAGGTGTAGAATTAGATGTGTCACAGCCAAGTACTTGTGGGCAATCTGCTTTTGGTACACCGAGGTCAGATTGTACAAGGCAAATTTCCCTGCCCCAGCTGCTGCACTGCCGAAAGATGTTTGCTCCCAGCCATCCACATGCCCAGCGGTTGAATGCTAGCTTGGCAAAATTGCTAGCACTTCAACTGCTGCCTTTTCAGTTGGTAGACTCTGCCCCCTTCCGTGAGTTTGTGGAATGTGCGGTTCCTCAGTGGCACTTACCCAAACACCACTTTTTCTCACGGAAGGCGATTCCGGCTCTACCGGCATGTGGAAGGCAATGGCCATGCCTCGCTGGACAGGGCGGTCAGTGGTAAGGTGCATATTACCGCTGACCAGCAGGCATGGACAGGGACGTTACCTAAGTTTTACAGCGCATTGGGTGACTCTGCTGGCAGCTGGGAAGGATGCAGGACAAGGTGCAGTAGTGTTGGAGGTTGTTCCGCCACCACGCCTCCAAAATGCCACTACTAATGATTGTGACACACCTCTCTCCTCCACCCCCTCCTCTTCTTCTTCCTCCATGGCCTCTTCCTGTGCTTTGTCCTCGGAACCAGCGGTGCTCCGTAGGCGTTCAAGGGGTTACGCATGATGCCATGCGGTGCTTGAGCTGGTGTGCTTGGGGGACAGGAGCCACACTGGGGCAGAGGTTCTGTCAGCTCTGCAGGGGCAGGTTCAGAGGTGGTTAACGCCACGCCAACTTAAGGCAGGAATGGTGCTTTGCGACAATGGCACCAACCTCCTGTCAGGTCTCTCACTTACCAAACCAGAGAGTCCACTTGGGCAGAGGGTAGGCTCCCTTACGTATCCGACTCATGGCCCCTGGTAGAGCAGACAGGAGGCCCACGAGTGCGGAGTGGTATGAGAGCCTGTGCAGGAGTCCGTGTTCCGGAGCTTAGCAGTCTTCAAACAGCAGATGATAGTCAGCGGCACAGACAACAGATGCTGAGCAGGAGCTGGAGACAGGTTAGTGCACAAGCTGGGTTTGGCAACAGGCGGGCAGCAGAGGTACAGAAGGAGGAGGCAGAAGCGAAGTGAAAACAGGCCGGGGTCAAATGCAGGCGGAGGTCAGGAGAGTCCAAAAGGCAAGCCGGGTCGTCAACAGATCAGGAACACAGGAATTTACAGGAACTAGGAACCGGAAACAGGAAACAGGAACTAGGCATGGAGCTGTTGATCAGGCAGCACTGATCAGAGGGAGAAGCAAGCCTAAATAGGCTGATTGGCGCCAAACGCCGTGTTCGTGCGCGTGCCGTTACACACAGGCACCCGCGCACCCGCACGCGCCCCCGGACAGCGGCATGCACACCAGCGCCACCAGGTGAACGCATAGCAGTGCCCATAGAAGCAGGTGCCCGAGCACCCACAGGAAAGCGTGCACCAACGCGCCCCAGAGCGTGACGACGCCCAATCAGGTAAGCTCTCTGACACCTCCTCTCTGCCCTCCGACAGGGACAAATGACCCATGTGCCCTGTTTGGCTCAAATCCTTAACTTGGTGGTGCAGCGGTTCTTGGGCAGGTACCCGGGCTTACAGGATGTCCTGAGGCAGGCCAGGAAAGTCTGTGTGCATTTCTTCCGGTCATATAATGCCAGTGCTCGGTTGGCGGACCTCCAAAAGGAGTTTAACCTGCCCAAGAACTCCCTAATCTGTGACATGCCCACCAGGTGGAACTCAACGTTGGCCATGCTGCAGCGGCTGCACACGCAGCATGGGGCCATCAATGAGTACCTATGCAACTATGGCACCAGGACAGGGTCAGGGGAGCTTGTTTTTTTTTCCCCATGCCAGAGGGCCATGATCAGGGATGCATGCACAGTCCTGTCACCATTTGAGGAGGCCATGAGGATGGTGAGCAGTGACAGTGCATGCATCAGTGACACTGTCCCCCTTGTCCACCTGTTGGAGAACACGCTGCGTGGAATAATGGACAGGGCACTTGAGGCAGAACAGAGGCAGGAAGAGGAGGACTTCCTTAGCTCTCAAGGCCCCCTTTATCCAGACAGTGTTCCTGCGTGCCCACCGATCACACAGGAAGAGGACGAGGAGGAGGAGGATTGTGTCAGTATGGAGGTGGAGCCTGGCACTCAACATCAGCAGCAGTCTTTAAGGGATCAGCCCCAAGAAACACATGGACTTGTACGTGGCTGAGAGAAGGTGGCTGTGGACCAAGTCATCCTTAGTGACCCAGAGTACTCCGGACCGAATGCCTCAGCAAACCTAAGCTGCATGGCCTCCCTGATCCTGCAAAGCCTGCGTAAGGATCCTCGTATTCGTGGTATCAAGGAGAAGGACCAATACTGGCTGGCAACCCTCCTTGATCCACGTTACAATGGTAAGGTTGCGGACCTTATCTTGCCATCACAGAGGGAGCAGAGGATGAAACATCTTCGGGAGGCCTTGCAGAAAGGTTTGTGCAACGCGTTCCCAGAGACTGGGAGGTTACAAACTCCTGTTTCTGGACAACGTGTTGCTGAGGCTTCGGTCAGTCAAAGAAGGAGCCGTGGAGAAGGTGGCCGTCTGACCGATGCGTTCAGACAATTTTTTAGTCCGCAGTCCCAAGGTATGATCGGTTCCAGCAACCATCGCCAGCGTCTGTTTTACATGGTGCAGGAATACCTAGGGGCAAGATCTGACTTGGACACCTTTCCCACCGAAAATCCTCTGGGTTACTGGGTCTTGAGGATGGATCACTGGCCAGAGCTTGCACAGTATGCAATTGAGCTACTGGCCTGTCCTGCATCCAGCGTTCTTTCGGAACGCACATTCAGTGCTGCTGGAGGCTTTGTAACCGATTACAGGGTGCGTCTGTCCACCGACTTGGTCGATCGACTGACCTTCATAAAAATGAGTCTTGGATCACCACCAGCTACCAAGCACCTGATGCTGATGTAACCGAATAATTTTTTTTGAAATCTCAGATCCCTTCAAAGACTGCCTATGCTGATGCTGAGTGACTATCCTGAGTAACTATCCTCTTCCTCCTCAATGATCACGGTGATAGCTTGTAAGAACATTTTTGGTTCTGGGCGCCGTCACCAGTGCCTAAGGCCCAATTTTTTAGCCCCTGTTTAACAGGGGCGTTTAATTACAATTTTTGAAGCAATACCTTGCAGCAGGGCACGTTCCTGCGTTCCAACTAGAGTATCTGTGAGGGCTTGCAGTGTTGTAGCATCAGCACCAGTGCCTAAGGCCCAATTTTTCAGCCCCTATTCAACAGGGGCATGTAATTACAATTTTTGATCTAATTTTTCACAGCAGGGCCCGTTTCTGTGCCCACCAAGAGCGAGTGAGGACTTACAGTGTTGTGGCACCAGCATCACCACCACCACCAAAGGCCCAATTTTCCAGCCCCTCTTTAAAAGGGGCATGTGATTACAATTCTTGATCTAATATTTCACAGCAGGGCCCATTTCTGTGCCCACCAAGAGCGAGTGAGGACTTACAGTGTTGTGGCACCAGCACCACCACCACCACCTAAGGCCACAATTTCTGCAGAGTATATAGGGCAGGCCCCTATTTTCAAACATCCAACTTACAAATGACTCCTACTTGCAAACGGAAGGAGACAACAGGAAGTGAGATGAAATCTACCCCTAGGAAGGGAAATTCTCTCCTGTAAGAGTTAATATGGGAAAAACATTTCTCCTTTCCACTGATGCTTTATCACCAATCCTTGTTTCACAAAAAAACCCAAATTTTCAAAAAACATTTGTCATTGGGACAAAAAGTGAGGTGAAATCTTCTGAAGAGGAGCACAGACAGCAAAACAAATGTCACAGGGGTGATAACCCTTCCCTATGTTTTCCAAAAGGCTTAAAATAGATTTTTTGGCTGGAGCTAAACACGTTAAAAATGTACCCATTCAAAATTACAAACAAATTCTACTTAGCAACAAACCTACAGTCCCTGTCTTGTTTGCACCGCCTGTATACTGCTGTTCAGAGTATATGGGGCCTGGTGGCCCCACACCTTTCCTTTTTTAATTTGGGTGCGGGGTTCCCCTTAATATCCATACAAGACCCAAAGGGCCTGGTAATGGACTGGGGGGTACCCATGCTGTTTGTCTCACTGATTTTCATCCATATTGCCAGGACCCGACATTACATTAAACCCGCAAGCAGTTTTGAATGACTTTTTTTCCTTTAAAAATGAAATTTTGTGCAGGGACTGTTCTAAGCACGGGAAACACGCACCACTTTACAGGCATACTATAGACACCCCCCAGGTATGATATTTAAAGGAATATTTTACTTTTTTTTTACTTTAAGCATCATTAAAATCACTGCTCCCGAAAAAAAGTTAATTTTTTAAAATTTTTTTGCATTGATACATGTCCGCTGGGGCAGGACCCGGGTCCCCAAACCCTTTTTAGGACAATACCATGCAAATTAGCCTTTAAAATGAGCACTTTTGATTTTGAACGTTCGAGTCCCATAGACGTCAATGGGGTTCTAAAGTTCGTGCAAATTTTCGGTCCGTTCGCAGGTTCTGGTGCGTACCGAACCGGGGGGTGTTCGGCTCATCCCTAATACTGTATAAAGTGGCGTAGAGGTGTTTCAAGAAGGGTAGAGACTGAAAGAGTGGGAGAAGAAAAGAGTTTGAGTTAAGGTCACTGCTCACTCTTTGCATATACAGGAAACCAAGTTTATCCTCCTGTAGTGATATCTACAAAGAAAAGAAAGGATACAGTTTAAATTGTTGGCAAATGACATTCATTGCCAGCTTCTAAAAAACAAAAGAAAAAAAGGAAAAAAAATAAAAACAGCACACATGCCCCTTTCCAGATCCCAAAAATACATAGCAGACCCTTAAAGGGAGTTGTTAAGCTTTCCCTTTGTAAATGTCAATGCTGCTACAGCACTTTATTTTCATCATAGAGATGTGTTCCTTCACAGGTGGGATTGGGCATGTAATTTAAAGGATTTTTTTTACACTCCCTTGCCTATTAGCCCAGAAAATGGGCGTTTTTAATTTGACAGATGGAGCTCCCCTTGATTTCTTTTACAAGGATTTTGTTTAGTAATCATTTAAAATAACATTATTGACAGTTACAATGTATTAATTAAAGTAGTTAAAGACTGATGGCCAACAGTGTTCAAGTTTAACAGGGGTAAAACTATAATTATTACAGGCAATATAGAATTGGGTTTATAACAGCAATAACTCTTTTTAGTCTTTTATAATACTTTATCCTTTTTGAGAAGTCCAAAAAAATGTATAAATGGGTCTCTGTTAGATGTAAGTAATAAGAAAATAATGTTGTACACAAGATTACGATAAAACAATAAAACAACATTGACAACCATAGTAGGCGCGAAGCTACAGAACTTGAAAGAGAAAAGAGGTTAGGGGAAAGAAAAGAGGGATAAAGGGACAGGGCAGTAGGAAATACAAGAACTAAGGGTCAGGACCAGCCCTACCATGGGTCCCGCTGGATCCATTGGACCCAGGCGGAACTTTAAGAGGGGCGGCAAATTGACACCCAAGAAGCAGTGGTGTATCATCCATGTGTGCAGTGTACATGGGCCCCATTGTGTCCTGTCACACTCTGCACACATGGAGCAGTGGCAGAACAACCAGGGTCGCACTTGTGACTGGGCCCTGGTGTTTCGCCACTATGGGGGGCTCACTGACTTCTCTAGTTAGCTCAGGTTTGGACAGGGGAAACACTCATTGCACCACACAGCGGACCGCCCACACAGCCTCTCCTCCGGGTCTGCCCATTAAATTTTTACCTGCATTCAGACCTGGTACAGTAAAGGGGGAGAAGCTGAAGGAGGAGCCCTGCAGGGCACAGGGAGCTGGGAAACGTCACTGACAGCTCCATCTACAGTTGGAAGGGCAGGGGAGAGAACTGGTGGCCCAGAAAAAGAGCCCAGAACAAGCGCAGGGGGCTGCTCGTTCCAGTCAGTGCCCAGGTACCGGGGCTGGCAGAAGTGAGGGACATAGGAAGCTGAGAGACCCTGGGACTTCTAGAGCGGGAATCCACAGGGGACAGCCTGGTCTCACTAGATGAGGGAACCCCCTGGGATGAACCCCAGGGGCTGTGGGCAGAGGATCAGTGAGCTGTGGAGGGATGGGAGCCAGCACCATCAGTGCCAGTGGCTTGCAGAGAACTGGCAGCCCTCTCTTCTCTGTCAGAAGCCTGGGAAGGGCTAGAGCTCAGCCTGGAGGGTGGGCAGATGCATCTCCTTGCATTGGAAGTTGTGGGCCTATCCAGGGGAGCCGCATGTGTTGGAACGCAAATCAGCTGACCCAGTACAGTAAAGAAGGGGGATCTTGTGAAGGTTGCAGATGTTTTGTGAGACGATAATCTCCTAATAGGTGTCTGTGGAGCAGAGGGACCAGAGAGACAACTTTTGCAGAGGAAAAGGAGTGGAAACTGACAGCAAGTAAGTGTCACTGATCCCGACACCCAGAGCTGCCACTGAACCCAATCCCTACCACCACAGCTGCCACTGATCCCATCAACCCCCCAGCACTGCCACTGAGGGGCATACCTAGAGCATTTGGCACCCAGGGCGGATTCTATATCTGGCACCCCCCCTCACTGATCATGCCTGTATGCACTCAGCCCCCTCATACCTGTAAGCACTTAGCCCACCCACCTGTATGCACTAAGCCCCCTCATACCTATGCACTCAGCCCCCTCATACCTGTATGCAATCAGCCCCCTCATACCTGTATGCACTCAGGCCCTCATACCTGTACGCACTCAGCCTCCTCATACCTGTATGCACTCAACCCCCCTCATACCTGTACGCACTCAGCCCCCTCATACCTGTAAGCACACAGCCCCCTTCATATCTGTATGCACTAATCCCCCCTCATACCTGTATGCATTCAGCCCCCCTCATACCTGTAAGAACTCAACCTCCTCATACCTGTACGCACTCAGCCCCCTCATACCTGTACTCACTCAGCCCCCTCATACCTGTACTCACTCAGCCCACCCACACACCTGTAGACACTCAGCTGCCCTTCCCCCTTACATCTGTAGACACTCAGCTGCCCCCTCACACATGTAGACACTCAGCTGCCCCCCCTCAGGCCCCCCACACACACATCTGTAAACACACACACACAGCTCTGCCCCCCTGTACACAAACAGCCTCCTCCCCTGTACTCACAGCCCCCACTTGTAAGGTGGTCTTCCTTGTTCCAGGTCTTGATTCCACATGTCCCTGTGAAGATACATTACTGGCAGTAACACAAGGGGTGCACAAACATGAAGCATCCAGAGGTGTCAGTATAGATCCCGATGTGAGCTCAATGACACTGAACAACACAAGCTGCCGACTCACATGAACACAGAGAGCCAGCACAGCTACAGAGCACCTCTTGCACCCACCATTGCCTTGTCCCGGCTCTAATAGCTGGCCTAACACCCCCCCATGTGTGGCACCTGGGCCAGACCGCCCCCTGCCCCCAGTAGGTACGCCACTGTTGCCACTGATCACAGTGATGATCAGTGATGGAATGGTCTGTGATGAGGGGATCTGTGATGGGATGGTCTGTGGGTTCATAACGAGGGGAGTCTGTGATGGGGGATCTGGAATGATATGGTCTGTGATGGGGGGATCTGTGATGGAGAGGGTAAATTTACAAGTTATGCACTGCGCTTGGGTGACTCCAAAAACAAAATTAATATTAACCAACTCTGTGCTTACTAGTGCGATAGTATTAAATACAAATAATATGAATGTTGAATAAATAAACAAGGTGTGAAAAAACAAGTGCTTGTTACACCATAAATTAGTACTTATTAGTGCTTGTTACACCATACATAGTGTCTTAATCAACATAAAAAGTGCTTAGTGCTCAATATAAAGTATCCTACTTGTCTAAATGAATAAATTAATAAATAATAAATAATGAAAAAAGTTTTCTTTAGCACTCTAAATAGTGCGTGCAAATAATATCCAGCAGTGATAATAAAACAATGCGTGCAGGTGGTGTTCAGCTGTGACAACAATCCAACATCATGCCGAAGATATCCTGAGTGCTGCAAAACATGCTCCGGTGCTCCTTCGTGACCCCCTTAAGCTAATGTGCTCACCTCAGAGCGTGTGACTCAGCTGCTACCCTGAGTCCAAATACGCTTTGGAGCCACCCCTGGGCTCAGTCTCAGTGTCTGCTGCACTCCTCCAGCTGGAAACAATGTGGCTCCATACATATAAATGAAAAGGAAACTATATAGTGTAATATAGTCAAAATACTTTTATTAAAAGAAAACGCTCCCCACACCGGGGTACTCACATGGCACTCGTGCGTCAGTGCACCATACTATAACGGCTTTCTATGCAAAATCACTGGATGTTTGGTGCGGTATGCTGTGCTGGGACAGCACTGGTGTAAAGTCCGTGTCAGTCTCTCCGTCCTGGCCCCTCCCGTGCCGTGTATTTAATACTATCGCACTAGTAAGCACAGAGTTGGTTAATATTAATTTTGTTTTTGGGGTCACCCAAGCGCAGTGCATAACTTGCAAATTTATCCTATGCACGTTATATGAAGCGTGATTAGCGCATGCAGCTGGAGGTAGCACAAGCAAGGCATAAGATCATTGTGGCTCACAGAATTTTTCCAATTTGATTTGTGATGCAGAGGGGTCTGTGGTGGGGGTGTGACAGGAGTCACTGTTGGGCACAAGGTGACCAAGAAAAGAATGAACCCTGTGTGTGCCATATTGGAAATGGTGACTGGGAGGGTATGTCTTGGATAGCTTAAAATGGGACAGTAAAATTTATCCATAATATTTCCCAGGATATATGTAAAAACTATTCTTGGTTTGTTTGATTCTGAACTCAACATGTTAGTTGAGAGAGCTGATCACATTGACCTCTAGAACTGGGTAGGAGCCGGACAGTCTACTCCTACTATAGTTTGTTGCCTACTAGGCTGAGGAGGGGGTAAACTCCTCTGATTCCTCTGAGTCTGATTCCTGTTTGACCCTCCGTACAGAGCTTTGTCTCATACTTGGGGGGAAGATATATTCGTATGGGTTTCTTGTTCGGCTGATTGGAGTGTTCGGTAGCTGCCTTTGTGTTCGGAAATGGAATGTTCTAAACGGCTTTAACCCTTTTCATACTTGGGGTGTCGTTACAATTGGTGGCAAGTAAGGACACAGGCCAATGTAAGCACAGTATGAATGGCTAAAGTGCTCTACCCTCAAAGACTTACTGGAGAACCAGGGCTGACCGGCCAACAGCCATAAGAAGAGGGACAGTATCGCAGAACTAGTCGAAATGAATAGAGCCGAAAGACCCAACATAACCGAAAAGCCCAGCATAACAGACAGGACACCCGAAGAGACACGTTTTGATCGGGCTGTTAACATAAGATGGGGCATTATGGCCCTAACCCTACAGCAGAGATCATAGACCAAGTTATAGCAGCTGTGGAGGCAAATTGGCTACAGAAAAGAGGTGCTGCAGCAGCAGGAGTCACAGCAGCACCAACTGAAAGGAGAAAGGTACATTTTGCTGCTTTTAAAAATTTCATCGAAACAGAAGGGGAGATTTTGAATGGCAATGTGCCCTACACTGGGTGCCCACAGAGAAATGGGTTACCATTTTGTCTGGGAAATTGTCCGGCAGGGTCAGTGAAGCGTTCAGGACCATCCCAGATGAGGAGATTATGAACCATGGGCTGGTAAAAGAAGCACTTTTGGCCAGGTATGCCGTCACACCGGAGGCATACCGGAGGCAGTCCCGAGAGACGAGCAAGCAGAATCATATACCGAGTGGGCATGCCGCCTACACCGCACGGCATCCCACTGACTCGCTGGATGCCAAGCAGTATCGGGTGAAGAGGTGCTGCAGCTGTTCCTGCTGGAGCACTTCTTTGACAAGCTGTCCCCAGAAGTCACAGAGTGGGTCCGGGAATGAAAACCTTTCACCTTGTCTGATGCAGCTTGCCTGGCAGACGAATACACAGATGCCCGCAAACTCGATAACCCTGTGGTCAAGACAACAGCTTGGGTGGAATATCGATCAGCAGCACCCCCTCCAGCTGGCACCTACCAACCACAGTTGTACCGCCCTAGAGCACCACCTCCAGCGACCACTTATTCTCGGCAGCCAGGTTCAACTCCGAAGACTACTCACAACCCATCAGGTGTTTTGGGTGTAAACAGCTTGGGCACAAAAAGCCAGACTGTCCGTTGAATCCAGCCAGGCAGTCCCAGTCGTGGAGAAAGGCAGCAGGGGATAATCCCTGCATATCCATGTCTGCGGCTCACTGCGTTGAGGAGGAAGAACATTGGGGCATCCTGCATGAGGCTGATCCAGTACAAGCAGCCAATCAAGACAACAGGCAGCAACACAGGCAGACTGTCTGGGTTAATGGAAAGGTAGCCAATGGCTTACGTGTTACTGGCACCACCTTGGCCCTACTACAGAAGAACCTCATCCCAGAAAGCCAACAAACCGGAGACACTGTAGCCGTAGGGTTAGCAGGAGGCACAGTTTTCCGGCTACCCATTGCCCGTGTTCACCTGGATTGGGGGGTTGGTTCGGGACACCTGAGTGTGGAGGTGATGAAGGATTTGCCAGCAGATGTACTACTGGGGAATGATTTGGCCCCCCTTACGCCCCGATGGGCCCTGCTGAAGCCAACCCAGTGACCACCTGTGCCCAGACCCGTGCTGTTGGAACCGGCCCGCTTGCTGCTGAGACCCAGGTAAGACTATCTTCCCCGACATGTACCTTAGATCAGGCTCCCCTAGGCTGGGATAACCGATAGGCATTCAGGATGGAAACCCGGGAGGACCTGGCCTTACATAAGTATAGGGCTAAGGCAGATACTCAGGAAAGGGGAATAGATGGGGAGCTTTATGAATGGGTGGGGGATAGACTGTATAGGATCCCTAAGCTATTCCCAAGAAGTAAAGCACCTTCGCAGAAATGACATCTGGTGGTACCTAAGAAATACCAGCTGGAGATTCTGCAAATCGGGCATGATGTACCACTTGCAGGACATCTAGGGTCCCGTCTCACAGCCTATAGAATTACACAGAATTTCTTCTGGCCCAATTTTAACCAGGATGTGCAACAGTACTGTAAAACATGTGACACATGTCAATGGGTAGGTAAGCGGGGGGACCACCCTAAGGCTAAACTTATGTCCATGCCTATAATTGGGGAGCCCTTTTACTGCATAGCCATTGACATTGTGGGTCCCTTGGCCAGGCCTAGTCCATCTGGGAAGAAGTATATTCTCACCGTGGTGGACTATGCCACCCGTTTCCTAGAGGCAGTAGCTATGTCCAACATTGAAGCAGAGACAGTAGCTGATGCCCTGGTTAAGATATTTACTAGAGTGGGGTTCCCTAAGTAGATTCTCTCTGACCAGGGAACCCAGTTTACCGCTGTGCTCACCCAGCAGTTGTGGAAGGTGTGCAATATTAAGCCCTTGCAGAGCTCACCTTACCACCCCCAGACTAATGATCTCTTCGAGTGCTTTAACGGGACCCTCAAGCAAATGCTGAGGACCTTTTCGGACGCTTGCAGAGACTAGGGGAAATTCCTGCTTCACCTGTTATTTGCTTACAGAGAGGTACCCCAGGAATCTACTGGGTTCTCTCCCTGCGAGTTACTCTATGGGAGAAGGGTCCGCAGACCCCTCAATCTCATTAGAGGACACTGGGAGGGAGAGACAGAGCAGGAGGGGACCCCCATAGTGCCCTATGTTCTAGAACTCAGGGACCGCATGGAGCAACTGTCTCTGATGGTAAGGGAGAATCTCCAGGCGGCCCAAGGGAGACAGAAGAGATGATAAGAACGGGGGGCCCAACAGTGTATCCTCCAGGTTGGGCAGAAAATCTTAGTGCTCAAGCCTGTGAAGACCGACAAGATGCAGGCATCTTGGCAGGGCCCGTATAAAGTAGTAGGTATGTAAAACTACTTATGTTATTGCCAGCTGTGCAGATGAAAGAATCCAGCGAACCTTTCATGTGGAGGATGTTGCTGCAGTATGTACCCCCTGCACCGACTCCGAAAGTTTACCCCTCCCTGACTTACTAGAGAGAGACCCCTAGACTGACCTAATTAGCCTCCTACAGCTAGAGGATCGGTAAAGCCCCACAAAGAGAGAACAGGCTAAGCGGCTTCTGTTGGAGTAACAGGTGACTTTCTCCCAAAAACTGGGCTACACGACCCTGGCTGTGCATAAGGTAGAGACCCCTTAACAAGCACCCCTTCGGCAGCCCCTCTACCGTATCCCTGAAGTAGGGATGAGCCGAACACCCCCCTGTTCGGTTCGCACCAGAACATGCGAACAGGCAAAAAATTTGTTCAAACACGTGAACACCGTTAAAGTCTATGGGACATGAACATGAATAATCAAAAGTGCTAATTTTAAAGGCTTATATGCAAGTTATTGTCATAAAAAGTGTTTGGGGACCTGGGTCCTGCACCAGGGGACATGAATCAATGCAAAAAAAAGTTTTAAAAATGGACGTTTATTCAGGAGCAGAGATTTTAATAATGCTTAAAGTGAAACAATAAAAGTGGAATATTCCTTTAAATTTCATACCTGGGGGGGTCTATAGTATGCCTGTAAAGGGGCGCATGTTTCCCGTGTTTAGAACAGTCTGACAGCAAAATGACATTTCAAAGGAAAAAAAGTCATTTAAAACTACTCGTGGATATTAATGAATTGCCGGGCCGACAATACACATAAAAGTTTATTGATAAAAACGGCAGGGGAACCCCGAACAAAAATTTAAAAAAAAAATGACATGGGGGTCCCCCTAAATTCCATACCAGGCCCTTCAGGTCTGGTATGGATATTAAGGGGAACCCTGGCCAAAATTAAAAAATTAAAAAAATTAAAAAAAAAAATGGCATGGGGTCCCCCTCAAAATCTATATCAGACCCTTATCCGAGCACGCAACCTGGCAGGCCGCAGGAAAAGAGGGGGGTGAGAGAGCACCCCCCCTCCTGAACCATACCAGGCCACATGTCCCCAACATTGGGAGGGTGCTTTGGGGTAGCCCCCCAAAACACCTTGTCCCCATGTTGATGGGGACAAGGGCCTCATCCCCCAACCCTTGTCCGGTGGTTGTGGGGGTCTGCGGGCGGGGGGCTTATCGGAATCTGGAAGCCCCCTTTAACAAGGGGACACCCAGATCCCAGCCCTCCCCCCTGTGTGAAATGGTAAGGGACCATTTAAAAAAAAAAGGTAAAAAATGTTAAAAATGACAAGAGCCAGTTTTTGACAATTCCTTTATTTAAATGCTTCTTCTTTCTTCTATCTTCTTTCTTCTATCTTCTTTTGATTTCTTCCTCCATCTTCTTCTTCTTCTGGTTCTTCTGGTTCTTCCTCTGGTGTTCTCATCTAGCATCTTCCTCCGTGGCACCGGCGTCTTCTTCCCTTCGTCTTCTGGGCCGCTCAACATCCAGCATGATGGGATGGGAGGCTCCTTCTGTATGACGCTTCTCCTCTTCTGACGGTTCTTAAATAATGGAGGGCGGGGCCACCCGGTGACCCCGCCCCCTCTGACACACGGTGACTTCCCTGTCCGCCCCCCTCTGACGTCATGGGGAATGCCACAGGGAAGTCCCTGTGTGTCAGAGGGGGGCGGGGTCACCAGGTGGCCCTGCCCTCCGTTATTTAAGAACCGTCAGAAGAGGAGAAGCATCACACAGCTTCTCATCCCATCCCATCCCATCATGCTGGATGCAGAGCGGCCCAGAAGACGAAGAAGACGCCGGCGCCACGGAGGAAGATGCCAGACGAGAACACCGGAGGAAGAACCAGAAGAACCAGAAGAAGAAGAAGATGGAGGAAGAAACCGAAGGAAGATAGAAGAAAGAAGATAGAAGAAAAAAGATAGAAGAAAGAAGAAGCATTTAAATAAAGGAATTGTCAAAAACTGGCTCTTGTCATTTTTAACATTTTTGACACTTTTTTTGTGAAATGGTAGGGGCAAAGTACCCCCTTACCATTTCACACGGGGGGGGGGGCTGGGATCTGGGGGTCCCCTTGTTAAAGGGGGTTTCCAGATTCCGATAAGCCCCCCGCCCGCAGACCCCCACAACCACCGGGCAAGGGTTGTGGGGATGAGGCCCTTGTCCCCATCAACATGGGGACAAGGTGTTTTGGGGGGCCACCCCAAAGCACCCTCCCAATGTTGAGGGCATGTGGCCTGGTATGGTTCAGGAGGGCTCTCTCGTCCCCCCCTATTTTCCTGCAGCCTGTCAGGTTGCGTGCTTGGATAAGGGTTTGTTATGGATTTTTGGGGAGACCCCACTCCATTTTTTTTTAATTTTGGCGCCGGGTTCCCCTTAAAATCCATACCAGACCTGAAGGGTCTGGTATAGATTTTGAGGGGGACCCCACGCCATTTTTTCTTTATTTTGGCCGGGGTTCTCCTTAATATCCATACCAGACCTGAAGGGCCTGGTATGGAATTTAGGGGGACCCCCACGTCTTTTTTTAAAATTTTGGTTCGGGATTCCCCTGTGGGGAATTCTCATGCCGTTTTTATCAATGAACTTTTATGTGTATTGTCAGACAGGCAATTCATTAATAGCCGCGAGTAGTTTTAAATGACTTTTTTTCCTTTGAAATGTAATTTTTCTGTCAGACTGTTCTAAACACGGAAAACATGCGCCCCTTTACAGGCATACTATAGACACGCCCCAGGTATGAAATTTAAAGGGATATTACACTTTTATTGTTTCACTTTAAGTATTATTAAAATCACTGCTCCTGAAAAACTGGCAGTTTTTATAACTTTTTTTTGCATTGATCCATGTCCCCTGGGGCAGGACCCAGGTCTCCAAACACTTTTTATGACAATAACTTGCATATAAGCCTTTAAAATTAGCACTTTTGATTTCTCCTATAGACTTTTAAAGGGTGTTCCGTGGCTTTCGAATTTGCCGCGCACACCCTAAATTGTTTGCTGTTCAGCGAACTGGTGACCAGCCGGTGTTCAAGCCGAACATGAGTTCGACTCGAACTCGAAGCTCATCCCTACGCTGAAGCAGTCCGAGAAGGAATGCAGAAAGGGGATACAGGAGATGATTCAGTTAGGAGTCATTGAGCCCTCTGACAGCCCTTGGGCCTCATCTGTAGTCCTGGTGCCTAAGAAAGACAGAACTACCCGGTTCTGCGTGGATTGCAGGTGACTCAATGAGAAGACCACCACTGATGTCTACCCGATGCCCAGGGTAGACGAACTGCTAGATCGTATAGCCAGAGGACATTATTTAACTACAATAGACCTGTGTAAGGGCCATTGGCAGATTCCCCCTGGCCGAGGATGCTATCCCCAAGTTGGCATTTGTTACCCCGTTTGGCCTGTACCTTCCAACGTATGGTGGATAGACTCCTCGATGGCTTTCAGGATTTTGCATGTGCATACCTGGATGACAGTGCAATCTGCAGTGGGTCTTGGGAGGAGCACCTGGTTCACGTAGGGGTGGTTCTGGACAAGATTCGGGCCACAGGCCTGACCTTGAAACCAGACACGTGTCATCTAAGTATAGCGGAGGTGCAATACCTGGGACACCGAGTAGGGTGTGGGAACCAGAGACCAGAGGACCAGAGCCAGCCAAGGTAGAGGCATTAGCTAATTGGCCCACACCCCATACTAAGACCCAAGTATTAGTATTAGCCTTCTTGGGGACTGCAGGGTACTACCAACATTTTGTTCCTGATTATATTGCTATCGCCAAGCCCCTGACTGACCTGATGAAAAAGAATTTACCTAGACAGGTGCTGTGATCTCCAGCTTGTGAAGCTCTGTTTCTAGCCCTCAAGTTAGCACTTGTAAATGCCCCTGTCTTGGCTGCCCCAGCACCTAACAAAGGTTTCTTTGTCCACACGGACGATTCCATGTTTGGACTGGGGGGCTGTGCTGAGTCAAATTGGGGAGGATGGAGGAGAACACCTTGCTGCATACCTGAGCAGAAAGCTATTACCCCGGGAAGCGAGCTATGCGGCAGTGGAGAAGGAGTGCTTGGCCCTGGTCTGGGCCCTTAAAAAGTTGAACCCTTATTTGTATGGACAGGAATTTTCATTAGTCACCGACCACAACCCATTAGTCTGGCTTAACTGGGTCTCAGGAGACAATGGCAGGTTGCTGCGGTGGAGCTTAGCCCTGCAACCTTACAATTTCACCATCAGCTACTGACCCGGTAAGCAAAATGACAATGCTGATGGGTTGTCCCGGCAGACAGACGTCACTCTGGCCTCCTAGTTGACCCGAGAAGGATCAAGCCGGGTCTGCCGGAGTGTCCCACAAGGAGGGAGCCATGTGTCGGGAGTCACTGTTGGGCGCAGGGTGACCAAGAAAAAAATGAACCCTGTGTATGCCATATTGGAAATGACTGGGAGTGGGAGGGTATGTCTTGGATTGCTTAAAATGGGACAGTAATATTTATCCACAATATCTCCCAGGATATATGTAAAGACTATTCTTGGTTTGTTTGATTCTGAACTCAGACTCAGACAGTCTACTCCTATTATAGTTTGTTGCCTACTAGGCTGAGGAGGGGGGAACCTCTTCTTTAACTGTATATAAAGACTTGTAATTTTGGTTCTAATAAAAGAGTCTGATTCCTGTTTGACCCTCCATACAGAGCCTCGTCTCGTACTTGGGGGGAAAGAATTATTCGTATGGGTTTCTTGTTCGGCTGATTAGAGTGTTCGGTAGTTGCCTTTGTGTTCGGAAATGGAATGTCCTAAACAGCTTTAACCCCTTTCATACTCGGGGTGTCATTACAGGGGGGATCTGTGATGGGATGGTCTGTGATGAAGGGAGTCTGTGATGAGGGAATCTGTGATGGGATGGTCTGTGATGAGGGGAGTCTGTAATGGGGCATCTGTGAAGGGATGGTCTGTGATGAGGGGAGTCTGATTAGATGGTTTGTGATGAGGGGAGTCTGTGATGGGATGGTCTGTGATGAGGGGAGTCTGTGATGGGATGGTCTGTGATGAGGGACATCTGTGATGAGATGGTCTGTGATGAGGGGAGTCTGTGATGGAATGGTCTGTGATGAGGGGAGTCTGTGATGGGGGATGTTGCATGTCATTCTGACTTCCTGGTAAATTTAATTTTAGTTTCAATTATCATGATATAAAATAATGGATGTGGGGGCCTTTTGGTGGGCATAATTTTTTTTTGGGGGGTGGGGGGGGCAGCATTACATTCTTGGACCCCCAGGCAGCACAATGTCTTGGGACAGCCCTGCAAAGGGTTGAGAGTAGAGTTAAAGCATGGGTCTCAAACTGGCGGCCCTCCAGCTGTTGCAGAACTACAATTCCCATGAGGCTTTGCAAGGCTGAAAGTTACAAGCATAGACTGAGGCATTATGGGACTTGTAGTTCCGCAACAGCTGGAGGGCCACCAGTTTGAGACCCCTGAGTTAAAGAGAGGGTCCCAATGGAGTCAGCCTTCCATAAAGGTAATTGGATAATAGAGAGTTTTTAAATTTTGAGGGCTGGGAATAAGAAACCCAGTGTTGCCAAATAGTTAGTTTCTAATTTATCATAATATCATTTAGTCTATTATTTGCAGTATCAAAACTTAAGGAAGGAGTTTTACAGGCTCTAGCTATTGAGAGTCTATTGCCTGTGAAAATGCAAAGGATCAGAAATGATTCAGTACAAAAGAGTCTGAGGATAGGTTTATTTAATAATGTTTCCTAAGTGTTTTTTATGGAGGTTTGTTGTTATTAAGTAAGTTGGTATAAAGTGGGCAAGCAGAGTTGGAGTGTAGTTCCACCCATATAGTATTTTATAGGAATTATCTAGAATTAGATAATTTCTGAATATTGTGGTATAACTGAGTACTGTTGAGTAACTGAGTATTGTGGTATAACTGAGTACTGTTGAGTAGCTAAGTATTGTGGTATAACTGAGTACTGTTGAGTAACTGAGTATTGTGGTATAACTGAGTACTGTTGAGTAACTGAGTATTGTGGTATATTGTGGTATAACTCAGTACTGTTGCGTATTGTGTGGTATAACTGAGTATTGTGGTATAACTGAGTATTGTTGGGTAACTGAGTATTGAGTACTGTTGAGTAGCTGAGTAATTGTTGGGTACTGAGTATTGTGGTGTAAGTGTGAGTACCGGTGTACTCAGTGCCCACTTACTGGGAGTGCCCGTGTACTGTGAGTATCGGTGTACTGGGAGTGCCCGTGTACTGTAAATGCCCGTGTACTGTGAGTACCGGTGTACTGGGAGTGCCCGTGTACTGTGAGTGCCCGAGTACTGTGAGTGGCCGACTACTGTGAGTGCCCGTGTACTGTGAGTGTCGAGTACTGTGAGTGCCCGAGTACTGTGAGTGCCCGAGTACTGTGAGTGCCCTTGTACTGTGAGTGTTCATGTACTGTGAGTGCCGGGTACTGTGAGTGCCCGCGTATTGTTGAGTGCCCATGTATTGTTGAGTATTAGAGTCAGGAAGCTAGTTGTTAGTTAATTGGACAGAGTAAAACTCTGAATCCCCATTAAATTAGTGGGTATGATGCCCGGCGGGTATGAAGAAGCGACTCGGTGCACATCTTGCGGCACGTATGCGTTCCTTCTTCATCTTATTACAGGCAATATAGAATTGGGTTTATAACAACAATAACTCTTTTTAGTAGTTTGAAAAAAATTATCCTTTTTGAAAAGTCCAAAAAATGTATTTATGGGTCTCTGTTAGATGTAAGTAAGAACAAAAAAATGTTGTATACGAGATTACGATAAAACAATGAACATCAACTGAACATTGAGTGACTGCTCAAATGCATATTTGATAAATCTGTGTTTATACTCCCATCTACTTTAAACTGAACATTGACCGACTGCTGAAATGCATATTTGGTAACTCTGGGGGTCATTTACTAAGATGAATGCACTGCGCTGGTTCAGACCATAATTGGTGCGCTGGATAGAACCTTAATCCAGCGTGTGAACCAGCGCAGACACAGGAGTACCTGCATGAAAGAATGTTTCCAGCGCTGGATTGTGCTGGTTCACAGCGAGGTACATCTCGCACTCGCTGCAATAGGAAAAAAACATCTTCCTATTAAGGCAGCGTGAGAAAAACCTGCATGGGTTCCCCCTTCGGGTGCATGCCAGGCCCTTCGGCCTAGTATGGATATTAAGGGGAACCCCTACGCCGAAAAAACGGCATGGGGGTTCCCCCCAAATCCACACCAGACCCTTATCCGAGCACGCAGCTCGGCAGGTCAGGAAAGGGGGTGGGGATGAGCGAGCGCCCCCCCCCTCCTGAACCGTACCAGGCCGCATGCCCTCACCATGGGGGATGGGTACTTTGAGAAAGGGGGGCGCTCTGCGGCCCCCCCCACCCAAAGCACCTTGTCCCCATGTTGATGAGGACAAGGGCCTCTTCCCGACAACCCTGGCCGTTGGTTGTCGGGGTCTGCGGGAGGGGGGCTTATTGGAATCCGGGAGCCCCCTTTAATAAGGGGGCCCCTGGATGCTGGCCCCCCACCCTATGTGAATGAGTATGGGGTACATGGTACCCCTACCCATTCACCTAGGGAAAAAGTGTCATAAAAAAAAACACACTGCACAGGTTTTTAAAGTAATGTATTAGACAGCTCCGGGGGGGTCCTCTTCCGGCATCGGGGGTCTCTCCGGTTCTTCTCCACTGTCCCTGGCCTTTTGTTCCACTGTTCGACCTGTTCTCCGTGCTCTCAGGGCCTTCTACCGGGCTCCTCCGCTATCTTCTGCTCTTTTGCCGCTCTTTTGCTATAGCGGAGGAGCCCGGTCTGCTGCCTTCTGCCTTCTTCCCTCTTCCCTCTTCTCTTCTCGGATAAGGATCTGGTATGGATTTTGGGGGGATCCCCCTTAAAGAGGAGTTCCACCCAGGGGGGCCGTCAAAAAAAAAAAAATTAAAAGTCAGTAGCTACAAATACTGCAGCTGCTGACTTTTAATTGGACACTTACCTGTCCCTGGGTCCAGCCATCCGGGGGATCGAAGCCCCGCTCGTCCCCCCCCTCCGCTCGTCGGCGCCGGCATTTCAACTGTGGGCGCTGGGCTGTGGCTTCACAGCCTGGCACCCACTGCGCATGCGCGAGCGGCGCTGCGCGCCGTGATTGGCCGCTCAATCACCTGGGACCTGAAATGGGTCCCAGATGATTGACAGGAGGGAGGGAGCAGAGCGGAGCCCTACCTGTGCAGAGGGGGAAGTGATGTCACCAGCCCAGGCAAAGGAAGGGGCAGACTACGAGGGACCACCTAGCAACAGGCATTTAGAGGTAAGTGAAAAAAAAAATATCCAAATTTTTTTTTTTTTTTTGAGGTATTTTTGTTTTTTTGTGTGGAACCCCACTTTAAAATCCATACCAGACCGAAGGGCCTGGTATGCCCCTGGGGTGGGGACCCCATGCCATTTTTTTTAAATTTTGGCATGGGGTCCCCTTCGAATCTATACCAGACCCTGGGGGGACCCCACGCTGTTTTTTTTCACAATTTTTTTCTTTTTAGCCGGCATTTTTTTTTTACATCGGGAAATACCAAATAATTGTGTTGATCACAAGAAAAATTGAATAAAAAGATAAATGTACTTTGTTATCAAATGTACCAGTGACTAGAAATGAGAAACCCGTGAGGGTTCCATGAACCAAACACCTTAAAATCAAAAATAAAAAATCATAAAGCATAACAGTCCAAATTGAGTATGTAAAAATATGTGAAAAAATTGTGAAGAAAACGTCACCAAAGGTCTATGGGGGTAATAAATAGCTTATGATGGAAAAAAAACTCCCAAGTTCACAGATGGATGGTTTCACCAAATCTGGCAAGTTGGTAGACAATAGGAAAACCACAAGTGTGCAAAGATTTTACATCAGTGCCGGGGTCATCACGAGGAGTTGAGGAGGCTTACCGGAACTACGTGACCTGAAATGGCATACGCCAAACAAGTCAGAAAGGCTTAATGACCAACAATTCTGAGGAGTGCGTCTTGTCAGATGTCATCAGCGTATGATGGAGAAAGGGGTCACAGCACAGCTTCCTCACCCAAGAACAATCCAGCATAAGCCAAACGTATAATTTATATGCCATGCGAGGAGCAAAGAAAACACACATAGCGTAATAACGTTTTTTTTAAAACACTAATTTATTAAAATAATTAAAAAACAAACTCACATTTTTGAAGATTGAAAAAAGCTCAAATACCATATAGCGGCAAACGTGAGGGGTCCACCCGACATGTTTCAGCTAAGGAGCCGTAATCTGGGATATGGACCACCCTCACCTCACCGCTCTATAAACAAGAAATGACCCCCACTGGGAGTGTCCACATACCGGAAGTGCAAAGAATGAAGGTCACTTCCGGTTTTAAGAGTCATAGGATAACTAATTTACTATCTATTGTGAATAAAAATTGCAAAGCAGGGATCATTATACCCCATGCCTCAAAGACTAGAATAGGAAATTAGAATTAGGGAGTGTTCTAAACCCAGTAGAACACTCCCTGATTCTAATTTCCTATTCTAGTTAGTTATTTATTACCCCCATATACCTTTGGTGACGTTTTCTTCACAATTTTTTCACATATTTTTACATACTCAATTTGGACTGTTATGCTTTATGATTTTGATTTTTTATTTTGAGGTGTTTGGTTCATGGAACCGTCACGGGTTTCTCATTGCTAGTCACTGGTACATTTGATAACAAAGTACATTTATCTTTTTATTCAATTTTTCTTGTGATCAACACAATTATTTGGTATTATCCATATTTATGGTCATATATGTTTAGTTAATATTTACCTTATATATGCACTTATGTACTGTGATGTACACGTTTGTGGATGTGGAATATAGCGCTACATTTTTATTTTTTTTATGTTATTTTTTGCCTTGAGTCTATAGGTGTGTTAGCTGCTATTCCACCTTTCTTTGGCTTAATCGCAGCGCTGTACTTATTCTTTACTTTTGTTTCCTACATTGAGCAGGAAGTCAGCTGACAGCTGATGACTCATAGGTTGTTAACCACCTTAATATCAGACACTTTTGCCTCTTCCCGCCCAGGACAATTTTCAGATTTCAGCGCTGTCACACTTTGAATAACAATTGTGCGGTCATGCTACACTGTACTCAAATAACATTTTTAGCATTTTGTTCCCACAAATAGAGCTTTCTTTTGGTGGTATTTGATCAACTCTGCAGTTTTTTTTTTTTTTTTGCTAAACAAACTAAAAAAGAACAAAATTTTGGAAAAAAAAAGTTTTTCTTTGTTTCAGTTGTTTTCTCCTTCACTGTCGGGCACTGATGAGGTGGCACTGATGAGGTAGCACTGATGGGCACTGATGAGTTGGCACTGATATGGTGGCACTGATGGGCACTGATGAGGATGCACTGATATGTAGAATTGATGGGCACTAATGTGCGGCAATGATAAGCAGCACTGATGGGCACTGATATGCAGCACTGATGGGCACTGATAGGCGGCACTGATGGGCACTGACTGGCGGCACTGACTGGCGGCACTGATGGGCACTGACTGGCAGCTGTGATGGGCACTGACTGGTGGCTGTGATGGGCACTGACAGGCAGCTGTGATGGACACTGACAGGCAGCACTGATGGGCAGATAGGCGGTACTGATTGCCACTGACAGGTGGCAATGATGGGCAGCACTGATGTTGAGGTACTGACAGGTTTTACTGCTGGGCACTGAGATGGGCACTGTGGTGGGCACTGATTAGCACTGATATGGGCACTGATTGGCACTTTGATGGGCACTGTGAGCTGTCTTTTAATTGGGGAACTGACTGACAGCTGAGGGGTCACATCTGAGGTGTTGTGGAACATCTGAGGGGGCTGTGCTGATAATCAATGTGCTGATTATCAGCACAGACCCCCCCTCTGACAGGGAGAGCCGCGATCGGCTCTCCCTGTCAGCGCGAACCAAGGAATGCCGTTTACTGGCACTTCCTGGTTCTCGCGATGATCAGCTGTAATTGGTCACAGCTGATCACATGGTAAGAAGCCTCTGACATGGTAAGTGCCCCTGCGGGCACGTGCCGGCATGCTATCCTGCTGGACGTCATATGACGCCCAGTCAGGATAACAGAACCACTTCCGGGATGTCATTCTGCATACGGCGGGCGGGAAGTGGTTAAGGACGCGGCGGCCGGCTTCCCGGCCCCCTTCTTAGCAACCAGCTATATACAGCATAAAAAAAAGAAATGGAAAAAACGCAAATCGCGGTAAAAACGCGGTACTTGCGTTTTGAATGCAGGTCCAGTGAAATCTATTACAAGCAAAACGCTGCATTTTGCGGGAAAAAAAGTCCCGGACCCTTTCCAAAAACGCAGAGGCACAAAAATGCATTGATGTGAACATGTTCCATAGAAACCCATGGTAAAAAATTCCCATGCATTTCTGCAAATTGCATCAAAAAAAGCATTAGTTTGAATAGAGCCTAAGGCCCCTTTCACACTGGGGCGGTGGGGGCGTCTGCGGTAAAGCGGCACTATTTTTAGTGCCGCTTTACTGTCGTTATTCAGCTGCTAGCGGGGCGGTTTTAACCCCTCTGCTAGCAGGCAAAAAGGGGTTAAATCCGCCCGCAAAACGCCGCTGGATCGGCATTTTGGCGGCGGGATCACAGCGCTGCCCCATTGATTTTAATGGGGAGGAGCAGTGAGGTCACCGCTCCAAAAAAGCTGCTGGCAGGACTTTTTGTGATGCCCTGCCAGCGCACCACTCCAGTGTGAAAGCCCTCACTGGAGTGAATGGAGCCGCTTCTTTAGGGTGTTTTTCAGGCTCTATTTTTAGTGCCGTAGCGCCTTAAAACGCCCCAGTGTGAAAGGGGCCTAAAAAAAGTCCTGCTAGCAGCATCTTTGGAGCGGTGTATAAACCGCTCCTGTCCATTGAAATCAATGGGACAGCACGGCTATACAGCCAGCAAAACGCCGCTGCAGTGGTGTATAACGTGCGGATTTAACCCTTTTCAGCCGCTAGCGGGGTTAAAACCGCTAGCGGCCGAATACCGCCGGTAAAGCAGCATGAAAAATAGCGCCGTTTTAGCACTGCCGCCCGCACTGCCCCAGTGTGAGAGGGGACTAAGGCCCCCCTCACACGGACGGACCTTTCAGCTCCACCTCGGACCTAAACGGACACTCTATAGACCTCTATGGAGGGTCAGATGTCAGTGGTGACATGTCCGCTGACATCTGACCCACTCCAATCCTAAAAAGTGTAACGGAGGAAAAACCTATTTTTCCATCCATCTGCAGATTGGATCGGGTGCCGACAGACTCTAAGGTCCGTCATCATCCCATAGAGGAGAGCGGCACTCTGACAGGTCTGTCCCTGCACAATGTGCAGAGACAGACCTGTCATCTGCCTGCCCAGCGGGGATGGACGGAGCGATCCCCCGCTGAGCACAGCGGGATCCGTACACGGGGTACAAAGTCCCATCGTGTGTATGAGGCTTAAACACCAGAAATTCAAGTTTTCATATCTTTAACCACTTGAGCCCCGGACCATTATGCTGCCTAAGGACCAGAGGTCTTTTTCCAATTTGGCACTGCGTCGCTTTAACTGCTAATTGCGCGGTCATGCAATGCTGTACCCAAACGAAATTTGCGTCCTTTTCTTCCCACAAATAGAGCTTTCTTTTGATGGTATTTGATCACCTCTGCGGTTTTTATTTTTTGCGCTATAAACGGAAAAAGACCGAAAATTTTGAAAAAAAATGATATTTTCTACTTTTTGTTAAAAAAAAATCCAATAAACTAAATTTTAGTCATACATTTAGGCCAAAATGTATTCGGCCACATGTCTTTGGTAAAAAAAAATGTCAATAAGCGTATATTTATTGGTTTGCGCAAAAGTTATAGCGTCTACAAACTAGGGTACATTTTCTGGAATTTACACAGCTTTTAGTTTATGACTGCCTATGTCATTTCTTGAGGTGCTAAAATGGCAGGGCAGTACAAAACCCCCCCAAATGACCCCATTTTGGAAAGTAGACACCCCAAGGAAATTGCTGAGAGGCATGTTGAACCCATTGAATATTTATTTTTTTTGTCCCAAGTGATTAAAAAATGACAAAAAAAAAAAAATATTTACAAAAAGTTGTCACTAAATGATATATTGCTCACACAGGCCATGGGCCTATGTGGAATTGCACCCCAAAATACATTTAGCTGCTTCTCCTGAGTATGGGGATACCACATGTGTGGGACTTTTTGGGAGCCTAGCCGCGTACGGGGCCCCGAAAACCAATCACCGCCTTCAGGATTTCTAAGGGTGTAAATTTTTGCTTTCACTCTTCACTGCCTATCACAGTTTCGGAGGCCATGGAATGCCCAGGTGGCACAAAACCCCCCAAAATGACCCCATTTTGGAAAGTAGACACCCAAAGCTATTTGCTGAAAGGCATGGTGAGTATTTTGCAGCTCTCATTTGTTTTTGAAAATGAAGAAAGACAAGAAAAAACATTTTTTTTTTCTTTTTTCAATTTTCAAAACTTTGTGACAAAAAGTGAGGTCTGCAAAATACTCACTATACCTCTCAGCAAATAGCTTGGGGTGTCTACTTTCCAAAATGGGGTCATTTAGGGGGGTTTTGTGCCACCTGGGAATTCCATGGCCTCCGAAACTGTGATAGGCAGTGAAGAGTGAAATCAAAAATTCACGCCCTTAGAAAGCCTGAAGGCGGTGCTTGGTTTTCGGGGTCCCGTACGCGGCTAGGCTCCCAAAAAGTCTCACACATGTGGTATCCCCGTACTCAGGAGAAGCAGCAGAATGTATTTTGGGGTGTAATTTCACATATTCCCATGGCATGTTTGAGCAATATATCATTTAGTGACAACTTTGTGCAAAAAAAAAAAAAAAAAAAAAATTTGTCTCTTTCCCGCAACTTGTGTCGCAATATAAAATATTCCATGGACTCGACATGCCTCTCAGCAAATAGCTTGGGGTGTCTACTTTCCAAAATGGGGTCATTTGAGGGGGTTTTGAACTGTCCTGGCATTTTATGCACAACATTTAGAAGCTTATGTCACACATCACCCACTCTTCTAACCACTTGAAGACAAAGCCCTTTCTGACACTTATTGTTTACATGAAAAAGTTTTTTTTTTTGCAAAAAAATTACTTTGAACCCCCAAACATTATATATTTTTTTAAAGCAAATGCCCTACAGATTAAAATGGTGGGTGTTTCATTTTTTTTTTTCACACAGTAATTGCGCAGCGATTTTTCAAACGCATTTTTTGGGGAAAAAACACACTTTTTAAAATTTTAATGCACTAAAACACACTATATTGCCCAAATGTTTGATGAAATAAAAAAAATGATCTTAGGCCGAGTACATGGATACCAAACATGACATGCTTTAAAATTGCGCACAAACATGCAGTGGCAACAAAATAAATACATGTTTAAAAGCCTTCAAAAGCCTTTACAGGTTACCACTTTAGATTTACAGAGGAGGTCTACTGGAAAAATTACTGCACTCGATCTGGCATTCGCGGTGATACCTCACATGCATGGTGCAATTGCTGTTTACGTTTGACGACAGACCGCCGCTTGCGGTCGCCTTAGCGCGAGAGCAGGGGGCGACAGGGGTGTTTTTTTTTTTTTTTTTTTTTTTTTCTTTATTATTTTTTTGCTTTTTTAATCTTACTTTTAAACTGTTCCTTTCATATTTTTTTTTTAATAATTTTTATTGTTATCTCGGGGAATGTAAATATCCCCTATGATAGCAATAGGTAGTGACAGGTACTCTTTTTTGAAAAAATTGTGGTCTATTAGACCCTAGATCTCTCCTCTGCCCTCAAAGCATCTGACCACACCAAGATCGGTGTGATAAAATGCTTCCCCAATTTCCCAATGGCGCTATTTACATCCGGCGAAATCTAAGTCATGAAATACTCGTAGCTTCCGGTTTCTTAGGCCATAGAGATGTTTGGAGCCACTCTGGTCTCTGATCAGCTCTATGGTCAGCTGGCTGAATCACCGGCTGCATTCTCAGGTTCCCTGTTGAGACAGGAGAGCCAGAGAAAAACACGGAAGACGGTGGGGGGGGGGGCATTCCCTCCCACGGCTTGTAAAAGCAGTCTAGAGGCTAATTAGCCGCTAGGATTGCTTTTACATGAAAGCCGACCGCTGGCTGAAAAGAATGATACCAAGATGATACCTAAACCTGCAGGCATCATTCTGGTATAACCACTCAAAGTCGTGAATGGCGTACCTGAAGACAAAAAAATGGTTAACAATGGTTAACAATAAAGCACAGTAAACAGTAAAGTGTAAATAATTACACACCTGAAAAACAAACATGATAAAACATAATAACAATAACAATAACAATAAAACATTGCAGAATAGAATACAGTAAAAAAGAGCAGAACAATAGAGAGAGAGAATAGAGAGAGAGAGAACAATAAAACGACAACTATTTTTTTTTATTTCATATTTTTTTTTTTTTTACACTTTTTTTGTAACTAACTTTTATAACGGTAACCGGTTCTAGGTTCGGGTCTCTCAAAATGCGATGGCATCTTGGGAGACCCTGTGAAAGTGTGCCTAGTATGTGCAATGCTGTACCCTACGCTAATACTCAACTAGTGAATGGTAGCATTCAAAACATTCACCAATGCAAAGACCAGGATTGTCAGGACAGGAGGGACAATAATAGCGGGTGTCACGCCTATATCCGCGCTTGCTGCAGACACAACATCTTTTTTGGGGGGTTCGTTGGGTAGGGGTACTCGGGAGGACATAAAAATGCCTCTCATGCAGCCGACTGCATTTGGTTGGGGATGTGAATGGGGGAAGTACGGGCGCTGCAGAAGCGGTGGGTTCCCAATTAGGATTGGCGAATGCAGCAGGAAGGGCATTATGGGCATGACGGGCCTGTGTTTGTCTTTTTGGTGGCAGCGGGACACTACTTGTGCTTGCCACCTCACCAGCTTGAACTGCACCTATGGGACTCGCCACATCACCATGTGTTACTGCAGTGCTGGTTTGACTACGACCGTGGTGTACTAGGCCGCTGGCGCTTGCCAGTTCACCAAAACGCTACCAAAAACCTGTTAGCGATCGCAGGGATCAGGCCTGACTCTGCGAACGCTGCAGTTATGCGTTTAGTGTTTTGTAAGTGACAGTGATCGATCGATACTGCACTTGGGTGGGCTGGGCCGGGCGGAGGGGCAAAACGCAGGTGCTAGCAGGTATCTGGGCTGATCCCGCTAACACTGCGTTTTTGGGAACCCTAAACTGCTGGTGACGCTAGTATAGATCTGATCGGATCAGATATTGATGCGATCAGATACTATACCACTAAGGGAGGTGTACGGTGCGTGCGTGGGTGTTAGCGGTACTGGCGCTAACCTGACGCTGCCTGGGGCTGGTGCTTGCCAGTTCACCAAAACGCTACAAAAAAAACTGTTAGCGATCGCAGGGATCAGGCCTGACTCTGTGAACGCTGCAGTTATGCGTTTAGTGTTCTGTAAGTGACAGTGATCGATCGATACTGCACTTGGGTGGGCTGGGCTGGGCCGGGCGGAGGGGCAAAACGCAGGTGCTAGCAGGTATCTGGGCTGATCCCGCTAACACTGCATTTTTGGGAACCCTAAACTGCTGGGGACGCTAGTATAGATCTGATCGGATCAGATATTGATCCGTTCAGATACTATACCACTAAGGGAGGTGTACGGTGCGTGCGTGGGTGTTAGCGGTACTGGCGCTAACCTGACGCCTGGGGCTGGTGCTTGCCAATTCACCAAAATGCTACCAAAAAAACTGTTAGCAATCGCAGGGATCAGGCCTGACTCTGCGAACGCTGCAGTTATGCGTTTAGTGTTTTGTAAGTGACAGTGATCGATCGATACTGCACTTGGGTGGGCTGGGCTGGGCCGGTCGGAGGGGCAAAACGCAGGTGCTAGCGGGTATCTGGGCTGATCCCGCTAACACTGCGTTTTTGGGAACCCTAAACTGCTGGGGACGCTAGTATAGATCTGATCGGATCAGATATTGATCCGATCAGATACTATACCACTAAGGGAGGCGCATGCTGCGTGCGTGAGTGTTAGCGGTACTGGCGCTAATCTGACGCTGCCTGGGGCGACGCATATCACCACCGGGCGATCGGGGGGCTAAACCTTTATTCGGTAATAAACGGCGGGTGCCCTGACACTATAAAAAATAAACGAACTAACCAGCGTCAACCGTAACGGTTATACGGTGATCAGTGGTGAAAGGGTTAACTAGGGGGCAATCAAGGGGTTAAAACATTTATTAGGTAGTATATGGGGGTCCCTGACGCTATAAAACGCTGACGGCGAACCTAAATATTTACCTCACTAACTAGCGTCACCAGCGACACTAATACAGCGATCAGAAAAATGATCGCTTAGCGACACTGGTGACGGGGGGTGATCAAGGGGTTAAAACTTTATTAGGGGGGGTTAGGGGGGTACCCTAGACCTACAGGGGGGGTAACAGTAACTGTGCTAACACAGTAACTGTCACAAACTGACACAGCAGTAATCAGAAAAAAAAAAAACTGCTGGTGTCAGTTTGTGACAGGGGGGGGGGGTGATTGGGGGGGATCGGGGGGCGATCGGGGGGGGGGATCGGGGTGTTTTGTATGCCTGGCATGTTCTACTGTGTGTGTGTGTGTTGGTGCACTCACATACTTGTCGTCTCTCCTCGGGCCGGAACGGAAACTACCGACCCGAGGGGAGATGACATCACTTCCTTTGCTGCTGTTTAGCATACAGCAGCAAAGGAGTGTTCCCATTGGCCGGCGGCGATCGCGAGGGGGGGGCCACGAACGGATGGCCTCCCCCTCGTCTCTGATCGCCGGGGGACAGAACGGGACCACCTCGGGCGGCGGGGGGGTCCGATCGGACCCCCCACCCACGGGAGGCAAATCACGTACATGTACGTGATTTTGCCTGCCCGTGCCGCCTTGCCGACGTACATCGGCGTGAGGCGGTCCTTAAGTGGTTAAAGGTCACCATACACTGGCCAATCAGTTAGATCTTCCATAAATTAGATTCAGTGCAAGAGCCAGTTTGATTTTCTACAATTAGAAGTAATTCTTACAGCGCATCTTCCTATTACCGCTTTAGCCTAATGCTCTCTTTCCACTATTTCAACTCCAAAGTTGCGTGATTTACAATGTGCTTTTTCGGCTTGTTTTCCACTATTGCAACTTGTCATGCCACTAGGGACTAAAAAGTTGCATCACAAGTTCTACCCCATGATTTACAATGAGTACCATTCAGATGTCTACGACTTCAAGTCGCAGCAACTTCAAAGTAGTCCCTCCACTATTTTGTTCCCACTTTGATGCAACTTGGGGTCCATAGACCTCAAAAATACACAGGCATTTGGCAAAAAGTTGGGGGAAACTCGCAGCAAAAAGCACGCAACTTTGGGCTTTCAATAGTGGAGCCACGCGACTAATTCAAAACATCTGAGAAAAAGTCGCACTGAAGTTGGAACAAAGTAGTACAAGAACTTTTTTTGGAGTTGCACCAATTAGAACGGGGTAACATTGAAATACATGTGTTTTGATTTGTCCTGTGACTTCACATGTGTCAAGTCGCACAACAACTCGCAGTAGTGGAAAGAGAGCTTAAGGCCACTTGGGACTGAAAAGTTGCATCACAAGTTGTACCCCATGATTTACAATGAGTACCGTTCATATATGTGCGACTTGCTTATGCACATGCCATATACGCACGGGCACACATCTTTATTTCAGAAATCCATAGTTGGCATGGAAATTAACCTCTTGCTTACTGGGCACTTAAACCCCCCCTTCTGTCCTGACCAATTTTCAGCGCTGATCCATTTTGAATGATAATTGCGTGGTCATACTTAGCCAAATGTTTTTTGTTTTTTTTTTAAGTTCCCACAAATAGAGCATTCTTTGGGTAGTATTTGATCACCTGTGTGTTTTTTTTTCTTTTGTTCAAACAAAAGAAAAGACAGATTTTTAAAAATAATTTGGTATATTTTTGGATATTTTGATATTAAATTTTGCAAACAGGTCATTTTTCTCCTTCATTGATGTACGCTGATGAGGCGGCACTGATTGGTTACACTGATAGTCAGCACTGCTTGGGATCACTGGTGGGCATTGATACAGTAGGTGGCACTGGAAGGGGGTACTGGTGGGCACAGATGAGGCAGAATTGCCTCTTCGGTACCAATGTCCCTTGCACCTAAGCCGGTGATCAGCTTTTATTTTTATCCTCATGCTGTCAGCGTGAGTAGAAAAAATAAACAGATCGGCCCTTACTTCGATCTGTGATCACCCAAGTCTCAGTGACTACGTCCTATGACAGTCTCCCAGAAATTCAGGTCCACGCTGTGGCCGTCGTTTGGCTATAGCACAGACACCAAGTGGTTAATAGAAAAACAGATGCAGATTTCTAGGACTGGCCAAAAATAATGTAGAGTCAAAGGCAACGGATGACTTTCTATTAAAGGTCTAAATGGGCCATTAACATGCATCACAATTGAACTTAGGAATGTGTCTTTGCAAAGATAAACTCATTAAAATCCTTTCTTATTTTTGCTTGGGGATAGACTGCAGAGGGATTATAAGTTTTGGGGGATGTCTACACCCCTGATTTGCCAATTTCGCATTCAAAATTATTCACTTCCTGTCACATAGCCAAACAGGAAGTGAGGGTAAAACCCTACCAATGTATGTCCTTGGGGACACACAGGTCAATCTAAATAGTTTTCCCATTCGGGAAATTGCACTCTAGCATTTTGCCATGTACTTCCCAAATTATTATGCATCTTGGGGTTTATTTACTACAAGGTAAATCCACTTTGCACCACAAGTGCACTTAGAAGTTCAGTTGCTGGAGATCCAAGGGGGACATGCAAGGAAAAGAAAAAAACAGCATCTTTGCCTCTACATGATTGGATGATAAAATCACCAGTGCTACAACTACACGTGTATTGCAGAAAGGATTTGCCTTTAATAAACCCCAAAATACCTAATAATTTGGGGTGTACACAACAAAGTGCTAGAGTGCAATTTGCATAATGGGGGCACTAGTTAGATTGACATGTGTGTCCCCAAGGAAAAATTAGGGTTTTATTCTCACTTCCTGTTTGGCTATGACAGCAAGTGAAGCCAATTTTAAGAAAAGAGACAAAGCCCAACCTTAAAAAAAAAAAAAAAAATCTTGATTTCCCTCAAATGTCCACAATTGGATTCAGCTTGATTTTAGTTCAGTGCTCTAAATCAATGCTTCTCAACCCTGTCCTCAACAGGCCATATTTTCAGGTTTTCCTTCATCTTGCACAGGTGCTTTAAATCAAAGTCCATGGCTTTGTATTTTGGACAGCTATTTTAGAGAAGATAACATTTCCTAAAAATGTCCTGTCAGGGGGGTATTTGAGGACTGAGGCTGAAAACCACTGCTCCAAAAGAAAATTGAATATTTACCACTCTGAAATGTTACTTTCCTGGTCACTATCCATGGCAGCATATGCACAATCCATGCATGTGCTACCATGAAGGCACCAGGAAAGTAACGTGAAAAAAAAAAGTGAAAAAGTGATTTGTCCAAGACATGCCAATCAGCCTAGTTAAGCTGCAGCTGGGAATCCGATGCATGAAAAGAACACACGTAAAACAAAGAATTTGAAACAATTTTATTGGTCAAAAAAAAAAACACAACAGGACTTGGAAAAGAAGCAAGGAAAGCAAATACACACATGTATGTTAATTTGAGACACTAACAGAATAGGTTTGACCCTTTTGCAGTGCAAATTAACAGGAGTTAAAAGAAGTGCACCCACAAATGGACATCTATTAAGGATTAAAACATTAGGCACAACATCTTAAGAAAGAATTTTAAAAATAAGGCAGCACAGACAGTTAAATCAAAGTGAACAACGTAAAAACAAAAATTGCCAACATAAAAAAGATTTCATGGAAAGATAACCACCACCAAAAATAAAAAAAACAGCAAACCAAAGTAACAAATAAATTGCATAAAACACATCTGTTTTGCAACAACATAACAAACAAAATACAAATAGAAAATACATGTGTTAGAAACTCAATAAGGGCACCCAAATGTACTCTCTTGCCAGCACACACACACACACACACACACACACACACACACACACACACACACACACACACACACACACACACACACACACACACACACACACACACACACACACACACACACACACACACACACACACACACACACACACACACACACACACACACACACACACACACACACACACACACACACACACACACACACACACACACACACACAATCTTGGCTCTTTTCAGGGGCAAAGTAAAGATTGCTATCTGCAAGCTTTATATAACATAGGTTTGTCTGCTAATGAGGCAATTGCAAACACATGGACAGTCCATTAACCACTTGACCACTGGGCACTTAAACCCCCTTAATAACCAGACCAATTTTCAGCTTTTGGTGCTCTCACATTTTGAATGACAATTACTCAGTCATGCAATACTGTATCTATATGAATTTTTTGTCCTTTTTTTCACACAAATAGAGCTTTCTTTTGGTGGTATTTAATCACCACTGGGTTCTTTATTTTTTGCGCTATAAAAGAAAAAAGACCGAAAAATCTGTAAAAAAATTAATTTTTCTTCGTTTCTGTTATAAAATTTTGAAAATTAGTAATTTTTCTTCATATATTTTGGCCAAAATTTATACCGCTACATATCTTTGGTAAAAATAACCCAAATTAGTGTATATTATTTGGTCTTTGTGAAAGTTATAGCGTCCACAAGCTATGGTACCAATATCTGAAAATTGATCACACCTGAAGTACTGACGGCCTATCTCATTTCTTGAGACCCTAACATGCCAGAAAAGTACAAATACCCCCCAAATGACCCCTTCTTGGAAAGAAGACATTCCAAGGTATTTAGAAAGATGCATGATGAGTTTTTTGAAGTTGTCATTTTTTCCCACAATTCTTTGCAAAATCAAGTTTTTTTTTTTCGTTTTTTTTTTTTTACAAAATTGTCATATTAGCAGGTTATTTCTCACACACAGCATATGCATACCACAAATTACACCCCAAAACACATTCTGCTATTACTCCCGAGTATGGCGATACCACATGTGTGAGACTTTTACACAGTGTGGCCACATACAGAGGCCCAACATGCAGGGGAGCACCTTCAGGCGTTCTGGAGCACCCAGGCCAATTCTGACATTTCTCTCCTACATGTAAAAATCATCATTTATTTGCTAGAAAATTACATAGAACCCCAAAACATTATTTATGTTTTTTTTAGCAAAGACCCTAGAGAATACAATGGCGGTCATTGCAACTTTTTATCTCGCACGATATTTGCGCAGCAATTTTTCGAACGCGTTTTTTTGGAAAAAAAACAGTTTTTTGCTTTAAAAAAAAACAAAACAGTAAGGATAGCCCAATGTTTTTGCATAATATGAAAGATGAAGTTACGCCAAGTTAATAGATACCTAACATGTCACCTTTCAAAATTGCACACGCTTGTAGAATGGTGCCAAACTTCGCCACTTAAAAATCCCCATAGGCTACGCTTTAAAATTTTTTACTGGTTACAAATTTTGAGTTACAGAGGAGGTCTAGGGCCAAAATTATTGCTCTCGCTCTACCGATCGCAGCGATACCTCACATGTGTGGTTTGAACACCGTTTTCATATGTGGGCGGGACTTACGTATGCGTTCGCTTCTGCATGCGAGCACACGGACAGGGGCGCTTTAAAATTTTTTTTTTTTTTTATTGTTCATTTTACTTTAATTCTTTTAGTTTGACACTTTTTTCCAAAAAAAAAAAATGTTTTTGATCACTTTTATTCCTATTACAAGGAATGTAAACATCCCTTGTAATAGGAATATGGCATGACAGGTCCTCTTTACAGTGAGATATGGGGTCAATAAGACCCCACATCTCACCTCTAGGCTGTTCCTGAAATTAAAAAAAAAAAAAAAAAAGATTCTGGCTTCGATCGTAGCGGTGAGTCGGTAGAAGCACCGGAGGGCGGCGGGAGGGGGGGCGTCCTCCCGTAAGAACGATCAAGCAGTGTAACAGCCGCTATGATCATTCTTATGGTGTAGGGAATCGCCGGCTGAAAAATATGATATCTGAATGATGCCTGTAGCTGCACCAATCATTCAGATATCCCCGCACAAAGTCAAGGACGTCGTATGACGGAAGGCGGGAAGTGGTTAAAACGCTTTTTTTTTTTTAACACAAAGTTGTCCATTTATACAATATTTCTAACACATAGCATGTATATACCAAAAATGACCCCCCAAAATAGATTCTCCTACTCCTCCTGAGTACGTCGATACCACATGTGTGAGACTTCCACAGCCTGGTCACATACAGAGGCTGGGTATGGCTGAGCATGGCTGGGTATTGCAGAGTATCGCCGAGTATGACTGGGTATGGCAGAGTATGGCTGGGTATCACCGAGTATTGCAGAGTATGGCTGGGTATTGCAGAGTATTGCGGGTTATGGCAGAGTATTGCAGATTTTTGCGGGGTATTGCAGAGCATGGCTGGGTATGGCAGAGTATGGCTGGGTATCACTGAGTATTGCAGAGTATGGCTGGGTATCACTGAGTATTGCAGAGTATGGCTGGGTATTGCGGGATATTTCAGGGTATTGCAGAGTATTGCGGGGTATTCAGGGTATGGCAGAGTATTGCGGGGTATTCCAGGGTATTGCGGGGTATGGCAGAGTATTGCGGGGTATGGCAGAGTATTGCGGGGTATGGCAGAGTATTGCGGGGTATTTCAGGGTATTGCGGGGTATGGCAGAGTATTGCGGGGTATGGCAGAGTATTGCGGGGTATTTTGGGGTATGGCAGAGTATTGCGGGGTATTCCAGGGTATGGCAGAGTATTGCGGGGTATTCCAGGGTATGGCAGAGTATTGCGGGGTATTCCAGGGTATGGCAGAGTATTGCGGGGTATTCCAGGGTATGGCAGAGTATTGCGGGGTATTCCAGGGTATGGAAGAGTATTGCGGGGTAATCCAGGGTATGGAAGAGTATTGCGGGGTATTCCAGGGTATGGCAGAGTATTGCGGGGTATTCCAGGGTATGGCAGAGTATTGCGGGGTATTCCAGGGTATGGCAGAGTATTGCGGGGTATTCCAGGGTATGGCAGAGTATTGCGGGGTATTCCAGGGTATGGCAGAGTATTGCAGGGGTATTCCAGGGTATGGCAGAGTATTGCGGGGTATTCCAGGGTATGGCAGAGTATTGCAGGGGAATTCCAGGGTATGGCAGAGTATTGCAGGGGTATTCCAGGGTATGGCAGAGTATTGCAGGGATATTCCAGGGTATGGCAGAGCATGCAGAGTAGTAGGGATGGCTGAGCATGGATGGATGGATGGCTGGATGTCTCTGTGCAGCGCTGTGGGCACTACAGATGCAGCCCACAACGCTGCAGCCATCCATCCATCCGCCTCTCCGGTCACTGTGTACCGATCGGTACACAGGAGGGGAGGAGAGGAACCGGCGTCATCAGATGACGCCGGTTTGTTGACATGTGATCGCTCCGTCATTTGACAGAGCGATCACATGGTAAACGGCCGCGATCAGCGGCCATTTACCGGGATCTGTGATGCGCCGGGTCCTCTGGACCCGGCGGTCACGGATGCTCTCGAGTGCGCGCCCTAGGGGGCGCGCGAGAGCAGAATTCTGGGAGGACATCCCTGGACGCCCTCCCAGAGTAAAACAACCGCCCTGTAGCCGTCATTTGGCTATGGGCCGGTTGTTAAGTGGTTAAACACACAAAATGCAAGTTCACCCAATGTAGAAAGAACTTCAAAGTGGGTACACCTGTTAAGGATGTCCTTAAATTATTAACCCAAAAAACACACTCTGAGCATGCCCAGAAACATCCAAGTGCTGTTCACACACAAAAAGCACCACCAAAAAAACCCCCAAAGTCCCTGAGCATGCTCAGAACAACCCAAATGCAGCTAGCACAAAATAAGCCACCCCACTGTCCAAAATTAGGCACATCATCCAGCATGCACCAAAACTACAGATGGGACAAAACACCCCCCAGTCCAGGGGGGCAAGTATAGAGCCTAACATGTGCAAAAGTTATACAACAAATACCATTGCAGTCTAAGGGAACTGACTTGGCAATTTTACTAGTCCCCACTTGGCTGGCTTGTCTTCTAGTTATTGGCCTTAAAATGAGTATGGGGCCCAGGTCCCACCCTAAGGGACATATATCAATGTCACCAATTGGACAACCCCAAAAATGAAACAAGGAGAAATGCCTTTAAATATGCCAAATTGCTTAAGGGCCAGTTCACACCAATGCAGTCCAGTGCATATTTTATGCATCAAAAATGCATGGAAATTCGGTTATATGGTGTGCAATGGCATAGTTCACACCAGTGCTTGCCGTTCCAGTGCGTTCCAGTTCCAGAAAAAAAAAGTAGAACATGCTGCATTTTTTCTGCACTGGACTGTTTTGAAAAGCTGTAAAACGCATCAAAAACGCAATGGAATGTACTTGTCCTTATTTAAGGTTAAGAAAAAAGAGGGGTGAAAAAAAAACACTGGACTGCATCAAAAACACACCAAAAACGCACTGGAACGCATCAAAAACGTGCATGCAGAAAAGCACCTGGAACGCGTCCGGACTGCGTTTCTATGGTGTGAACTGGCCCTAAGGGCCCTAAGGGCAAGATCACACCATAGAAACGCAGTCTGGACGCGTTCCAGGTGCTTTACTGCATGCACATTTTTTATGCGTTCCAGTGTGTTTTTGATGCATTTTTGATGCAGTCCAGTGCTTCCCCCCTCTTTTTTTATAACCTTATAGGCCTGATTCACACCTATGCATTTTTAGTGCTTTTTGCATTTTGCAGATCTGCACTACAGTCCATCTAACATGGTTTCCTATGGAACACGTTCTGTAGTGCAAATCTGGAAAATGCAAAAAGCACTAAAAATGCATAGATGTGAATCAGGCCTGAGGCTCGATTCACACCTATGCATGTTGCTTTTGAGCGTTTTTGGAGGTTTTTTTTTCATGCTTGCCACGTTTTTGAGCCGCGTTTTTGCCGCGATTTTGCCGCGATTTTGCCGCGATTTGCGTTTTGCGTTTTTTTTTTTTTTTTTTTTTTTTTTTTACATTTTTTTTTTTACAGTCTTTAAAAAAAAAAAAAAAAAAAAAAACATTAAAAAAAAAACCGGCAAAAACGCATCAAAAACGCACCAAAAACGCACCAAAAACGCTGCAAAAACGGTGCACTTGCGTTTTTGATGCTTGTCCATTGAATTCTATTACATGCAAAACGCTGCATTTTGCATGAAAAAAAGTCCCTGACCCTTTCCAAAAATGCAGAGAAACAAAAAAGCATTGATGTGAACATGTTCCATAGGAACCCATGTTAAAAAATTCCCGTGCATTTCTGCAAAATGCAAAATGCATCAAAAAACGCGCTAGTGTGAATGGAGCCTAAATAAGGAAAAGTGTATTGCAGTGCGTTTTTGGTGCATTTAGGTGCATTCCAGTGCGTTTTTGATGCATTTTACAGCGTTCCAGTACAGTCCAGTGCATAAAAAATGCAGCATGTTCGACTTTTTTGGGGGGGAACTGGAAACGCACTGGAACTGCAAGCACTAATGTGAACTATGCCATTGAAAACCATATAACCTACTTTCCGTGCGTTTTTGATGCAGAAAAAAACGCACTGGACTGCATGTGGTGTGAACTGGCCCTTAAGGAATAAAAGTTATTTAAAACTACTTGCGGCTATAATGAAATGTCGGTCCGGCAATTAGGGATGAGCCGAACACCCTCCTGTTCGGTTCGCACCAGAACTTGCGAACAGGCAAAAAATGTGTTTGAAAATGCGAACACCCTTAAAGTCTATGGGACAAGAACATGAATAATCAAAAGTGCTAATTTTAAAGGCCTATATGTAGGGATGAGCTTCGAGTTCGAGTCGAACTCATGTTCGACTCGAACATCGGCTGTTCGCAAGTTCGCCCAACAGTGAACAATTTGGGGTGTTCGTGGCAAATTCGAATGCCGAGGAACACCCTTTAAAAGTCTATGGGAGAAATCAAAAGTGCTAATTTTAAAGGCTTATATGCATGGTATTGTCATAAAAAGTGTTTGGGGACCTGGGTCCTGCCCCAGGGGACATGTATCAATGCAAAAAAAAAGTTTTAAAAAATGCCGTTTTTTTGGGAGCAGTGATTTTAATAATGCTGTGAAGTGAAGTGAAACAATAAAAGTGTAATATCCCTTTAAATTTCGTACCTGGGGGGTGTCTATAGTATGCCTGTAAAGGGGCACATGTTTCCCGTGTTTAGAACAGTCTGACAGCAAAATGACATTTCAAAGGAAAAAAAGTCATTTAAAACTACTCGCGGCTATTAATGAATTGCTGTTCCAACAATACACATAAAAGTTCATTGATAAAAACGGCATGGGAATTCCCCACAGGGGAACCCCGAACCAAAATTAAAACAAAAAAATTATGTGGGGGTCTCCCTAAATTCCATACCAGGCCCTTCTTCTGGTTCTTCCTCCGGTGTTCTCATCCAGCATCTCCTCCGGGGCGGGCCGCTCCGCATCCATGGCATGGAGGGAGGCTCTTCATCTTCCTCTCTTCTTCATCTTCTTCTCTTCTTCATCTTCTTAATCTTCTTCTCCGGGCCGCTCTGCACCCATGGTGGCATGGAGGAAGGCTCCCGCTGTGTGACGCTTCTCCTCTTCTGACGGTTCTTAAATAATGGGGGGAGGCGGGGCCACCCAGTGACCCCGCCCCCCTCTGACGCACGGGGACATGACGGGACTTCCCTGTTGCATTCCTCGTGATGCCACAGGGAAGTCCCGTCAAGTCAGAGGAGTCAGAACGTATTCATGCCACTCGGAAACTCATAAGACACTGACTAGAATAGATATGCTCCTGTCCTCCATGGATGGTCTCCAAATTATATCTGGGGTCAGGTAGCTTCCTAGAGCTCTGTCAGATCACTCTCCAATGGAAGTCACATTAAATTTGAATGTGCCCATTGAAAGATGACAATGGCGCCTAAAAACACAAAGGTTACAGGAGGAATACGTGACACTTGGCTGCAATCATTGGCTATTAATCATTACTGGAGGGAGAACGGTACTGAGACCTCGATACATAATCAATGGGAGGCTTTTAAAGCCACCATGAGGGGGGTGTTCAATAAAGAGACGAGAGCCTTTGCAAATGCTTTAAACTCAGATATTAAACAGGTTGAATGTGATGCTGCAGCGGCTGAACAGGAATATATACAAAACCCCTCACCTCAGACTTATCAGTTTTGGCAAGACCTGACAAGGCAATTTAAATTACTTCTGACTGACCAGACTATGAAGAAACAACTACAACAAGCTAGATCCATATTTGAATTTGGCGACAAAAGTGGCCGCCTGTTGGCCTTTTTGGCACGTCCTCTGTATGCCCCCACGTCGGTACTGCACCTTAAACAACCAGGGGGAGGCTTGGTGAGGGATTCACGAGATGTTCAGAATGCGTTTGTAGACTTTTATGACACCCTATACCAGTCCCAATCAAGATGTACTGATCAGGAGCTTTCCTCCTATTTGGGGGACCTGAACCTTCCATCTTTGGCACCAGAAGATAGTGTAGCATTGGAACATTCCATTACCTCAGAAGAGATAGCTGGTCCTATTTCCTCCTTTAGGCCGGGTAAGTCACCTGGACTTGACGGCTTCCCGGCGGAATGGTATCAGCTACACAAAGAAAGCTTAATCCCACGACTTCAAAAAGTGTTTGTAAATGCAGAAAAAGAAGGTATACTACCAGAATCCATGCGTGAGGCCCTTATTGTTGTGATACCAAAACCTGGTAAAGACCCAAGCGAATGTGAATCATATAGACCGATCTCCTTGATCAATACTGACGTCAAAATATTGGCCAAAATCTTGGCTGGTAGATTGCAGTCAGTAATCCTTAAATTGATCAACTCAGATCACACTGGGTTTATCCCGGGCCCTTGTACCCACATGAATCTTAGAAGGCTCTATGTAAATTTACAAATTTCACACACAAATACAGGTAAAAGAGTGGTGGCGTCGCTCGACACAAAAAAAGCATTCGACTCGGTCGAATGGAATTATCTGTTTTTGCTGCTTAGTAAATTGGGCTTTGGACCTAGATTTGTGAACTGGGTTAAGTTACTGTATAACGATCCCCGGGCATGTGTTAGAGTGAATGGGCTCATCTCAAATACATTTAAGATAGGTAGGGGGACGAGACAGGGATGCCCCCTGTCTCCGCTCCTCTTCGCCCTAGCTATAGAACCCCTTGCGGTTAAACTTAGGAGTCGGGATGACATCAGGGGGCTCTTGGTTGGGGATCTGGAGGAATGAGTATCATTATATGCAGATGATATGCTCCTATATTTAGGAGATCCGGAACTCTCATTATCTAATGCATTCAATGTAATTCACAAATTCGGTAATTTCTCTGGTTTCCGAATTAACTGGTCCAAATCATCACTGTTTCCTCTAGATCCTCAGCCGAACTTAGTACTTCCCACCCAATGCCCTCTAGCGATAACAAACCAGTTTAAAGTACTTAGGAATACAGATCCAATTGCCAGTGCAATCATTCACGAAAATGAACCTATGGCCTGTAATCAACACCTTCAAGGATAGTCTTCCACTCACATTGTTGGGGAGAGCTAACTTATTTAAAATGATTTTTCTCCCGAAATTTTTATATATACTCTCTAACGCCCCACTATATATCCCTAAAAAGACTTTCCGATACATTGACTCCCTGTTGACCTCCTTTTTGTGCGGAGACAAGGCAGCTCGTGTGTCGCTGGCTGTTCTACAGCTACCAGTAGGAAGGGGTGGTCTGGCGATACCCGACCTTCGCTTGTACTACTTGGCATCTCAACTAGTTCAGGCCCACTGGCGCATGTTTCCACAGCTGAATAACGCTGCCACTGCGGTGGAGGCAGCTGTCCTGACCTCATACGAAGCACTTTTGAATTTCTTTTTCGAGGGATGGTGCCTACTCAAGACGGGGTAACTGTACTTCAATCAGCTAAGCGGGTACTTGAGATTTCTATAAAACATATACAAGACGGACCTCCACGCCTATCACCAAATACACCACTATGGTTCAATCCTCGTCTAAAGGACCTTTCTTGCTTGGAGGATGGATATAGGTGGGCCAAATTTGGTCTTACGTATGTGCATCAACTATTTGAGAGGGGTGAATTTAAAACATTTGCACAATTGAAGAGGGAAATGGGTGTCCCTGACACATGGGCGTTCCATTATTCCAGGCCGTGGCATGCTGCGCATGCACAATTTGGAACGAGAATAGTTCTGTTAGAAAACACAAAACTTGAATCAATGCTTGCAGAACCTGACCACACAAAACATATTTCCACTTATTATGCGGTACTTATGGAAAAAACACAGCCGAGGGAGAAGAAAATGAGAGAGAGATGGACAGACATTATCCCAGAGTTGACTGAGGCTCATTGGAATGAGGTTTTAACCTCCTATATGTCCACGGTCATCTCTGCGAGGGATAAACTGATCCAACTAAGATACCTACATCAAATGTATTACACCTCATCCAGACTATATAAGATGGGCAGGAGAGCAGACCCTATTTGTCATAAATGCCTGGTTGCAGAAGGTACTTTTATGCACATGGTTTGGGACTGTAGTAGGGTATGACCTTTATGGTCACAGGTAACCCAGTTTGTTGCAGAAACCTTTGATCTTCCAAATATATGTAGCCCACTGCTGGGTATCTTGGGGGTGATAGAGGACGATGTAATGAGCAACAATACTAGAATGTTTTTGAGATTATTGTCTTACTATGTCAGGAAGCTGATTGTCTTGAATTGGATAAAGAGGGATCATCTTACCTTAGGAGCTTGGAAAAGATTAATTAATGCAAATATTACACTGTATAAAATGACATATGAAGCAAGAGGAAGTAAGAAAAAATTTTATAGAGTATGGGGCAGATGGATAAACACAAAAGAAACTACACCATGTGACATCTAAAATTATTTTATTATAAAATATAGCCAAATGATAGACTGGGTAGGATGATATTGTGAGAGCATGTTCCAGGGGACTGGAGAGATGACAGTGCACAGCACAATTGGTTTAGGAGGTATATACCTCTTTAGTTTAGTACTTTAACTTTATATATATATACTTTTATATTATTTTTTTACTTTATTTTATGCTTTATACCAGATATTGGATTGCTGATAATTTGCATTACGATTACAGAAAATAACTGGTATTTTAGAGTTAAAAAAATTGCTACCTGTACTGATATATCCTTTATCATAGGATGTTTATCCGAAACTACCCTTGAATGTTAATTATATTTTGACGGTTGCAACCGACAATATACCTTACATGCAATGTATTATTCTATGTATGTACATCTGGCAAATAAAAACCTTATAAATAAACATGCCATGCACCAGGTCTATAGTGGCGTACAGATCACCTCTTCCCGTGCGCCGGGAAGAGAATAGTAAATGGGGGATTGCGCTGTGTTACCGGCGCAAATGCTTTGTAAAAATGAAAATGTAATTTGCGCATCGGCATGCACTGCAAGTCATGGCGCAAATGCTTCGTAAATCAGCCCCCCTGTGTTTATCACCACTGTTTGAACTCCATCTGTAGCCATGCTCACATTATTTCCATGTTTATTTAGCTAATAAGTCTTACCTAAATGATGGGTTCCCTTATCTTTAGAATTTTGGCCTTTTGGTCCTCTTGCAGTTTGATTGTGGTGTGAAAAGTTTTGCTCTGCTATCTGTGTGCCTAATATTACCTCCTGATTAATTAATTGCCAGATTCAATCCACACCCAACACAGTATAAAAACAAGGCCTTCTTTACGGGGGAACACATACAGGAGGCTGCACATACAGGGGGTTCTTCCAAAGAAGTGGGGTTCTTTAAATAAGTGGCACTTCTGCTCTTGCACTTCAGCAATTTGCACAAAGCAAACCAGAGCAGACTGCAGGTGACCTCATTTCCAAATTATCTCACCTTGCTCTCTGAAACATGCACTCTTTACCTCTCCTCCTTTTCATAATTGCAGCCTCTTTCCTCAAACTCACTTTTCTTCACCCCCTCTGCTCCACCCCATAATCTGTACATATCACCCTCACTTCTCCCCTCCCCCTATTACTGCACTCATCAGCTCTTTTTAGCTCTAAGCCCACTTGCTAACAAACCCCCCAGGATACTGAAGCATGTCCCCTCATTCAATTCGTATTCTCATATTACCTCCCTTACTTTTCTGCTTCTCCCAACCGCTGGAGATATTTCCCCAAACCCTGGACCTCCCTTATTTAACTGTACCCAACACACCCATCACCCTACACCCTCTGGCAGTAGTCGCAATCTACGCAATTTAGTCTCCATTCCTCTTCTTCCCAATGCCAGCCTCCTCCTCTCCTGTGCCCTCTGGAACACCCGCTCTGTCTGCAACAAACTCACCGCTGTTCATGACCTCTTTGTCACTAATTCCTTTAATCTTCTTGCTGTCACCGAAACCTGGCTCCACGAATCTGACACCCCTTCTTCTGCTTCCCTCTCCCAGGGCGGCCTTCACTAGACTCACTCCCCTAGGCCTAATGGACACAAGGGAGGTGGAGTGGGATTCCTCCTATCCCCCCAGAGCACCTTCCAGGTTATTCACTCCCCCCCTCTCTTTCCCTCTCATCATTTGAAGCTCACTGTATACATCTATTCTCTCCAACTTCCCTAAGAATTTCTGTAATCTGTCGGCCCCTGGACTATTATCGACTTTCCTTGATGAGTTTTCTGCCTGGCTACCCTACTTTCTCTCTTCTGAAATTACCACAATCCTTCTCTGTGATTTCAACATCCCTGCTAATACAAACACTCCTGCTACTTCTAAACTCCTTAGTCTAACCTCTTCATTTGACCTGAAGCAATGGGTACAGGCTTCGGCTCACTCTGATGGCAACACCCTTGACCTTGTATTCTCTTATCTATGCACTCCATGCAACTTCTTAAACAATCCTTTTCCTCTCTCTGACCATCACTTTATTAGTTTCTCTCTCTCTCTGTCTTCCACCACCTTTCCATCCAATCGCCTAACCATCACCCATAGAAACTTTCACAACTTCAACTCTTCTCTCCCCTATTCTGCTACTGACCACCTCTATGACAAAATCTCTCCCCGGTCCTGCCCCAACCAAGGCACTTCCATTTACAATAAATCCCTGTCCTCCACCCTGGACAAGCTCACTCCCCTCACTATACGCAGAATCAGGCCTCGACCCCTACAACCCTGGCAAACAGATGACACTAAAATTCTCAAAAAACGTAGTCGCGCTCTTGAGCGTCTGTGGCACCAGACTAAATCTCTCAAAGACTTCAACCAATACAAATCTGCCCTCCAAAAATACTATTATTTTCTCCACACTGCTAAGCAGCCCTGTTTTACAACTCTTATTAACACCTTCTCATCCAGTCCCCATAAACTTTTCTCTACCTTCAACTCTCTACTTCGTCCTCCACCGCCTCCACCTACTGACCCACTACTGCCCAGGAGATTGCTAATCACTTCAAAAACAAGATTGATACAATCCGTGATGAAATCTCCACTCTACAGGTATCTCCCCCAGTTAAGACCCCATGTCAACAGGTATAATTGACACTCCCCTTATTCAAATCTGCTACTACAGACAAAGTTGCTAAACTCCTTTCTAACGCCCACCTAACCACCTTCACCCTCTGACTCTATCCTACACTCTCTAACCCACATCTTCAATCACTCCCTCACCTCTGGCATTTTCCCCAATGCTCTAAAACATGCACTGGTCACCCCATACTTAAAAAGTTGTCCTTGGACCCTACCAATCTTAACAACCTATGCCCTATCTCCTTGCTCCCCTTTTCCTCTAAACTCCTTGAACGCCTGGTTTACAACCGAGTGACCACCTCATTAAGAATAACCTTCCCCTTCAATCTGGATTTCGCCCTCAACACTCCACAAAGACTGCTCTTTTAAAACTCAAGAAATGACCTACTAACTGCAAAAATCAACGGACACTATTCTGTACTCCTCCTTCTGGATCTTTCAGCTGCCTTTGACATGGTTGACCACCCCCTCCTCCTCAAAAAACTTTACTCCCTTGGTCTCCATGACTGCGCTCTTGAGTGGCTCTCATCCTACCTATCCCAACGCCCCTTCAGTGTCACTTACAATTCTACTTCCTCCACTCCTCTTCCCTTCTCCGTGAGGGTCCCCCAAGGTTCTGTTCTTGGACCTCTTTTATTTTCAATCTACATCTCTTCCCTGGGTCAGCTGATAGCCTCTCATGGCTTTCAATATCATTTCTACGCTGAAGACGCACAAATCTATCTCTCCACCCCTCAACTCACTCCATCGGTCTCCTCACTCATCACTAACTTACTAACAGACATATCTGTATGGATGTCACACCACTTCCTCAAACTCAACTTGTCCAAAACCAAGCTTATAATATTTCCTCCCCCACGTGTCTCTTCCCCTGACTTATCTGTCAAGAGCAGTGGCACAACCCTCCACCCATGCCCACATGTCAGCGTGCTAGGTATTATCCTGGACTCTTAACTCTCTTTTCGGCCCCACATCCAATCACTTTCCAAAGCTTGCTGCCTCAACATCTCTAAACTATGTCCCTTTCTAACCAATGAAACCACAAAGCTCCTGATTCACTCCCTGGTTATCTCTTGCCCTGACTACTGCAACTCCTTCCTCATTGGCTTACCTTTAAATAGACTACCCCCTTCAGTCCATCATGAATGCTGCTGCCAGACTCATCCACATTACAAACCGCACAGTGTCTGCTACCCCTCTCTGCCAATCCCTCCATTGGCTGCCACTTGCCCAACAAATTAAATTCAAAATACTAACAATAAGTTACAAAGCCATCCACAAATCTGCCCCCAGCTACATCACTAGCCTAGTCTCAAAATACCAACCTAATCGCCCTCTTCGTTCCTCCCAAGACCTCCTGCTCTCTAGTTCCCTCATCACCTCCTCCCATATCCGCCTCCAGGACTTCTCCCGAGCCTTGCCCATTCTCTGAAATTCGCTACCCCAATCTGTCAGACTGTCTCCAAATGTATCCACTTTTAGGAGATCCCTGAAAACTTTCCTCTTCAGAGAAGCCTATCCTGCCTCCATCTAACAACTGCACTATTTTCTCCATTAGCTCATCCCCCACAGTTATTACCCTTTTGTATAACTTGACCCTCCCTCCTAGATTATAAGCTCTAATGAGCAGGGCTCTCTGATTCCCCCCCGTATTGTAATTGCACTGTCTACCCTAATGTTGTAAAGTAAAACTGTCGGCGCTATATAAATCCTGTATTATAATAGTAATAATAATAATAATAATAAAAAAACAACATTGACAACCATAGTAGGCGTGAAGCTTCAGAACTTGAAAGAGAAAAGAGGTTAGGAGAAAGAAAAGAAGGATAAAGGTGTCACGAATTCCACACGCCCACGGTGACTAGCTAACCACGATGTGTGTTCCGTGACCGGGGTATACGAGGAGCTAAGGGAATAAGCTGGAACTTATACTGTGCATGTAAGACTGGCTGTGGTACTTTCACAGCCTGCACTACCTTTGGCCACCACTAGAGGGAGACTCCACTCCAATCCAGCTAGCTGACCACATACAGGCAGATACAAATCTTACATACAATCTGGTGCACTCTAAGGGTTGGGGAGCAGTCTAGCAATTACTACACACTTCTAGGGTTCCTCCAGTTATCCTGCAAGCTTGAACACTGGTGTTAATCACTCTTTCCACTGTCCCCACACCCACACACCAGACACACAATAAACAATAGCCTGCAACCACCCAACAGTTTGTCCGCAGACTGGTCTGCTAAGCCACCACACACACAGATCTCTGTCTGGAAGATCTGTTAGCTTACAATCTGCATGCAATCTGCCAACACGCAGTGCAATTGCATACCGATTGGCACATAACTTAGACCGAGTACTTAGGCACTAAAATACAACAACCTCTCCAGAGATATGAGTCCTAGCTTAGTACACAGAAGTCACTTATTAATGTTATCATTTAATATCCTGAAAGTGGGCAGTGCATATAAGATATGCAAAGAAAAAAGGATTTACCAAAAAAGATACAAAAAATGCAGAAAGACACACAAATTGGCAATTTGCTATGAAAATAAAAAGGGATAAAAACAGAGATAAACTTTACCCAAGTCTATCTTGTAGAAGCATACTGGAACATGTGGTAACGCCCCAGTTTCGAACTGGCTTCGTGGAAGAACAATGTCCATATCTCAGGCTACCCAATTTATTGAAATATGGATGTGGGCTGGACTTTAGCCCTTGGCCAATCAACCCTGGGGGGTGTTCCTGTCTCAGCCCACAAATGTTTTGTGTTCTGAAATGACCAGAGTCAAATTGGCCCAGAACGACGCTGATTGCTGGGTCATGGATAGGATTTCTGATACCGGCGCATCAGTCCGATCGCAACAGTACCAATCACTGCCTGCCTGCTGCAATCACTGCCTGCCTGCTGCCTGCTGCCTGCTGCCTGCTGCAGGTGTACAATCAAAAGGAATTATTTTCATCTCTCTGACGCTAATATTTTAGCTTTTATGAGCGAGAAACTAGGTTCCTTAGATCTGTTGGTATTAATCAAACTTTACAGACTGTCCAGAGCCTTGCAAATGCCCCCTGCGGATCAATGTAGCCAAAATGACTAGCAGTTTTCTTTGAAGCCTCAGGATGGTGGCAATCTGTTTACTCTAATGGAAACTTTTATTGGCATCTAGGTGTCACTTCAATTCTAGAAAAAACTGTCTCTGTCCTTTTCAAATGCTAATGAAAAAACATATGTGCATGACTAACATAGAATACCATATTTTTAATAACCCAGAATTAAACTACATCTACAATTACACTACTTCTACAGATCACACCACATTTTGTTAAGGTAAAACTATCCTACACTTACATTTTCGTCACAAAAGGGACAGGGCAATAGGAAATGAGAACTAAGGGTCAGGGCCGGTCCTACCATGGGACCCACTGGTTCCATTGGACCCAGGCGGAACTTTAAGAGGGGTGGCAAATTGACACCCAAGAAGCAGTGGCGTATCATCCATGTGTGCAGTGTACATGGGTCCAAAGGGCAGGGGGGGTCCACTATGCCCTGTCACACTCTGCACACATGGAGCAGTGGCAGAACAACCAGGATCATACTTGTGATTGGACCCTGGTGATTCACCACTATGGGGGACTCACTGACTTATCTAGTTAGCTCAGGTTTGGACAGGGGAAACACTCACTGCACCACATAGCGGACTGCTCACACAGCCTTTCCTCTGGGTCTGTCCATTAAATTTTTCACCTGCATTCAGACCTGGTACAGTAAAGGGAGATAAGCTGAAGGAGGAGCCCTGCAGGGCATAGGGAGCTGGGAAACACCACTGACAGCTCCATCTACATTTGGAATGGCAGGGGAGAGAGCTGGTCACCTATAACAAGAGTCCAGAGCAAGCGCAGGGGGGCTGCTCGTTCCTGTCAATGTCCAGGTACCAGGGCTGGCAGCAGTGAGGAACATAGGAGACTGAAAAACCCTGATACTCCTAGAATGGGAATGCACAGGGAACAGCCTGGTCTCACTGGATGAAGGGACCCGCTGGGATGAACCCCAGGGGCTGTGAGCACAGGATCAGTGAGCTGTGGAGGGATGGGAGCCAGCACCATCAGTGCCAGGGGCTTGCAGGGAACTGGCAGCCCTCTCTTTCCTGTCAGAAGCCTGGGAAAAGCTAGGGCTCAGCCTAGAGGGCAGGCAGGTGCATCTCCTTGCCCGGGAAGTCATGGGCCTATCTGGGGGGAGCTGCATGGGAACGCAAATCAGCTGACCCGGTATAGTAAAGAGGGGAGAGCTGGAGAAGGTCATAGATGCTGTGTGAGAAGACAATCTCCTAATAGGTGTCTGTGGAGCAGAAGGACCAGAGAGACAACTTTTGCAGAGGAAAAGGAGTGGAATACCAATATGCAGCCATGCCGTGTCTTTTCTGGCAGAACTAGCGGCTGCATGGGCTGAGCTGTGTGTCTCTCTCACACACAGCTCAGCCTCAGAGCCAACACTGACAGTTCCGCTCTCCGCTCCTATGGACTGCTCTGCCTCCTCCAGCCGTGGGAGTCCGTGCGGTGGGGCAAGGGGGGGAGAGCTGCGGGCCGCTGTCAGGATGTTTCCCCCGCTCGCCCACCTCCCCTTCTCATGTCAGCAGCACAGGAGAAGAGAACACCTCCTGCCTGTTCTTCTTCCTTCCCTATTGGCCTCAGTGGAGGGCCAATCAGAATAAACTAGAGGGGCATCATGGAAAATATAGACCGAAGATTGGTGGCCCAATTGTTCTCAGCAGGGAGCTGGCTACAGTCCCCAGCATGCACTCTGCTGGGGGAAAAGAGAAAACCCGGAAACAAGCTGAGGAGTGCTACACTGTAGCAGCAATTACAGGAGACACTGGAAAAGAAAGAGAGGACTGTGCTGGGGGAACTAATAGCCCCAGCGCCACCAGATAGAGCCACGCTGTGCCCGTACCACCAGATAGAGCCATGTCTAATTTTTCTATTTCATCTTTTCTGAAATCTTTTTGCACCCTACAGAGGGTGCAACACAGAAGCATTACCAGAGTAGGTTTAAACCAAACATCTAAGTACTTTCCAATCAGAACAGAGCCACACCTACAACCTATTTTAATTAATCTAAGAGCCACGCTGTACCCACACCACCAGATAAAGCCACTCTGTACCCGCACCACCAGATAGAGCCATGCTGTACCCACACCACCAGATAGAGCCACACTGTACCCACACCACCAAAGAGAGAGAGCCACGCTGTACCCACACCACCAGACAGAAAGAGCAACGCTGTATCCACACCACCAGACAGAGAGAGCCACGCTGTACCTGCACCACCAGAGAGAGCCACGCTGTACCCGCACCACCAGAGAGAGAGAGTCATGCTATACCCGCACCACCAGAGAGAGCCACGCTGTACCCGCAACACCAGAGAGAGAGCAGGTCAATGTCACTGGGCAGTGTGGGCATAATAGGAGACAGGCAGTACTTACATTGTATGGCCACAATAGGACTGGAACACTGTAATATAAAGGAAACTGCACTGTAAAGGGGCACTGTAATCATTGCAGTGCAGCCTTTACTGTGCAGTCCCCTTTATATCACAGTGTCCCTGCACATTACTGTGTGGAGGACCGACACCAGCCAACCTCGCGAATGTCTACCCACACCCCCCCAGTCCATGGAAAAGTTGGCAGCTCAGTCTAAATTGCCTGGGCCTATTTTTTATCCCAGTCCGGGCCTGTATGGGATGCTCTGTAATGATGGGAGTCTGTGGTGGTATGGGCTGTGATGAGGGGAGTCTGTGATGGGATGGTCTGTGATGAGGGGAGTCTGTGATGGGATGGTCTGTGATGAGGGGAGTCTGTGATGGGGGGATCTGTGATGGCATGGTCTGTGATGGAATGGTCTGTGATGAGGGGAGTGTGTGATGGAATGGTCTGTGATGAGGGGAGTCTGTGATGGGGGGAGGTCTGTGATGGGATGGTCTGTTATGAGATGGTCTGTGATGTGGTGGGTCTTTGATGGGATAGTCTGTGATGAGGGAAGTCTGTGATATGAAGTTTGTGGTATGGAACTGAACATAATGGTATATCATATAATTTTGCATACAGACAGGGTGAAGTTGCATGTAATTCTGACTTTCTGTTAAATTTAATTTTAGTTTTAATTATCATGATATAAAATAATGGATGTGGGGGCCCTTTGGTGGGTGAAATTATTTTTGGGGGGTGGGGCAGCATTTCATTCTTGGACCCAGGCAGCACAATGTCTTGTGACAGCCCTGCAAAGGGTTGGGAGTAGAGTTAAAGAGAGGGTCCCAATGGAGTCAGACTTCCATAAAGGTAAATGGATAATAGAAAGTTTTGAAATTTTGAGGGCTGGGAATAAGAAACCCACTGTTGCCAAATAGTAAGAAACGTTGAATTAGTATCAGCCATTGCTGTTAGCTTCTATTTTATCATAATATCATTTAGTCTATTATTTACAGTATCAAAACTTAAGGAAGGAGTTTTGCAGGCTTTAGCTATTAAGAGTCTAGTCACAAAATCAAATATTCCGCGCTTAGGACAGTATTTTTAAGAGAACTGCAGCCCCCCCAAAAAATGGAAAAACACCAAGGTGAGATCCAAAAGACTAAAGAACTCTCGTGGAGAATGTGGCGCTGTTCAAAAGTGAATGGAAATAAAAATAGAAATAGTACCCCAAAAAAATGTATATCAAAGTATAATGCTGCAATATGTGAGAAATACTGTAAAAAAATGTGTAAATAGTAAACAAACAGTGTGTCATGTGCAAATGCCACATGTGTAAAACATCACATAATATTATAAAATCAGGTGCAAATAAATGTAAGTGAGGCTGGAGCAGAAATACATACACCCAAAAATAGTAATATGAACATAAAAAATGTATATATATGTGCGTAATATTAGTGCTGATTTAAAATGTCCCAAAGAAAAATCGCATAAAATATACTCAAAAAATGCACAATTAGGATCAATCAGTGTAATAAGATATTGACGTGATAGTGCACCAAGATCAACGAAAATGAGATCCAAATGGTATAAATGTCCACACAAAAATAAAGTTCTATATATGTGAAAAAAGGAAAAAAAATCTGTGAGAAGTGTCTCTGCTTTCAAAGGATCCCGTGTGAATTATTATGGTTGTTATGTGATCTCCTCCTCTGGAACCCCCACTTGTGTCCCCACTCACCGAAAGGCCCAACCCCTGCAGGGGTAATGAGCATGTGAATATAGATCACTGGCGGAAATCGATCGGTGTCCCCCTCAGTGATTCCACAATCTCCTTCCTGGTTGGGTCACCGCTGGTTCTTTAAAAAAGTCCACCAGAGCGTATCCATATGTGTGGAGAAGAGAGGAGCCTCATAGTGTAAAGCCAGTCAGCTTACATTAAAACAAGTAGGTAAAACGAATGGTATCTAACTGGGAAGTGACACTGTTCCACCAGCCTAGGCGTGGTCGCGTTGGTACGCATACGTCGCTCTAAGCTGTTGTTTGTTTACTTCCGGTTTCCGGCAGTCAGGCTGTGGAATGCACGCCGCTGCCTCGCTATTGTCTCGGCTATTGGCTGCTCACTAGCCGGTGGAACAGTGTCACTTCCCAGTTAGATACCATTCGTTTTACCTATTCGTTTTAATGTAAGCTGACTGGTTAAATAAACTTTTTGGATTTACACTATGAGGCTCCTCTCTTCTCCACACATATGGATACGCTCTGGTGGACTTTTTTAAAGAACCAGCGGGGACCCAACCAGGAAGGAGATCGTGGAATCACTGAGGGGGACACCGATCGATTTCCGCCAGTGGATCTATGTTCACATGCTCATTACCCCTGCAGGGGTTGGGCCTTTCGGTGAGTGGGGACACAAGTGGAGGTTCCAGAGGAGGAGATCACATAACAACCACAATAATTCACACAGGATCCTTTGAAAGCAGAGACACTTCTCACAGATTTTTTTCCTTTTTTCACATATATAGAACTTTATTTTTGTGTGGACATTTATACCATTTGGATCTCATTTTGGTTGATCTTGGTGCACTATCACGTCAATATCTTATTACAATGATTGATCCTAATTGTGCATTTTTTGGGTATATTTTATGCGATTTTTCTTTGGGACATTTTAAATCAGCACTAATATTACGCACATATATATACATTTTTTATGTTCATATTACTATTTTTGGGTGTATGTATTTCTGCTCCAGCCTCACTTACATTTATTTGCACCTGATTTTATAATATTATGTGATGTTTTACACATGTGGCATTTGCACATGACACACTGTTTGTTTACTATTTACACGTTTTTTTACAGTATTTCTCACATATTGTAGCATTATACTTTGATATACATTTTTTTGGGGTACTATTTCTATTTTTATTTCCATTCAATTTTGAACAGCGCCACATTCCCCACGAGAGTTCATTGAGAGTCTAGTGCCTGTAAAAATGCAAAGGATCAGAATTCATTTAGTACAAAAGAGTTTGAGGATGGGTTTATTTACTAATGCTTCAAAAGTGTTTTATGGAGGTTTGTTGTTATTAAGCAAATTGTAGACATGTGCGATTAGTGTCGTACGAATCCGAAATACGAATTTTTATGCATACAAATTCTGTATGAAATACGAAATTTCGTATTTCAAACAGGGGTGGTGGGAGTCCCTCATAATGATAAATTCACCATAATGAAAATTCGTAATTGTTACTAAAAGTTAACAAACCTAAAAGTTAAAACCCCAGGAAGTTAGCACAGGGATGGTGGGAACCCCTCATAATGGGCACAGCGGGTGTACACTCAGACCCGGGAACTCAGCACAGGGATGGTGGGAACCCCTTAATAATGGACACAGCAGGTGTACAGACCTGGGAACTCAGCACAGGGATGGTGGGAACCCTATGGGAATTTCTATGCTTACAAATTTTATACGAAATACGAAATTTCGTTAACGAATTTTGGAATTTCGGATCCAAATTCCGTTACAACAGAAACATGACTGGTGTTTTGTTCACCAATCAGAGGAAGTCAGCACAGCACATTGATGGTGGGAACCCCTCATAATGATAAATTGATCATAACGAACATTCTTTATTTTTATGAAAAGTTAACGAACCTAAAGGTTAAAAACCCAGGAAGTCAGCACAGCACAGGGATGGTGGGTGCCCCTCATAATGATAAATTCATCATAACGAAGTTTTGTTACTGTGTGAAAAGTTTACGAACCTAACGAAAATTCGTATTTTGTAAGAATCCGAATTGAATTTCAGACACGAATTAAGAAATACAATTAATTTTCGTACGAAACCGCACGAAACAAAACAAATTTATTGACGGCGCACATGTCTAGTAAGTTGATATAAAGAAGGCAAGCAGAGTTGGAGTGTAGTTCCACCTATATAGTATTTTATGGGAATTTTCAAGAATTAGAACATTTCTGAGTACTGTGGTATAACTGAGTACTGTTGAGCAACTGAGTATTGTGGTATATTGTGGTATAACTGAGTACTGTTGAGTATTGTGATATAACTGTGAGTACCGGTGTACTGTGAGTGCCCATGTACCGGGAGTGCCTGTGTACTGTGATTACTGGTGTACTGGGAGTGACCGTGTAGTGTGAATGCCTGTGTACTGAGAGTGCCCGAGTACCATGAGTTCCCATGTACTGTGAGTACCCGAGTACTGTGAGTGCCCATGTACTGTGAGTGCCCATGTACTGTGAGTGCCCATGTACTGTGAGTGCCCGTGTACTGTGAGTGCCCGTGTACTGTGAGTGCCCGAGTATTGTGAGTGCCCGTGTACTGTGAGTGCCGAGTACTGTGAGTGCCCGAGTACAGTGAGTGCCTGAGTATTGTTGAGTGCCCGTGTATTGTTGAGTATTAGAGTCAGGAAGCTAGTTGTTAGTTAATTGGACAGAGTAAAATTCCCAATCCCTATTAAATTAGTGGGTACGATGCCTGGCGGGATTGGAGAAGCAACTCGGTGCACATCTTGCGGCATGTATGCGTTCCTTGATCGTTCGACCGAGGGCGAATACTGCTGCACAAAATGTAAGAACATTGTTTCCCTGAATCTAGGGAAGCAACTGTCAACATTGAGAAGACTCCCCATACTAAAGGAGCGTTGGGATCATACCCGGAAGCTTCCGGCAGAGGCCAGTACAGAGGTGGGTGTAGACAAGGAGGTGCAGGCACCAGAGCAGAGTAGATGGGTGACAGTCAGGAAGGGTAGTGGGGAAAGAGTGAGGGAGGTCGATCCTCAGCTAGAACATTCCATTAAGTACGCACTGTTGCGTGAGATTGGGGACACCAGTCAGGGACCAGCATTGCTGGAGCAGAGTGACGCCCCTAGCTGCCAGGGGAAAAACTCCTCCAGCGAGGGTGGGGGTAAAGCAGAGGGTAAGGAAAGACAGATTCTGGTGGTAGGGGACTCAATTATTAGAAGGACAAAGAGGGTAATCTGCCACAAAGACCGGAAGAGCCACACTGTATGTTGTTCGGCACAGCCTGGATCTGGTGAACAGATTAATAGGAAGGGTTGGGGAAGACCCAGCTGTCATGGTGCACGTTGGCACCAATGACAAAGTGAGAGGAAGATGGAGTGTCCTAAAAAAACAACTTTAGGGACTTAGGAGCTAAATTGAGGAAAAGGACCTCTAAGGTAGTATTCTCAGAAATACTACCGGTACCTTGAGCCACACCAGAAAGGCAGAGGGAGATTAGGGAAGTAAACAAGTGGTCGAGGAGCTGGTGTAGTAAGGAGGTGTTTGGGTTGCTGGAGAACTGGTCTGACGTCTCAGTTGGTTACCAGCTCTATAGAAGGGATGGACTGTACCTAAATGGGGAGGGTGCAGCTTGGCTGGGAGAGAAGATGGCCAAAAAGTTAGAGGGGCTTTTAAACTAGGCAACGGGGGGAGGGTCCAGATGTAGAGATAGCCAGTGCGGAACAAATTTCAGAGGGTAGTAGTGGGGCATTAGTGGTAGGTTGACTAAAGTACTTAAACCCGAGGTAAGTAAATTAACAAATCCAAGATTGAGCCTCAGAACAACCAACAAGAAGATAGTATGTTACCAGACAAAACTACAAGGCTTGTTCACTAATGCCAGGAGTCTGTCTGACAAGATGGGAGAACTAGAGCTGCTGTTGTACGAGGAGGATTTAGATTTTGTAGGAATTTCAGAGACTTGGTTTAACAGCACTCACGATTGGCTGGTATTCCCTATATCACAGAGATAGGGAGGGTAAAAAAGGGGGAGGATTATGCCCATATATCAAGAATGATGTACAAGTAATTGTGAGGGACGACATCACTAATGGAGCAAGGGAGGAGGTGGAATCCCTATGAGTAGAGCTTCAAAGGGAGGAAACTAAGGGGAAAGTAATACTGGTAGTATGCTATAGGCCCTCTTACCAGAGGGAGGACGGGGAGGCGGACCTTCTATCACAGTTTGGAATGGCAGAAAGGATGGGAAGTGTCATTATAATGGGCGATTTTAATTATCTAGAAATAGACTGTGCGGAAGGAAAAGAGCATTCATCTAAGGCTTGCCATTTACTAAATGTCTTGCAGGACAATTTCATGAGTCAAATGGTAAATGCACCAACAGGAAACAAAGCGTTACTAGACCTACTGATTACTAACAATACAGACCTGATCACGGATATGGAAATACGGGGCAATTTAGGAAGCAGCAACCACAGGTCAATTTGTTTCAGCATAAATCACACAAATAGGAAACACAAGGGTAATACCAAGACACTGAATTTCAAAAGAGCCAACTTCCCTAAACTGCGCTTTTTGGTAGAAGATTTTAAATGGGTTAAATTCCTAGGAACAAAGTACACGGAGGAAAAATGGGAGTGCTTTAAGAGCATATTAAATAAAGGTATTGGCCAGTGCTTTTCAATAGGAAATACATGTAAAAGAGCTAACAAAAGTCCTGGGTGGCTTAACTCCAATGTAAAAATGCAAGTAAAAGCAAAGGAAAAGGCCTTAAAAAATACAAGGCTGAGGGGGTCACCGTCAACATTCCTACTTTACAAAGAATGTAATAAGAAATGTAAGGTTGCAATCAGGGTCGCTAAGATAGAACACGAAAGGCACATAGCGGAGGAGAGTAAAAGAAAAACAAGAAATTTTTAAAGTATATAAATAGTAAGAAAAAGAGGTCAGAACATATTGGCCCCATAAAGGATGAAGAAGGAAAACTGTTTACAAAAGATGGAAAGATGGCAAATGTTTTGAATGTATTCGTCTTCTCAGTCTTCGCAAGGGAAACAAGGGGATTTAGTAACCAAGACTGCAATGTTTATCCTCATAACATGTCACAGGAAGCACCCTCATGGCTAACAGAGGATAAAATTGGAAATTGACTTAAAAAATGTAACATTAACCACTTCAGCCCCGGACCATTTGGCTGCCTAAAGACCAGAGGACTTTTTCCAATTTGGCACTGTGTCGCTTTAACTGCTAATTGCGCGGTCATGCAATGCTGTACCCAAACAAAATTTGCGTCCTTTTCTTTCCACCAATAGAGCTTTCTTTTGATGGTATTTGATCACCTCTGCGGTTTTTTTTTTTGCGCTATAAACAGAAAAAGACCGAAAACTTTGAAAAAAATGAAGTTTTCTACTTTTTGTTATTAAAAAAAATCCAATAATATAGTCTAGCCATGTACAGGACCCCGAAAACCAATCACCGTCTTCAGGATTTCGAATTCCCCGTACACACAGTCGGACATTCCGACAACAAAATCCTAGGATTTTTTCCGACGGATGTTGGCTCAAACTTGTCTTGCATACACACGGCCACACAATGTTGTCAGAAAATCCAATCATTCTGAACGCGGTGACGTAAAACAAGTAAGTCGGGACTATAAACGGGGCAGTAGCCAATAGCTTTCAGCTCTTTATTTATTCTGAGCATGCGTGGCACTTTGTGCATCGGATTTGTATACACACGATGGGAATTTCCAACAACGGATTTTGTTGTCGGAAAATTTTATAGCCTGCTCTCAAACTTTGTGTATCGGAGAATCCGATGAAAAATGTGTGATGGGGCCCACACACGGTCGGAATTTCCGACAACAAGGTCCTATCACACATTTTCCATCGGAAAATCTGACCGTGTGTACAGGGCATTAGGGTGTACATTTTTTATTTCACTCCTCAATGCCTATCACCGTTTCAGAGGCCATGAAATGCCCAGATTGCACGACCCCCCTCCCAAATGACCCCATTTTGGAAAGTAGACACCCCAAGCTATCTGCTGAGAGGCATGTTGAGTATTTTGCAGATCTCGCTTTTTGTCACAAAGTTTTGAAAATTGAAAAAAGGAAAAAAAAATACATTTTTCTTTTCTTTCTTCATTTTCAAAAATAAATGAGATCTGAAAAATACTCACCATGCATCTTGGCAAATACCTTGGCATGTCTACTTTCCAAAATGGGGTCATTTGGGGGGGGCTTTGTGCTATCTGGACATTTCAGGGCCTCCGTAACTGTCGGCCTCCAAAAGTGCTGAGCCTCCATGGGCGCCAAATTCTCACCATCCTTGGCTAATTTATATATGGGATGGTGGGAGAGGCTCCGCATTTTTGGAGTTGATAGTCTCCTTCGAAAAGACACCATATTTTACTGCAAATATATAGACGATCTCTTGTTTATTGTTTCAGATCCATATATAAATATAGAACAATGGTTAGATTACTTAAACGACAATGAGCTAAACTTGACATTTACAGGGAAACTCAATGTTAAGTCTATAGAGTTCCTAGATGTCAAATTGACAGGGGAAAATAATGAGATTACCTCAAATTTATACAGAAAGCCTAGTGCAGGCAATACGCTCCTACGGGCTGACTCTAGCCATCCAGGGCACACTATCAATAGCATCCCAGTTGGCCAATTCCTCAGACATAGAAGACTGTGCAGCAAATAATCAGACTTTGAGAAGGAAGCTGCATATATGTCTGCCAGGTTTTAAAAAAGGGGATACCCTAAATCGTCATTAATAGAGGATTATCGATCGCAAAAGAAGTACCCCGTCAAAAAATAACTTGCTGAGAAACCTGTTACCAAAACCAGATATTGTAGCACTAATAATTCTAACTCTAGCATCGAATTTCACAAAATACAAAAGATTATAACTAAGTATCTTCCAGTGCTGTCTCATGATCCTGTGTACTTTCAGATTTTAGCTAAAGGCATTCGCACTGTGTCTAGAAAAGCTCCGTCCCTTAGTAACCTCTTGTCACCCAGTCTTTTTTCTAGCAAGAACACCTCCATGAATTGGTTATCCTTTCAAGGAACCTTTAAAGAGGAAGTAAACCCTGATGGGTTTACTTCCTCTTTGTTTCCCTGCAAAGGTAAAGCATAATGGGCTACTATGCATCGCACAGGAGCCTGCGATGTCAGCGCTGTCACCTCTGCTACAGAGCGTCCATCTTCTTCCTGGGTATCGTGGCTCCGGCGCCGCGATGATGTCACTCCCGCGCATGCGCATGGGAGCCTCCACTAATGACATATTGCTATTAGCAGCGGCATGCTCAGTGCGCCTGCGCGCTGCTGTCTACGGCGCATGCGCCATAGAAAGCGGTGTCTGTCTTTCTGCAAATATCTCCTAAACCTTGTAGGTTTAGGAGATATTTCTTGGACCTACAGGTAAGCCTTAATCTAGGCTTACCTGTAGGTCAAAGTGGTCTGTAAGGGTTTACAACCACTTTAAGTGTAGTGGCCGAGGCTGTGATTACTGCCCTTTTATTAAAAAGGGTGATACCATCATGTCCACATCTACAGGCAAATCCCATAAGATACACTCTTTTATCAACTGCAACACATGTTACATCTTATATGCCATCACCTGCACAACGTGTTCTATACAATATGTTGGCAGGATGACACACAGGCTTAAAGATCATCTCTATGACCATCTCCATGATATAGAGAAAAATCATGCCACAAATGTTGTACGACTTTGGAATGAATTCCATCAGAAGGACACATCTAGCCTTGTTATTCAAGGTATTGATAAAATTGTGAAACCACCAAGAGGGGGTGACAAATTCAATATTCTATGTAAACGTGAAGTTCGGTGGATTTTCATTTTGAACACTAGACGTCCCTTGGGACTTAATTTTGAATGGGATGTATCCCATTTTTATCAATAGATAATATCTAGTAACCTGTATCTTTTCATTTTGCCATAGATTTTATATGGTGGTGAGATTACATCTCCTCCTTATTACCATTTTCTGTTCCATTAGCAGTTCAATGCACTTGGTGACACGCATATATTGTGGTTTTTATTACCTGATATCGTTTAGGTATACTCTTGTGACAGCCTCTGTTCTCAAGCCCATTCATGATTTTGTTTGCAGTGGGTGGAGTGAGACATTGGGTCTCGCTGTGCACCTGCTCACAGTCTTTCGCCTTCTTGGAGACCAGTCTTTTTTACTTTTCTTCTCTCCAGACTAAATTCCCTTTAATGCTGCCCCAATCTTGGTCTTGTTCCTCTTTCTTCTTTCACATTTTATTGAATATATTTAAATAGAAGAGCCAGGGTACCGGCTACTCTTCATGCACCTAATACCTGATATATTATTTTTCTCTACATGTTATTTTTCTCTTTTTGATCAATATCATATCTATATTACATGCTTTTGGATGGACCTAACAAACCTTCAATTGGTTTTTCAATATGATACAATATATGATTGGTTGCTTAGGTTTATTCTTTAGTAATAGTGTATCTTTGTAATTACAACAACACTTTTTCAAGTGAATATTTTTACATCATCTCTTTCTTTTGTTCACATAGATGTGTTTATGGTACGCTAGACACGGCCCTTTGGCCATTATTCTACATAATTATATATGCTTATCATAAACACATCTCTATATTTATTCACATTGCTATGTATATTTCTTTATTTATCTTTATGTTTTGTATAGTTCCAGAGGTATATATACTTTTGGTTTGTTGTATTTTTACCCCATTTACATGTGTGCACCATGACGGAATCTGTTAACTTTCAGTTTATCATTTACTAACATTACTGTGACTATAAATGCTTTCTAATATTTTTGGTACTAGCTTTTGTTTTCCGCCCTACAGGTGCACTCTATTTTCTGGGATTTCAAGCTCCAATTGTGTAGAAGGTGTGTTCACCTAATTGCAAAACTTTGATTGGTGCATTTTTCTTCAACTCCCTTCTTATATACATTGTTGGTTTTTGTCAATTTAGCTATGAGCAAGCACCAAACAATGTTAAATGCGTTAGCCATTGATCCCTATTTTGTTCACGTTTGATTTGACTGTATGTTGGATTTTATCTAATTTTTCACAGTAAAGATGCCTTTTCTATAGAGTGTGGCAGTCCAGGACCTTTTTGTTTCTACAGACTTGTGCAGAGCCAGCACCTGAGAGTTCACAGCAGGGCGGGAGCACCTGTTAAGGTGCGGAGGCTCAGTGAGCGGCATTCCTCTTTCTCCTCCATAACTGTGATAGGTAGTGAGGAGCAAAATCACAATTTTTTGCCTTTAGAAAGCCTGAAGGCAGTGCTTGGGTTTTGGGGTCCTGTACACGGATAGGCTCCCAAAAAGTCACACACATGTGGTATCCCGTACACAGGAGAAGCAGCAGAATGTATTTTGGGGTGTAATTCCACATATAACCATGCACATTTAAACAATATATAATTTAGTGACAACTTTGTGTAAAAAAAAAAAAAAATTGTAATTTTCCCGAAACTTGTGGCAAAATATTAAATATTCCATGGAGGGGTTGTATGCAGGGAAGAGCTACTACTTGATGCCATTTGGCAGGTATGTGTGTGGGGCGGGCATGGTTGAGTTCCTGCACCTATTCTCTGAGAAAAAAGCCCTATCTATCTATCTATCTATCTATCTATCTATCTATCTATCTATCTATCTATCTATCTATCTATCTATCTATCTATCTATCTATCTATCTATCTATCTATCTATCTATCTATCTATCTATCTATCTATCTATCTATCTATATGTGTGTGTGTGTGTGTGTGTGAATTGAGTATAATAATAATATAATATTTAGGACATCACCACTTTGGTAGGCGCAGAATATATAAATTATACATGTTTTTCACTATGTTTGAGTATATGTCTCATTTTCAATAAAAGGTATGCAGTAGCCTTGGTAGATGCTTTATCCTTTGTGGTGTTTTTTGTTATGTGGGATTTTTGGATGCATCTCTCCATATTTAGGGTTTGGGCACTGTAACCTACCTGCACTCCTAGGATCTCATTTCTTGTGGGTTTTGGTAGGGGCTGGCACATTACATATTTACTGGCCCCTTCCCTCACTCTTCATCCTGATCCAACCCCCGCAGCAGCCGGCAGGAGAGGGGAAGTGGGAAAATGGCAGAGCTAAGGGGGATGAAGGGGAAAGGGGTCAGAAGAGGGCACAGGGGGATTGGGAGAGAGCACAGCAGAAAGAAGCTGGTTAATAGTGGCAGTGGAGGCAGCATATAGAGGAATCAATCCCCTACATTTACCTCCTGCAGCCGTTGAATTCCTGTGGGAGGGAGAGGAGGACAAGTGAGCATTCAGCGGGTGGCTGCAGGAGGAAAAAGGAGGGAATTGGTTCCTCTATATGCAGCCCCCTCCTATCCAGGTGTACAGGGGAGCCACATGAACCCCCTAGAGCATGGGGCCAGGTTGCAATTGGGACCCCTACAACCCTTGTATTTACTCTCCCACATATTTATAATCTCCTTAAAGATTTTTTCTGCATCTAGACTCAATAGTGTTGAGGGTTTTAATGAGGCAAGTTTTTTTTTGTCTTTTTAACCACTTGAAGTCCAGGCCATAGCCGAATGATGGCTACAGCACGGACCTCAATTTCCGGGAGGCCGTCATATGACGTCCTCCCCTTTCCTCGCTCCCCGTGCATGCTCACGAGCATGCATCAGGGAATTTCTGTGCTGGTCGTGTCCCTTGGACACAGCCAGTCACAGATCACTGTAAATGGCCAATCAAAGTGGCCGTTTACAGCATGATTGGCGTGGCCAATGAGAGATGATCTCAAATGTAAACATATGAGATCATCTCTCATTGCTGGCTCTCTCTCCTCACACAGAGACTGCGTGTGAGGTGAGAGAGAGGATCTGACAGAGATCTGTGCTCCAGTGAGTGTTAACACAAATAACAGTGCCAAAACAGTGCCAAACCAGTGCCTAAACAGTGCCCAAACAGTGCCCCATCAGTACAGTGCCTATTTGGGATCTTTGCCCACCTGTGCCAATCGGTGCCCACCTGTTCCAATCTCTACCCACCTGTGCCAATCTGTGCCCACTTGTGCCCACCTGTGCCAATCTGTGCCATCAGTGATCAGTGTCCATCTGTGCACATCTTTGCAATCAGTGCACACCTGTGGCACCTTATCAGTGCCCACCTGTGCCACCTCATCAGTACCCACCTGTGCCAATCAGTACCCATCTGTGCCGCCTCATCAGTGCACATCTGTGCAATCAATCAGTGCATATCTGTGTTGCCTCATCAGTGCCCATCTGTGCCACCTCATCAGTGCTCACCTGTGCCGCCTCATCAGTGCACATCTGTGCAATCAATCAGTTCACATCTGTGCAATCAGTGCACATTAGGGATGAGCTTCGAGTTCGAATCGAAATCATGTTCGACTCGAACATCGGCTGTTCGCAAGTTCCCCGAACAGCGAACAATTTCGGGTGTTTGCGGCAAATTCGAATGCCGCGGAACATCCTTTAAAAGTCTATGAGAGAAATCAAAAGTGCTAATTTTAAAGGCTTATATGCAAGTTATTGTCATAAAAAGTGTTTGGGGACCTGGGTCCTGCCCCAGGGGACATGGATCAATGCAAAAAAAGTTTTAAAAATGGACGTTTTTTCAGGAGCAGTGATTTTAATAATACTTAAAGTGAAACAATAAAAGTATAATATCCCTTTAAATTTCGTACCTGGTGGGTGTCTATAGTATGCCTGTAAAGGGGCGCATGTTTCCCGTGTTTACAACAATCTGACAGCAAAATGATATTTCAAAGTAAAAAAGTCATTTAAAACTACTTGCGGCTATTGCATTGCCGGTCCGACAATACACATAAAAGTTCATTGATAAAAACGGCATGGGAATTCCCCACAGGGGAACCCCGAACCAAAATTTAAAAAAAAAAATGACGTGGGGGTCCCCCTAAATTCCATACCAGGCCCTTCAGGTCTGGCATGGATATTAAGGGGAACCCCAGCCAAATTTTTTTAAAAATATGACGTGGGGGTCCCCCCAAATTCCATACCAGACCCTTCAGGTCTGGTATGGATTTTAAGGGGAACCCTGTGCCAAAATTTTAAAAAAAGACGGCGTGGGGTTCCCTCAAAAATCCATACCAGACCCTTATCCGAGCACGCAACCTGGCAGGCCGCAGAAAAAGAGGGGGGGACAAGAGAGCGCCCCCCCTCCTGAACTGTACCAGGCCACATGCCCTCAACATTGGGAGGGTGCTCTGGGGTAGCCCCCCAAAACACCTTGTCCCCATGCTGATGAGGACAAGGGCCTCATCCCCACAACCCTGGCCGTTGGTTGTGGGGGTCTGTGGGCGGGAGGCTTATCGGAATCTGGAAGCCCCCTTTAACAAGGGGACCCCCAGATCCCGCGCCCCCCTGTGTGAAATGGTAAGGGGGTACAAAAGTACCCCTACCATTTCACTAAAAAACTGTCAAAAATGTTAAAAATGGCAAGAGACAGTTTTTGACAATTCCTTTATTTAAATGCTTCTTCTTTCTTCTTTCTTCTATCCTCCTTCATCTTCTTCTTCTTCTGGTTCTTCTGGCTCTTGTGGTTCTTCCTCTGGTGTTCTCATCCAGCATCTCCTCTGCGGTGTCTTCTATCTTCTTCTTCTCGGGCCGCTCCCGCTCTTCTCTTCATCTTCTTCTCTTCTTCATCTTCTTCTCCTCTTCTCTTCTTCATCTTCTTCACCGGGCCACTCCGCATCCATGCTGGCATGGAGGGAGGCTCCCGCTGTGTGACGCATCTCCTCTTCTGATGGTTCTTAAATAATGGGGGGTGGGGCCACCCGGTGACCCCGCCCCCTCTGATGCACGGGACATGACGGGACTTCCCTGTGGCATTCCCTGTGGCGTCACAGGGAAGTTCCGTCAAGTCACCGTGCGCCAGAGGATGGCGGGGTCACTGAGTGGCCCCGCCCCCGTTATTTAAGAACCGTCAGAAGAAGAGATGAGTCACACAGCAGGAGCCTCTCTCCATGCCAGCATGGGTGCGGAGCAGCCCAAAAAGAAGATGAAAAAGAGAAGAAGATGAAGAAGAGAAGAAGATGAAGAGAAGAGCGGGAGCCTCCCCCCATGCCATGGGTGCGGAGCGACCCGAGGAGAAGAAGATAGAAGACGCCGCGGAGGAGATGCTGGACAAGAACACCAGAGGAAGAACCAGAAGAGCCAGAAGAACCAGAAGAAGAAGAAGAAGAAGATGAAGGAAGATAGAACAAAGAAGAAGCATTTAAATAAAGGAATTGTCAAAAACTGTCTCTTGTCATTTTTAACATTTTTGACAGTTTTTTAGTGAAATGGTAGGGGTACTTTTGTACCCCCTTACCATTTCACACAGGGGGGGCGGGATCTAGGGGTCCCCTTGTTAAAGGGTGCTTCCAGATTCCTATAAGCCCCCCGCCCGCAGACCCCCACAACCACCGGCCAGGGTTGTGGGGATGAGGCCCTTGTCCTCATCAACATGGGGACAAGGTGTTTTGGGGGCTACCCCAAAGCACCCCCCCAATGTTGAGGGCATGTGGCCTGGTACGGTTCAGGGGGGGTGCTCTCTCATCCCCCCTCTTTTCCTGCGGCCTGCCAGGTTGCGTGCTCGGATAAGGGTCTGGTATGGATTTTTGGGGTGACCCCACGCCGTTTTTTTTTTAAATTTTGGCGCAGGGTTTCCCTTAAAATCCATACCAGACCTGAAGGGTCTGGTATGGAATTTAGGGGGACCCCCAGGTCATTTTTTTTTAAATTTTGGGTCGGGGTTCCCCTGTGGGGAATTCCCATGCCCTTTTTATCAATGAACTTTTATGTGTATTGTCGGACCGGCAATGCAATAGCCGCAAGTAGTTTTAAATGACTTTTTTCCTTTGAAATGTCATTTTGCTGTCAGACTGTTCTAAAAACGGCAAACATGCGCCCCTTTACAGGCATACTATAGACACCCCCAGGTACGAAATTTAAAGGGATATTACACTTTTATTGTTTGACTTTAAGCATAATTAAATCACTGCTCCTGAAAAAACGGCCATTTTTAAAACTTTCTTTTGCATTGATACATGTCCCCTGGGGCAGGACCCAGGTCCCCAAACATTTTTTATGACAATAACTTGCATATAAGCCTTTAAAATTAGCACTTTTGATTATTCATGTTCGTGTCCCATAGACTTTAACGGTGTTCGCGTGTTCGAACAAACTTTTTTCCTGTTCGCATGTTCTGTTGCGAACCGAACAGGGGGGTGTTCGGCTCATCCCTAGTGCACACCTGTTCTGCCTCTTCAGTACCCATCTGTTCCGCCTCATCAGTGCCCATCTGTGCCACCTCATCAGTGCATATTTGTGCCATAAATCAGTGTCCATCTGTGCCGCCTCATTAGTGCACATCTATGCAATCAATCAGTGTCCATCTGTGCAGCTTCATCGGTGCCCATCTGTGCCGCCTCATCAGTGCCCATCTGTGCCGCCTCATCAGTGCACATCTGTGTAATCAGTGCACATCTGTGCCGCCTCATCAGTGCACATCTGTGCCACCTCATCAGTGCACATCTGTTCCACCTCATCAGCGCACATCTGTGCCACCTCATCAGTGCCCCTCTGTGCCACCTCAGTGCCCATCTGTGCTCATCAGTGCCGCCTCATCAGTGCCCATCAGTGCAGGCTTATCACACACTTGTGTAGTCACATCACCACCAGCAACCATGTCCAAAATATGATTTTCTGCCGAGAAGGCGTACCAAATACTTTCCCAGGCCAACGAGAGCTCTCTTTTTTGGATTCCCTTTCAAACTCAGATTCTGAGTCGGACGTAAATTTTGAGCCAGTCCTCAGTAGTGGAGAAAGATATACCGCCCGCCAAACGAAGGCATTCTGGTGAGGAGGCAGTGCCATCCACCAGCACCGCAGTACAATCCACCAGCACCTCAGTGCCTCGGCAAGAAAGGCCAAGGACCCATGTCAGCTTTCCCTATGCCTTCAGAACCCCCTGTGGCTTCCTCCTAAGTCAGGAGAAGCCAACATTCCCTCATTTACTGCCCAGCCAGGAGTCCAGGTGGACACTGAGAATTTTTCCCCAATCAATTTTTTTTATTTCATTGTTAAAGAAGACATACTATCAACAATTGTGGCCCAGTGCAACCTCAATGCACAGCAATTTATTTTAAATAATCCAACGTCCTATTATGCCCATCCCTACCAGTGGAGAGACCTAACAGTGGAGGAGTTGAAGGTTTTTTAGGTCTCACATTTTTTAAGGGAACTCACCAAAAAAACACTTTGAATTCCTAATGGTCAACCCACCCCATCCACCACATGCCAATCTTCTCCAAGGTAATGCCCAGAACCAGATACCTCATAATAATGAGGTTCCTCCATTTCAGTGATAATACCCAGTGCCCTCCCAGAAATGACCCAAATTATGACAGGCTTTTAAAAATTTGGCTACTTCTAAATTATTTTTCTGAAATATTCCCCCAGCTGTTTACCCCGGACCAACACATATTTGTGGATGAGTCCCTTGTTAAATTCAGTGGCAGGCTTAAAATCAAACAATTTATTCCCAGCAAAAGGGCCCGCTATGGGGTTAAAGGTATACAAATTATGTGACCGAGTCACAGGGTACATATATGTCTTCAAAGTGTACGAAGGGAAGGACACCCAGCTGCAAGCCCCTAATTGCCCAGACTACTTGGGATCAAGCAGGAAAATTGTTAGGGACCCCATATACCCCCTACTCGAAAAAGGCTACCATTACATATTACATAGTTACATAGTAGGTAAGGTTGAAAAAAAGACACAAGTCCATCAAGTTCAACCTATGTGTGTGATTATGGGTCAGTATTTCATTACATATCCCTGTATGTTGCGGTCATTCAGGTGATTATCTAATAGTTTCTTGAAGCTATCAATGCTCCCCGCTGAGACCACCGCCTGTGGAAGGGAATTCCACATCCTTGCCGCTCTTACAGTAAAGAATCCTCTACGTAGTTTAAGGTTAAACCTCTTTTCTTCTAATTGTAATGAGTGGCCACGAGTCTTATTAAACTCTCTTCTGCGAAAAAGTTTTATCCCTATTGTGGGGTCACCAGTAGGGATGAGCTTTGTGTTCGAGTCGCACCCATGTTCGACTCGAACATCGGCTGTTCGGTCGTTCGCCGAATTGCGAATGATATGCGCCGTTCGCGCCAAATTCGTGTGGCGCGTCACGGCATCGCAGTGCATTGCTATCTGATGATTGGCCAAGCATGCACTATGACCCGCATGCTTGGCCAATCACAGCGCCGCCTGAACAGAGAGCCATAATTGGCCAAAGCCAAGGAGGCTTTGGCCAATTATGGCTCAGGGGATTTAGTACACGCCCCACACTATATAAGGCCGCCTGCACGGTGGCCCTGTGCAGTGTGCTCCGGTGTGCTGAGAGATAGAGAGAGAGAGAGACAGTGTCATTTCATTTGAGTTAGCTAGATTAGGCAGAATAGTCAGTCAGTTAGCTGCACTTACAGTGTATTGTGTATATATATGCATCCCAGGTGTTGCATATATATATATATACACTGTATTCAGTTTAGCTAGATCCGTTCCTGTTATCTTCCTACTGACAGGCAGGCTTGTCTTGTTACAGTATTTACAGATACCTGAAGAAAATTACTGGTGTTCTTTTGATCCTATTAGTACCACAGTCAGGCAGCTAGACTATTTACAGTTAGTGCAGTGCGTCCTGCTCACAGTGTTCAGCTAAACCTACAAGTTAGTGGGGTTCGTCCACCTCACAGTGTTCAGCTAAAGCTACCTGTAGAAGGTTGGTTATGTTCTCATACTACAGGCAGGCAGTTGATTTTGCTAGCTGCAGTATCAGTACATACATACATATATATATATATATATATATATATATATCCCAGCTTAGTGCAGCTACAGGCCATTAGTATGTCTGGAAGGCCAAGAAGGAGAGGCAGACAGTCACAAGCCAATAAGAGAGGGCAAGCAGGCTCTGTGTCTAGTGCTGGTCATGGAGACGGTGCATCCTCATCAGCACGTGGCCGTGGGACACGCTTGGCCTTTTTTTCGGCAGCTAGCCATGTTGAGCCGCAACATGCGGAAGACTTGGTCGAGTGGATGACCAAGCCGTCCTCATCCTCCTCATCCTCTCTCACCCATGCCAAGGGTACTTTGTCTGGCAAAGCAGCGGCCTCTTCCCTCGGCTCAATGTCATCAGTGACTCCTTCCCTAGCCCCACCATGTCCTCCTGAGGAGTCCCTCAAACTGTTTGACCACAGTGTTGGGTACATGCTCCAGGAGGATGCCCAGCGTTTGTAAGGCTCTGATGATGATACTGAGCTTGATGAAGGCAGTAACATGAGCACGGACAGAGGGGGTGCCCAGTAAGGACAGCAATCTGGCAGTCATGCTCCCCCTGCTGCAGCATACTGCCAGGTTTGCTCCAGTGATGAGGAGGGAGGGGATGATGAGGTCACTGACTCAACGTGGGTGCCTGATAGGAGAGAGGAGGAGGAGGAGGAGGTGGAACATCACCAACGAGGCAGGATGCCCTCCAGGGGCCAGCCTAAGGGCAGCACATTGATTGCATCACACCCCAAAGCTCCACATGTGCAGGGCGCTGCAGTCTCTGTGCGTTATTCAAAAAGTTCTTTGGTGTGGGCTTTTTTTGAGATGAGTGCATCAGATCGCACCGCTGCTATTTGCAACATATGTCTCAAGCGTATCTCGCGTGGCCAAAACATCTCCCGCTTGGGTACCACATGCTTGACCAGACATATGTTGACCTGCCATGCAGTTCGTTGGCAAGCGTACCTAAAAGACCCACACCAAAGAACAAAGAGGACCTCTCCTTCCTCCTCATCAGCTGAGATTTCCAACCCCACTAGACCTTCAGTCCTCTCTGAGACCTGCACTGAGAGGAATGAAGGTGTAGAATTAGATGTGTCACAGCCAAGTACTTGTGGGCAATCTGCTTTTTGTACACCGACGTCAGATTGTACCAGGCAAATTTCCCTGCCCCAGCTGCTGCACCGCCGAAAGAAGTTTGCTCCCAGCCATCCACATGCCCAGCGGTTGAATGCTAGCTTGGCAAAATTGCTAGCACTTCAACTGCTGCCTTTTCAGTTGGTAGACTCTGCCCCCTTCCGTGAGTTTGTGGAATGTGCGGTTCCTCAGTGGCAGGTACCCAAAAGCCACTTTTTCTCACGGAAGGCGATTCCGGCTCTCTAATGGCATGTGGAAGGCAGTCAGCGCGGACAGGGCGGTCAGCGGTAAGATGCATATTACCGCTGACTCATGGTCCAGCAGGCATGGACAGGGACGTTACCTAAGTTTCACGGCGCATTGGGTGACTCTGCTGGCAGCTGGGAAGGATGCAGGACAAGGTGCAGTAGTGTTGGAGGTTGTTCCGCCACCACGCCTCCAAAATGCTAATGATTGTGACACACCTCTCTCCTCCACCCCCTCCTCTTCTTCTTCCTCCATGGCCTCTTCCTGTGATTTGTCCTCGGAACCAGCGGTGCTCCGTAGCCGTTCAAGGGGCTACGCAAGTGCGCAGGCCAAAAGATGCCATGCGGTGCTTGAGCTGGTGTGCTTGGGGGACAGGAGCCACACTGGGGCAGAGGTTCTGTCAGCTCTGCAGGGGCAGGTTCAGAGGTGGTTGACGCCACGCCAACTTAAGGCAGGAATGGTGGTTTGCGATAATGGCACCAACCTCCTCCCTGCCCTCTGACAGGGACAAATGACCCATGTGCCCTGTTTGGCTCACGTCCTTAACTTGGTGGTGCAGCGGTTCTTGGGCAGGTACCCGGGCTTACAGGATGTCCTGAGGCAGGCCAGGAAAGTCTGTGTGCATTTCCGCCGGTCATATAATGCCAGAGCTCGACTGACGGACCTCCAAAAGGAGTTTAACCTGCCCAAGAACCGCATAATCTGTGACATTCCCACCAGGTGGAACTCAATGTTGGCCATGCTGCAGCGGCTGCACACGCAGCAGAGGGCCATCAATGAGTACCTGTGCGACTATGGCACCAGGACAGGGTCAGGGGAGCTTGTTTTTTTTTCCCCACGCCAGTGGGCCATGATCAGGGATGCATGCACTGTCCTGTCACCATTTGAGGAGGCCACGAGGATGGTGAGCAGTGACAGTGCATGCATCAGTGACACTGTCCCCCTTGTCCACCTGTTGGAGCACACGCTGTGTGGAATAATGGACAGGGCACTTGAGGCAGAACAGAGGCAGGAAGAGGAGGACTTCCTTAGCTCTCAAGGCCCCCTTTATCCAGACAGTGTTCCTGCGTGCCCGCCGATCACACAGGAAGAGGACGAGGAGGAGGAGGAAGATTGTGTCAGTATGGAGGTGGAGCCTGGCACTCAGCATCAGCAGCAGTCTTTAAGAAATCAGTCCCAAGAAACACATGGACTTGTACGTGGCTGGGAGGAGGTGGCTGCGGACCATGTTGTCCTTAGTGACCCAGAGGACTCCGGACCGAATGCCTCAGGAAACCTACGCTGCATGGCCTCCCTGATCCTGCAAAGCCTGCGTAAGGATCCTCGTATTCGTGGTATCAAGGAGAAGGACCAATACTGGCTGGCAACCCTCCTTGATCCACGTTACAAGGGTAAGGTTGCAGAGCTTATCTTGCCATCGCAGAGGGAGCAGAGGATGAAACATCTTCGGGAGGCCTTGCAGAAAGGTCTGTGCAACGCGTTCCCAGAGACTGGGAGGTTACAAACTCCTGTTTCTGGACAACGTGTTGCTGAGGCTTCAGTCAGTCAAAGAAGGAGCGGTGGAGAAGGTGGCCGTCTGACCGATGCGTTCAGACAATTTTTTGGTCCGCAGCCCCAAGATATGATCGGTTCCAGCAACCGTCGCCAGCGTTTGTTTTACATGGTGCAGGAATACCTAGGTGCAAGATCAGACTTGGACACCTTTCCCACCGAAAATCCTCTGGGTTACTGGGTCTTGAGGATGGATCACTGGCCAGAGCTTGCACAGTATGCAATTGAACTACTGGCCTGTCCTGCATCCAGCGTTCTTTTGGAACGCACATTCAGTGCTACTGGAGGCATGGTAACCGATCACAGGGTGTGTCTGTCCACCGACTCAGTCGATCGACTGACCTTCATAAAAATGAATCAGTCTTGGATCACCACTAGCTACCAAGCACCTGATGCTGATGTAACCGAATAATTATTTTTGAAATCTCAGATACCTTCAAAGACTGCCTATGCTGATGCTGAGTGACTATCCCTGAGTAATTATCCTCTTCCTCCTCAATCATCACGCTGATAGCTTGTAAGAACATTTTTGGTTCTGGGCGCCACCACCAGTGCCTAAGGCACAATTTTTCAGCCCCTGTTTAACAGGGGCGTGTAATTACTATTTTTGATGCAATACTTTGCAGCAGGGCTCGTTCCTGCATTCCAACTAGAGTGTCTGTGAGGGGTTGCAGTGTTGTGGCACCAGCACCAGTGCCTAAGGCCCAATTTTTCTGCCCCTATTTAACAGGGGTGTGTATTTACAATTTTTGATGCAATACTTTGCAGCAGGGCTCGTTCCTGCGTTCCAACTAGAGTGTCTGTGAGGGGTTGCAGTGTTGTGGCACCAGCACCACCACCACCACCAAAGGCCCAATTTTTCTGCCCCTGTTCAACAGGGGCATGTAATTACAATTCTTGATCTAATATTTCACAGCAGGGCCCATTTCTGCACCCACCAAGAGCGAGTGAGGACTTACAGTGTTGTGGCACCAGCACCACCACCACCACCACCAAAGGCCCAGTAATTACAATTCTTGATCTAATATTTCACAGCAGGGCCCTGTGAGGGCTTACAGTGTTGTGGCCACAACAACACCTAAGGCCCAAATTTCTGCTGAGTATATAGGGCAGGCCCCTACTTTCAAACATCTAACTTACAAACGACTCCTACTTGCAAACGGAAGGAGACAACAAGAAGTGAGATGAAATCTACCCCTAGGAAGGGAAATTCTCTCCTGTAAGAGTTAATATGGGAAAAACATTTCTCCTTTCCACTGATGCTTTCCAATCCTTGTTCCACAAAAAAACCCCAATTTCTCAAAAAGCATTTGTCATTGGGACAAAAAGTGAGGTGAAATCTTCTAAAGAGGAGGAAAGACAGCAAAACAAATGTCACAGGGGTGATAACCCTTCCCTATGTTTTCCAAAAAGCTTAAAAAAGATTTTTTGGCTGAAGCTAAACACGTTAAAAATGTACCCGTTCAAAATGACAAACAGATTCTACTTAACAACAAACCTACAGTCCCTGTCTTGTTTGCACCGCCTGTATACTGCTGTTCAGAGTATATAGGGCCTGGTGGCCCCACACCTTTCCTTATTTTAATTTGTGTGCGGAGTTCCCTTTAATATCCATACAAGACCCAAAAGGCCTGGTAATGGACTGGGGGGTAGCCATGGTGTTTGTCTCACTGATTTTCATCCATATTGCCAGGACCGAACATTACATTAAACCCGCAAGCAGTTTTAAATGGGATTTTTTCCTTTAAAAATGACATTTGGTGCAGGGACTGTTCTAAACACGGGAAACACACGCCACTTTACAGGCATACTATAGACACCCCCAGGTACGATATTTAAAGGAATATTTCACTTTTTTTTTTTTACTTTAAGCATCATTAAAATCACTGCTCCCGAAAAAACGGCCGTTTTTAAAAGTTTTTTTTGCAATGATATATGTCCCCTGGGGTAGGACCCGGGTCCCCAAACCCTTTTTAGGACAATACCATGCAAATTAGCCTTTAAAATGAGCACTTTTGATTTTGAACGTTCGAGTCCCATAGACGTCAATGGGGTTCTAACGTTCGTGCGAACTTTCGGTCCGTTCGCAGGTTCTGGTGCGAACCGAACCGGGGGGGTGTTCGGCTCATCCCTAGTCACCAGTACAGTATTTGTAAATTGAAATCATATCCCCTCTTCAGCGTCTCTTCTCCAGAGAGAATAAGTTCAGAGCTTGCAACCTTTCCTCATAACTAAGATCCTCCAGACCCTTTATTAGCTTTGTTGCCCTTCTTTGTACTCGCTCCATTTCCAGTACATCCCTCCTGAGGACTGGTGCCCAGAACTGGACAGCATACTCCAGGTGCGGCCGGACCAGAGTCTTGTAGAGCGGGAGAATTATCGTTTTATCTCTGGAGTTGATCCCCCTTTTAATGCATGCCAATATTCTGTTTGCTTTATTAGCTGCAGCTGCGGAGAAGTTATTGCCCTGCTTAGCTTAGTATCGTCTGCAAATACAGAGATTGAACTGTTTATCCCATCCTCCAGATCGTTTATGAACAAATTAAATAGGATTGGTCCCAGCACAGAACCCTGGGGAACCCCACTACCCACCCCTGACCATTCTGAGTACTCCCCATTTATCACCACCCTCTGAACACGCCCTTGTAGCCAGTTTTCCTTGTCAAAAGAAGTTTATTGAGTATACAATGTTATAAAGATACATAAAGTAAGTTTACAAGGATCTATAAAGTAAGCTCATTGTTTTACAGTAGGGTTTATATAGGTAAATATCATGAAATTTCAAATATTAAACATTGGGTTCACGTAAACCTAAATTAAAGATATATATCATTTCCTTAGTTACTTTTGTAGGTATTTAAATGATTTATACCTACTATACATATTGTTTACAAGTAGAGTGTATATAGGTCAAATAAATTCTGATAATGAGCTTTAATCGTAAAGTGGGAATAGGAAAGAGAAAGAAGAAAAAGGGTTGAAAGGTAGAGGTATGGTCCACAAGGTTGTCCCGCTCGTCAGTTTATTATTCTTTTTAGTTCTCTTTGAAGCCTTAGAATGGGTGTCTCTGTAAGTCATTTAATCTGTTACCATGGCAACAGGAAAGAGTCATTGAATTTTGACAGGAACTGTTGTTTTATCCAAGGATGCCAAAGTTTTTCAAATTTTGGAATTTGATTTTGATTGATGGCTACCATCTTAGCATGGGACATTGCATTATTCATTCTGTGAATTGTTTCTGCTAGTACCAATGTAGGAGATTTCCATGCCTTGGCCACTGTTTGTTTTGCAGCCGTTATTAGTTGGATCATAAGTTTGAATTGAGAGTGTTAACCATTCTGGTTTTAGATTAAGTAAAGTTAAATATGGATCTGGTTGTATTATTTTTTTAAATATTTTAGATGCAATCACGAAGACTTCCTTAAAGAAGGTTTGGATTACTGGGCACGTCCATCATATTTGTAAATATGTGCCTATTTCTGGGCATCCTCGAAAACAAAGAGCTGAGGTATTAGGTGAATATTTTGCCACTCTAGCGGGTACAAGGTACCAGCGAGTTAGGACTTTATAATTTGTCTCCAGTGCTAAGATGTTGGGTGAAGATGACTTAGATGTGAGCCATATGTTAGACCAGTCCGTGTCTTCTAAAGTTCGTCCCAGGTCCTCCTCCCAACTCTGAACATAAGAGGGTCTATTAAGATTTGCTACTCCATATAATTGATTATAAAGTGATGAAATTGTACCTTTAGCAAATGGATCTTTTGTACAGATTGATTCAAAAATGGATAATTGGGATAATGGTGTATCCCCCTTTAGGAATGGTGTATAGAAATTTTTGATTTGGAGATATCTAAATATCTCAGAGTTTGGTAGATCATATTTTTCTCTAAGCGATGGGAATGAAAGGAATGATTTAAATGCTATGAAGTCATTTAGTGTCTGAATGCCTGATGTTGTCCAAGCTTTAAAAGAATTTGGGTAGATCCATGCCGGATAAAAGGCCGGATTTCTGATAAAAGAAAGGAGAGGATTGTGTGGAGATTGTAACTGATATTTGGTTTTTAGTTTATCCCAGAGAGTTAAGAAGTGTTTAGTTATGGGATTATGAATTTTAAAGCGGTCTTTAGGATCAAGCCATAATAAATTTGATATTAATAGAGGGTCATTTTCTGAAGCCTCTATAAATACCCATAATGGCATTTCCTGTTTTGCATGGTATTTGGACAGACTGGCCAAATGTGCTGCTCTGTAGTAGTTAGTAAAATTAGGGTATCCCAGGCCTCCTTTATTTTTGGGAAGATGTAGTGTGTGTATAGGTATACGTGGTTTAGAAGAGCCCCATATAAACGAAGTTGCTCTTTTTTGTACTATTCTCAAAAAATAGGAAGGAATTGGAATAGGGAGGACTCTGAATAGATAAAGCAATTTGGGTAGAATAGTCATTTTGATTGCATTAATCTTCCCTATCCAGGATAAAGGAAGATGCGACCATTGTTTTATTAGATTTGTGATCTGTCTTAATACAGGAGGATAATTGGTTGAGAATAAGTCAGAATGAGATGCTGTTAAATGAATTCCAAGATATGGGATTGATTTTTCTGCCCATGTGAATGGGAGTGCAGCCCTAGCCGGGATCAATTCCATGTTTGTGAGTGAAATATTAAGCACTAGGCATTTCTTAGGATTAATCATAAGGCCGGATAGGGCTGCAAATCCATCAAGAGCTGGTATTAAGTTAGGACCAGAGACCTGTGGTGATGATAGAAAAAGTAATATATCGTCTGCAAATATACATAATTTTTGTGTAATACCTCCTACTTCAATGCCAGTTATAGTTTGGTTTGTTCTGATGTATTGGGCCATGGGTTCGAGTATAAGGGCAAATAATAAGGGAGATAATGGGCAACCCTGTCGGGTACCTCTTTCGATATTAAAGGCTTCAGATTTGTATCCAGCATATTTTATATAGGCTTTGGGTTTATTATATAATGCTTTGATCCACGGTAAAAAGTGGGGTCCAAAACCCCATTTTTGTAATGAATATTGCATATATTGCCAGGATACTGTGTCAAATGCCCTCTTAATATCGAGAGATAGAAAACATAAAGGGATTTTCCGTTTTTTAGCAATATGTGCCACTAACACTGCCCTGCGTATATTATCGCCTGCCTGTCTATTTGGCATGAAGCCTACTTGATCTCTATGTATTAATTTTCCTATAATGCTATTGAGGCGTTTTGCTATTATTTTTGCTAATAATTTAATATCGAGGTTTAACAGAGAGATAGGCCGATAATTCACACAGGAAGTATCATCAGAAAGGGGTTTTGGGATCATACAAACAATTGCCATTAGTGTTTCTTGCCGAAAAGAATGTCCATCTAGAAGTTTGTTAAAAGTTTCAGTGAGAATGGGAGAGAGTATTTCTGAGAATGTTTTATAGTATAAAGCCGAGTAGCCGTCTGGGCCTGGTCTTTTGTTAAGTTTTAGGTCCTTTATGGCGTTAGCAACTTCATCTATAGTTATAGGCTCATCCAAACTGCATTTTTGATTCTGAGATAACTCAGGTAAGGTTATTTTTGAGAAGAAGGATTCAGCCTCTGTAGGATTAAATTCATTGTTTGTCTTGTATAAAGTTGCGAGATGTGAGTGAAATTTATGGACTATTTTAACTGGATTACAAGTGTAAACATTTTTTGATAATTTCAAACGTATTGGTTTGAAAGATTTGTTAGTTGAATTTAATGCCCGAGCCAAATATGTACCTGGTTTGTTTGTATTCATGTAGAAATTGTGTTTGGAGCGTTTGAGGGATTTATCAACTGACTCAGTGAGAAATAGATTGTATTCCAATCTAGATTTTTCCAGATGAGATTTTGTACTCTGAGATGGATTATCTTGAAATGATATGTAGGCTGCATTAAAATTGAGTTCTAGTTTTTTTGCTAGATTTTTGCGTTCCCGTTTAAATAGTGCCATTTGTCTTTGTATTGTACCACGCAAGACAGGCTTATGAGCTTCCCACAGTGTTATTGGGGAGATGTCTGTTGTATTATTAATTGATATGTATTCCTTTAAAGCTTGTTCAATGGCCATCTGATGTAGTGGGTGTTTGAGCATTATATCCGGTAAGTACCACGTTGGGTCATGCGCTTTTGGTATGGCTGAGGCTATAGTAGTGTATACTGCATTATGGTCAGACCACGGAATCGGAATTATATCTGATGCAATAATTTCTGGTATCATTCCTATTGTTAGAAAAATATGATCTATTCTGGTGAAAGTTTGATGAGGGTGCGAGAAATAAGTGAATTTCTTTTTCATTGGGTTACTTTCTCTTCATGAATCTACCAGATTGTATTTGGAAAGAAGTTGAGAAAAAGGTAATCTAGAGGTTATTTTGGATGGTGTAAAAGGTGATTTATCTAGAAATGGGAGGAGGACCTGGTTCGAATCCCCACACATTATCACTGTTCCTATTTTGTGTGTATTAATCACTTGTAATATATGTGAGAGGAATGGTGTAGGTTGTTTGTTAGGAGCGTAGTAGGAAATCACCGTGATTGCTGTATCCATTATATAACCCATGAGTATCAGGTATCTACCTTCTGGGTCTTTAATTTCTGATGATAAGGTGAATGGTGTGGATCGGTGAAATGCAATTAGAGTTCCCCTTTGCTTGGTACAGGCAGAAGCCGTGTAAATTTGTTGATAAAAAGGAGAAATATATTTTGGAGTAGAATCTTTGGTGAAGTGTGTTTCTTGGAGGCATACTATGTGAGCCTTCTTGTTATGGAAAGTACGGAAGGCTTTGGTCCTTTTCTGAGGGACATTTATTCCCTGAACATTCAGGGAAAGTATATTCAGTGGTGCCATGGCAATAGATAAAATAGTTTTGACTTACTTTTTGTTATGCAGAGCTGACTGCGCAGATCAACCTGTGTGGACTGAAGAGATGAATAGATAGAAAAGAAACCAGTGAATTCTGGAGTAAAGAGTAAACAAAAAACATATGAGATTAGATGATACATTGTATAAATTATTTTTTGCAAGTAATCACAATTTACCCGTGAAAGAGAATAAATATCTCTCTCAGGGGAATAAGTGCCTTCGTCACACTCCCACATAATATGGTTGGGAGAATGAGGAGGGCTAATGGGGGTACACGGATCTTCCGCTTACAGGAGAGAAGTGCTATGTCAAAAGACATCAAAATGATGTTTCATTAATTGGAGTGCAGAATATAGTTTTTGTTGAAATTATTTATTCCAGGGTGGTTGTATATGGTTAGTCTTGCCCTAGGCTAAATAGTTCAGTTAGAAAGGTACTGTTAATAACTTTGGTATTGATGAAGATAGTTTGAATTATTTTGGGATTTTAACCCTTTTAGAGTAAACAATTACATATTTTATTCATATGTAACTGTTTAGATATGTTAACTCATAAAATTGAGGTTGTATTGCTTCAGATTAGAATAAACAAAAACATAATTCTAGGAACTAGTTAGGTAATAATATATTTGTTTTAAGAAAAGAAAGAAAAAGCTTCCATTACTTCTGGATTATTGAACATATTTGTCCTAAAAAGTAATAAATCTATTGTTATTACCTGATAATATATAACTGAACTAGAATTTCCTTATTTCACTTATATATTCTAAGGCTATATGAATCAGAAGTAATAAGAAATATAACTGGAATGTAACGATCCCACACAGTGTGTGACTATCAGAATGCAGTTACATTCAGTTATAAATATAGGTTTTTTATAGAGAACCATCTCTTAGTATAATAAATGAAGAGATATCAGGAATTAGGATGTCAGTCCCTTGAATCTTCTTGGTCCATGGATGATGTGGCATAACGGCCTCTTTTGTGAGAATGATGATTCCCATTTTGTTCTGAAATTTTCTGGGTGCTGCCTGAAGGTGAAGATGATGTCATTCTTCTGCGTGTGGGAGAGTTGCTGCTTGTGGGTTCTGTCAGATTTAATTTTAAAAGGGTTTGTTGTAGTTCATCTGCTGATCTGCTTCTGTAAATTGTACCTTGGTAGTTAAATCTGACTGAAAAGGGGAAGCCCCATTGATACATAATGTTGTGGCGTTGCAGTTCCATTAGTTGGGGTTTCATGGATCGTCTTTTAGTAATAGTAAGTTGGGATAGGTCAGCAAAAATTTGATAATTGTGTCCTTGAAAATTAAGTTCCTTTTTTTCTCTTGCAGCAATTAGTATTTGTTCTTTCATTCTGTAATAATGAAATTTTGTGATTATATCACGTGGGGGTCCATCTTTCTTTTTGTCTGTGAGGGCTCTGTGTACTCTGTCCAGTTCTAAACGTTCAATAGGGATATCTGGCTTTAGTTCTTGTAATAGAGCAGTAATAGTAGATTGCAGGTCTGTCACAGTTTCAGGTATTCCCCTTATGCGCAAGTTTGAACGTCTGGCTCTATTTTCGTAATCTTCGAGCTTAGTTTGAAGTATTAAATTCTCTTTTTTTAATTGTTCCAATTCTGTTATATTTTATTGGGTTGTAATTTCAATTTCATCCATTTTTATTTCTAAGGCTGCGGTGCGGTTTCCCAGCTCTCTTATTTCTTTGGTTAGGCTTTTTGTTATTTGGTCTGAGGTTTGTTTTAAAGCCTTATGAAGCATCTTTTCAAATTGTAATAATATTACTGGGGATACTGAGGAGGCTTGTGGAGAAGTTTGTGAGAGGATTTGTTCTGTATCTGACTCAAATGGAGAGTCTTGCTGTGACATTTTCTGTCTGTGAGAGCGCCCTGATGCTGTATCTTGTGAGGTGACTGGAGCTGCTTCAGCTGCAGTGAGTGCCTGTGAGCTCTTTGTGAGGTGATTTTTATTTCTGCCACGGTTTCCTCCCAGTACCATATTTCCTGCCCAAACTTTCACAGTTTGTTCCCTGGGGTAAAAAGGTTCAAATGGATACCTTTTGAGCCTGCAGGCTCCGCTTTGTCCTTCTCTTCTCTCCTCAGCGGTGTGGAGCTCTAACAAAGCATGTCTGCTCTGCTAGGCTCCGCCTCCTGCCCCCCTCGCCAGTTTTCAATCCATGTACTCACCCTATGGTCCATGCCAACGGACCTTATTTTGTACAGTAAACGTTTATGGGGAACTGTGTCAAATGCTTTTGCAAAATCCAGATACACCACGTCTACGGGCCTTTCTTTATCTAGATGGCAACTCACCTCCTCATAGAAGGTTAATAGATTGGTTTGGCAAGAACGATTCTTCATGAATCCATGCTGATTACTGCTAATGATATCATTCTTATTACTAAAATCTTGTATATAGTCCCTTATCATCCCCTCCAAGAGTTTACATACTATTGATGTTAGGCTAACTGGTCTGTAATTCCCAGGGATGTTTTTTGGGCCCTTTTTAAATATTGGTGCTACATTGGCTTTTCTCCAATCAGCTGGTACCATTCCAGTCAATAGACTGTCTGTAAAAATTAGGAACAACGGTCTGGCAATCACCTGACTGAGTTCCCTAAGTACCCTCGGATGCAAGCCATCTGGTCCCGGTGATTTATTAATATTAAAGGGGTTGTAAAGGTAAATTTTTTTTTTTTAAATAACAAACATGTTATACTTACCTTCACTGTGCAGCTCGTTCTGCACAGAGTGGCCCCGAACCTGGTCTTCTGGGGTCCCTCGGCGGCTGTTTCAGCTCCTCCCCGCAAGCATTAACCACCTTAATGCGAGCTCCCTCGCATGGTGGTTAGTGCTTGCGGGCGCGCTCCCGTGATACAGCCGGCGGCTATAGCCGCTCGCTGTATCACTCGGCCCCGCCCCCCGGCGCGCTGCATCATCGGATGTGATTGACAGCAGCGCGAGCCAATGGCTGCGCTGCTTTCAATCCATCCACTACAGTCAATCAGCGACCAGGCTGAGCTGCAATGAAGATGACGAGAACGAGCAGCGGAGATTCGAGGCGTCAGGTAAGTAAAACTGTAAAAATGTTTACCTTTACAACCCCTTTAAGTTTCTCAAGTCTATTTTTAATTCCGTCCTCTGTTAACCATGTAGGTGCTTCCTGTGTTGTTTCATGAGGATAAACACTGCAGTTTTGGTTACTGAAGCCCCCCGATTCACTTGTGAATACTGAGGAGAAGAATAAATTCAATACCTTTGCCATCTCCCCATCCTTTGTAACCAGATGTCCTTCCTCATTCTTTATGGGGCCAATATGGTCTGTCCTCCCTTTTTTACTGTTTACATACTTAAAGAATTTCTTGGGATTTTTTTTGCTCTCCTCCACTATGTGTCTTTCATGTTCTATCTTAGCCATCCTAATTGCACCCTTACATTTCTTATTGCATTCTTTATAAAGTCTGAATGCTGAGGATGATCCCTCAGCCTTGTAATTTTTGAAGGCCTTCTCCTTTGCTTTTATATGCATTTTTACATCGGAGTTAAGCCATCCAGGATTTTTGTTCACTCTTTTAAATTTATTACCCAATGGGATACATTGGCTAATGCCCTTATTTAATATGCTCTTTTTTTTTTTTTTTTTTTTTCAAATTATTTTTTATTAAAGATTTTCAAGTACAAAACAAAACATAGTACAGATTTCCTTTTTCTTGTTCATCAACGAATACATCATGAAAACATACATTAATCAAAGATAGGTTCAAGGTTTACATTGTAGAGGGTGAGTAATTTTTACAATGTTATTATCTTAATTAATATATATGATGTGGTAATAGTTTAGTTAACATAGTGTACTTTCATGAGACAATAAAATGAAAGTGTAGCAAAGGATAGAAAGGGGGGGGGGGGGAGGGGAAGGGGGAGAGGAAGAAATGAAGAAGAAGGTGGGGAAGGGGGTTGGATGGGTAAAGGGAAGGGAGAGGGGGAGGGAGAGGTGACGGATTGATGTAGGTATGTATATTTTTCATTAATTATGCAAGCTTAACTAAGATATATCAAGGGTTGTATATATATTTCAATTCAGAAACCATTAGTTTTCTTTGAACCAGTCCGTCCAGATTTTCCAATGTTTGTCAAAGACTGATTTTTGTTCGGTTCTTGCTGCTATTAGTGATTCAAAGATGTAATTGGTTCGTGTTATAACAAGGGCTTCTGAAGCGTTGGGTGCGATATTTGTTTTCCAATTTTTAGTAATCAGTGATCTAGCAGCTAGGAGTACGTGTGTGACCACTGTACGAAAGCAAGGAGGGAAGTCTTCAATGCCTAAGTTTAACAGTGCTAAACCTGGGTTTGGTGGCTTTAGTATTCCTGTGATACGAGATATATACTTAAATATATTGTTCCAAAAGCTGGTGAGGTGTTTACATGACCAGAATATATGCAAAATGTTACCCACCTCTCCACATGTTCTCCAGCACAATGGTGAGTTGGATAAAGAGAATTTGGATAATCTATAAGGCGTAAGGTACCATCTTTGAGCTATTTTTAAGGAAAGTTCCCAGTGATTTACACATCTAGTTGCTTTATACGTGGTTTTGAATGCGTTTTCCCATTGTTTGTTAGTGTAGGATTCTCCCAGTTCCAGCTCCCACTTTAGGAATGGTGGGAGTTTTGTAAAAAAAGCTTTGTTTTGAAGGAAATTATAAAATAAAGAAATACCTTTAGGTGTAGTAGGGGTATTTGTGTAGAATTGCCATATTGATTCATGTATAGGTATGTGGATTGATTTTAAAGATTTTAGAAAATGAGTCATTTGTCTGTATTTAAAGTGGTCTGCTAAGGGTAGTGAGTATTCCTCCACTAGTGTATTGAATGGTTTAAGTGTGTTGTTAATATATAGATCGGCAATTAGAGATATACCTCCTGTAGACCAATTTGTAAAATTGGAATATGGTATGGAGTGGTTCAAGATTGTTATTGGAATTGGGATGTTTATACTTTTGGTTGGGGGTGGGGAAGACTTGTGTAGTTCTCTCCACGCAAGTAGGGAGGCCTGAATAGTTAGAGGTAAGGATCTTAAGGGATATGGTTTCCACGTGTCAAGTAGTAATAGTAGTCGGAGATCTTGGGTTGGGCTGAGGGCTTGTTCTATATTGTGCCAGAGGACATCTGGGGATGGTGACAACCATTGTCTGAGTTGGGTAAGCAAGGATGCTCGATGATAGTCCTTAATGTCTATCAGGCCCATCCCTCCCGCCAGCCTATGTTTAATTAGAACATTTCTAGAACATCTGGGTCTTTTGGGTCCCCATATGTAATTTCTGAGAAGATAGTTTAGTGATTGGAGATGTGTGTTCTTGGGTTGAATTGGTAGAGTGCGGAAGATATAAAGGATTTGGGGGAGTAGTAACATTTTGAAGGATGCTAAGCGTCCTGACCATGATAATTCTATTTTATTGAGTCTTTTTATTTCTTTCGCTATTTTGTCAATCAGTGGGTCATAATTGGCATCTGCTAGTTTGGAAGGGTCAGCTGTTATTTGTAGTCCTAGATAGGGGATGCTGGATGGGTTCCATGTATAAGGAAATCGTTTTTGTAGATCTGCTTGGAGGGATGGAGGGATGTTTAGACCTAAGATTAGAGATTTTGAGAAATTCACTTTGTAATATGACACTTGGCTAAAATTCGTCAGAATGTCATGGGCACATTCTAGGGACTTGGTCGGTGAGGTCAGAAGAAGGATGATGTCATCTGCGAATAAGTTAATATTGTGTGATTTGCCTAACAGGGAGAATCCGGGTGTATCTGGGTGTGTTCTAATTTTTTCAGCTAGTGGTTCTATAAGGAGATTGAATATAGAAGGGGACAGGGGGCAGCCCTGTCTGGTGCCATTGGTAATTGGAAAGGGAAGGGAAAGGGTACCTGAGGTGTAGACCTGCGCACATGGTGAGGAGTACAAGGCCAAGACAGCCGAGAGGATGGGGCCTGCGAATCCAAACTTCTTAAGTGTTTGTGCCATATATCCCCAATGGACCCTGTCGAATGCCTTCTCCGCATCCAAAGAGAGCAGCAGAGAAGGCATCCGACAGGACCCAGCGCGATGAACCAAATTAATAATCCTCCTTGTGGCGTCAGATGCTTGTCTACCCTTGGTAAAGCCTGTTTGATCTGGGTTGATTAGAAGTGGTAGGAGGTCTATAAGTCTATGTGCTAGGATCTTGGCGTACAGTTTAACATCTGTATTTAGTAGGGAAATAGGCCTAAAGTTAGCAGGTGTAATAGGATCTTTTCCAGGCTTTGGAATGGTAACAACATACGCTTTGAGCATCTCGGCAGGGAATGAGGCAGAGGACACTGCTTCCTGGTAAATTTCTTTGAGTGAGGGGGACAGGATTTCGCAAAACACTTTGTAGTAGCTGTTTGGTAGTCCATCTGGTCCTGGGGATTTACCAGTGGGTAGTGATTTAACTGCTTTGCGGATCTCAGTCTCTGTTATGGGTAGATTAAGTTGTTCTAATTGTGATGCTGAAAGAGAGGGTAGTGTAAGATCTGCCAAAAATGATTGAATGGCGTCATCTGAGGGCTGTTGCGTGTTTGTATCATCTTTTAAATTATATAGAGAGGAGTAGTATTCAGCAAAATTATTTGCTATGTCAGTAGGGTTGAAAATTTTACTGTTATCTGAGCTACGAATTAGGTGAGGGATTCTCGTTTGTGTCCTTCTGTCTTTCAGTCTCTGGGCCAAGTGTTTGCCAGTTCTGTTGCCTGAAGAGTAGTGATTTAGTTTTAAGTACCTAATATGTTTGTCATATTGTTCTAGCAACATGAGTCTGAGATCCGATCGCAGTTGGTTTAGTTTGTTTGCTATGTTTGGGTCAGGTGCGATTTTATTCTGGGCCTCCAGAAGTTTTATATCTTTGAGAAGGGAATCTAATTTCAGTGTCCTCTGCCTCCTCATCCGCGAGCTGATCTGTAACAATATGCCTCTAATATATGCCTTGTGGGCACACCACATAGTAAATGGACTGTTAACCGATTTAGCATTAATTTCAAAATAATCTTTTAGGTGTTTGCTTACAAGGGCAACCTGGGATGGTTGTTGGAAGATTTGAGGGTTGGCCCTCCAAATGTAGGATGGTGCTGAAGAGTGTCTCTCCTCTATCGCGACGGACACAGGGGCGTGGTCAGACCACGTAATGTCATGTACGGCAGAGGAGGACACCCTCTGAAGTAGAGTTCTGTCCACCAAGATCAGGTCTATGCGTGAATACGAGTTGTGTCTAGAAGAGTGAAAGGAGTAGTCCCGTTCATTAGAGTGTTGGCATCTCCAAGCGTCGTACATCTCTTCTCTGTGTAGTATGTTTTGGATTGAGGGAAGAGGGCGTCTTGATTTGGAGGTGGTGTCCATTTTGTAATCTACTGTGATATTATAATCTCCACACATTATAACTGCTCCTTTTTTGATTAAGTTAATCTTACGGAACATCCTTTTCAAAAAACTGAGTTGACGCGTGTTAGGCGCATAGAGATTAACCAGCGTGTATAAGTGGTTGTTAAATTCTCCAATTAGGATTAGATACCGACCCTCAGGGTCTGCATGGGTCTCTTGGATTGAGAGAGAAACAGAGTCTCTGATGGCAATGAGTACACCTCTTTGTTTTTTAGAAGCTGATGCCTGAAAAATGTGTGGAAATTTATGGTGGGAGAACTTGGGAGTTGCTGAGGTTACCCAGTGCGTCTCCTGCAAACACAGGATGTCAGATTTTAATTTGAGGGCTTCCTTCCACACTGAAGCTCGTTTAGCAGGGTGGTTCAGTCCATGGACATTGAAAGAGGTCACTCTAACCGCCATGTGTAATTTGTAAGATGATGGTGTATTGGTACCTTATGTATTCCTGGGTATCTGCTGGTGGTCGTAGTTGCGGTTTGTCTCCTTTTCTGGATGAGAAGAGTTTCTCCAGTGGTATGAGCTTTCAGTCCGTCACCAATTTGAGGGGATAAGGGGGGAAAAAAGGAAGAGGTAAAACAGAGAAAAACATCAAACAAAAACAGAACTGGTATGTAAAAAAGGTGAGATTCTTTCCAGAATCTGATGGCAGATGTACTGCGCATTTTTAGGAGGGGAAACTGCGTGGGGTGTTAGCTCCATTAGGTGGCAGGAGATTCGTAGTTGTGGGTAGCTTATGCCATTCGAGGCGAATATTTGTTGCGACTTTTCTGTTGCTTTTTGTATGACACAACCTTCCATTCGGTCTGGTCATCTAGCTTTGAGGAGGGAGAGGGCCCTGGAGAGGGTTGTTCTGGTAGGATGTCCCAAGTGCGCAACATTGATAAGCCTTCTTCCAGATTGGTGATCACTGAGGTCTTGTCATCATGGGTGACGATGAGTTTTGTCGGGAAACCCCATCTGTATATGATGTTGTGGTTGCGCAGTGCTTTAGTCACAGTTAGCAGTGATTTACGTTTTTGCATCGTGAACTGCGAGAGGTCTGCGAACATTTGAATGTTTGAGTATTGTTCGGGAGGTTGTGGATTTTTCCTAAAGGCTAACATGAACTGCTCCTTTACATGGAAAAAGTGCACCCGCATCAGAACATCTCTAGGAATGTTGTCCGATAGGTGTGCAGGTTTGGGAAGTCTGTGGATTCTGTCAATAATCAACTCCGAAGGAGGGGAAGATGGTAGGTATGCTGACATGAATTCCTGGACATATTGTCGGAGTTGTGATGGTAGGACACTTTCAGGGACCCCGCGCAATTTCAAATTATTTCTGCGTGATCTGTCCTCGAGGTCTGCGACTTTTTCTTTAAGCCATGTTACCTCATCTGATTGGTCATTATGAGCATCTACCAGGGTATTGTATGATGCAGCATAATCCCCCATTTTTTTCTCTACATGGTCCACTCTGCCCCCCAGTTCCTTCACCTCTGTTTTGAAATTCCGCATGCATTCCATCATGTCTGCGTGCATGGAGCTGCGTAATGAGACTAGCATGTCTCTAAGGGTTGTGTCTGAGAGGGGCTGGTTTACAGTGGGGAAGGAGTTAATGGAATCAGCCATCTCTCTCGTGTCTTCTAGAGAGTTATGTCCCGTACTGACCTTGTGGTTGGTCGAATCATTCGACATGCGGGGTTTCGATTTGGCAGGGCTGCCTGAGAGCGGAGTGGAGGCGTCTGGGGAGCAGGAGTGTGGGTTTCGTCCGGAGCTCGGGCTTGGTGTGGCCGAGTGTGATTCGATTGAAGTAACCGGAGAGCATCCGGCGGCGCCATCTTGGATCCCGCTGTGGTTCTTAGGGGGGAAGAAATCGTTTAATTTCTTCGGTTGTGAGGAGTTCTGTCTCTTCCTTGTCATCTCGGAAGGTGCTGCGGATCTTTAGGTAGGTGCTGGTGCCAGAAGGAATAGTCTGGATCGCCTCGAATAGTTTTAAATCCTGCCGTCAGTGCAGAGCTAACAGGTCATGCGTCTGATCTCTAGCGCGGTAGCCACGCCCCCCATTTAATATGCTCTTAAAGCAAACCCATCTCTCCTCCGTATTCTTTGTTCCTAATATTTTATCCCAATTTATGCCTTTTAGCAAGGTTTGCAGTTTAGGGAAGTTGGCTCTTTTGAAATTAAGGGTCTTTGTGTTCCCTTCATGTTTCCTATTTGTGTCAATTTATACTAAAACTAATTGACCTGTGATCGCTGTTACCTAAATTGCCCTGTATTTCCACATCTGTGATCAGGTCTGTATTGTTGGTAATCAGTAGATCCAGTAATGTTTTATCTCTAGTTGGTGCGTCTACCATCTGACCCTTAAAATTGTCCTGCAAGACATTAAGGAACTGGCGAGCCTTAAATGAATGCGCGGTTCCCTCCGCCCAGTCTATGTCTGGATAATTAAAATCTCCCATTATGATAACACTTCCCATCCTTGCTGCTAATCCAATTTGTGATAGGAGATCCGTCTCCACTTCCTCCCTCAGGTTAGGGGGCCTATAGCATACTCCCAGTATTATTTTCCCCTTAGCTTCATCCCTTTGGAGCTCTACCCATAAGGATTCCACCTCCTCCCTAGCTCCCTCAGTGATGTCATCACTCACATTCACTTGTACATTATTCTTGATATATAGGCATACCCCTCCCCCTTTTTTACCCTCTCTATCCTTGCGGTATAGGGTATACCCTTGAATGTTTGCCAGCCAATCATGAGAGCTGTTGAACAAGGTCTCTGAAATTCCCACAAAATCCAAATCCTCCTCGTACAACAGTATCTCTAGTTCACCCATATTGTCCGCCATGCTCCTGGCATTGGTGAACATGCCACATAGTTTAGACCGGTTGCATATTGTCCTCGTATTGGGTGTTTCAAGACCATTTATACGTAGACAACTTCTACACATCTCTGCCCCTGTTCCACAACCTTTTCTCAAGGGCTTTCCTCAAAGTCTTGTCAATAGGAAGTTGAGAAAAGGAGAAACGGCAAGTCTGCGAAACAAGGAGATTTTGGCAGTGAAGTGGAGGGACAGATGGGATGTCTACATGTTGTATTCGATCCACAATGATACCTTCGTGGAAATCCCCAGAAGGAATGGCCCCATCCAAAAACCAAAATGCATTTATGAATATAATTTGTTCATGGGGGAGTCACCTTCAATGACCAAATGCTAGAACCATAACTTGCCACAAGACGGACATACCATTGGTATAAAAAAGTCACAATTTTTTTCAATTGGCCATATACAACTCATATGTCATTTACCGCAACTCCACCCAAAACCTCAAATGCTTCCTTGGCTACCAGGAGGAAGTTTTCACTGCCGTTATATTCCAGAACGGCCCACCAGAAAACATCCGATCAGATGTTCTTAGTCGACTCTCTGAACGCCACTTTCTAGATAAATTCTCTCCCAGACCAACAGGCCAATGACGTTAAAAAAAATGTAAGGTGTGTACCAGAGCAGAAGTCAGAAGAGACACATCTTATTATTGTGCCCAATGTCCTTCCCAAACAGGCCTCTGCATAGGTGAATGTAACTGCTGTTACCATACTTCAATAAATTATTAGAGAAGTATAGTAAACGTAATCATCAGTTCCTGCCTTCACACACCTTCACACCCCTTATGCCACTGCCTGCTCTGTAACTGACCCTGGCTTGTTATTCGACCACGCTTCTGTCTGCCGATTCTGTACATACCTCTGCCTGATCTGGAACTGACCCTGGACTGTTATTCGACCATGCTTCTGCCTAACGATTCTGTACATACCTCTGCCTGATATGGAACTGACCTTGGACTGTTTGACCATGTTTTTTGCCTGCCTCATGGACTGATCTTGTACCCTGCTACTGGACTAGAGGGATTCAACACAGGGGTCTCACATATGTGAGGGGCTCCAGAATTGTTTTTCCGGATGAAGAAAACAATTTTTTTGTTTTCTCATTTCTAGGTTAGGGTCTGGAGACTCGAAGGCTTCAAAGAGATTTGGGTGGGAGAAGCCTCTACCCTGTCCTGAATGAGGCCCTACTTCTGTCTGCTGCCTGTAGGACTTACTGCCATTGCCACTACTGCCAATACTGTCTCTGCCTGTCACACTGACCACACCACATGTTCCTGCCTACTACAAGGACCAATATTTTTGATACTTTTGACAATGTCTCTGCCTGCATTGACCCTGGACTGTATATGGACAGTATCCCTGCCTGCTGCCTGGACAATTGTGTTTGCCGTTGCTGACCAAGTCCCTGCCTGCTGCCTGGACCAGTGCTATCCTCCTGTGTACAACTGCACTACTACAACCACAGGTAATCTTTTGTTTGCTTTGCTCAGCATAATGTATTTTGGGGTGTAATTCTTGGTATGTGCATGCTATGTGTTTGCAACATTTTATCACAGAAATTAAGAAAAATTTGTTTTTTTTTTCAAAATTTTAGGCATTTTATTTTTTTTATTTATAGGAAAATATACAATGTAATTCTGCGCTGCCCTAAAAAAGAAACAGCAGCTAACACGGCCAACAAGATATATGCCAAATAAAACAAAACCAAAATAAGTGTTACGCTAAAAGGTATTAAAATGTCCAGTGTCAAAGGTAAAAGATGAACCAATGGTTCCAATTATGAAATATAGAGAAGAAACCATCCATATAAGTATAAATCCAAATGATAAGAAGTCCTCAGGAGCTGTATGACTTCAAACCCAGAGTACATCAACAGGTGTATAACATCTCAAGTGAAGACAGACACACCATCACCGACAATGAAGAGGCTTACCAGACTGAATGGACCCAAAGGGGCATACACCGAGTTGGGTCAGACAAGGCTTGGGTGGTCAGTGGCTGTAGATGGCCTGGAGGGGTGATTTTATGAGATGAACCATAGGTTGCTGTAAAATACTTTTTCTTTCGATGGACATCACGTCCCGTGATGTCCATACAGCTCCTGAGGACTTCTTATCATTTAGATTTATACTTATATGGATGGTTTCCCCTCTATATTTCATAATTGGAACTGTTGGTTCATCTTTTACCTTTGACACTGGACATTTTAATACCTTTTAGCGCTACACTTATTTTGGTTTTCATTTTTTTATTTATAGCACAAAAAATAAAAAACCCAGAGGTGATCAAATACCACCAAAAGAAAGCTCTATTTGTATGAAAAAAGGACAAAAAAATCATTTGGGTACAGTGTTGCATGACTGAGTAATTGTCATTCAAAGTGTGAGAGCACTGAAAATTGGTCTGGGCAAGAGGGGGGTTTAAGTGCCCAGTAAGCAAGCGGTTAAAGACTGAACTTGTTAGAACTTTGGCAAATGTACTTTAACTGTATAATTATTCATTCAAATGATCTTGGAGTTTTTAATCATGTTTTAATATTATTGGGACTATATATATATATATATATATATATATATATATATATACAGTATCTCACAAAAGTGAGTACACCCCTCACATTTTTGGAAATATTTTAATATATCTTTTCATGTAACAACACTAAAGAAATGCCACTTTGCTACAATGTAAAGTAGTGAGTGTAAAGCTTGTATAACTGTGTAAAATTGCTATCCCCTCAAAATAACTCAACTCACAGCCATTAATGTCTAAACCGCTGGCAAGAAAAGTGAATACACTCCTATAATGAAAATGTCCAAATTGTGCCCAAAGTTTCAATATTTTGTGTGGCCACCATTTCTTTTTCAGCACTGCCTTAACCCTCTTGGGCATGGAGTTCACCAGAGCTTCACAGGTTGCTATTGGAGTCCTCTTCCACTCCTCCATGATGACATCACAGAGCTGGTGGATGTTAGAGACCTTGCGCTCCTCCACCTTCCATTTGAGGATGCCCCACAGATGCTCAATAGGGTTTAGATCTGGAGACATGCTTGGCCAGTCCATCACCTTTACCCACACCTTCTTTAGCAAGGCAGTGGTTGTGTTGAGGTGTGTTTGGGGTTGTTATCATTTTGGAATACTGCTCTGCGTCCCAGTCTCCGAAAGGAGACGATCATGCTCTGCTTCAGTATATCACAGTACATGTTGGCATTCATGGTTCCCTCAATGAACTGTAGTTCCCCAGTGCCGGTTGCAGTCATGCAGTCCCAGACCATGACACTCTGACGTGGAACTTTTCTCTATACGCTACACATATTCCATGCCTCCTGTGCTAATAAAGCGCCCTTTCAGCCTTTTGGTATATTGCATCTGTGTACCCCCCTGCTTCCCAAGGAAAACTGACATAACCACCATTCTCAAATCCTTGGTGCCACAGGCATACTTGTTTCTGGAGAGCATATGCTTTATTTATTTATAGTACTTGTAGAATAAATGTGTAGCGCTAAAAAAGTATCTTGATCGCGGTCACCTGATACTAAAGATAGACAGGAGAAAGCATGATCTGTGAATTCAGTGATGTGGCACTGGTGTGCAATAGTGAAATTATATATAACTAAAAATAGTTTACATATAGATGCAGGTGATAAAAACCATATGCGATACAAATGTCGCAATTTATCGTATCAAAAATGTTTACACGCTAAAAAAGTGAAAAAAGGAAAAATGAAAATGGACAAATGATCATATACTGACATATCATCAGTGTCCACACTGTGTGCAAAATGTGATACGGTATAGTGACGTGAACCAGTGATGCACAAATGAACCGTACAGACGTACATATAAAATATGGTGTTCATAATACAAACACAGTGATGCGTACAAAAGAAAAGCAATAAAGGTGAAAATCAACAGTGTCAATACATTAGAAACGAGTAGAACTACAGAAATCCATATTATTATAACGCCACAACAGACATTCAAAGGGGTCTTAGGGGTAATGTCTGTGCTTCATGCAGATGTCTAGTGTTCTTAGAACAAATCAAAAACGATCAGCCGTTATAACACTACCTGAGATTGTGCCTTCACCTTCTGGAAATGGGGGGATTCGGTACTCTTACCCTGAGTAGTGGATCCACATGCCAGCAATGGTGAATCGAGCAGACATAGACGTGGATGCAGTAGGCATGGATCGAACGCCAAAGGCGAGGCACTCCAACTCCTTCCTTGGTGACAAATAGTAATCAAGGGTGCAACTCACCAGCCACGATCCTCCAAACAGTGATGATGATTAAGAGAAAAAAGTCTTCCCCATAGTGTAAATCTAAAATAGTGGGGTTTATTGAAGTAAAAAGTCCAACATCCAGACAGATGAGTACTATAAAAAGTAGTTCAATTGAACAAGTAAAATGGCGCAGTAAAAGTGGCTTGACAACCGTAATAACCCAAGGATGAATTCCCTTAATAATAACCAAATGAATTTACAGACCGTGTTTATCCTGTCTATCATTAGTATTAGGTGACCATGATCTAGATGCTTTTTTAGCGCTACACATTTATTCTACATACCGTTTTACAATTAGTCTTATTGTTGTGTTGGCTGCTCACAATTGAGGTTGGCGCAGTAATTATACTATTTTTATTTATTTCGAGTACTTAACAATAGAGCTTGATGGCTTCACAATCAGCCAATCAAGCACAGGCAAACAGGAGGAGTTATACAAATCTCAACCAATGAACTATGACTAGGGCAGTGTATGGGCTTGTCGATGCAGGGGCAGTGTGTGTGATTTCCCACCCCCTGTACCTGTAAGCCATGCTCTCCAGTAAGACAAAGAAAGCCACATGGCTGGCCTTGAAATCAGAAGGGATGACTTAGAGGAGGACATGAAGGCAGGTCGGTCTGGGATCCTCTGTGTCTTGTACGTGGGTTGGGCTTCGGGGCATCTCATCTCACTGAGGAAGATTTGGTCATCTGCTTGGGCTCTGTTCACTCATCCAATCAGAAAACAATAGCACCTCATCACAGCATATAGAAGGAATAGAAACAAAAACAACATGAGTATATATACCCCTACTTCCTTGAACAATGATCCATTGAAAAATAAAAACTCCCCAAAGATTCCCAGACCCTTAAAAGGATTCCAACCTTCACTAGCTATAGCTCTGGCTTTGCCTTGCAGGGAGCTAACCTTATGGCCCATATGGCCCTGAACTTCCTCGATCCAGGTATAACAATCTTTTCCTATGAACTAACAGAAACCCCCCTTGGATGCCAACAGATAATCATGTGCCATGTTTTAATAGAAAGGTCTTGATTTGCTGTTGTTCATGTGGGATCTTCCTTGCAACTTCAATAGTTTCATTGAACATCCCATCCACAATGGATGAGAAATTGTTCAATCGTTTCATAAGCTCAAGCCCCCACCCTGTACAGGAACCATGCCCAGACCTGGTCGGGGTTGGTGAACAATTCCCTTCTAGCTGTTCCTGCCATTTTTACCTTCTCTCGCCATCAGATCCTCACGATCGGCCGTGACATAAGATGCTGGGATGAGTTTCACCGGGATGCATGAACCTCTTGCATCAGGGGGAGTTACCGTTATAAGCTGTAGGCCGGCATAACTACCAAACTAAAGTTGAAACACACTTGTGGGCTACCTAGTTGTCCCGATACCCAAACTGGCAAGAATCAGAGCTATTGTTAAAACTATAACTAATTTTACCCTCTAGAAATGTATCATTAAGTTCTATTGACAAGTGTCTGTTTGGAGTTTTTACTAGTTTGTCAAAACTCCTCATACCAACATAAACATCATATATAGCATATATCGCTGTCATTGCTGGGGTACTAAAACTCAGTGGAGATTCAGAGTAGACTCAGCAATTGGTCCTGTTCACTTTCTTAGCTAGTTGGAGAACACACTAAGCTAAAAATATAAATAAACAAAGATACTCCTCATCCTTTGGTGTGGTTGAGCAGCTTCTTGAAGTGGCTGGCGTGGATCCAGTTGTCTCATCCAAGCTTCTTTACAATGACCCAGTCACCTGGTCGGAAAGAATGTAAGCCGGTTATTGTGTCAGGGTCCAGGAGGGACTTATGAACCCCGTGGTGGACCTTTTGAAGTTAACGTTACAGTGACTGCACCCACCCCATCAGCTGAGAATGTAGTCAACAGCTGCTGAGTGAAGTACAACCCTGTTTTTGGTTGACCTCAAAACAAACCTCATATGGCAATAATCCAGACATGTGAGAACTCAATGACTGTGGTCACTGCATAACCTGTGCATGGCTTACCATCTGGGGTGTAATACCTGGAACCATTGACAAAAAGATTCTTAGCATCTGGGATGGGAGCCTCCTTCACCAGACTGTTGGTTGCTGATTCAAATTCCATCAATGAAAGACAGTCGTGGAAAATCACCCTACCAGGTCACAAACTTGGTTAGAATTAGAAAATTTAGAATTATTAGTCTGAAAACTGTCATTCTCACCATTATATCCCCAATTCTTCCTCATTACAAACTGGAGGAAAAGACACAGTGTTTAGAATGGTGCAGAAAAAAACAATGAAACAATGAAACAGCCCATTATACTTTTAGCTTCTTTTAGGTGTGTGTATTTATGCATGTGTACAGCAATCTACATACACCTGCTTTCTATGTACATACACTTTCAGAAACTCACTGGACCTGAAAAAAAAGGTTATAAACAAAAGTTATTACTCTATATTTTATCTTTAACCTGCAAAGAATGGCAAACAATACAACATTTGTGTACATTGGTAAATTTTCACTGACATTCTTCAAAACTGACAACAAAGAAACCCTCTGTAACTCTTATGCCGCGTACACACGACCAGTTTTGGCATCGGAATAAACTCTGAAGGTTTCTCCAAGGGAACTCTGATGGAATTCCGCTCAAGCGATCTTGCCTACACACGGTCAAACCAAAGTCAAAGTCCGACCGCCCAGAACATGGTGACGTACAGCACATACGACGAGACTAGAAAAAGTAAGTGCAATAGTTAGTGCACCACCCTTTGGGTTCCTTTTGCTAATCTCATGTTTATCTCGTGTTAGTAGAAGTTTGTCGAGAGCCGATTTGTGCTTTTCAGCTTTCGCGCTTTTCAGTCCATTACTGCTCTTCAGTTTGTGCTTGTGGGTTTGTAGCTGCTTTTCAGAGCGTGTAGACAGTTCATATCTGTTTTTTCAGTGTGTTCTTGTCCGCTCGTTTCTGATTTTCAGTTCGCTCTTTACAGGCCTTGCTGTTCTTCAGTGCGTTCTGTTAGTTCGCTCTGACCAGCCGACCGTTTTGAAGCCATGTTGCGAGTACGTACTCGTCGTAGAGTTCATGCTATGTGGGTGCTTGGTGTTAGGGTTCATTCTTTGACCCAAGCCCAGTCCATGATCAGGGTGGGGAGGAGTTCATGGACCAAGAATTGGTTACTCCAGCAAGACCAATTCTCTCATATGCCTTTGCTCCATGAGATCCAGGAGAATAATTCTGATGATTTCAGGAACTTTCTCAGGATGACGGACCCCATTTTTCACCATCTGTTGGCTTTGCTGACCCCTTATATTAGCAGGCAGGGTACCTGCATGAGGTAAGCCATCACGCCGGACAGAGGCTAGTCACCACGTTGCTGTACTTAGCGACTGGGAGAAGTCTACAGGACCTCAAGTTCTTGACGGGCATCTCCCCCCAGGCTCTGGGGATCATTATCCCAGAGACCTGTTCTGCTATCTTTCGGGTCCTGCAGACGGACTATATTAAGGTAAGTTTTCTCCTTTAACATCACATTCTATTGTATTTAATGTTTGCTAATGTTTTCTATTTCTTTCCTCATAAAATAATTACCATGATTGTAATATGCTGTGAATGTCCCCTTTGTCCTTTATGCATATTTCCCTTCACTAACCTCCCCAGCATGCTATCCCGGGCCCATACACACCTAGCCTAGTCACTTAACAATGTATGTTATTGTTGTCCTTAAATTCATGCAGAGTGCCAGAGGCTTTTTTTGGGGTCCCAAACTCAGCTCAAACCCTCCTCCCCCCTAAAATGTTTACAATGGGCCATCGGGGGGGGGGGATCTGGTAAGTGGGCCATATATTTTTGGTTTTAAATACTCCTTAAAATGAATGTTATACTGATGTTGGCCAAGAATGTTTGTGTCTAATCTGCTTGCAATGTTATGAGCAAAAGTACTAATATTTTTTTGTCTGTTTTGACTCCACAGTTTCCTTCAACGCCACAGGAATGGCAGACTGTGGCTTCCCATTTTGCCGACCGTTGGGACTTTCCCAACTGTGGAGGGGCTATAGATGGGAAGCACATCCACATCATGCCACCACCCCATTCGGGGTCTTACTATTATAACTATAAGGGGTTTAATAGTATAGTGTTAATGGCAGTGGTGTTGGCACAATATGTGTTCCTCCATGTGGACATGGGGAAGAATGGCTGGATGTCGGATAGAGGAGTCTTTGCCCAGATGGACTTTTACCAACGTCTCCATAGTGGTGGCCTGGGATTGCCACCTGATGCGGTCAACGTTGAAGGACTCACGTTTGTCTTTATTGCTGATGAAGCATTCAGTCTGGGCGAGCACCTGATGAGGCCATTCCCCCAGAGGACCCTCACCCTGGAGAGGAGAGTTTTTAACTACCGGCTGGCCAGAGCAAGAAGAGTCATTGAGAATGCCTTTGGGATAATGGCCAGCCGGTTCTGCCTGTTTCTGACAGCCATACACATGGCGGACTCCAAATTGAACCACATAATCTTATGCTGCATCTTTCACAACTTTTTACAAAGAATTATATAGCCTCATTTGGGCCTGAGGCAGAACTTCCTGATAATCCCCTGATGGGCCTGGATACTGGCTGTCCTGGCTTGGCACCCCAAAGTACCCGTGAAGTTCGGGAGAAATATGTTATTTATTTTATGTCTAGGGGGGCCATTGCAATGTCAGACAATGTCTAAATATTTTTTTACAAATAAAAAAATTATATCTGATAAAATCTTGCATTTTCTTTAATGCTTGTGTTTCTTTTTGGCTGTCTCCTAGGTTCTCCTAGTGCACTTGTAGTGCCAAGTGGATTTTCCTTTAGTAAATAAGCCCTATTGTCACTGTAAACACAAAATTACTTACAAAACTGGTTTTGAGCATTGAAAGAAGAAGCCATGCATTGTTGATTATCAAAATTTTCACATTCACATATGCGTTATAAAATTTTTTAGAAATTTTTTTTTTTTCTCAATTTTTTTTTTTTTTTAGAAACAGGCATGTTTTAAAACATAACATACACAACTCTGGAACTTACAAAGTTCAACGTAAAAAAACTGAAGGCAATATCAGACTTTGTCAAAAATTGTCTTGATATTGCCTTTATCAGATGGGGTGATGTCACCCCTGTAAAAGCCAAATTTTGAAGATGCATACAAATTGGGAGTCAAAATTGGTATTTCCCTCCTGATCCCATGCCTAATTCCAACATGTGCTATCTCCCATCATGGGGGATCAATGGATGTGTTTTGGGGGTGCAACCCCTTCCTCTCACCTACTAGAGTTACGAGGAAGGGGTTGCACCCACAAAACGCATACATTGAGATCCCCTGATGGCAGATAGCACATGTTGACACACCGTGTGCATCTTTAAAATTTGGCTTTGAAAATGTACAAAAAAAAATTGGTTTAGTCCAACAAATGGGAAAATGCATGGGATTTGAAAGCAATTTATATTCTCCCCAACACATATATCATATTCTTCATTTGTTGTTCCATAACATTCAGTTTCTTCTTAATAATGTCTATTTCACCATTCCAGACCATGATGTCGTGGATGAGCCTTTGGGTGCTGTCACTTGTGAAAGGTTCAGCTTGCTCTTCAACAACCAGCACATCACCTAAAAATTGGTTAAAAAAACATGTATTATAAATATGCAGGCATACATAGATTACCCGAAGCTGGCATGTCAGACACTCACCTGTTTGGGTGACAATCTAGCCCACTTCCTCCACCTCTCCTTCCTCCAGATCCTCGGGAGGTCTTGGGCTAGTTTCCCCTTCTTGGTAATGTGGGGGGTCCCTGGTGTCCTCCAAGTCTTTTCTCCCCTATGAGAATGAAACAAAAGGTATACTTAGCACACAGATATTTGAGTCCAGAAATAGGAACATGAAACATTGCTGGGAAGTGGGGTGCAATTGTCTGTTTTGGGCAGAGTTCCAAGCTGAAGACATGATTTTTTTACCTTACCAAAGCTGGAATACTTACTTTTTTGTGACAATTTTCACACATGGAGACACCCCAAGTATCCACTGGAGCACCTGTGTGGAACACCTTAAAACAGGGGCCTTCAAACTATGGCCCTCCAGTTGTTCAGGAACTACAATTCCCTTAATGCCTAGTCATGTCTGTGAATGTCAGAGTTTTACAATGCCTCATGGTATATGTAGCTCCGCAACAACTGGAGGGCCATAATTCGAGGATCCTTGCCTTAAAAAGTTTGTTCTTGTGTCCCACACTAGTGCTCCTGAGTCCAGATGTGTAAACAGCTGCTGAGTGTCCTCTCCTTACATTACACTGAATCAAGCTTGCATTTCATTCTAGTTACAAAGACATCTAGACAGAAATGTACAAAACTTATTTTTTTACAAATAGGCATGACCAAATGTATTTATCCTGTATCTGGCCAAAACATCGTATTTAATGAGCGAACAATGTTTCCTACGACCGATTACTGTGCCCTTGAACATGAAATTCGCCATTTTAAAATGTACAACAGTAAAGAAAAGCACATGGTGCAGCATGCATGTAATAATAATGATAGGAACACACGGCAAGTACTTACTTTTTAGAAGCACTCTCTTTATTGTTCTATACTGATCCGACTCCCTCAGTTTCAGGTCAGACCAGTGTTTCCTTATTTGCTCCTTGGAGCGTCGTACCCCAAAATTCTGCTGCAGACTCTTCAAAACTTTGGTTATGATCTTGGCCTTTCACAAATTAGGGTTTAGGTATGGTCCATGCTTCCCATCATAGTCGTTGCTCCACAAGATGTACACCATCTCCACCATCTCTTCAAAGGCCATATTGGAGGCCTTAAATCTCCTCCTCCGGGATCGTGTTGTTTCGGGCTCCGGGCTTTCCTCCTCCTCGTTACTGGAATAATTTCCACACACATGCTCTTTATCCTCCATGTTGCACCTAAGAGAGAAGGGGCGCCGAAGAGAGAAGGGGAGGGGAATCTTTGAGAAAGAATGTCAGAGGCGGGCAACGCAGAGTTTCACACATGTGCAGTCTATATCAAGCTAACACGCATGTGTCGTACATACGATCTGTGTGTGGAGGAAGGATGAACGGAAGTGGCGAGCGTCCTAAACGACGGTAAAATTTGAACTTGGCCCATCACAGTAACCTATACTGCTTCAAGATTGAGGCCTATATTGGGATATGATAATGAGAGTTTAGGCTGACTATAAGTGTTTTTGTCTTGTGTATTGTCTTACAGCAAAGATGAATCACTTTAAGGACCCAGAATTCATGGCCAGTTTCATAGACAGATACAGGGAGATTATGAATTTGTGGAAGGTTAAACACAGCTTATATTATAATAAACAAGCTAGGAGGTCATCACTGGAGAAACTTCTGGAATTTGTGAAGACTCGGGTCCCCAATGCAAAAATGAAGTTTTTGGACAAAAAAAATTGGGATCTTGAGGAACATATATAAGAAGGAGCATAATAAAATTCAGAAATCACTCAGTTCAGGAGTGGCCGCAGTGCAAGTGTATGTACCCAGGCTGTGGTACTTCAACAAACTGTGGTTTCTAGATGACCAGACTGAAGCCAGGGAATCACTTTCTAGCCTTCCCTGCAGCCTTCCCTCTACCCTTCCCTCAACCCCAGCAGAGGCTGATGAGGAACAACCTGGGCCTTCCATCCTGGAAGAAGTGGATGTGCCCAGCTGGAGCCAGGTATATTATTTGTAGACATATTTATTGTCCTAATATTAATGATGTTAACTAAATGTTATAATTGATAACTAATTAATGATTTTAAACAAAGTGATTTGCATATGAATAGACAGTAGTGGCTAAAATGTTTGGGACAAGAAAGAAAAATGCTGGGGTCAGAATGATAGTCTTTTCTATTTATTAACATTCAATTTGCAAGTCATGAGCTAAAACTTGTGTGATTGATGAAGCAAAAAGTAAAACTATGTCTCTTTTTTATACACAGGATGAGCTCAGCCAGGAGGAGGGTCTGGAAAGTGGCAGGCAGGAGGAGGCCGTGCCCAGTGACAGCCAGGAGGAGGCCGTGCCCAGTGACAGCCACGAGGTGGCCGTTCCCAGTGACAGCCAGGAGGTGGCCATGCCCAGTGACAGCCAGGAGGTGGCCATTCCCAGTGACAGCCAGGAGGTGGCCGTTCCCAGTGACAGCCAGGAGGTGGGCGGGCCCATTGTCAGCCAGGAGGTGGCTGGCCCCAGGTGCCTCCCCTCTGCCTTCAAACAAAAAGGCCCAGGTAGAGGACGAGGACGAAGGAGGCAGCACTGGGCCCTCATTAGGGAAGAGAGTGATGTGCTCAGAGGCCCCCCCGTTGCTGAAGAGGCCTATGGCTGCTATATAGCCACAAGATTGTTGAAGTTGGAGGAGGGCCAATGCTTACTCTGTGAGCGAATTATTTTTGAGGGACTTCAGAAGGGTTTGAGGGGCCAGCTGACAGAGAACAGCCACATATATGATCTCACCCATCCTCCTCCTCCTGCCACAAGTCCACCACCAGAGCCACAGCCTCCAAGGAAAGCTGCAGGGAAGGCTGCAGGGAAGGCTGCAGGGAAGGCTGCAGGGAAGTGTGGAGGGAAGGTTGCAGTGAAGAGAAGAAAGTGATGGCCTGGGTTCAGTCTGGTCTGACAGAAGATGCAGGCTGGCATAGTACCACAGCCTGGGGACATAGATATCATCTGCTGCTGGTCCTGATCTCGGGGAGTCCTGGACCAGATTGGGCTCAAAATTATATAGACTCCTCAAGATAAAATTTTTTGTTTACGCAGACTTGATGTGTGCCCTGGGACCAAAAGGCTTTTCAAATTCCTGCCTTGCCTTCCCCTTTATTTTAACCAGAATAAATGGATATTTTATTTTGAGAAAATACTTGCCTATATGTGTTTTTATTAAAATAGGACAGATTGTTTGTGAGTAGGCAGGTACATTTCAAAAAGACAATGTCAAATTAACAAGGGACACCAACCAGCCTCCTTGAGGTTACAAAATACAAGATAATAATGATATTGTGGTAACTTGATACACCAAAAAAAAAAAATATGGAGATCACTAGAAAATAATTTTGCAATAATCAAAAAAAAAGGAGATTTTGATGAAAAAAAATGATAAAAAAGATGACTATAAAAAATAATTCTCAACATTATTCTGGAGATCTGGCTTTAAAATAATAAAAGATTATTCATGAGATCATGAGAAATAATAAAGAAAAAAGTTTGTGAGAACTCTGTGTGAATATCAGCAGCAAAACAAGTTCATTCTTCTAGCATTATAAAGCACAAAAGAATGCGCTGCATTAAACGATCACAGATTTTGAAGCGTGAGGAATGTGCTATCTCCATTCCGAATGCTAGTTTTACCAGACTGATCGCTTCCGTCTCGTACTTGCTTCTGAGCATGCATCGTTTTTGGTACGTCGGAACAGCATACAGACGGTTTCCCGATAGTAATGACTTCAATCAGAAAAATTTAGAACATGTTCACTATCTAAGTCCAACACAATTTTCGACGGAAAAAGTCCAATGGGGCATACACACGGTCAGAAAATATGATGAAAAGCTCCCATCGGACTTTTTCTGATGGACATTCCTCTCCTGTGTACGCAGCATAAGTTTCACGTTCCTACAAAAATACAACAGCCGTGATGTGTAGGAGCGTGGCCGAGGTGGGTTCTAACATATTGTTACATACAAACAATGAGAAGACTAAAACATGAGACAAACATTTAGATACAAATGTAAGTGAGATATTTCATAGTTTTCAAAACAAAAAGAAAAAAAAACAAAACAACCAGACGGAATGCTGGCTTCACTATTTTAACAATAGAAAAAAATTACAATGGGAAAAACATGAGAGCAGCTCGAAAACCTTGCATGGACCAGCCACACAAATTTGAAAAACAGGTGTGAGAATTTTAACCACACAAGCGTGTACTATACATCCAACCCACTCATTACAGATTTCTGAAGCCACAGCCAAGCTACATCCAAAGTATTTTTATTCTGGGGTCTCGTACCTCCAGACATCAAAAGTACCTTCCAAAGGAATACACCTTACTGTACCCTCTGACCATATATGCCAATGTTTAAGCGTCCTCATGTCCAGAGCCCCAAACCCAGACCTCATTTGTGTTGCTGCTGTCTGGCTGGTGTGGAGCCTTATTTTTCCCCCAACGCATGGATAGCCAACATTACCCATGAAGATTTGAACTGCTTATGATGTGTCCCTGCATCCATGGCATCCTCACAGTAGCTTTCGGAGCAGTGCTGCCTAATGCCCAATTTTACAGTACTGGCACCCGACATTTCCGATTATTATACATGGCCTCCCGGTATGCTAGAATCTACTCCTCACGTTATGTTAATACAATGCGGCCCGACTGGTCTCACGACATACAGCCCTATAACATGTTCGACAGACAAACTACAAAGCACAATGAAATCCTCCACTATTCAAAACAATATTATGGCTTCTTTCTACCTGTATCTAGATGTTATGACAATAACGTGGATGCCTCCTGTTTACTCTCTACTCAAAACTGTATTACAGTATAAATCTTTGCAAAACAACTGGAGTTACATTTAAAAACCAAAGTGATTTCCATCTTCCTTACAAACACAAGTCCCTTTATCCACATGCTTGTTTTAAAAGACCCCAAGCCCCTCCCACCAACTTCCTGTTGCTACATCACATCCTGCAAAGAACTTCCTGTTGCATACATCACATCTTGCAAAGAACTTCCTGTTCTTTGCTCAGCTCTAAAAACCTATCCAACTGCTTTATTTACATATCAATGGAAAGAGGGAAGGGAGGGAAGGGGAAACCTGGCTTCATTTTATGTATATTACACAAAAAATAGCTATGGCTACCCCCTCTGGACTTCATAACATCATATAGGAAACTACAACATCTATAAAAAAAAAACTGAAACTCCTGCAAAAAGATGACTCACCCTCACTAAACGCTGAAACTTGGCCCAGAGCAGTTCCACCCAGAACCAAAACTCAGCAGAAATGAAGTGACAGCTGCAACAATTGAAAATCGGACCATGACACCATGTTGGATGAAATCCAGGCTACAATGAAATACCCGACATTAACAAATGAAAAAACAGTCGCTGACCCCGCCAAAACCAACACAAACCAAGATTTCTTCACCAGAAAACCGAAAATTCTCCCCATAAAAACGGCCTACAAAATTGAGACACCAAATGCACACTTAACCATAGACAAACACTTTAGGCTACATCAACTAGGGCTGATAGGTAGACTAAAACACAGGCTATCCAACCAAACAACACATTCAAAAATGCCAAAGTTACATAAAACACAAAATAACACGGCTCAAACATACACTCTTGTTCCCAAAGAAAGGTCATATACTTAACTCTGGCATCAGCTTCCACAGGAACAAGATATTGAGAAATACAAACAGCGATGGTTGCATGTATGATTTTTTCATCTCAAGACAATAGAGCTCCCCCATGCTATTGTGGGAACCTGTTTCCCACCCACAGAGAGTAGCCCTTTCAGCAAACAGCTCCTATTGTGGGTGATGCCCCAGCAATGCATGGCCCCCTTCCCCACTTGAATATGTGGCAGCCATTTTTAAAACACTTTCTACAAAATCATTTCAAAATCATCTGTGTCTTGAGTCAGTTAAAAAATCTACACAACTCATGCAATCTACTTGTTCCATACATAGGTAATAATCACAATTCATATATTTCTATTTCTCATATACATCACAAACCTATTACACAACATACAGTTACTTAAATGGGTCGTATAGAGGAGGTAAGTATCCCAAACAATAGACCTATCTACGATGACAAACATACAATTAAAATCCTGACATTATACCAAAAGATGAAAAAGTAAAAAGCAGAACTTACCTAACACATCAGATAGAGAAAACAAACTTCTTTGCCTCAGGACAACTACGATTTTCAAACAGTTTGATGTCCTGGACTGGGATGTGATCTCCCCCCTCCTATTCCGATGTTCTGTTCACTCCATAAAAGGCTCGCCATCTGACATGGAACTTTTCTATATACGCTATGAATAATCCATGTCTCCTGCTCTGATAAAGCGCCCTTTCAGCCTTTTGGTATAATGCATCTGTGTACACCCCTGTTTCCCGAGTAAAACAGACATAACTACTGTCCTCACATCCTTAGCTCCACAGGTAGATCTGTTTCTGGAGAGCCTGTGTTTTGTTTATTTAGAGTACTTAACAATAGAGCTTGATGGCTTCACAATCAACCAATCAAGCACAGGCAAACGGGAGGCGTTATACAAATCTCAACCAATGAACAATGACCAGGGCAGTGTATGGACGTGTCTATGCAGGGGCAGTGTGTATGATTTCCTGCCACCTGTACCTGTAAGCCATGCTTTCCAGAAAAACAAAGAAAGCCACATGGCTGGCCTTGAAATCATGGACACTGTCCCCGACCATAACGCACAAACACTGCCATTTTTACAGTGGGCGTGAATCTTTATTCTGCATTGTTCAGAGAAGAACGCATACCTGGACTTATTCTACCATTCCTGAGGATGGGAGATTATCTGCAGGGACACGCCATAGCCCCTCCATGTGCTGATCAGACACACAGAGTGACACTAGCATACATCCCCCCATAACCAATAATGTCTTTGCAGAGTGAACATATTCCCCCAGACAATCGTCTGTGCATTGCACAGGGGCCCTTCAGTGGCAGACATATCCCCACTCTGCAAACACTTCTCTGCATCCTCAATAAGCTTTCCACTACCAAACGGGTCTCAACTGGCGTCAGTCTGCCCCGGTCCGCTCTTTGGAGCTGGCTGCAGGAGAACTAACACTGGAAGACACTGTGGAAATACATATTGAATACATCTTAATAAAATTTCCCTAACACACTCCCACCACCATGCTTGACTGTAGACAAGACACACTTGTCTTTGTACTTCTCACCAGGTTGCTGTCACACACTTTTGACACCATCTGAACCAAAAAAGTTTATCTTGGTCTCATCAGACCACAGGACACGGATCCAGTAATTCTTGTCCTTAGTAGGGATGAGCCGAACACCCCCCTGTTCGGTTTGCACCAGAACATGCGAACAGGAAAAAAGTTCAGTTTGTGCTTGTGGGTTTGTATCTGCTCTTCAATGCGTGCAAGCAAGTTCCGCGCAACTTTAATTAGTCATTGTGTTCTTGTTCGTTCGTTACTGTTTTTCAGGTCGCTCTTCACAGGCCTTGCTGTTCTTCAGTGCGTTCTGTTACTTCGTTCTGAGCAGCCGACCGTTTTCTAGGCATGTTGCGTATGCGTACTCCTCGTAGAGTTCGTGCTGTGCGGGGGCTTGGTGTTGGGGTCCTGACCTTGACACAAGTCCAGTCCATGAACAGGGTAGGGAGGAGTTCATGGACCAAGAATTGGTTGCTTCAGCGTGACCAGTTCTCTCATATGCCTTTGCTCCGTGAGATCCGTGAGAATAATCCTGATAATTTCAGGAACTTTCTCAGGATGACGGACCCCGTGTTTCACCGTTTGTTGGCTTCGCTGACCCCTTATATTAGCAGGCAGGATACCTGCATGAGGCAAGCCATCACTCCGGAGCAGAGACTCGTCGCTACCCTGCGGTATTTGGCGACAGGGAGAAGTCTGCAGGACTTGAAGTTCTTGACAGGCATCTCCCCCCAGGCTCTGGGTATCATTATCCCAGAGACCTGTTCTGCCATCATCCAGGTCCTGCAGAAGGAGTATATGAAGGTAAGATTTATCCTTTAATATCACATTTTATTGTATTTAATGTTTGCTAATATCTTGTATTTCTTTCCTCATTCCCTAATTACCATGATTGTAATATGCTGTAAATGTCCCCTTTGTCCTCATGCATGCTGGATTTTTATGAAAATTAATTTTTTAGGTCCTTCATACAGATTGTCCTTCACTAACCTCCCCAGCATGCTCTACGGGCCCTTTATTCACCGCATGTAGTCACTTAAAACAATGTATTTTATCAGCTCCATAGTAGTGCTTTACCCCAAACACCCCCTAAAATGTTTTGAAATGTTATTTTAGCTTTAAATTCAGGCAGAGTGGCAGAGGCTTTTTTTTGTGGTGTCCCCAAATCATTTTTAGTAACCCTCCCTCCCCCAACTGCTAAGTCAGCTGATCCCAATTCTCTATCTATCCTCAATCATCTATCTGCTGACTTTGCCAAACCCATACACACTATACCCATCTCTTTTGTGCTCTGATTTATGGATGAATTCCCCAAAGCATGTAGTGCAAGGGCCTGCCTGTATACCTTCAAATGGTACTGTTTGAATTTTTAAGATCCTATTATTATCTTGAGTCAGGTAATAGCAGAATGTTCAAATGTGCTCAAATGTGTACAGTGTGTATTTCTATCTTTGTATTCGGACACTTCTTACCTGTCCAGTGGGCTGCCAATAGTGTAACTAAGGAGGCACTGTTCCAAGTAATACCCTGTATTTAGGCATTCATCACTCAATGAAGTGAAGAGGGTTACCTGTCCAAGATTTCCACACCCCCATAATGTTAGAAATTGCCCATGAGAGGGGGGGGGATATGATAGGTGTACCTTATACTTTGGTGTTGTTAAATTCCCCTTAATAATTCTTTGTGGACATTTACTGCTTGTGTTTGTTTTAGCTAACCCTGACAGCAATGGCGTGATTGTGTAACCTTATACAAAGCACTGTTGGCTGTTATTTACTAAAGGAGTATACACTTTTTATACTACAAGTGCTCTTGAAACTACAATGAAAATGCTCTTGTAGTGCAAAGAGGATTTGCCCTTAGGAAATAACCCCCATTTTCTCAGAAAACAGCAATTTCATCACCACAAAAATGTTGTAGCGTTGAGACAATAATCCACACATTCTTGATTAACAAACTTTTTTATACCTGCACAATCACATGTGCATTTACCAAAGGTTTTTCAAACAAACCAACATGTTTGTTGTATAACAATTTTTGGGGTGGCATTATCAAAAATAGAAATGTCCATTTACGATAAAACAGGCCTGTGTAAAACCAACAAGAAAGACAAAAAACTTGAACTTACAAAGTTCACATATGGTAAAACTTGAAGGCAATATCAGACATGAGTATTTAGGAACTGTGTTTGATATTGCGTTCAGATGGGGTCAAATCAACCCTTGAAAAGCCAAATTTGGAAGATGCACAGCAATTTACGAATGTCAACAAGTGCTAGCTGCCATCATGGGGGATCAAGGGACGTGTTTTGTGGGAGCAAGCCCTTCCTCTCAGCTACTTTATTATTGAGGAAGGTGTTGCACCCCCAAAACGCGTCCATTGATCTCCCGTGATGGCAGATAGCACATGTTGGCACACTGTGTGCATCCTCAAAATTAGGCTTTTCGAAATATTGCTAAAATATTTAAAACATTGTACCACACAATATAAAAAGTAATTTTGTGGGGTTTTAAATTTGCCCCAAAACATCAATGATGTTATTATTTTTTTGAATCACATCATTGATTTTTTTCTGGATGTTTTCCGATTCTAAATTACACCCCATGATCTCCCCGATCGGGATCTGGGCACTTTCTGATGTGAAAGGATCTCGATCCCTAACATCACAATCACCTAAAAAGAGAGAAACCAAACAAAAACAGTTATCAAAAATCTGCGGCCATCCTTCTCTTACCTGAGCCTGTGGTCGCAGACACTCACCTTTTGTGGTGCCAATTTCCAAATCATCTTCTTCCTCCTCCTGCTCCGCTTGTGTTTGGGGTATTTCACCTTCTTCCATAGGTGGGGGGTCTCTGGTCTCCTCAGATGAGGGGTGTCCTCCGAGTCTTTTCTCCCCTATGTAAAACAAAAATGGTATAATTAGCACACAGATATTTGATGGCAGAACTATAAATAGGAAACATTGCTTTCAAGTGGGGTACAATTGTCAATTTTATCAGAGTTCCAAGATGTCGCTTTTTTATTGGCCTTTGTCAAGCTGCAATACTTTACCTGTTTAGTACAAGCTTCACAGATGGAGACCCCCTATAGTATACACTGGAGTACCTGTGTGGCCTGCCTAATAAAAATGGTGTTCAGTGTCCTCTCCTTACACAGAATCTAGTTTGCATTTCATTCTAGTAACAAACCCATCTACACAACCAAATATTTTGCATCCAAGTAGGCCGTAAAAAATGTAGGAAATGGGGGCGTGGCCTGGACGAGCTAGGAGATGGCAGCCTGAGAGAACAGCTCCCGCCGTTGCATCCCTTATCACCGATTTTAACGGAGGTAACTTTCAGTTTTACACCCGCTGCACATAATGGGAACGTCCTCCCGCCACACGTCGGCCTCTCGGTCCCACTCACCTCATGAAAATCCCGGGAATCCGAGTCAAAATATCCCTGAAATGTTCAGGTCACAGAGAAGCAATATGGCGTGGTCCCGCCACAGCTCCTCACAGGATTTAGGATCGCACACACCGGGACAATTACTCACACCTCAGGGATCATACCCTCCGGCTGCGGGTCTGACAGAGAACCCTCAACCTCCCGGTCTAAACATACACGACCTGAGGGCTATCGCAAATGATATTAAGGACACTCTGTCAGCCGCCATTGCTGAACTCAGAATGGATATTCATACACTAACTGACAGGGTGGTTGAAGTTGAAAAAACCTCTGCCAAACATGATATCGTCCTCCGCAAAGCCACAAGGAAGATAGATACACATACCCTGCAACTTAGAGAAGCACAACGCCGCATTGAGGACCTCGACAACCGAGGTCGCAGGCACAACCTCAGAATATGATGGATGACAGAAGCCATTGACACTGAACACTTAACCCCTGCAGTATCTGAACTGTTTAATGGCTTACTTGACAGACCACCTCAGACCAGAATTGAAATGGAAAGGATCCATAGGGCATTGCGCCCAAAAGGCAGAGAAAATGACCCACCAAGAGACATTATCTGCTGTATTGTAGATTATAAATTGAAAGAAGATATCTTGAAGCAGGCGAGAAACAAACACCCACTACAATACCAGGGTGCACATATTCAGATCTTCCAAGACCTATCAGGCATCACCCTGCAGCATCGCAGGGACCTGAAACCACTACTCGATGTGTTACGCACTCATGGCATTCTATATCGGTGGAAATTCTCGTTCTGCCTAGCTGCCACTCATTTAGGCCGCACAGCCTTCCTCAAAGTGCCAGAGGACTTGCCTTATTTCTGTGACAGCCTGGGCATACCCCTTGTAGAGGTGCCGGCATGGTATGCGGAATTCCGCCATTACACCAGCGGGAAACATTCCCCTTATGAAGAACCGATGGAGGCGCAAGTCTCGCAACCTCGCCGACGGAGATCCCCATCGGACGACCGAGCCCATGCGACATCTCAAGGATTCCAGCGCGGTAACGGCCGCATGCTCTCACCGAGGACCCGGAGAGCCCGCAGAGACTTTTAAGGTCTGTTATACTTTACAAGTTTTCGGAACTCCCAGTCAAACAGACAGGCTTCATGTCTCTCCGCAGCCGCCACATTCCTTTTAGTGCTTAGCGCGGAGACCGGCCTCATAGTTTTCAGCTAATGATCTATTTTCTGAACGTCGGACTGTTACCACAAAGTTAGCCTCTACAAGGAGAACACCATTTAGCCTTCCCGTGCCATGTCTATCACTTAACTATTACCACTCTTTGCTGTTCTATGTCTGGCGAATAGACAACGGCAGTGTTTTATGTCGGCTATGACACTGGCTCCCCACACACAGAATGAGCACCAAAATTTCTGACAAGTGGACTTACTCTTCCTTCACCAACGCAGGACAGACTCCAGACAACAGATCGACATGCATCTTAAGACTAAATAACCGGATAGTACATATCTACAGTCAAGCTTTAATACCTTTTTTATGTCGGTTAAGGGCTTAGGTAATGTTTGTTTGTTAAACGTTTTGATCTGGGTAAGAATGCTCATATTAAGACTAGATGTTATAGTTCTCCAAGGGTTTGGTTTTGGTTGTAATACCTCTATACGGGCACAGAGACCGCTATTCCACAGTAGTGCATGCTTGCGGGTAACAATTGATCTCCAGAAATCACTTAACCAATGAAGTGACAGGTTCCCCCTTACGCTCAACCAGACACATAACAAGCTCGCGACTCGGTGCAGTCTACTGTTCACTTTAGATACCTCCCCCCCTCCTTAGATAGTCAACACCCCCTCTCTCACTGCTGCCCCTTCACACATCCCCTCTCTGCTAGATTCAAACTTGCAACAGGCTCGTACGCTTTTGGTCAAGACTCAGTGACATGGTAATTCTACATTTAGAAAAACTAGTTGTCGAATCTGAATATTTCTTCTCATACTCATACGGGGGAGGTAGCAGTAATCCGCAGACAAATTCATGCTGTACTACACACATTGAATAACACACCCCCTCTCAACCTAGCATCCTAGGTTGGATTTCTGGAGATCTCAAAACATATATTGTTTAATGTCACTGCATATCCCCGCAATGAGGAGAGGCAATTTCCGAATGCATTGCCAGGAACAAACGGGGGAGGGGCCAAGAGGGTTAATCAATTATATAGATGGAAAAAAATAATAATAATAATAAAAAAAAATAAAAAAATAACTAAAACCTAGAAAGTTATAAATAAGGGAACACGGCCCTACTGTGGAATGCCTAGGCTCACTAGTAAGAATGTAGAACCTGGTTTATGTTGCTTGTTATGATTTGTTATGAAACTCCCTTTTTAGTAGTACTCAAATGAAGGAAACGTCTTTCAAACCATTGATGGTCAGGAGATGTATATACATCCATCCCTATAGACAACATTCTATATGACATATCTCACTACGCTGTATATAACTCTATGCGACCAGCACACCCAATAATAACACAACAATGATTTAGGTGACACCTACACCTTCGAGACCGTATCCCTGAGGTTTCAATTATTTCAATTATTTCGAGTATCTCATTTATCCCAATTATCACACTCCTTCAAGGGACTTTCTGTCATTTTTCATCCATCTAAATACTGACTTATTGGTTTTACATTTTTAAGTGGTTATCAACACGCATCAGGCTGATATATCTAACTATATATTCTTATTTGTATCACCTCTTACGACATCCTCCACACATGGATCGCAACGGCGGGATATATCCCCTTTACATAGCTCACAAACTATCTCCTACGTTTGTTACATCCCAACCCCCCATCAGTGCTGTAAGAGATCCAGCTGGTCAACTTTTCAAAGATACAGCACTGTACGAATCTGACCTATCTCGGTATAGAATAGGTTAGCTAAGTTACCCTTTCCCTCACCCACCTATCTCCGCCCAAGTCTCCTTGCTTTTTTGCTTCTATAAATTCACACTACCGGTACTATATCTTCACCGTAGGGATTTACTTATTGCTGGTCACGTTCTTGAATCAGACGCTTACGCCCCACATCTGACATGGCAGCTACAGATTCCTATCGACATGGGAAACACAACCCTCAAATGCCCCAGAAGGATTTAAAGATAAAGATATGTTCAATAAATATTAGAGGACTAAACACCCCAGAAAAAAGGTCACAACTCTTATACACGTTACAGAGACACAAAACACACATAGCTTTCATACAGGAGATGCATTTTCGCACTGATAACATTCCTAAACTGGGTAATTATCGCTACCCCATTGTATACCATGCTTCCAATGACACATCAAAAACAAAAGGAGTCGCAATTTTAATATAAAAAAATTGTCCTTTACATATATCGGACACTAAACAGGACCCTAACGGCAGATACTTGTTCCTCAAAGGAACCTTATACAACAAACCCATCACCCTGACAAATATCTACGCTCCTAACAAACAACAAGTCACATTCTTTAGAGAAACTCTACAAGCACTCACTGAATTCTACTCGGGGGTTCTTGTGGTAGGTGGAGACTTCAATGTCACGATAAACCCGCAACAGGTTTCCTCCACAGGTACAACCTCACTTCCCTACAGGGCGCTCAGAGCCATTAAGAAGCAACTACAGGAACTGACCCTTCACGACACCTGGCGCACATTACACCCAAACGATAGAGATTTTACTTTCTACTCATCTTCCCACAACAAATATTCTAGAATCAATCATTTCTTCATTTCCCAAACTGATTTACCCCTTCTCCAACAAGCGACCATAGAACCTATGATACTCTCTGATCATAATCCCATTTCAATCTCACTGACTTTCTCACTATCTCCACATGCCCATTTGATATGGAGGCTAGACGGCTCACTACTGACAGATCCTGACCTCACACAACGAATCTCCACCCGACTTATCCAATACTTTCAGGACAACTCATTGGACGAACCTAATCCGCCCACCATATGGGCAGCACATAAATGTGTGATAAGAGGAGACTTCATCTCCATTGCCGCTTTCCGTAATAAACAAAGACGAGCCCATATCAATACCCTCTCATCCAAAATACATACATTAGAAAGGGCACATAAATTATCCCTAGCCACTAAATCCCTCGAAGAACTCTTACGAGCTAGAGAAGCTTTGAGAGAAGAAATGAACAAGGCACTAAGACGCAAATACATTTTGCAGAACAAATTATACTATGAATTCGGCAATAAATCGGGGAAACTATTAGTGAAAGCGTTGCAACACAAGAAAGCATCCTATAACATACATGAATTTAAGAATCCAGCCGGGAAATCCTTTACTTCACCAGATGACATAGCCACGCAATTTGTGAACTACTTCACTAAACTTTACAATTTACCCACCCCAAAAATGACTGACGGCGACCAAGATAGGCAGTCTGCTATCTCTGCCTTCCTCTCACAATATGGCATACCACCTATCTCTACTGATGACTCCAAGACCCTTGATTGCCCTATTACCATAGAGGAAACAATGGCGGCATTGAAACAACTCAAAACAGGAAAGAGTCCCGGTCCAGACGGACTTACCGTCGGTTACTATAAAACATTTCAAGATATACTCGCCCCCCAGTTCACAAAAGCTTTTAATTCATTGGCCTCTTCTCCACACGGCAATATAGACCTATTAGAGGCACATATCACCCTAATACCAAAACCAGGCAAAGATGATACCTTAGTCACCAACTATAGGCCCATATCCCTCCTAAATGTAGATTTGAAACTCTACGCGAAAATTCTTGCTAACAGAATACTCCCCATTCTCCCTAAATTGATCTCCCTCGACCAAGTTGGATTTGTCCCTGGCAGGGAAGCCAGGGATAACACCATAAAAGCCATCCTCATACATCATCATCTTTCCTCATCCTCCCCTACCAAACAACAAGGTTTTTTTCTGTCGCTTGATGCGGAGAAGGCGTTCGACAGGGTGGCATGGGACTATATGTCTGCAACGTTGCAAGCTTTGGGGTTCCCAACACTCTTTATAGGAATGATATTAGCACTATACTCATCACCCACGGCTAGGATACGAGTCAATGGTCGCCTGTCGGACGCATTCTCCGTTTCGAATGGTACTCATCAGGGATGCCCACTATCACCCATCATTTTTATCATCACCTTAGAACCATTATTGCATAAAATCAGGGCAAATCTCGATATAAAAGGAATAGATATTAACTCCAAACAATACAAGACTGCAGACTACGCTGATGACATCCTCCTATTCCTTTCGGAGCCCCTGATCTCCATGCCCAATCTCCTAAAAGACTTTGCTACCTTTCACAGCCTGTCCAACTTTAAAATTAATTTCACGAAATCCAAGGCCCTTAATATCTCTCTCCCGCAGAGGATAGTAACGCAATGTAAGCTGAACTTTCCATTTCAATGGGAGCCTCATGCCCTTACTTATTTGGGAATACAACTACCGACACATTTAAATGACCTTTATGATAGCAACTACCTCCCGATATTCGCTAACATACAAAAAGATCTCCTCAAATGGACTTCGGGCCATTTTTCCTGGTTTGGAAGGATTGCGATCGTAAAGATGAATATACTACCCAGATTATTGTATCTCCTACAGACTGTACCAATCAAACTTCCCACCTCCTTTTTCAACACGTATAAAAAAATTTGCAGGAACTTCATTTGGACAGCGAAATCCCCTAGATTAAGCTGGTAAAAATTAACCACCCCCAAACTAAAAGGTGGTTTGAGTCTTCCCGACATCCAGAAGTACCACTCAGCATGCCATCTCACAAGGATAATTGATTGGCATATTCATCAATCCACTAAAGCTTGGGTTGACCTTGAAGACTCCTTTGCTCCAATTCCTCTTACCCATTTACCATGGATTTCTCCACGAGCTGAACCGAAAGAATACACATCACACCCACTAACAGGATCTACACTTGCCACCTTTAGACAAATTTCCCAGACACTTCATTGGCGCCCTTCCCCAGGACCACTCACCCCTTTAGTTGACAACCCTGACTTCGAACCAGGAATACAACCACACGTCCAAACCCCATACACAGAAAAAAACACCTCTTAGAACCTCACAATTTTTCCATAATGGAAAGCTGGTTCCTTTTAACACACTACTCTATCACTTTCCGGAATACCACGTACCATTCTTAAAATTCCTCCAAATTAGACACTTCCTGAATGAGGCCAGACCCACATCCCAATGGTATAGAGACCTGACATCATTTGAATCACTCTGCACTAGCTCATTGCTACAAAAACACCTTATCTCAGAAATGTATTCACTCCTCTTCAGTGAGTATGACCCCAAAATAAATACAACTAACCAAAAATGGGAAGTGGAATTAGGGTTAGACCTCTCTTCTGAAGAATGGATAGACATATATGACCACATCCATAAGGGTTCCATAAATGTATCAACACAGGAAAACTCCTACAAACTTTACTCGAGATGGTATAGAACTCCAGACATTATTCATCGATATCACCCATCTATCTCACCCCTTTGTTGGAGATGCAACGCCGCCGAAGGTTTGTTGCTCCACATATGGTGGAATTGTCCACAAATTAAACTACTTTGGCAAACAGTACATGAGACGATAACTTATATCACGACCTATGCCCTCTCCTTTACGCCGTCACAATACCTCCTACATCACTCATCAATTCCACAATACGTGTACAAAAAATCCCTTGTACTTCATCTCGTGAACGCCGCGAAACAATGTATACCAGTATTGTGGAGAAGTTCTGACCCGCCTACTGTTGCAATGTGGTTCAAACGAATCGACAAAATATCTGAATTGGAAAATCTAATTCATCAAGCTAACGACAACCCCTCTAAATATGGGAAAATCTGGGCGTGTTGGACGCACTTCAGGGCTTCCCCAAAATACCAAGAGCTCCTTCACAACTCATAATACCACCTTCATATATAGGACAGATTCTATGGTTCTTTGTGGCTGCCATGTTAGTTATACTGGTTTAGTTTGTACAACATTACCTCTATGAAAGCTGTACAAGCCTCAATATATAATCTTTAAAAACTAGATGACCATGACCTACTTTGCAATCCCTAGAAGTGAAAAGACCCCTTTCAAGATACTAAGTACCAGCTTTATCACTGATAAACGCTTTACCTTATTTACTTGGGCTCCCCCAACCCCTGCAAGGCAAATGATTAGATATCCCTCAATCCCACTCCTATTAGGAAGGCGTGAGGTGAACTACTACAGGTATATGTAGATTAAAAATCTTGATACAATCTGTGCGACTTTTATCGCCGTATCCCTCGCACAGCATGCTCCCATCAGGGGTGCGAGATGGAATACTGGCATTCCTCAATCTACCTAACAGACACATACCATCCTCAAGGCCTACTGAATGCACAAAAGTTATTTACTAGTCTAACTTAATTTTATTTTACAGTTTATATTCTGATATGTTATGATCTTGAGTATGATCATTCCTATTTTTAGTATATCGCAAATATGTATACGATACTGTTTTTCAATGCGCAATACACTTTGTCTATTAATCTTTTATCCAACACAACTGTGTTGATTGTACTCTATGAGAATTGTTATTGTACCATTTATTGCTTTCTCAATAAAAATTATTTGAAACAAAAAAAAAAATATAGGAAAATGCATATGGCCTAAACAATGGTGTTTTAGAGGGGCAAAAAAAATGTTTGATACGAACGAATAATGGGCCCATGAACATTAAAATTGATATTTGAAACTGTACAATTAAGAAAAGCATATGGAGCAGCACGAACGTAATAAAGACAAAAAGAATAGGAACACAGCACAACTACTTACTTTTTTGCAGCACTCTCCAGATCTTTCAGTACTGCTCGGGCTCTCTTAATTTAAGGTCCGACCACCGCTTCCTTAGCTAATCTTTCGATCGTCGTACCCCGAAATTCCTGTGCAGACTTTTGACCACTTTCGCCATGATCTTGGCCTTTCTGATATTGGGGTTGGGGTAAGGCCCATACTTTCTGTCATAGTCGGCCCTCTTCAGGATGTCCACCATCTCCAACATCTCCCCAAAGGACATATTTGTGGCCTTAAATTCTTCTCTGGATCGGGATGTTTCTGTCTCCGGGCTTTCCTCCACCTCCTCCTCGTTGCTATAATTAGCACGCACCTGCTGTGACTCCGCCATGTGCTCTTCATCCACTGCGCCAAACGAAAAGGGGCGGGGAATAGACTAGAAAGAACGTCAGGGGCTGGCAGAGTTACACGCATGCGCAGTGTATATAAAGCATAACACACATGCGTATTACGTACGATCTGTGAGCGGAGGAAGGAGCATTGATGCGCCGATCGTAAGAACGAAGGTAAGAGACAAACTTGTGCCTATACTGCTTCTAGATTGAGGCCTATATTGTAACAAGATTAGGAGAGTTTTGTCTGATATTAGGCTTTGTCTTGTGTTGTGTCTTGCAGTGAACATGGATATCTTATTTAAAGATAATGACTTCATGTCACTATTCATTGATATGTTAAGGGAGCTGCCATGTCTGTGGGAGAACAACCACCCACATTATAAGAACCAAACAAAGAGGAAGGCAGCGCTGGATCAATTGTTGGAAATTGTGAAGCAGGTGATCCCCACGGCAGACATCACATATTTGAAGATCTTAATTGGTGGCCTGAGGAGCACATATGTAAGGGAGCGCCAGAAAGTCCTGGATTTGCAGAGATCCGGAGCAGCAGATAACATCTATGTCCCCAGGATGTGGTACTATAACAGGCTGCATTTTCTGGCAAGCCAGACTGAACCCAGGCCATCCCTCTCCAGTCTTCCTTCCACGCTTCCTTCTCCCCCCTGCTGAGGCTTCTGACGCCCAACCTGGGCCTTCCAGGCAACAACATGTGGAGGAGCCCGGATTGAGCCAGGTATAGCATTCCTCTAAATATTTCTGCTTGTCCAATCAATGATGTTAACTAGATGTTAGTTTGGAGTACTAATTTAGGATTGTGATTGATGAAGCCAAAACTAAAAACATGTCCCTTTTTCATACACAGGGAAGTCGCAGCCAGGAGGTGGCCGGGCCAAGCCGGCTGCCTGATATGCCGGTCCCTCCACTCCCCCTGGAAAGAGAAAGTGGCAGGAGGGGGAGTGCCCTAGAGGAGGCTGCCAGAGGACTCTTTTGGAGGGCTACAGAGGTCCTGGGAGCACCACACACCGTGGAGGAGGACATTGCTGCCACCATTGCCTCTAAAATGCAGAGGATGGAGAAGGGACAACAACTCATGTGTGAGTCGCTCATATTGGAGGCTCTTAATAAAGGTATGAGGGGCCAAATTATATCTCAGACACACCTTTGCGAACTCACAGATAGTCCTCCTCCTCCTCCTGCAGGTCCTCCTCCTTCTCCTCCAGGTCCTCCCAGTCCTCCTCCTCCTCCAGGTCCTACTCCTCCTCCTGCCACATCTCCAACAGCACAGCCACAGCCCGGAAGGAAGCGTGGAAGGAAGACCAGAAAGTGAGGACCCTGGATCCAGTCTGGTCGGCCAAAAGATGCAGCCTCTTGTGGTACCACAGCCTGGAGACACAGATGTCATCTGCTGCTTTCTGGATCTCTGCAAATTCTGGACCAGACTGCCCTCCCTTACATATGGACTCCTCAGGCCACCAATTTTGATGTGCAAGAATTGATGTCTGCCCTGGGGGTCCCAGGCTTCGCTAATTTCTCCTGTTGATCCAGTGTTGCCTCCCTCTTTGTTTGGTTCTAAAGCCCTTAATAAAGGAATTTTTGTTTGAATTATACTTGCCTATGTCTGTTTTACTTCAAAAAGGACAGTTGGTTTGTGAGGATTCAGGTACATATCAAAAATACAATGTGAAATTAACAAGGGACACCAACAACAAACAATCTCCTTGAGATTAAATAATAAAAGATTTCAATGGTGTTGTGGTAACTTGACACACAAAACACACACAAAAATAGTCTGGAGTAAAACTAAAAACAACATTAAACAAAGATCAGCCTTGGAAAAAATACAAACATAAAATCTAACCCAAAAATGGCTTAAAATCAAACAAAAAAAAACAAAAAAAAAAAATTCTGTCAGATGTGACAAATAACAATATATTCAGGGAATCCCAATAAAAAAACAAAAAAAATAAGTTTGTGAGAATCGTGTGTGAATATGAGCAGCAAAACTACTTAATTCTTTTCACATTATAAAGAAGAAGAGAGTGCGCTGTATTAAACCATTTTTACCATTGCAGCGTGACGAAAGTGCTGTATCCATTGCGAACGCTAAGTTTACCAGAACGAGCTGTTCCGTGTCGGAATTTCTTCTGAGCATGCGTGGCACTTTGTGCGTCGGAACAGGCCACACACGGTCAGAATTGACGCGATCGGATTTTGTTGTCGGAAAATTTTATCTCCTGCTCTCAATCTTTGTGTGTCGGAAAATCCAATGGAAAATGTCCGATGGAGCCCACACACGGTCGGAATTTCCGACAACACGCTCCGATCGGACATTTTCCATCGGAAAATCTGAGTGAACAAGTCTTGCTTTTTGTTTGCTGGGTTGCATTTTTGGGGCTTTTCCTTTTAGTTTTTCAATCACCTTTTTCTGTCACTTTTTAAATATTTTTTTTTTTTTTTGTTTGTTTCTCTGATTCCTTCAGGCTATCAATTAAGGGGGGTGGTTAATTGCTCACAGGTGCCTATATAACTGTGTGTAGGACTCCTTCTGAGTCTGCTCAGTGTGAGGCTGTGGAACTCAGTCCAAGTAGAACTGGTCTAAGTGGTCAGTTAAAAACCAGAGTTAGAGTGAACAAGTCTTGCTTTTTGTTTGCTGGGTTGCATTTTTGGGGCTTTTCCTTTTAGTTTTTCAATCACCTTTTTCTGTCACTTATTAAATAGCTTTTTTTTTCTCTAGTTCCTTCAGGCTATCAATTAAGGGGGGTGGTTAATTGCTCACAGGTGCCTATATAACTGTGTGTAGGACTCATTCTGAGCCTGCTCAGTGTGAGGCTGTGGAACTTAGTCCAAGTGGAACTGGTCTAAGTGGTGAGTTAAAAAACAGAGTTAGAGTGAACAAGTCTTGCTTTTTGTTTGCTGGGTTGCATTTTTGGGGCTTTTCCTTTTAGTTTTTCAATCACCTTTTTCTGTCACTTTTTAAATAGCTTTTTTGTGTTTGTTTCTCTGGTTCCTTCAGGCTATCAATTAAGGGGGGTGGTTAATTGCTCACAGGTGCCTATATAACTGTGTGTAGGACTCATTCTGAGCCTGCTCAGTGTGAGGCTGTGGAACTCAGTCCAAGTGGAACTGGTCTAAGTGGTGAGTTAAAAACCAGAGTTTAAAACAGGAGTTTATAACAGGGGTCATAGTACCTGTGTAGTGTGAGTACCTGAGTGTATCTGAGTAGTGTGTGTGGATCATTAGTACTTGTGTATTGTGTACTGTATACTTGAGTATTGCGAGTGCACGTAGATCTGCAACTGTTCTGCGATTGCACGTAGGTCTGTGAGTACCTGTGTATTGTCTTGTTGTGTACCTGTGTATTGTCTTGAGTATAAGTGCCAGGAAGCTAGCTGTTAGGTAATTTGGACAGGGTAAAATCCCCAAATCCTCACTAAATTTAATAGGTACGATGCCCGGCGGGTGTGGAGAGGCGACTCTTTGTACATCTTGCTGCATGTATGCGTTCCTTGATCATCCGATCGAGGGCGAATACTGCTGTGCAAATGTAAGCACACTGTTTCCCTGGAAGCCCAGGTTCTGAATCTGGGGAAGCAACTGTCAGCACTGAGAAGTCCCTCCATACTAAAGGAGAGCCAGGAACGTACATGACAGGTACCGGCAGGGGCCAGCACAGAGGCGGGTGGAGACAAAGAGGTGCAGGCACTAGCAAAGAGCAGATGGGTGACAGTCAGGAGGGGTAGAGGGGGAAGTGCCAGGGAGGCCGATCCAGGACTGGAGCATCCCAATAAGTACGCTCCATTGAGTGACATTGGTGAAACCAGTCAGGGACCAGCACTGCTGGAGCTGAGGGACTCTCCTAGCTGCCGGGGAAGAACTCCTCCAGTGAGAGTGGGGGGGGCAGCAAAGGGAAAGGAAAGACAGATTCTGGTGGTAGGGGACTCAATTCTTAGAAGGACAGAGAGGGCAATCTGTAACCAAGACCTGAAGCGCCGAACAGTATGTTGTCTACCGGGCGCTCGGGTTCGGCACATCACGGATCTTGTGGACAGATTACTGGGAGGGGCTGGGGAAGACCCGGCTGTCATGGTGCATGTTGGCACCAATGACAAAGTCAGAGGCAGATGGAGTGTCCTAAAGAACGATTTTAGGGACTAAAATTAAGGAAAAGGACCTCCAAGGTAGTATTATCAGCAATACTACTGGTACATCGAGCCACACCAGAAAGGCAGAGGGAGATTAGGGAAGTAAACAAGTGGCTGAAGAGCTGGTGTAGTAAGGAGGGGTTTGGGTACCTGGAGGACTGGGTCGACTTCTCAGTCGGTAACCGGTACTATAGAAGGGACGGACTAATTAATTGCCTTAAATGTAATTATTTTTGGCACAATCAAGCATTTCATAAACAAGCTATAGGCATTGCAATGGGTGCTAAGTTCGCACCAAGCGTGGCCAATGCGTTCATGCCCAGTGGGAAGAGCAATCCATCTATAAAGACACCCTACCAGAACTCACCCTATATAAAAGATATATTGATGATGTCATTATTGTTTGGATGGGTAAAAGAGAAGCACTAGAACAGTTTCTAGAGAAACTAAACCGAAATGAAAAGAACATCCATCTATCGTGGAAAATCGATGAAAAAACAGTGGAATTTCTCGATTTACAAATCAGTCTGGAAGAAGATAAATTGGTCATCAAAACCTTTTTCAAACAAGTAGACATGAATAGCTACCTATCCACAGACTGTTGCCATCACAGAACATGGCTATACAATATACCGAAAGGACAATTTGTCCGAATTAAAAGGAATTGCACGAGAGAAAAAGACTACAAGGAACAGGCTGAATCAATTGGGTCCAGGTTTAGAGAGAAAGGATACGAACCCACTTGGATTAACCAACAAATAGAAGAAGTAAACAACATAGACAGGATAAAAATGCTTGAAAAGCACCCTCAAAAAACATTGTATCAAGAAACACCGAGTCTCATCTTAGATTACAGTGTACAACACAAACAAGTATCACGTATCATTCAACGACATTGGCACATCCTTAAAAATGACAAAGATCTCAGTAAAATATTACCAGAACAACCAAACATCATCTACAAAAAAGCACCAACTATTAGAAATATAGTAGTAAAATCAGTCGTTGAACCCCCACAACAAGTGCCATACTCCTTCTTTTCAGGCAAAGGCTTTTACCCTTGCAGAAACTGCTTTGCATGCAGACACGCTCAGAAGTTTCAGGGTAAAAGACAGGAATTTACATGTACCACAACACAAGAAACCCACAGAATTAAGGATTTTGTGGGCTGCCATACAGAGGGGGTGGTATATGTACTGCAGTGCAGTTGCCAACTACAATATGTAGGACGAACCAAGAGAGCCCTCAAAACAAGGATTAAGGAGCACATTCAAAATATTAAGAAAGGTAACCCCAAACACAATGTATCAAAACATTTTGCGATAGCACATAATAGAGACCCTTCGCAAATGCAATTTTGGGGGATCGAGAAATATAAAAGCTCATGGAGAGTGACAGTGACTGTTGAAATGTGTTCTGTAACCTTCACCTAACACACAGACACTTCTCCTACTAAACGCTCTCTACTCCCCCCTCCCTTTTCAAGGTTTTACTTTTGCAATTGTTCTATTCGCTAGTTTTTAATAATATATTTCTATTTGTTAGCTTTTAATAACATATTGCTATTTGTTAGTTTTTAATAACATCTCACACCACCCCTTTCTTATCTATGTATAAAATAACATGTAATAATAAATTTTTCACTGAACGGACATATTAAACACGGTGATTGAGTCCTGCTAGAGAATATATGAACCGAAGGTACGGTTCTGCCTATACTGAGCCCCTAGATAAATGGGTAGAATGGACAAAGGGAACAGCTAAACCTTTAAAATCTGAAGGGACTTTTGATTTAAAAGTATGGCAAACTTTTCTGCACAATTATGGCCCACTACTGTGCAGTGAAGGAACGTGGAGAATAGCTTGCACATGGGAGACAGAAGCTAAAGTAGCAAATCAAACTGGCTTGACGGAGATATTTAATAAAAGTACTGCCCAAATTTACTACGTTTGGCCAGAAGACTCTGTAGAGGAAGACCCCCCCACCTTATGTGGCTGCCAGTTTGGCTTTAAGGGGTCCACGCTCAAAAGCAAAATAATTAGATTCCATGGAACACACAAAAGATGAGCTATGCAATATAGTAGAGAGCAGAGGTTTAACAGCCCCATATCAACCTACAAAGAGGGATTTGGCTCGTATTCTAGAAACAGATGATTGGCATAAATCAAAAGGCACATATGCAAACCTAGATCTCTCTAAACTTAAGGCTTTGGCCAGAGAAAGAGAGATAGAGTCTGAACTTCCGAAGCAAACCATAATTTCCAAATTGTGGCAGCAAGAGAGAAGGAAGGGAGATGCCAGCCCTTCTGCCCCTGGCATAGAGAAATCTGTTGCAGTTTATCCTGTCAGAACTCAATTAGTTTTTGAAGGTGATGCTGTTGACAGTAAGTCTCAAATTAAATGACATGTACCTTTTAGTCCCCAAGATATGAGAGCCATATTAGAGGGATTGGGAGATCCTAGAAAGAATCCAATTGGGTTTGCAAACAAACTTAGTGCTGCACAGGAAGCATATGAGGCTTCTGCTACTGACATTCATCAGCTTCTTATTAAAGCAGTGGGAAGCAACATGTCTGGCTATATACTTAAAGAATGTGGTCTAGACGTCAAAAATCTAGGTAAGATGGTTAGTGGACGGGAGGTTTGTGAGAAATTGAAGGAAAAATTGCCCCAAATATATGGACAAACCAGACATGCTGAATTTATGAATGCTAAGCAAGGGAAAGAGGAAGCAGCAGGGGCTTATTGGAGGCGGTTAAGTGATATGGCTGAGGAAGCAGGCATTAAAATAGAGGAAGAGAAGGCGGAAGAAACTGCAAGTCCATCTACACAACTGGTGAAACACAGGTTTCTTGATAGTTTAATACCCCAGTTACAAGAAAAGTTGTTCACAGCAAGGCCTGAGGCAGGCAATATGTCTATTCGAGACGTCCTGCCTATCATGTTGTCCATAGAAAACAGGATTAACCAAAAAGACAGCAAACCCAAGGTAATGTACATGGGGAAGCAGAGAGGAAAAGGAAGAGGAAGAGGCAAAGGCAATTTCAGAAATCATGGCAATCGGGGACCAATTATATGCTACAATTGTGATGGAGAAGGACACATAGCCCAATTCTGCCATCTTCCTGACCGTAGACTAGAAAAGAGCTTAGAGGCCCCTCATGCTGATCCCAGTTCTCTGCCAAAAGCAGTGGATCAGGCATAGGAAAATGGTATGCCAGTATCAATCATGTTAAATAGGGGAGACAATGGTCCCGAGGCCAGAGTAAAAGTATTTTTACAAGAACTCCCCTATCCTGGAGGAGAAACAGAATTAACCTGTTTAATTGATACTGGTGCAAGCCGAAGTGTTTTTAATATAGAGGACTTACCTCCAGGATTATTATCTACAAATGTTATCTCTGGTGTTGGCCTAACCGGGACCTCTACTGATTTGGTTGAGTCCAAGCCACTTAAACTCAGGCTAGGACAGCAAACAGAAATTGTCACTAAAGTGTTAGTTTCAGACACAGTTCCTACCAATCTTTTGGGAGCTGACATTTTGAACCAAATTTTAGCAAACATAGACTACACTCCTACAGGAGTCCAAGTGGTCAGTAGTCTATCAGGAGAAGTTTTAAATTCTGCCTGTGGAGTATTTTTAATCCAAGACTCCACTCTGCCATTTCCACCATAATTGAAAGTGATTCCCACTGAATTATGGGCCACCAGCAAATATGATGTAGGTCTGCTGGATTGCACACCAGTCATGATAAAAATTAAACCAGGAGCCCATCTCCCACAGATTAAACAGTACCCACTGAGTATTGCTCAGACTGAGGGGATAAAGGATCAAATCACTCAAATGAAAGCAGCAGGGGTTGTTGTACCAATTAAGTCCCAGGTCAATTAAAGCAGATACAGGAAAAGGATGGGTGGAAGCTTTGACATTAGCCCTATCTGTATGAACTACCCCTAAACAACCACATGGGCTGTCTCCCTATGAGATTTTATTTGGAGGGCCACCCAAAACAGGGCTATATTTTCCCCAACAGTTGCAGGCTTCTCACTCTAATCTGTTAGAATATGTTCAGATTTTGCAAAGAACATTGAATAAAATACATGAAGGTGTTTATAAATCTATCCCCGACCCAGATTCTGTTTCAGGTATTCACAGAATCCAACCAGGTGACTGGGTGGTGGTCAAGCGACACGTCAGAAAGCCACTAGAACCAAAATTTGACGGACCACATTTGGTGCTTTTAACAACCGGTTCTGCTGTCAAGTTGGAAGGAAAGCCCACCTGGATTCACGCCAGTCACTGCAAGAAAATCCTGAAGTGATGATATCCTTTGAAAAAAAGATGATAATGTTTCTTTTCTTTTTGTTGTTTGTGAGAACTGAGACATGGAAAAATAACCCTTTCATCCAAATGTTAAAATTGTATGCAACCCATAGCAACGCTAGTAACTGCTGGGTGTGTTCTCACTTACATCCCCAAACAGGAACAATACCCATGATAGCAATGCCTCTCAATTTCACCGATCTAAACAGGACCAGAATAAATGGCTCATACATAGTCTCCACAGCTAATGAACACAGATCAGTAACTTTGATGGTTTCGAAACAGATAAACACTCCACAGATTTGTTTAAACATTACATGCCCGTTTAACACTAAATGTACACGGTTGGGCAATTCAGATTGCAGCGGAGCAAAAATTACAGTTTATGGAGGAGACTATGGTCAATATTATTACATCCCAGACCCGGAACTAAATAGAACCCTTTATAGTACAAATTGCTCACAGTTTCCAATATGTGAAAATATCGGTTTCCTGAGATTCCATGTTATTGCTTCCAGTTTTTTAGGAGCAGGCATACCGTCCATACGTAGAGGGTTATATTATATATGTGGAAATAAAGCTTATGCCTGGCTTCCTACTAATCTTACAGGTACATGTTATATTGGGAAGTTAGTACCTACTTTGGCTGTTCGCAAAGATACAGTGCGACCAGATCAAGGTCCAGAATACCCTTTAGTGTTCAAAAGAGAGCTGTTCACTGAAGGCGACATGGCATGGTCATGGTTCCCTTCCTGGACAGGATGGGGAATTGAAGCAATGAAAAGACTAAATAATTACACTAGAATTGTAGATGAGATTATTAACCTTACTACCACTGATATAGGTTTATTAAATGAAGAAATGGCTCAGCTTATAAAAGTAGTATTAGAGCACAGAATAACGCTAAATTATCTCACTGCAGCTCAAGGTGGGATGTGTAAGATATTTCGCACTGACTGTTGTATATACATTTCTGATAATGAGGACATTATTAAAGGGCATCTTGCTAAGATAAGAGAACTACAGAATAAGGCCAGAGATATTGCTAAAGATGGATGGAACCCCTTTCAGGGTTTAGGTGGTTTTGGTGAGTTTTTATATGGCATAGCAACATGGTTACAGAAACTAGGCGCTTACATTGTGATGTTCCTATTTCTCATGTTTGTTATTTACTTCCTCATCAGGCTATGCCTCTGTGTGACTACCCGCTGTACCAACAAATGTACCACCAGCCCTGATGAACCCGATATTGTGAGAAAGCTAGGAGAGAGCTGAACAGGACGCCGTCTCTCTGCGCCAATGTAACAAGAGTTACCAGCAATCGGCTGAACGTAACGCGGAGAAGAATGGTGTCAAATAAACAAAAGGGGGGAAATGACATGGACATTCATTGTACTGTTCATTTAAGCACAAGAGAATCCATTTTGTTCTCACTGTTGAAATGTGTTCTGTAACCTTCACCTAACACACAGACACTTCTCCTACTAAACGCTCTCTAATCCCCCCTCCCTTTTCAAGGTTTTACTTTTGCAATTGTTCTATTCGCTAGTTTTTAATAATATATTTCTATTTGTTAGCTTTTAATAACATATTGCTATTTGTTAGTTTTTAATAACATCTCACACCACCCCTTTCTTATCTATGTATAAAATAACATGTAATAATAAATTTTTCACTGAACGGACATTTTAAACACAGTGATTGAGTCCTGTGAATCTGTTCCTGCAGCTGCAGTATTAACTTTGCTTTAGAGTCCCAATCAGAAATCAGTCATATCAAGAGGTAGTCACAAAATCAGAAGTATCAGTCAAAGGGAGTCATACTGGATACATACTCTACGTACACTAACACCTAGTGGAATGAACGTAGAGTTCGACCTAAATTGCTTCTTAAACAATTTTTAATATTTTCAATAATTGTAATATTTTCAATATTTTTAATATTTTTAACAATCATTTTCATAACAATTCCAATATACTTTTCAATAATTTGGGAATTTTTGATGAGTTTTTATAATGATTGAATATATCTTCTTATATGTATATTTTATTAGAAGGAGACTTTTTTTCCAATTACAAAATATTGACATATATTGTATTTATGTCAATTTTAAGAAGGTTAACATGGTTACAATAAGAATGTTTTTGATTAAATACCTGTGTATATATAATTTGAGAATACATATGTAGAGACATCTCCTTAGGGACTCAGGTTGCGACTGGTGCCCTGTTATAATATATCTCATATTATACACATATAATATAGACACACATCTAACATTATTGCATACAGTAACATTGTGGATCACTAACATCTCCAATCACCGAAAAAATGGTCGCCGTCTATGAGAATTGATTACTATAGAGACAACTGCGCATTTAAATACTATTAGTAACCACAAGAAAATGGCCGATATAGAATAGTACAAATACTTGTATACACTGTTCATAGATCAAAAGAACAGTCTCTTAGTCTTTCAACACTGCCTTGTAGTCAAACCGCATTATATTATTCCTTATTCTAAAAAGAGCACAGCTTGAGAACATACACACTTGTGTGTATCGTTCAGCTTTGCCCTCTCAAATATGGCCGCCGTCCCATACAAATTGCCACCTGCAAGATGGCCGCGACAATAGATATACATCTGACCACATCAAAAATGGCCACCAAGACACTTCCGGAAACACAATATAAATGACATCCCTCTCGGGCGAATCCGGTTCCCCAGATGAAGTCACGAGCAGTGACGTAACGCGCAGGGCGTGGCAGAGAGCAGACGTAACCGGAAGTCAGTAAGGAGGCGCCTCAGACGCCGCTCCTCAGCTTGTTTATGCTTTTATGCTGTTTTTAAACTTTTGAAATGTAAGAGACCACTTTTATTTTTGAATAAATAGAATCTTAACTAAAAATACTACACTATTGGAGGCCTCTCTCTCTCAATTCCCTGTTTATTCCACCGGACTGGTGGAGCCCAGGTGGGCAACCCCCTTCCCACCTTTATCTGATAGGTATCGGTATACAGAGATTTCAATCCAACCATCAGAGAAGCCTCACCTGGATTATTGAGAAGCCACAATACACAGGATCCAGCAACACAAATATTGGATGCTTATATTTGCTTCTTTTAAGGTGAGAGTTTAGAGAGCCCGTTTCACTGGATTTGCTCCATAAAAGGACCACTACCATCATCTTCCCATACCTTTGATCCCAGCCACAGTTACACAACACTATGAACTTTTATCCATGAAGAGAGCATGCTTATTAGCACATTTTAATCACATTTGGACTATTTTTTCATTGTTTTGAACTCTATTGTTTGCACATTTTCTTCTCAATTTGAATATATGCACAGTCTCTCCCCCTTTTTTTTAACGGTTTGCACAGCTTTGTTAGCTGCACGCACTGAGCCACATTTATGTCAACATTTATGTATATGTGATAGATTTGAAGCGCAAAGTCCTTTATAGTTTTGATTTTGCTGCAATCTTTAGAGACATCATCACTTCTTACTTTATTGACACTCTGCACATTTTTTATCCATTAATATATATATATATATATATATATATATATATATATATATATATATATATATATATTTATATATATTTATTTATGTTATTGTTGGATGTCTATACATTCCTTTACTCTATATAGCACGAGGGACACAATACATTTTACTTTGATTGTGAGAGATGACATCACTGAGGGAGCTAGAGAGGAGGTGGAACCCTTATTGGTAGAGCTCCAAAGGGATGAAGCTAAGGGGAAAATAATACTAGGAGTATGCTATAGGCCCCCTAACCTGAGGGAGGAAGTGGAGACTGATCTCCTATCACAAATTGGATTAGCAGCAAGGATGGGAAGTGTTATCATAATGGGGGATTTTAATTATCCAGACGTAGACTGGGCGGAGGGAACCGCGCATTCATTTAAGGCTCGTCAGTTCCTTAATTTCTTGCAGGACAATTTTATGGGTCAGATGGTAGACGCACCAACTAGAAATAAAACATTACTGGATCTACTGATTACCAACAATACATACCTGATCACGGATGTAGAAATACGGGGCAATTTAGGCAACAGTGATCACAGGTCAATTAGTTTCAGTATAAATCACACAAATAGGAAACATAAAGGGAACACAAAGACACTGAATTTCAAAAGAGCCAACTTCCCTAAACTACAAACCTTGCTAAAAGGCATAAATTGGGATAAAATATTAGAAACAAAGAATACGGAGGAGAGATGTGTTTGCTTTAAGAGCATATTAAATAAGGGCATTAGCCAATGTATCCCATTGGGTAATAAATTTAAAAGAGCGAACAAAAATCCTGGATGGCTTAACTCCAATGTAAAAATGCATATAAAAGCAAAGGAGAAGGCCTTCAAAAAATACCTGGTTGAGGGATCATCCTCAGCATTCAGACCTTATAAAGAATGCAACAAGAAATGTAAGGGTGCAATTAGGATGGCTAAGATAGAACATGAAAGACACATAGTGGAGGAGAGCAAAAAAAATCCCAAGAAATTCTTTAAGTATGTAAACAGTAAAAAAGGGAGGACAGAACATATTGGCCCCATAAAGAATAAGGAAGGACATCTGGTTACAAAGGATGGGGAGATGGCGAAGGTATTGAATTTATTCTTCTCCTCAGTCTTCACGAGTGAATCGGGGGCTTCAGTAACCAAAACTGCAGTGTTTATCCTCATGACACAACACAGGAAGCAACTGCATGGTTAGCAGAGGACAGAATTAAAATTAGACTTGAGAAACTTAACATTAATAAATCACCGGGACCAGATGGCTTGCATCCGAGGGTACTTAGGGAACTTAGTCAAGTGATTGCCAGACTGTTGTTCCTAATTTTTACAGATAGTCTACTGACTGGAATGGTACCAGCTGATTGGAAAAAAGCCAATGTAGCACCAATATTTAAAAAGGGCCCAAAATACATCCCTGGGAATTACAGTTAGCCTAACATCAATAGTATGTAAACTCTTGGAGGGGATGATAAGGGACTATATACAAGATTTTAGTAATAAGAATGATATCATTAGCAGTAATCAGCATGGATTCATGAAGAATAATTCTTGCCAAACCAATCTATTAACCTTCTATGAGGAGGTGAGTTGCCATCTAGATAAAGGAAGGCCCGTAGACGAGGTGTATTTGGATTTTGCAAAAGCATTTGACACAGTTCCCCATAAATGTTTACTGTACAAAATAAGGTCCATTGGCATGGACCATAGGGTGAGTACATGTATTGAAAACTGGCTACAAGGGCGAGTTCAGAGGGTGGTGATAAATGGGGAGTACTCAGAATGGTCAGGGGTGGGTAGTGGGGTTTCCCAGGGTTCTGTGCTGGGACCAATCCTATTTAATTTGTTCATAAACGATCTGGAGGATGGGATAAACAGTTCAATCTCTGTATTTGCAGACGATACTAGGCTAAGCAGGGCAATAACTTCTCCACAGGATGTGGAAACCTTGCAAAAAGACCTGAACAAATTTATGGGGTGGGCGACTACATGGCAAATGAGGTTTTTTTTTTATTTTGGGTCGGGGTTCCCCTGTGGGGAATTCCCATGCCGTTTTTATCAATGAACTTGTATCTGTATTGTCGGACCGGCAATACATTAATAGCCGTGAGTAGTTTTAAATAACTTTTTTTCCTTTGAAATGTCATTTTGCTGTCAGACTGTTCTAAACACGGGAAACATGCGCCCCTTTACAGGCATACTATAGACACCCCCCCAGCTACGAAATTTAAAGGGACATTACACTTTTATTGTTTCACTTTAAGCATTATTAAAATCACTGCTCCCGAAAAAACGTCAGTTTTTAAAACTTTTTCTTAAGTCGTCTTCCAGGATGGCACCCTGAGAGATGACTGGTCCTCCTGACAGGAAACACAATCAAGATACAGGTTAAAAACTCCGCCCCTCCCTGCACTCCTCAGTTTTTGATTGTGTTTCCCCACAGCGAAACAGTTTGTTTTTTTCTAATAGACTTAAGGCCATGGGCTGGAAGTCTCCCCCTGGGTGCCAGATTGCAGGTTTTTGGAAAGCCTCTGGGTCTGGTAGGGCTTGCTCTTCCCGGGGGTTTCTTTTCCCCTATTTCTCAGGGGGCAATGAAGAGCTCCCCATAAGAACTGGAGGACCCTGGGCACTGTGAGTCTCCAGAACTCCAGGGACCATGTTCCTGCTCCCCCCTCTCCTTACCTGACGATCTCAGGAGATGATTTTGCCGCAGATCTGTCTTTTCCCTGCACTGTATGCAGGGGTGTGCTGGGTCTCCTGGCCGCCTCAGCGCCGGCGGCTGTGTGTATTTCGGCGCCATTTTGTGGTGGGTCTTTCTTGGGAGGAAATGATGCCACGGCGGCCCGGACGCTAGAGCGCGCTGGCCCCGCAGACTTCGGCAAGATGGCGGTGGCGTTCGGAACGCCATGAGGAGACAGCAGCCGGCACATGGACTACAGGTACCAGCTTTTAAAAAGGGGTAGTTACGGGCAGTAGAGGCAGCATCGCTGGGCAAGGAGCAGGCGTCCACTACTCCTTGCTGCAATGGAGCAGGAGGAGTCTACAGCTGTTTTGGAGGCCACTGGGGGTGAGTCTACCAGGCGGGAGGAGATAAGGGAGGGGGTGGCCCCCTAGCCTTACCCTCATAAGGGGTCTCTGTTAAATTTTATTACTAGCTAAACGGGCTTCTTGTTTTTTGCAGACACAGAAACCCAGAGTGTTGCCAGTAAACTGAGACCCAAAAACCCTTCCCAAACCAAAAGGTGTGGATACTGCCATGAAAAATTAGCAGCAGAGCACACCAAGCCATTTTGTTATAAGTGCATTCACAAATTATCAGGGAAGGAGACTTCAGAAGTTATGAGAGATTTTCTCTCAGTACAATCTGAAATGCTGTCCACTTTTAAAGCTTTTCAGGCTAGCCTCAATGCTAGGCAGGATAGCAGAGAAGGCTCATCCTCCCAGGAAAGTGCTTTTTCTAATGTTAGGCAGGTGAGCACCGCTCCGCAGAAACCTCCATCTTCCCAGGATTCGGAGGAGGAGGCAGAGGAAGTGGAAGACCCCTGCAGTAGTCTCCTTGAAGAAGGGGAAGACGCAGAGGATAGTCAGGAGGAAGAGGGACACTAAAGACCAGGCCGACATATCTTCTCTACAGATGATATGGAGGGCCTCCTAATGGCTATTTATGCTTCTGAGGAGATCCAGGAGCCAGAGGCACAGGATAGGTTGTATCAGGGGTTGTCTAAAGCTCAGTCCAGGGTGTTGCCTATCCACCAGTCTCTGAAAGACATTGTTTTAAGAGAATGGAAGGAGCGGGAAAATAAACTTCCAAAGTTTAAAACCTGGAAACGCAGGTGTCCGTTTAAGGAAGAGGAGCAGGAGAACTTTTTTAAACTTCCCAAACTGGATGCATCCCTGGCGCAGGTGTCTAAACAATCTGACCTGTCTTTTGAAGACGCAGGTAACATTCGGGACCAAATGGACCGCAGGTCAGAAACCCTTTTACGCAGGGCCTGGGAGGCCAATGCGGCGACATTAAGTCCAGCTTTAGCTTCAGCATGTATAGCTAGAAATACTAACATGTGGCTTAATAAACTGACAGATCATGTGACAAGTACTTCCACGTCCAAAGATCTTTTGGATTCCCTGGAGGTAATTGGTAAAGCGGTAGCCTTTCTTGCGGATGCTGCAGTGGAGTCCGTGCGGACTTCGGCAAAGACGGCAGCTCTTCTTAATTCAGCCAGAAGAGCCATATGGGTTAAGACCTGGGATGGAGACCATATCTCTAAGACTAGGTTATGCGGCCTACCTTTTGAGGGGTCTCTCCTGTTTGATACAGGGTTGGACCCAACCCTCTCCAGATCTACGGAGAAAGGAAAGAAATTTCCGGTAAAGCCTAAAAAGGTCAAAAGATTTTTTCGAGGCCCCCAGGTCAACAACCGGTTTAAGGATCGTAAGGAAGGAAAGAAATGGGGTGTTGGAAAAGCCAAACAGAAAGGAGCTCTCCTTTTCTCCGGCCCTAAGGTCGCAGACAAGGATCCCAAATGACGCCAGCACCAAGGTGGGAGGGAGGCTGGCACAATTTATCCCACAGTGGGAGCGGGTAGCCCGGAGCCCTCTGGTCCTTCAGTGGATAAGAGAGGGCTACAGGCTAGAGTTTGCTTCCAGGCCTCCGCAGTCATTTCTACTGACCTTTCTACCCAGAGAAAAGCCAAGGGCCATAGGCCTCATGGAAAGTATCGGGCAGTTGGCGAATCAGAGAGTCATTCTCCCAGTTCCGGCGGATCAGCAAGGAAGGGGTTTTTATTCCCACGTCTTTGTAGTTCCAGAACCGTCCGGGAAATTCCAGTTAATCCTGAATCTAAAGAGATTAAACACCTTCTTGCGATACAAGAGATTTTGCATGGAATCGGTGTACATGGACAGAAAGCTTTTGTTGAAGGAAGTTTTCATGGCTACCATAGACCTGAAGGATGCATATCTGCATATTCCCATTCTACCAGAACACCAGGCATTCCTTCACTTTGCTATTCACACAGATCAGGGTACCCAGCACTGGCAGTTCCAGGCCCTACCCTTCGGGCTGGGGGCCAGCCCAAGGGTATTTACCAAGATCCTTGCAGAGGTTATCTCCTACCTGCACCTTCAGGGGATCTCTCTGATACCGTATTTAGACGACCTATTGGTCTACAACCTTTCCAGGGAATCCCTTCTCCTGAATCTGAACAAGGTAATATCCACCTTGGAGTCCCTGGGATGGTTGATAAGTCAGGAGAAATCCTCCCTGACTCCTTCTCAGACCAAGCTCTACCTGGGCCTGTGGGTGGACTCAGTAGGGCAGAGCTGATCCTCCTGCAGGAGAAAATAGAAGCACTGATTTCTTCAGTGTGTTCAATCCAGCGTCTGGAGGTAGTGTCCAGAAGAGTGATCATGAGGATTGTAGGTCTCATGACTTCATGTATTCCGGCAGTACCTTGGGCCCAGCTCCACTCAAGAACCCTGCAAAACTTTCTGCTATCCTCATGGGATGGAAAGAAGGAATCCCTGGATATTCTGGTGGCCATCCCTCAAGAGATAAGAAACTCCTTACTTTGGGGGCTCAACCCTCAAAGGTTGGGGGCAGGTCATCTTTAGTCCCAGCTCCAGCCTGTCAGATTAACAACCGATGCGAGCTTGTGGGGATGGGGGGCCCATCTAGAAGAACTCCAAGCTCAGGGTGTGTGGGACAGACAACAGAGAACTGCGTCTTCCAATTTCAGGGAATTGTTAGCTGTCAGGGAGGCTCTAATAGCCTTCGAAAGCAGGATCAGGGGAGAGAGGTTCAGATCCTCTCTGACAATTCCACGACAGTGGCTTTCCTGAACCATCAGGGGGGTACACGGTCGCTTTCCCTAATGAGATTGGCTCAGGAGATTCTGGAATGAGCGGAACAAAGGATACCCTCCATCTCTGCGGTGCACATAAGGGGAGTTTTCAACATAAAAGCAGATTTCCTCAGTCGTCAGACAGTACAACAGCGGGAATGGGAGCTGAATCCCGAGGTTTTCCCCCTGGTCTGTCAACAGTTAGGCACACAGGAGATAGATCTCTTTGCCCGCAGGGAAAACAGGAGAGTCAAAAGATACTTTTCCCTCTGCAGGGAACAGGGGTCTGAGGGGGTGGACGCATTAGCTCAGGAATGGGATTTCAGTCTAGCTTATGCCTTTCCTCCCTTAGCCCTGATTCTGAGAATCCTTCAAAGACTGAGTCGGGCCAGGGGCAATTTGATCTTGATTGCCCCCTGGTGGTCCAAGAGGTCCTGGTTTCCCACGTTGTGGAACTGGGCGGTTTTACCTCCGGTTCAGCTTCCAGAACGTCAGGAGCTTCTGCTTCAAGGCCCTCTTTACCATCCGAACCCCGGTTTCTTCAGATTAACAGCCTGGCTGTTGAGAGGGAGACTCTGAGGGTTCAGGTGACAGCTTTGTCTAGTTTTCTGGATATTAAATTAGCTCTAGATCCTTTAATTAAGAGTATCTTGTCGGCTATAGAGAGACTTTCCCCGGTGCAAATGAAGGAATTTCCACCGTGGGATTTATCTTTAGTCTTGGAAGCCCTGACCAGGGCACCTTTTGAGCCATTGGCTCAATCTTCAGTTAGATTGATTTCTTTTAAAACCGCCTTCCTTCTGGCTATTACCACAGCCAGAAGGGTGGGCGATTTGCATGCTCTTTCTATGAAGGAGCCCTTTTTCCGTCTGTTAGAAGACAGAATTATTCTCAGACAGGACCCTTTGTACCTTCCTAAGGTGGCTTCACGCTTCCATAGGTCGCAAGAGATTATTTTACCCTCTTTCTGTCTCAATCCACAGAACGAGAAGGAAAGGGCCTTCTATACGTTAGATGTCAGGAGATGTCTGTTGCTTTACCTAGAAAAGGTTAAAGAGTTCAGGAAATCTCAGCATCTGTTAGTCAGTTTTTGTGGAGCTCGAAGAGGCGAACAGGCCTCTAGAACAACTATTGCTAGATGGATTAGACAGGCTATTGTTATAGCTTATGAGCATTCAGGTCAGACGGTTCCAACTAATCTTAAGGCTCACTCTACAAGGTCTCTGGCAACCTCTTGGGCAGAAAGAGCCGGAGCATCGGTAGATCAAATTTGTAAAGCAGCAACGTGGTCAAGCCAGAACACGTTCCTGAAACATTACAGAGTGGAACTTCTGTCACCCCAGGACCTGGCCTTCGGCAGAAAGGTCCTGCAAGCGGTTGTCCCACCCTAAGGTAGGCCTGAGCTACTTGCTCTTCTCTCAGGGTGCCGTCCTGGAAGACGACTTGAGAAAATGACCAGTTACACTTACCGGTAACGGTGTTTCTGGGAAGTCTTCCAGGACGGCAGGCCTACTTCCCACCTGGTTTGTATTATTATATAGTGGTACATTGGAGGTGTGTTTGTTTCACTTTCATGCACTGGTGTGGGTCAATACTTTTGCACAAATGAGGAGTGCAGGGAGGGGCGGGGTTTTTAACCTCTATCTTGATTGTGTTTCCTGTCAGGAGGACCAGTCATCTATCAGGGTGCCGTCCTGGAAGACTTCCCAGAAACACTGTTACCGGTAAGTGCAACAGGTCATTTTTTTGCATTGATCCATGTCCCCTGGGGCAGGACCCAGGTCCCCAAACACTTTTTATGACAATACCATGAATATAAGCCTTTAAAAATAGCACTTTTGATTTCTCCCATAGACTTTTAAAGGGTGTTCTGCGGCATTCGAATTTGCTGCGCACACCCCAAATTGTTCGCTGTTCAGAGAACTTGAGTTTGACTCGAACTCGAAGCTCATCCCTAGTCCTTAGTCTGCTTGTCTTCAGCAAACTGTTTGCTGGCTTTCTTATGCAACATCTTTAGAAGAGGCTTCCTTCTGGGACGACAGCCATGCAGACCAATTTGATGCAGTGTGCAGCATATGGTCTGAGCACAGACAGGCTGACCCCCACCCCTTCAACCTCTGCAGCAATGCTGGCAGCACTCATATATTTATTTCCCAAAGACAACTTCTGGATATATAATGCTGAGGACATGCACTCAACTTCTTTTGTTAACCATGGCAAGGTTTGTTCTGAGTGGAACCTGTCTTGGTAAACCACTGCATAGTCTTGACCACTGTGCTTCAGCTCAGTTTCAGGGTCTTGGCAATCTTCTTATAGCCTAGGCCATCTTTATGTCGAGCAACAATTCTTTTTTATAGATCCTCAGAGAGTTCTTTGACATGAGGTGCCATGTTGAACTTCCAATGACCAGTATGAGAGAGTGAGAACAATAACACCAAATTTAACTCACCTGCTCCCCATTTACACCCGAGCCCTTGTAACACTAATGAATCTTGTGATACCAGGGAGAGAAAATGGCTAATTGGGCCTAATTTGGACATTATCACTTAGGGGTGTACTCACTTTTGTTGCCAGCGGTTTAGAGATTAATGGCTGTGTGTTGAGTTATTTTGAGGGGACAGCAAATTTACACTGTTATACAAGCTGTACACCCACTACTTTACATTGTAGCAAAGTGTCATTTCTTCAGTGTTGTCACTGAAGAAAATTTAAATATAGATGTAAATATTTACATAAATGTAAGGGGTGTACTCACTTTTGTGAGATAATAGATAGATAGATAGATAGATAGATAGATAGATAGATAGATAGATAGATAGATAGATAGATAGATAGATAGATAGATAGATAGATAGATAGATAGATAGATAGATAGATAGATCTCACATTATAGTGTATCATATTTATACAATATGTAGTTTTGTACTAAATGTCCTTCAATTTGTATTTTTTTGCCCGAATACTCAAGCTGTGGTCAATGGTTTGTATGATTAATTTTAACTAGCTTAGGGGGAAACGGTTATGGACCTTAAGCTCCTGATGTAAACTTACCATAATGTGAGTGCAGTGTTATTGTACTTATATTTAATTCATGAGCAATGCTGGCTAATAAATTCAAAGATAAACCAAATTCACAGAAAACAAACAATAATTGATAGAATTAATACATACAATCTCAGTAAATAATACATAAGAGCTTCTCAGCTTCCGATGAATTGTGATTGAAAAACATGATTAGACTGCACCATATAAAAACACAATGACACTTAATAAAAATAATTGATAATCACAAAACCCCAACTGCAAACAGCAGTAGAGTGATTGTTTTTTGTGGCCAAAGAGAACACAAAACAATATGTACCTCCAGAAGAATTTAAAGTGGAACTAAGCTGTGGAAACTGTGTTAAAAAAAGGCAGTTACAGGGCAAAGCATTAGTCGCCAGTTTTGCCTGTGGTTGCCTTGCAGCTGATCTTTCCCTCTTTCTATGCCTTAGTATGTCCTTAGTATGCCTATAGAGTAGAGCATCTTTCCCATGTTTGGAACAATACCATAGCAAAAGGACATTTCTAAAAGAAAAAATCTCCGGACGTTTTTCCTTTTTTTTTTTTTTCAAAGGGTAACGTGTATGCAGATGAGATAGTACAAAGATTTGGTAAATATATAACAGAATGAGTACAGGTAGGTAAGTTGTTGTGTTGTGTTTTTGCAATGGCTTTTAGTAAAGACAGACTGAAGGTGTCTGTATTTTGAACCAAGTGAAGGATCAAGTGGAGATTAAAGTTAGCAGGTATCCACATATGTAGGTATAAGTCATCTGGTGATATTACTGTGTGCATATTGCAGAGAACTGTGGGTTACCAACAGGGTATGAAAAAATTGGAACTGGAGAAACCGGGAGTGCTGTACAGTATGAGAGTCCAGGGATTCAGTCCATTTTTTTATGCTTCTAGGGTCTTTGAGCCAGAGATCCCAGACTGTGTAGAATTTCTCAGTGGTTAGGTTAGTTTAGAGAAAAAGTGTTCAATTTTGAAGTGGTTGTTTAGTAAGACAGTTACATCTTGGATAGTCGGCAATGAGTATATGGGTAGCTATGGTTTGGAATCATCTAGGCCATGTGGGGATTGATAATCTGAGTAGAAGGTGTAGAGACCTTATGGAACTCCGCATTCCCACCATATGTGTAACAGAGATCCTGGGTAGCCACAATTTCTCCAGCATAGGTGAGAGGAGTTGGGGTAGAACTTTGCAGAGTATAATACCAATGATGAAAGAGTTTTTGCAGAGATTCCCAGTGTGTAGTGCAATGGGAGAGCCGCGAGGGTCATGAGAGTGCTTTACACCACTGGTCCACAGATGGGGTGGAGGGAGTAGGTGTATTCAATTTTGATATTTGGTTTTGGATAGATTCTCCTGAGGCTTGAGAAAAGAGACCATAGATGTGCGAGATGCCTTTGAATTGATTGTTGTTTGTTTCATAGAATTTTAGCAGGGAGGTTAAGGCCTTGTCTTGTGTGATCCAATGTATTTTAAAAAGTAGGGAACTGATCCTGAGCTTAGGAGAGTGGCCATATATGGCTTGAAGATTTGCAAAAGACCTCATGCCGAGTACACACGATCGGAAATGCCGCCAGCAAAACTCAGATGAGAGCTTTTTGTCATAAAATGCGACTGTGTGTGTGCTCTATCGGTCTTTTGCTGGTGGAATTCCAGTCAGCAAAAGATTGAGAGTGTGTTCTCTATTTTTCGGTCAGGAAAAGTTCCTATCCGAAAATGCGCTCATCTGTATGCAATTTGGACACTAAAAAAATCTCGCATGCTCGGAAACAATTTGACGCATGCTCGAAAGCATTGAACTTTATTTTCTCGGCTCAAGGCATACTCAGGCAAGCTTGAGTGGAATCCCGTCGTAAAAACCATCCAAGTTTTTTCTGATGGAAATTCTGATCGGGTGTACGCAGCATCAGGTTTGATGAGGTAAAGAGGTTTCCTATGGTACTTATTCCTGCGATTATCCAAGGTTGTAGTTGTAAGTCTGGGAGTAGGAGTGCAATGGTTTCAATTGCCAAATGTGTCAATAATTTATGGTGCAGACCTTTCAACATCTAAAGAATAGCTGTCCAAGATTTCGTGGAGGCTGTTATTGTGTCCAGTGGGAAGTGTTTAAGAGTAGGAGCTAGTAGTGATGCGCCAAGGAATATTTTTTGGTCTTTGACCAGTACCAGCTCCTCTATTTGTTTCCAATTTGATTGGGTGGATGGACTTCACCAAAGGTTAAGTTGTTCCAATATAACTGCTCTGAAATATAAATGTGTATTGGGGGCTACTATACCTACCATCCGAGTTGGGGTCATTAAGTTGTTCTTTTTTATCCTTTGGTGTTTGTGTTTTGACTAAGCCTAACGCTAACATACATGATTTACTGTGATTTATTTTGTATAGTGATATGGCACTGAATTGGTCAAGAATGAGTTGTACCTCATGTAAGAAGTTTTTGGAGTCTGTAAGAGCTATTATGAAATCCTCGGCAAATAGGCCGATGTTGTGTTCATTTGTGCCTATGTTTATGCCTGTGATGTTAGGTGCAGAGTGGATCGTTGAGCTAGGGGTTCCATAACCATGGCGAATATTAAGGGTGACAGCGGGCATCCCTGCCTCATGCCATTCATAATGTTGAAAGGATTAGACACTATACCTGATGTACACACTTTCGCACTCAGTGCCGAGTATAGGCTTAGGATGGCATTTAGGAATACACCTGATAAGCCAAACTTACGCAGGACTGCCTCCAAGTACTGCCATTGAACTCTATTGAACGCCTTCTCTGCATCCAGAGAAAGGAGCAGAGAAAGCGTTTGGGTATGCTCTACCCACTGAATAATGTCCACAAAACACCGGGTCCCATCTGAGGTTTGCCTGCCTGGTATGAAACCAACTCAGTCTATGTGTATGAGATGAAGCATAACCAAGGATAGGTGGAAAGCTAGGAGTTTGGTGTAGATTTTCGTGTCTGTGTTTATTAATGCTATGGGCCTGTAATTTGTGGTGGAATCTTGGTTTGCCTGGTTTGGGGATGGACACTATTAAAGATTCCAAGGATTCATTAGGGTTTTCCACCATATTTGCATATTGATTGTAGATTGTACATAGGTGAGGAGAGATAGTATCTCTAAAATGCCACTAATATTCATTGGGGAACCTGTCTGGCCCAGGGGCTTTGTGCAATGGGAGGGATTTGATAATACTATGGACCTCATCTTGGGTGAAGCGGGTAGTTAAGGATGTTAGTTGTGTGGGGGATAAAGAAGGGAGCAGTATGGATGACAGAAAGGCATCAAATTTTTCGGGACAGGGAGGAATAAAATTTTCTGACTCCTGCAAATTGTATAGCTTAGCATAGAATGATGCAAAGGTACTGGCTATGTCCATGGGATTAGTCATGTCTTACCCTTGTGAATTTAGGAGGAAGGGAATTTTAATGCAGGTTTGTCGTTTAATTTGTCTAGCTACAAATGCTTCAGTTTTGTTGCTTTGGGAATAGGAAGTTAGTTTTAATTGTTTGACATACAAGTCAAATCTGCAGTGTAGGAGTTCTCCTAGTTTGCATTGAAGTTACCTGAGTGTGTTAGAGGCAGACTGAGTAGGTGAGAGTTTGTTAGTTTGTTCTAAGGCTTTGATCTGTTGCAGGAGTAAGTCTATCTCGATCTTTTGTCTTTTGCGTTCTCGCGCTCCAAATTTAATGAGCAGACCTCTCAGAAAAGCCTTGTGGGCCTGCCAGACTATAGATGGATCAGTGACGGATCCATAATTTTCCTTAAAAAAGTTCTCAAGCTCGGATTTGATTTGGTTTTCATATGGAGGGTTGGTCCATAATGATGAATTCATCTTCCAGATGGAGTGGTTGGTTGGGCAGGATTGAGGGAATAGTTTACCAGATATAGGGGCATGGTCTGACCATGTGATGAGGCCTATTCGAGACTCCGAAGTAACTAATAAGATTTTTTTATTTGTAAGGAAAAGGTCAATCCGAGAGTAGGAACCATTGGAGTGGCAGTATAAGGTTTAGTCTCACTCAACATCATTATTATTATTATTATTATACAGGATTTATATAGCGCCAACAGTTTACATAGCATTTTACAACTTGAGGGTAGACAGTACAAATACAATACACTTTGATACAGTAGGAATCAGAGGGCCCTGCTCCTTAGAGCTTACAATCTAAGAGGGAAGGTCAAAAGATACAAGAGGTAATAACTGTGGGTGATGTGCTGATTGAGAAGATAAATGTACAGTTGTTAGGTGGAGGCCAGATAGGCTTCTCTGAAGAGATGAGTTTTCAGGGATCGTCTGAAAGTGAATAAAGTAGGAGAAAAACGGACGGATTGGGGTAGAGCATTCCAGAGGATGGGGGAGGCTCTGGAGAAGTCCTGAAGGCGAGCAAGGGATGAGGTGACAAGGGAGTTTGAGAGCAGGAGGTCTTGGGAGGAGCGAAGAGAACGATTAGGTTGGTATTTTGTGACTAGGTTAGAGATGTAGCTGGGGGCCAAGTTGTGGATGGCTTTGTAAGTTATAGTTAGTATCTTGAATTTAATTCGGTGATTGAGTGGCAGCCAATGGAGGGATTGGCAGAGGGGTCTAGCAGACGCTGAGCGGTTTGTGTGGTGGATGAGCCTGGCAGCAGCGTTCATGATGGACTGAAGTGGGGATAGCCTATTTAGAGGTAAACCAATGAGGAGGGAGTTGCAGTAGTCGAGACGGGAGATGACCAGGGAGTGGATTAGAAGCTTTGTGGTGACATTGGTTAGGAAGGGGCGTATCTTGGAGATGTTGCGGAGATTGAGGCGGCAAGCTTTGGATAGTGATAGAATGTGGGGTCGAAAGGTTAGTTCAGAGTCCAGGATTACACCTAGGACCCTGGCGTGGGGAGATGGGTTGATAGTTGAGCCGTTGATATTGACAGGGAAAGCAGGGGAAGTGGCACCTGAGGGAGGAAATATCATGAGCTCGGTTTTGGATAGGTTGAGTTTGAGGTAGTGATGTTACATCCAGGCTGATATGTCTGCTAGTAAGTTGGTAATGCGTGAGGAGACAGATGGAGAGAGCTGGGGGGTGGAGAGATAGATTTGGGTGTCATCAGCGTAGAGATGATATTGAAAGCCATGGGAGGCAATCAACTGACCCAAGGAGGTGGTGTAGATTGAGAAAAGGAGAGGTCCAAGAACAGAACCTTGGGGGACCCCAACGGAAAAAGGAAGAGGAGAGGAGGAAGTAGAGTTGTAAGTGACACTGAAGGAGCGGTGTGATAGGTAGGATGAGAACCAGCGAAGAGTACAGTCACGGAGACCAAAGGAGTGGAGTTTTTTGAGGAGGAGGGGGTGGTCCACTGTGTCAAAGGCAGCAGAGAGATCCAGGAGAAGTAGGACCGAATAGTGTCCATTGGCTTTAGCCATTAGTAGGTCATTTGAGAGTTTAAGGAGAGCAGTGGAGTGTTGAGGGCGAAAACCGGACTGGAGGGGATCTAGAAGTTTATTCATGGTCAGATGGTCGCTTAGTCGGATGTAGACCAGTCTTTCAAGAAATTTGGAGGAGAAGGAGAGTAAGGAGATTGGACGTAAGTTGTTGAGATTGGTGGGATTCAGTGAGGGCTTTTTTAGAATGGGGATGACTAGCGCATGTTTTAGAGAGTTTGGGAAGATGCCACAGGAGAGGGAGAGGTTGAAAATGTGAGTTAGAGAGTGTAGAATCGAGTCAGAGGGTGAGCGTAGCATTTGCGAGGGAACAGGATCCAGGGGGCAAGTGGTTAGATGGGTGCTAGATAAAAGTTTAGCCACCTCAGTAATAGTAACAGGGTTGAATGAGGGAAGTAATGATTGTATCTGTGGACATGGGGTGTTGCATTGGGGAGGTTTTTGCGCATTGGTGATCTCCTCATGAATTGTATCAATCTTAGTTTTGAAGTGATTGGCAATCTCCTGGGCAGTGAGTGTGTTGGTGGGTGGAGGCAGTGGAGGACAGAGTAGAGTATTGAAGGTAGAGAAGAGTTGACGTGGACTGGATGAGAAGGTGTTAATGAGTGTGATAAAGTAGGTCTGTTTGGCAGTGTGAAGGCAGGAGTAGTATTTTAGGAGGGCAGATTTATACAGTAGGTGACCGCGAGATTGTGTCAATCTCGCCACATTTCTCTGCGAGATTTGACACCTGTGAGCCCCGTCGCAGGAGCCAGCGCCGAGATGCTTCACTCATCGCGAAAGTATGAAAAAAACGGCGTGGGTATCCCCCCAGGGGCATACCAGGCCCTTAGGTCTGGCATGGATTGTAAGGGGAACCCCCTACGCCAAAAAATTGGCGTGGGGGTCCCCCCAAAATCCATACCAGACCCTTATCTGAGCACACAGCCCGGCCGGCCAGGAAAGGGGGTGGGGACGAGCGAGCGCCCCCCCCCCCTCCTGAGCCGTACCAGGCCGCATGCCCTCAACATGGGGGGTGGGTGATGTTGATGAGGACAAGGGCCTCTTCCCGACAACCCTGGCCGTTGGTTGTCGGGGTCTGCGGGCGGGGGGCTTATCGGAATCCGGGAGCCCCCTTTAATAAGGGGGCTCCAGATCCCAGCCCCCCGCCCTGTGTGAATGAGTTTGGGGTACATGGTACCCCTACCCATTTACCTAGGGAAAAGTGTCAATATAAAAAAAAACACAGTACACAGGTTTTAGGAGTAATTTATTAGTCAGCTCCGGGGTCTCCCAAGCTTCTTCCAACTTCGGGGGGTCTCCTTCCGCCTTCTCCCGGTGTTCGGCCTCTTCTCCAGGCCCCACCGCTATCTTCTTCCAGCTCTATTGCCAGCGAGGGGCCCGGTCTGCTGCCGCTGTCTTGTCGCCGCTGTCTCGTCGCCGCTGTCTCGCCGCCGCTGTCTCGCCGCTTCTTCTCTTCTTCCCCGATGTTGACACGATGCTCTCTCTGGCTCGAATGCTGTGTGCGAGCTGCGGAGCCATTTATATAGGCAGTGACCCCGCCCCCTTACGACGTCATGGTCCTAGCATGCGCAGGGACTCTAGCGTCATAAGGGGGCATGACCCCAGAGTCCCTGCGCATGCTGGGACCATGACGTCGTAAGGGGGCGGGGTCACCGCCTATATAAATGGCTCCACAGCTCGCACACAGCATTCGAGCCGGAGAGAGCATCGTGTCAACATCGGGGAAGAAGAGAAGAAGAGACAGCGGCGGCGAGACAGCGGCGGCGAGACAGCGGCGACAAGACAGCGGCAGCAGACCGGGCCCCTCGCTGGCAATAGAGCTGGAAGAAGATAGCGGCGGGGCCCGGGAGAAGAGGCCAAACACCGGGAGAAGAGGCCGAACACCAGGAGAAGGTGGAAAGAGACCCCCCGAAGTTGGAAGAAGACCCCGGAGCTGACTAATAAATTACTCCTAAAACCTGTGTACTGTGTTTTTTTTTTATATTGACACTTTTCCCTAGGTGAATGGGTAGGGGTACCATGTACCCCAAACTCGTTCACACAGGGTGGGGGGCCGGGATCTGGGGGCCCCCTTATTAAAGGGGGCTCCCGGATTCCGATAAGCCCCCCGCCCGCAGACCCCGACAACCAACGGCCAGGGTTGTCGGGAAGAGGCCCTTGTCCTCATCAACATGGGGACAAGGTGCTTTGGGGTGGAGTGGCCCCGCAGAGCGCCCCCCTCCCCCAAGGCACCCACCCCCCCGTGTTGAGGGCATGCGGCTTGGTACGGCTCAGGAGGGGGGGGGGCGCTCGCGATGCTATCGCGCTGGAAACACAATCTCGCGGTCAGGTACTGTATTGTGTGAAGTCTTCTTGGGTCTTAGTCTTATGCCGCAGGCGCTCAAGAGCGCGGCTACGTTTTCTGAGACTTCTGGTGTCATCTGTTTGCCAGGGTTGTAGCAGTCGGGCCTAATTCTGCGTGTAGTGAGGGGGGCAAGCTTGTCAAGGGAGGAAGACAGTGAGCTGTTGTAGATGAAAGTAGCTTGGTTGGGGCAGGACAGAGGTGAGATTTTTTCATAGAGGTGATCAGTAGCAGAGTAGAGAAGAGAAGGGTTGAGGTGGCGAAGGTTTCTACGGGTAACCGTTAAGCGGTTGGAGGGAGAAGAGGTGGAAGACAAGGAGAGAGCAAAACTAATAAGGTGGTGATCAGAGAGTGGGAGTGGATTGTTGGAAAGGTTGCACGGAGTGCACAGATAGGAGAAGGCAAGGTCAAGGGTGTTGCCGTTGGAGTGGGTAGGAGCCTGTATCCATTGCTTCAGGTCAAGCGATGAAGTGAGACTGAGAAGTTTAGAAGTAATAGTAGTGTTAGTGTTAACAGGGATGTTTAAGTCCCCAAGAATGATTGTGGGGATTTCAGCAGAGAGAAAGTAGGGTAGCCAGGCAGAGAAGTCATCAAGAAAGGCTGATACTGGTCCAGGGGGCCGATAGATGACAGCAATTCTTAGAGAAATGGGAGAGAATAGACAAATGCAATGTGCCTCAAAAGAGGAGAGTGTCAGAGAGGGAGGTGGGTGAAGTACCTGATAGGTGCTGCATGGGGCTAGAAGGATTCCCACTCCACCTCCCTTCCGTCCACTTGGTCTGGGGGAGTGAGTCCAGAGAAGGCCCCCATGGGAGAGGTAAGCAGGAGAAATAGTGTCTGATTCATGAAGCCAGGTTTCAGTAATGGCAAGTAGGTTAAAGGAATTTGTGATAAAAAGGTTGTGAAGGGCGGTGAGTTTGTTGCAGACAGAACGTGCATTCCACAGGGCACAGGAAAAGGGGGGGCTGGTTTTGGAAAGAGGAATAAAGACCAAGTTCTGTGGGTTATGGCTCCTGCCAGAGGGTGTAGGGGGATGGGAGCGATGGGCAAAGACAGATGATGGTGGCCCAGGGTTTGAGGTTATGTCACCAGAGATTAGGAGAAGCAGGAGGGAGGTAATGTGGGATTGTGATTTATGTGAAGGGGCATGTCTCAGAGTACTGGAGGTTTTATCAGTGTATGGATGTAGAATGAGCAAGAGTTGGTAGGAGCAGTAGTAGGGAGAAGACAGAAGGCAGGGCGATATGTATAAGCAGGCGGTGGAGAGGGGGGTGAAGGTAAGAGAGTTTGAGGAGAGAGGACAGGAGTGTCAGAAGCAGTGGTAGAGAGTGCATGTTACAGAGTGGAAGGAGAGCTTATTAGAGAGACGGGTCACCTGCAGTCTGTTAGGTGCTTTCCAGTGCAGATTGCTGTATTTGTTTGCTTCGTGCAATCGCTGAAGTGCAGAGATTGAAGTGCATATCACTTGTAGAAAGAATCACTTAGAGAAAGAAGCCATTGCAATGTGCACCCCGAGCAATGTGCTCACCCCTTAAAGAGGAGTTCCACCCAGGCGGGCCATTAAAAAAAAAAAAAATTAAAAGTCAGCAGCTACAAATACTTCAGCTGCTGACTTTTAATTGGACACTTACCTGTCCCTGGGTCCAGCGATGCGGGGGATCGAAGCCCCGCTCGTCCCCCCCCTCCGCTCGTCGGCATTTCAACTGTGGGCACCGGGCTGTGGCTTCACAGCCTGGCACCCACTGCGCATGCGCGAGCGGCGCAGCGCGCCGTGATTGGCCGCTCAATCACCTGGGACCTGTAATGGGTCCCAGATGATTGACAGGAGGGAGGGAGAAGAGCCGAGCCCTTCCTGTGCCAGGGGGAAGTGATGTCACCAGCCCAGGCAGAGGAAGGGGAAGACTACGAGGGACCACCTAGCAACAGGCATTTAGAGGTAAGTAAAAAAAAAAAATATCCAAATGTTTTTTTGTTTTTTTTTTTAGAATTTTTTAGATATGTTTGTTTTTTTGGGTGGAACCCCACTTTAAGGATGCTCAAATATATACTGTTATAAGGGTGGGGTTGAAGTTCGTTAATCATGAGTGACTATAAGAATGCCTAACAATCAAAGTGGACTTTTTGCTTCTAAAGTCAGGAACGCAAAAGGCCAGAGGCCAAGATAAGATCAACACATAAAACTTAGGTAAGACAGTCTGGAGCAACAAATAATGTCATGGTTGTGCACAGGGCAATAGATAGAGAAGGCCACATACCAACACATACACAATGAGACAGCAAGCAGATCATGCATTCATCTCCAGGGATCATCACTGTCAATAAATAAGAGGGTTGATGATTTGCATCTGTAAGGGTTGGATTAATCCAATGCAGGGTCTATGATGTCATTGAAGTCACCATACATGATTACTGGGGTATATTTGTAAGGTCCTAGTTTGTTCCTAACCTTTTTATAGAACTTGCCTTGGGCAGTGTTGGGTACATAAACATTTACTAGGGTCAGGAGGTGGTTATCAATAGTAGCTGATAGAATAATGAATCTTCATCATCTGTGTCAACATTGTGTAGGACAAAGGAAGCTTTGGTGTTTATAGCTATCATTACTCTGCATTTTTCTTTGTGGTGCTGGCAAAAAAGTAATGGGAGTATCTTTTGTGTGTACAGGAAGGAGGCTTCTCATTAGGGAAATGGGTCTCTTGAATGCACAGTATATCAGAATTTTGGGATATTGCTTCTTTCCATAGCAGATTTCTCTTATATGGGGAATTAAGCCCTTTGGCATTAATGGAAGTAATGTTGAAGGGCATATTTTTAGATTCTGGTTACCCGGCCACTGAGGTTGAGCGAAACTATAGCATTTTACACAACGTAGTAGAGAAAATAATACACTTAAACTGTTGTTTTAAGAACTAAAACAGAATAACAAGAATAACTGTTTATTTAAGTACAACAGTTGTATCTTCTAGCAAATGATTGAAGCAGTACAATAAGTGAACGTTTGGTAGAGACACTCTTCACACAAAAAAACAAGGCAACTGGAGGAAAAATAAGAAATATTGGATGTGAAAGGTGTTGTAAAGCAACGTTCATCTGAGTGTGCTATTCAAGCAGAATGTTACTATGCTTGGGACATAGACAGTTATCCTTTGTTCACCTGTGCTGGTGAATAAAGCAACCATACTGGTCCGCAGCTAGCAACACCCCATCAAAAACTGACGTTTTTTCATGAGCAGTGATCATAATAATGCTTAACGTGAAACAATACAAATGAAATATCCATTTAAATATTGTGCCTAAGGGGGTGTCCTTAGTATTCCTGTAAAATAGTGCATCTTTCTTGTGTTTAGAACAATACCACAGCAAAATTACAATTCTAAAGGAAAAAGAGTCCATTCAAAACTGCTCGCGGCTGTAATGAATTGTTAGATCCCGGCAATATAGATAAAAATCCAGACCATTTGGGTCTGGTATGAATATTAAGGGGAACCCTGCACAGAAATCTAAAAAAAAATGTGTGGGGTCCCCCCAAAATCCATACCAGGCCCTTCAGGTCTGGTATGGATTTTAAGGGGAACACTGAGCCAAAATAAAAACATGGGGTAGGGGTCCCCCCAAAATCCATAACAGACCCTTATCTGAGCACGCAACCTGGCAGGCCACAGAAAAAGAGGGGTGATGAGAGAGTGCCCCTCTCCTGAACCATTCCAGGCCACATGCCCTCAACATGGGAAGGGTGCTGTGGGGTCCCCCCAAAACACCTTGTCCCCATGTTGATGGGGACAAGGGCCTCGTCCCCACAACCCTTGCCTAGTGGTTGTGGGGGTCTGTGGGCGGGGGCTTATTGGAATCTGGAAGCCCCCTTTAACAAGGGGACCCCCATATCCCGCCTCCCCTATGTGAATGGGTATTGGGTACATTGTACCCCTACACATCCCCCCAATAAAGAGTCAAAAACAGTAAAAATGACAGTCGACAGTTTGGGACAAATCCTTTATTAAAAAAAGTCCCACAATGTAAATCCATCGTCCATCCCCAAAGCATCCTCCCCGTGTTGAGAGCATGTGGCTTGGTATGGTTCAGGAAGCGGGTGCTTTCTCATCCCCCCTTTTTCCTGTGGCCTCCCAGGTTGCATGCTCGGATAAGGATCTGGTATGGATTTTGGGGGGACCCCTACACCATTTTTTAAATTTTGGCACAAGGTTCCCGTTAAAATCCATACCAGACCTGAAGAGCCTGGCATGGATTTTGGGGGACCCCCTACGCTATTTAAAAAAAATTAGTGCAGGGTTCCCCTTAAAAACCATACCAGACCTGAAGGCCCTGGTATGGATTTTGGGGGGACCCTCATGAATTTTTTTTTCATTTTGGTGCAGGGTTCCCCTTAATATTCATACCAGACCCAAGGGGCCTGATAATGGACTGGGATCCGACAATTCATTACAGCCGCAAGCAGTTTTAAATTACTTTTTTCCTTTAGAAATGTCATTTTGCTGTGGTATTGTTTGAAACAAGAAAAATGTGCTATTTTACAGGCATACTAAGGACACCCCCCAGGCACGATATTTAAAGGAATATTTCATTTTTATTCACAAAATAGAAGTAAAGAGGGTCACTTTTCCAGTGCCTAGGTATAAAATTAATCCCAATTAAGATAAGCAGCTGCTATATTAATACAAGACATTATAACGGGTGAGCAAAAAAGATCTACTAAATAGTACTTTGAGCTTAAGCAGCGGTAAAACATTTAAAAAACACTAAATCAATCAATATCTGATATCCTTTCGTTGTTATTGGAGATCCGGGCAGATGTCCTTTAGGCAGCGATCATAAAGGCATAATATATGCAAAGGCGCATGTTAATTGGGAATCTGGTGAGTGCAACTCCTAAGGGAGCGGAATCACTTGGTGTGGTGATGGTCGAACGTTCAAACAGCTGATGTTTTCCATATGAACTGTCATACAAATATTCCGAACTATCTCTCACCTGGATTCACATCACTATTGATTGATTTTTTTTTTTTTAATGTTTTAGTGCTGCTTAAGCTGGAATGACTATCTATTAGATCTTTTTTGCTCACCCTTTATAATCTAATTTTTATTGTTTCTCTTTAAGCATTATTAAAATCGCTGCTCCTGAAAAAATGTCAGTTTTTAAAACTTTTTTTGCATGATACATGTCCCCTAGGGCAGGACCCATGTCCCCATGCCATTTTTTTTCAATGATTTCTATCTATATTGCCGGGATCCGACAATTCATTACAGCCGCGAGCAGTTTTAACCACTTCCCGCCCGCCCACGTCATATGACGTCCTGGGCTTTGGGCGGGTATATCTGAATGTTGCCTGTAGTTATAGACATAATTCAGATATTGCCGGTTTCACCTGGCAAATCTCTACACCATAGGAATGATCATAGCGGCCGTTCCACCACTTGATCATTCCTATGGGAGGTGAGAGGGGACGTCCCCCCCTCCCCTCGCCCTCCGGTGCTTGCTCCGACTCACCGTTACGATCGGTGAGGCAAAGAGCGGATCTGCTGGCGCCGGATGTAGATCATAGAGATTTCCGGTGGACCAGATAGTCGCCGGAACCTCTATGATCATCGGAGACCGGGCGTGATGTTATGACGTCACGCCCGGCCTTTCTATTCAAAAAAACGGCACCGCTTCGGCTGGGAAGCGGTGATCGTTTTATTTTTTTTTTTTCAGGCTTCCCAGCCTAGTGGTGAGATATGGGGTCTTATTGACCCCATATCTCACTATTAAGAGAACCTGTCATGTTATATTCCTATTACAAGGGATGTTTACATTCCTTGTAATAGGAATAAATGTGATCAAAAATGTTTTTTTTTTCAAAAAAGTGTCAAAATAAAAAAAACAAAATATAATTATCAATAAAAAAAAAAATTTTTAAAGCGCCGCTGTCCCCGTGTGCTCGCATGCAGAAGCGAAAACATACGTAAGTCCCGCCCACATATGAAAACGGTGTTCAAACCATACATGTGAGGTATCGCCACGAATGTTGGAGCGAGAGCAATCATTTATCATTTTGTCACTAGACCTCCTCTGTAACTCAAAACGTGTAACCAGTAAAAGAATGTCAAGCGTCGCCTATGGGGATTTTTAAGTACCGAACATTGGCGCCATTCTACGAGCGTGTGCAATTTTGAAGCGTGACATGTTAGGTATCTATTTACTCGGCGTAACTTCATCTTTCACAATATGCAAAAACATTGGCTAACTTTACTGTTTTGTTTTTCCCCAAAAAAAGCGTTTGAAAAATTCCTACGCAAATACTGTGTGAGATAAAAAGTTGCAACAACCACCATTGTATTCTCTAGGGTCTTTGCTAAAAAAAACATATATAATGTTTGGGGGTATGTATACATAGGACCTTTATACAATGTATACATAGGACCTTTATGATTGATTATTATATAAGTGGACACATATAGTTTTGTTTGGTTCATTGTTTGCAATATTTGTGTTTTTTTTAAGCAGCCTAGTAGTGATATAACTGTAGTGCCACCCCCTGAGGGCTGCTGGAAGATGACTGAAGCCCAAGGGTTGCCCTGACCTTGTAAGCCTCCCAACACCTCTGACACCCTGGGTTTGGACATATTTCAAAGTAATAATGCAATTACACAGACACCAGACTGTAGCAAAGTAAACAAGTATTTTACTTAAGATTCTTAAAGCAGATAAGAACAAGAATAAAGCCCCGGACACAAAGGTCGAATGTCGGTAGACAATGGGCGGTTAAAAAAAAAATGTCTGATATTCGACCCGTGTGTATGTTGGTCTGTCCGACAGAAACTGGCCAGCTTCTGATGGACGGTCATGCTGGATGACCAGCATCTAACCAGCTCCTGATCAGCGCTCTCAGCCAATGGCAGAGATCGCTGATGAGATCGTTTTGGCCAAAACAGCTCAGCAGGGGAGATCGCTGAACTAACCTTGGTTAGTAACCTAACATGGTTAGTACAGCGGCTCTGACCAGAGCTGACAGTTTTATTTCGTTCAACCTATGGGGTTGAACAAAAAAAAACAAAAAAGTGTGTACCCAGCTTAATTTAGGCAGATATATTTCAGTGTTAACCTCTTACTATGCAAATATGCAAAGGGTATGCAATGCAAAGAAAATCACAATAAGTCAAACAGTAATAACTAGTAGGTTCTAAAAGAACCTATGACCATCAGATATAAAAGGGAAGAGAATGACATTTTATGTCAGACTGCTCCCTTCCAATTCTGATGCCACAGGCTCAACAAACTTTGTGGCACAATTATAAAACAACAAGTTACAAGAAATGCAATACATAGGGGTTGATTTAGTAAAACTGGAGCACTCCGAATTTGGTGCAGCTGTACATGGTAGTCAATCAGCTTATAACTGCAGCTTGTTCAATTAAGCTTTAGCAATAAAGCCTGGAAGCTGATTGGTTTCTATGCAGAGTTGCACCAGATTTTGCACAGTAGGGAGAAGAGCTCCCCTTAAAGTGTGCAGATATTGTGCACAGAGTGGGGGGAGAAGAGAAGATTGGAAGAGTCCTTGTCCTTGTGATGTAGATGTTCAGTGTCTTCAGCTAGCTCAACAAGGGCCCAGAAGGATTGCATGTGCAAAGCATTTCTTTTTTTTTTGAGGCTTTAATATAAAGAGATGGGATAAAGGTGTCTGCATGCAGTATCTTTGTGGGGTGTACACAGGGTGTGCTTCTGTTCCCGCTCACCAAACCTGATGATAAAAAAGCTCAAGTAATAGGATGTCCCAGTACAAGCTCTTAAAGATTTTGCAACCAGTGAAGCCTGACCGTTCAAGTAGAAATGCTAGGATTCTGCTGTAACTGTGATAATGAGACTGCCCGAGGGCCCTGGGCCACTAGGGGGTCCCATCAGGGTTGCCAGCCTCTGTAAAACCAGGGACAGTATGTATAAATCTGTGTTTTTTTTACATCTGTCTGTGTATACTGTGTGTACATGTATGTGTATACTGTGTGATTGTATACTGTGTGTGTATACTGTGTGGCCCCATAATCTCTGATTGCCTGGGAGCCCCATAATCTCTGATTGCCCGGGGGCCCCATGAGTTATCAGTCCGCCCCTGAAGTGACCCCAACAGTTACTCAGCTGACAGGGAGCTGGCAATGGTGGATCACTGGAGACTCTCCATGCTGTCTAGGTCACAGTGCCTGCTCGCATACTCTACAACGGCCGGGTCCCTGCTCTCAGCTAAAGGCAGTGGCCCCAAGAGAAAGACTCCTCCCTGGACCAGGCTATTTACATCCTCACCCAGCATTCTTCTCTCTCTCCCAGCTGGCTGGAACTTGAAGTCTGCAGCAGTCTGGCTCCAATGCAAATCCTGACGTCCACCCAGAATTGCGCTCCCGCGCACCTCTGGGGAGGGCACGCGGGAGTGTCCATGACCACCTGGTCCAGGGGACCTGGAGCATCACAGATCATGGTAAATGGCCACTGACAGCAGCCATTTACCACGTGAACACACTGTCAAATGACAGAGCGATCACTTGTAAACAAACCGGTGTCATGTGCATTTCCTCTCTCCCCTCTCTGTACCGATCGGAGAGTGGAGAGGGGAGAGATCTGGTGCAGCAGTGCTGTGGGCTGGATCTGTGGTGCCCACAGTACTGCTCTGTACCCATTGCAACACTCATCCAACCATCAATGCTCAGCCATCCCATCCACCCGCATCCATACTCAGCCATACTCAGCCATACACAGCCATACCCAGCCATACTCAGCAATCCTCAGCCATACTCAACCATACCCAGCCATACTCAGCCAAACTCAGCCATACCCAGCTATACTCAGCCATACCCAGCCATGCCATCCATTTCCAGCCATACTCAGCCATACTCAGCCATACCCAGCAAAACCCAGCGATACTGAGCTATACCCAGCTGTACCCAGCCATACTCAGCCAAACCCAGCCATTCCATCCATCCCCATCCATACCCATCCATACTCAGCCATACCCAGCCACTAGGGATGAGCTTCGTGTTCGAGTCGAACCCATGTTCGACTCGAACATTGGCTGTTCGGTCATTCACTGAATTCTGAACGTTATGGGCCGTTCGCGCCAAATTCGTGTGGAGCGTCACGGCCCATAATTCACTGCGGCATCACAGTGCGTTGCTGGCTGATGATTAGCCAAACATGCACTATGACCCGCATGCTTGGCCAATCACAGCGCCGTCAGTAGGGAGAGCTGTAATTGGCCAAAGCCAGGGTGGCTTTGGCCAATTATGGCTCAGGGAGTTTAGAACACGCCCCACACTACATAAGGCCGCCTGCACGGCGGCCCTGTGTAGTGTGTGTTTCGGCGTTGAAAGAGAGATAGATAGACAGAGAGACAGTGTCATTTCATTTGAGTTAGATAGATTAGGCAGGACAATCAGTGAGTTAGCTGCACTTACAGTGTATTGTGTATATATATGCATCCCAGGTGTTGCATATATATATATATATATATATATATATATATATATACACTGTATTCAGTTTAGCTAGATCCGTTCCTGTTATCTTCTTACTGACAGGCAGGCTTGTCTTGTTACAGTATTTACAGCTACCTGAAGAAAATTGTTGGTGTTCTTTTGATCCTATTAGTACCACAGTCAGGCAGCTAGACTATTTACAGTTAGTGCAGTGCGTCCTGCTCACAGTGTTCAGCTAAAACTACAAGTTAGTGTTGTGCGTCCTGCTCACAGTGTTCAGCTAAACCTACAAGTTAGTGCAGTGCGTCCTGCTCACAGTGTTCAGCTAAAACTACAAGTTAGTGTACTGAGACCTCTGCACAGTGTTCATCTAAAGCTACAAGTTAGTGCAGTGCGTCCAGCTCACAGTGTTCAGCTAAAACTACAAGTTAGTGTAGTGAGACCTCTGCACAGTGTTCATCTAAAGCTACAAGTTAGTGCAGTGCGTCCTGCTCACAGTGTTCAGCTAAAACTACAAATTAGTGTAGTGAGACCTCTGCACAGTGTTCATCTAAAGCTACAAGTTAGTGCAGTGCGTCCTGCTCACAGTGTTCAGCTAAAACTACAAGTTAGTGTAGTGAGACCTCTGCACAGTGTTCATCTAAAGCTACAAGTTAGTGCAGTGCGTCCAGCTCACAGTGTTCAGCTAAAACTACAAATTAGTGTAGTGAGACCTCTGCACAGTGTTCATCTAAAGCTACAAGTTAGTGCAGTGCGTCCTGCTCACAGTGTTCAGCTAAAACTACAAGTTAGTGTAGTGAGACCTCTGCACAGTGTTCATCTAAAGCTACAAGTTAGTGCAGTGCGTCCTGCTCACAGTATTCAGCTAAAACTACATGTTAGTGTGGTGCGTCCTCCTCACAGTGTTCAGCTAAACCTACAAGTTATTTTTTTGCGAGCTCTGCACAGTGTTCATCTAAAGCTACAAGTTAGTGTAGTGTGTCCTGCTCACAGTGTTCAGCTAAAACTACAAGTTAGTGTAGTGAGACCTCTGCACAGTGTTCATCTAAAGCTACAAGTTAGTGCAGTGTGTCCTGCTCACAGTGTTCAGCTAAAACTACAAGTTAGTTTGGTGCGTCCTCCTCACAGTGTTCAGCTAAAACTACAAGTTAGTGTAGAGCGTCCTGCTCACAGTGTTCAGCTAAAACTACAAGTTAGTGTAGTGAGACCTCTGCACAGTGTTCATCTAAAGCTACAAGTTAGTGCAGTGCGTCCTGCTCACAGTGTTCAGCTAAAACTACAAGTTAGTGTAGTGAGACCTCTGCACAGTGTTCAGCTAAAACTACAAGTTAGTGCGGTGCATCCTGCTCACAGTGTTCAGCTAAAACTACAAGTTAGTGTAGTGAGACCTCTGCACAGTGTTCATCTAAAGCTACAAGTTAGTGCAGTGCGTCCTGCTCACAGTGTTCAGCTAAAACTACAAGTTAGTGCAGTGCATCCTCCTCACAGTGTTCAGCTAAACCTACAAGTTATTTTTTTGCAAGCTCTGCACAGTGTTCAGCTAAAGCTACCTATAGAAGGTTGATGGTGTTTTCCTGATCCTATCACTACCGCAGGCAGCTAAAAAAGCTACAAGTTAGTTTTTTGCGAGCTCTGCACAGTGTTCAGCTAAAGCTACTTGTAGAAGGTTGGTGGTGTTTTCATACTACAGGCAGGCAGTTGATTTTGCTAGCTGCAGTATCAGTACATATATATATATATATATATATATATATATATATATATATATATATATATATATCCCAGCTTAGTGCAGCTACAGGCCATTAGTATGTCTGGAAGGCCAAGAAGGAGAGGCAGACAGTCAAAAGCCAATAAGAGAGGACAAGCAGGCTCTGTGTCTAGTGCTGGTCGTGGAGATGGTGCATCCTAATCAGCACGTGGCCGTGGGACACGCTTGGCCTTTTTTTCGGTAGCTGGCCATGTTGAGCCACAACATGCGGAAGACTTGGTCGAGTGGATGACCAAGCCGTCCTCATCCTCCTCATCCTCTCTCACCCATGCTCAAGGTACTTTGTCTGGCAAAGCAGCGGCCTCTTCCCTCGGCTCAATGACATCAGTGACTCCTTCCCTAGCCCCACCATGTCCTCCTGAGGAGTCCCTCGAACTGTTTGACCACAGTGTTGGGTACATGCTCCAGGAGGATGCCCAGCATTTGGAAGGCTCTGATGATGATACTGAGCTTGATGAAGGCAGTAACATAAGCACGGACAGAGGGGGTGCCCAAGAAGGACAGCAATCTGGCAGTCATGCTCCCCCTGCTGCAGCATACTGCCAGGTTTGCTCCAGTGATGAGGAGGGAGGGGATGATGAGGTCACTGACTCAACGTGGGTGCCTGATAGGAGAGGGGAGGAGGAGGAGGAGGCGGCACATCACCAACAAGGCAGGATGCCCTCCAGGGGCCAGCCTGAGGCAGCACATTGACTGCATCACACCCCAAAGCTCCACATGTGCAGGGTGCTGCAGTCTCTGCGCGTTATTCAAAAAGTTCTTTGGCGTGGGCCTTTTTTGAGACAAGTGCATCAGATTGCACCGCTGCTATTTGCAACATATGTCTCAAGCATATCTCATGTGGCCAAAACATCTCCCGCTTGGGTACCACATGCTTGACCAGACATATGTTGACCTGCCATGCAGTTTGTTGGCAAGCGTATCTAAAAGACCCACACCAAAGAACAAAGAGGACCTCTCCTTGCTCCTCATCAGCTGAGATCTCCAACCCCACTATACCTTCAGTCCTCTCTGAGACCTGCACTGAGAGGAATGAAGGTGTAGAATTAGGTGTGTCACAGCCAAGTACTTGTGGGCAATCTGCTTTTGGTACAGCGACGTCAGATTGTACCAGGCAAATTTCCCTGTCCCAGCTGCTGCACCGCCGAAAGAAGTTTGCTCCCAGCCATCCACATGCCCAGCGGTTGAATGCTAGCTTGGCAAAATTGCTAGCACTTTAACTGCTGCCTTTTCAGTTGGTAGACTCTGCCCCCTTCCGTGAGTTTGTGGAATGTGCGGTTCCTCAGTGGCAGGATATTGGAATTTTTGGGACTTTAAATGAGGCGCATGGGGAATGCGCCTCCATCCCTGGTTCAGAGAAAAGGAAGGGGATTTGGGACTTTAAATGAGGCCCACGGACATCAGGAGGTAAATAGAAAATGTTGTTTATTGATCATGAAACCTGTATCAAACCATATCACAAATATAGACCACATGTAAAAGAAGAACATTGTAGTGAATGTCATTCAATATACCTATGCCCATAAGTGGGGCGCATGCCAAAAGCATCAAGAATACATTAATATGTCAAACTAGAGGTCACTTGATGGGCACAAGTGATCAATGGATACATACAGTGGTAAATAGATATATATACACACAATAAAAAGCAGCATAAGACAAAAATTTTAAAAATGTGTAAACCCATAATTGATTGAAGAAGGTGTTCTGAGTTGATAGTGAGATGTGAGCATCTATCTGCGTAACAAAATGCCCGACGCGTTTCGTGTAAACCACTCATCAGGGGCACAGTGCTCAAACATATCTATAGAATGTAGTAAGGTAAGCAATTAATATATATGCAACCGATAGTAGCCGGGGGAAGCAAATTGCGACCCCTGAGTACTTACATAAAATCATTGCAGAGGAGGTGTAATGGTGATAGAGCCAAGGCCATATTGATAGTCCGCACCGGGAGCTGAGGTGACCGAAACATGCACTGGCGGGGTATATGCACAAAACCCCCCACATGCACAGGGCCCAGAGCACTGGATCTTGGGATGAGACAGTAATCTGCTAGTATTAACTACCAAGCGGGGTCTAAAACAAAGGAAGATGCATAATCAGTATACCATATTGTACTGATGGGGTAATAAAGAATATATATATATATATATATATATATATATATATATATATATATATATATATATATATATAAGCATCAGATGCATAAAAACTGAAATTGGAAAAGTCAAAACAACAAAAAGGAAAGAAAGAAAACCCTGCTGGGGATAAAAGAAAAGGGGGAATAAAGAATAAATAGTGGAAATATTGGAAAAATAACGATTGAAGAGTAAAAAATGAAAAATAAATAAGATAAATAAATAAATAATAAAATGAAAAATAAATGAAACGAAAAAGGGAATCATGTCCAATCCCCCTGGAATGTGATATAAATGAAAGAAGTAACAAAACATGAACCTAATTGATGAATGAAACCAAAAAGACAGGGGGGGGGAAAGGAAAGGAAAAATAGTGACTGGTGATGGATGATATGTGGATGGGGTAGCTGAGTAGGAGCTTACATGTTTCCCAGAAGAGTATATACACGTGCTATGGTGGGGTATGTCATCATCAGGTTTGTGGCGCCCAGACTGTGTCGGGAGGGGCCATATAAGTACACCCGCCCCGACCATGTGCACGCTAGCAGACACCAGCGTCACGCAGACACGGCATGTGCAGGGAGGGGCTCCAATGTGGGCGAAAGGTACCGCCCACATAGGATGCCCACATAACCCCGCTGACCGGCCGAGATGGAAAAACCCAACGCCTGCACGCCGTGACGTCAGAATTGACGTCACCCGTGCGGCAGGATGCGTGGCGCCGATGCGCTGTGGGCGCCCGCCCGCCCCCCGCACACGTTCACTCCCCCCGATCCTGATAGGACAGGAGGGAGCGAGGGGGGGGGGAAGGGGGACACACAGAGCGCATCGCAGCTCCCGGATAGTGGACAACAAAGCAGCCCTGGTGATTCAGAAAACACACATCATTCCCCAGGAAGGGAAAGTGTGTGTAACGGACTGTGCTGCCTAATCTCATGGGCACACATGGTAGTGTCCATTGAGAGTGTGTCTGAGCCCGGACAAGGTAAAAACCCTCCAGGACTAAAAAGAACCTAGCCTGTGAGTAGCAGGGGGACACTGCTAACTCTGTCCGTGGACCTCCATCCCTAATTGCGGAAGGATATTGGAATTTTTGGGACTTTAAATGAGGCGCATGGGGAATGCGCCTCCATCCCTGGTTCAGAGAAAAGGAAGGGGATTTGGGACTTTAAATGAGGCCCACGGACATCAGGAGGTAAATAGAAAATGTTGTTTATTGATCATGAAACCTGTATCAAACCATATCACAAATATAGACCACATGTAAAAGAAGAACATTGTAGTGAATGTCATTCAATATACCTACGCCCATAAGTGGGGCGCATGCAAAAAGCATCAAGAATACATCAATATATCAAACTAGAGGTCACATGATGGGCACAAGTGATCAATGGATACATACAGTGGTAAATAGATATATATACACACAATAAAAAGCAGCATAAGACAACAATTGTAAAAATGTGTAAACCCATAATTGATTGAAGAAGGTGTTCTGAGTTGATAGTGAGATGTGAGCATCTATCTGCGTAACAAAATGCCCGACGCGTTTCGTGTAAACCACTCATCAGGGGCACAGTGCTCAAACATATCTATAGAATGTAGTAAGGTAAGCAATTAATATATATGCAACCGATAGTAGCCGGGGGAAGCATTATTTTTCATTTTATTATTTATTTATCTTATTTATTTTTCATTTTTTACTCTTCAATCGTTATTTTTCCAATATTTCCATTATTTATTCTTTATTCCCCCTTTTCTTTTATCCCCAGCAGGGTTTTCTTTCTTTCCTTTTTGTTGTTTTGACTTTTCCAATTTCAGTTTTTATGCATCTGATGCTTATACATATATATATATATATATATATTTCTTTATTACCCCATCAGTACAATATGGTATACTGATTATGCATCTTCCTTTGTTTTAGACCCCGCTTGGTAGTTAATACTAGCAGATTACTGTCTCATCCCAAGATCCAGTGCTCTGGGCCCTGTGCATGTGGGGGGGTTTGTGCATATACCCCGCCAGTGCATGTTTCGGTCACCTCAGCTCCCGGTGCGGACTATCAATATGGCCTTGGCTCTATCACCATTACACCTCCTCTGCAATGATTTTATGTAAGTACTCAGGGGTCACAATTTGCTTCCCCCGGCTACTATCGGTTGCATATATATTAATTGCTTACCTTACTACATTCTATAGATATGTTTGAGCACTGTGCCCCTGATGAGTGGTTTACACGAAACGCGTCGGGCATTTTGTTACGCAGATAGATGCTCACATCTCACTATCAACTCAGAACACCTTCTTCAATCAATTATGGGTTTACACATTTTTACAATTTTTGTCTTATGCTGCTTTTTATTGTGTGTATATATATCTATTTACCACTGTATGTATCCATTGATCACTTGTGCCCATCATGTGACCTCTAGTTTGACATATTGATGTATTCTTGATGCTTTTTGCATGCGCCCCACTTATGGGCGTAGGTATATTGAATGACATTCACTACAATGTTCTTCTTTTACATGTGGTCTATATTTGTGATATGGTTTGATACAGGTTTCATGATCAATAAACAGCATTTTCTATTTACCTCCTGATGTCCGTGGGCCTCATTTAAAGTCCCAAATCCCCTTCCTTTCCTCAGTGGCAGGTACCCAAACGCCACTTTTTTCACGGAAGGTGATTCAGCCTCTCTACCGGTATGTGTAAGGCAATGTCCATGCCTCGCTGGACAGGGCGGTCAGCGGTAAGGTGCATATTACAGCTGACTCATGGTCCAGCAGGCATGGACAGGGACATTACCTAAGTTTCACGGCGCATTGGGTGACTCTGCTGGCAGCTGGGAAGGATGCAGGACAAGGTGCAGTAGTGTTGGAGGTTGTTTCGCCACCACGCCTCCAAAATGCCACTACTATTGATTGTAACACACCTCTCTCCTCCACCCCCTCCTCTTCTTCTTCCTCCATGGCCTCTTCCTGTGCTTTTTCCTCGGAACCAGTGGTGCTCTGTAGCCGTTCAAGGGGGTACGCAAGTACGCAGGCCAAAAGATGCCATGCGGTGCTTGAGCTGGTGTGCTTGGGGGACAGGAGCCACACTGGGGCAGAGGTTCTGTCAGCTCTGCAGGGGCAGGTTCAGAGGTGGTTGATGCCACGCCAACTTAAGGCAGGAATGGTAGTTTGCGACAATGGCACCAACCTCCTCTCTGCCCTCCGACAGGGACAAATGACCCATGTGCCCTGTTGAGCTCACATCCTTAACTTGGTGGTGCAGCGGTTCATGGGCAGGTACCTGGGCTTACAGGATGTCCTGAGGCAGGCCAGGAAAGTCTGTGTGCATTTCTGCCGGTCATATAATGCCAGTGCTCGGCTGGCGGACCTCCAAAAGGAGTTTAACCTGCCCAAGAACCGCGTAATCTGTGACATGCCCACCAGGTGGAACTCAACGTTGGCCATGCTGCAGTGGCTGCACATGCAGCAGAGGGCCATCAATGAGTACCTGTGCGACTATGGCACCAGGAAAGGGTTTTTTTTCCCCACGCCAGTGGTACATGATCAGGGATGCATGCACTGTCCTGTCACCATTTGAGGAGGCCACGAGGATGGTGAGCAGTGACAGTGCATGCATCAGTGACACTGTCCCCCTTGTCCACCTGTTGGAGCACACGCTGCGTGGAATAATGGACAGGGCACTTGAGGCAGAACAGAGGCAGGAAGAGGAGGACTTCCTTAGCTCTCAAGGCCCCCTTTATCCAGACAGTGTTCCTGCGTGCCCGCTGATCACACAGGAAGAGGACGAGGAGGAGGAGGAAGATTGTGTCAGTATGGAGGTGGAGCCTGGCACTCAGCATCAGTAGCAGTCTTTAAGGGATCAGTCCCAAGAAACACATGGACTTGTACGTGGCTGGGAGGAGGTGGCTACAGACCATGTCGTCCTTAGTGACCCAGAGGACTCCGGACCGAATGCCTCAGCAAACCTACGCTGCAACCCTCCTTGATCCACATTACAAGGGTAAGGTTGAGGACCTTATCTTGCCATCACAGAGGGAGCAGAGGATGAAACATCTTCGGGAGGCCTTGCAGAAAGATCTGTGCAACACGTTCCCAGAGACTGGGAGGTTACAAACTCCTGTTTCTGGACAACGTGTTGCTGAGGCTTCGGTCAGTCAAAGAAGGAGCGGTGGAGAAGGTGGCCGTCTGACCGATGCGTTCAGACAATTTTTTGGTCCGCAGCCCTAAGGTATGATTGGTTCCAGCAACCATCGCCAGCGTCTGTTTTACGTGGTGCAGGAATACCTAGGGGCCAGGTCTGACTTAGACACCTTTCCCACCGAAAATCCTCTGGGTTACTGGGTCTTGAGGATGGATCACTGGCCAGAGATTGCACAGTATGCAATTGAGCTACTGGCCTGTCCTTCATCCAGCGTTCTTTCGGAACGCACATTCAGTGCTGCTGGAGGCTTTGTAAGCGATCACAGGGTGCGTCTGTCCACAGACTCAGTCGATCGACTGACCTTCATAAAAATGAATCAGTCTTGGATCACCACCAGCTACCAAGCACCTGATGCTGATGTAACCGAATAATTTTTTTTAAAATCTCAGATCCCTTCAAAGACTGCCTATGCTGATGCTGAGTGACTATCCCTGAGTAATTATCCCCTCCCTCTCAATGATCATGCTGATAGCTTGTAAGAACATTTTTGGTTCTGGGCGCCACCACCAGTGCCTAAGGCCCAATTTTTCAGCCCCTGTTTAACAGGAGCGTGTATTTACAATTTTTGATGCAATACTTTGCAGCAAGGCTCGTTTTTTCTGCGTTCCAACTAGAGTATCTGTGAGGGGTTGCAGTGTTGTGGCACCAGCACCAGTGCCTAAGGCCCAATTTTTCAGCCCCTGTTTAACAGGGGCGTGTAATTACAATTTTTGATGCAATACTTTGCAGCAGGGCTCATTTCTGCGTTCCAACTAGAGTATCTGTGGGGGGTTGCAGTGTTGTGGCACCAGCACCAGTGCCTAAGGCCCAATTTTTCAGCCCCTGTTTAACAGGGGCGTGTAATTACAATTTTTGATGCAATACTTTGCAGCAGGGCTTGTTTCTGCGTTCCAACTAGAGTATCTGTGAGGGGTTGCAGTGTTGTGGCACCAGCACCAGTGCCTAAGGCCCAATTTTTCAGCCCCTGTTTAACAGGGGCGTGTAATTACAATTTTTGATGCAATACTTTGCAGCAGGGCTTGTTTCTGCGTTACAACTAGAGTATCTGTGAGGGGTTGCAGTGTTGCGGCACCAACACCAGTGCCTAAGGCCCAATTTTTCAGCCCCTGTTTAACAAGGGCGTGTAATTACAATTTTTGATGCAATACTTTGCAGCAGGGCTCGTTCCTGCGTTCCAAATAGAGTGTCTGTGAGGACTTACAGTGTTGTGGCACCAGCACCACCACCAGCACCAAAGGCCCAATTTTTCTGCCCCTGGTCAACAGGGGCATGTAATTACAATTCTTGATCTAATATTTCACAGCAGGGCCCTGTGAGGGCTTACAGTGTTGTGGCCACAACAACACCTAAGGCCCAAATTTCTGCTGAGTATATAGGGCAGGCCCCTACTTTCAAACATCTAACTTACAAACGACTCCTACTTGCAAACGGAAGGAGACAACAGGAAGTGAGATGAAATCTACCCCTAGGAAGGGAAATTCTCTCCTGTAAGAGTTAATGTGGGAAAAACATTTCTCCTTTCCACTGATGCTTTCCAATCCTTGTTCCACAAAAAACCCCAAATTTTCAAAAAACATTTGTCATTGGGACAAAAAGTGAGGTGAAATCTTCTGAAGAGGAGGACAGACAGCAAAACAAATGTCACAGAGGTGATAACCCTTCCCTATGTTTTCCAAAAAGCTTAAAAATATTTTTTGGCTGGAGCTAAACACGTTAAAAATGTACCCGTTCAAAATTACAAACAGATTCTACTTAACAACAAACCTACAGTCCCTGTCTTGTTTGCACCGCATGTATACTGCTGTTCAGAGTATATAGGGCCTGGTGGCCCCACACCTTTCCTTATTTTAATTTGCGTGCAGGGTTCCCCTTAATATCCATACAAGACCCAAAGGGCCTGGTAATTGACTGGGGGGTACCCATGCCATTTGTCTCACTGATTTTCATCCATATTTCCAGGACCCGACATTACATTAAACCCGCAAGCAGTTTTAAGTGAGATTTTTTCCTTTAAAAATGACATTTTGTGCAGGGACTGTTCTACACACAGGAAACACGCGCCACTTTACAGGCATACTATAGACACCCCCCAGGTACGATATTTAAAGGAATATTTCACTTTTTTTTTTTTTTACTTTAAGCATCATTAAAATCACTGCTCCCGAAAAAACGGACGCTTTTAAAAGTTTTTTTTGCATTGATACATGTCCCCTGGGGCAGGACCCTGGTCCCCAAACCCTTTTTAGGACAATACCATGCAAATTAGCCTTTAAAATGAGCACTTTTGATTTCTAACGTTTGAGTCCCATAGACGTCAATGGGGTTCTAACGTTCGTGCAAATTTTCGGTCAGTTCGCAGGTTCTGGTGCTAACCGAACCGGGGGGTGTTCGGCTCATCCCTACCAGCCACCCTCAGCCATCCTCAGCCATACATAGCCATACCCAGCCTTGCCCAGCCATCCTATCCACAGGTCATCCATCCCAATTCATGCTCATGCATGCCTCATCCATGCCACATCAGTTCTCGTCCATGCCACATCCATGCCACTACAGTGCCTCACAAAAGTGTAATAGGTAGTCAAATTAGATTTGAAATGTATGCAACTAGAACACCTGATGTGCTCCCTGTGTTGGGCCTCTGTATGTGGCCAGGATGTGGAGATTCTCCCAAATGTGGTATTTCTGTACTCAGGAGGAGTAGGAGAATCTATTTTGGGGTGTAAATTTTGGCATGTACATGCTACAACTTTGTGTAAAAAAAATGTGTTTTCATTTTCTTTCCACATTTTCCAAAAACTTGTGGAAGAAAATGACATGTTAAAAAGACTCATTATGCCTTATAGATTATACGTTGGGGTGTTATTTTTCCAAAATGGGGTAATTTTTGGGGCGATTCTATTGTCCTGGTGTTCCAGGGCCTTTAAAAGTGCAAGTGGTAGTCAAGAATTGATATAAGTAATTTACGCTCCCTGATGGTGCTCCCTGCATGTTGGGCCTCTGTATGTGGGCACGCTGTGTAAAAGTCTCACACATATGGTATCACCATACTCAGGAGGAGTAGTAGAATGTGTTTTGAGGTATAATTTGTGGTATGCATATTGTAAAAAAGTATGGGAAGGGAAAATGGGATTTTAAATATGGCATGTCAATGTGATTGGTAGAAATATGTACAGTTGTGTGAAAACGTATTTGCCCCTTCCTGATTTTTTTTTTTGCATATTTCTCACACATAAATGATTCAGATCATAAAACAAATTTTTATATTACACAAAGATAACCTGATTAAATCCAAGATGCAGCTTCTAAATTATTATTTAATTTATTAAGGGAAAAAAGCTATTCAAATCTTGCCTGGCCCCATGTCAAAAAGTAATTGCCTCCTCCCATGCTGAATCATGAATGAACTGTGATTAACCACAATTTTTTGGAAAGCTAAAGTTAAATTTCACTTGCCAGACCCAGGCCTGATTACTGCCAGATCTGTTAAATCAAGAAATCACATAAATAGATGCTGTCTGACAAAGTGAATCTAACAGATCACAAAAAGCCACACAACATGCCACAATCAGATTAGAAACAAATTAATGTACTTGTATTGGTCTAGAAAGGGTTTCAAAGCCATTTCTAAGGCTTTGGAACTCTAGTGAACCATGGGACACAAATGGAGATAACTTGAAACATTGGTGAACCTTCCCAGGAGTGGCCAGCCTACAAAAAGTACTCCAAGAGCATGAAGATGACTCATCCAGGAGGTCATAAAAGAACCCAAAAGAGCATCTAAAGAACTGCACGCCTCACTTGCCTCAGGTAAGATCAGTGTTTATGATTCAACAATAAGAAAGAGACTGGGCAAAAATGGCATCCATGGGAGAGTTCCAAGGCCAAAGCCACTGCTGACCAAAAAGAACACAAAGGCTCATCTCACATTTACCAAAAAATATCTTGATTATCCCCAAGACTTTTAGGCAAATATTCTGTGGACTGATGAAACAAAAACTTTACTTTTTGGAAGGTGTGCATCCCATTACATCTGGCATAAAACTAATACAGCATTTCATAACAAGAACATCATACCAACAGTCAGACACGGTGGTGGTAGCGTGATGGTCTGGGGCTGTTTTGCAGCTTCAGGATCTGGACGACTTACCATAATTGATGGAACTACAAATTCTGAGCTCTACCAGAAAATCCTAAAGGAGAATGTCCGGCCATTAGTTTGTGACCTCAAGCTCAAGTCCAACTCCAAATGGTTCAAACAAAGCAAAATTTAGGTTTTGGAGTGGCCTAGTCTAAGCCTGGACTCAAATCCAATTGAGATGCTGTATCATGACCTTACACAAGCCGTTCATGCTGGAAAGCCCTCCAATGTGGCTGAATTAAAACAATTCTGCAGAGAAGAGTGGGCCAAAATTGCTCCACAGCAATGTGAAAGGCTAACTGCCAGTTATCACAAATGCTTGATCATAGTTGCTGCTGCCAAGGGTGGCACAACCAGTTATTAGGTTTAGGGGGCAATTACTTTTTCACATTAAGCCAGGCAGGTTTGAACAGCTTGTTTGCCTTAATAAATGAAATCATCATTTAAAAACTACATTGTGTATTTACTCTGGTTACCTTTATGTAATAATATAATCTTTTGATGATCTGAGTCATTTAACTGTGACAAATATGCAAAAAAAATCAGAAAGGGGGCAAATATTTTTTCACAGAGCTGCATGTAGATTTGAGAATTATTTTTGATAAATTGAATTTGTTTTGTGTCATACTCACCCAAGGGTGGTCCATGATATTTGTAGGCATAATTAATAAATGAATATATACTGTATCATTTTAAATATAATCATACGAAAATTATTAACAAGATAATTGTAATAATAGATTTAATGCAAACTATCAATCAATGAACATAATTAATACAGTAGATACCGATAAATGTATAAATAAAAATACAGATCATAAATGCAGAAATCACATAATAAATATATAAAAACAGTAGATGATATTTAAATTCATGATTGAAATAGACTTATCTTGGCACCCTTAGTTGTATACCCAATGTGTTTTATGGCTGACTGCCAATCATCAGGGGTAAGATGCATATGTATACTGAAAAATCAAATAAATAAAATAAAATAACTATTAATATACAAAGCCCTCAGGTGAGAGGGAAATGTCAAATATACCCCCTTTCCTTAAAATACTTACAGAAAGATCCGCAAGTAAGACCTAGCTCCAGTGGGAGAACAGCATGGTGGTCTGGAAGTTGGTGGTCTGGAAGTTATTGTCCTAACCGGGATTGGGGCGAGATAACACCCCCCCCCCCAAAGGAATCAGAGAAACAGCCAGGAGGAACAGCAGCCATGGAACAAACCAGAGAGTCATGCCAAATATCAAAAAGATATCAAGTGTACATACTGTATTTGACCCAAATCTGTGAAAAAAGTGTGAACAAGAACAAGAACTGTGAATAAATCAAAGGTGTAGATGTTTAAATGAGGGATTGTTTATGTGTAAAAGAGTGATCCTATATGTGGGACCAACGTGTATGTGTGATGAAATGTGTATGGAGATTAGGAGAGTAGATAGCACACCTAGAAAGAGTGTGCAAGTAAACAACAAATGCAACAAGGAAAAATGTGTGTGTGGGTAAATGAGGAAATTGACACACCCCTGATGGTGTGTAAGTGAGCAACAAGTGCATAGCAAATAGTTTGTATGTATAAGAACATGAATAAACCTACCATTTCCTGTGTGATATGAGTGTGGCTCAAAGTGATCCCTTCCTTGAAATAAATTTCAACATCATGTGACGCCATCTAAGCAGCGTGTAGGAGGTGAGGGAACACACCACTTCGGGTATAAAGTACCCCAGTAGGTACCCGCCCACCTCTGCTGCGGCGTGAGGTGGAAGAACAAACATGCCACCACCCTGCGGCGTCAATTGGCGCCACTCGTGGGGCATGTTTGAACATAATGCTGATCCGCGGAAATGAGACAATTGAGTGTCCAGCCCAGCTGCCCGTAGTCTGGGCACATACATGTTGGTCACACATATGGGATCACTCTACACACACCTCTTTCACACACAAACAATATAAATTAAGCCTAATTGGGATTTTTTTGTACCAAAGACAGGTAGTAGAATACATTTTGGCCTAAATATATGATGAAATTTGAATTTATTGGATTTTCAGTATTTCTTTGGTTATATCGCAAAGAAATAAAAAACCCAGTGGTGATCAAATACTACCAAAGGAAAGCTCTAAGTGTGTGCGAAAAAGGATGGGTACAGTATTGCATGATCCTGCAATCGCCTGTTAAAAGTAGCGCAGTGGCGAATAGAAAAAAATGGCCTGGTCAAGAAGCTGGTAAAACTTTCGGAGGTCAAGTGGTTAAACGTGCACTTCTGTTTGTTGAAAATAAATATTTTTGTTTGTTTATAAAACATGGTTTTATTTATAAATGTTATATACTGTATCCCAATGGCTAAATCTGTGTCTGTAGTGCATGTTTAAACCCTAAAGTGGTTGTAAAGGCTGAATGTTTTTCTATGCATGAAGATAAACTATCAGTTTCCATCTCCCTCTCAGCCCCCCTAATACTTACTTAAGCCCGATCTCGATCCAGCGATGTGCACGAGACCCAGATTTTTTTGGTTATAAGCAAAAGAATCACCTATAAACATTGTAATCTGCAGGTCACAGATCGGCAGTAGGGATGAGCCTGATGTTCGAGTCGAACGTAAGTCGGGGCCACATGCCCCAACGTACCAGGCCACATGCCCCCAAAATGGGTAGGGTGCTTTGGGGTCCAAAGCACCCTCCTTATGTTGAGGGCATGTGGCCTGGTATGGTTCAGGAGGGGGGCACTCTCTCATCCCTCCCCTCTTTTCCTGTGGCCTGCCAGGTTGCGTGCTCAGATAAGGGTCTGGTATGGATTTTGGAGGGGGGCCCCTTCGTCTTTTTTTTTTTAACTTGGCGCAGGGTTCCCCTTAATTTCCATATCAGACCTGAAGGACCTGGTATGGATTTTAGGGGGACCCCCACACATTTTTTTTTAAATTTTGGTTTAGTGTTCCCCTTAATATTCATACCAGACCCAAAGGGCCTGGTAATGGACTAGAGGGGGAAAAACCCAGGTGCTTTTTTTCAATGAGTTTTATCTATATTGCCAAGACCCGACAATTCATTACAGCCTCAATCAGTTTTGAATGACAATTTTTGTGGTACTGTTCTAAACACGGGAAAAATGTGCCACTTTGCAGGCATACTATGGATTCCCCCCAGGCATGATATTTAAAGGAATATTTCATTTTTATTGTTTCACTTTAAGGATTAAAAAAAATCACTGCTCTCGAAAAAACAGCCTTTATAAAAAAAAAGCTGTATGCATTGATACATGTCCCCTGGGGCAGGTCCCCAAACACTTTTTATGACAATAACTTTCATATAAGCCTTTAAAATGAGCACTTTTGATTTTTCATGTTCGTGTCCCATAGATCATAGAAGTTCTGGTGCGATCCGAACTGGGGGTGTTCGGCTCATCCCTAATCGCCAGTTATTAAATACCAAACCCTCTGCAATAGTTTTATAACATGTTATCTAAAGTAAGAAATGCATCTGCATTTTTTCAATATAACTAATTAGCATTTGTAGTATAACAAAAGTGTCAAATTCATCTGTAGAAAAGCTTCTGTTATCTTACATAGTTTTCTATGGGCTGATATGTTTCTTTCCTTTATTGTATACCTTATATATACAGGGTAATCTTGCATGGATGAAGTTACACATCACTTATTAAATTTTAAGAATTAAGATATTTTGTTTAAATATACTATTCCTCTACCTGTGACTTTACTGAGTTGCTTTATATAAAGTGTGTTGACTTTTCAATTGAATTAGTTTAATTAAATTACACTCCCTAATCTAAATCAGCAAAGCATAAATTATTTAATAAATCAAAATTTACATTTCTACTTTGCAGCTAATAAGTTACAGCCAGTTTCCCATAAAGTAATTGAAGTTACAGTATTGAAAATTCATGAATAGTACTCACAGAAAAATCCAGACACCTACAAAGGCAAGAGATGTGTTTCACTAAGTCAAATACTTGGCGTGTTTGCTGTATTTCACTGACAAGTAGTGGTAGATTTGTTTATTAAATAGGCAAACATGGTACAATGGCATTTTGTATTCTTCATTTGCAATCCAATATTAAAGTTTGTCATAATGAAGTTTATAAATTGTAGTTAATTAATTTTATTTTCTTGAAGTTGTGATCATAAAGAAACTACCATTTAGTGATTTAGGCCAAAGTTATTCATTTTAAGTTGTTATATATAGTTTTAATTTAGGTTTTATTTTACTATGCATACACAGTCTTACTTTATTGTATATCGAGGGACACAGGAATGTTGGGAATTCTTAAACAGTTCATTTAAATGAAGATGAGGACACTGGCAAGCAAAAACATTAGTCTAGCCCCTAAATAATGCCACTTCCAACAATCATGCATTGGATGCGGGCAAATTTTCCTCAGCTAGCCATTTCATTCTTATTTTTTTGTTTTATTTTTTCTTCAGTCAAGATACTGATTACACAGTATATATTTGTTTCTTTGATAACTTAAATCAAAACTTCAAAATCACTGTCTGAGCTAGTCTTTTCAAAGATGCTATACAGATCAGCATATCCTCAGCCACAGCTATGGAGGCCATACCCTAAATGACTTAAAATTGTGGGGCTAGCCTGGAATCTGACCCTTGGGCACAGGTCTTTGCATTGTGCCACTTTACAGAGCTTTCAACACTGTGTTAGTGAGCCACTCAGTGTTTTTCAGGTTCAGAGCCATGTCACAGACTCTTCAGTTGTACGGTCTCTGAGGACTTGTGCAGATAGTGAGGTCAGTCAGGCTGAAGCACTGGGACCTACTTCACAGTTGGTACTGTTTTGCACCATTTTAGATTTCCCACCATTGCCTTCTTACCACAATAATGGTTAATGATGAAGGAACTGAGTATTGACATCATCCACAAGGTGGAGTGTTATGTACTTGCTGCACTCTTTCTCCCACCATCCAGACTGGAAGAAGCACCACCTGATGGATCATCTGGTCTCCAGCCTCATTCCTCTCCCCACATCAGTGATCTGACTACCTTTAACCACCCACAACCCTATTCTGCACCAGCTACTTAAGTTTGTGAGTATGCAAGGCATTGCCTCACTTTGGACCTATTTGTTTTTCTGCTTTTCAAAGACATACAAAGGACAGCCCTGTCACAATGTGTTACCTCAGCTCATACTCCTCTACTACTATTAGGAGGTGATTTCTTGGTATCCCCAGAAAGAACTGATGATTGTAACCTATATCTTTGCATCCCTATTACATAGGTAACCCCCATCTGAGTTTTCCATAGCTCCAGTAACAACCTTAGCAAAATTCAATTTGGGGGGGGGGGGGCGTGGCTTGCCGGCATCTGTGATGGCAGCTTAATCCTTCTTCTCTGCTCTAACCCCGGCTAATAGCAGCTTCACAGCACTCCATTCACAACGAAAAACATCTGATCATCCCCCCCGCGGGTCACTCGGCACCTGGGCGCGATGTTAAAGAGGAGAAAAGAGCGGACTGTGCCTAATAAACTCACAGACTTTTACTCGTATGAGAGAGCGGGCAGGGGACAAGATGGCGCTGACGGCTCTCACAGGAATGCAGCTATGCAGTCTCCTCACACTAGCGGCAGCAGATCACAATGCCCAGCCTTCCCACAGGTGAACTGTGAGTATTCTCCACCTCGCTCACCCTCTTCTGCCTCCTCTATGAAATCCAAACCCAGGAGAGAAGATGACACCCCAGAAGACAGCCATAACATGCCCTTCACTTTACCTCCCTCTGATGTCCAGCACCACTCAGCCATAGATAGCTTTCCTGCTTCAGATCAGCCCTTATCTGAGCTCACAATGAAAAACATGCTGATCTCACTTAAACAATCACTATACTCAGATCTCTCAGCTGCAGTATCCTCACTGGCCTCTGTTGTACAGCAACAGGACCAGTGTCTCCAGCATGTTGAAAGCAAAATGTCTGACCTTTTCACTGCTCATAATGATATGGTAGATGTATACACGGAACATGAAGATGAAATGTAGGCAATACATCTTAAGTTGGCAGATCGCGTAGATCGTTCTCACAGGAACAACATCAAATTCCGCAACATACACGAATCGGTTCAACCACCCGAATTGGTGCAATACCTGCAATCCCTAATGCGCGCACTAGTACCTGACCTCACTGACAGAGATCTGGAAATAGACAGGGCGCATAGGCTACCAAAACTACCTCACCTCCCGGCGGAAAAACCCAGAGATGTTCTAGCCCGCATACACTTCTTCAACGCAAAAGAAAAAGTGATGTTCGCTGCAAAACGATCGCCTAACCTTCCTGATCCTTTCACGGCCATCGCACTATATACAGATCTCTCCAAGGTGACCATGGAAAATTGTAGGCAACTAGCCACGATTACTAAAGCCCTCCAGAATCACCGCATACCATATAAATGGGGATTTCCCACCAAACTGCTGATCACGTTTCAAAGTAAAACACATGTGGTGCGCACACTTCAAGCGGGCCTCCACTTACTGAGGCTATGGCGCATTATCCCAGAGGATAGCCCAAAACCACCTCCGTCTCCTCCTTCCCAAATGGAAGCCGAATGGTCCCTTCAAGATGCCTGATGCCTTTGTTGGTGCATAAATTCTCATATGCCACCCAGCCGGGTAACGGCAGTTAACTGTCTCTTTCAAGCCTATCCTTCCATCCACTGGCTCCATGTTCCTGGAAGCCACTGGAGGAAATCCCCCGTCTGTTTGGAAAGATCCAGCAGTAATTCTGCACATTGAACCCGTATTGTTCACGGGCTCTTTCTTTTTACTACCCTTCCCACCCCACACCAGCCTTCACTAAGCCTTCTGGACCTGCTCCAAAGATCCATAGCTGATGACCTGACTATCCCGATCATCCCAGACCACAATACCATTTAATCAACATTCCCGGCACATACCTGACCACACCTAGCACTATCGCCTCAGTATAAAGGGCCATAACCAACAGCCTTACCATGCCAATTAAACTAACCTCACTTAATGTCAAAGGCCTAAACAGCCCAGAAAAAAGGGCTAATCTGCAAAGAGAACTAACAAATCATAATGCGGACATTGTCTTTATACAGGAGAAGCACTTTGCAGAATCCAAAACACCAACGCTTAAGCTAAAAGGATACGAAACCACATACCTGGCTTCAGGGCCGAAGAAAAAGAATGGTGTACTGACAGCAATACGCTCTACCCTCCAGTTCCAACACCTTCTCACTTATGCCGACCCACAGGGTCGCTACCTCATTCTTATATGTTCCATTGCTCAAACCACCTACACCTTAGTCAATATCTACAGCCCAAACTCCAGACAACTGCGCTTTCTTTGACACCTCTTCAAGAAAATCGACACCCTACGCCAAGGCAACTTAGTCGTGGGCGCTGACCTGAACATAATCGGCGACCCATCCATGGACACCTCTACCAACAAAGGCCACCCCCGACCAGCTCTGAATCCCCTACTCCACGACCTGGATCTCTTTGATGTATGGAGAGCGCAACATGGATCGGAACATGATTACACATTCTTTTCTCACCCGCAGCTATCCTACTCACGCATTGACTCCTTCCTAGTAGACAAATGGACCCTCCAAAATGTTATGGACTCTGATATTGGTCTCATTACCTGGTAAGACCATGCCCCTATTTCGATCACCCTTGGCGATCTTCGACTAGGACCACCGAGAATATGGAGACTGGACACCTCCCTATTGGAAGACCCTAACATCCAACAAGAAATAGAGACTGAGCACCACTCCTTCTTTGAACTTAATGACTTACCTGATACAGACAAATTTATACTCTGGTCAACCTACAAAGCTTACCTTAGAGGTATTTTCATAAAGCTAAGTAAAAGAGCGAGACAACAGAGGACCCAGCAGATTGATGAGGTTCTATCTAACATTTCAGAAATAGAAAAAATAAACAAATCTTCCCCCTCCCACACGCAAACTCTTAAGCTCCTGGAGCTAAGACAAAAATTACGCACCCTTCTGCTACATAAATTTGAACGTAACTTTAAATTCTCCAAGGCCAACTTTTATGCTTTAGGTAATAGAGCTGGATCACTACTAGCGAAACAAGTAAAAGCCCATCACACAAAAGCCAAAATTCTCTCTCTCCGCCACCCCACTTCAAAACAACTCTTAACCAACCCTCAGGAAATTGCAGATGCGTTTAGTGAATTCTACGCATCACTCTATAATCTCAGAAATGATCCTCTCACTTCCCAACCCACAGCGGAACAAATTTTTAGCTATTTAGACCCGATTAAATTGCCTACAATCTCAGAGGCACAATTCGAAACTGTCTCTAAACCATTCACCAATGAAGAAGTCCTCAAAGCCATAAACACCCTCCCTCTCCATAAATCCCTGTGAGAGGATGGCTTCTCTAACCTATTCTACAAAAAATTTGCCACCATTTTAGTCCCTAAACTAACAGACCTCTTCAACACTGCTGGTTCCTCTGGCTCTTTGCCTACAGATATGCTGCGCTCACTTATATCAACCATTCCAAAACCTGTGAAAGACGCCTCTGTTGCCTCTAACTATAGGCCAATTTCACTCCTAAATACCGATATCAAACTGCTCGCCAAAGTTATTGCCAACAGACTGATGATGTTTCTCCCAGAGCTGGTCCACCCAGACCAGGTTGGGTTTATCCCAGGCAGACAGACACCTGACGCAACTAGAAGGGTGCTCAACCTCGTCCATTAGGCTGCGCAAAATCGAACGCCTTCTCTGCTTCTATCCTTTGATGCAAAGAAGGCGTTTGATAGGGTACACTGGACATTCCTCCAGGCAGTGCTGACAAAATTCGGTATTACCGGATAGTTCCAAAACGCAATCCTAAACCATCAGCTACAGTGTTCACCGGGGGGACGATATACGCTCCTTTTGAAATATCTAATGGTACACAGCAAGGGTGCCCCCTCTCCCCACTTCTTTTTGCTCTACTATTGGCCTCCAAAATTAGATCTGATCCCCTAATCTCAGGTAATGGTACAGACCACAAAATTAGTCTATATGCGGACAACGTAGTTCTAATGGTCACCAACCCCATCCAGTCCCTACAGACGATACAAAACATCCTTCACCAATTCAGCTCTATCTCTTATTATAAACGAAATGCCAAAAAATCCATGGTTCTCCCTATACATCTCCCTCCTCATATGGCTACCCACTTAAAATCCACCACGCCATACGTATGGACGAACACGTCTATTCCCTACCTAGGAATCCTGCTAACCCCCAATCTAAAACGATTGATCGACTTGAACTTCCATACTTTCTCTCGAAATTTACCCACACTACTGAAATCTCTATGCTGCATAGATCTCTCTACACTGGGGTGTATAGCTACCTTCAAAATTATAATACTGCTAAAACTTCTCTACTTATTCCGAACACTCATCTTACCTATTCCTCGCACTCTCCTGACCACAATCCAGAGTCAAGTAACTAAATTTATCTGGAACTCTAAACCACCTAGATGCGCTAGCTACATACTCACTAGATCCCACAAATTAGGCGGAGCTGGACTGCCCCATATTGGCAACTACTACTAGGCCTTAATATTGGACCAACTGTACTATTGGTGGCATCCTACACCTGAAAAACAATGGTCCACCATTGAAACCTCTTATCCCCAACCGGCTAACCTAACTGACTTCCTCTTACCTATACCTACATTACTTCTCTAACCCATCCCCTAGCAAAAGTATCTCCTGGATATACTCCTGCCTTAATGACACCAGACCCTGCTCTCAGGTGCACTCCTTAAATAAATGGGCCGAAGAACTGAACGTCCCCTTCACCCAAACCCAATGGCTAAGGGCCTTTACAGACACCTTTCAAGCATCTAATTGTTCCAACCACTGGGAATCCTACCAGAAAACCATCCACAGATGGTACCTCACACCCTACCGACTCTCAAAAATGTACCCTGGCCACCCTCCATCATGCTGGAGGAACTGTGGAAGTATAGTTTCCATCGCACATACCCTCTGGTTCTGCAAATCCCTTACATCCTTTTGGAACCAAGTATTCGCTTTAATCTCCTCCATTACTGGGGCGTCCTGCCCCCCGTCCCCAGCTCTAGCCCTGCTACATATTGGCATGGACAAAATACCATTCTCAGCTAGATGTATTATTTTTCACCTACTCTATGCTGCCAAATTGAATATCACTAGATTATGGAAAACTGCTAGAATTCCCTCCATCTCGCATACTATCGCTGACCTCAACTTTCAATGTGAAATGGAGAGAATAGTAGCCAGAAAAAACTCACGATTACATAAATTCAAAGATATGTGGTCTCTTTGGTTACATCATCCAAAATGTACTGTTCAACTGTAATTACCCAGGTGTAAACTACTTATAGATCGTTTATTCTTTCATCCACAACCTGCTGGTGCCCTTCTCCCTCCTCCTCCTATTTCCTCCCCCTCATCCCTGACCCCCCCTCTCCCCCCCTTTTTCCCGTCTAGAACCTGTTACTACTAGACACCCAACCTTTGTTTAACATTTTAATGTTTTAATTTACCATAGTGTTAATTAACGAAAAGACAGTTTCTAGTCGGAACATCTGTATTTGTAATGACTGTTATGGCTCTAACATGTATGTACCTGTTTGAAACTTCAATAAAAATTACAATAAAAAAAAAAAAAATTCAATTTTGACCCTATAAAGGTTCGGACCAAATTTTGCTTGTTCCTTCGTCTGAACCCCTGACTTTTATCTTGTTTGGTAGGGGCAGGAACTTCATATATAGTATGGGATAGGTATGAGCCGAACACCCTCCTGTTTGGTTTGCAGCAGAACATGCGAACAGGCAAAGAATTCGGCAAGAACACACGAACACCATTAAAGTTTATGGGACATGAAAATGAATAATCAAAAGTGCTCATTTTAAAGGCTTATATGCAAGTTATTGTCATAAAAAGTGTTTGGGGCCCAGATCCTGCCCTAGGGGACATGTATCAATGCAAAAAAAATTAAAAAAACAGCCATTTTTTGGGGAGCAGTGATTTTTTTTTAATGCTTAAAGTTAAATAATAAAATTGAAATATTCCTTTAAATATTGTGCCTGGGGGGGTGTCTATAGTATGCCTGTGTCTATAGTATGCCTGTAAAGTGGCACATTTTTCCCCTGTTTAGAACAACACTGCAGCAAAATGACATTTCTAAAGGGTCTCGGCAATATAAATGAAACTAATTGAAATAAAGAGCATGGGATCCCCCAGTACATTACCAGGCCCTTTGGGTCTGGTATGAATATTAAGGGGAACCAGGAACCAAAATAAAAAAATTGTGTGGGGGGTCCCCCTAAAATCCATACCAGGCCCTTCGGGTCTGATATGGAAAATAAAGGGAAACCTGCACCAAAATTACCAAGATTGAAAAAAAAATGGCGTGGGGTCCCCCTCAAAATCCATGCCAGACCCTTATCTGAGCACGCAACCTGGCTGGCCGCAGGAAAGGAGGGGGGACGAAAGAGCAACCCCCTCCTAAACCGTACCACATGCCCTCACATGCCCTCAAAATGGGGAGGGTGCTTTGGGGACAAGGGCCTCATCCCCACAACCCTTGCCCGGTGGTTTTGGGGGTATGCGGGCAGGGGGCTTATCGGAAGCGGGAAGCCCCCTTTAACCAGAGGACCCCCAGATTCCGCCCCCCCGTGTGAAATGGTAGGGATACAAATGTACCCCTACCATTTCACAAAAAAAGTGTCAAAATGTTAAAAACGACAAGACAGCTTGGGGACAAGTCTTTTATTAGAAAAAAAATGTCCCAAAATGTCCATTCATCTTCTTCTATCACCCCGCGATGGACCGAAAAAGAAAAAAAATTTAAAAAGCAGAGACTGATCCTCCTCAATGGAAGGCTCCTGCCGCGTGACACTTCTTCGCTGATGACAGTTCTTATATAACTGAGGGCGGGGCCACCCGGTGACATACCTGGGTGACCCTGCCCCCTCTGATGCCACGGGGACTTCCCTATGGCGTCCCTGTGGCGTCAGAAGGGGCGAGGTCACCTATTTACATAACCAGGTGGCCCCTACCCCTCTGACGCCACGGGGAAGCCATAGGGAAGTCCCCATGCCGTCAGAGAGGGCAGGGTCACCCAGGTATGTCACCAGGTGGCCCCGCCCTCAGTTATATAAGAACTGTCACAAGCAAAGAAGCATCACACGGCGGGAGCCTCCCATTGAGGCAAATCGGTCTCTGCTTCTTTTTTTTTCTTTTTCAGTCTGTCGTGGGGAGATAGAAGAAGATGAATGGAAATCGTGGGACTTTTTTTTAATAAAGGACTTGTCCCCAAGCTGTGTCTTGTCATTTTTAACATTTTGGCACTTTTTTGTGAAATGGTAGAGGTGCATTTGTACCCCGTTACCATTTCACACGGGGGGAGGCCAGGATCTGGGGGTTCCCTTGTTAAAAGGGGCTTCCAGATTCCGATAAGCCCCCCGCCCTCATACCCCCACAACCACCGGGCAAGGGTTGTGGGGATGAGGCCCTTGTCCTCATCAACATGGGGACAAGGTGCTTTGGGGGTGACTCCAAAGCATCCCCCAATTTAGAGGGCATGTGGCCTGGTGCGGTTTAGGAGGGGGGCGCTCTCTCATCCCTCCTCTTTTCCTGCAGCTTGCCAGGCAATATGGGTGAAAATGATTGAGAAAAACGGAATGGGTAACCCCCCAGCACATTACCAGGCCCTTTGGGTCTTGTATGGATATTAAGGGCAACCCCACACCCAAATTAAAAAAAGAAAAGGTATGGGGCCCCCAGGCCCTATATACTCTGAACAGCAGTGTACAAGCGGCCCAAACAAGACAGGGACTATATGTTTGTTCTTAAGTTGAATCTGTTTGTAATTTGGAACAGGTACATTTTTTAAGTGTACTGTAGCTCCAGCCAAAAAATCTATTTTTAAGCTTTTTGGATAACATAGGGAAGGGTTATCATCACCACTGTAACATTTGTTTTGCTGTCTGTGCCCCTATTCAGAAGATCCCACCTCACTTTCTGAATTGGATTTTGAAATTTGGTGTTTTTAGGGAAACATGGATTGGTGATAAAGCATCAGTGGAGACACCTGTTTCCAACATTAACTCTTACAGGAGACAATTTCCCTTCCTAGGGGTGGATTTCCTCTCACTTCATATTGTCTCCCTCCATTTGTAAGTAGGAGTCATTTGTAAGTTGGATGTTTAAAAGTAGGGGACCGCCTGCATATGCTATACGGCCTGCCCTATATACTCTGCAGAAAATTGGGCCTTAGGTGTTGGTTGTACCAGAACACTGTAAGCCTTCACAGTTACTCTTGGGGGGCACTGGAATGGGCCCTGCTGTGAAATATTGTATCAAGAATTGTAATTACATGCCCCTGTTGAACAGGGGCAGAAAAATTGGGCCTTTGGTGGTGGTGGTGGTGCCACAACACTGTAAGCCCTCACAGTTACTCTTGGTGGGCACTGGAATGGGCCTTGCTGTGAAATATTATATCAAGAATTGTAATTACATGCCCCTGTTGAACAGGGGCAGAAAAATTGGGCCTTTGGTGGTGGTGTGGTGGTGTTGCCACAACACTGTAAGCCCTTACAGTTACTCTTGGTGGGCGCAGGAACGGGCCCTGCTCTGAAATATTAGACCAAAAATTGTAATTACACACCCCTGTTGAACAGGGGCAGAAAAATTGGGTCTTAGGCAGTGGTGCCACAACACTGTAACCCATCACAGACTCTGTTGTTGAGTGCAGGAACGAGCCCTGCTGTGAAATATTAGATCAAAAATTGTAATTACGCACCCCTGTCAAACAAGGGCAAAAAAATTGGGCCTTAGGCACCGGTGCTGGTGCCACAACACTACAACCCCTCACAGATACTCGAGCCCTGCGGCAAAATTTTACAGCAAAAATTGTAATTACATGTCCCTGTTAAACAGGGGCAGAAAAATTGAGCTTTAGGCACTGGTGCTGGTGCCACAACACTGCAACCCCTCACAGATACTCTAGTTGAGCACAAGAATGAGCCCTGCTGCAAAATATTACAGCAAAAATTGTAATTACAGGCCCCTGTTAAACAGGGGCAGAAAAATTGAGCTTTAGGTACTGGTCCTGGTGCCCAGAACCAAAAATGTTCTTAGAAGCTATCAACATGAACATTGAGGAGGAATAGGATAGTCACTCAGCATACCAGGATAGTCACTCAGCATCAGCATAGGCAGTCTTCAAGGGATCTCACATTCATAAAAAAATGAATCAGTTACATCAGCATCAGGTGCTTGGTAGCTGGTGATCCAAGACTGATTCATTTTTATGAAGGTGAGCCAATCAACCGAGTCTGTGGACAGGCGCACTCTGTGATCGGTTACAAAGCCTCCAGCAGCACTGAAAGTGCGTTCAGATAGATGGATGCTGGACAAGCCAGTAGCTCAATAGCATACTGTGCATCCTCAAGACTCAGTAACCCAGTGGATTTTCGGTTGGAAAGGTCTCCAAGTCTGATCTTGCCCAAAGGTATTCCTGCACCATGTAAATCAGATGCTGGCGATGGTTGCTGGAACCGATCAGACCTTGGGGCTGCGGACTAAAAAATTGTCTGAACGCATCGGTCAGACGGCCACCTTCTCCACCGCTCCTTCTGTGACTGACTGAAGCCTCAGCAACATGTTATCCAGGAGGACCAGGAAATTGTAACCTCCCAGGCCCTGGAAACACATTTCACAAACCTTTCTGAAAGGCCTCCCGAAAATGTTTCATCCTCTGCTCCCTCTGCGAAGGCTGGATAGGTTACGCAACCTTACTCTTGTAACGTGGATCAAGAAGGGTTGCCAGCCATTACTGATCCCTCTCCTTGATACCACAAATCCGAGGGTCCTTTCACAGGCTTTGTAGGATTAGTGAGGCCATGCAGCGTAGATTTGCTGAGGCATTCGGTCCGGAGTCCTCTGGGTCACTAAAGACAACATGATCAGCAGCCACCTCCTCCCAGCCACGTACAAGTCCATGGGTTTCTGGGGACTGAAAACAGTCTCTTGAAGACTGCTGCTAATGCAGAGTGCCAGGCTCCACCTCCATGCTGACACAATCCTCCTCCTCTTCCTGTGTGATAGGTGTGCCTGCAGGAATACTGTCTGGATAAAGGGGGCCTTGAGAGGTAAGGAAGTCCTCCTCTTCCTCCCTCTGTTCTGCCTCAAGTGCCTTGTCCATTATTCTACGCAGCGTGTGCTCCAACAGGAAGACAAGAGGAAGACTGATGCATGCACTGTCACTGCTCACCATCCTCGTGGCCTCCTCAAATGGTCACAGGACAGTGCATGCATCCTTGATCATTAGCCACTGGCGTGGCAAAAAAAAGCCAAGCTCCCCTGACCCTGTCCTGGTGCCATACTCGCACAGGTATTCATTGGTGGCCCTCTGCTGCGTGTGCAGCCACTGCAGCATTGCCAACATTGAGTTCCACCTGGAGGGCATGTCACAGATGAGGCGGTTCTTGGGCAGGTTGCATTCCTTTTGAAGGTCAGCCAGCTGAGCACTGGCATTATATGACCAGCAGAAATGCCTACAGACTTTCCTGGCTTACCTCAGGAGATCCTGTAAGCCCGGGTACCTGCACAAGAACTGCTGCACCACCAAATTAAGGACGTGAGCCAAACAGGGAACATGGGTCACGTGTCCCTGTTGGTGGGCAGAGAGGAGGTTGGTGCATTTGTCGCCAAACACCATTCCTAGTTGAAGCTGGCATGGCGTCAACCACCTCTGAACCTGCCCCTGCAGAGCTGCCAGAATCTCTGCCCCAGTGTGGCTCCTGTCCCCTAAGCAGACCAACTCAAGCACCGCATGGAAACAGTACACCAGGAATGGACTGGACTGCAGGGAGATCTAGCTAAACTGTATACAGTGGATATATATATATACCAGTCTGACTGTATATATATTTATATATATATATATATATATATATATATATATATATATATATATATATATATATATTAAATACACTGCAGCTAGGGATGAGCCGAACACCCCCCTGTTCGGTTCGCACCAGAACATGCGAACAGGAAAAAAGTTCGCTCGAACACGCTGAACACCGTTAAAGTCTATGGGACACAAACATGAATAATCAAAAGTGCTAATTTTAAAGGCTTATATGCAAGTTATTGTCATAAAAAGTGTTTGGGGACCTGGGTCCTGCCCCAGGGGACATGGATCAATGCAAAAAAAAGTTTTAAAAACGGCCGTTTTTTCAGGAGCAGTGATTTTAATAATGCTTAAAGTCAAACAATAAAAGTGTAATATCCCTTTAAATTTCGTACCTGGGGGGTGTCTATAGTATGCCTGTAAAGGGGCGCATGTTTCCCGTGGTTAGAACAGCCTGACAGCAAAATGACATTTCGAAGGAAAAAAAGCCATTTAAAACTACCCGCGGCTATTGCATTGCCGACAATACACATAGAAGTTCATTGATAAAAACGGCATGGGAATTCCCCACAGGGAAACCCCGAACCAAAATTTAAAAAAAAAAATGACGTGGGGGGGTCCCCCTAAACTCCATACCAGGCCCTTCAGGTCTGGTATGGGTATTAAGGGGAACCCCGGCCAAAAAAAAAAAAAAAAAATGACGTGGGGAACCCCGCGCCAAAAAAAAAAAACCGTACCAGGCCACATGCCCTCAACATTGGGAGGGTGCTTTGGGGTAGCCCCCCAAAACACCTTGTCCCCATGTTGATGAGGACAAGGGCCTCATCCCCACAACCGTGGCCGGTGGTTGTGGGGGTCTGCGGGCGGGGGGCTTATCGGAATCTGGAAGCCCCCTTTAACAAGGGGACCCCCAGATCCCAGCCCCCCCCTGTGTGAAATGGTAAGGGGGTACTTACCCCTACCATTTCACTAAAAAAGTGTCAAAATAGTTAAAAATGACAGGAGACAGTTTTTGACAATTCCTTTATTTAAATGCTTCTTCTATCTTCCTTCATCTTCTTCTTCTTCTGGTTCTTCTGGCTCTTCTGGTTCTTCCTCTGGCGTTCTCGTCCAGCATCTCCTCCGCGGCGTCTTCTATCTTCTCCTCGGGCCGCTCGGCACCCATGGCATGACGGGAGGCTCCCGCTCTTCTCTTCATCTTCTTCTTCATCCTCTTCTCTTCTTCATCTTCTTCATCTTCATCTTCTCTTCTTAATTTTCTTCTGCGGGCCGCTCCGCATCCATGCATGGAGGGAGGCTCCCGCTGTGTGACGGCGTCTCCTCGTCTGACGGTTCTTAAATAACGGGGGCGGGGCCACCCGGTGACCCCGCCCCCCTCTGACGCACGGGACATGACGGGACTTCCCTGTGGCATTCCCCGTGACGTCACAGGGAAGTCCCGTCAAGTCACCGTGCGTCAGAGGGGGGTCCCGCCCCCCGTTATTTAAGAACCGTCAGACGAGGAGACGCCGTCACACAGCGGGAGCCTCCCTCCATGCATGGATGCGGAGCGGCCCGCAGAAGAAAATTAAGAAGAGAAGATGAAGATGAAGAAGATGAAGAAGATGAAGAAGAGAAGAGGATGAAGAAGAAGATGAAGAGAAGAGCGGGAGCCTCCCCTCATGCCATGGGTGCGGAGCGGCCCGAGGAGAAGAAGATAGAAGACGCCGCGGAGGAGATGCTGGACGAGAACGCCGGAGGAAGAACCAGAAGAGCCAGAAGAACCAGAAGAAGAAGAAGATGAAGGTAGATAGAAGAAGCATTTAAATAAAGGAATTGTCAAAAACTGTCTCTTGTCATTTTTAACTATTTTGACACTTTTTTAGTGAAATGGTAGGGGTAAGTACCCCCTTACCATTTCACACAGGGGGGGGCCGGGATCTGGGGGTCCCCTTGTTAAAGGGGGCTTCCAGATTCCGATAAGCCCCCCGCCCGCAGACCCCCACAACCACCGGCCACGGTTGTGGGGATGAGGCCCTTGTCCTCATCAACATGGGGACAAGGTGTTTTGGGGGGCTACCCCAAAGCACCCTCCCAATGTTGAGGGCATGTGGCCTGGTACGGTTCAGGAGGGGGGGGCGCACTCTCGTCCCCCCCTCTTTTCCTGTGGCCTGCCAGGTTGCGTGCTCGGATAAGGGTCTGGTATGGATTTTTGGGGGAACCCCACGCCGGTTTTTTTTTTTTTTTGGCGCGGGGTTCCCCTTAAAATCCATACCAGACCTGAAGGGCCTGGTATGGAATTTAGGGGGACCCCCCCACGTCATTTTTTTTTTTTTAATTTTGGTTCGGGGTTTCCCTGTGGGGAATTCCCATGCCGTTTTTATCAATGAACTTTTATGTGTATTGTCGGACCTGCAATTCATTAATAGCCGCGGGTAGTTTTAAATGAGTTTTTTCCTTCGAAATGTCATTTTGCTGTCAGACTGTTCTAAACACGGGAAACATGCGCCCCTTTACAGGCATACTATAGACACCCCCCAGGTACGAAATTTGAAGGGATATTACACTTTTATTGTTTGACTTTAAGCATTATTAAAATCACTGCTCCTGAAAAAACGTCCGTTTTTAAAACTTTTTTTTGCATTGATACATGTCCCCTGGGGCAGGACCCAGGTTCCCAAACACTTTTTATGACAATATCTTGCATATAAGCCTTTAAAATTAGCACTTTTGATTTCTCCCATAGACTTTTAAAGGGTGTTCCGCGGCATTCGAATTTGCCGCGAACACCCCAAATTGTTCGCTGTTCGGCGAACTTGCGAACAGCCAATGTTCGAGTCGAACATGAGTCCGACTCGAACTCGAAGCTCATCCCTAACTGCAGCTAACTGAATCACCTGCTTGCCTGAAGTAGATTAGAAACAGTACATCAGGAACGGACTGCCTGCTCAATCTAACGCCAGCAACACACTACACAGGGCCGACGTGCAGGCGGCCTTATATAGTGTAGGGCGTGGACTTAACCCCCTGAGCCATTATTGGCCAAAGGCACCCTGCTTTTGGCCAATTATGGCTCTCTTTGCTGACGGTGCTGTGATTGGCCAAAGCATGTGGGTCATAGTGCATGCTTGGCCAATCATCAGCCAGCAATGCACTGCATTGAAGTGCATTATGGTGCGTGATACGCCGCTCGAATAATGTTCAATTTTCAAATGATCGAACAGCCGATGTTAGAGTCGAACTCATGTTCAACTCGAACAGAAAGCTCATCCCTACTGGTTAGTCAGGTTTGCGGTGTGGCTTTACACCCCTAAAACACCTATAGGTACTGATGAAGGATTACCTTTCCCTTCTTTCTATTTTGATTTTATGCTGTGAGGGCTCTCACAACAATGGACATCACTTAAGAGATGCGTTATCTATTAGATAACATCCTTCTTATCATGGACCTCCCTCTCACTGAAGGCAGTACAGTTTAGTCTTTTCTCTTGACATGTTCCATCTGTCCAAGCTTTCTTTTGTTGAAGTCAAAGGTTAGGCTTAAATTAGATGTAAACCCAAATGTATAAAAAAAAAACCTTTTGCCATAAATGAGTGCATTTTAATGTAAACATACATAAACATACATACAGCTGTGAGTGTACCTCACAAAAATGCTCCCTAAGCTCGTCTCAGCCCTCCTAAAACTGCTGGTCTGTGGGAATGGCCTAGGACCAGAGAATAGTAGGCGGAGATGTCACACTATCCCCCCAGTTATACACACCCTCCAGCCTTGGCTCAAGAGAGTACAGCACAGCTATCCGATATCTTTATGCCTGTGGGCATGTCTCCTGAATATATCTGGGGGAATACACAGGGGCAAGTGACTGTCAGCTCTGTTTACAGCACAGGATCTGTGCTAATCAGGAGAAAGCTGGTAGGAAGGGGCTAATAGTAAAGCATCCAAGGAATCCTGCAGCCTAAAGTGACAATGGGGACCAGGAAACATTCTCATTTAGACCTCTGTAAACATAAATTCAAAAATTAGGTGCTGGAACAATCAGTTGTCAGCAGACTTATTTAGATAAGGGTTAATGAAGTGATGGTGAGATATCTGTGCCATAAATCACTGGTGCATGGGCAGCTGATTGCACTGAGAAGCTTGTCAGGAGCTGTACAAATATTCAACTCAAACAATCCCTCATTTAGATATGCAATGAAGGCCTGTCATCAATACTTAAAAAAGTTACGTTTTCCGTTCAAAATAGTTTGTGCCAAGAATTTGCATTAAAGGGGGCTGACTTATGTAAAGTATAGAGATTGAATATTTAGCCAATCCTGAAACAGGAATAGAGAGGCCCACAGGAATAGAGAGGCCCACAACATGCCAACCAATGAGGCACCAGCCTATAATGATATACACAGACTAGATGGAAGGGAAGAGAACTCTCTCTGCTAGAGAAGTCACCAGAATGGAGCCCTCATGTGCAGAAGCATGGTAACTATGGAATATCTCCCTTGCACTTATATCTAAATGTTCGTTTGTCTTATGTCTTTTCTGTCTTGCTGTTTGTAGATTCATATTTTGAGTATTATACTCTGTATTCCTTCATGTAATCCATGATTTTTACCCTTTTCCTGTACAATAGATAGATTGCTGTGTATCCGTTTAGGCTTCCTTACTATTTACCAATACATTTTTGTAATTGTGTTAAAGCTTTCACTCGTTGTCAAATAAATCTCATTAACCCAAATCATATCTGAGAGATATTAAGGCTCAGAATATAACTTTTGGGTAACATATGTCTGTTTTTTTCTCTTGAACTTGGACCAGCAAACATTTCTTTTTTATTTTACCAAAGATCTTTTATTTCTTTTTTACAAAACAATGGTAAAACGAAACAATGATGTATGATAAGTTGCAAGATCAGTTGATGTAATAAAGAACAAGCAAGGCCTCAGGATGCCAAGTAGAAAACATAAAGAGACTGGGATTCATCTAGTGTGACGTGTATAATCAAGATGCAAGCCACCCCAGGGTGGGGACTACACTATCATGTGGTTTGAGACTGGGTTGTTGCTTGCGGTGAAGTACTTTGCTGGAGCCAATATGGGCACAATACACATGCTTATTCCCTTGTGTCAGTTATAACACTTTCAAATGTGAGTGCAATATTTAAAAAAAAACAAAAAACTAGAATTGTCTTTTAAAATATTTTATGCTATGTGAAGCTTTTTCTCTCTCCTATATCGGCATGATTGGTTCCATTGAGAGATTGGTCATCTATTAGGAAACAGCAGAGGATCACACTGCAAGGATCATTGCAGAGGATTGCTCCCTGCATAGGGATGGCGCATAGAGTTGGTTTATAATCTTGCCAGCAACGAAAGTCGGTGAGTTATTTTAGGTCACTAATGGTAGTGGATCAAATATAGAAAAATAAAGAAAATGTTACAAAGAAAATTTGAAGAAATATTTGTGTTGTACAGTTATATTTTTGGACTACACTATTGATCACAGATATTGTTAAATCATTTTGTGAGACTTTTTGAATATACATTTTTTTTATTTAAATGTGGATATTATATATATTTTTTGCACACTTTTAAAGACTTTGTTGGTTTACAAGATAGGATTTGTACACAAAACCATTTTTGATGTATTTTTAGCATTTTACATCTTTTTCGCACCAATGCGCTGGCACTGATATGTGATACCCACAGCTGTTTATATATTTGAACACAGTGTCTAAAAGTTGCAACACAGTAACCACGCACACACAAACATTGTAATAGTAGCACTTTATTGAATAAAAATAGAGAAGCAAAAATAAATAGCTCCATCCTGAACAGCGCTGTCATCCCGTCAATGTATCAAAAAGAGAAGAGATCATTGAGAATATTAATAACCTCTGGGATAGATGGAGGTTGCAGGAATTTGAATTTTCTCGCAAGAGCTATACAAGTCACTATTAAGACATGAGTGATGAATGAGTCTGAAGCATGAAAGGCCAGGTTTTAGACTCCATAACCAATAGGACTGCTTTCGATGTGGGAATAAAGGAAATATGAGCTAGAGAAGTAGTAAAGTCAGCAAGACCAGAACCAGTGAGGATCAGGCATTCCCCCAGACATAAAAAAGATGTTCCATTGTGAACACAGTTCCTCCAACAGGTAGGGGAGGAAGGTGGATATAAAATTGCCAACTTGGATGGGGTATAGTACAAATTGTAAAAAAAAATATTTGGATAGGTTCCCAGGGTGTAATACAATGGGATGCTTTTAAGGGCGATGTGAGTGCCAGATGTCATTGTGAAGGGGAGAAAGAGTGATCCATAATATGCGACTAGTACTGTATTAAAGATGTTTTGAGGTGAAATGTAGGTTCACCCAGGAGCTTTTATTTTACACCTTTCTTTTGTTGATCTCATTAGTTGCAGGTCCAGTTTTCTCCTGTTCAGGTAGTGCATTGTTTTATCTATTTTTAAGTGGTTGGTTAATTAGACCTCCACTTTGCTGATTGAGGACCAAGCGGCCACTGTAGCAAGCTGGACGAGCCATGGGCGCTTGCATGTGCTCCCTTGCCCGGCTTCTGCTGTGATTGTACACTGTGTTAGCCTGTAGCAAGTCCTGGCCAGTTATTCATGGCCGGGACCTGCTGATCGGCTGTGTTGGTAAACAACACAAAGCTCTATAGGTGGGAACAATCTGTCAGCTTCTAATCCCTGCAAACGCGATGAGAAACCGAGAGCTCAGTTAGTAAAAGCAGCATGCTGTACATACATTACATATAGTTACATATTTAGGCACATATGTTTGGTATTTTTACGTTGATATTGCAAAAAAATAAAAAAAAACAGTAGTGATCAAATACAACCAAAAGAAGAAGCTCTATTTGTGTGAAAAAAAATATATATAAATGGGTAACAAACAGAATTCTCTGATTTGTACTTATAGTACATGCATTTATGCTAGTAAACACATGCAGACTCACGCATGCAAAAAGAGTAAAGAAAAATACACATACCCCAAAGTACCTAAGCACATTAACATATACAATGGGGCTGATTTACGAAGCATTTGCGCCATGACTTGCGGTGCACGCCGATGCGCAAATGACATTTTCATATTTACAAAGCATTTGCGCTGGTAACGCAGCGCGATCCCCCATTTACTATTCTCTTCCCGGTGCACGGGAAGAGGTGATCTGTGCGCCACTATAGACCTGGTGCACAGCATGTTTAAATTCAAATTTAAACAAGCTGGAAGTGCCAATAATATGGGGGTGATGTGGGGAAGTGTTGTACTAACTGGCCAAGTCACAAATATGGCCAATATAGAATGAGAAAGTGACTTGGAACAAGCCGGCAGCGCCGGCAAATACAGATAAACTGCGGGAGGTGAATTTATACACTGTGCATGCTCAAACGGCATTTGCGCTTGTTCAAATACTTTAGTTCAGTGCACCGGCAAAATATTAGTAAATGTCAGGCAACGTAAAAACATTTCCATAGGTTGAACGGGCGCACCTCTAGACTTTTTTTTTTTAACGCTGGTTCACTTTGTGCAGCTCTAATGAAATGTCGGTCCGGCAAAACACATACAAGTTCATTAATAAAAACAGCATTAAGAAAACATACACAATTCAGAAAAAAAAATGCGTGAGGTTCCCCCGAAATTCAATACAAGGCCCTTCAGGTCTGGTATGGATATTAAGGGGAACCCCACACCAAAAAAAAAAAAAAAATGGCGTGGGGTCCCCCCAAAAATCCACACCAGACCCTTATCCGAGCACGCAACCTGGCAGGCCGCAGGAAAAGAGGGGGGGACGAGAGAGCGCCCCCCTCCTGAACCGTACCAGGCCACATGCCCTCAACATTGGGAGGGTGCTTTGGGGTAGCCCCCCAAAGCACCTTGTCCCCATGTTGATGAGGACAAGGGCCTCATCCCCACAACCCTGGCTGGTGGTTGTAGGGGTCTGTGGGTGGGGGCTTATCGGAATCTGGAAGCCCCCTTTAACAGGGGGACCCCCAGATCCCGGCCCTCCCCCCTATGTGAAATGCTAAGGGGGTACAAAAATACCCCTACCATTTCACAAAAAACTGTCAAAAATGTTAAAAATGACAAGAGACAGTTTTTGACAATTCCTTTATTTCTTCTATCTCTCGTCCCCCCCTCTTTTCCTGCGGCCTGCCAGGTTGCGTGCTCGGATAAGGGTCTGGTGTGGATTTTTGGGGGGACCCCACGCCAATTTTTTTTTTGGCTGGGGTTCCCCTTAATATCCATACCAGACCTGAAGGGCCTGGTACGGAATTTAGGGGGACCCCCACAACATATTTTTTTTAAATTTTGGCCGAGGTTCCCCTTAATATCCATACCACACCTGAAGGGCTTGGTATGGAATTTAGGGGGACCCCCCACGTCATTTTTTTTTTAAAATTTTGGTTCGGGTTCCCCTGTAGGAAATTCCCATGCCGTTTTTATCAATGAACTTTTATGTGTATTGTTGGACCGGCAATTCATTAATAGCCGCGAGTAGTTTTAAATGACTTTTTTTCCTTTGAAATGTAATTTTACTGTCAGACTGTTCTAAACACGGGAAACATGCGCCCCTTTACAGGCATACTATAAACACCCCCCCAGCTACAAAATTTAAAGGGATATTACACTTTTATTGTTTCACTTTAAGCATTATTAAAATCACTGCTCCCGAAAAAACGGCCGTTTTTAAAACTTTTTTTGCATTGATACATGTCCCCTGGGGCAGGACCCAGGTCCCCAAACACTTTTTATGACAATACCATGCATATAAGCCTTTAAAATTAGCACTTTTGATTTCTCCTATAGACTTTTAAAGGGTGTTCCTCGGCATTCGAATTTGCCGCAAACACCCCAAATTGTTCGCTGTTGGGCGAACTTGCGAACAGCCGATGTTCAACTCGAACTCGAAGCTCATCCCTACATATAAGCCTTTAAAATTAGCACTTGTGATTATTCATGTTCTTGTCCCATAGACTTTAACTGTGTTAGTGTGTTCAAACACATTTTTTGCCTGTTCGCAAGTTCTGGTGCGGACCGAACAGGGGGGGTGTTCGGCTCATCCCTAATTGCCGGACCGACCATTCATTATAGCTGCGAGTAGTTTTAAATAACTTTTATTCCTTAAGGGCCAGTTCACACTACATGCAGTCCAGTGCGTTTTTTTTTCTGCACACGGAAAGTAGGTTATATGGTTTTCAATGGCATAGTTCACACCAGTGCTTGCAGTTCCAGTGCGTTTCCAGTACCCCCCAAAAAAAGTCGAACATGCTGCATTTTTTATGCACTGGACTGTACTGGAACGCTGTAAAATGCATCAAAAATGCACTGGAACGCACCTAAATGCACCAAAAACGCACTACAATGCACTTGTCCTTATTTAGGCCTGATTCACACCTATGCATTTTAATGCTTTCTGCATTTTGCAGATTTGCACTACAGAACGTGTTCCATAGGAAACCATGTTAAATGGACTGTAGTGCAGATCTGCAAAATGCAAAAAGCACTAAAAATGCATAGGTGTGAATCAGGCCTTAAGGTTAAGAAAAAAGAGGGGGGGAAGCACTGGACTGCATCAAAAATGCACCAAAAACGCACTGGAACGCATAAAAACGTGCATGCAGAAAAGCACCTGGAACGCGCCCGGACTGCGTTTCTGTGTTGTGATCTTGCCCTTAGGGCCAGTTCACACCATAAAAACGCAGTCCGGATGCATTCCAGGTGCTTTTCTGCATGCACGTTTTTGATGTGTTCCAGTACGTTTTTGGTGCGTTTTTGATGCAGTCCAGTGCTTTTTTTCACCCCTCTTTTTTCTTAACCTTAAATAAGGACAAGTGTGTTCCATTGCATTTTTGATGCGTTTTACAGCTTTTCAATACAGTCCAGTGCAGAAAAAATGCAGCATGTTCTCCTTTTTTTCTGGAACTGGAACGCACTGGAACGGCAAGCACTGGTGTGAACTATGCCATTTCACACCATATAACCAAATTTCCATGCATTTTTGATGCATAAAATATGCACTGGACTGCATTGGTGTGAACTGGCCCTTAAGCAATTTGGCATATTTAAAGGCATTTCTCCTTGTTTCGTTTTTGGGGTTGTCCAATTGGTGACACTGATATATGTCCCTTAGGGTGGGACCTGGGCCCCCATACCCATTTTAAGGCCAAGATCTAGAAGATAAGCCAGTCAAGTGGGGACTAGTAAAATTGCCAAGTCAGTTCCCTTAGACTGCAATGGTATTTGTTGTATAACTTTTGCACATGTTAGGCTCTTTAGTTGCCCCCCTGGACTGGGGGGTGTTTTGTCCCATCTGTAATTTTGGTGCATGCTGGATGATGTGCTTAATTTTGGACAGTGGGGTGGCTTTTTTTGTGCTATCTGCATTTGGGTTGTTCTGAGCATGCTCAGGGACTTTGGGTTTTTTTGGTGGTGCTTTTTGTGTGTGAACAGCACTTGGATGTTTCTGGGCATGCTCAGAGTGTGTTTTTTGGGTTAGTAATTTAAGGACATCCTTAACAGGTGTACCCACTTGGAAGTTCTCTCTACATTGGGTGAACTTGCATTTTGTGTGTTTAATGGACTGTCCATGTGTTTGCAATTGCCCCATTAGCAGACAAACCTATGTTATATAAAGCTTGCAGATAGCAATCTTTACTTTGCCCGGAAAAGAGCCAAGGTTATGTGTGTGTGTGGGGCCGGCAAGAGAGTACATTTGGTTGTCCTTATCAAGTTTCTAACACATGTATTTTCTATTTGTATTTTGTTTGTTATGCTGTTGCAAAACAGATGTGTTTTTATGCAATTTATTTGTTACTTTGGTTTGCTGTTTTTTTTTGGGTGGTGGTTATTTTACCATGAAATCTTTTTTATGTTGGCAATTTTTGTTTTTACGTTGTTCACTTTGATTTAACTGTCTGTGCTGCCTTATTTTTAAAATTCTTTCTCAAGATGTTGTGCCTAATGTTGTTTTAATCCTTAATAGATGTCCATTTGTGGGTGCACTCCTTTTAACTCCTGTTAATTCACACTGCAAAAGGGTGAAACCTATTCTGTTAGTGTCTCAAATTAACATACATGTGTGTATTTTGCTTTCCTTGCTTCTTTTACAAGTTTTGGACCAATAAAATTGTTTCACATTTTTTGTTTTATGTGTGTTCTTTTCATGCATCGGATTTCCCAGCTGCAGCTTAACAAGGCTGATTGGCATGTCTTGGACAAATCCCTTTTTCATATATTTTTTTTTTTAGTTACTTTCCTGGTGCCTTCATGGTAGCACGTGCATGGATTGTGCAAATGCTGCCATGGATAGTGACCAGGAAAGTAACATTTCAGAGCAGTAAGTATTCAATTTTCTTTTTGAGCAGTGGTTTTCAGCCTCAGTCCTCAAGTACCCCCCCTGACAGGACATGTTTAGAAAATTTTATCTTCTCTAAAATAGCTGTCCAAAATACAAAGCCATTGCCTTTGATTTAAAGCACCTGTGCAAGATGAAAGAAAACCTGCAAACATGGCCTGATGAGGTGTACTTAAGGACAGGGTTGAGAAGCACCGATTTAGAGCACTGAACTAAACTCAAGCTGAAGCCAATCCTTTTCCAATTGTGGACATTTGAGGGAAATCAAGATTTTTATTTATTTATTTTTTTTAAAGGTTGGGCTTTGTCCCTTTTCCTAAAATTGGCTTCACTTCCTGTCCTAGCCAAACAGGAATTGAGAGTAAAACCCTAATTTTTCCTTGGGGACATACAGGTCAATCTAACTAGTGCCCCCGTTATGCAAATTGCACTCTAGCACTTTGTTGTGTACACCCCAAATTATTAGGTATTTTGGGGTTTATTAAAGGCAAATCCTTTCTGCAATACAAGTGTCGTTGATGAAAATCAGAAGGGTAGCACTGGTGATTTTATCATCCAATCATGTAGAGGCAAAGATGCTGTTTTTTTTCTTTTCCTTGCATTTCCCCCTCGGATCTCCAGCAACTGAACTTCTAAGTGCACTTGTGGTGCAAAGTGGATTTACCTTTTAGTAAATAAACCCCAAGATACATAATAATTTGGGATGTACATGGCAAAATGCTAGAGTGCAATTTCCCGAATGGGGAAACTATTTAGGTTGACCTGTGTGTCCCCAAGGACGTACATTGGTAGGGTTTTACCCTCACTTCCTGTTTGGCTATGTGACGGGAAGTGAATAATTTTGAATGCGAAATTGGCAAAATTTGGTAGGTGTCTTTACCCTATCAGGGGTGTAGACATCCACCAAAACTTATAATCCCTCTGCAGTCTATCCCCAAGCAAAAATAAGAAAGGATTTTAATGAGTTTAACTTTGCAAAGACACATTCCTAAGTTCAATTGTGATGCATGTTAATGGCCCATTTAGACTTTTAATAGAAAGTCATCAGTTGCCTTTGACTCTAAACATTATTTTTGGCCAGTCCTAGAAATCTGCATCTGTTTTTCTATTAACCACTTGGTGTCTGTGCTATAGCCAAACGACGGCCACAGCGTGGACCTGAATTTCTTGGAGGCTGTCATAGGACATAGTCACTGAGACTTGGGTGATTACAGATCGAAGTAAGGGCCAATCTGTTTATTTTTTCTGCTCACGCTGACAGCATGAGGATAATAATAAAAGCTGATCGCCAGCTTAGGTGCAAGGGACATTGGTCCCGAAGAGGCAATTCTGCCTCATCTGTGCCCACCAGTACCCCCTTCCAGTGCCACCTATCAATGCCCACCAGTGATCCCAAGCAGTGCTGACTATCAGTGTAACCAATCAGTGCCGCCTCATTAGCGTACATCAATGAAGGAGAAAATTACCTGTTTGCAAAATGTAATATCAAATTATCCAAAAATATACCAAATTATTTTTAAAAATCTGTCTTTTCTTTTGTTTGACCAAAAGAAAAAAAAACACACAGGTGATCAAATACTACCCAAAGAATGCTCTATTTGTGAGAACTTAAAAAAAAAAAATTGGCTAAGTATGACCGCGCAATTGTCATTCAAAATGGATCAGCGCTGACAATTGGTCAGGACAGCAGGGGGGTTTAAGTGCCCAGTAGGGATGAGCTTCATGATCGAGTCGAACCCATGTTCGACTCAAACATTGTCTGTTCGCCCGTTCGCCGAATTGCGAACGATATGGGCCATTCGCGCCAAATTCGTGTGGTGCGTCACGGCCCATAATTCACTGCGGCATCGCAGTGCATTGCTGGCTGATGATTGGCCAAGCATGCACTATGACCCGCATGCTTGGCCAATCACAGCGCCGTCAGTGGAGAGAGCTGTAATTGGTCAAAGCCAGGGTGGCTTTGGCCAATTATGGTTCAGGGAGTTTAGAACACGCCCCACACTATATAAGGCCGCCTACACGGTGGCCCTGTGTAGTGTGTGTTCCGGCGTTGAAAGAGAGATAGATAGACAGAGAGACAGTGTCATTTCATTTGAGTTAGATAGATTAGGCAGGACAATCAGTGAGTTAGCTGCACTTACAGTGTATTGTGTATATATATGCATCCCAGGTGTTGCATATATATACACTGTATTCAGTTTAGCTAGATCCGTACCTGTTATCTTCTTACTAACAGGCAGGCTTGTCGTGTTACAGTATTTACAGCTACCTGAAGAAAATTGCTGGTGTTATTTTGATCCTATTAGTACCACAGTCAGGCAGCTAGACTATTTACAGTTAGTGCAGTGCATCCTGCTCACAGTGTTCAGCTAAAACTACAAGTTAGTGCGCTGCGTCCTGCTCAGAGTATTTAGCTAAAACTACAAGTTAGTGGGGTGCGTCCTGCTCACAGTGTTCAGCTAAAACTACAAGTTAGTGCAGTGCGTCCTGCTCACAGTGTTCAGCTAAAACTACAAGTTAGTGCGGTGCGTCCTGCTCACAGTGTTCAGCTAAAACTACAAGTTAGTGTAGTGAGACCTCTGCACAGTGTTCATCTAAAGCTACAAGTTAGTGTAGTGCGTCCTGCTCACAGTGTTCATCTAAAACTACAAGTTAATGTGGTGCGTCTTGCTCACAGTGTTCAGCTAAAACTACAAGTTAGTGGGGTGCGTCCTGCTCACAGTGTTCAGCTAAAACTACAAGTTAGTGTAGTGAGACCTCTGCACAGTGTTCATCTAAAGCTACAAGTTAGTGCAGTGAGTCCTGCTCACAGTGTTCAGCTAAAACTACAAGTTAGTGGGGTGCGTCCTGCTCACAGTGTTCAGCTAAAACTACAAGTTAGTGCGGTGCGTCCTGCTCACAGTGTTCAGCTAAAACTACAAGTTAGTGTAGTGAGACCTCTGCACAGTGTTCATCTAAAGCTACAAGTTAGTGCAGTGAGTCCTGCTCACAGTGTTCAGCTAAAATTAAAGGTTAGTGCGGTGCGTCCTGCTCACAGTGTTCAGCTAAAACTACAAGTTAGTGCAGTGCGTCCTGCTCACACTGTTCAGCTAAAACTACAAGTTAGTGGGGTGCGTCCTGCTCACAGTGTTCAGCTAAAACTACAAGTTAGTGTGGTGCGTCCTGCTCACAGTGTTCAGCTAAAACTACAAGTTAGTGGGGTGCGTCCTGCTCACAGTGTTCAGCTAAAACTACAAGTTAGTGCGGTGCATCCTGCTCACAGTGTTCAGCTAAAACTATAAGTTAGTGTAGTGAGACCTCTGCACAGTGTTCATCTAAAGCTACAAGTTAGTGCAGTGCGTAATGCTCACAGTGTTCAGCTAAAACTACAAGTTAGTGCGGTGCGTCCTGCTCACAGTGTTCAGCTAAAACTACAAGTTAGTGCGGTGTGTCCTACTCACAGTGTTCAGCTAAAACTACAAGTTAGTGTGGTGCGTCCTGCTCACAGTGTTCAGCTAAAACTACAAGTTAGTGGGGTGCATCCTGCTCACAGTGTTCAGTTAAAACTACAAGTTAGTGCGGTGCGTCCTGCTCACAGTGTTCAGCTAAAACTACAAGTCAGTGGGGTGCATCCTGCTCACAGTGTTCAGCTAAATATACAAGTTAGTGGGGTGCGTCCTGCTCACAGCTTTCAGCTAAAACTACAAGTTAGTGCGGTGTGTCCTGCTCACGGTGTTCAGCTAAAACTACAAGTTAGTGCGGTGCGTCCTGCTCACAGTGTTCAGCTAAAACTACAAGTTAGTGCGGTGCATCCTGCTCACAGTATTCAGCTAAAACTACAAGTTAGTGTAGTGAGACCCCTGCACAGTGTTCATCTAAAGCTACAAGTTAGTGCAGTGCGTCCTGCTCACAGTGTTCAGCTAAAACTACAAGTTAGTGTGGTACGTCCTCCTCACAGTGTTCAGCTAAACCTATAAGTTATTTTTTTGCAAGCTCTGCACAGTGTTCAGTTAAAGCTACCTGTAGAAGGTTGGTGGTGTTTTCCTGATCCTATCACTACCGCAGGCAGCTAAAAAAGCTACAAGTTAGTTTTTTGCGAGCTCTGCACAGTGTTCAGCTAAAGCTACCTGAAGAAGGTTGGTGGTGTTCTCATACTACAGGCAGGCAGTTGATTTTGCTAGCTGCAGTATCAGTATATATATATATATCCCAGCTTAGTGCAGCTACAGGCCATTAATATGTCTGGAAGGCCAAGAAGGAGAAGCAGACAGTCACAAGCCAATAAGAGAGGGCAAGCAGGCTCTGTGTCTAGTGCTGGTCGTGGAGACGGTGCATCCTCATCAGCACGTGGCCGTGGGACATGCTTGGCCTTTTTTTCGGCAGCTGGCCATGTTGAGCTGCAACATGTGGAAGACTTGGTCGAGTGGATGACCAAGCCGTCCTCATCCTCCTCATCCTCTCTCACCCATGCCCAGGGTACTTTGTCTGGCAAAGCAGCGGCCTCTTCCCTCGGCTCAATGTCATTAGTGACTCCTTCATAGCCCCAGCATGTCCACCTGAGGAGTCCCTCGAACTGTTTGACCACAGTGTTGGGTACATGCTCCAGGAGGATGCCCAGCGTTTGGAAGGCTCTGATGATGATACTGAGCTCGATGAAGGCAGTAACATGAGCACAGACAGAGGGGGTGCCCAAGAAGGACAGCAATCTGGCAGTCATGCTCCCCCTGCTGCAGCATACTGCCAGGTTTGCTAAAGTGATGAGGAGGGAGGGGATGATGAGGTCACTGACTCAACGTGGGTGCCTGATAGGAGTGAGGAGGAGGGGGAGGAGGAGGAGGAGGCGGCACATCACCAACGAGGCAGGATGCCCTCCAGGGGCCAGCCTAAGGGCAGCACATTGACTGCATCACACCACAAAGCTCCACATGTGCAGGGCGCTGCAGTCTCTGCGCATTATTCAAAAAGTTCTTTGGTGTGGGCCATTTTGAGACGAGTGCATCAGATCGCACCGCTGCTATTTGCAACATATGTCTCAAGCGTATCTCGCGTGGCCAAAACATCTCCCGCTTGACCAGACATATGTTGACCTGCCATGCAGTTCGTTGGCAAGCGTATCTAAAAGACCCACACCAAAGAACATAGAGGACCTCTCGTTGCTCCTCATCAGCTGAGATCTCCAACCCCACTATACCTTCAGTCCTCTCTGAGAACTGCACTGAGAGGTGTAGAATTAGGTGTGTCACAGCCAAGTACTTGTGGGCAATCTGCTTTTGGTACACCGACGTCAGATTGTACCAGGCAAATTTCCCTGCCCCAGCTGCTGCACCGCCAAAAGAAGTTTGCTCCCAGCCATCCACATGCCCAGCGGTTGAATGCCAGCTTGGCAAAATTGCTAGCACTTCAACTGCTGCCTTTTCAGTTGGTAGACTCTGCCCCCTTCCGTGAGTTTGTGGAATGTGCAGTTCCTCAGTGGCAGGTACCCAAACGCCACTTTTTCTCACGGAAGGCGATTCTGGCTCTCTACCGGCATGTGGAAAGCAATGTCCATGTCTCACTGGACAGGGCGGTAAGGTGCTTATTACCGCTGACTCATGGTCCAGCAGGCATGGACAGGGACGTTACCTAAGTTTCACGGCGCATTGGGTGACTCTGCTGGCAGCTGGGAAGGATGCAGGACAAGGTGCAATAGTGTTGGAGGTTGTTCCGCCACCACGCCTCCAAAATGCTAATGATTGTGACACACCTCTCTCCTCCACCCCCTCCTCTTCTTCTTCCTCCATGTCCCCCTTGTCCACCTGTTGGAGCACATGCTGCGTGGAATAATGGACAGGGCACTTGAGGCAGAACAGAGGCAGGAAGAGGAGGACTTCCTTAGCTCTCAAGGCCACCTTTATCCAGACAGTGTTCCTGCGTGCTCGCCGATCACACAGGAAGAGGACGAGGAGGAGGAGGAGGAGGAGAATGAGGAGGAGGAAGATTGTGTCAGCATGGAGGTGGAGCCTGGCACTCAGCATCAGCAGCTGTCTTTAAGGGATCAGTCCCAAGAAACACATGGACTTGTACGTGGCTGGGAGGAGGTGGCTGCGGACCATGTCGTCCTTAGTGACCCAGAGGACTCCGGACCGAATGCCTCAGCAAACCTATGCTGCATGGCCTCCCTGATCCTGCAAAGCCTGCGTAAGGATCCTCGTATTCGTGGTATCAAGGAGAAGGACCAATACTGGCTGGCAACCCTCCTTGATCCACGTTACAAGGGTAAGGTTGCGGACCTTATCTTGCCATCGCAGAGGGAGCAGAGGATGAAACATCTTCGGGAGGCCTTGCAGAAAGGTCTGTGCAACGCGTTCCCAGAGACTGGAAGGTTACAAACTCCTGTTTCTGGACAACGTGTTGCTGAGGCTTCGGTCAGTCAAAGAAGGAGTGGTGGAGAAGGTGGCCGTCTGACCGATGCGTTCAGACAATTTTTTGGTCCGCAGCCCCAAGGTATGATCGGTTCCAGCAACCATCGCCAGCGTCTGTTTTACATGGTGCAGGAATACCTAGGGGCAAGATCTGACTTGGACACCTTTCCCACCGAAAATCTCTGGGTTACTGGGTCTTGAGGATGGATCACTGGCCAGAGCTTGCACAGTATGCAATTGAGCTACTGGCCTGTCCTGCATCCAGTGTTCTTTCGGAACGCACATTCAGTGCTGCTGGAGGCTTTGTAACCGATCACAGGGTGCGTCTGTCCACCGACTCGGTCGATCGACTGACCTTCATAAAAATGAATCAGTCTTGGATCACCACCAGCTACCAAGCACCTGATGCTGATGTAACCGAATAATTATTTTTGAAATCTCAGATCCCTTCAAAGACTGCCTATGCTGATGCTGAGTGACTATCCCTGAGTAATTATCCTCTTCCTCCTCAATGATCACGCTTATAGCTTGTAAGAACATTTTTGGTTCTGGGCGCCACCACCGGTGCCTAAGGCCCAATTTTTCAGCCCCTGTTTAACAGGGGCGTGTAATTACAATTTTTGATGAATACTTTGCAGCAGGGCTCGTTTCTGCGTTACAACTTGAGTATCTGTGAGGGGTTGCAGTGTTGTGGCACCAGCATCAGTGCCTAAGGCCCAATTTTTCAGCCCCTGTTTAACAGGGGCGTGTAATTACAATTTTTGATGCAATAATTTGCAGCAGGGCTCGTTCCTGCGTTCCAACTAGAGTGTCTGTGAGGGGTTGTAGTGTTGTGGCACTAGCACCAGTGCCTAAGGCCTAATTTTTCAGCCCCTGTTCAACAGGGGCATGTAATTACAATTATTGATCTAATATTTCATAGCAGGGCCCATTTCTGCACCCACCAAGAGTGAGTGAGGACTTACAGTGTTGTGGCACCAGCACCACCACCACCAAAGGCCCAATTTTTCTGCCCTTGTTCAACAGAGGCATGTAATTACAATTCTTGATCTAATATTTCACAGCAGGGCCCATTTCTGCACCCACCAAGAGCGAGTGAGGACTTACAGTGTTGTGGCACCAGCACCACCACCACCAAAGGCCCAATTTTTCTGCCCTTGTTCAACAGGGGCATGTAATTACAATTCTTGATCTAATATTTCTCAGCAGGGCCCATTTCTGCACCCACCAAGAGCGAGTGAGGACTTACAGTGTTGTGGCACCAGCACCATCACCACCACCAAAGGCCCAATTTTTCTGCCCTTGTTCAACAGGGGCATGTAATTACAATTCTTGATCTAATATTTCACAGCAGGGCCCATTTCTGCGCCCACCAAGAGCGAGTGAAGACATATGCCGCGTACACACGAGCGGACTTTACGGCGGACTTTGCCCAGCGGACTTTTTGTCGGACTTTGTTTGCTCCTTGCGCCGGACTTAAAAACGAACGGACTTGGCCACACACGGTCACTGCAAGTCCGCTGGTTTTGAACGCGGTGACGTATAGCACGTACGACGGGACTAGAAAAAGGAAGTCCAAGCCCCACTCCGGCACCCTTTTGGGCTCCTTCTGCTAATCTCGTGTTAGTAGAAGTTTGGTTAGAGACGATTCGCGCTTTTCACACTTCAGCTTATTTCGTTCGTTTTCTGCGGTTCAGTTTGTGCTTGTGAGGTTTGTATCTGCTTTTCAGTGCGTGTTGGTCAGTTCGTAACCTGCCTTGCAGGCCGTTCTGCTCCGCTCGTTCCTGATTTTCAGGTCGTTCTTCATAGGCCTTGCTGTTCTTCAGTGCGTTTGTTATAAGTTTGTTTGTTTGAGCAGCCGACCGTTTTGAAGCCATGTCGAGTGGACGTTCTCGTTCTCGAGTTCGTGCTGTGTGGGGACTTGGTGTTGGGGTTAATACTTTGACCCGAGTCCAGTCCATGAACAGGGTGAGGAGGAGTTCATGGACCAAGAATTGGTTGCGCCAGCGTGACCAGTTCTGTCATATGCCTTTGCTCCGTGAGCTCCGTGAGAATAATCCTGATGATTTCAGGAATTTTCTCAGGATGACGGACCCCATCTTTGAGCGTCTGCTGGCTATGCTGACCCCCTATATCAGCAGGCAGGATACCTGCATGAGGCAAGCCATCAGTGCGGAGCAGAGGCTAGTTGCCACGTTACGTTACTTGGCGACAGGGAGAAGTCTTCAGGACTTAAAGTTCTCGACAGGCATCTCCCCCCAGGCTCTGGGGATCATAATCCCAGAGACCTGTTCTGCTATTATTCAGGTCCTGCAGAAGGAATATATGAAGGTAAGTTTTATCCTTTAACATTACATGATATGTATTAACTGTTTTTGGATGTATTGTAGAACTGTCCTCTTTACCTAATTGCCATGCTTTCAATCTGCTGTGAATGTCCCCTTTATCTTTGTGCATGCCTATTTTAATCATTTATTGCCCTATACATGCCTAATTTATTTCATTAACCTCCCCACCATGCAATGCTGGGTCCATTTTTATCTCTAGCCTATAGTCCATTGAACAATGTATATTGTCTGCTCCATTGTCTTGTTTGCCCCTCCCCCACCCCACAAATGTTTGAGCCAGTCAGGTGTGTTTGTTAACCTAATTAGAACCCCTCCCCCACCCCACAAATGTTTCAGCCAGTCAGGTGTGTTTGTTAACCTAATTAGAACCCCTCCCCCACCCCACAAATGTTTCAGCCAGTCAGGTGTGTTTGTTAACCTAATTAGAACCCCTCCCCCACCCCACAAATGTTTCAGCCAGTCAGGTGTGTTTGTTAACCTAATTAGAACCCCTCCCCCACCCCACAAATGTTTGAGCCAGTCAGATGTGTTTGTTAACCTAATTAGAACCCCTCCCCCACCCCACAAATGTTTCAGCCAGTCAGGTGTGTTTGTTAACCTAATTAGAACCCCTCCCCCACCCCACAAATGTTTCAGCCAGTCAGGTGTGTTTGTTAACCTAATTAGAACCCCTCCCCCACCCCACAAATGTTTGAGCCAGTCAGGTGTGTTTGTTAACCTAATTAGAACCCCTCCCCCACCCCACAAATGTTTCAACCAGTCAGGTGTGTTTGTTAACCTAATTAAAACCCCTCCCCCCACATTCAAATGTATCAATGGGCCATCATAGGGGGTGAGTAATCTTATAAGTGTGCCTTATGTTTTTCAACATTTCAATTACAAACACACATATTCATAATATTTGACTGCTGTTGTTTACTAATGTTTTGGTGTAATCTGATATACAATTTTTGTTATTAAAGTCCTTATCTTATTTTTTTTGCACTCCACAGTTTCCTACAAGTCCACAGGAATGGCAGACTGTGGCCTCCCAGTTCGCTGACTGTTGGGACTTTCCCAACTGTGTAGGGGCGATTGACGGGAAGCACGTCCGGATTGTGCCACCACCGCATTCGGGGTCTTATTTCTTTAACTACAAGGGGTTCCATAGTGTAGTTTTGATGGCGGTGGTCTCGGCACATTTGGAGTTTATGTTTGTGGATGTGGGGAAGAACGGCCGGATGTCTGATGGAGGAGTCTTTGCACAGACCGAGCTGTGCCATCGTCTCCAGACCGGTGGCCTGGAATTGCCACCTGATGACAATAATGTGGATGGACTCCCCTCAGTTTTTATTGCTGATGAAGCATTTGCTCTCTGTGAGAACTTGATGAGGCCGTTCCCCCAAAGGACACTCACCCCTGAGAGGAGGGTATTTAATTATCGGCTGGCCAGAGCAAGAAGGGTTGTGGAGAATGCCTTTGGTATTCTGGCCAGCCGGTTCCGTATCTTCCTTACGGCTATTAACTTGGCGGACTATAAAATCAACCACGTCATCCTTGCTTGCTGCATCTTGCATAACTTTTTAAGGAGACATTCAGCTACATATCTATCCTCTGTTGGGCCTGAGCCCAGACTGGAAGAGGCTAGTAGCACTTTCACAGGCCTAGAAATTGGCCGTATTGGCTTGGCCCCCCGAACCGCACATCAAGTGCGTGACCGTTATGTGAATTATTTTAATGGTCGGGGGGCCATTGCTATTCAGCAACAGCTGTAAAAGTTTGTTTCAAAAATAAAAAAGAAAATTGGTTTATCTAAATATCTTGTTTTTATTGTTGTTTACCTTTAAGTTATGTCTGTCTCCTAGTGCACTTGTAGTAGTGTCAAGTGCATTTAGCTTTAGTTAATCAGGCCCACAAAAACAAACCCCAAATTTTGACTTCAAGAAACAGCCACACACATTGTATAGGGTAAAAAATTTTACTTGGTGCACATTGAAAGGTGCATTTTTTACCATATTTTTTATTTATTTATTTTTTTTTTTTTCAAAAATATTTTACGTTGTGTAAAAAAATAATATTTGAGTAAATTATTCAAGCCATTTTTTCCCAAATATATAGACCTTTATCTAACAAGATTTACATACACAACAGTGTTTTTAGAAACAAAACTTACAATAAATGAACTTACAAAGTTCAATATTTCTAGAACGGTGCATGTAATGTCACCCTTGCAGAAATTGGTCATTTATAAGATGCTCAAAATTGAGCTTTACTAAAGGGTCAAGTCAACATGTGCTATCTCCTATCATGGGAGAGCAATGTACGTGTTTTGTGTGTGCAATCCCATTTTTGGTTCCTCTCACCACCAAAGAATTTTCAGGATGAAGGGTTTGCAAACACAAAACAAGTACATTGCTAACCCATGATGGAAGATAGCACATGATGACACACCGTGTGCATCACACATTGTAAATTTGGGTATACCCCCAAAATTGTCAAAAAAATTTTTAGAAAAAAATAACTTCCCAAGGAAATGAAGAACATGATTGATGTTTTTAGGCCAAACGTGATTATATTCGGCCCAAAACATCAATCATGTTCTTCATTTCCTGTTGCATGGAGTCCAGGCGAAGTTTCATGCTGTGAATTTGTTCACGCATTTGATCTATGTGGCCAGTCCACAGCATAATCTGGCCAATTAATCTTTGCGCACTGTCTGTGGTGAAGTGCTCTGCCGCTTGGCCTTCCACAACCAGAAACTCACCTAAAACGAGTGAATAAAAACAAGGTTTACAATATGCACGCCAAAATACAGTAAAACTGAAGCTGGGGTGTCAGTCACTCACTTGGTGGGCTTGAAACCTCGCACACTTCCTCCACCTCTCCTTCCTCAAGGTCGTCGGGTGGGCGTGGTCTTGGGCTGGGGCTTGGGGTAGGTTCGGCCTCAGGCTGGTGACTTGGGGGGGTCCTGAGATCCTTGGACTGTTGTCTGAGTCTTTTCTCCCCTATGAGATTTGAAAAAAAGGTATAGTTAAAACACACTGATCTTTTAGGTTTTAATAAATAAAGTAAAACGTTGGTTAATATTTTTTGCCAATTTTGCATCATAATAAATGTTGAAGACAGGATGAACATTACCTCTGAGCAACAATTATAAAGAATGCATATTTTTTTGCAATTTTCACAGATGCTGACACCTCAATGATCTCCTATGTGTATTACCCCTCAAAAATTTAGTTATGGTCACATAGTACACTAGAAAATGCATTTCCTTAGCAAAATGCGTGGGAATGCTGAATAGCTAAATGGCTAAAATGACCGCCATCAAAACTGCCCCATCATATTCCTATATTATAAATCAGTACATGGTGTGTCTGTCCCCTCCCCCCGGGCTCTGTAATCAGAGCTGAGATGCTCCAACCACCTCCCCCCTGTGTATAACAGAAGCTTTGGTAACCATGGCAACAAAACAAACACAGTACACTCTGATTAATGTCTAAAATTTCACGAAATGACCTCTAAACAAAAAGCTTTTTCTCAAAAAATTAAAAAAATATCAAACTGAAAGGATATAGCCAGATAGATGAATATTTAGTGAACATTGTAAAGTTTGTTTGGTGTCTCTAGGTGAAAGTATGAAGGAGCTGAAACTTTTGGGAGCGGAAGAAGAATTTGAGGATTTCAAGCATGCTCCCATTGAATTCAATGTTGAAAAAAGTGAATAAAAAATTATTATTTAATAAAGTATAAATGGTAGTAAAATATTTGAAAATGACCACACATCAGCTAAAAGAGACGAACATTTTAATAGTTGAATGGTTTTAATAGCTGAAAGTATGCAGAAGTTACGCAGAGCCAAAAAACGTACGGAATAAAATTCAAAGTAAATTTTAAAAAAAATAAAATCGAAGAACAATAGTGGGACTGCTAAATCATTCCCACTAACTATAGTGCTCGTGAGTCCAGATGTGGAAACAGCTGCTGTGTCCTGTCCCTACATTACACTGAATCATTTTTGATGAAGCATTATATTTTCAAACACATCTACACCACATCAACTCATTGTGGGAATTCGACAAATTATCAAGCCATAAATGTATGTCCAACCCTGTCCCATCGTATTTGGCGAAAAAATAACGTCACTTTATAAAGTATCCGATCTATTACAAAGAACGGTATTTACGAACGATGCAGAAAAACTGCCAAAAATAAGGATCAGCATGCAAGTTCTGTATCTCAATAGTAAAACACAAGTACTTACTTTTTTTCAGCACCTTCTTTATTCGCCAATATTGTTCTGGCTCACGACTTTTGATGTCAGACCACCGCTTCCGCAATTGTTCTTTCGAACGTTTTGTACCAAATTTCTCTTCCAGAGCGGTGACAATTGAGGACATTATTTTGTCCTTTCTCAGATTGGGTCGTGTGTACGGTCCTTTTTTGCCATCGTAGCCCTCCCTTCTTAATATGGACACCATCTCCACCATCTCTCCAAAAGCCATGTTGGTGGCCTTATATCTCCTCCGGGATGTGGATGTTTGGGGCTCCGGGCTTTCCTCCGCGCTACTTTCACTTAATTGCTCCGCCATCTTTTGCTATCTACTCCCACTGCGCAACGAAGAGTGAAGGGGCGGGGCCAAATCGTACTTACGAACGTCAGGGGCGGGCGACGCAGGCGGAGCATGACACATGCGCAGTGTATCTAAAGCTAGTACGATGGCCTATGTATGTCCGTGCGGAAGTAGCGAGCGGCACAAACGAAGGTAAGATTAAAGTGTGTGTGTGTGTGTGTGTGTGTGTGTGTGTGTGTTTGTGTGTGTCCCCGTGTGTGTCCCCTAGATTACAACACAAACTAATCCTGAGATTTGGGACTGACATTTAAGTTTTGATCTTGTGTCTTGTCTTGCAGAAATAATGAATCCCTTTAAAGAGGAAGAGTTTTTGACCCATTTCATTGATCTCTATGAGCAGAAGAAAAACCTGTGGGAGGTCAAACACCCCCAATATTATAATCGTGATGTTAGGAAGGCAACACTGGGCACACTTTTAGAGTTTGTGAAGACTCGACTCCCCCAGGCAGACCTCAAGTTTGTGGACAGGAAAATAGGTATCTTGCGTAATATGTATAAGCGGGAACACAGAAAAATCCAGGAGTCGCTGAGATCCGGGGCAGCAGCTGACCAAGTTTATGTACCCAAGTTGTGGTACTACAACAAACTGCGATTCCTGGATGAGCAGACCGAAGCCAGGCAATCCCTTTCCACCCTTCCCCCCACCCTTCCCTCCAGCCTTCCCTCCAGCCTTCCCTCCAGCCTTCCATCCACCTCCACCCCAGCTGAGGAGTCCCAGGATGAACTGGGCCTTTTCACCATAGATGAAGTGGATGCGCCCAGCTTCAGCCAGGTATACTTTTTTTGAAGATTTTGGGATTGTGTAAATGTTATTAATGATGTTAAGGTGTTAATTTTGAAAGTGCTTCATCAAAAATCACTTCTGCACAAAGAGTAATATGTAGACATATCACTAGACAGTAGTGGCCAAATATATACGTAACTTCAGATCTTGTTGATCATCTGAAATAATGGTGTGGTCAAATAGATAGCCTTTACTATTTTGTGTAATTATCTTTGAAAGTTAGGAGCTGAAAATTGTGTGTGATTGCATAACAGAAAATTACAACTATGTCCCTTTTTTTGACACAGGATGACCTCAGCCAGGAGGAGGCCTTGCCCAGTGGGAGAGAGGAGGAGGCCTTGCCCAGTGGGAGAGAGGAGGAGGCCTTGCCCAGTGGGAGAGAGGAGGAGGCTGTGGCTTGGCCAAGTAGAAGCCGCACAGAGTGTCAGGTGCCTCCCCTCCGCATTCTACACAAAAGGCCCAGGAGGATGACTGCAACAGAGCAGGAATCCCTAGAGCTCATACAGGAAGCAAGCCGGATCCTGAGTAAACCTCCCAATGTAGAGGAGGCGTATGGCACCTATATAGCCTGCAGATTACAGGAGTTGGAAAAGGGCCAACGCCTCCTCTGTGAGGGTCTATTTTTCCAGGCTTACCAGAAGGGCTTGAGAGGGGAGCTTACTGCTACCACATATCTGGCAGATGAAGCCACTCCTACTCCTCCTCCTCCTCCTCCTCCTGCCCCAAGTACACCACCAGAGGCACAACCTCCGAGGAAGGCTGCAGAGAAGCGTGGAGGGAAGGCTGCAGAGAAGCGTGGAGGGAAGGCTCCACGGAAGAGTCGAAAGTGATTGCCTGGTTTCTGTCTGGTCTGACTGTGCTCCCTGTGCTCCCTATAGTCGCAAGATACCTATTTTCTTGTCCTCAAACTTGATGTGTGTCCTGGGGGACGAAAGGCTTCCCAGATTCTAAAAGTGTGTCCAGTGTTGCCTTCCTAATTTTTTTGGGAATAAAATAAATACATTTTGGTTTACCTTACATTCTTGCCTATGTCTTTTGATTAAAAAACGCCATTTTGTTTGGGAGTAGGCAGGTACAGGTCGAAAAGACTATGGGGTTGATTTGAGAAAAGCAAATAGTCTGTGCACTTTGCAGAGGGCAGTTGCCCTCTGCAAGTGCAATTGCTCCAGAGCATCAGAAATTATTTAAAAGCTTGACTTTGCAAAGAGTACCCAATCCTGTGCAAGTAAAAGAAAAAAAAAACATTTTTGCTTGCACCTGATTGGATGATGGAAGTCAGCAGAGCTGCTTCACATTTAATAAAGCTTGGGAGCAACTGCTCTTGCAGAGGGCAAATGCAATTTCCAAAATGCACAGGCTTTTTACCTTTAGGAAATCAACCCCTATGTGTGTTTTTGTCAAATAAAAATAATTTATTTTGATTTTACATGATTTTAGGAATAAATCAGCAGAGCTTCCCCGAATTTAAGCTCTTCCCCTCAGTTTTTCTGCGACTGCACTTCCAACAAGTGCACTTGGTGTGCAATTTCTCAAGTGAACGTTTCACTTGATATTCTTAAATGATTTAAGCCTTTTGTCAAAAACAAGCTCGGGGGAAGCTCTGCTGATTTTTTCCGAAAATCATGTCAAATAAAAATTAATTGTTTTGGTTTGGGCTTCCTTGCATGTGCCCCTCGGATCCACAGCGAACACACTTCAAAATGCTCTTTATGTGGAATTATATGTATAATTAGCAATTGGAGGGAAAAATGATTTTGCCTTTGTTAAATACACCCCCCTATGTCTAATGAACAAAGGGACAACAACCTCATTAAGGTTCTTTAAAACAACACAAAATATGAATGTTAATTGTGGTAACTTGAAAATACACACCAAAAATGTGGTTAGCATTTAACACACATTGTAAAATAGCTAAAGTGTTGAAATAAAAAAAAAAAAAAAAAAATCTATTTTTAAATTTTAAAGTTATGGAGATCTGGCTGTTACAAAATATTATATTAGTCATGGCAAGAGGATAAATCATGAAGAAAGAAGTTTGTGAGAACTCTGTGTGAATATAAAGCAGAAAAACAACTTCATTCCTCTCGCATTATCAATCCTAAAAAAAGGCTGTATTAAAAGACGACAGAAGAGGAATGTGCTAGCTTCAAGACGAAGGCTAGTTTTACCAGACCGAGCGCTTCCGTCTTGTAATTGCTTCAGAGCATGCGTCAGTTTGAGTTCGTCGGACTAGCACACAGACGATCGGTTTGTCCGCTAGAAAGAAGAGTCCGTCGGATAAATTTAAAACAAGTTTCAAATCTAATTCCGTCCAACTTTTTAGAAAACAAAGTCCGCTGGAGCCCACACACATCGAATTGTCCGACGAAATCCAGTCCGCCGGGCAAAGTCTGCCGTAAAGTCCGCTCGTGTGTACGCGGCATTACAGTGTTGTGGCACCAGCACCACCACCAAAGGCCCAATTTTTCTGCCCCTGTTCAACAGGGGCATGTAATTACAATTATTGATCAAATTTTTCACAGCAGGGCCCTGTGAGTGCTTACAGTGTTGTGGCCACAACAACACCTAAGGCCCACATTTCTGCTGAGTATATAGGGCAGGCCCCTACTTTCAAACACCTAACTTACAAATGACTCCCACTTGCAAACGGAAGGAGACAACAGGAAGTGGGATGAAATCTACCCCTAGGAAGGGAAATTTTCTCCTGTAAGAGTTAATATGGGAAAAACATTTCTCCTTTCCACTGATGCTTTCCAATCCTTGTTCCACAAAAAACCCCAAATTTTCAAAAAACATTTGTCATTGGGACAAAAAGTGAGGTGAAATCTTCTGAAGAGGAGGACAGACAGCAAAACAAATGTCACAGAGGTGATAACCCTTCCCTATGTTTTCCAAAAAGCTTAAAAAAGATTTTTTGGCTGGAGCTAAACACGTTAAAAATGTACCCTTTCAAAATGACAAACAGATTCTACTTAACAACAAACCTACAGTCCCTGTCTTGTTTGCACCGCCTGTATACTGCTGTTCAGAGTATATAGGGCCTGGTGGCCCCACACCTTTCCTTATTTTAATTTGGGTGCGGGGTTCCCCTTAATATCCATACAAGATGAAAAGGGCCTGGTAATGGACTGGGGGGTCCCATGCCGTTTGTCTCACTGATTTTCATCCATATTGCCAGTACCCGACATTACATTAAACCCGCAAGCAGTTTTAAATGAGATTTTTTCCTTTAAAAATGACATTTTGTGCAGGGACTGTTCTAAACACGGGAAACATGCGCCACTTTACAGGCATACTATAGACACACCCCATGTACGATATTTAAAGGAATATTTCACTTTTTTTTTTTTTACTTTAAGCATCATTAAAATCACTGCTCCCGAAAAAACGGCCGTTTTTAAAAGTTTTTTTTGCATTGATACATGTCCCCTGGGGCAGGACCCGGGTCCCCAAACCCTTTTTAGGACAATACCATGCAAATTAGCCTTTAAAATGAACACTTTTGATTTCGAACGTTCGAGTCCCATAGACGTCAATATGGTTCTAATGTTCGTGCAAATTTTCGGTCTGTTCGCAGGTTCTGGTGCGAACCGAACCGAGGGGTGTTCGGCTCATCCCTAGTGCCCAGTAAGCAAGTGGTTAATTTCCATGCCAACTATGGATTTCTGTAATAAAGATGTGTGCCCGCTGTGTATACGGCATGTGCATAAGCAAGTCGCACACATATGAACGGTACTCATTGTAAATCATGGGGTACAACTTGTAATGCAACTTTTCAGTCCCAAGGGACCTTAAGCTCTCTTTCCACTACTGCGAGTTGTTGTGCGACTTGACACATGTGAAGTCGTAGGACAAGTCAAAACACATGTATTTCCCCGTTCTAATTGGTGCAACTCCAAAAAAAGTTCTTGCACTACTTTGTTCCAACTTCAGTGTGACTTTTTCTCAGATGTTTTGAATTAGTCGCGTGCCATTAAGGCTCGGTTTTCACTATTGAAAGCCCAAAGTTGCGTGCTTTTTGCCGCGAGTTTCCCCCAACTTTTTGCCAAAACTTGAAGCAATACCTGTGTATTTTTGAGGTCTATAGACCTCAAGTCGCATCAAAGTGGGACCAAAATAGTGCAGGGACTACTTTGAAGTTGCTGCGACTTGAAGTCGCAGACATCTGAACGGTACTCATTGTAAATCATGGCGTAGAACTTGTGATGCAACTTTTCAGTCCCTAGTGGCATGACAAGTTGCAATAGTGGAAAACAAGACGAAAAAGCACATTGTAAATCACGCAACTTTGGTGTTGAAATAGTGGAAAGAGAGCATTAGGCTAAAGCCGTAATAGGAAGATGCACTGTAAGAATTACTTCTAATTGTAGAAAATCAAACCGGCTCTTGCACTGAATCTAATTTATGGAAGATCTGATTGGCCAGTGTATGGTGACCTTTAAAGATATGAAAACGTGAATTTCTGGTGTTTAAACCTCATACACACGATGGGACTTTGTACCCCGTGTACGGTGCCCGCTCTGCTCAGCCGGGGATCGCTCCGTCGATGACTGTGCAGGGACAGACCTGTCAGAGTGCCGCTTTCCTCTATAGGGGAACGGATGATGACGGACGGTAGAGTCTGTCGTCACCCGATCCGATCCGCAGATGGATGGAAAAATAGGTTTTTCCTCCGTTACACTTTTTAGGATTGGAGTGGGTCGGATGTCAGTGGACATGTCACCACTGACATCCGACCCTCCATAGAGGTCTATGAAGTGTTTTTTTTTATTTCTTTTTTTTATGCTGTATATAGCTGGTTGCTAAGAAGGGGGTCGGGAAACTGGCCGCCGCGTCCTTAACCACTTCCCGCCCGCCATATGCAGAATGACATCTGGGAAGTCTTTCTGTTATCCTGACTGGGCGTCATATGACGTCCAGCAGGATAACATGCCGGCACGCGCCCGCAGGGGCGCGCATCGCGGCTATCACGAGTGCGGCGCGTCACTCTGACACCCCGCATCTCCGATCCTGATAAGAAGCCTCTGTCAGAGGCTTCTTACCACGTGATCAGCTGTGACCAATCACAGCTGATCATTGTGAGAACCAGGAAGTGCCGGTAAACGGCATTCCTTGGTTTGTGCTGACAGGGAGAGACGATCGCAGCTCTCCCTGTCAGAGGGGGGGTCTGTGCTGATAATCAGCACATTGATTATCAGCACAGCCCCCTCAGATGTGCTACAACACCTCAGATGTGACCCCTCAGCTGTCAGTCAGTTCCCCAATTAAAAGACAGCTCACAGTGCCCATCAAAGTGCCAATCAGTGCCCATATCAGTGCTAATCAGTGCCCACCACAGTGCCCATCTCAGTGCCCAGCAGTAAAACCTGTCAGTACCTCAACATCAGTGCTGCCCATCAGTGGCACCTGTCAGTGGCAATCAGTACCGCCTATCTGCCCATCAGTGCCGCCTGTCATTGCCCATCACAGCTGCCTGTCAGTGCCCATCACAGCCGCCAGTCAGTGCCCATCAGTGCCGCCAGTCAGTGCCCATAAGTGCCGCCTATCAGTGCCCATCAGTGCTGCTTATCATTGCCGCATATTAGTGCCCATCAATTCTACATATCAGTGCATCCTCATCAGTGCCCATCAGTGCCACCTTATCAGTGCCACCTCATCAGTGTCCATCAGTGCCCCTTTATCAGTGCCCATCAGTGCCGCCTCATCAGTGCCACCTCATCAGTGCCCGCCAGTGAAGGAGAAAACAAAATTTTATAACTGAAACGAAGAAAAACTTTTTTTTTCCAAAATTTTGTTCTTTTTTAGTTTGTTTAGCAAAAAAAAACAAAAAACTGCAGAGTTGATCAAATACCACCAAAAGAAAGCTCTATTTGTGGGAACAAAATGCTAAAAATGTTGTTTGATTACAGTGTAGCATGACCGCTCAATTGTCATTCAAAGTGTGACAGCGCTGAAAGCTGAAAATTGTCCTGGGCGAGAAGAGGCAAAAGTGTCTGATATTGAAGTGGTTAACAACCTATGAGTCATCAGCTGTCAGCTGACTTCCCGCTCAATGTAAAAAAAAAATGCCGGCTAAAAAAAAAAAAATCGTGAAAAAAAACAGCGTGGGGGTCCCCCCAGGGTCTGGTATGGATTCGGAGGGGACCCCCATGCCAAATTTTTTTTTAAATGGCATGGGGGTCCCCACCCACAGGGGCATACCAGGCCCTTCGGTCTGGTATGGATTTTAAGGGGAACCCCCTACGCCGAAAAATCGGCGTGGGGTCCCCCCCAAAATCCATACCAGACCCTTATCCGAGCACGCAGCCCGGCAGGTCAGGTAAGGGGGTGGGGACGGGTGAGCACCCCCCCGAACTGTACCAGGCCGCATGCCCTCAACATGGGGGATTTGTACTTTGAGGAAGGGGACGCGCTGTGGCCCCCCAAAGCACCTTGTCCCCATGTTGATGAGGACAAGGGCCTCTTCCTGACAACCCTGGCCATTGGTTGTTGGGGTCTGCGGGAGGGGGGCTTATTGGAATCTGGGAGCCCCTTTAATAAGGGGGCCCCCAGATGCTGGCCCCTCACCCTATGTGAATGAGTATGGGGTACATGGTGCCCCTACTCATTCACCTAGGGAAAAAGTGTCAATAAAAAAACACACTGCACAGGTTTTTAAAGTAATTTATTAGACAGCTCCGGGGGGGTCCTCTTCCGGCTCCGGGGGTCTCTCCGGTTCTTCTCCGCTGTCTCCAGCCTTTTCTTCCGCTGTTCGACCTGTTCTCCGCGCTCTCCGGGTCTTCTGCCGGGCTCCTCCGCTATCTTCTGCTCTTTTGCCGCTCTTATGCTATAGCGGAGGAGCCCGGTCTGCTGCCTTCTTCCCTCTTCTCTTCTTCCGCTGTTCGACCTCTTCTCCACGCTCTCCGGGTCTTCTGCCGGGCTCCCCCGCTATCTTCTGCTCTTTTGCAACTCTTTTGCTATAGAGGAGGAGCCGACGCTCTCTCTGGCTGGAATGCTCTCTGGGCGCTCCGCTCTGACTTATATAGGCGGTGACCCCGCCCCCTTATGCCGTCACAGTCCCTGGGTATGCTGGGACTGTGACATTTTAGGGGGTATGGTCACCGGGTGATGTTGACCATCTTAATATCTTAATATCCATATTAGACCGAAGGGCCTGGCATGCACCCGAAGGGGGAACCCATGCAGGTTTTTCTCGTGCTACCTTAATAGGAAGATGTCTTTTTCCTATTGCAGCGAGCGCGAGATGTACCTCGCCGAGAACCAGCGCGGTCCTATCGTGCTGGAAACATTCTCCCGTGCAGGTACTCCTGTGTGTGCACTGGTTCACACGCTGGATTAAGGATCTATCCAGTGCACCAATTAAGGTCGGAACCAGCGCAGTGCATTCATCTTAGTAAATGACCCCAATGTGTTGCATAATCCAGTGCATTTGTTAAGATACATTAAATGCCACGTGGAACTGCCTGGTCACTGTTACAGGACTCATGTGGAAATCCCCCACAGGAACCCCCCATCTATGGTTCCTGGGCTCTCCTGATCCACTTAGGAGCCCAGAAAACACAACAAGTAATGTCAGAGTGGTGTGCAGAAACACACTGAGGAACATTCATTTCCAGATATCCTATGCAGAGTGTGATTCCATCCTTCTCTCATGTCCTTTGCAGAGTTCCAATCCAGACTCTTGGCTCTGAGCACTTTTGGGTTCAGAGCAATCAAAATCCCAGCTTCAAAGCTGGATAAACTGTAATGCCGCGTACACACGAGCGGACTTTACGGCAGACTTTGCCTGGCGGACTTTTCGACGGACTTTACGACGGACTTTCTGGATGAACGGACTTGCCTACACACAATCAACCAAAGTCTGATGAATTCGTACGTGATGACGTACGACCGGACTAAAATAAGGAAGTTCATAGCCAGTAGCCAATAGCTGCCCTAGCGTGGCTTTTTGTCCGTCGAACTAGCATACAGACGAGCGGACTTTTCGACCGGACTCAAGTCTGTCCAACTTTTGAGAAAACAAAGTCCGCTGGAGCCCACACACAATCGAATTGTCTGACGAAATCCCGTCCGCCGGCAAAGTCTGCCGTAAAGTCTGCTCGTGTGTACGAGACATGAGTCAAACAAGTGGGTTCACCTAGCTAGAGCTGAGGACAGGAGAGACATGGGTTTTCTAATGCCGTGTACACATGACCGGACTTTTCGTCGGACTGAACCCCGAAGGAGGTTTGACGGAGTTCCGACGGAGTTCCAACGAAACGGACTTGCCTACACACGATCACACCAAAGTCTGATCGTTTCGAACGTGATTCCGTACGACCGGACTAGAATAAGGAAGTTCATAGCCAGTAGCCAATAGCTGCCCTTGTGTCCTTTTTTGTCCGTCGGACTAGAATACAGACGACCGGATTTTTCGATCGGACTCAAGTCCGTCGGAAAGATTTGAACTTTGTTTTATTTCTAAAATCCGACAGATTTTTCAACAGAAAAGGTCCGATGAAGCCAACACACGATCAAATTGTCCGACGGATTTGTTCCGTCGGACCAGTTCGGTCAAATAGTCCGGTCGTGTGTACACGGCATTATAGGCCCCTGATAACTTCATAGAAATAATGTGTTACCTTGCCAATGCTGTCGCATCGGGGGTTTGTTAGCTGCCTTGTGATAGTAGTCACATTAAGTGAGTAAAGTGTAAAAAATTTCAAATATTATAAAATAAATGAAAAAAACTGAAAAAATTAAAAGCACTCCTGCACTCACATTCTAATGCAAACACATGTAGGCTGCACACGTGTATGTGAACTATTCCTTTACCCACTCCATGCTTATCCAACTGTAAAAAGTATAATGGCTTTAAATACATTGTAAGATTATTTTTCATACCAATATTATACTGTAGGTCATGGTTTATCAAGTTATAATTTTTTTTCAGTATGAGTGAACTGATTACCTGTTCAAGGTTTCACAGTAGACACGCCACTTTGCCTCTCATGAATGGTGTGTTTAATTAATCTAGTGTTTGAAAAAATATGCCAGCAGAGATGCTTACTACAACATCTTGGTGATTGTATTATAGAAATCTTAGCACATCATATTTGCATTGACTAATAATAATAATTCAACCCATTTTAGATTAGAATTGCTATATCTTCATGGACACTAATTAGTTCAGTAGGTTTTACCTAATTTAGAACAAATCATCGGAGCTCTATAGCAAAGTTCAAAGGATCAACATTTTATTTTTAATTAGCTGCTAAAATTATTATTATCATTATTAATTTTTAATATTAGCTATGGTGTCCTCTTTGTCACAGGCAGGATTTCTATTTGCAATGAAGAAGAAGAATTCTGAAAAGTAATTAAATTGGATTAAGCTACAGTGAGTAAAACCACCGGACTAGTTCTGAATAATTATATTCAGAGTTAAATTTACTATCTTACACATCAAAGATAAGCAAACCTCCTTCAGGCATTTTTGCTAGTGTTTAGTACTATTGGATGCTACTGAAAGAGAAACAAATTGATAGATACCCAGAAAATACCATATTTTATTAATGGTTTTAATTCCTAGTCACTAATGTGATTCCTGTTATTTCTATTAATATTAAAGATCATTGAAACTACTACTGTATATATACATCATTGACAAATATACATGGTAACTAAAGGATTCCGTACCCATCCAAAAGTCATTGTATGGACCCTGTTTATCATTGGTATTTCACCTACACTTTTTTGCTAAACTCTGGACACTGTAGTTATTAAACACTGCATGTTTTTGATACAGTGTGCAAATTAATCAAAATTATATTTTATGGTATGCCCTGTTTAAATAACCACATCATATCTTATTTAATGAGTGCACAATGCTACTACCTGCAGATTTCTTCATCATAAACGGGTTTATACATGATTTCTTAGATCTCCATAGTATACATGTGTTTGTCTATGAATGTAGGAAGTGAGAGAAGTCCAAAAATCAGGGCGTCATCTAAGGACTCCTGGGGGAGGGGCAAAACACGTCGACGTAACATCCGGCTTTTTGCACAACCAAATGACGTTTTCCTTCCTGACTCCATGGAACGCACGCTGTAAGCGGCGATCGCGGAGACTGTCTGATATGCCTGATTGCAATCGGGAGTATGTGAGTAGCGGCTTGTAGCGCTAGTGATTTGCCAACATCCACAGTACTTCACTATATGTTTTTTCCTCTGTTTTGGGTGGTCAACTGTATACTTATGGCTTATTTGATCTGAGCATCGGCCATCTCTTCCACTGATCCACGCTAGAGATATACCTTGCACATCACCATTGAGAAAGGCTGTCAGCCTAGGAGGAGGAGCTGCTGTATCATTGCAGGACCGTCCTGCCTGTTAATTTAGTGACAAGTCTTGTTGTTGCTATCCACTTTGGGACTATTGCTAGGATCAATATTTCTGTCTTGTGAGCAACCACTGTTTAAATCCATCAGTCCAGCTGCCAATATTTATTTTCGTTTGTTCATCAATTGGTCAGCACTTATGGTTTATTTTATTTCTTATTTTCCACTTATATGCGGTATGCACATATGTTTATATAATTTTTTTGTGTAATCACCTATTATGCTTCACTATTTGCATCCAAGAGTTGTATGTGTAATTCTAGACTGCATGTGATATGTAGTCCATCATATATCTATCACTCTGTTTACATTTATTGTCAGCACTTAGCACTTTATAGTCACGTTTTATCAGCGCTGTATTTGTTTGTTTTTATATTTTCAAAGTACTATTACTTTTTTTACAGCAGCGATAAGGTTTTGGTTTATTTGTCGCTAGCGCTGCTTTTTTTATTTACAAAAATCTTTTGTGCCACCTTATTTAAAGAAGGCAATCACAGACTGGCTAAATTGGTTAAAGCTGATCTCCAAGCAAAAAAACCCTCATTTGCATATATATTTATCAATAACCTCAAAGGATATAAAGGCACTTTTTTGGCACAAAATGTGTTTGCACGCCCAGATATTACATTGCAAGTATAACAATGGCACCATCAGTGAACTGTACATAGCCTGTGCAGAAAGCAGAACTGATGGAGTGGCCCAACAGGCTCCAGCTACTTAAAGTACAGTAATTGTAAACAATCACCTTGTAAAACAACCCATTCAGTTTAAAATAGAAATCAAAGGCAAAACATGTTGGTATAGATATAATAATACATTATAAATACCTTGTTTCCCCTTTTTTATAAGTGATCACATTTCCTCTGTTCTCAGATGCATAAAAGCTGGGGGAGGAGAAGTAGCAACACACTGAGCTTCCCAGTGAATGGCTGTGCAGCGGGGGGGTGTCAGGGCAAGTCTGATCATTGGGGGAGAGTACACTAAGTTCCCAGCATTGATAGAGAATTGACCATGGTGTGCTCCCCTGCCTAGTGTGGTCAGTTTTAATAGCAAAGCATAGGCACTGTCAGGAACACCAGTGATTTCACATTAAGGAAGGCTGCCTTTGGCCAATCATGGCTCTGGGGGACCAAGTCCACGCCCAACACTATATAATGCTGCTTACATAGTGACCATTAGGGATGAGCCGAACACCCCCTGGTTTGGTTTGCACCAGAACTTGAGAGCAGACAAAAAATTTGTGCGAACATGGGAACACCATTAAAGTCTATGGAACACGAACGTGAAAAAATCGAAAGTGCTCATTTTAAAGGCTTATATGCATGTTATTGCCATAAAAAGTGTTTGGGGACCCGGATACTGCCCCAGGGGACATGTATCAATGCAAAAAAAAGTTTTTACAAACTGAAGTTTTTTCAGGAGCAGCGATTTTACGAATGCTTAAAGTGAAACAATACAAATGAAATATTCCTTTACATATTGTGCCTGGGGGGCCCCCTTAGTCTGCCTGTAAAGTAGCACATTTTTCCCATGTTTAGAAAAGTACTGCAGCAAAATGTCATTTCTAAAGGAAAAAATGTGATTTAAAATTGCTCACGTCTGTAATGTATTGCCAGATCCTGGAAATATACATAAAAAATAGTTTAAATAAACAGCGTGGGTTCCCCTCCTCCCAGTCCATACTAGGCCCATCGGGTCTGGTATGTATATTAAGGTGAACTCCACGCCAATTTTTTTTTTAAATGGAGTGGGCCCCCCCCCCCCCCTGAATCCATACCAAACCCTAAGGGCCTGGTATGGATGGGGGAACCCATGCTGCTTTTTTCCTAATTCTGTCATAGGGCTCCCCTTAACCACTTCAATACACTATATTATATATTGTATACTGCACTATATACCATGCACTGTATTATATATACTGCACTGAGGGCACTATATACTCTGAACTGCAGTATATATAGTATACGGACAGCACTATATACTCTGAACTACATTATATATACTATACAGACTGCACTATATACTCTGCTGAAAAATTGGGCCTTTGGTGTTGGTGGTGGCAGAACACAATAACCCCTCACAGTTACTCTCGTTGGGTGCAGGAACAGTCCCTGCTGTTAAATATTATTTGAAAAATTGTAATTACATGCCCCTGTTAAATAGGGGCAGAAACATTGGGCCTTAGGTGCTGGTGGTGCCAGAACACTGTAACTCACAGTTACTCATGTTGGGTGCAGGAACAGTCCCTGGTGTTAAATATTATTTCAGAGGCTGCTTGCCCTCTTTTAGTGGCCTGTGAGCATCTGCCTCTCCTTGGAGGCCTTCCGGACATGATGGGCATTTTTTTTTAACACCGCACTACACTGTATTATATACTGTGTACACCGCCTGAAGTGTATTTGAAACTGTACACATTGTATTATCTACTGTACACCACCAAATGCACTATATTTATAGGCTACGCTGAATGCAGAATATATATATAACTATATAAATATACATATATATATGTAGCACTAACTCCCAAAGGAGCTGCTGATTTTTATCGGGCTGTTACCGTTACCTCTTTACCCATAGTTTCACCATTACTAGAACTTAGAGTCCATGTTGAGCTTTGTATCTGACAATGTAGGCACCAGTCACTTAGTACTTTTTCAATGCTTTAATAGGGAATAACTTGAAGAAGTAGCAGGAAAGAGGTAGAAGAAGAGTTTCAGGAAAGTTCAAATACCTTTTCTTAAGATCTCTGAGGACTTAAATTCTCGGAGACGAATATACCTTCAGTCCAAGATTAAATCTTTGCCCGCCCGGATAGGTCTCTCTCACTGACCTAGCAGCTGGAGCGCAGCACGAACAAAAAAGTCTCTGCCACAGACTTGAAAAGAGCAATATACTGTAACTGTATGATCCTCTGCCACAGGATGTAGTAGTTTTAGATGAACAGCAACACAGTACCAGAACCTTTAAGCCGACCCGGCAGTTCTTGTGTGATAGGTTAGATATAGGATGCGTCCTCCAATCGAGTCACCAGGCCCCTCTCAAGACCAGCCTTGCGCATGGTCCCTTCCACTATGGGTTCTCCCCTGGGTCTTCTCAATTGTTCGGCTTCTTCCCGCAGGACAGACAGCACAGGACCATCACAGCAGTAGTAGGCCCCAGACAGGCTTCTGGGCCTACTTGCATGGCTGCAGAGTCGCAGCCCTCCAGCCTGAAGGGCCACGAGGTAGAACTCCCCGTCACATACCTTAGGCCAGCAGGGCCAGCAGGTGAAAGAGAGAGAAAAATGGAATCTGCCCCTTAAGTACTCACTCCCAGAATTCATAGCAGCGGACCACCTCTGCCGAGTTGCCACTGGGAAAGAAGAGCACTCAAAAGTTCAGTACTGTACTGTAAAGTTGTGTTTAGCTCAAGTGTAGCACCCGCAAGCGAGAACGGTCCACACAAATTATTCCTTTTCAGGGCTTGTTGGCCCACTTTTATTAAAGAAAATCAAACAAAGAAATGAAAACAAAAGTGGTTTCCCTCACAGGGGGTTTTCACCGCCAGCAACAAACAAAAGGATATTCAGCCTCCTGGCTTACACATGCAACATTGCAAACAACATCCTGACCCACCTGGCTCTCTTCAACAGCAGATGCACCACTGCTCAGGCTCCCACACGGAGCTCTCCTGACTACTGTCAGCGACCTAAGACTCGGGTCTCTGGCAGCCTGCACTCCCTGGGTTCTCCAGTGCACACCTGCACTCTTTGGGTTCTCTCTTGCAAGCCTGGACTCCTCGGGAGGGTGAAGCCCAGAACCATGGTCCTGACTCTACTATCAGGCCCACACACCCCTTAACAATCAGTGTGCCAGTGAGTCTCAAAACCCGGACCCAGGACTGGGGATTTCATCCCACCCGGATCTCTAAGAAATCCCCAGGCTCCAGGTCCCAAAGTGGACCTACTAAATAATGAGGAAAAGCCAGTTTCCTCTCAAACAAGCAAATATCCTGGAGCCCCTCAACCTGTCTGGTTGAGAATCCTGGACCCATACACTGGTGGGGTACCACACTGCCACAATACATATACTAGTAGACTATGTGTGTATATATATATATATATATATATATATATATATATATATATATATATATATATATATATATATATATATATATATATATATATATATATATATATATATATCAAATATACTACCTGTACTGACTGAATATATCAAATACACTGCCTGTACTGACTGAATATAGAGTTTACACATATAGGCTACGCTGTATGCAGAGTATGTGTATATATATATCAAATATACTGCCACTAACTAACCTGCCTGCCTAATCTAGCTCAATCTCTCTATCTCTGCCTCCACTATAACACACTATAAGGGCGCTGTGTAAGCAGCCTTATATAATGTGGGGCATGGACTATGGACTTAGTCCCCCTAAGCCATGATTGGCCAAAGGCAACCTGCAACAGCAATGCACTGCAGTCTTGCAGTGCATTATGGGGCGCTCGAATTTGCTGCAAACACCCCATAAAATTTGCTGTTCGGTGAACTGGCAAACACCCGATGTTCGAGTCCAACTTACGCTCGACTCAAACTCGAAGCTCATTCCCAGCGGCTGTGTGAAGTGTTGTTGGTGTGGACAGAGAGATAGCTTGAGTTGGATTAAGCAGGCAGGTTATTCAGTTAGTAGAAGAGTATTTGATATATATATCTATATATGGATATATATATATATCTATATATAGATCTATATCTATCTATCTATCTATCTATCTATCTATCTATCTATCTATCTATCTATCTATCTATCTATCTATCTATCTATCGATAGATAGATAGCTATGGATCTATATCTATATATAGATACAGTGGGGATGGGAAGTAATCAGACCCCCTTAATTTTTTTCCTCCTTAATGTACACACAGTACCACATAATGACAAAAAAAACCACAGAATTGTTGACATTTTTGCAGATTTATTCAAAAAGAAAAACTGAAATATCACATGGTCCTAAGTATTCAGACCCTTTGCTCAGTATTCAGTAGAAGCACCCTTTTGATCTAATACCGCCATGAGTCTTTTTTGGAAAGATGCAAGAAGTTTTTCACACCTGGATTTGGGGATCATCTGCCATTCCTCCTTGCAGATCCTCTCCAGTTCTGTCAGGTTGGATGGTAAATGTTGGTGGACAGCTATTTTTAGGTCTCTCCAGAGATGCTCAATTGGGTTTAAGTCTGAGCTCTGGCTGGGCCATTCAAGAACAGTCACGGAGTTGTTGTGAAGCCACTCCTTGTTTATTTTAGCTGTGTGCTCAGGGTCATTGTCTTGTTGGAAGGTAAACCTTCAGCCCAGTCTGAGGTCCTGAGCACTCTGGAGAAGGTTTTCATCCAGGATATCCCTGTACTTGGTCGCATTCATCTTTCCCTGGATTGCAACCAGTCGTCCTGTCCCTGCAGCTAAAAAACACCCCCACAGCATGATGCTCCCACCACCATGCTTCGCTGTTGGGACTGTATTGGACAGGTGATGAGTAGTGCCTGGTTTTCTCCACACATACTGTTTAGAATAAAGGCCAAAAGGTTCTATCTTGGTCTCATCAGACCAGAGAATCTAATTTCTCACCATCTTGAAGGCTTTCAGGTGTTATTTTAGCAAACTCCATGCGGGTTTTCATGTGTCTTGCACTGAGGAGAGGCTTCCGTCGGGCCACTCTGCCATAAAGCCCCGACTGGTGGAGGGCTGCAGTGATGGTTGACTTTCTACAACTTTCTCCCATCTCCCGACTGCATCTCTTGAGCTCAGCCACAGTGATCTTTGGGTTCTTCTTTACCTCTCTCACCAAGGCTCTTCTCCCCCGATAGCTCAGTTTGGCCAGACAGCCAGCTCTAGGAAGGGTTCTGGTCATCCCAAACATCTTCCATTAAAGGATTATGGAGGCCACTGTGCTCTTAGGAACCTTAAGTGCAGCATTTTTTTGTAACCTTGGCCAGATCTGTGCCTTGCCACAATTCTGTCTCTGAGCTCTTCAGGCAGTTCCTTAGACCTCATGATTGCTCTGACATGCACTGTGAGCTGTAATGTCTTATATAGACAGGTGTGTGGCTTTCCTAATCAAGTCCAATCAGTATAATCAAACACAGCTGGACTCAAATGAAGGTGTAGAACCATCTCAATCATGATCAGAAGAAATGGACAGCACCTGAGTTAAATATATGAGTGTCACAGCAAAGGGTCTGAATACTTAGGACCATGTGATATTTCAGTTTTTCTTTTTTAATAAATCTGCAAAATGTTAAAAATTCTGTGTTTTTATGTCAATATGGGGTGCGTGTGTACATTAATGAGGAAAAAAATGAACTTAAATGACTTTAGCAAATGGCTGCACTATAACAAAGAGTGAAAAATGTAAGGGGGTCTGAATACTTTCTGTCCCCACTGTATATATATATATATATATATATATATAGAGACACGACCAGATCACATTAGAAGAATGTAAACAAAAGAATAACATAGTCGATGAATATAGCGTTAGTAGCACTATTATGTTGCATCTAAAGCAATTACAATGGTTGTTAGTACAGCGGTTCTGTTGGGAAGGGGGGAAGATAGTTCTAGCTATAGGACGTGTGATAGTCAGAATACCTATAATGTTACCATTGGTCCCTACCTTTCCAAATTTGTGCTTATTGCGTATCTAATTTAGTGTATGACACTTTGGGGTCTATAATACATGCTGTAGTTGTTTGCTCGTACGTGCATGTGTGTGTCCAGCACATCTTGCAGATCTGGTCTAGTCTAGGAATTTAATAGGGGGGGGGGTGAGATTTAACACAGGGCTATAGGAGAGTGGGTTCAGGTGGTAAGAAAGGACGTGAGAGGTGTGTTATGGTTGTTATTTTTGTGTCTGCATAGTTATTTATGTTGGTGTGTGATCGGTTAGGGGGAGTTGAATAGGTTTATTTTATTGAAGGGCTTATATGTCATTTGTATGATCGGTTTCCTGTAGTGGTAAGGTGTTTACCGATATTTGAAGCTATGTATACAACCTAGGATCATTTGTATGTAAAGGGCGAGATATATGGAGGCTCATCTTTTGAAGGTATTCTTTGGATGCTTTAAAGTGGATCCAGCAGGCCCAAAGATTAGAGAATTTGGGTGGGGAGTTTCAGGAAATTGAGATGACTTCCTCCATTTCTGCAATTCTATTTATTCTAGTGTACCAATCAGAGATGAAGGGTACTCTAGGTGTGCCCCACAGTGTGGGTATGCACATTTTAGCTGCATTAACTAGCATCATGGCTAGTGATTTAAAATAGGGTGCATCATTTGGTTTGTGGTGATGGAGTAAAAATTTGTACAAGTATGTAGTCCAGAGCGTATGTGGTCATTTTTCCGATTAGCTTGTGTACTCATTTCCAGTAAGCTTGGATAATTGGGCAAGACCACCAAATGTGTAAAAGGTCACCCGGTTCCCATTGACATCTCCAAATCTGTGTAGGATGGAGGGGGTACGGTACCAACGTCAAGTGATTTTGTAATTTGTCTCTTGGATAGAGGCGTTTATAGAACCTTTGTGTACACTTCGATATATTTTTTTATTTTTTTCCCAGGAGTTGCTTGTCAGATCTATGTCTAGATCCTTGGCCCATGCCTTACAGGCTAATACCTCGTCAGCCTGGGTATTATCCCAAAGCATATTGTAAATACTAGAGATGACATGGCTTTGTGGTGTGTGGCTCATGCATAGGTTTTCAAATTCGGTAAATGCTTTGGATAGGTCTGTTTTGTTTTGAACACTGTTTACATAATGTTTGATTTGCCAGTATTCTAGGAGGCTTAGGTTTGGCGCTGCCCATAGCGTGTTCATGTGATCTCGGGTTATCAGCTTACCTTCCTGTAGGATGTGGTGTATGCGTATGCCTGTATCTGGTTGCTTGTTGGATAGTGGTTGAGGTTCCATCCCTAGAGGGAATTGTGGGTTCATTAAGATTGGTGAGAGAGGGTCCGGAACTCTGGAAAGTTTGAATTTTTGGGTGGCTTCAGCAAGGCACTCCAATGTGGGGCCTATGGTGGGGTGTTCCAGATTTTTGGTAGCAGGTTGCACTGAATCCATGGGGTCCCGCTGATGGTGTGTAAGGAAAATTAGTTCTCTAGGGCTACCCAGTCCCATCTGTTGATGCGTGTGCCAGTCTATGATGCTCAGCACCTCCGTGCGTACAGCAAGTAGCCTCATGCTACATTGGCTCCCACCTCTCTCTCCTAGGTGAAGCCCTACTAACTCCCATGCCCAGACCTCCTGTCTGCAGGGTGGCGTCGTCTCCAACTGGGAGCCTAGAGCCTTGGTCTGGAGATTACTTAAAGCCCAGAACACAGCTGACTCATTAGTGAACTTGCTGTTTATTAAACCTGGATCCTGGCAAGGTACCGCCCAGCTACATATCTTCTCCCCCTGTTTCAACCCCGGAGGGGGCGTAACACACCAACCCATTCTCTTCCACATGGCACCTCTGTGTCAGCTCTTACCCACAAGGGCCAAAACCAGACTTATCAGGTGACCTTCCCTGTGTCCTCCTGCTACACTGACTTGGGTACTTCAAAGACACCCCTGTGTCTTTTTACGGGTGCCCTTCCAAATGCGCCATCTGCCCATTTTCCTTGGGGCCACCCTTTTAAATACTTTAGCAATAAACGTGGGTTCTTTTATTTGGGAGTCAAACACTTTTACTGACACCTTATCAAGCTTTGGGTTTTTTCCCTCCTGAACCTGTAGGGGGCCTCCATCTACCTCTGCTGTGTCTGTCATATCATTACACATCTCAGCACATTTATCAGAGTTATCAGCAACCATTTCAACTTGACCCTCTGGTCTACCAATATTTAGGTTGTCACCCAAGGTAACATCAGCATTTACCAGTGCCTTGCATTTTTCCTCAATGTCAGAAATATCCACACATATTTCAGGACTAATTTCCCCAGTGTCATGCAAGGCAATGTCTGGAGGGGAATCACACAAAGCTGAGTGGTTGTTTCCCATGGCAACCTTACTAACCACCAACTCCACTGGCACATGATCCTCTTCCAGCAACTGTCCTGATACCTGATCATCATTATATACACCTGTGCCCTCTGGCACTTCCATTAACACATTTGACATAATCTTGTTAATTACCACATCATCATATCCTTGGTGCGTTGTGGGCACAACCTCTGCTATGTGCTCACTTGGCCCTTCAGTCTTGTGCAGGATACCATCTGCAACAGCAGCAAGTGAGCCCTTGTCCAAAAACTGTTCTGCAGTCCCTCCATTTAGCACAGCAGAAATTGTGTCCACTCTAACGTTACAAACCGAGATCTCTTTTTTTAAAGCCAACAGGCTTGTTGCCCATCTGCCCCAATCTACTTTCTCTGTGCTCCCAGCAGAGGTACTATGCAGTACCACTCCAACTACCCCAGGAGACACAGGACAGAGTGGCTCAGCAGCATCTAAAAGACTTTTCTTGTCAGTACTATACTTCTCAACAACATTATCAGAAATACTTTGCTCATTAGCATTCCTGACTTCCATAGTTGCTAGGGGCAATGACATCCATCTCTTAGTGGTCACCCCTGTCCTAGCTGACTGCAATACCACACTTTCACTATTGTGCACTGACAATGCTTCATTAGCTTTATATGACCCTGCTGTTTCAGCAGGTCGCATTAACCCCTTATTTAACACATCATTTTAATCTCCTCATTAAGCAACACATTATCAGTTTTAAAAGTAACACTTGCCTCCCCACTGAATAGGGCACTGCAGCAAGGCAAATCATTTTTAGCAAAACCAGTGGATCTCCCATTTGGGGTCACTTCCACTCCTGTGTGTGCAGTCACATAGTCAGTCTGTCGCTCTTTCCAGGCACTCAGATCAGGCTTCTAAACTGCAGAAACTGACCTTTAGCTGGTCATATGCCTTTGCATTGACAGCGGGCACTTGGAAACAACGTGCCCCCACTCATTGCACCGCAGACAGCGCACTTGGCTCCATGCCTTGTTAGGGCTTCTTACACTGCATCTGCTTTTAGGCCTCTGCACCTCAGTAACTGGTCTCCTAGCACCGACATTGCTAGGGGCAACAGCAGCCCTCCTAGGCATCCCAGACTCTCGGGCATCCCAGCCCTCTTTGTGGGAATAGTGAGCCACCTCTTCATAGGAGCCCCACCATCCAGATGAGTTTTCTTGGTCATCCCAGCCCTCTTTGTGGGAACAGTGAACTCCTCATAGCAGCCCCACCATCCAGATGACACTTCATCTCTGGTTGCCATGGGAGACCGCACACTCCCAGCTGAACTTTAACAGCACTCTCCACTTGGCTGTAATGGTTCCTCTTGAGCTCACCAGCCATGACTCTCAACAGGATCACTCCTTGCTTCTTTTAGGAGCTTTGACCACCCCATATTCACAGCCACTCCAGACCAACTTTGCACAAACCAGCAAAACAAAAATTAGAACACGGTCTCTTTAAAGCACATTGCTTTTCTCTTGCAGGTTCACACAGATTCTGCAGTCTCAAGAACTAACACACATAGTTCATATAAACAGATGAACTTGCAGGGATCTCGGATTGTGCCCCAAAGCACTTCTCCACCAACTGTCAGGGGTTCACTCCAAGTGTAGGACACCACCACTCGCTTTTATCCATTTCAGGGCTGGTTTTGAGCACTTTTATGTAAAAGAAACTTAAAAACAAACACAGAAGATTCCCTTGCAGGGGTATTCAGTATTTCAGTCCTGCTACCAATTACCAAAGTAAACAATTTTCAGCCCTCCTGGCTTGTAAATTTAGCTCTTCAGCTTTCTCCTTACACTTTAGGGCCTTGGTCTGTCTCCCACAGACCGGACGCTCAGCACCTCCATGCGTACAGCAAGTCGCCTCATGCTACACTGGCTCCCACCTCTCTCTCCTAGATGAAGCCCTACTGACTCCCATGCCCAGACCTTCTGTCTGCAGGGTGGGGTCATCTTCAACTGGGAGCCTAGAGCCTTGGTCTGGTGATTACTTAAAGCCCAGAATACAGCTGACTCATTAGTGAACTTGCTGTTTATTAGGCCTGGATCCTGGCAAGGTACCGCTCTGCTACAATATATTTTTTTATTTATTTCAGGTACTTATATAGCGCCGTCAATTTACACAGCGCTTTACATATACATTGTACATTCACATGTACTAACTCACATTCATACATACTAGGGACAATTTAGACAGGATCCAATTAACCTACCAGCATGTCTTTGGAGTAAACCTTTGGAAGGAAACCGGAGTACCCAGAGGAAACCCACGCAGGCACAGGGAAAACATGCAAACTCCAGGCAGGTAGTGTCGTGGCTGGGATTCGAACCAGTGACCCTTCTTACTGCTAGGCGAAAGTGCTACCCACTACACCACTGTGCCGCCCATATACACATACACTCCATTCGGTGATATATACTTTCTAATACACTTCAGGCAGTGTGTACAGTTTCTAATACACTTCTGGTAGTGTATACAGTATCTAATACAGTGTGTACAGTTTCTGCTACACTTCTGGTGGTGTACACAGTATACAATACAGTGCATTCATTGTACAGTTTCTAATACCGTGCAGGTGGTGTACACAGTATCTAATACAGTGTGTACAGTTTCTAATTCACTTCAGGCGGCGTACTCAGTGTTTAATACAGTGTATACAGTTTCTACTACACTTCTGGTGGTGTACACAGTATACAATACAGTGCAGCCATTGTACAGTTTCTAATACAGTGCAGGTGGTGTACACAGTATCCAATACAGTACGTACAGTTTCTAATACACTTCTGGTGGTGTACACAGTATACAATACAGTGTAGCCTATATATACAGTGCATTCTGTGGTGTATAGTTTCTAATACACGTCAGGCAGTGTACACAGTATATAATACAGTGTAGTGTGGTGTTGCATAACAAAAAAATACATCATGTCCGGAAGACCACCAAGGAGAGGCAGACGCTCACAGGCCACTAAAAGAGGACAATCAGCCTCTGTGTCTACAGTCAACCGTGGTGGTCGTGGACATGGTGCATCCTCTGCAGGTGGCCATGGGGCATACGTGTCCTTTTTTTCTGCTGCTGGCCGTGTTGAGCCACAACATGCAGAAGAGTTGGTGGAGTGGATAACAAAGCTGCCCTCATCCTCCTCATCCCCTGTCACCCAGGCTAGAGTAGTTTGCCTTCCAACGCAGCTGCCAAATTCCACCAGCTCCTTGTCCACAGTCCCTCATTCTGTATACCCATCATCATGCACAGAGGAGTCCCCAGAATTATTTGACCACAGTGTTGCTTACATGCTAATGGAGGATGTGCAGCGATTTGAAGGCTCCGATGTTGGTTCCCAGGTCAAGGAAGGGAGTAACATGAGCCTAGAGAGAGGGGGTGCCACAGAAGGACAAGAAGCTGATGGTCATGTTCCCCAAGCTGCAGCATACTGCCAAGTTTGCTTCAGTGATGAGGAGGGAGGGGATGATGAGGTAATTGACTGTACATGGGTGCCTGAGAGAAGAGAGGAAGAAAGTGAGGAGGAGGATGCACAACTCCAACAAGGCAGGATGTCCTCTAGGGGGCAGCTTTAAGTCAACTACCCTATTGCATCACACTGCAGAGCTTCTTGGTGTGGGCCTTTTTCGATACGTGTGCAGCAGATTGCACCATTGCTGTTTACAACCTATGAAGCAGATCAAGCGTCGCCACAACAGCAGCTGCTTGTGTCAACCACATGCTTGACCAGACATATGACAACCTGCCATGCAGTCAGTTGGCAACAGCACTTGAAAGACCCACATCATAGAAAAAAGCAGACTTCTCCGTGCTCCTCATCTGGGATCTCCAACCCTACTATACCTCCAGTCCTCTCAAAAACCTGCACTGAGAGGAATGAAGGTATAGTAATAGGTGTCCCAAGTACTTGCAGCTATCTGCTATCAGGACACTACCAATTGATTTTAGCAGGCAAATTTCCTTACCCCAGCTGCTGAACCGTAAAAAGAAATTTGGTCCCAGCCATCCACATGCTCAGCGTCTAAATGCTAGCTTGGCCAAATTGCTAGCACTGCAACTGCTGCCTTTTCAGCTGGTAGACACTGCTCCCTTTCGTGAATTTGTGGAATGTGCTGTACCACAGTGGCAGATTACAATATGCCATTTATTTTCACGGAAGGCCATTCCGGCTCTCTACCGGCATATGGAAGGCAATGTTTTGGCCAGTGTTGTTGGAGCTTGTTCCATCACCATGCCTTCAAAAAGCTAGTGGTGATTCTGTCACAGCTCTCTCCTCCACCCCCTCATCTTCTTCTTCCTCTATGGCCTCTTCTTCAGATTTGTCCTCTGAACCAGCAGTGCTCTGTAAGCGTTCAAGGGGCTACGCAAGCAGTCAGGCTAAAAGATGCCATGCGGTGCTTGAGTTGGTCTGCCTAGGGGACAGGAGCCACACTGGGGCAGAGATTCTCTCAGCTCTGCAGGGGCAGGCTCAGAGGTGGTTGTATGCAACAATGGGACCAACCTTCTCTCCACCCTCCGACAGGGACACTTGACCCATGTTCCTTATTTGGCCCATGTCCTGAATTTGGTGGTGCAGCAGTTCTTGACCAGGTACCCAGGCTTACAAGATCTTCTGAGGCAGGCCAGAAACGTCTGTGGTAATTTCCGCCAGTCATACAATGCCAGTGCTCGGCTGGCTGACATTCAAAGGCAATGCATCCTGCCCTCCAACCTAATCATTTGTGACATGCCCACCAGGTGGGACTCAATGTTGGCAATGCTGCAGTGGCTGCACACAGCAGGGGGCCATCAATGAGCATCTGTGCGAGTATGGCACCAAGACAGGGTCAGGGGAGCTTGGCTTCTTTTCGTCACGCCAGTGGCTACTGATCAAGGATGCATGCACTGTCCTGTCACCATTTGAGGAGGCCACAAGGATGGTGAGCAACGACAATGCATGCATCAATGACACTGTCCCTTTAGTCTTGCTTCTGGAGCACACGCTTTGTGGAATCATAGACCGGGCTCTTGAGGCAGAACAGCGGGAGGAAAAGGAGGACATCCTTTCCTCTCAAGGCCCCCTTTATCCAGATAGCATTCCTGCAGGCCCGCCAAACACACAGAATGAAGAGGAGGGGGAGGATTGTGTCAACATGGATGTAGAGGATAAACTCAGCAGCAGTCTTCAAGGGATGGTTTTCAGTTCCCAGAAACCCAAGGAGTTGTACGTGGCTGGGAGGAGGTAGTTACGGATAATGTGATCCTTAGTGACTCAGATGATTCAGAATCGAATGCCTCTGCAAACTGCATGGCCTCCCTGATTCTGTAAAGCCTGCCAAAGGACCCGGGGATTTGAGGTATCAAGGAGAAGGATCATTACTGGCTGGCAACCCTTCTTGATCCATGTTACAAGGGTAAAGTTGCAGAACTCATCCTTCCTTTGCAGAGGGAGCAGAGGATGAATCATCTTCAGGAGGCCTTGAAGAAAGATTTGTGTAATGCATTTCCAGACCCTGGGAGGTTACCATTCCCTGGTGCTGCACACTGTGTTACTGAGGCTTCGTTCAGTCAGAGGAAGAGTGGTGGAGAAGGTGGCTGGCTGACCGATGCCTTTAAACAATTTTTCATTCCCCCGTAAAGGTCTGAGCAGTTCAAGAAACCATCACCAGCGCCTGCATTATATGGTGTAGGAATGGCTAGGGGCAAGAGCAGACTTGGAGACCTTTCCAACAGAGCATCCACTGGGTTATTGGGACTTGAGGATGAACCACTGGCCAGAACTTGTTCAATATGCAATCTAGCTACTGGCCTGTCCGGCATTCAACGTGCTTTCTGAACGCACATTCAGTGCTGCTGGAGGGTTTGTAACAGATCGAAGAGTGCGCCCGTCAACAGACTCTGTTGATAGGCTCACATTTATAAAATGAATCAGTCCTGGATCATCAGCTATCAAGCACCCGATGCTGATGTAACTGATTGAATTTGCTATGGATCTGGAATCACTTGAAGACTGCCTATGCTGCCTATCCTATTCCTCCTGAATCTTAATAATACTAGCTTCCAACAATATTTTTGGTTAAGGGAACCACCCAAGGCTCAATTTTTCTGCCCCTGTTTAACGGGGGCATGTTATTACAATTTTCGATAGAATATTTCACAGCAAAGCCAGTTCCTGTGCTCAACAAGAGTATCTGTGAGGGGTTACAGTGTTCTGGCACCACCACCCAAGGCCCAATTTTTCTGCCCCTGTTTAACAGGGGCATGTAATTACATTTTTTGATATAATATTTCACAGCAGGGCCCGTTCCTGCATCCAACAAGAGTAACTATGAGGGCTTACAGTGTTCTGGCACCACCAAAACCAAAGGTCCAATTTTTCTGCTCCTGTTTTACAAGGGCATGCAATTGCAATTTTTGAAATTAGTTAAGCAGGGCTCGTTCCTGAACCCAACAAGAGTAACTGTGAGGGGTTACAGTGTTGTGGCACCACCACCCAAGGCCCAATTTTTCTGCCCCTGTTTAACAGGGGCATGTATTTACAATTTTTGATGCAATATTTCACAGCTGGGCCTGTTCCTGTGTCCAACAAGAGTAAGGCTACTTTCACACTGCGGCTCTTTACAGGCACTATAGCACTAAAAATAGCACCTGCAAAGGCCTGTAAAGCGCCTCTTCTGTCACTCCAGTGTGAAAGCCTGAGGGCTTTTACACTGGTGCGGTGCACTGGCAGGACGCTAAAAAAAGTCCTGCAAGCAGCATCTTTGCATCGCTTTAGGAGTGGTGTATACATACTCCTCTCAAGGACCCCTTTATCCAGAGACTATTATTCCTGCAGGCCCATCGATCACACAGGGAGAAGAAGAGGAGGAGGATTGTGTCAGCATGGAAGTGGAGGATAACACTCAGCATCAGCAGCAGTCTTCAAGGGATCATTTGCAGTCCCCAGAAACCCATGGAGTTGTACATGGCTGGGAGGAGGTGGTTGAGGATCAAGTGATCCTTAGTGACCCAAAGGTCTCAGGATCGAATGCCTCTGCAAACTTATACTGCATGGCCTCCCTGATCCAGCAAAGCCTGCGAAAGGACCCTAGGATTCGTGGTATCAAGGAGAGGGATCATTACTGGCTGGCAACCCATCTTGATCCACGTTACAAGCGTAAGGTTGCAGAGCTTATCCAGCTCTCACAGAGGGAGCAAAGGATGAAACATCTTTGGGAGGCCTTGCAAAAAGTTTTGTGCAAAGTGTTTCCAGAGCCTGGGAGGTTACAATTTCCTGGTGCTGGACAACGTATTGCTGAGGCGTCGTTCAGTCACAGAAAGAGCGGTGGAGAAGGTGGCCAGCTGACCGATGCCTTCAGACAATTCTTCAGTCCTCAGCGCCCAGGTCTCATTGGTTCCAGCAACCAGCCAGCATCTGAATTACATGGTACAGGAATATCTAGGGGCAAGATCAGACTTGGAGACCTTTCCACCAGAATATCCACTGGGTTACTGGGTCTTGAGGATGGACCACTGGCCAGAGCTTACTCAATATGCAATTAAGCTACTGGCCTGTCCTGCATCCAGCGTTCTTTCTGAACACACATTCAGTGCTGCTGGAGGCTTTGTAACTGATCACAGAGTACGCCTGTCCACAGACTCTGTTGATCATCTCACATTCATAAAAATGAATCAGTCTTGGATCACCTGCTACCAAGCACCTGATGCCAATGTAACCGATTGATTTTTCTATGGATGTAGGATCCCTTGAAGACTGCATATGCTGAGTGACTATCCTATTATGCTGAGTGACTATCCTATTCCTTCTCAGTCTTCATGATGATAGCTTCTAGGAATATTTTCAGTTCAGGGCACCACCACCACTGCCTAAGGCCCAATTTTTTTGCCCCTGTTTAAGAGGGGCATGTAATTACAATTTTTGATCTAAAATTTTATAGCAGGGCCTGTTCCTTCGCTCAACAAAAGTATCTGTGAGGCTTTACAGTGTTATGCCACCAACACCACCACCACCTAAGACCCAATTTTTATGCCCCTGTTTTATGCCCCTGTAATTACAATTCTTGTTATTACATTTCACAGCAGGGCCCGTTCCAGTGCCCACCAAGAGTAACTCTGAGGGCTTACAGTGTTCTGGCACCAACAACACCTAAGGCCCAATTTTCCACAGAGTGTATAGGTCAGGCAGTATAATATATACAGGCGGTCCCCTATTTTCAAACATCTGACTTTCAAACAACTCCGACTTAGAAAATTGTCTTTTTCCCGCAACTTGTGTCACAATATAAATATTCCATGGACTTGACATACCTCTCAGTAAATAGCTTGGGGTGTCTACTTTCCAAAATTGGGTCATTTGGGGCATTTTGAACTGTCCTGGCATTTTATGCACAACATTTAGAACAGGGGTCTCAAACTAGCGGCCCTCCAGCTGTTGCGAAACTACAAGTCCCATGAGGCATTGCAAGGCTGACAGTTACAAGCATGACTCCCACAGGCAAAGGCATGATGGGACTTGTAGTTTCGCAACAGCTGGAGGGCCGCCAGTTTGAGAACCCTGATTTAGAAGCTTATGTCACACATCAACCACTCTTCTAACCGCTTGAAGACAAAGCCCTTTCTGACACTTTTTGTTTACATGAAAAAATTATTTTTTTTTTGCAAGAAAATTACTTTGAACACCCAAACATTATATATTATATTTTTTTTAAAGCAAAGGCCCTACAGATTAAATTGGTGGGTGTTTCTTTTTTATTTTTCACACAGTATTTGCACAGCGATTTTTCAAACGCATTTTTTTGGGAAAAAACACACTGTTTTAGATTTTAATGCACTAAAACACACTATATTTCCCAAATGTTTGATGAAATAAAAAAAAGATCTTAGGCCGGCTACATGGATACAAAACACGACATGCTTTAAAATCGCGCATAAACGTGCAGTGGCGACAAACTAAATTCCTTTTTTAAAAGCCTTTAAAAGCCTTTACAGGTTACCACTTTAGATTTACAGAGGAGGTCTACTGCTAAAATTACTGCCCTCGATCTGACCTTTGCGGTGATACCTCACATGCATGGTGCAATTGCTGTTTACATTTGACGCCAGACCGACGCTTGCGTTCGCCTTTGCGGCGAGAGCGGGGGGGACAGGGGTGCTTTTTTTTTTTTTTTTTTCTTTCTTATTTTTTTTGCTTTTTTATCTTATTTTTAAACTGTTTCTTTCATTTTTTTTTTTTTAGCATTTTTATTGTTATCTCAGGGAATGTAAATATCCCCTATGGTAGCAATAGGTAGTGACAGGTACTCTTTTTTGAAAAAATTGGGGTCTATTAGACCCTAGATCTCTCCTCTGCCCTCAAAGCATCTGACCACACCAAGATCGGTGTGATAAAATGCTTTCCCAATTTCCCAATGGTGCTGTTTACATCCGGCAAAATCATGAAATGCTTGTAGCTTCAGGTTTCTTAGGGCATAGAGATGATTGGAGCCATTCTGGTCTTTGATCAGCTCTATGGTCAGCTGACCGAATCAACGGCTGCATTCTCAGGTTCCCTGTTGAGACAGGAGAGCCAGAGAAAAACATGGAGGACGGTGGGAGGGGGGCATTCCCTCCTACTGCTTGTAAAAGCAGTCTAGAGGCTAATTAGCTGCTAGGATTGCTTTTACATGAAAGCCGACCACTGGCTGAAAAGAATAATACCAAGATGATACCTAAACCTGCAGGCATCATTCTGGTATAACCACTTAAAGTCCAGCAACATACCAGTACCTTGCTTGTCCTTGTTGGGCATATATTGTAAACTTTTTTTTCATGCAGGCTGTGGGCTGAACGAAAAAAAAAGAGATTGATCGGTGGGTATGCCCACCATTAGAATGCCTCCCTTCAACCACCCACTTCTAATGATGGGCATATATGCACTGTTTATATATGCCGAAGCATGGGGGCATCCTCCCGCAAAAGGTAGGAGCAAATTGCTCCTCCACCCACTGCTGCCCCCATGCTTCGGCATATATGCTGAAGTATGTAACTGTGATGGTGAAATCACTTCCGACAGCGCTGGAGTCACGGCTTTATGTATCGTGGGAGCAAACGCTGTTGCTGTCAAGATAAATAAATCCGCGCTGCAACTGAATGGCGTACCTGCTAAGCAAATGATAGTTAACAATAAAATAAAGTAATATTACAGTATAACAGTATTGCCCCGTACACACGGTCAGATTTTCCGATGGACAATGTCAGATCGGAGCGTGTTGTCGGAAATTCCGACCGTGTGTGGGCGCCATCGGACATTTTCCATCGGATTTTCCGACACACAAAGTTGGACAGCAGGAGATAAAATTTTCTGACAACAAAATCCGATCGCGTCAATTCCGACCGTGTGTGGCCTGTTCCGACGCACAAAGTGCCACGCATGCTCAGAAGAAATTCCGACACGGGACAGCTCGTTCTGGTAAACTTAGCGTTCGCAATGGATACACCACTTTCGTCACGCTGCAATGTTCAAAATGGTTTAATACAGCGCACTCTCTTCTTCTTTATAATGTGACAAGAATTACCGTAAGTAGTTTTGCTGCTCATATTCACACACACTTCTCACAAACTTTTATTTGTGTTTTTTTAGTGGGATTCCCTGAATATATTGTTATTAGTTGTCACATCTGACAGTTTTATATTAGTTTTTTTTTTTTTTTTTGGATTTTAAGCCTTTTTTTTTCTTTAATGTTTGGATTTTTTCCAAGGCTGATCTTTGTTCAATGTTATTTTTATTTTTACTCCAGAATATTTTTGTGTGTGTTTTGTGTGTCAAGTTACCCCAACACCATTGATATCTTTTATTATTTTAATCTCCAGGAGATTGTTTGTTGTTGGTGTCCCTTGTTCATTTCACATTGTATATTTGAAATGTACCTGAATCCTCACAAACCAACTGTCATTTTTGAAGTAAAACACATAGGAGAGTATAATTCCAAACAAAAATCCTTTATTAAGGGATCACAACCAAACAAAGAGGAAGGCAACACTGGATCAACAGGAGAAATTAGCGAAGCCTGGGACCCCCACGGCAGACATCAATTCTTCAACATCAAAATTGGTGGCCTGAGGAGTCCATATGTAAGGGAGGGCAGTCTGGTCCAGAATTCGCAGAGATCTGGAAAGCAGCAGATGACATCTGTGTCCCCAGGCTGTGGTACCACAAGAGGCTGCATTTTTTGGCCGACCAGACTGGATCCAGGGCAATCACTGTCTGGTCTTCCTTTCACGCTTCCTTCCGGACTGTGGCTGTGCAGTTGGAGATGTGGCAGGAGGAGGAGTAGGACCTGGAGGAGGAGGAGGACTGGGAGGACCTAGAGGAGGACTGGGGGGACCTGGAGGAGGACTGGGAGGACCTGGAGGAGAGGGAGGACGAGGAGGAGGACCTGCAGGAGGAGGAGGAGGAGGACCAACGCGAAGATGTGTCTGAGGTGTAATTTGGCCCCTCATATCTTTCTCCAGAGCCTCCGATATGAGGGCCTCACACATGACTTTTTGGCCCTCCTCCATCCTCTGCATTTTATATGCTATGAAGGCAGCAATGTTCTCCTCCATGGTGTGTGGTGCTCCCAGGACCTCTGTAGCCCTCCAAAAGAATCCTATAGCAGCCTCCTCTAGGGTACTCCTCCTACTGCCACTTTCTGTTTTCAGGGGGGGTGGAGGGACCTGCAGATCAGCCAGCCGGCTCGGCCCGGCCACCTCCTGGCTGAGACTTCCCTGTGTATGAAAAAGGGACATGGTTTTAGTTTTTGCTTCATCAATCACAATCCTAAATTAGTACTCCCAACTAACATCTAGTTAACATCATTGATTGTACAAGCAGAAATATTTAGAGGAATGCTATACCTGGCTCAATCTGGGCTCCTCCACATGTGGCCTGGAAGGCCCAGGTTGGGAGTCAGAAGCCTCAGCCGGGGGGGAAGGAAGCGTGGAAGGAAGACTGGAGAGGGATGGCCTGGGTTCAGTCTGGCCTGCCAGAAAGTGCAGCCTGTCATAGTACAACATCCTGGGGACATAGATGTCATCTGCTGCTCCGGATCTCTGCGAATCCAGGACTTTCTTGCGCTCCCTCAGATATGTGCTCCTCAGGCCACCAATGAAAATCTTTAAATAGGTGATGTCTGCCGTGGGGATCACCTGCTTCACAATTTCACACAATTGCTCCAGTGCTGCCTTCCTCTTTGCTTGGTTCTTGAAATGGGGGTGGGTAATCTCCCACAGACAGGGCAGCTCCCTTAGCATCTCTACGAATACTGACATGAAGTCATTATCTTTTAATAAGATATCCATGTTCACTGCAAGACACAACACAAGACAAAGCCTAATGTCAGACAAAACTCTCCCAATCTTGTTACAATATAGGCCTCAATCTAGAAGCAGTATAGGCACAAGTTTGTCTCTTACCTTCGTTCTTACGATCGGCGCGTCCAATGCTCCTTCCTCCGCTCACAGATCGTACGTAATACGCAAGCGTGTTATGCTTTATACACACTGCACATGCGCGTAACTCTGCCCGCCCCTGACGTTCTTTCTAGTCTATTCCCCGCCCCTTTTCGTTCGGCGCAGTGGGTGAAGAGCACATGGCGGAGTTACAGTAGGTGCATGCTAATTATAGCAACGAGGAGGAGGAGGAAAGCCCGGATCCAGGCACGTCCCGATCCAGAAGGAGATGTTTTAAGGCCACAAATATGTCCTTTGGGGAGATGTTGGAGATGGTCGACATCATGAGGAAGTCCGACTATGATGGAAAATATGGGCCTTACCCCCACCCCAACATCCGAAAGGCAAAAATCATTGCTAAAGTGATCAAAAGCCTTCACAGGAATTTCGGGGTACGAAGATCTAAAGATCTGCTCAGGAAGCGGTGGTCGGACCTGAAGTTGAGAGAGCCAGAGCAGTACCGAAAGATCCGGAGAGTGCTGCAAAAAAGTAAGTAGTTGTGCTGTGTTCCTATTCTTTCTGTATTTATTCCGTTCGTTCTGCTCCATATGCTTTTATTAATTGTAACATTTAAAAGGGCAACTTTAATGTTCATGGGCCCATTATTCGTTCATATCAAACATTTTTCTTTCTGCCTCTAGAACACCATTGTTTAGGCCATATGCATTTTCACACATTTTTTGGGGCCTATTTGGATGCCAAATATTTGTTTGTGTAGATGGGTTTATTACTAGAATGAAATGCCAACTAGATTGTGTGTAAGGAGAGGACACTGAGCAGCTGTTTTCACATCTGGACACTGGAGCACTAGTGTGGGACCCCAGAACACCATTTTTATTAGGGGGGGCACACAGGTGCTCCAGTGTATACTATAGGGGGGGCTACATCTGTGAAGCTTGTACTCAACAGGTAAAGTATTGCAGCTTGACAAAGGGCAATAAAAAATATACATCTTGGAACTCGGCTAAAATAGACAATTGTACCCCACTTCCAAGCAATGTTTCCTATTTATAGTTCTGCCATCAAATATCTGTGTGCTAATTATACCATTTTTGTTTTACATAGGGGAGAAAAGACTCAGAGGACACCCCTCATCCCAGGAGAACACAGACCCCCCACCTATGGAAGAAGGTGAAATACCACCAACACAAGAAGAAGAGCAGGAGGAAGAAGAAGATGTGGTGGAGATTGGCACCACAACAGGTAAGTGTCTGCGACCACAGGCTCAGGTAAAAGAGATAGATGGTGGCAGATTTTTGAGACCTTTTTTTTTTGTTCTTTATCTCTTTTTAGGTGATCGTGATGTGAGGGATAGAGAACGCTTTACTTCTGAAAGTGCCCAGATCCTGATCGGGGAGATCATGGGGTGTAATCTCGAATTGCACAACATACAGCAACAAATCAGTGATGTTATTAAAAAAAATAATAACATCATTGATGTTTTGGGGTGAATTTAAACCCCACAAAATCACTTGTTTTATTGTGGTCCAATCTTATAAAATTTTTTACAATGTTTTGAAAAGCCAAATTTGGAGGATGCACACAGTGTGCCAACATGTGTTATCTGCCATCACGGGAGATCAATGGAGGCATTTTGGGGGTGCAACCCCTTCCTCAATTATAAAGTCGCGGTGAGGAAAGGCTTGCTCCCCCAAAACACGTCCCTTGATCCCCTCTGATGGCAGATAGCACATGTTGACATTCGTAAATTGGTGTGCATCTTCCAAATTTGGCTTTTCCAGGGGTGATTTCCCCCCATCTGAACTCTATATCAAACCCAGTTCCTAAATACTGATGTCTGATATAGCCTTCAGGTTTTACCTAATGTGAACTTTGTAAGTTCAAGTTTTTTGGCTTTCTTGTTGGTTTTACACAGGCCTGTTTTATCTGAAATGGATATTGCTACTGCAAAAATTGTTATACAACAAACATGTTGGTTTGTTTTAAAAACCTTTGGTAAATGCACATGTGATTGTGCAGGTATAAAAAAGTGGCTTACTCAAAAATGTGTGGATTATTGTCTCAACACTACAACACTTTTGGGGTGATGTAATTGCTGTTTTATGCAAAAATGGGGGTTATTTCCTAAGGGCAAATACGCTTTGCACTACAAGTGCAGGTTCAGTGCAGTTGCAAGTGCACTTGTAGTAAAATGTGTTTTTGCATTTAGGAAGTACCAGCCAACAGTGCTTTATATAAGGTTACCCAATCACGACATTTTCTGCACTCAACACATTTCTGTCAGGGTCAGCTAAAACAAACACAAGCAGTAAATGTCCACAAAGAATTTCTTTTGGTTGTTTTTTATTTGAAAAAGGTTTCACAGATTGTCTGGCATATTGATAGCCCCCCTACCCGCAAAGAACTCCAGGTATCGTAACCGGAAATCACGGGCACTCAGGGAGGGCAAGCCAGGACGGCCACTTTCAAGCGCATTCAGTGTTGATGGATTTGGGATTCCGGCCTCAGGCCCAACTGAGCCAGCATAGTTGGCTGAATGTTTTCTTAAAAAATTATGGAGAACACAGCAGGCAAGTATTATATGGTTCAGTTTATACTCCGCCAAATGGATGGGTGTCAGAAATAATCGGAACCGGCTGGCCAGGATTCCAAATGTGTTCTCCACCACTCTTCGGGCTCTGGCCAGCCAGTAATTAAAAACCCTCTGTTCCGGGGTGAGGGTCCTCATCGGGAATGGCCGCATCAGGTGGTCCCCCAGCGCAAATGCTTCATCAGCAACGAACACAAATGGGAGACCTTCAACATTGTCCTCTGGAGGTGGCAAGTCCAAGCTGCCATTCTGGAGACACCTGTAGAACACCGTCTGGGCGATGACTCCACCATCGGACATCCGGCCATTCTTCCCCACGTCCACATACAGGAACTCGTAATTAGCCGACACCACCGCCAACATCACTATACTATTAAACCCCTTGTAATTATAATAGTACGACCCCGAGTTGGGTGGTGGGACGATGTGGACGTGTTTCCCATCAATTGCCCCTCCGCAGTTAGGAAAGTCCCACCGCTGGCCAAATTGGGAGGCCACAGTCTGCCATTCCTGTGGCGTTGAAGGAAACTGTTGAGGAAAAAACAATAAACATTAACATTTTTTCACAGAAACATGGCAAGCAGATTAGACACAAACATTATGGGCCAACCTCCAGATAGCATTTATTAAGGGGAATTTAACAACTACAAAGTATAAGGTACACCTATCATTGTCCCCCTCCCCCCTCTCATGGGCCATTTCTAACATTATAGGGGGGGAACTCTTGGACAGGTAACTCTCTTCACTTCATTGAGAGATGAATGCCTAAATAATGGGTATTACTTGGAACAGCCCCTCCTTAGTTACACTATTGGCGGACCACTGGACAGGTAAGAAGTGTCATAATACAAAGATATAAATACACACTCTGCTATTACCTATCAAGATAATAATAGGATACAAAAACTTTAAACAGTACCATTGGAAAGTATACAGGCAGGCCCTTGCACTACATGTTTGGGGAATTTATCCATAAATCTGAGCACTATAGAGGTGGGTATAGTGTGTATGGGTTTGGCAAAGTCAGCAGATAGATGATTGAGGATAGATAGAGAATTGGGATCAGCTGACTTAGCAGTTGGGGGAGGGAGGGTTACTAAAAATTATTTGGGGACACCACAAAAAAAGCCTCTGGCCCTCTGCCTGAATTTAAATCAAAAATAACATTTCCAAACATTTTAGGGGGTGTTTGGGGTAAAGCACTACTATGGAGCTGATAAAATACATTGTTAAGTGACTACATGAGGTGAATATAGGGCAGGAGATACCATGCTGGGGAGGTTAGTGAAGGGCAAATATGTATGAAGGACATAAAATAATAATTACATAAAAATCCAGCATGCATGAGAACAAAGGGGACATTCACAGCATATTACAATCATGGTAATTAGGGAATGAAGAAAGAAATACAATACATTATCAAACATTCAATACAATAAAATGTGATATAAAAGGATAAAAATCTTACCTTCATATACTACTTCTGCAGGACCCGGATGATAGCAGAACAGGTCTCTGGGATTATGATCCCCAGAGCCTGGGGGAGATGCCTGTCGAGGACTTCAAGTCCTGCAGACTTCTCCCTGTGGCCAAATACCGCAGGGTAGCGACCAACCTCTGCTCCGGAGTGATGGCTTGCCTCATGCAGGTATCCTGCCTGCTGATATAGGGGGTCAGCGAAGCCAACAGACGGTGAAACACGGGGTCCGTCATTCTGAGAAAGTTCCTGAAATCATCAGGATTATTCCCACGGATCTCACGGAGCAAAGGCATATGAGAGAACTGGTCACGCTGAAGCAACCAATTCTTGGTCCATGAACTCCTCCCCACCCTGTTCATGGACTGGACTTGTGTCAAGGTCAGGACCCCAACACCAAGCCCCCGCACAGCACGAACTCTACGAGGAGTACGCATACGAAACATGGCTAGAAAACGGACGGCTGCTCAGAACGAAGTAACAGAACGCACTGAAGAACAGCAAGGCCTGTGAAGAGCGACCTGAAAAACAGCAACGAGCAGGCAAGATCACACAGAAAACTCTGATACGAACTGACTGCACGCACTGAAGAGCAGATACAAACCCACAAGCACAAACTGAATGGCAGAAAACGATCTGAAAGCCACGAGTCTGAAAAAGCGCGAATCGTCTCTCACCAAACTTTTACTAACACGAGATTAGCAAAAGGAGCCCAAAGGGTACCGCGCTTGGTTCTGAACCGGCCTTTTCTAGTCTCATCGTACGTGGTGTACGTGACCGCGTGGTTGTCGATCGGAAATTCCGACAACTTTGTGAGACCGTGTGTAGGCAAAACAAGTTTGAGCCAACATCCGTCGGAAAAAATCCTAGGATTCTGTTGTCGGAATGTCCGAACAAAGTCCGACCGTGTGTACGGGGCATTAGACTTATCATACCTGCAAAGCAAATACAAAAAAAATAGTAAAAAATAAAACATTTAACGCAACCTGTGCCTAAAATATATATATGCCGAAGCATGGGGGCATCCTCCCGCAAAAGGTAGGAGCAAATCGCTCCCCCGCCCACTGCTGCCACCACGCTTCGGCATATATGCTGAAGTATGTAACTGTGGTGTGGTAAGCTCTGGAGTCACGGCTTTATGTATCGTGGGAGGAAACGCTGTTGCTGTCAAGATAAATAAATCCACACTGCAGCTGAATGGCGTACCTGAAAACAAAAAAAAGTTAACAATAAAACACAGTAAACTATAAAAAAATTACATACCTGAAGAGCAAACATGATAAAACATAACAACAATAAAACATTGCAGAATAGAATACAGTAAAAAAGAGCAGAACAATAGAGAGAGAATAGAGAGAGAGAGAACAATAAAACGACAACTATTTTTGTTTTTTTTATTTTATATTTTTTTGTGTATTTTTTTTTTTACATTTTTTTTTATAACTGTAACTGGTACCAGGTTCCGGTCTCTCAAAATGTGATGGCATCTTGGGAGACCCTGTGAAAGTGTGTTCTAGTCTGTGTAATGCTGTACCCTACGCTAAAACTCAACTAGTGTATGGTAGCGCTCAAAACATTCATCAATGCATAGACCAGGATTGTCAGGACAGGAGGGACAATAATACCGGGTGTCACGCCTATATCTGCGCTTTCTGTGGACACAACATTTTCTTTGGGGGGCTCGTTGAGTAGGGGTACTCAGGAGGACATAAGGAAAATGCCCCTCATGCAGCCGGCTTACTGCATTTGGTTGGGGAAGGTGAGGTGGACCACCGTCTGGATACAGAAGGGCTCTGACGATCTCTTCCTGGAATTTAAGGAAGGATCCAGTCTGTCCAGAAGCTCTGTATAGCACTGTATGAGCGTTCAGCAAAGCCAATTGAAATAAGTATACAGACACTTTTTTATACCAGCGTCTGGCCTTACGGGCAACTAGGTACGACGCCAACAACTGGTCGTTGAGGTCCACCTCCCTAATATTTTGGTTATATTCGCGGACACAGAGGGGTTTCTCCACAACACCAGCCGCCGTAGTAATTTGGACCGTCGTGTCTGCATGAAGGGAGGTAAGAACGAAAACATTCTTATTGTCCCACCACTTCATAGCGAGAAAATTATTACACCGTAAGCAGGCTCTCTCCCCCAGCCTAATGCCCCGTACACACGGTCCGATTTTTCGATGGAAAATGTGTGATAGGACCTTGTTGTCGGAAATTCAGACCGTGTGTAGGCTCCATCGGACATTTTCCATCTGATTTTCCGACACACAAAGTTGGAGAGCAGGATATAAAATTTTCCGACAACAAAATCCGTTGTCGGAAATTCCGATCGTGTGTACACAAATCCGACGGACAAAGTGCCACGCATGCTCAGAATAAATAAAGAGATGAAAGCTATTGGCCATTGCCCCGTTTATAGTCCCGACGTACGTGTTTTACGTCACCGCGTTCAGAACGATCAGATTTTCTGACAACTTTGTGTGACCGTGTGTATGCAAGACAAGTTTGAGCCAACATCCGTCGGAAAAAATCCTAGAATTTTGTTGTCGGAATGTCCGAACAAAGTCCGACCGTGTGTACGGGGCATTAGACGGGAATCTACAAGCCGCTGGGGAAAGCCCCGGCGATTAGGTTGCACGGTGCAACATGCTCCAATTTGATGATCAAAAAGGTGACTAAAATGTGGCACGCTCGTGTAATAATTGTCCACATATAAATGGTACCCCTTTCTGAATAAGGGTGACACCAAGTCTCACACAATCTTGCCAGCGCTTCCTATGTAGTCAGGGCAGTTTGTCGGCTCTACGTGACTATCTTTGCCCTCGTAAACCATAAAACTACATGTATAGCCTGTGGCCCTGTCACAGAGCTTATACATCTTGACCCCGTATCTGGCACGCTTGCTGGGAAGGTACTGTTTGAATGACAAGCGGCCAGAAAATTTAATCAGGGACTCATCAACGCAGACAACTTGATGGGGAGTAACCAAGTCTGCAAAACATTGGTTGAAGTGGTTTATGAGGAGACGAATTTTGTAGAGCCGATCGTATTCAGGGTCTCCACGAGGACGACAGAGTTCATTGTTGTTGAAGTGCATGAACCGCAAGATCTGCTAATATCGTGCCCTGGTCATGGAGGCAGAGAACAAGGGCATATGGTGAATTGGGTCAGTGGACCAATATGACCGCAACTCCCTCTTTTTAGTTATGCCCATGTTGAGGGAAAGGCCCAGAAAGATCTTAAATTCGGAGACCGTAATTGGTCTCCAATCTCTGGCAAGGGAGGACTGGGGAATAGTGGCGATGTGTTGACCAGCATATAAATTGCTTTGGTCCACAATAGATCTATAGAGATCTTCGGTGAAAAACAGTGAATAAAAATCCAGTAGCGTAAAATCAACTGTTTCCACCGGAATTCCGGGTTGGCCAGTGGGGGAAGTATGGGTGCTGCAGAAGTGGTGGGCTCCCAATTCGGATTGGCGAATGCAGCAGGTAGGGCACTATGGGCACGACGGGCCTGTGTTCGTCTTCTTGGTGACAGCGGGACACTACTTGTGCTTGCCACCTCGCCAGCTTGAACTGCACTTATGGGACTCACCACGTCACCACGTGATACTGCAGTGCTGGATGTATGACCAGGGTGTACTAGGCCGCTGGTGCTTGCCAGTTCACCAGAAGGAATAGCGGCACTAGTACTGCTCTGCTCCATACGAGAGCCCTGCGGTTCTTGCACTTCAAGGACAGAAGAAGAAGTTTGGGGTCTGGTACGCCTGACCTTGGCAGGGACCACAACTCCGTTGTCAGAGCTATCTGTCATGGAGCCGCTGTCGTCTACAGGATCGTATTCTGAGCCTGAATCTTACAGATGAGTGACTTCCTCTTCACTATCTGTCATGCTCAGAAACATGTAGGCCTCTTCACAAGTGTACCTTCGATTTGCCATTTTGGGCTCTAAATTTAGGGGTACACTAGTGAGACTCACAGGCAAAAAAGCTCCTGACTGTCAGTGACTGTATCAAAACGCTACCAAAAAACTGTTAGCGATCACTGGGATCAGGCCTGACTCTGCGAAGGCTGCAGTTATGTGTGCTTACAGTTTTGTAAGTGTCAGTGATCGATCGATACTGCACTTGGGTGGGCTGGGCCGAGGGGCAAAATGCAGGTGCTAGCAGGTATCTGGGCTGATCCTGCTAACACTGCGTTTTTGGGGACCCTAAACTGCTGGGGACGCTAGTATAGATCTGATTGGATCAGATATTGATCCGTTCAGATACTATAGCACTAAGGGAGGTGTATGCTGCGTGCGTGGGTGTTAGCGGTACTGGCATTAACCTAACGCTGCCTGGGGCGACGCAGACCTTATCTGACCCTAAAAACCTAACCTATATCACCGCCAGGCAATTAGGGGCTTAAACCTTTATAAGGTAATAAACGGCGGGTGCCCTGAAACTATAATAAACTATAATAAACAAACTAACTAACCAGCATCACCCGTAACACTTATACGGTGATCGCTGGTAAAAGGGTTAACTAGGGGGCAATCAAGGGGTTAAAACCTTTATTAGGTAGTATATGGGGGTCCCTGTCGCTATAAAACACTGACGGCGAACCTATATACTTACCTCCCTAACTAGCGTCACCAGTGACACTAATACAGCGATCAGAAAAACGATCGCTAAGTGACACTGGCGACGGGGGTGATCAAGGCGTTAACCTTTATTAGGGGGGGTTAGGGGGGTACCCTAGACCTAAAGGGGGGTACTCTAGACCTAAAGGGGGCTAACCCTAACTGCCCTAACACTTATAACTGTCACAAACTGACACCAATGCAAAAAAAAAACTGCTATTGGTGTCACTGTGACAGGGGGTACAGGGGGGTGATCGGGGGGGTGACTGGGGGGTGAAAAGTGTGCCTGCGTGTTCTACTGTACGTGTAGTGTTGTGCAAACTCACATTGATGTCTTCTCTCCTCGGCGCCGGAACGAAAAGACCGGCTCGAGGAGAGATGACATCACTTCCTCCGCTTCTGTTTACATTACAGAAGCTAAGGAAGCTTGTCATTCGCCAGGAGCAATCGCGAGGGGGGATCCATGAATGACTGGCCTCCCCCTCACCTCTGATCACCCCTGACCTGAATCCGAACGCCACAGGCACGGGGGGTCCGATCGGACCCCCCGCCCACGGGCAGGCAAGGACATACAGGTAAGTCCTTATGCCTGCCCGTGCCATTCTGCCGACGTACATCATCGTGTGGCGGTCGGCAACTGGTTAAAATCACTGCTTCTAAAAAAAGACAGTTTTTAAAACTTTTTTTTGCATTGATACATGTCCCCTGGGGCGGGACCCGTGTCCCCAAACTTTTTATGGCAATAACTTGCATAAGCCTTTAAAATAAGCACTTTTAATTTTTCATGTTAGTGTCCCATAGACTTTTTTTTTTATCCAGAAAAAAAATTCTTTATTGAAAATTGACAGCATACAGTCCAGAGATTCATAAGCCTTACAATTACAACAAGGTATAACACCCCCAGTTCCCTGAGAGCCAAGCCACAAATATGCAAAATAATATAACATAACATGCGATTCTCCCCTACACACCCCACAGTCAAGATACCCTACATAACTTCCAATACATCTGTATTTAAATGTATGTTCTGTCAGATTATTAGGGTGTGGGGTCTCTCAGCCCGCATTAAGTCTCAGGAGTCTATCCATGACCAGGTCCTCCGGGGCCAATCCCGGAGTTCCCAGCCACGGCTCCCACAATTTTTTTTTTTGTATCATAATCAGTTTACGGGCCATGAAAAGGGTCCGTGTGAGGGCTTCTCTAATATGTGTCTCCCATTCTAATTCATCCAGTAAGTTCAGAATACACTGTCTAGGGTCCAGAGGAATCTGCACCCCAAACACTGCAGACAGAACCTCTATCACCTCCCTCCAATACACATGGAGTTTGGGGCAGCGCCAAAGCATATGTATCAACTCACCATGATCCCTTTTGCACCTAGTACACAGCGGGGAGGGCCTCAGTCCCATAGCATGGAGTCTATGGGGCGTGTAATATACTCTCAGAAGTGTGTATAGTTGGGTCAACCTTTGCGTCACATTTAGGGAACAGATAGCCACTGATTGCAGGGCTTCCTCCCACTGATCGTCATCTAGGGGCCCTATGTCCGTTTCCCACTTTCTTTTGACCGTAAGGGGGTGTTTGGAATGGTATTGAGTAGATAATGTGCCATAGCATTGGGAGATAAATCCCTTGGAGACCTCTGCAATTCTAAGTTGGGAAAGAATGGGATTAGGGTCCATATGCCACTCAGTGGTCCTAGATTGGGCTATAAATGCGTGTCTGAGTTGCATATAGTAGAACTTCATATGTTGAGGTAACCCGTATTTCTCTTTCAAAATTTCAAAGGACACCAGTTTCCCATTACTTATAACTTGAGCCAGGTAGAAGATACCATGTCCCTTCCACTTGTCTGTGTGCTGCAATTTAGCGAGCTCCGGGTAGGTCCCATTTGCCCAAATCGGGCTAAACTCATTGAAACCCGTGGCCCCCTGCAAATAATTGACCTTATTCCATACTTTTTGTATTAGACTGTATGTGGGGAAGGTTTTTTGAGGTTTACCAAAGGCCAATGCCTCAAGAGCAGTCGGGACTGATCGCCCACCCACTGCATGGAGCATAATAGCCTCGGAAGCACTAGGGGATCTGTCGCCCACGACTCCCTCCATGGCCATAGTACCTATCAAGTGTTGCATCTGGGACGCCAGATAGTACAACCATGGATTCGGGAGAGCAAGGCCACCTTCGTCTTTAGGGCGCTGCAGGTGTTCTAGTTTTATCCTAGGGGGCTTATTTTTCCAGATAAGTTCACGGAATATGGTGTTGACTATCCTAAAGATCTTCAGTGGGATCACTATTGGGGAATTATGTAGCATGTATAGCAGTTGGGGCATCAGAATCATTTTGATTAGATTCACTCTGCCCGCAACCGACATACACAGAGAGTTCCATGTCTTGACCCGCTGTCGAAACCGGGCTAAAAGTGGGGAAATGTTGAGTTGGCCGTAATCCCTAATTCGGGGTGTAATCCATATCCCCAGGTATTTGAAGGAATTGGTAACAGGAATTTCTCCTGCTCTCTCACCGTCTTGTACTGTGGTACCGTCTAGGGGCATCAAAGCAGATTTGGCCCAGTTTATCTTCAGACCTGAAAATTCCCCAAACCGAATCACTGTGTCCATCGTGTTCCTCAGGGATTGCTCCATATCACCCAACAGTATCATGGTGTCATCCGCATAGAGCATCACTTTCTCCTGTCTATCTCCATAGCAGAAGCCTGTGATACCCTTGTGATTTCTAATCTTAATTGCTAGGGGCTCTATTGCCAGGGCAAACAGCAGGGGGGATAAAGGGCACCCCTGCCGCGTGCCCCGGCCCAAAGCAAATGACAGCGACATTCTACCTGCCTCCCTTATAGCAGCCCGAGGGCAGTGATACAGCAAACGTACCCAGGTGATATATGTGTCCCCAAAGCCAAATCGCCTCAGCACCTCCCAAAGATAGGGCCACTCCACACTATCAAAGGCTTTCATAGTATCTAGTGACAAAAGAGCCCTTGATCCCATGTTGTCAGTCTGCGTCTGCATATTAAGAAACAGCCTTCTCAAGTTTATCGCCGTGGATTTATTAGGCATAAATCCCGCCTGATCTGGATATATCACTGAAGTGATCACCTTATTTAATCTAAGGGCTAGTACTTTGGCCAGGATCTTAATGTCTGACTGGAGTAACGATATCGGTCTATAGGATGCTGGATCTACGGGATCTTTTCCTGGTTTCAAAATCAGCACAATATGGGCTTGAGACATAGATGGTGGAAGGGCAGACTGGTCTCTGGCCGCGCTAAACATTGCCAAGAGCTTGGGCAACAATACTTCAGAGTAGTTTTTGTATATCTTCATGGGGATACCATCACCCCCTGGGGCTTTACAGTTGGGAAACGCAGCCACAGCCACCTGCAGTTCCTCCAGTGATATCGAGGAATCCAACTCCCGGCATTGTAATGCAGAAAGCTGCGGGAAAACAATGTCGTCCAAATAATTACCCAACTCCCCCGGGTTTTTTAATGAGGTTGGGCGATATAGTGTCTCATAGAACTCGGCTAGTGTGTTCAATATTAAATCGGGCGACTGTACCAACTGTCCCCCTTTAGTTTTTATGGCTCCGATTACTGGGGACTTCTGTTCCGAGTTAGCAATTCTTGCGAGAAGGCGGCCCGTTGTCTCCCCCTCCTCAAAAAAGGCAGTTTTAGAGAAGAATCTTTTCTTTTCCGCCGAGGAGGCCAGGAGGTGCCCATAAGCAGATTGAGCTGCCTGCCAGGCCTCCCTTGCGGAATCAGTGGGATCCTGCACATATTTCTCCTCCAGGGAATGGACCTGCATCTCCAGTGTTTCCCTGAGAGTTTCAGAACGCTGTTTAACTTTGGTAACCTCATTGCTTAGCAGTCTACAGAGATATAGTTTAAATTTCTCCCACTCTGCCACAACGGCCGCTGGAGTTGGCTGAATCTGAAAAAACCCACTGATGCTTCCCTCTAGTCTCTCAGGAGATGCGAACAGCTGAAGCTAAAAGGCATTACATTTCCAGGGTGCCTTAGGGAGCATAGACCCCTGTGTTGTGACTAGTTTTAGTACCATATAGGAATGATCTGAAACGCATCTGGGTTTATATGAAACTTCAGAGACCGAGGGGAGCATATCCGAGTTTCCCACAGCCAAGTCTATCCTGGACAGAGACCCGTGGGTTTTTGAAAAGCAAGAGAATTGCTTAGTTACTGGGTTTCTATGTCTCCATATGTCTAGCCATCCCAGCTCCTGCAACAGTCTAGCCAATGGTCTTGCCCTGCATGGGGCTTGTATTCCCGGAGGTGGATGTTTATCTAGAGCAGGGTTTAACCAACTATTGAAATCCCCTACAATGAGCATAGGGAGGTTCGGCTTATCCGTCAGAAATTCCAGGAAAAGCCGAAGCACCCGTGCATCAAATAGGGGGGTATGTACACACAGGCTAGAATACAATGCAAAATTCCAATGCGACAATGCAGAAATACAAATCTCCCCTCTACATCTGTCCCATAGACTTTAACGGTGTTTGCACAAATTTTTTGCCTGTTCGCATGTTCTGCTGTGAACTGAACCGGTGGGGGAGGGGGGGGGGTATGTTCGTCTTATCCCTAGAGAGCAGCAGTGACTGGTCTTTATTGCAGGAAGCTCCTGCACAGAGGCAAGGTTTCACAATGGATTACTGCTCAGATCTAGAAAAGATTTTCAAAGCACATCAAGACTCAAGTAAGAATATGCATGACTTGTATTTAGGCAATATTTGCTGATCCTGGAGTTCAGCTTTAACAATTATCTCATGTTTATGGCCACATTTCTTCTGTCCCTTTTCTTGATTTGCTTGTTTTGTTTTTGATTCCTCATTTAGATATGTGGATCATACAGAAACTATCTATTAAAGTTTATCTTTAGTCACAGTTTTCAATTTAATTTTGGACAACGTGGTGAGGAAGATTTAACTTTTCTATTTGTCCTGGTGAGCTATAACCGCTGTTAAAGGAAGTGAAAGAATGGAAAAAAATATATTGATATCGGAACAACAGTAGTGGGGAACTCTTTCAGTGGGCACCAATATTCTAGTGACAACTGTGTAAGAGATTTCTTTACTTCCTTTTGTGTCTACAGGACAGTAAGTGAAGAGAACTCTATTGAATCGGACACAGATGGCAAAAAAAAAAAAAAAAACGGACAGGGTGGTTGACATCCTCTAGGCTTGTTTGTTCCCCAAGTCTAAATGCCATATTACAATATTTACATTTTTTAAATTGTATATGGTTTGTTTTACATCTCGGCTTTGATATTCTAATATTCAAGAAAAATTCTATGATTTTTAAATTGTAACAGTAAGGCCCGTAAATGTCTAGCATATTTAAATAAACATTAGCGTTTAAATATTGTTTAATATACTTTTCACTTAACTACATAACAATAATTCAACTGTTTTCCTCAATCAATTTCATTAGACTTAATGACTGTTGAATTTTAATTAGGAAAAAAAAATACAGAAGGTCTTCCATGTTTCCGCTCTAGTTAATTTTTCCAGACTAGCAGACAATATTTAATGGACTAAATAAAATAAGTGTAATTGATTAAAATATTTCAAGTAAAATCATTTCATTTTAATGGTAAGAATTAAGGAAGCCGAAACACAATTTATAATTACAGCTACTTCTATTTACTACTCCATGCTCTTGATTATTTTTAAAATCATATATGAACAGTAGTGTTTTCTAAGCACTGAATAAATTGCTATTAATTGATACTTTGAAAAAATATTGTATAAACTAAAACTATTTTTATGATGTCATAATGACAGTATTTATAGTTCTGTATTTTTGTGTGTGTAATATTATATCATTGATACCCCTAAAAAATAATTTCTTAGATTTGGGTGAGTCCCTGGAGGACGGTAGCTGTCAACATCATTATAAAGCAAAATGAGATATACTACAGATGTGATAGCATTATTCTCCATTCTCCATCCAGCTAGTAAATATACTTCCTAATATATCAGAGATCTATGATGTGATTTTCTTTTATTTAAATTGTTGAGTCATTTTGAAACCTTTTCAGTCTTTAAAAATGTGCTTACACTCTTATGCCCCGTACACACGATCGGACATTGATTGGACATTCCGACAACAAAATCCATGGATTTTTTCCGATGGATGTTGGCTCAAACTTGTTTTGTCTACACACGGTCGCACAAAGTTGTCGGAATTTCCGAACGCCAAGAACGCAGTCACGTACACCACGTATGACGAGACTATAAAAGGGCAGTTCAGTACAAAGCGTGGCACCCTTTTGGCTCCTTTTGCTAATCTCGTGTTAGTAAAAGTTTGGTGAGAGACAATTCACGCTTTTTTCAGACTCGTGGTTTTCAGATCGTTTTCTGCTGTTCAGTTTGTGCTTGTGGGTTTGTATCTGTTCTTCAGTGCATGCAGCGAGTTACCCTTGACTTTGTCATTGTGTTCTTGTTCATTCGTTACTGATTTTCAGGTCGCTCTTCACAGGCCTTGCTGTTCTTCAGTGTGTTCTGTTACTCCGTTCTGACCAGCCGACAGTTTTCTAGCCATGTTGCGTGTACATACTAATCGTAGAGTTCGTGCTGTGTGGGGGGCTTGGTGTTGGGGTCCTTACTTCAGAGGCGGCTCTAGGCTTTGTGAGGCCTTAGGCGAAACTTACACGTGAGGCCCCAATCACGCCCATAACGGGAAAAAAAAATTCAAGCAATAAAAATGGCTGCAAAAAGATGGACAGCACCACTTCCAGGGCACCCTACTCACCCATCAGACATATACAGCCAATAAAAAATCTGGGGCCCAGCAAGGTGGCAACCCCTCTAAGAATTTCCTGTGTCTTGGGAGAATGGGGAGGGGATGTCACTGAGTCATTCCACATCCACAGAGGAAGTAGAGTGGGGGATCTCAGCACAGCGTAGGGGGAGAGAGAGGGGGGGAGGGAAAGGGAGGGAGAGAGAGAGAGAAAGAGGGGAAGAGAGAGACAGAGAGACAGAGGGGAAGAGAGGAGGAGGGGGAGAGAGGGAGGGGGAGAGAGAGAAAAAGGGGGCAAGAGAAGGGGAGCAAGAGATTGTGAGCGATAGGGGAGAGTGAGAGAGAGAGGGGGAGGGAGAAAGAGGGGGAGAGAGAAAGAGGGGGAGAAAGAAAGAGGGGGCAGAGAGAGGGGGAGGGAGAGAGAGGGGGGAGAGAGGGGGGAGGGGGAGAGAGAAGGTGAGCGAGAGGGGGTTGAGAGAGAGGGGTAGAGAAAGGGTGCGCAAAAGGGGAGAGAGAGAGAGGTGGAGAGAGAGGGGGGAGAGGGACAGAGAGGGGGGAGACAGAGGGGGGGAGACAGAGAGAGAGGGGGGAGAGAGAGAGAGGGGGAGAGAGAGAGGGGAGAGAGAGATAGGGAGAGAGGGAGATAGGGAGAGAGGGAGAGAGGGGGAGGGAGAGAGAAAGAGGGGGAGAGAGAGAGGGGGAGAGAGAGGGAGACATAGAGGGGGGAGAGAGATGGGGAGAGAGAGAGGGGGGAGAGAGGGGGGGAGAGGGGAGAGAGAGAGAGAGGGGGAGAGAGAGGGGAGAGAGAGGGGGGAGAGAGAGGGAGAGAGAGAGGGGGAGAGAGGGGGAGAGAGAGGGAGAGAGGGGGGAGAAAGGGGGGAGAAAGGGGGGAGAGAGAGGGAGAGAGAGAGGGAGAGAGGGGGGAGAGAGGGAGAGGGGGAGAGAGAGAGAGGGGGGAGAGAGGGAGAGGGGGAGAGAGAGAGAGGGGGAGAGTGGGAGAGAGAAAGGGGGGGAGAGAGAGGGGAGGAGAGGAAGAGAGAGGGGGAGAGAGAGGGAGAGAGGGAGAGGGTGAGAGGGAGAGAGAGGGAGAGAGGGGGGAGAGAGAGAGCGAGAGGGGGAATGAGAGAGAGGGGGAGAGAGAGGGGGGAGAGAGGGGGAGAGAGGGAGAGAGGAAGGGGGGAGGGGGAGAGAGGGAGAGAGGGAGAGAGGGAGGGAGAGAGAGGGGGAGAGAGGGAGAGAGAGAGAGGGGGGAGAAAGAGAGAGTGAGAGGGGGGAGAGAGCCGGAGAGGAGTGTGGTGAGAGAGGGAGAGGGGGAGAGAGAGAGGGGGGAGAGAGAGGGGGGAGAGAGAGGGAGAGAGGGGGAGAGAGAGAGGGGGGAGAGAGAGAGGGGGGAGAGAGAGGGAGAGAGGGGGAGGGAGAGGGAGAGAGAGAGGGGGAGAGAGGGAGAGGGGGAGAGAGAGAGAGGGGGGAGAGAGGGAGAGGGGGAGAGTGGGAGAGGGGGAGAGTGGGAGAGAGAGAGGGGGGGGGGAGAGAGAGAGGGGAGGAGGGGGAGAGAGAGAGGGAGGGGGGTGAGAGGGAGAGAGGGGGAGAGAGGGGGGAGAGAGAGAGAGAGAGAGAGGGGGGAAAAGAGAGAGAGGGGAAAGAGAGGGAGGGGGAGAGAGAGGGGGGAGAGAGGGAGGTTGAGAGAGGGAGAGAGGAAGGGGGGGAGTACCAGAAAGAAATGTGGTGAGAGAGGGAGAGGGGGAGAAGAGAGGGGAGAGTGGGTAAGAGAGAGAGGGGGGTAGGAGAAAGAGAGAGGGGGTAAGAGAAAGAGGCGGGAGAGAAAGAGAGAGAAGGTGAGAAAAAGGTGGGTGAGGGAACGGGTGAGGGAGATCCTCTAGCCCTTGTCCCTGTCTGCAGCCCCTCCTGTCCCCATGTCCCAGTCTGTGAAGGCACTGGGGGGGTAAAAGAGCAGGGAGGAGCTGGAGAGTGCTTATGGCAGAGAGGGCTGGAGGGTGGGGGCGGATAGTGCTGGGGGCGGAGAGGGCTGGGGGGTGGGGGCCAGAGAGTGCTGGGGTGCGGAGAGTGCTGGGGGGTGGGGGCCGGAGAGTGCTGGAGGTTGAGGCGGAGAGTGCTGGAGGGTGGGGGGTGGAGAGTGCTGGGGGGTGGGGGCCAGAGAGTGCTGGGGGTGGAGGCGGAGAGTGCTGGAGGGTGGGGGGCGGAGAGTGCTGGGGGCGGAGAGGGCTGGGGGGTGGGGGCCAGAGAGTGCTGGGGTGCGGAGAGTGCTGGGGGGTGGGGGGCCAGAGAGTGCTGGAGGTTGAGGCGGAGAGTGCTGGAGGGTGGGGGGTGGAGAGTGCTGGGGGGGTGGGGGCCAGAGAGTGCTGGGGGTGGAGGCGGAGAGTGCTGGAGGGTGGGGCGCGGAGAGTGCTGGGGGGCGGAGAGTGCTGGGGGGTGGCGGCCGGAGACTGCTGGAGGGTGGGGGGTGGAGAGTGCTGGGGGGTGGGGGCCAGAGAGTGCTGGGGGTGGAGGCGGAGAGTGCTGGAGGGTGGGGGCAGAGAGTGCTGGGGGGTGGCGGCCGGAGACTGCTGGAGGGTGGGGGGTGGAGAGTGCTGGGGGGTGGGGGCCAGAGAGTGCTGGGGTGGAGGCGGAGAGTGCTGGAGGGTGGGGAGCGGAGAGTGCTGGGGGCGGAGAGTGCTGGGGGGTGGGGGCCGGAGAGTGCTGGAGGGTGGGGGCGGAGAGTGCTTTGAAAGGTGGAGAGCACTGGAGGGGTGGGGGCTGGAGAGCGCTGGGGGGAGCTTGGGAGGGGGGAGAAATAATTGGACTGGACAGCAGGGGGTGCTGACAAAATGGGGGCGGAGCCAGGGACGACAAGGATGGGCTGGAGAGCAGGAGGGACGGGGCCAGGGAGTGCACGGAGGGGCCGGAGAGCACGGGGATGCAGAAAAAGTTAGATAGGAGGAGCGGTGGGGAGACTGCACATAGTGGAATTGATTTTTTCATATTACTCCATGCAGCCGCTGAATGATCACTTCTCCCCCTCTCCTTCCTGCAGACATTCAGTGGCTGCATTGAGCAATATGGAAAAGTCAATTCCACTATGTGCAGTCTCCCCACCGCTCCTCCTATTCAGACACACAGAGAGGCTGCACGGACACTCACCTTCTCTCCGGTTGGCCAGGCACCATAAGAGCTCCTTCCTCCTCACAATCATGGGGCACTGCAGCTCAGCTGGATAGCTTCAGCGACCCCTCCCCGGCCCCGACTGCAGAACCAAATAGGAGGCAGGTGTGGAGAGGTCGGGTGAGCGGCAGAGGCAGAAGGAGCAGCTCGGCTGCAGGTCCCACATGGACATGCCGCTCGCATGCCTTGGAGCCGGGTGCTATCATCCAGCCGCTGCCGCCACCTAGAGGCCTCTACTGTCCCACTCCCCGCACTACCACCGGACTGGGATGAGACCTTGACAGCATCAGTGATTGATCACAGGCAGATTAGCCGACCGCGAGGCCCCTCTGACTGCGGGGCCTTAGGCGATCGCCTAATTTGCCTAATTAGAGAGCCGCCTCTGCCTTACTTTGACACAAGCCCAGTCCATGAACAGGGCGTGGAGGAGTTCATGGACCAAGAATTGGTTGCTCCAGCGTGACCAGTTCTGTCACATGCCTTTGCTCCGTGAGATCCCTGAGAATAATGCTGATGATTTCAGGAACTTTCTCAGGATGACGGACTCCGTATTTCACCATTTGTTGGCTTTGCTGACCCCCTATATCAGCAGACAGGATACCTGCATGAGGCAAGCCATCACTCCGGAGCAGAGGTTAGTTGCCACCCTGCGGAACTTGGAGATGGGGAGAAGCCTGCAGAACCTCACGTTCTCGACAGGCATCTCCACCCAGGCTCTGGGGATCATTATCCTGGAGACCTGTTCTGCCATCATTCAGGTCCTGCAGAAGGACTATATTAAGGTAAGATTTTTATCCTTTAATATCACATTTTATTGTATTTAATGTTTACTATTGTATTGTATTTCTTTCCTCATTCCCTAATTACCATGATTGTAATATGCTGTGAATGTCCCCTTTGTCCTCATGCATGCTGGAATTTTTTTAAATTTTTTTTGTCCTTCATACATATTTGCCTTCACTTACCTCCCCAGCATGCTCTCCTGGGCCTATATTCACCTCATGTAGTCACATAACAATGTACTTTGTCAGCTCCATAGTACTGCTTTACCCTAAATATCCCCTAAGATGTGTAAAATTGTGATGTGTACTTTAAATTCAGGCAGAGTGCCAGAGGCTTTTTTTTGGGTCCCAAAATCATTTGGAACCCTCCCTCCCCCAACTGCTAACTCAGCTGATACCAATCCTCTATCTATCCTCAATCCTCTATCTGCTGACTTTGCCAAACCCATACACACTATACCCACCTCTTTTGTGGTCAGATTTCTGGATGAATTCCCCAAAACATGTAGTGCAAAGGCCTGCCTGACTACTTTCAAATGGTACTTTTTTAAGTTTCTGTATCCAATTATTATCTTGATAGGTAATATCAGAATGTAAAAATGTGCTAAAATGTGAACAGTGTGTATTTATATCTTTGTATTATGACACTTCTTACCTGTCCAGTGGGCTGCCAATAGTGTAAGTAAGGAGGGGCTGGCCAAAGTAATACACATTATTTAGGCATTCATCTCTCAATGAAGTGGAGAGGGTTACCTGTCCAAAACATCTCCCCCTAAAATTTATAAAATGGCCCATGAGAGGGGGGGGGAATCTGATAGGTGGACCTTATACCTTTGTCTTTAAATACTCCCTAAAATAAATGTTATACTGATGTTGGCCAGGAATGTTTGTGTCTAATCTGCTTTCCACGTTTTCGTGCAAAATGATTAATTTTATTTTCTTGTTTAACTCCACAGTTTCCTTCCAACCCACAGGAATGGCAGACTGTGGCCTCCCACTTTGCCCAGCGGTGGGACTTTCCTAACTGCGGAGGGGCAATTGATGGGAAACACGTTCACATTGTCCCACCACCCAACTCAGGGTCATTACTGTTACAACTACAAGGGGTTCAATAGTATTGTGATATTGGCGGTGGTGTCGGCTACTTACATGTTCCTGTATGTGGACGTGGGGAAGAATGGCCGGATGTCAGATGGTGGAGTCATCGCCCACACGGAGTTCTACAGGCGTCTCCAAAATGGCATATAGAAGCAAAATACTCTTGCGCACAGGTGTAATGGCTAAATGATCCCAAGGGTTCAGGAAGGACTATGGGTTTCGGCCTTGCTGCTCTCCAGGATGGGATTATCCTAGTAATAATGATAAGAAAGAGAGAGAGCGCACCAGCCTAGTGCATTAGCCTAGATAAATGTATTAGTTAAATTTATTACTTAAAACCAAGATTACCAAGAAGGCTCTGATGAAGAAGGGACACCTTCGAAATGCGTTAGCCAGCAGCAGTCTGTACGCCCTCTTCCTAGGACTTGAAAAACTGCTACCAGTGGACCAATAGCTTCTGTGATTGTATACAATTCGATTTTGTCTCCAAAATGGCAGCTTGGACTTGCCACCTCCAGAAGACAATGCGGAAGGACTCCCATTTGTCTTCGTTGCGGATGAAGCATTTGCGCTGGGGGACCATCTTATGTGGCCATTCCCTATGAGGACCCTCACCCCGGACCAGAGGGTTTTTGATTACCGGCTGGCCAGAGCCAGAAGAGTGGTGGAGAACACATTTGGAGTAATGGCCAGCCAGTTCTGCCTATTTCTTATACCCATACACATGGTGGAGTATAAACTGAATCACATCATCCTGGCTTGCTGTGTTCTCCACAACTTTTTAAGGTGAAATTCTGTGAACTATGCTGGCTCAGTTGGGCCTGAATCCAGAATTAATATAAATGAACCAACCCTGACAGCGCTTGAAGCTGGCCGTCCTGGCTTACCCCCCCTGAGTGCCCACGAGGTCCGTATAAGATACATGGAATACTTTGCGGGTAGGGGGGCCATCAATATGCCAGACAATGTCTGAGACCTTTTTAAAATAAAATAAAAATTTTAACTTCAAAAATATTTGCTTAAATATACTGCTTGTGTTTCTTTTAGCTGACCCTGACTGAAATTTGGGGAGTCTTGAAAATGGCATGATTGTGTAACATTATAAAGCACTGTTGGGTGTTATTTACTAAAGGCAAAGACACTTTGCACTACAAGTGCACTTGAGACTGCACAGAAACTGCATTTGTAGTGCAAAGTGTATTTGCCCTTAGGAAATAACTCCCATTGTCACAGAAAACACCAATTTTACCACTAAAAAAGTTTAGGAGCATTGAAAGAAGAAGCCACACATTGTTGATTATCAATCTTTTTAAATCCAAGCACAATCACATGTGCATTTATAAAAGGTTTTTAAAACAAACCAACATGTTTGTTGTATAAAAAATTTTTCGGTCACATTAATAAAAGTAGAAATTTCCTTTTAAGGTAAAACAGGCATGTTTAAAACCAACAAGAAATACACAAATCTGGAACTTACTAAGTTCAACTTTTGTAGAAGTTGAAGGCAATATCAGACTTGAGTCTTTATAAACTGTGTATGATATTGCGTTCAGCAGATGGGATGAAGTCACCCCTGGAAAAGCCAAATTTTGAAGATGCAGACAAATTGCCGAATGTCAACATGTGCTAGCTGCCATCATGGGGGATCAAGGGACGTGTTTTGTGAGTGCAACTCCTTCCTCTCAGCTACTTTATTATTGAGGAAGGGGTTTCACCCCCAAACGCGTACATTGATCTCCCGTGATGGCAGATAGCACATGTTGACACATTGTGTGCATCTTCAAAATTTGGCTTTTCGAAATTAGTTAAAAAAATTTGCAAAAAATTTTGGGAACAATTAGCCAACTAAATTCTCCCTAAAACATCAATGATGTTCTTCATTTTGTTTTTAACATCAATGATGTTTTGCTTGATGTTTTCCAAGTCCCTATTACACCCCATGATCTCCCCAATCAGGATCTGGGCACTTTCACTGGTGAAATGTCCTTCATCCACAACATCACGATCACCTAAAAATATAGCAAAAAAAAAACACCATGTATTATAAATATGCAGGCATCCATCTCTTACCTGAGCTTTTGGTCACAGACACTCACCTATTGTGGCGACAATTTCCACCACGTCTCCCTCCTCCTGTTGGCTTTGTGGCATTTCCACTTCCTCATGAGGTGGGTGGTCTGTGGTCTCCTCTGATGAGTGGTGTCCTCCGAGTCTTTTCTCTCCTATGTAAAATAAAATAGGTATACTTAGCACACAGATATTTGATGGCAGAAATAGGAATCTGAAACATTGCTTGGAAGCGGGGTACAATTGTCTGTTTTGGCAGAGTTACAAGATGAAGAAATATTTTTATCCTTTGTCAAGCTTGAATACTTGCCTGTTTTGTACAAGCTTCACAGATGGAGTCACCCCTATAGTATACACTGGAGCACCTGTGTGGGGCCCCCTAATAAAAAGGGTGTTCTTTTGTCCCACACTAGTGCTCCAGCGTCCAGATGTGTAAACAACTGATGAGTGTCCTCTCCTTACACAGAATCTAGTTTGCATTTCATTCTAGTTACAAACCCATCTAGACAACAAACTTATTTTAAGAGAAGTAGGCTAGCAAAAATGTATTTAAATGCATCTGGCCAAAACATGATGTTTTCTAGGCCGAACAAACAAAGTTTCCTACGAACGAATAATGTGTCCATGAGCATGAAAGTTGCCATTTTAAACTACAACAGTAAAGAAAAGCACATGGAGCAGTATGAACATTCTAAAAATAACGAATAGGAACACAGCACAACTACTTACTTTTTTGCAGCACTCTCCTGATCCTTCTATACTGATAATGCTCCCTTAATTTGTGGTCCGACCACCGTTTCCGGAGTTGATCTTTAGATCGACGTACCCCAAAATTCTTCTGCAGACTCTTCACAACTTTCCCCATGATCTTGGCCTTTCTGACATTGGGGTTGGGGTAGGGTCCATACTTCCCACCATAGTTGGCCCTCTTCATTATGTCGACCATCTCCAACATCTCCCCAAAGGACATATTTGAGGCCTTAAATCGTCTCCTCCGGGATCATGACGTTTCTGGCTCCGGGCTTTCCTCCTCCTCCTCCTCGTTGGTGTAATTAGCACACACCTGCTCTGCCTCCGCCATGTACTCTTCCCCCACTGCGCTGAATGAGAAGGGGTGGGGAATAGACTAGAAAGAACGTCAGGGGCGGACGGAGTTTCACGCATGCGCAGTGTATATAAAGCAGAACACGCGTGCATAGTACGTACGATCTGTGAGTGGAGAAAGGAGTATCGGAAGTGCCGATCGTGATAAGGAAGGTAACATTTAAACTTGGGCCTATACTGCTTAGAAATTGAGGCCTATATTGGGACAAGATTAGGAGATTTTAGCCTGACATTAGGGTTTGTCTTGTGTTGTGTCTTGCAGAGAAAATGGATATATTGAAGGATCAGGACTTTATCACCATATTCATTGATATGTTCAGGGAGCTGCCCTGTCTGTGGCAGGTAAACCACCCCGATTATAAGAACCAAACAAAGAGGAAGGCAGCGCTGAATAATTTGCTGGAATTTGTGAAACCGGTGATCCCCACGGCACACATCACCTATTTGAAGGCCCTAATTGGTGGCATGAGGAGCACTTATCTAAGGGAGCGCAAGAAGGTCCAGGATTCCCAGAGATCAGGAGCAGCAGATGACATTTATGTCCCCAGGCTGTGGTACTATGACAGGCTGCATTTTCTGGCAGGTCAGACTGAACCCAGGTCAGCACTCTCCACTCTCCACTCTTCCTTCCACGCTTCCTTCCCCCCAGCTGAGGCTTCTGACGTCCAACCTGGGCCTTCCAGGCAGCAACATGTGGAGGAGCCCATCTTGAGCCAGGTATAGCATTCTTCAAATTATTTCTGGTTGTCAAATTAATGATGTTAAATCTATGTTAGTTCGGAGTACTAATTTCTGATTGTGATTAATGAACCAAAAACTAAAACGATGTCCCTTTTTCATACACAGGAAAGTCTCAGCCAGGAGGTGGCCGGGCCAAGTAGCCTGCCCGATACCCAGGTCCCTCCCCTCCACCTTCAAATAAAAAGTGGCAGGAAGAAGAGTAACCTGGAGGAGGCAGCAACCTATTTTGGGAGGCTACTGAGACCCTCAGAACCCCCCACAGTGTTGAAGAGGATTTTGCTGACCTAACAGCATGCAAAATGCAGCAAATGGAGGAGGGCCAACGCCTCTTATGTGAGTTTCTCATTTTAGAAGCTCTAAATAAGGGGTTGAGGGGCCAAATCACATGCCAAAGTCACATTTGTGAGCTCACCCATGGTCCTCCTCCTCCAGGTCCTCCTCCACCTCCTCTTTCAGGTCCTACTCCTCCTCCTGCCACACCTCCAACACCAGAGCCACAGCCAGGAAGGAAGCATGGAAGGAAGACCAGAGAGTGATGACCTGGGTTCAGTCTGGTCTGACAAAAGATGCAGGCTCTTGTATGACCACAGCCTGGGGACATACCTGTCATCTGCTGCTGTTCATGTTCTCTTGGACTTCTGGACCAGATTGAACTCCCTTATATATGGACACCTCAGGCCACCAATTTTACTGTAAAATAATTGATGTGTGCCCTGGGGGCCAAAGGCTTCGCCAATTTCTGCTGTTTATCCAGCGTTGCCTCCCTCTTTGTTTGGTTATGACCGCTTAATAAAGGAATTTTTGTTTCAATTATACTCGCCTATGTTTGTTTTCCTTCAAAAAGGACAGTTTGTTTGTGAGGAGGCAGGTACATTTCAAAAATACAATGTGAAATTAACAAGAGACACCAACACCAAACAATCTCCTTGAGATGAATAAATAATACAGTATAATAATGGTGTTGTGGTAACTTGACACACAAAACACACCCAAAAATATTCTGGAGTAAAAAAAATTAACCAAAAAAAAAAAAAAAACCACAAGATCAGGCTTTAAAAAAATACAAGCAAAAAAAATAAAAAAAAAATAAACCAAAATTATAATTTTTTAGTCAGATGTGACAAATAAAAATATATTAAAGAAATCACGATAAATAATAAAGAAAGAAGTTTGTGAGAAGTCTGTGTGAATATGAGCAGCAAAACAACTTCATTCTTCTAGCATTATAAAGAAGAAGAGAGTGCGCTGCATTAAACAATTTAAAACATTGCAGCGTGACGAAAGTGCTATATCCATTCCGCACGCTGATTTTACCAGACCGAGCAGTTCCGTCTCGGAATTTCTTCTGAGCATGCGTGGCACTTTGTGCGTCGGAATTGTCCACACACGGTCGGAATTGACGTGATCAGATTTTTTTGTTGGAAAATGTTATAACCCGCTCTCAAACTCTGTGTGTCGGAAAATCCGATGGAAAAAGTCTGATGGAGCCCACACACGGTCGGAATTTCCGACAACAAGCTCTGATCGCACATTTCCGTTGGAAAATTTGACCGTGGGTACAGGGCATTAGTCCTATGAATAATTTTATCTACTAACTTCAGACATTTTTTTATTAAACAGAAATGGAACCCAGCTTTGGTAAAAATTGGAAAAGCAACTCTGGCTGCAATGCTTAATTTCAATCCACAGTTACCTCCTAGCATTTATTTTCCACCACAAGGTGCCCTCAGTATTTTAAATGATATGACACCCAGTGTAAGGCACGCTTTGAAGGAATGGATTTCATCGTTCAACCCCAAGGGGGCATCACTATGATGCCCTTCATTTAGACTTCGGTTTGTGCCCAAAGGAACAAGTGCTGGGGACTCTCAGACACCAGACAGCTCTCTTATTAGCGCAAAGGAACAAGTTTACAATACTGGCTGCTCCATTAGTAACACCTATTCACATTCTTTTCGCTCTCCCACAAATCTGTTCAGCTGTGAGCAGCAGATAAACTTACCTTCCACTTACTGGTATACTGGTATGGAGAAGCATGTGGCTCACTACCCATCCTTCCATATTACAGTGCTGGTATTTGGCAGAGGTGGCTCTCTAATTAGGCAAATTAGGTGGTCGCCTAAGGCCTCACACTCACAATGGCCTCACGGCTGCCCAGTCTATACCCCTGTCATTAAACTCCACTGGAACAGCCGGCAGAGACACACACAGAGACCAACGACTGCCCCGCCCCGCTGGCAAATCTGTCCATCCCTTGAGCTGATATCTTGCTGTGTGTGTGGTACATGGGCTTGGGGGGTACATGTGACTGGGGGTGTGCATGTGACTGGGGGTTTATGTGACTGGGGGGTACATGTGACTGGGGGGTGTGCATGTGACTGGGGGGTGTGCATGGGGGGTGTGCATGTGACTGGGGGGTGTTCATGTGACAGGGGTACATGTGACTGGTGGAGGTACATGTGACTGGAGGAGTGCATGTACCTACAGGGGGTGTGCATGTTTCTGCGGGGGTGTACATGTGACTGGGGGGTACATGTGCCTGTGGGAGGTGTGTGAATGTGCCTGGGGTTTACAGTCAGGGCTGCTCAGTCCTCTGCCAGTGTCCCAGTATGCCCACCTGTAATTGACAGCCCAGGTCCCCCTGACCTGACTCTACCCCACCCTCATCCCTGGCCACCCAGGGCTCCACTGCAATGGTCAGGAGGTCCCAGTTCAGTCCAGTGACGATCCTCAGCCATGGTGGGCAAGGTATCTCTCACCAGAAGTTCTTCCACTATGGGAAGTCCGAGGGGACCTACTGCTGCCCAACAGGGATGATGAGACCTCCAAGGTGGTGAAATTTCGCACAGCCCCTTCTCTTCTATGAGGCTGAGTTGAAGGAGCTCTATGTGAGTACAGTACTGAGAGAGACAGTGCACTGACATCAGCACTGAGATAGACGACACTGACACCAGCACTGAGATAGATGACAATGACACCAGCACTGAGAGAGACAGAGCACTGACATCAGCACTAAGAGAGACAGAGCACTGACATCAGCACTAAGAGAGACAGAGCACTGACACCAGCACTAAGAGAGACAGAGCACTGACATCAGCACTGAGAGAGACAGAGCCCTGACACCAGCACTGGGAGAGACAGAGCCCTGGCACAAGCACTGAGAGAATCCTGCCATCAGCACTGAGAGAGACAGAGCACTGATATCAGCACTAGGAGAGACAGAGCACTGACACCAGCACTAGGAGAGTGTACACTGACATGAGCACTAAGAGAGAGAGAGAGCACTGAGGGAGACAGAGCACTGACACCAGCACTAAGAGAGACAGAACACTGATACCAGCACTGAGAGAGACAGAGCACTGATACCAGCACTGAGAGAGGCAGAGCACTGACACCAGCACTAGGAAAGTGTACACTGAGATGAGCACTAAGAGAGAGAGAGCACTGAGGGAGACAGAGCACTGACACCAGCACTAGGAGAGATAGAGCACTGACACCAGCACTGAGAGAGACAGAGCACTGACACCAGCATTGAGAGAGAAAAAGCACTGAGGGAGTCAGCACTGACACTGAGAGTGTACAATAACACCAGCAAAGAGAGACAGAGCACTGACACTATCACTGAGAGAGACAGAGCACTGACACCAGCACTGAAAGATACAGAGCACTGACACTAGCACTGAGAGAGACAGAGAACTAACGCCAGCACTGAGAGAGACAGAGCACTGACACCAGCACTGAGAGAGACAGAGCACTGACACCCACACTAGGATAATGTACACTGACACCAGCACTAGGAAAGTGTACACTGACACCAGCACTAGGAGAGTGTACACTGACACCAGCACTGAGAGAGAGAGCACTGAGGGAGACAGCACTGATACTAGCACTGAGAGTGTGTACAATGACACCAGTACTAAGAGAGACAGAGCACTGACACCAGCACTGAGAGAGAGAGGTTACTGAAAGCAACAATGAGATGGAGCACACTGACACCAGCTTCGAGACACACTGCACTGAGATAGAATGCCCGAAACCAGCACTGAGAGTATGCCAGCACTGACACCAGCTTTGAATTAGAGGACACTGACACCAGTACTCTTAAACACTTTAACTGACAATTGCATGGTCGTGCGACTCTGCACCCAAACAAAACTGACGTCCTTTTTTCCCAAAAATAGAGCTTTCTTTTGGTAGTATTTGATTACCTCTGCAGTTTTTATTTTGTGTGCTATAAACAAAAAAGTAGCGACAATTTTGAAAAAAAAAACACAATATTTTGTACTTTTTGCTATAATAAATATCCCCCTTTTTTTTAAAAAAGCTAATTTTTTCTCAGTTTAGACCGATATGTATTCTTCTACAAATTTTTGGTAAAAAAAAATTGCAATAAGCGTATATTGATTGGTTTGCGCAAAGGTTATAGTGTCTACAAAATAGGGGATAAATTTATAGCATTTTTATTATTATTTTTTTTTTATTAGTAATGGCGGCGATCTGTTATGCCTGCTATCCCGATCCCGCAAGCCGAGGTATAGCTACGACGGTTCACGGGATCGTGCCGACCTGCCGCAGTAAAATGACAGTGGCTGGTCAGCAAGCGGTTAATATATGCAATTTATACAATTAATTTTTATTGCTTGAATCATTTTTTCTCTTATGAACGTGACTGAGGCCTCATGTATAAGTTATGCCTAACAAATATAGAAAGAGAGCACTCCTATGACCACATCCGTTTAGAAATTTGATAAGAAGTGGAAAAGGGGCAAAAAATGCCCCAAAGTCAGTCTTTAAAGGGGTTGTAAAGGATTTTTTTTTTTTAAATAACAAACATGTTATACTTACCTCCACTATGCAGCTCGTTTTGCACAGAGTGGCCCCGAACCTGGTCTTCTGGGGTCCCTTGGTGGCTGTCTCAGCTCCTCCCCGCAAGAACTAACCACCTTCATGCGAGTTTTCTCGCATGGTGGTTAGTTCTTGAGGGGCACGCTCCCGTGATACAGCTGGCAGCTATAGCCGCTCACTGTATCACTCCGCCCTGCCCCGGCGTGCCTCATCATTGGATGTGATTGACAGCAGCGCGAGCCAATGGGTGCGCTGCTTTCAATCCATCCACTCTAGCCAATGAACGGCCAGGCTGAGCGGCCAAGAGGACATCAGGGGCGAGCGGACCAGGTTTAGGGGCTCAGGTAAGTAAAACGGGGGGGGGGGTCGCTGGGGGGCCGGTATTGTCAGATGTTTTTTCACCCTAATGCACAGGATGCATTAAGGTGAAAAAACGCAAAACCTTTACAACCCCTTTAAAGGCACTTTGGACGAGCGTTGGAATATAAAAATATATTTTATTGATAACAATTCATAAGGCAATAGAACAAAAAAGAGAGAAAAAGTTAAAAATACATATCATATAATGGACGAGTGTACATGGCGCAGAAAAAGAGAATCTGCAATACATGAACAACAGTGAGCCCCAGTAAACGCGTTATACAGATACTTTTTATACAGATACTTTTAGCCACTTTTAGCAACTTACCCTTGGTCACATGTATTTGAACATTATATATGGTGTCGCTTGATGCTTAGTGGACTCCTCAATGAACTCTGCTGACAAGATAGTGAGACCCATTCATTCCAACAACCCCTGAATGTGTCCTGACAAAGCAAAACAGCGAAACGTGTTGACACACAGGGGCTCACTGTTGTTCATGTGGTGCTGATTTTCTCTTTTTTTGCGCTATGTAGTCTCGTCCATTATATGATATGTATTTTAAACTTTTTCTCTCTTTTTTCTTCTATTGCCTTATGAATTGTTATCAAGAAAATATATTTTGATATTCCAACTCTCATCCAAAGTACCTTTAAAGTCCGACCTTGGGGCATTTTTTGCCCTTTTCCCCTTCTTAAGTTATGCCTAATAGGGATGAGCCGAACACCCCCCGGTTCGGTTCGCACCAGAACCCGCGAACGGACCGCAAGTTCGCACGAACGTTAGAACCCCATTGACGTCTATGGGACTCGAACGTTCGAAATCAAAAGGCTAATTTGCATGGTATTGTCCTAAAAAGGGTGTGGGGACCCGGGTCCTACCCCAGGGGACATGTATCAATGCAAAAAAAACTTTTAAAAACGGCCGTTTTTTCGGGAGCAGTGATTTTAATGATGCTTAAAGTAAAAAAAAAAAAGTGAAATATTCCTTTAAATATCGTACCTGGGGGGTGTCTATAGTATGCCTGTAAAGTGACGCGTGTTTCCCATGTTTAGAACAGTTCCTGCACCAAATGTCATTTTTAAAGGAAAAAATCTCATTTAAAACTGCTTGCGGGTTTAATGTCATGTCGGGTCATGGCAATATGGATGAAAATCAGTGAGACAAACGGCATGGGTACCCCCCAGTCCATTACCAGGCCCTTTGGGTCTTGTATGGATATTAAGGGGAACCCCGCACCCAAATTAAAATAAGGAAAGGTCCCTATATACTCTGAACAGCAGTATACAGGCGGTGCAAACAAGACAGGGACTGTAGGTTTGTTGTTAAGTAGAATCTGTTTGTAATTTTGAACATTTTTAACGTGTTTAGCTCCAGCCAAAAAATCTTTTCTAAGCTTTTTGGAAAACATAGGGAAGGGTTATCACCCCTGTGACATTTGTTTTGCGTCTTTCCTCCTCTTCAGAAGATTTCACCTCACTTTTTTGTCCCAATGAAAAATGTTTTTTGAAAATTTGGGTTTTTTTGTGGAACAAGGATTGGAAAGCATCAGTGGAAAGGAGAAATTGTTTTCCCATATTAACTCTTACAGGAGAGAATTTCCCTTCCTAGGGGTAGATTTCATCTCACTTCCTGTTGTCTCCTTCCGTTTGCAAGTAGGAGTCGTTTGTAAGTTAGATGTTTGAAAGTAGGGTCCTGCCCTATATACTCAGCAGAAATTTGGGCCTTAGGTGTTGCTGTGGCCAAAACACTGTAAGCCCTCACAGGGCCCTGCTGTGAAATATTAGATCAAGAATTGTAATTACATGCCCCTGTTGAACAGGAGCTGAAAAATTAGGCCTTAGGCACTGGTGCTGGTGCCACAACACTGCAACCCCTCACAGACACTCTAGTTGGAACGCAGGAACGAGCCCTGCTGCAAAGTATTGCATCAAAAATTGTAATTACACGCCCCTGTTAGACAGGGGCAGAAAAATTGGGCCTTAGGCACTGGTGCTGGTGCCACAACACTGCAACCCCTCACAGACACTCTAGTTGGAACGCAGGAACGAGCCCTGCTGCAAAGTATTGCATCAAAAATTGTAATTACACGCCCCTGTTAGACAGGGGCAGAAAAATTGGGCCTTAGGCACTGGTGCTGGTGCCACAACACTGCAACCCCTCACAGACACTCTAGTTGGAATGCAGGAACGAGCCCTGCTGCAAAGTATTACATCAAAAATTGTAATTACACGCCCCTGTTAAACAGGGGCTGAAAAATTGTGCCTTAGACACTGGTGGTGGCGCCCAGAACCAAAAATGTTCTTACAAGCTATCAGCGTGATGATTGAGGAGGAAGAGGATAATTACTCAGGGATAGTCACTCAGCATCAGCATAGGCAGTCTTTGAAGGGATCTGAAAAAAATTATTCAGTTACATCAGCATCAGGTGCTTGGTAGCTGGTGGTGATCCAAGACTGATTCATTTTTATGAAGGTCAGCCGATCGACCGAGTCAGTGGACAGACGCACCCTGTGATCAGTTACCACGCCTCCAGCAGCACTGAATGTGCGTTCCGAAAGAACGCTGGATGCAGGACAGGCCAGTAGCTCAATTGCATACTGTGCAAGCTCTGGCCAGTGATCCATCCTCAAGACCCAGTAACCCAGAGGATTTTCGGTGGGAAAGGTGTCCAAGTCTGATCTTGCCCCTAGGTATTCCTGCACCATGTAAAACAGACGCTGGCGATGGTTGCTGGAACCGATCATACCTTGGGGCTGCGGACCAAAAAATTGTCTGAACGCATCGGTCAGACGGCCACCTTCTCCACCGCTCCTTCTTTGACTGACCGAAGCCTCAGCAACACGTTGTCCAGAAACAGGAGTTTGTAACCTCCCAGTCTCTGGGAACGCGTTGCACAGACCTTTCTGCAAGGCCTCCCGAAGATGTTTCATCCTCTGCTCCCTCTGCGATGGCAAGATAAGGTCCGCAACCTTACCCTTGTAACGTGGATCAAGGAGGGTTGCCAGCCAGTATTGGTCCTTCTCCTTGATACCACGAATACGAGGATCCTTACGCAGGCTTTGCAGGATCAGGGAGGCCATGCAGCGTAGGTTTGCTGAGGCATTCGGTCCGGAGTCCTCTGGGTCACTAAGGACAACAAGGTCCGCAGCCACCTCCTCCCAGCCACGTACAAGTCCATGTGTTCCTTGGGACTGATCCCTTAAAGACTGCTGATGCTGAGTGCCAGGCTCCACCTCCATACTGACACAATCTTCCTCCTCCTCCTCCTCCTCTTCCTGTGTGATCGGCGGGCACGCAGGAACACTGTCTGGATAAAGGGGGCCTTGAGAGCTAAGGAAGTCCTCCTCTTCCTGCCTCTGTTCTGCCTCAAGTGCCCTGTCCATTATTCCACGCAGTGTGTGCTCCAACAGGTGGACAAGGGGGACAGTGTCACTGATGCATGCACTGTCAGTGCTCACCATCCTCGTGGCCTCCTCGAATGGTGACAGGACAGTGCATGCATCCCTGATCATGGCCCACTGGCATGGGGAAAAAAAACCAAGGTCCCCTGACCCTGTCCTGGTGCCATAGTCGCACAGGTACTCATTGATGGCCCTCTGCTGCGTGTGCAGCCGCTGCAGCATGGCCAATGTCGAGTTCCACCTGGTGGGCATGTCACAGATTAGGCGGTTCTTGGGCAGGTTAAACTCCTTTTGGAGGTCCGTCAGCCGAGCACTGGCATTATATGACCGGCGGAAATGCACACAGACTTTCCTGGCCTGCCTCAGGACATCCTGTAAGCCCGGGTACCTGCCCAAGAACCGCTGCACCACCAAGTTAAGGACGTGAGCCAAACAGGGCACATGGGTCAGTTGTCCCTGTCGGAGGGCAGAGAGGAGGTTGGTGCCATTGTCGCAAACCACCATTCCTGCCTTAAGTTGGCGTGGCGTCAACCACCTCTGAACCTGCCCCTGCAGAGCTGACAGAACCTCTGCCCCAGTGTGGCTCCTGTCCCCCAAGCACACCAGCTTAAGCACCGCATGGCATCTTTTGGCCTGCGTACTTGCGTAGCCCCTTGAACGCCTACGGAGCACCGCTGGTTCCGAGGAAGAGGCCATGGAGGAAGAAGAAGAGGAGGGGGTGGAGGAGAGAGGTGTGTCACAATCAGCATTTTGGAGGCGTGGTGGCGGAACAACCTCCAACACTACTGCACCTTGTCCTGCATCCTTCCCAGCTGCCAGCAGAGTCACCCAATGCGCCGTGAAACTTAAGTAACGTCCCTGTCCATGCCTGCTGGACCATGAGTCAGCGGTAATATGCACCTTACCGCTGACCGCCCTGTCCAGCGAGGCATGGACATTGCCTTCCACATGCCGGTAGAGAGCCGGAATCGCCTTCCGTGAGAAAAAGTGGCGTTTGGGTACCTGCCACTGAGGAACCGCACATTCCACAAACTCACGGAAGGGGGCAGAGTCTACCAACTGAAAAGGCAGCAGTTGAAGTGCTAGCAATTTTGCCAAGCTAGCATTCAACCGCTGGGCATGTGGATGGCTGGGAGCAAACTTCTTTCGGCGGTGCAGCAGCTGGGGCAGGGAAATTTGCCTGGTACAATCTGACGTTGGTGTACCAAAAGCAGATTGCCCACAAGTACTTGGCTGTGACACACCTAATTCTACACCTTCATTCCTCTCACTGCAGGTCTCAGAGAGGACTGAAGGTCTAGTGGGGTTGGAAATCTCAGCTGATGAGGAGCAAGGAGAGATCCTCTTTGTTCTTTGGTGTGGGTCTTTTAGATATGCTTGCCAACGAACTGCATGGCAGGTCAACATATGTCTGGTCAAGCATGTGGTACCCAAGCGGGAGATGTTTTGGCCACGCGAGATACGCTTGAGACATATGTTGCAAATAGCAGCGGTGCGATCTGATGCACTCGTCTCAAAAAAAGACCAAACCAAAGAACTTTTTGAATAACGCGCAGAGACTGCAGCGCCCTGCACATGTGGAGCTTTGGGGTGTGATGCAGTCAATGTGCTGCCCTTAGGCTGGCCCCTGGAGGGCATCCTGCCTCGTTGGTGATGTGCCGCCTCCTCCTCCTCCTCCTCCTCCTCTCTCCTATCAGGCATCCACGTTGAGTCAGTGACCTCATCATCCCCTCCCTCCTCATCACTGGAGCAAACCTGGCAGTATGCTGCAGCAGGGGGAGCATGACTGCCAGATTGCTGTCCTTCTTGGGCACCCCCTCTGTCCGTGCTCATGTTACTGCCTTCATCGAGCTCAGTATCATCATCAGAGCCTTCCAAACGCTGGGCATCCTCCTGGAGCATGTACCCAACACTGTGGTCAAACAGTTCGAGGGAATCCTCAGGAGGACATGGTGGAGCTAGGGAAGGAGTCACTGATGACATTGAGCTGAGGGAAGAGGCCGCTGCTTTGCCAGACAAAGCACCCTGGGCATGGGTGAGAGAGGATGAGGAGGATGAGGACGGCTTGGTCATCCACTCGACCAAGTTTTCTGCATGTTGCGGCTCAACACGGCCAGCTGCCGAAAAAAAGGCCAAGCGTGTCCCATGGCCACGGGCTGATGAGGATGCACCGTCTCCACGACCAGCACTAGACACAGAGCCTGCTTGCCCTTTCTTATTGGCTTGTGACTGTCTGCCTCTCCTTCTTGGCCTTCCAGACATACTAATGGCCTGTAGCTGCACTAAGCTGGGATAGAACACCTGTAATTTTCTTCAGGTAGCTTTATATACTGTAACCAGACAAGCCTGCCTGTCAGTAGGAAGATAACAGGAACGGATCTAGCTGAACACTGTGAGCAGGACGCACTGCACTAAATGTAAATAGCAGGAACGGATCTAGCTGAACACTGTGAGCAGGACGCACTGACTGCACTAAATGTAAATAGCAGGAACGGATCTAGCTGAACACTGTGAGCAGGACGCACTGCACTAAATGTAAATAGCAGGAACGGATCTAGCTGAACACTGTGAGCAGGACGCACTGACGCACTGACTGCACTAAATGTAAATAGCAGGAACGGATCTAGCTGAACACTGTGAGCAGGACGCACTGACTGCACTAAATGTAAATAGCAGGAACGGATCTAGCTGAACACTGTGAGCAGGACGCACTGACTGCACTAAATGTAAATAGCAGGAACGGATCTAGCTGAACACTGTGAGCAGGACGCACTGACTGCACTAAATGTAAATAGCAGGAACGGATCTAGCTGAACACTGTGAGCAGGACGCACTGCACTAAATGTAAATAGCAGGAACAGATCTAGCTGAACACTGTGAGCAGGACGCACTGCACTAAATGTAAATAGCAGGAACGGATCTAGCTGAACACTGTGAGCAGGACGCACTGCACTAAATGTAAATAGCAGGAACAGATCTAGCTGAACACTGTGAGCAGGACGCACTGCACTAAATGTAAATAGCAGGAACAGATCTAGCTGAACACTGTGAGCAGGACGCACTGCACTAAATGTAAATAGCAGGAACGGATCTAGCTGAACACTGTGAGCAGGACGCACTGACTGCACTAAATGTAAATAGCAGGAACAGATCTAGCTGAACACTGTGAGCAGGACGCACTGACTGCACTAAATGTAAATAGCAGGAACGGATCTAGCTGAACACTGTGAGCAGGACGCACTGACTGCACTAAATGTAAATAGCAGGAACGGATTTAGCTGAACACTGTGAGCAGGACGCACTGCACAAAATGTAAATAGCAGGAACGGATCTAGCTGAACACTGTGAGCAGGACGCACTGACTGCACTAAATGTAAATAGCAGGAACAGATCTAGCTGAACACTGTGAGCAGGACGCACTGACTGCACTAAATGTAAATAGCAGGAACGGATCTAGCTGAACACTGTGAGCAGGACGCACTGACTGCACTAAATGTAAATAGCAGGAACGGATCTAGCTGAACACTGTGAGCAGGACGCACTGCACTAAATGTAAATAGCAGGAACAGATCTAGCTGAACACTGTGAGCAGGACGCACTGCACTAAATGTAAATAGCAGGAACGGATCTAGCTGAACACTGTGAGCAGGACGCACTGACTGCACTAAATGTAAATAGCAGGAACAGATCTAGCTGAACACTGTGAGCAGGACGCACTGACTGCACTAAATGTAAATAGCAGGAACGGATCTAGCTGAACACTGTGAGCAGGACGCACTGACTGCACTAAATGTAAATAGCAGGAACGGATCTAGCTGAACACTGTGAGCAGGACGCACTGACTGCACTAAATGTAAATAGCAGGAACGGATCTAGCTGAACACTGTGAGCAGGACGCACTGCACTAAATGTAAATAGCAGGAACAGATCTAGCTGAACACTGTGAGCAGGACGCACTGCACTAAATGTAAATAGCAGGAACAGATCTAGCTGAACACTGTGAGCAGGACGCACTGCACTAAATGTAAATAGCAGGAACAGATCTAGCTGAACACTGTGAGCAGGACGCACTGCACTAAATGTAAATAGCAGGAACGGATCTAGCTGAACACTGTGAGCAGGACGCACTGACTGCACTAAATGTAAATAGCAGGAACAGATCTAGCTGAACACTGTGAGCAGGACGCACTGCACTAAATGTAAATAGCAGGAACGGATCTAGCTGAACACTGTGAGCAGGACGAACTGCACTAAATGTAAATAGCAGGAACAGATCTAGCTGAACACTGTGAGCAGGACGCACTGCACTAAATGTAAATAGCAGGAACGGATCTAGCTGAACACTGTGAGCAGGACGCACTGACTGCACTAAATGTAAATAGCAGGAACGGATCTAGCTGAACACTGTGAGCAGGACGCACTGCACTAAATGTAAATAGCAGGAACAGATCTAGCCTAATCTAGCTAACTCAAATCAAATGACACTGTCTGTCTCTCTCTCTATCAGCACACCGGAACACACTACACAGGGCCGCCGTGCAGGCGGCCTTATATAGTGTGGGGCGTGTACTAAATCCCCTGAGCCATAATTGGCCAAAGCCACCCTGGCTATGGCCAATTACAGCTCTCTCTACTGACGGCGCTGTGATTGGCCAAGCATGCGGGTCATAGTGCATGCTTGGCCAATCATCAGCCAGCAATGCACTGCGATGCCGCAGTGAATTATGGGCCATGACGCGCCACGCGAATTTGGCGCGAACGGCCCATAACGTTCGCAATTCGACGGACGGTCGAACAGCCGATGTTCGAGTCGAACATGGGTTCGACTCGAACACGAAGCTCATCCCTAGTCTCCACCTGTGTACCCCAGGGATGGTGGGCAGTCGGCCCAGATCCCCAACAGCATGACGGAGTGAGCCCAGTCACCCTGTCTTCTCTCCAGCAGCTAAATGGACTCCATGGAGAAGGGCCAGTCCAGGCCTGTCCCCAGTGGTGGGCATGTTCTCTGAGAGAGGCAGAGGTTGGCTGGGTGAGTAATGCTTTGTTTGGAACAATTTATTTGGGGTACTGTGTGGGTACAGGCATTAGATGACTGGAACTATGGACTAACTTCGGAGTCAACCCGTCTGGGGTCTCCTCCTGTGTTAGTCTTCTGCTAAAAGGGAAGAAATGTGACAGACCTAGCCAGGACATTGGGGGACTGAATGCGAGCCTCCTGCTCACCGATTATGGGCCCTGGCATTTGGGGAATGGTGCTCTCTGTGAGCTGTATGCCTGGGGACCCTGGGGTTGGTGTTACTTTGGATTCAGGTCCATGTCCCCCCAAGACACACAGACTCTGGGAACCCTTTATATGCCATAATAGAATAGTGACTGATTCATACCGTTGGGACTCCATATCAAGACTGTCTCAGGCTGGGTTTTCTATGTGTAAGTCCCAGGGGGGAGACCAGCAGGGCAGGGTCAATGTCGCTATGCTCCCCACTAAGTGATGAGTGGTGATGGGCTGACCATGACATGGGGACGGTAGCTGTAGAGCTATTAATGTGGGTCTGTTGGGGGTGTTAGTCAGGGATTTTTGGCTCAGAGCCTGCTCACGCGCTTTCCCTCCTAAGGCAGTTCGGGGTCTCCTTCTGCTCCTCTGTTGGCGTGGCGGTAAGGGGCCCTGGAATGTGGAGAGGCCTGATCTGCCAGCAGGACGAGTGAGGATTTGGAGCCAGTCTGGGACTGGTATCAGATCTGTCTCCATATAGCGGAAAAGTGCCGGGAGATCCGCTGGTGTCTGCAGGGTGAAGGCAGTTTTGTCTTTTGCGGAATGTTACCGCTAGTGGGTATCCCCAGCGGTATGTGAAACCTCTCTACCTTGTAAGGTCTAGAATGGGCCGCAGAAGGGCTCTGCTTCTCAGTGCTGCCCTGGATAAGTCTGGTAGGATTTTTACTTGTGAGCCCCCCGTCTCTGTTTTCCCAGGCCCTACATAGAATAGCCTCTTTCTGTGTGTAGTGGTGTAGTCTGCACAACATGTCCCGAGGTCTGCTCGGGTCCGCCGATCTAGGACCCAAGGCCCTGTGTACCCTGTTGAGTTTATTGTCGGTGTCTGGGTCTTCTAGTACGGTGTGGAAGATCTCCCGTACAGTGTCTCCAAGGTTTTCTGCTTCTGTACCTTCTGGTATTCCCCGGAGCCGCAGGTTGTTTTGGCGGCTCCGGTCCTCCAGGTGGGGCTGTAGTGCTATGGCGGTATCTCGGTGCTGGTCCCGGGACTGCTCCAGCGCTGACACCCATCCCTCCAAAGTGGAGACTGATGCCTCTCCCACTGTAATCCTGTCCGCTAGGTTGGAGACATCTTCCCTCACCTCCTTTATGTCAAGTCAGTGAGTTTCCTCCAGGCGGAGGATCAATGCCTCAATGTCTTTTCTGGCGGGGAGGACTTGCAGTAATGCCTGAATGTCTTTTTCCAGCGGGATGTTCTTTGGTGTTTGGGAGGAGGATGCCATGTCTGACTGCAGGCTCCGTGGTGTATCTAGGCAGCGTTCAGGTGATGTAAAAGGGCTAGGAGAGGGAGTGTGGGCGTCTCGATCTTGGGCCTTCTGTGAGGCTCCACGTGAGGAACCCCCATGGTGCCACCACTCTGGCTCTGGGCGAAATCCTTTGTAATTGTTTGAAATAACGGTGTATTTCACCTGTGCTCTTGCTGGAAGAAGTCCCCTGTGTTACTGCTCTCATCCTGTGCTTTTTGGCTGATTGCATACGGATTTTGGGCTGTTATTGCTCTGAGCTCTGAAAAAAAGCAGCTTCACTCAGCCATGTCCATGTCACATTAACTGTACAAATTAATGTTGTGGGCAACTACATGGCAAATGAGGTTTAATGTAGAAAATTTTAAAATAATGCATTTGGGTGGCAAAAATATGAATGCAAACTACTCACTAAGGGCAGAACCTCAGGGGGAATCTAGGATGGAGAAGGACCTGGGGGTCCTAGTAGATGATAGGCTCAGGGGTGGCATGCAATGTCAAGCTGCTGCAAGCAAAGCAAACAGAAAATTGGCATGCATTAAAAAGGGGATTCACAGATAAAACAATAATTTTCCCACTCTACAAGACTCTAGTCAGGCTGCACCTGGAGTATGCCGTCCATTTCTGGGCACCAGTCCTCAGAAAGGATGTGCTGGAACTGAAGAGAGTCCAGAGAAGGGCAACAAAGCTAATAACTGGACTGGAGGACCTTAGTTATGAGGAAAGGTTACGAGTCCTGAACTTATTCTCTCTGTAGAAGAGACGCTTGAGAGGGGGTATGATTTCAATGTACAAATACCATACTGGTGACCCCACAATAGGGATACATCTTTTTCTCAAAAGGAAATTTAAAAAGACACATGGCCATTCACTAAAATTAGAATAGAAGAGGTTTAACCTTAAACTGCATAGTTCTTTACTGTAATGCCGAGTACACACGGTCGGATTTTCCGACGGGAAATGTTCGATGTGAGCTTGTTGTCAGAAAGTCCAACCATGTCTATGCTCCATCGAACATTTGCTGTAGGACTTTCTGCCAACAAATGTTTGAAAGTAGGTTCTCAAATTTTCCGCCAACAAAACTTTGTTGTCGGAAAGTCCGATCACGTGTACACAAGTCCACATTTGTCATGTGGCAAATTTTGAAATCTCTCAATGCAGCGCATTCTCTTCTTTATAATGCTAGAATAATGAATTTTTGCGTTGCTGACAAATGGATTTTTTATTAGTTCTCGTGGTCTCATGAATAATCATTGTTTTTATCCGTGATCTCCAGAATAATATATTTTTTTCTATTTATCTCCATATTTTTTTGTTTTTTCTTGTGATCTCCAGAATATTTTTTGTCATTTTGTGTGTCAAGTTACCACCACACCATTATTATCTTGGGTTTTTTAACCTCAAAAAGATACAACTATGTTGGTGTCCCTTGTTAATTTGACATTGTATTTGTGAAATGTACCTGCATACTCACAAACAAATTGTCCTTTTTGAAGTAAAACACATAGCCAAGTATTTGTCAAAACAAAAATTAGAAATGTAATAGGGGTCATAACAAAATAAGGAGGAAGGCAATGCTGGAGAAACAGTTAGAATTGATGAAGCCTTTGTACCCCAGGGCAGACATCAATTATTTGACTGTCAAAATTGGTAACCTGAGGAGTCCATTTAATATGGAGCACAATACGGTCTGAGACTCCGAGAGATTGGGAGCAGCAGCAGATGACATATATGTCCCAAGGCTGTGGTCTTCCAACAGCCTGTCTCTTTTGCCAAACCGCACCAAACCCAGGCCATCACTCTCAACACTTCCTTTCATGCTTCCTTCCATGCTGCTCTGGTGGGTTGGGTGGCTGTGTTGTTGGTGGTATTGCTGGAGGTGGCGGAGGAGTAATATGGTCCAACTCACACAGGTGGCTTTTATTTGTGAGTTGGCCCCTTATCCCCTTGTTTAGGACCTGAAGAATGGTCTCCTCACAGATGAGGCATTGCCCCTCCTCCATGTGTTCCAGTTTACTTGCTGTCACACAGCCAAATGACTCAGGGCCACCAGGGGTCATTGTAATTACCGCAGTAGCCTGGTGAATTAAAGTAGTCGCTGACTCCTCCAGGTTCCTCACATTCCTGGTCCTTTTTGTTGGAAGGTGGAGGGGAGGAACCTGGTATTCAGTCAGGCTGCTTTCCACGGCCTCCTCCTGACTGAGACTTTCCTGTGTATGAAAATGGTACATAGTTTTAGTTCCTTGGTCATCAATCACACACAATTTTGAGCTAATGACTGTTGCAAATTGAATGTTAACAAATAGAAAAGACTATCATTCTGACCGCAGCATTTTTCATTCTTGTCCCAATCATTTTTGGTCACTACTGTCTATTAATATGTAATCCACCTTGTTAAATCAGAAATTAGTGATCAATAACATCTAGTTAACATCATTCAACTTTTGTCAAGAAATATGTTGAACAATGCTATATCTGGGTCAAGCTGGGCTCCTCCACATCTACTTCCTGGGTGGAAGGCCCAGGTTGGACTTCAGAAGCCTCAGCTGATGTTGAAGGAAGTGTGGAAGGAAGTGTAGATAGCTATGGCCTGGGTTCACTCTGGTCTGACAAAAAATGCAGTCTGCAGTAGTACCACAGCCTGGGTACATATATGTCATCTGCTGCTGCTCCAGATCTCATTGAATCCTGGACCTTCTTGTGCTCCCTATTATATGTGCTCCTCAGGCTACCAATTATGGCCTTCAAATAGGTGATGTCTGCCGTGGGATACACAGGCTTCACCAATTCCATCAGTTTCTCCAGCGCTGCCCAATTCTTTATCTTGTTGAAGTATTCTCTGCATGTCACTTGCCAGAGACATGGCAGCTCCCTATACATGTCCTGGAATTTGGGCAGGAAGTCCGGGTCAGTGAATTTATCCACCATTTTATCTGCAACACACAACACAAGACAAACCCTAATGCCAGGTTAAACTTTCCTAATCTTTTCCCAATATAGGCCTCAATCTCTAAAGCAGTATAGGCCGCTAACCACTGATGCCCAAAGTTAAAATTGTACCTTAGTTTGCATGATCGGCGCTTACAATCTACCGTCCTCCACTCACAGATCGTACGTATGACGCCCGCATGTTATGCTTTATATACACTGCGCATGCATGAAACTCCGCCCCTGTCCTTCTTTCTAGTGTATGCCCCGCCTCTTCTCTTTTGGGGCAGTGGGAGAGCACATGGCGGAGACACAGCAGGTGCCTGCAGAGAGCAGCAACGACAAAAGCCCAGAGCAAGGCAGTTCCACATCCAGGAGCTATAAGGCCTCAATTATGTCCTTTGTAGAGATGGTGAAGATGGTGAACATCTTGAAGAGGGCAGACTATGATGGAAAACATGGATCTTACCCAAACCCAAATGTGAGAAAGGACAAGATCATGACTAAAGTTGTGAGAAGTCTGCACAGAAATTTTGGGGTACGACGATCCAAGGAGGAAATGCTGGTCAGACCTGAAAGGATCAGGAAAGTGCTTAAAAAAGTAAGTATTTGTTGTATGTTCATATTATTATAATTACTTTAGTGCTGCTCCATGTGCTTTTTTTTTTACTGTTGTACTGTTTACTGTGTTAAAATGGCAAGTTTGAGGTTTGTGGGCACAGTAATTGTTTGTTCGACCACTAATACAACATTTTTGGCAGATGCAGGTTAACTACTGTTGTTCATGCCTATTTATATTAAAAGAAGTTTAGTACATTGTTGTCTAGCCACTTAAAGACCAGCCTCGTTTTGGATTTTAGGTGTTTACAAGTTTAAAACAGGTTTTTTTGCTAGAAAATTACTTAGAACCCCCAAACATTATATATTGTTTTTTTTCTAACATCCTAGAGAATACAATAGCGGTCATTGCAATACTTTTTTTTTGCACCGTATTTGCGCAGCGGTCTTCTAAGCGCACTTTTTTTGGAAAAAATTCACTTTTTTGAAAAAAAAAATAAGACAACAGTAAAGTTAGCCCAATTTTTTTTTATATTGTGAAATATAATGTTACGCCAAGTAAAATGATACCCAACATGTCACGCTTCAAAATTGCGCCCGCTCGTGGAATAGCGTCAAACTTTTACCCTTAAAAATCTCCATAGGCGACGTTTAAAAAATTCTACAGATTGCATGTTTTGCGTTACAGAGGAGGTCTAGGGCTAGAATTATTGCTCTCACTCTACCGGTCGCGGCGATACCTCACATGTGTGGTTTGACCACCGTTTTCATATGCGGGCGCTACTCACGTATGCGTTCGCTTCTGCGTGCGAGCTCGTCGGGACAGGGCGCTTTAAAAAATTTTTTTTTTTTTTTATTATTTATTTTATTTTATTTTATTTATTTTTTCACTGTTTTTAAAAAAAAAAATTTGGATCACTTTTATTCCTATTACAAGGAATGTAAACATCCCTTGTAATAGAAAAAAGCATGACAGGTCCTCTTAAATATGAGATCTGGGGTCAAAAAGTCCTCAGATCTCATATTTAGACTAAAATGCAAAAAAAAAAAAAAAAAAAGTCGTTTAAAAAAATGACACTTAAAAAATTTGTGCCTTTAAGAGAGTGGGCGGAGCCGTCGTAATGACGCCGCTCCGGCCGTCACATGGTATGGAGACGGGTGGGCGCCATCTTGGCCTCACTTGTCTCCATACCTCAGCAGGGAAAGGACCCGATCGCCTCCGCCGCTACCGACGGCTCCGGTAAGCGGCGGAGGGTGCGGGAGAGCGGCGGGAGGGGGGGTGGCACCTCTCCCGCCGCCGATAACGGTGATCTCGCGGCGAACCCACCGCTGAGACCACCATTATCTTGTACAGAATCGCTCACTGTAAAGATGGATATCTCGGTTGTGGCAGCAGCTGCTGCCGTTACCGAGATATCCATCTTCAAAAAAATGACGTATATATACAGTGAGCGGGGCTGAAGTGGCTAGATGTGTTTGTAATTATAATGAAATGCAAACTTGATTCAGTGTAAGGAGAGGACACTCAGCAGCAGTTTACACATCTGGAGGCAGGAGCGCTAGCGTGGGACACCAGAGCAACCTTTTTATGGTGTCCCACGCAGGTGCTCCAGTGGATAATAGGAATCTTTCCATGTGTAAAACTTGCACAAATCAGCTAAGTATTCCAGCTTTTGAAAGGGAAAAAATCATGTCTTCAGCTTGGAACTCTGCCAAAACAGACAATTGGACGACACTTTTAAGCAATGTTTCATATTACTATTTCTTGCCTCAAATATCTGTCTGCTAAGTATACCTATTTTGTATTCACATAGGGGAGAAAAGAATCGGTACATATGAGGACAACACAAACCCCACGCCTAATCAAGAAGGGGAACAACTCAGCACACAACCTGAGGACGTGGATTCCGAGGTTCAGGAAGTGGTCGAAATGGTAACCACAACAGGTCAGTGTCTGAGATCACAGCTTCAGGTAATAGATGTATGCCTGCATATTTATAATACATGGTGTATTTTTTTATTTTTAGGTGATGTGGATGTTGTGGAAGAAGAAACTCACTTCAACAGTACAAGTGCACAAGTCCTCATCAGAGAAAAAATGGTGTGCAATCGGGATTTAGAGAAGGTCAAAGAAAACATCAATGATACAAAAACAATTGGAGAATGGAGGCGGGACTTTGTATGAGGCATGTTGGTGAATGTGTCCACATTAAAAAACTAATATGGTAGGATGTCTAAAGTTAACCCTGTGTCAAGTGATGATACCCACAAAATCTATTGCAAGAAAATGATGCATAGTTTATTACAGAAAGATCATAAGACCAAATACATGATAAAAGGAATACATTTGGGCTACAATGGAGCTTGTTGACATGCATAGGTTTACAGACATGGTGCAAATAATGGTTATATATGTACAGAACATGGTAAAGTGGTGTAACACATGGTACAGTAGATAAAAGTATGTATCAATAGATGTTAACTCTACGCGTTTCTTGGCTTGAAACCAATCGTCAGGAGTCTGATGCAGTATGGCTGCGTTGAAAAAATAACTATGTATCAGTAGAAGTATGGGTAAAAATGGGCGCATATAAGTGCACATTTATTCAAATATACTCACACAGGATGCATGGGTGAATGGTACCCCATGCATTATGGTGCAATGTTGGTCCGGGTGCACTGAATCTAACCCGGGGTTGAGGCAGAGAGCACGCTCCAAAGAGACCATCGGCCCCGACCGACAGAGTGGCCGGAGCACCTGCAGGGGCCACCAAGCGGGGACAGGTGACGAGGCCCAGGGGATAGGACAAACACTGGGAATGAAAAGAGGAGATGAAATAGTGAGTGAGTGGAGTGAAAGGTAGAGAGTGAAGGTGGAAAAGGAGACAAGAGGTGGGACCAGGAGTGTGCATAAGTAGAAATGGTTAAAATAGCCCATCACAAAGAAAAAGGTGTGTGAACCGAGGAGTGGATATGCAAAAACCAGGAAGCCACTGCAAGTGACAGTGGAGAAGTGTGAAGGTGTGCAAGGAAGTTACCTGTGGTGAGATAGCCGGGCCAGGTGACGTGCCCCGAGAAAGCATGGTGAGCGCTCGAGGTGCCCGGTCAGTGACGCCCGTAATAAAGCCGAGGGCTGGGGGCGTGCTCCCGCCAATGTCATTAGCGGACATGATGACGCGGCGGGGGCGGGCAGCCAGGAGCGTCAAGCGGCCACCCCTCAACCCCGCAGCGCCAAGGTCCTAGTTGGTGAATCACCAGTAAGCCCTGCCTAAGGCAGCCGGAGGCGTCAGAGGCGGGACATGGGAGTAATGACGCCGATGCATCGAGGCCAGGGCCCACCCCCCTCAATGGTGGGGCGGGCGGCGGGTCACGGACTGGGCGCATCGCAACCCCGGGAAGAGACCAGATAGGTCCCGGCAACAACAGCATCATGAGAGTAATAGACAGATATTGTGAAGGTCAAAAAGAATAGGATGTAAAGACTGTGGAAACAGAAAAAGAAAGATCATGGGAAGAGGCAAAGTACACAGAATAAAATAGGCCATATGAAGGCTGATAGTCACAACCCCAACTTTGACAAAACATCAATGATGTTGAAAAAAGACTGACCAACATCATTGATTGTTTTAGCCAAAATCTATAAAAAAAATAAAATGAAATGTTGTCTTATTGTTTATCTTTTTCTAAAAATTAAAAAAAATAGTAAAGCCAAATTTTGAAGATGCACACAGTGTGTCAACATGTGCTACCATCATGGGATATCAATGTACGTGTTTTGTGAGTGCAACCCCTTCCTAGCAACTAAAGTAGATGAGAGGAAGGGGTTGCACCCCCGAAACACGTACATTGATCCCCCATGATGGGATCTAGCACAAGTTGACACACTGTGTGTTTTGTGGCTTTATCAAAATAGATGTAGGGAAAAGACACACATTTTAGACATGGGATCATGATGGAAATCCATATTTTGAGTCCCGATTTGTGTGCATCTTCAAAATTTGGCTTTTACAGGGGTGAGATCACCCCATCTGATGAAGGCAAAATCAACACAGTTTTGACATACATGGAACCCTTCTCCACTTCGGCCTTCAAATTTCTCATTTGAATATTTGCAACTACCACAAAGATCTGCACCCCCGGCAGCTGTCTCATATGGTCTTCACTTTATCAAAGTTGAACTTTGTAAGTTCCTGAGTTGGGGATGTGTATTTTATGTTTTTAAACATGCCTGTTTAGCCACAAAAAAGGCTAAATCTACTGTCAAACATACATGTTATACACCAAAGATGTTGGTTTGTTTAAAAACCCTTTTATAACGCACATGTGAATGATCTTGGAGTAAAATGTTTTATACTCAACAATGTGTGGCTTCTTCTTCAAATGTTCAATACCATTATTTTGAGCAAGTTGTTGTAGTTACAGGGACAATGGGGGAGGGTGGTACTAAAGGCAAATCCACTTTGCACTGCAGTTGTAGTGCAAAGTGGAGTTGCCTTTAGTAAATAAGCCCCACTGTGCTGTAAAATTTGCCCAAATCAGGCCATTTTAGGGACTAAAAAGCAATTAATTCATGGAGTTTAAAAGGATGATTGTTTATCATTAATGCATTACATACAATAAAACAAAACCATTGTGTGTGTGTAGCAGACCCATAGCACAACAGAACATAATAGTTAGCTGAAGAAGAGATTGTCACCTCATGTATCAAGTAAGTTACAATTGCACTATTGATGAAAATGGCCAAAAATAAAAGGCCATTGGAGAACCTAGGAGACAGATAAGAAACATGAAATTAAATATGGAATATGAAAATACGAGTTCAGTTTTTCATAAGAAATTTTTTTTAAAGAGCTTTTAAAGATTATCTGGCATATCAATTACCCCCCTACCCACAAAATACTCAAGATATCTTTGCCGTACTTCACGGGCGCTTTTGGGGGGGAAAGCCAGGATGGCCAGCTTTAAGAGCAAGATTTCCTCTGGTGAGTCGGCCTCAGTCGCAACTGAGGCCAGATAGTTGGCTGCATTTTTTCTCAAAAAATTATGCAAAATGCAGCAGCACAGAATAATATGGTTAAGTTTGTATTCGGCCATATTTATTGATGTTAGAAATCGCCGGAACCGGCTGGCCATTATGCCAAAGGCATTTTCCACCACTCTTCTGGCTCTGGCCAGCCAGGAAGTTGAAAATCCTCTGGTTCAGGGGGAGGGTCCTCACTGGGAACGGCCGCATCAGATTGTCCCCAGTGCAAATTCCTCATCTGCCACAAACATAAATGGGAGGCCCGCCACATTGTCTGCTGGAGGTGGCAAGCCCAAGCTGCCAGTCTGGAGACACCTGTAGAATTCAGTCTGGGTGATGACTCCTGCATCCGACATACGCCGATACCACTGCCAACAACATGATACTACTGTACCCCTTGTAGTTATAGTAGTACGACCCGGACGTGTTTCCCATCTATTGCACCACCGCAGTTGGGAAAGTGCTGTGCAAATTGGGAGGCCACAGTCTGCCATTCCTGTGGGTTAGAAGGAAACTGTGGAGTCAAACAAGAAAAAAAAATTAGTACTTTTGCACATAACATTGCAAGCAGATTACACACAAACATTCTTGGCCAACATAAATAGAACATTTATTTAAATGAGTATTTAAAGTCAAAAGTATAAGGTCCACTTATAAGATTCCTCACCCCCTCTGATGGCCTATTGTAAAAATTTTATGGTGGGGGGGAGATGTTTTGGACAGGTAACCCTCTCCACTTCATCGAGAGCTGAATGCATAAATAATGTGTGTTACTTTGGCCAGCCCCTCCTTACTTACACTATTGGCAGCCCATTGGACAGGTAAGAAGTGTCATAATACAAACATATGATTACACACTGTCCAAATTGAAGCACATTTTTAACATTATGCAAATATCTATCAAGATAATAGGTGAACAAAACTTTAAACAGTACCATTTGAAAGTATTCAGGCAGGCCCTTGCACTACATGCTTTGGTGAATTCATCCATAAATATAGGAAAAGTACTAGAATGTGTAATTATTCCTGCGCTATCATGAAAAGGGGGGGGGAACAAAACTCAAGGTGGAACTGCTGCAGGCACCGAATATGGGTCAAGCCAAACCCATAAAGCAATTAAATAAATATAGGGGTTGGTACTGTGCTATTCCGAGCAAAATACAAAAAAAATATTGCTAAAGGTAGCAGTACACAAATATAGTGTCCGCATGCACAGAAAAGTCCAATATTAAAAATTATAAAGACACTGTTATAAAAAAATATGTGCAATATACCACAATAATAATGACAAAGTGCAGCGTGCAAAGGTAAATTGATTCACATCCATCTATGGACGTTTGTGTTTCAAGGCACCTGTGGTTAACTAGTGATTTCTTTACTGTTTCACCATTATAAAGACCTATGTTCCTTTGTACATGCGCTGCATTTTTCTATATGCCGAAATTGATGGTGCCACTAAATGAATGTGGTAGATATCCAACTACACATAGGTGTAATAAATATACATACACAACAAACTTAAATAATATTGCAAATTGGCAAAACAATATATACAAAAATATATATATATAAAAATGCAAAAAAAATACTAAATTTTCCTGTGCAAGGTGCAAAGGAACTGTGCAAAATACAAATTGGTGTGCAAACCAAGCATACAGCAAAAAAGTGTATCAACTATAAAGACTCTATAGTCCAAATAAATCAACGGAGTATAAAATATTCCAAAATGTGCAAAAAAAAAACTGAGTCCAATGGGACTAGTCCAAGTTTTTTAACCGTGTAGTCCAAGTTTTTTAACAGTGTCTTTATAATTTTTAATATTGGAATTTTCTGTGCATGCGAACACTATATTTTTGTACTGCTACCTTTAGCAATATATTTTTTGTACTTTGCTCAGATTAGTGCAGCACCAACCTCTTTATTTATTTCATCCATAAATATAAAACACAAAAGAAGTAGGTTTAGTGTTTATGGGTTTGGCAAAGTCAGCAGATAGAGGATTGGTATCGGTTGACTTAGCGGTTGGGGGGGAGGGTTCCAAATGAGTTTTGGCCCCCCAAAAAAGCCTCTTGCACTCTGCCTGAATTTAAGGACAACAATAACATTTGGACACATCTTAGGGGGTGTTTAGGGTAAGCACTACAATGGAGCTAACAAAATATATTGTTAAGTGACTAGGCTAGGTGTGTATGGGCCCAGGATAGCATGCTGTGGAGGTTAGTGAAGGAAAATATGCATGAAGGACAAAAAAGGAGTATTAAAAGCTTACAGCATGCATAAGGATAAAGAGCATATTCACAGCATATTACAATCATGGTAATTATGGAATGATGAAATACATACAATACATTAGCAAACATTAAATACATAGAATGTGATGTTAAATGATAAAACTTACCTTAATATAGTCCTTCTGCAGGACTTGAATTATGGCAGAACAGATCTCTGGAGTAATGATTCCCAGAGCCTGGGGGGAGATCCCAGTCGTAAACTTAATATCCTGGAGATTTCTCCCCGTCGCCAAGTACCGCAAGGTGGTGACTAGCCTCTGCTCAGGAGTGATGGCTTGCTGCTTGAAGGTGTGCTGCTTGGTAATATAGGGGGTAAGAAAAACCAACAGACGGTGAAAAACGGGGTCCGTCATCCGGAGATAATTTCTGAAATCGTCAGGTTTATTCTCCTGGAGCTCCTGCATAAAAGGCATGTGAGATAAATGGTCACGATTAAGTAACCAATTCTTGTTCCATGAACTCCTCCTCACCCTGCTCATGGACCGGACTTGGGTCAAAGCAAGAAATCCAACACCAAGCCCAACAACGGCACAAGCTCTCCGACGAGAACGTAACCACAACATGGCTAGAAAACGGTCGGCTAGTCAGAACTTACTAACAGAATGCACTGAAAATCAGAAAGGACCTGAGAAGAATGAGCTGAAAATCAGAAACGAGCGGACAAGAACGCACTAGAAACAGAAGTGAACTATAAATAGAATGCACTGAAAGACAGGAATGAACTGACAACACGCACTAAAGAACAGATACGAACCCACAAGCACAAACTGAAAAGCAGAAACGAACTGAAAAGCACAAGGCTGAAAAGCACGAATCGTCTCTCACTAAACTTCTACTAACACGAGATAAAGACGAGATTAGCAGAAGGAGCCCAAAGGGTGGCATACTGGCTATTGAACTTCCTTTTTATATGCTCGTCGTACGTGTTGTACGTCACTGCGTTCTCACGTTCGTAATTACGTTCGTAATTGTTGGCCAACATTTGTGTTACCATGTGTATGCAAGACAAGTTTGAGCCAACAACCTTTGAACAAAAATCCACGGTTTTGTTGGCGGAAAGTCCGATCATGTGTATGCGACATAAGAGCGATAAGGATGTGGAATTCTACTCCACAGGCATTGGTTTCAGTAGGGAGCATTGATCATTTCAAAAAACTATTAGATAGGCACCTGAAGGACCACAACACACATACACAGGTTGGAATTGATGGACTTGTGTATTTTTTCAACCTCACCTACTATGTAACTATATATGTAACTATGTATAAGGAACAAAGACATTTGTGTCAGGACCATCAAGTTTTTCTTTTAACAAAAGGTGCAGATTTAAACTTATTGAAAATGAATCTTAAAATATCATTGTAATATTAAAACTTATTTGAGGTCGGGGAGATGGGCGGAGCCTAGCAGAGAAGACATGCATTGTTAGAGCTCCACACCGCTGAGGAGAGAAGAGAAGGACAAAGCGGAGCCTGCAGGCTCAAAAGGTATCCATTTGAACCTTTTTGCCCCAGGGAACAAACTGTGAAAGTTTGGGCAGGAAATATGGTACTGGGAGGAAACCGTGGCAGAAATAAAAATCACCTCACAAAGAGCTCACAGGCACTCACTGCAACTAAAGCAGCTCCAGTCACCTCACAATATACAGCATCAGGGCGCTCTCACAGACAGAAAATGTCACAGCAAGACTCTTTGAGTCAGATACAGAACAAATCCTCTCACAAACTTCTCCACAAGCCTCCTCAGCATCCCCAGTAATATTATTACAATTTGAAAAGATGCTTCATAAGGCTTTAAAACAAACCTCAGACCAAATAACAAAAAGCCTAACCAAAGAAATAAGAGAGCTGGGAAACCGCACCGCAGCCTTAGAAATAAAAATAGATGAAATTGAAATTACAACCCAAGAAAATATAACAGAATTGGAACAATTAAAAGAAGAGAATTTAATACTTCAAACTAAGCTCGAAGATTACGAAAATAGAGCCAGACGTTCAAACTTGCGCATAAGGGGAATACCTGAAACTGTGACAGACCTGCAATCTACTATTACTGCTCTATTACAAGAACTAAAGCCAGAAATCCCTATTGAACATTTAGAACTGGACAGAGTACACAGAGCCCTCACAGCCAAAAAGAAAGATGGACCCCCACGTGATATAATCACAAAATTTCATTATTACAGAACGAAAGAACAAATACTAATTGCTGCAAGAGAAAAAAAGGAACTTAATTTTCAAGGACACAATTATCAAATTTTTGCTGACCTATCCCAACTTACTATTACTAAAAGACGATCCATGAAACCCCAACTAATGGAACTGCAACGCCACAACATTATGTATCAATGGGGCTTCCCCTTTTCAGTCAGATTTAACTACCAAGGTACAATTTATAAAAGCAGATCAGCAGATGAACAACAACAGACCCTTTTAAAATTAAATCTGACTGAACCCACAAGCAGCAACTCTCCCACACGCAGAAGAATGGCATCATCTTCACCTTCAGGCAGCACCCAGAAAATTTCAGAACAAAATGGGAATCATCATTCTCACAAAAGAGGCCGTTATGCCACATCATCCATGGACCAAGAAGATTCAATGGACTGACATCCTAATTCCTGATATCTCTTCATTTATTATACTAAGAGATGGTTCTCTATAAAAAACCTGTATTTATAACTGAATGTAACTGCATTCTGATAGTCACACACTGTGTGGGATCATGTTACATTCCAGTTATATTTCTTATTACTTCTAATTCATATAGCCCTAGAATATATAAGTGAAATAAGGAAATTCTTGTTCAGTTATATATTATCAGGTAATAACAATAGATTTATTACTTTTTAGGACAAATATGTTCAATAATCCAGAAGTAATGGAAGCTTTTTCTTTCTTTTCTTAAAACAAATATATTATTACCTAACTAGTTCCTAGAATTATGTTTTTGTTTATTCTAATCTGAAGCAATACAACCTCAATTTTATGAGTTAACATTTCTAAACAGTTACATATGAATAAAATATGTAATTGTTTACTCTAAAAGGGTTAAAATCCCAAAATAATTCAAACTATCTTCATCAATACCAAAGTTATTAACAGTACCTTTCTAACTGAATTATTTAGCCTAGGGCAAGACTAACCATATACAACCAACCTGGAATAAATAATTTCAACAAAAACTATATTCTGCACTCCAATTAATGAAACATCATTTTGATGTCTTTTGACATAGCACTTCTCTCCTGTAAGCGGAAGATCCGTGTACCCCCATTAGCCCTCCTCATTCTCCCAACCATATTATGTGGGAGTGTGATGAAGGCACTTATTCCCCTGAGAGAGATATTTATTCTCTTTCACGGATAAATTGTGATTATTGGAAAAAATTATTTATACAATGTATCATCTAATCTCATATGTTTTTTGTTTACTCCAGAATTCACTGGTTTCTTTTCTATCTTTTCATCTCTTCAGTCCACACAGGTTGATCTGCGCAGTCAGCTCTGCATAACAAAAAGTACGTCAAAACTATTTGATCTGTTGCCATGGCACCACTGCATATACTTTCCCTGAATGTTCAGGGAATAAATGTCCCTCAAAAAAGGACCAAAGCCTTCCGTACTTTCCATAACAAGAAGGCTCACATAGTATGCCTCCAAGAAACACACTTCACCAAAGATTCTACTCCAAAATATATTTCTCCTTTTTATCAACAAATTTACATGGCTTCTGCCTGTACTGAGCAAAGGGGAACTCTAATTGCATTTCACCGATCCACACCATTCACCTTATCATCAGAAATTAAAGACCCAGAAGGTAGATACCTGATACTCATGGGTTATATAATGGATACAGCAATCACGGTGATTTCCTACTACGCTCCTAACAAACAACCTACACCATTCCTCTCACATATATTACAAGTGATTAATACACACAAAATAGGAACAGTGATAATGTGTGGGGATTCGAACCAGGTCCTCCTCCCATTTCTAGATAAATCACCTTTTTCACCATCCAAAATAACCTCTAAATTACCTTTTTCTCAACTTCTTTCCAAATACAATCTGGTAGATTCGTGGAGAGAAAGTAACCCAATGAAAAAGAAATTCACTTATTTCTCGCACCCTCATCAAACCTTCACCAGAATAGATCATATTTTTCTAACAATAGGAATAATACCAGAAATTATTGCATCAGATATAATTCCGATTCCGTGGTCTGACCATAATGCAGTATACACTACTATAGCCTCAGCCATACCAAAAGCGCATGACCCAACGTGGTACTTACTGGACATAATGCTCAAACACCCACTACATCAGAGGGCCATTGAACAAGCTTTAAAGGAATACATATCAATTAATAATACAACAGACATCTCCCCAATAACACTGTGGGAAGCTCATAAGCCTGTCTTTCGTGGTACAATACAAAGACAAATGGCACTATTTAAACGGGAACGCAAAAATCTAGCAAAAAAACTAGAACTCAATTTTAATGCAGCCTACATATCATTCCAAGATAATCCATCTCAGAGTACAAAATCTCATCTGGAAAAATCTAGATTGGAATACGATCTATTTCTCACTGAGTCAGTTGATAAATCCCTCAAACGCTCCAAACACAATTTCTACATGAATACAAACAAACCAGGTACATATTTGGCTCGGGCATTAAATTCAACTAACAAATCTTTCAAGCCAATACATTTGAAATGATCAAAAAATGTTTATACTTGTAATCCAGTTAAAATAGTCCATAAATTTCACTCACATCTCGTAACTTTATACAAGACAAACAATGAATTTAATCCTACAGAGGCTGAATCCTTCTTCTCAAAAATAACCTTACCTGAGTTATCTCAGAATCAAAAAAGCAGTTTGGATGAGCTATAACTATAGATGAAGTTGCTAACACCATAAAAGACCTAAAACTTAACAAAAGACCAGGCCCAGACAGCTACTCGGCTTTATACTATAAAACATTCTCAGAAATACTCTCTCCCATTCTCACTGAAACTTTTAACAAACTTCTAGATGGACATTCTTTTCGGCAAGAAACACTAATGGCAATTGTTTGTATGATCCCAAAACCCCTTTCTGATGATACTTCCTGTGTGAATTATCAGCCTATCTCTCTGTTAAACCTTGATATTAAATTATTAGCAAAAATAATAGCAAAACGCCTCAATAGCATTATAGGAAAATTAATACATAGAGATCAAGTAGGCTTCATGCCAAATAGACAGGCAGGCGATAATATACGCAGGGCAGTGTTATTGGCACATATTGCTAAAAAACGAAAAATCCCTTTATGTTTTCTACCTCTCGATATTAAGAGGGCATTTGAAACAGTATCCTGGCAATATATGCAATATTCATTACAAAAATGGGGTTTTGGACCCCACTTTTTAACATGGATCAAAGCATTATATAATAAACCCAAAGCCTATATAAAATATGCTGGATACAAATCTGATGCCTTTAATATCGAAAGAGGTACCCGACAGGGTTGCCCATTATCTCCCTTATTATTTGCCCTTATACTCAAACCCATGGCCCAATACCTCAGAACAAACCAAACTATAACTGGCATTGAAGTAGGAGGTATTACACACAAATTATGTATATTTGCAGACGATATATTACTTTTTCTATCATCACCACAGGTCTCTGGTCCTAACTTAATACCAGCTCTTGATGGATTTGCAGCCCTATCCGGCCTTATGATTAATCCTAAGAAATGCCTAGTGCTTAATATTTCACTCACAAACATGGCATTGATCCCGGCTAGGGCTGCACTCCCATTCACATGGGCAGAAAAATCAATCCCATATCTTGGAATTCATTTAACAGCATCTCATTCTGACTTATTCTCAACCAATTATCCTCCTGTACTAAGACAGATCACAAATCTAACAAAACAATGGTCGCAACTTCCTTTATCCTGGATAGGGAAGATTAATGCAATCAAAATGACTATTCTACCCAAATTGCTTTATGTATTCAGAGTCCTCCCTATTCCAATTCCTTCCTATTTTTTGAGAATAGTACAAAAAAGAGCAACTTCGTTTATATGGGGCTCTTCTAAACCACGTATACCTATACACACACTACATCTTCCCAAAAATAAAGGAGGCCTGGGATACCATAATTTTACTAACTACTACAGAGCAGCACATTTGGCCAGTCTGTCCAAATACCATACAAAACAGGAAATCCCATTATGGGTATTTATAGAGGCTTCAGAAAATGACCCTCTATTAATATCAAACTTATTATGGCTTGATCCTAAAGACCGCTTTAAAATTCATAATCCCATAACTAAACACTTCTTATCTCTCTGGGATAAACTAAAAACCAAATATCAGTTACAATCTCCACACAATCCTCTCCTTTCTTTTATCAGAAATCCGGCCTTTTATCCGGCATGGATCTACCCAAATTCTTTTAAAGCTTGGACAACATCAGGCATTCAGACACTAAATGACTTCATAGCATCTAAATCATTCCTTTCATTCCCATCGCTTAGAGAAAAATATGATCTACCAAACTCTGAGATATTTAGATATCTCCAAATCAAAAATTTCTATACACCATTCCTAAAGGGGGATACACCATTATCCCAATTATCCATTTTTGAATCAATCTGTACAAAAGATCCATTTGCTAAAGGTACAATTTCATCACTTTATAATCAATTATATGGAGTAGCAAATCTTAATAGACCCTCTTACGTTCAGAGGTGGGAGGAGGACCTGGGACGAACTTTAGAAGACACGAACTGGTCTAACATATGGCTCACATCTAAGTCATCTTCACCCAACATCTTAGCACTGGAGACAAATTATAAAGTCCTAACTCGCTGGTACCTTGTACCCGCTAGAGTGGCAAAATATTCACCTAATACCTCAGCTTTTTGTTTTCGAGGATGCCCAGAAATAGGCACACATTTACACATATGGTGGACGTGCCCAGTAATCCAAACCTTCTGGAAGGAAGTCTTCGTGATTGCATCTAAAATATTTTAAAAAATAATACAACCAGATCCATATATAACTTTACTTAATCTAAAACCGGAATGGTTAACACTCTCTCAATTCAAACTTATGATCCTACTAATAACGGCTGCAAAACAAACAGTGGCCAAGGCATGGAAATCTCCTACATTGGTACTAGCAGAAACAATTCACAGAATGAATAATACAATGTCCCATGCTAAGATGGTAGCCATCGATCAAAATCAAATTCCAAAATTTGAAAAACTTTGGCATCCTTGGATAAAACAACAGTTCCTGTGAAACTTCAATGACTCTGTCCTGTTGCCATGGTAACAGATTAAATGACTTACAGAGACACTCATTCTAAGGCTTCAAAGAGAACTAAAAAGAATAATAAACTGACGAGCGGGACAACCTTGTGGACCATACCTCTACCTTTCTACCCTTTTTCTTCTTTCTCTTTCCTTTTCGCCACCTTACGATTAAAGCTCATTATCAGAATTTATTTGACCTATATACACTCTACCTGTAAACAATATGTATAGTAGGTATAAATCATTTAAATACCTACAAAAGTAACTAAGGAAATGATATATATCTTTAATTTAGGTTTACGTGAACCCAATGTTTAATATTTGAAATTTCATGATATTTACCTATATAAACCCTACTGTAAAACAATGAGCTTACTTTATAGATCCTTGTAAACTTACTTTATGTATCTTTATAATATTGTATACTCAATAAACTTCTTTTGACAAGGAAAACTTATTTGAGGTCTTAGTGATTAGCTTTTTATATCCTTCAAAATAAAAAGTTTTATAGTAGTCTATTTATAATTAGTATTTTTTTTCTGGAAAATTATCATTAAAAATAAACATAAATGGTTAGAAAATATATGGGTAGTTAGGGGCGTGGTCTGGCTGTGCAGGAAGATGGCCGCATAATTCCAGACCTCCCGCTGCTGTCAGCCAGAACCCAATCAGCATGGAGGTAATAGCACCTGAAAACGTAACCCGACCATGGGAACGGCTTCCAGACACTCCTCCGCATCGGTCCCGCTTGCCCGTGAACAACAAAGGGGTCTGAGCCAGAACATCCCTGATATGTTCAGGACACAGAGAGGAAACATGGTGGCATCCCGCCACAGACTGCCTCACCGCCTCTGTCAGGACCCCCACCCGAACCTCCCATAACGGGCCCCTCACTGTCGGGGACACTGACGCTCTCCCTCCACAGCACCTCAGCATACATGATCTGAAAGCTAGTGCAGCTGAAATAAAAGATACCCTGTCAGCCTCCATCTCAGAGCTGAGACTTGATATTCATGCGCTGGCTGACAGGGTCCATGAGGTAGAAAGAGTCTCAGCACAGCAAAACACGGTCATCCGCAGGACCACAAGGCAAGTGGACACACACACACTACAACTGAGGGATCTCCAAAGACACATGGAGGACCTCGACAACAGATGACGCCTCCATAACCTCCGAATCTGTGGTCTGCCTGAATCGATAGGTGTGGACCAGCTCCCATCCTCAGTTACTAGCTTGTTCAATGGGCTGCTAAACAGACAGCCTCATTCTGCCACTGAAATGGAAAGGATTCACAGGGCCCTCTGGCCCAAGGGGAAAGAGACAGACCCCCCCAAGAGACACCATTTGCTTTATTGTGGATTACAAATTAAAAAAAGAAATCCTGAGACAAGCGCAAAGCAAACAACAACTTATGCATGAAGGAGTCTCCATACAGATCTTTCAGGATCTCTCTGCTATTACGCAAGGATCTGAAACCTCTTCTGGAAGTCTTACGCTCCAAGGGGATCCAGTACAGGTGGAAATTTCCCTTCTGCCTCTCTGCCACACACCAGGGCCACACAGCACTACTGAAGGTACCTGAAGACCTGCATCCATTTTGTGACACCCTGGGGATCTCTATGGCTGAGGTCCCTGCTTGGTACGCCGAATTTAGACGTACTGCTGCTATAAGAGATGCCCCACAAGAGGAACCTATGGATGCGCAAGAATCCAGATTCCGCAGACGACAATCCCCACCTTGCCCCAGACATCAGGCTGATCGGCAAGGATTGAACCATGGACACAGCCCTACCAACTCCCCCAGACACGGCGAGACTATTAGAAAATCCCTCAAGCCTCCTGCTTACATTAGAAGTTGCCACCGTTGGCACAGTTCAAACCTTAAAGTTTTTCTTCATTCGCACAGACTTTTGTATTCTTTCAGCCAATCTTCCTATAGCAGACTGAGACAACATTAAACGGTAACAGTGGGTGAGAAATTTTACAGAATTACTGTATATACCACCTGAAGTTCCAACTACCTTATCGTGACTATGTTTATTGCTACCCTGATGAGCAGATCTTGGATTCGGAAAAATGGCGATTATCCACGCTAAGATACCCCTACCTGCTCAACACCGTGTACCCGGAACCTTATGGCAGAAGGAGACATCCCAGCATTCACCCAGAAGAAACTCTCCCTCCAGCTGGAAAGTATAACATGATGACTTAGACAGCTGCTCAGCCTAAGTGAACTTTACAATGCTTTAATACTGAAATATGGGTAAGGTATACTTTAAGTGTGAAGCGGGGGGTTCCACACAAGGCATATATGAAATGGGGTCAGTATTAGACTTAATGACTGGGCTCCCAGGCTCGCATACATATGGGGATCTCTCCTGCCTTGGTTGACACTGACTCTCGCGCCTTGTACGGCTTGAGAGATTACGCGTGTGGCTGAGGAAACCGTGATTGGTGCACGGATCAGGTTGGGTAGGCTTGCACAGATGTTCAGATTAGCACCATGGGACAGACATTATGGAGAACACCCCAACTGACAGGAACTCATGGGCCTCCCCTTATGTAGAATAGTTATTGCGCACCTTGTCTCCCAATAGGGGAAGGGAGGATACAATAATGCTCTAACTCACAGGCTCATCCGATGACGGAAGAGCTATTTTTAAGCCACTCCCCTGTTAAACATCTATGAGGAACGGATTATACACAAAACTAGTACTTCAGCAGAAGTAGGGATCCTTATAACCCATAACACCCGAATGGGCGCTTCCCTTCCCCTCCTCTTCTCCTTCAAAACATATAACATAGCAGGCTATAGACTTGGCTATAGAGTACATAATGCTGCTTACATTACTACATCTATACATATTCGCAAAAATAGAAGGGATATGTAGCACTCGGGGGGGTTGTTCTGTCACAGATCTCGGGTGGTCATTACAAATATACTTGAACTCATGACCCCCTTTGGAGGAGGGCGCAGGAGTTTGGAATCATTTTATGCTTCCAAAACCCTCAGCACATCCTCAGACCTCCCTATATATGATATTACATGTGACACGTTAGCTTACAGGCACAGATATCACTTTCTTGTTACACACTGTACACGGTCGTTAACTCTTTGCTCTCAGGACACTGCAGAGACCCGGGACTAGAAAGAAAACACGGAAATAGAGACACTTCTCTGTACCATGGCTGCAAACTGTAACCCCATACTTGGAAGGCTCACACAAATGTCCACTCTTCCTGCTTTTATATGTGCCACCTTTGACAAAATCTACCAATATTCCCATGCCCAATTAACATACCTCCACCCCTAAGTACCAATTCCTGACAGCGGCGGGTCACCGTTCACTCTTATAGACTCTTCTCTCGGTCATTTTCAACCCCCACACAGTAGGGCAATACGGTGTTGGCTGACAATTGAGTTAGTCCGCACTGGTAGCTCCCTGTAACTTCTCACCTCATCTCATCATCGAGAAGGCTTGATTAATCCCCCCCCCCTCCATATACAGCCTAAATAACAGGTTTCATATCTGGTGTACCCCTCCCCCTTCCACCCCCACCACATCAATGGTGGAATCAATGGCCACCAAATTGACACATCAGAATGCAGTTACGCCCTCCTTACAGGTTAAATTATGCTCGCTAAACATACGTGGGCTTAACACCCCACAAAAGATATCTCAATTGCTCTACGCGTTGCAGAAATCCAAAGCGCATATATGGCCTTTGTGCAGGAAACACACTTTCGTTCAGACAATATCCCTAAACTACATAATACCCATTTTCCGTTTACCACGCCTCCAATGAAGACTCAAAATCAAAGGGAGTCTGAATACTCATATCAAAGCAATATCCTATACAAGTGACTGACGTCCAAAGAGGTGTTAAGGGTAGATTAATCTTCCTCAAAGGGACATTACACGACAAACCCATCACTCTTGCTAACCTATATGCACCGAACAAGCATCAAGTACTATTTTTTTGTTCGACCTTACAACAGCTCACGTCATTTTACTCCGGCATCTTAATTGTGGGAGGTGAATTCAACGTCGCTCTCACCCCAGCTCAAGAGTCATCCACAGGAGCTTCTTCCATGACATATAGAGCTCTACAAGCTATCAAAACACACCTTAAAGAATTAACTTTACATGATACATGGCGTACGCTCCAACCAAATGAACGGGACTACACGTTCTAATCCTCACCACACAACAAAAAAAACCAGAATCGATTACTTCTTTCTCTCTCAAAATGATCTCACGTTCCTATCCAAAACATCAATAGATCCTATGGTACTTTCAGATCATAACTCCATCTCCATGACATTGACCCTCCAGATGTCACACGCAAAACCCACAATATGGCGCCTAGATAACTCCTTGCTAACCAACATTGAAACGACTCTGAAAATAACTGAACACATTTCCAAGTACTTTAAAGAGAATGACACAACAGACACTACACCTGCAAATATTTGGGATGCACACAAATGTGTAATTCGAGGGGAACTAATTTCCTTAGCTGCCAAACAAGCCAAACTCAGAAGAGCTTGCATATCTGAATTGTCCACACGCATTCAAGCTCTGGAACATGCTCACAAATGTACCCTAGCAACCACAACCCTGGTTGACCTCATACAGGCTAGAAAAGAACTCTTAGAGGAGTTGGGCAAAACATTGAAACGCAAATATCTACTAACACAGAAACTGTTTTATTAGTTTGGGAACAAATCAGGAAAACTGTTAGCGAGAGCCCTTCAACATAAAAAGGCATCTTCTACCATTCACATGATTAAGGATCCCTTGGGACATGCACACGTGACCACAGAAGATGTTGCAGACCAGTTTGTCCACTATTTCTCTAAACTCTATAACCTGTTTTCCCCTCACACAATGGGATACATCAACGACCGGTCTGAGCTGCTCAACACCTTTTTAAAACAATATTGTCCAACACCCATTTCAGCTGAAGACTCAGCGAACATAGATCACCCTATTACGGTGAACGAAACCCTCATGGCTCTACAGCAACTTAAAATGGGTAAAAGCCTAACGGTGAGCTATTATAAGACTTTTTCTGACATACTCACCCCCCACTTCACCAAGGCATTTAACTCACTATCATCATCTCCTCAAACTCACAAAGATATCCTCGAGGTCCACATAACACTCATACCCAAACCAGGTAAAGACATCACCATAGTGTCTAACTACCAACCCATATCCCTTTTGAATGTGGACCTGAAACTTTACACTACAATTCTCACCAACCGCATACTACCCCTACTCCCCAAACTGTTCTCATTGGACCAGGTAGGTTTTATCCCAGGACGAGAAGCCAGGGATAACACCATAAAAGCTATAAACATTAATCATTGGCTCACAAATACCTCCACACAAGGCTTTCTTCTTTCCCTCGACGCGGAGAAGACGTTTGACAGGGTGGCATGGGACTACATGTCGGCTACATTACAGGCTATGGGTTTTCCAGCCCAGTTCCTTCACTTGATTATGGCACTATACTCTACTCCCACAGCCAAAATCAGAGTCAACGGCCGCCTGTCGAGCGCCTTCTCCATCTCGAATGGCACACGCCAGGGATGCCCCCTCTCCCCCCTTATTTTTGTGCTCACTCTTGAACCCATATTACGCAAAATAAGAGTGAACCCTGACATTAAGGGCATAATCATTCTAAACAAAACCTTTAAAATCACAGAATATGCGGATGATATTCTTCTCTTCCTCACTGAACCCATAACCACCATCCCTAACCTGCATAAGGACTTTACCCTCTTTAAATCTATATCTAACTTACAGATAAACTTTGCAAAATCAAAAGCGCTAAATATCTCCCTTCCTTCCACGCTGGTTTCTCAATGTCAGACTAATTTCCCATTTGGATGGGAACCACCACCTTACTTATTTAGGTATACAAATCCCAGCGAAACTAACCAAATTGTGTGACAGGAATTATTTACCAATAATCAAAAATATCTAACAAGACCTCCACAAATGGACATCAGGGAATTTTTCATGGTTTGGTCGTTTAGCAATAATAAAAATGAACATCTTGCCCAGAATCATATATCTTTTTCAGACAGTTCCAACTAAAATTGCCCTATCTTTCTTCAACTACAAACGAATTTGCAGGAGTTTCATTTGGACAACTGGATCCCCGAGAATTAGTTAGGACTGCATGACTCTCCCCAAATCGAAAGGGGGGTTGAGCCTCCCTGACCTACACAAATATCAATGGGCGTGCCATCTCACCAGAATAATAGATTGGCATATCCACTAAAGACTGGGTTACACTGGAGGATTCCTTTACACAAGTACCGCTTTCACATTTACCCTGGATTGATAGATACCCTTCAAATCAATCCCCAAGGCAAATCTTACGCACCTGCTTACTGGCGCCACGCTTCTTACTTTCAAAACAGCTTGTAACACTTTAGAGCTTCAACCCTCACCTGGTCCAATGACACCTTTAGATCAAAACCCTAACTTCCCGCCTGGCTTCTCAGAAGGTATTGGGTTTTACCCATACCTCGAATCGCCACTTAGAGCACAACAAATGTTTCAGAACAATGATATTGTCACATATGCCACTTTATCCTCTCAATTCCCAGAACAAAAGATTCCCTTCTACAATTTTTTACAAATTAGACACTTTCTAAACAATACCAAACCTCTCACACACTGGTTCAGAGTCTATACCCCTTTTGATGCACTGTGTGCTTGCACGGAATCGCAGAGACACCTAATGTCTTCGGTATACACCCTCTTATTCGACAGACATGATCCTAAAACCAACCCGATCAGCCAAAAATGGGAGAAAAACTCGCCTTAGACCTACCCAAAGACGAATAGGAATGAATTTATGACCATATTCATAAGGGATTCATTAACATCTCAGCCCAAGAAAATGGCTATAAAATTTACTCGTGTTGGTATCGCACACCTGAAAGAATTCAAACTTACCACCCTAATGTCTCCCCGCTATGTTGGCGATGCAACTCGACCATGAGCACACTACTCCACATCTGGTGGGATTGCCCACACCTACAACTATTCTGGAAGAAAGTCCATGACACCATTATCCAAATCACTACGTACACTCCAGACTTCTCGCCTGCCCAATACCTGCTTCGTCACACGTCTATACCATACTCGGCGTAAAAGAAATCACTAACACTCTACCTTATTAATGCCTCAAAACAATGTATACCTGTCCTTTGGAGAAGCACCACTCCTCCCAAAATTACTGACTGGCTGCAACGTGTAGAACGCATAGCAGACATGGAAAACCTAATACACCAAGCGAGAGAAAATCCGTCGAAATATCGGAAAACATGGGCATGCTGGCTACACTTCCGTGACTCCTCGGATTATTGGGAGCTGCAACGCATGACTTCTTCAAGCAGTGGAAATAGACACTTATTTTATACTTAAGTTTACATGATCCACTGAGATTAAAGTTCCACCCCCCACACCTACCCTTCTTTCACCTTCCCTAATTTCACATGCTAACTCTCCATGCAGTATACAGAAACTATCTACTCATACTATTGCCACAACCTTCATAAGCAGGGCCTACCTAAAAGTGTTATGTAAAAATACTCTTTCTGAAGGCCCCATATCTATGGCATACTTTACCAATCCATCTTGCGTATGGTAAAGGCCAGTTAAGCCAACGAGTAAACCATTACTATGGATTTGAATTATAACAGCTACAACCGCCCCTCCCTAACACAGTATGATCCCGTTTGGGGTCTTGGGGATATGGGACGGCCTGCTTTGGTTTACCAGATGCTCTGGTGCAAGCCTTCCGAGGATTACCCTCCTAAGCCGTACGGCAGCAACATTGGTGTTCACTCTACACATACCATGAACAATTTGAGTATAGACTATATTTCAAGTGTATAGATGTGCTGATTATAAAACGTGTTCTTTGTTGATATTTCTATAGTCAACTGTAAAACTATCTATACCTGGTGTATTGACTACAAATATGTTATGCTTGTTTGTATACCTTGAAAATCTAATAAACTTTTTGGAAAAAAAAAGAAAATATAATGGGTAGTTAAATAATTAATAATTAATTTAATATGTTATTTCCATAAAGATCAAATGTCATTGGAGTTTTGTGTTTGTTTCTCTTTATTTTGATAACATGACTCAGTTTATTTATTTTCATTCTATTTTCTACATATCACAGATACACAGTTTTTCCTAAAAAAAAAAAAAAAGAGTACTTTTCTTTCATTAAGCATTACAACAGTAGTTGGATTCATCTATAGCTTGCTGAAATGCCACATTTGAAAATTGCTTGCCCGAAGGCGGTGAACAGAGTGACATAAATATACAGGCCATTTTGCACACTTACTTTTCATTCTTATGCACAATAATAAATACGCTGCTGTTTGTGTAAGATTTTATGGGTTTCTTCATTTTTTTAGAGATCCTGCTGAGACTACCTTTATTCTCTCTAGTTTTTAAAGACCAACTATTGTTGCTAGGTTTTTTAGAAGTCATTTGAATCATAGTGGGCCACACAAATAAATCACTTTCTACATAATTGACATTTATAACACACATAAATTTTACTTCTGAAGAATATGTAATCCATTAAAATCTCAGGGAGAATAAAGGCAGGCATAAACAATTTGAAAATTTCTCGGAGAGTTATTTGTTCTTGGCTTTAACTTGCAATCTGGTAAGCTGGCTTTTTTAAGATCATTTTATGATGCCTGTAAGCATTTAGAAGGTTTATTTGTTGTTATTTGTTAGACAATACAAATAGATATGACATAGAATGTTCATGGAAAAAAAAATAGTGTATGAAATAAAACCAAACACACTGCAAAGATACACAAACCTTTATATTGGTTGTTCAGTTATTATTTTTATTTAATGGTTTGAATAGTTCATGCATAACTTTCTATTTGTCAGCTCCCATTGTTTAATTATTATTATTATTATTATTCAGGATTTATATAGCGCCGACAGTTTACGCAGCGCTTTACAACATTAATTTAATCTATTTATTTAACATTCCCCATTTCTTATGTGGATGAAAATAAGCTCTGGGTTATTAAGGCCATTGTCAAAATGGTTCAAGGTTTATAAAAAAAAATTGGTAATTTAGTTGGATAAAAAGTCCCTTTTAAAAGTCGTTCTGTGTACACGTAGGATGTTTTCACTATGCCAGACAGGGAATGCTTGGATTCCCATACTGTATTTTCCAATTATCTGTGTAGTACACTAAAGAGGGACATTATCACATACCTGGTAGTAGAGCCTGATTTGAATGAGGAAGGCCTCTCTTACACCTCTGACGTGGGGCCTCTGATAGTGTGGACTGAAGGTGCAGGAGTGCAGAGTGGCACGAGTGCCAAGAAGTCTTGCAGGCAGCGGGGCGGATGTCCAGGAGAAGTCGTCAGAAGGCTTCAACAGGAGGACCGGCAGGTAGGCAGCTTGTGCAGGTGACATCAACAGAATAGCAAGGTCAGGAAGGCTGGGTCATGCATGGGCTTGGAGAATCGGGTACAGGGCACAGGCAGGAACGTAGTCAGGATGCAAGCCAGGTCTGGAATGGGATTAGTGGAACAGGACCCAGAGGAGAAGACAGAAGCTTGGTCACAGGATAAGCCAAAGTCAGTGCAGATGGAGATCAAGGGACGGTCAAGACAAGCCAGGTAGACAACAGGAATCAGGATACAAGTTCACAGGTAAAAGGATGCACAGAAGCTGAAGACAAAGCAGGACTGGAGCCAGGCACTGGCTGAATTTAAATAGTCTTATTTGGCGCCAGCGTCAATCATGGGTGCGCGCAAGCGTCGCGTGCATGGGGGGGCGACGGCCTGTGTTTGTGCATCAGTTTGCGCATGCACACTTCCATTCGCCAATGACAGATTCCTATGAGCAAAGGGAACTAGTGTTATTTTGTGCCCGAGAGTTCTTCTAGAGGGACGAACTTGTCTGCTGGCATGTGTATCCTGACAGACAATGTGTATGGGAAGAACTGTGTCCATTGACTAAAAAAGGAGCATTCTTCCTTTCTGCTTGTAGTCTTTAAAATATGTTCCAGGCAAGAAAACATCTTTAAAGTTAGGAAGGGCTTTGGATTCAGGATCCCAATAGTGTAATACCATTTAAAACAAATCGTTTTTGTTAAAATAAAGGTACTCACATAAGAGAAGTAAAAACAGTGGGTTGCATCCGACGAGCGGCAAGCTCGTAAGCCTCTAACAGCGTTTGCAGCCTGTCTCGTCCCTACGTGTGACGTCACACCTCACGTGACTTCATCAGGATCCCCTGATGAAGTCACGTGAGGTGTGACGTCACGCGTAGGGATGAGACAGGCTGCAGACGCTGTTAGAGGCTTATGAGCCGCTCGAGGTGTGACGTCACGCGTAAGGACGAGACAGGCTGCAGACGCTGTTAGAGGCTTACGAGCTCGCCGCTCGTCGGATGCAACCCACTGTTTTTACTTCTCTTATGTGAGTACCTTTATTTTAATAAAAACGATTTGTTTTAAATGGTATTACACTATTGGGATCCTCCTTGCTCTTTACATATCCCCCTGCACCACATCTGAGGGAACCATGCCCCTGATTTAGGACCTGGAGGGACGCGTTGGAGCCCCTAGGTGGACACCCCAAAGGCTTGCTGACTACATGCGCTTGCCCTATTGCCTTGAGGTAAGGGGCCACTACTCACTTGTGTGTTTTCACACGAAAACACATGTGAAGTGATCCACATCTAGCACTTTAATTGCTACGGCCGCATGCTGAACCGTTGCTGTCACATATTTTGGTTTTTCCAAGGGACGTTTTGCTTATAGCACCTTTGCACCTAATTGTTTGGGACAATTTTATGTTTTTCTTTGGATGAACGTTTGTTGCACATTTGTCACTTTGTATTCAATATTGGGCACATATTCATCGGATTTTGAATACCCCATTGCACTTGTCACTTTGTTTGAGCTAGCTTTTTTGCACACATTGTTTATGATTTATATTTATTTATTACACCATATGACAGAATTTTTTTTAATTGCAAGGTCCTTTAATTGCTAACAGGCCATTTGTATGTGTCACTTTTTATATCTCTTCACGTATATTTATTTCACTTTTAGATATTATTTTCACTAGTGAGTGTTTACGCACCGACTAGTGCCTTACATCATGTTCATTAGTTTTTTACTGTTTTTAGTGCCTTACATCGCGTGTCTTTCCCTATTGTTTTAGTCTATGGACTAAGATCTTATTTGATGTACATATATTCATGTTTATGACACAAGTCTGTTTAGTGAGGATTAGCGCAGCACCACCCATTTATACTTATTCTTTGTGAAGGTCAGGTGTGTACCCGAATCAGTGCAAGCTGCTTTTCCAACTCCAGCCGCCTTCCATATTTTGATAGCGCGGTGATAGCCATATCTATAATAGTACACAATGAATGGCATTAATCAAAGCCACTCATTGTGTACAATTATCATGTGATCTGCTGCTGTCCTGTGTGGCACAGCGATCACATGGTACCGGCAGCAGGCCGCTACAGTGACCTGCCATCGGATGTGTCCGGTGGACACAGCGGGTGACAGACGTTCTTCCAGGATAACAGGGCTTCTGCTCAGCCCTCATATTACAATAGGCAGAGTGGAAGGGGGTTAAAGGGCATAATTTTGAATATCCCTTTAATGGGACTTTTAAGGCAATATAATATAACTGTGTTAAGAATGTGTAGCGATATGTTCACCACTTGGTTACTTAGCAATCCGCCAATCACCCTGCTGCCAGACCCCCAACTATCAGTGAAGACAATGGACAATCATTTGCACAGTTTTGTTACGTTTATTGGAGGATACAACTTGGATTGGGGAAAGGATGACATGAGATGCCCATAGCATTTAGCACATTATCAGAAGTTTTTCAGTAGCCTTGGCCTTGCAAAAACTTGATACACTCCTTGCACTCCAGTTTCCTTCCTTTGCATAACTTTTCTGGAGACTGTTGCTTCTTCTTCCCTTGTACAAATCCTTTACTGCAAAACCACTGACATTCTACTTCTTCACTTCCATTGGGACAAAAAAGAATCACTCTGAATAATTCCTCCTTGCAGATCATAATGGTATTGTCCATTTGAATCAAAGAGCCAGAAGCGTACACCGCCTCTCCCTGATGGCCCAGAGAATCAGACAGCCACACAGTCTTTTGGAAGGTATTACCATTGTGCTTACCAGGCCAGAGATAACTCGTATCTCCACACGACGGCCTGACACATGGCAATGGGAGGACTACTGCTTTCAGGCAGTCCATGACTATTAATGCTGCGTTCCCCAGCCACAGCATTCTGCACTGACCTTTCTTTAAGAGCATAATATTTCTGTGTCCCCAGTCACAGAATGCTGCTCTACACTCCTCCGCTTGACTGCTACTTCCTCCATTCTGATCTTCTTCAGCATGCAAGTCCTGTGTTCCCCGGTCACAGCAGCTTGATACTTCTTGGAGATGAAGATCTTTATCTAGGACTCCCTCCTAGCGGTTCCTCCATCCCTACTCTGCTTTTGGCTTATCCCCGTGTGGGGACACCCAGAACAGCCACTCAATACTCCATTCTGTCTGTTCCTGCTCTCTAGAACTCCTCTCTGGCAGCATGTTACCTCAGCTTATATGGGAGGCCTGCCCCCTGCCAATACCAAAGGGTAATTGGTCAGAGCTCCTCACATGAGCTGCCCGCCACTCAAACATCAGCTCCAACCCCTCTTCCAGAACAATCCTTCTGAAATCAGAGGCACCTCTGAGTCAGAGTACAGGTGGCCACACCTACCACTGCACTGAACACTCCTAGTCCCAAATCGAAACCACCAGGCCCAGCATAAAGCACAGGCCTGGCTAAATTTACCTGTACTTGGGCCCTGCGCTAAAGAAAAAACATTCTAGCACCTACCTTCAGGTAGAGGGTGCTACAAATATATCCAACTTTATTTGTACAAAATATTAAAACTCACATAAAATCAAACTACATCTGATTTTCTTTGCATATATGCATTGATTTATACAGCACATCAATACTTGAGTACCATCAAGTCCCGATTAACTTGCATAGTCCTATATTTTAACTGAGGATATTGTCAACTCAGGATCAGTCAACGTTAGGGATGAGCTTCGAGTTCAAGTCGAACTCATGTTCGACTCGAACATTGGCTGTTCGCAAGTTCGCCGAACACCGAACAATTTGGGGTGTTCGCGGCAAATTCGAATGCCGCGGAACACCCTTTAAAAGTCTATGGGAGAAATCAAAAGTGCTAATTTTAAAGGCTTATATGCAAGTTATTGTCATAAAAAGTGTTTGGGGACCCGGGTCCTGCCCCAGGGGACATGTATCAATGCAAAAAAAAGTTTTAAAAACTGACGTTTTTTCAGGAGCAGTGATTTTAATAATGCTTAAAGTCAAACAATAAAAGTGTAATATCCCTTTAAATTTCATACCTGGGGGGTGTCTATAGTATGCCTGTAAAGGGGCGCATGTTTCCCGTGTTTAGAACAGTCTGACAGCAAAATGACATTTCGAAGGAAAAAACTCATTTAAAACTACCCGCGGCTATTAATGAATTGCCGGTCCGACAATACACATAAAAGTTCATTGATAAAAACGGCATGGGAATTCCCCACAGGGAAACCCCCGAACCAAAATTAAAAAAAAAAAAATGACGTTGGGGGGTCCCCCTAAATTCCATACCAGGCCCTTCAGGTCTGGTATGGATATTAAGGGGAACCCCGACCAAAATTAAAAAAAAAATGACGTGGGGTTCCCCCTAAATTCCATACCAGACCCTTCAGGTCTGGTATGGATTTTAAGGGGAACCCCGCGCCAAATAAAAATAAAAAAAAAGGCGTGGGGTTCCCCCAAAAATCCATACCAGACCCTTATCCGAGCACGCAACCTGGCAGGCCGCAGGAAAAGAGGGGGGGACGAGAGTGCGCCCCCCCCCTCCTGAACCGTACCAGGCCACATGCCCTCAACATTGGGAGGGTGCTTTGGGGTAGCCCCCCAAAACACCTTGTCCCCATGTTGATGAGGACAAGGGCCTCATCCCCACAACCGTGGCCGGTGGTTGTGGGGGTCTGCGGGCGGGGGGCTTATCGGAATCTGGAAGCCCCCTTTAACAAGGGGACCCCCAGATCCCGCCCCCCCCTGTGTGAAATGGTAAGGGGGTACTTACCCCTACCATTTCACTAAAAAAGTGTCAAAATAGTTAAAAATGACAAGAGACAGTTTTTGACAATTCCTTTATTTAAATGCTTCTTCTATCTTCCTTCATCTTCTTTTTCTTCTGGTTCTTCTGGCTCTTCTGGTTCTTCCTCTGGCGTTCTCATCCAGCATCTCCTCCGCGGCGTCTTCTATCTTCTTCTCCTCGGGCCGCTCCGCACCCATGGCATGGGGGGAGGCTCCCGCTCTTCTCTTCATCTTCTTCTTCATCCTCTTCTCTTCTTCATCTTCATCTTCTCTTCTTAATTTTCTTCTCCGGGCCGCTCCGCATCCATGCATGGAGGGAGGCTCCCGCTGTGTGACGGCGTCTCCTCGTCTGACGGTTCTTAAATAACGGGGGGCGGGGCTGCCGGTGACCCCGACCCCTCTGATGCACGGGACATGACGGGACTTCCCTGTGGGATTCCCCCTGACGTCACAGGGAAGTCCCGTCAAGTCACCGTGCGTCAGAGGGGGCGGTGTCACCGGGTCCCCAAACACTTTTTATGACAATAACTTGCATATAAGCCTTTAAAATTAGCACTTTTGATTATTCATGTTCGTGTCCCATAGACTTTAACGGTGTTCGCGTGTTCGAGCAAACTTTTTTCCTGTTCGCATGTTCTGATCCCTAGTCAACGTGTTTCAGAAAAATGTGTTTCCTTCTTCAAGGGTGAGCAATATGGAAAATGTATCTTATCTGTAATAAGAAAACAATTTATAAACTTACGCTGAAAGTGAGGTAGAAATTAAATATACAGCTCTCACATAAAAACAAGAAAGATGTTTGCCATCATCCACTTAACTGATACGTTATCAGTACAAGGGATGTTGGCAATCTCAGAGCACCTCTGATTATCTGGTTGGCTACAATTAAAGGGCACGTTTTTTGTTTTTTTTTTACAATAAATGAAAACGTGAATTAAGTCCAAATATTCTGCCCACTTTTCCAAATCCCACTGCAGTGTCCATAATGTCCTGTGCTGCAAGTGTAGGGGTACACCATACACCACAATACACAGCCCCCTAGAGTGAGTATCCATTATAATGCTGATAGTGACAAGAGCTTATTGATCAATGCAGACAGACACATTGACTAATGAGAAGCTCATCTGATGCTTCCTCTTTTGGTAAGGTATCCAAGAAGAAATAAGCACTTTGTTGAGTGTGGTCATGTGGTAATGCTGACCAATGAGCACTTGCCATTGAGAGCAATAAAATGGATACTGTAGTTGGTTTGCTCTTTTATTTTTCATGAAAAGGTGAACTTACCATTTAAGTTTAGTGACTATACATGAATGCCCTTTACAAATAATTGGGTACTCAACTTTTTTAAATGATTGTAAATCTTTGTGTTCAAAATTTGCATTGGGTCAACACTTCATTTTGAAATTTTACTTACTTAGCATGTGCAAAGCAGTGATTATAAACATTCAGGAGACTTTATTCAGCCTAACCTGGAATTACAATCTTCCAACAATTGCAATCTTCAGTGGGTTGAAAAAAAGCTAATTTGCACTAATTAATCTCAAGTGCCATTTTTTTTAAGTCCCCTAACAGGCATCTATCTTCTTTTTATTTCTTCAGGAATTTAAATCCTGTGGTATAATTTATAAATGATAATGAATTCTCTTTATATTAGTGTATTATTTGACCGCTAAGACCATAATGAAAAATATATAACCATAGTTAATGTTGGAAGATATGCAGTATTAAAAAAAAGGAAAAAAATACTATTTAATCTGGTGATTATAAAAAGTATGTCAAAACAGAGCCAAGGATATGTAAAACAAAACTTTTTGATTGATGATGACATTGTTTAACATATTTTATTCATGGTAATTAAAAACAAGGATTAAAAGGGTATTACAAAAATTATTCATTTGAATGATTGGGAAACTTTTTTTGCTTTTCATGAAATTTAAAGAACAATTGTAAACATTGTATATTCACCTATATATATATATATATATATATTTATCCATATCCAATCTGCTGAAAATCAAGTGTATCTGAATCCAAAACAATTAAATACATTGCAGCTTACCCATCCTCAGACGTTGTGGCTCCATTAGTTTTAGTTTTTCAGCTTTTTTTCACCTTTTAATTAACCTCCACGATTTCTAGCAAGATCTAGCAAGTAATTTTGCACTTGTTAGGTTTACATACCCTTTAATAAAGATTGTCTTCATAATTCTCTGCACATCAGACACATCTGTCAATTTGTTTTTCTTAAATATTTGCATACAGATCAGAGTTTTGTAGTATCACGCAATCCAGAATGCAGGCAGCTGCTGTTATAAAGGCCAATTCTCTGCACATTGGACTGGTCTGCAAGAATATATGAATGAAAAGTTTTTAATTCACTAATTTAGGTGTTTGTGCAAATTCATGCATTAACCTCAGCACCTGATCCCTTTTACTACATTTAGGCACATTAAATACATTTGCAAATATAATCCCTTACCTCTGCATTTTTTTCTCTGTGTTTTAACAATCACGCCCATAGAATTAACAGTGCGGTATCTCCAGTATCTGGCAGGTCATTGTTGTGGAGAGGAAACATCATCAGATGGTGGGACATTGTGATTGATGATGAACATACATTGCTGACAACATGATTAACTATGGGTTTACACCAGAGTACATTTTTAAAATTTTTACATATAATTTTAATGAAGGATTGTTTCCCAGTGTTTATTTGCATTTTAAGTTTTTTGGAGGATGAATTTTTGGTGGACTTATAGGAATCTGGAAAAAACACAAAGAGAGGGGCGCCTCTGGATGTAGACGTAAAAGCAATTTATTCACGAATCACATGGATAGGCAACTCACATTTCAGTAGTCATCAATAAGCATGTGTGTTAAAATACATCCATCAAGGTGGTAGCTATCAGATCCGTCAGAGGCTCTTCCTGCCTGCTGAGCACCTAGCCGTGGGGCTAGCCCTGCGGATGAAAGATTTAAGAAGCTTTGCACCCGAGAGACCTATTGGATCTATACCCTGGATGCATTCTCGCCAGGAGGTATTAATGAGAGTATTGAGATTGCTACCATCTTGTAAATCTATCCACCCTTGATTAATTTTCTGATTGAGGTTGTTTTTGTATATATATTCTCCCCTCTCTGCCTCCATCTCCAATTAACCATCTATATCTACATCTGCAGGTCAGCTTTCTCTTGATTCCTTCTTTCTCATGGGGGTGGCGAGTTGTTTTTGTAAGTATGGTCATGACATTGCCCCCAATATCCCTTATGTAATTTTTTTTTTTTTTTTTTTAACAACAAGGTTGGTCTTTATTTGAGAAAATGATATACAGAATGTAGAAAAAAAAACGAAAATAGTGTGACAAGTACACAGTACAGTTATACATCATACAGATATTATACAGCAGGCGTTATTAGTTCAGCAAGTAAGTGTTGTACAGTTTGGTCTTACCAGGCAGGGGGGGGGGGCACGTCAGCATAAGATACAGATAGTCAATGCACAATACATAGGGGGGGGGAGGGGGGGCAGCACATCCTCTACACACCACAAAGCCTACCCAGCTCCACAGCCTCCAGAGACCCAGTAGGGAGGTCAGATCGGGTCAGTCCAAGGTTGCCAGACCTTGGCGAATTTTTGGGGACAACCTCTACTTATATAAGTTAATTTATAGAGCAGTATAACCGCATTTATTGAGTCTTCCCAGGTTCTTATTGTAGGTGGATGACTAGACGTCCATTTCAACAGAATCACTTTTTTTGCATAGAATAAGAGTAGGGCCAGTAGTATCTTGGTGTAGCGAGGTCTCTGTTCGTCATCTTGGATATCCAACAGGGCCAATTCTGGCGACAGGGGGATTTCCAACTGTAGTCTGACCCGTATAAATTCCTCTATAGCAGCCCAATATCCGGAGAGTCGAGGACAGCTCCAGAACATGTGGATGTAGTCACCATCCAGCGACTGGCACCTCGGGCAATTCGGGGATTTCAACGGAAACGCTCTGTGCAGCCTCTGAGGGGTGAAGTACACCCTATGCAAAAACTTGGTCTGGATTAGTTTATCCCTAGAGGAGATCAATACCTGGAGACCATCATCAAAACACTCTTCCCAAGCTTCCCTGTCTAGGTTTGGAATATCTGTCTTCCACTTAACCCACAAGGCTTCCATCTTAGGTGAGCCTTTCTGAAGTATTGTAAAGTAAAGCGTAGACAAGGGTTTTTGCAAGGCCTCTTGTGCTAGCAGCTCCTCAACCGCATCTGCCTGAATAATCGGCGGGGTCGGAAACTGTGCTTGGAAGGCATGTCACAGCTGATAGTAGCGAAAAAACATCCATCTCGGGAGATTATGCCTAGTCGCTAGTGTGCGGAATGGTATAAGGGTTCCCGACATTACAATATCTTTTAAAACCCTGATACCATATCTGGCCCAGACCTGCGGATCCGGAATGGTCCGAAAATGCGGGAGGGTGGAGTTCCCCCACAACGGGCAGAATGGAGACCACTGGCTGGCAGCCGAGAACCTTTTCCTAGCCCTTCCCCAGACTCTTATAGTAGTTTCTGTGGGCACAGGCAGGGAGGGGTACGACGACGTCCCGCGGTAAGCCAGGTTGCTTAGTTCAGTAAGGGATCCCACGATAGCCGCCTCAAGACACACCGCTGCGTTAGCTCTAGATTGTTCGAACCACCACCTCACCGTGACCAGGACAGCCGCCCAGTAGTACACCGTCAGGTTAGGTAAAGCTAGGCCACCGAAACTCACGGGGAGCTGCAAAGTAGTACGAGCTATACGCGGAGACGATCCCCTCCATAGGAAGGATCCAATACACTTATCCAAATTTTTAAAGAAATTTTGGGGTATCCACGTCGGGCAGTTTCGGAACACATAATTGAGTTTGGGCAGGTATATCATTTTCAAGACATTAATCCTTCCAAGGAGATTTAGGGGTAGATTAGCCCATCGGGAACAGTGTTCTTTCAGTTGCGCAATTATTGGAAAAAGATTTAGGCGTTGGTATGCTTGAGGTTCTCTAGCAATCTTTATACCTAGGTACGTAAATTCTTCTACCCATCTCAATGCTGTCTGAGGAGCCAGCTCTTTTGCCCGCCCATCTAAAGGGAAAAGGACTGATTTGGACCAATTTATACGTATCCCTGAGAACTGCCCAAACTCGTCAAAGGCCTCCAGAGCAGCCTCCAATGAGGGGCCAGCATCCTGCAGGTAAAGCAGGGTATCGTCAGCATACAATGATATTTTCTCCTCCAGAGGGCCAATCCTGAGTCCCACTATACGGCTGGATTCGCGGACCAAAATCGCCAGGGGCTCCAGGGCAAGTGCAAACAAGCTGGGGGAAAGGGGACAGCCCTGCCGAGTGCCCCTCTGGAGGAGAAAGAAATCCGAGAGGGTATCATTTACTCAAATTCTTGCCCTAGGACCCCTATACAGAACCCGGAGCCAATGCATGAAGCGAGGGCCTATTCCAAACTTCCGCATGACCGCCCATAAGTACTCCCATTCAACAGAGTCAAAAGCCTTTTCTGCGTCCAGAGAGGCTATGACTCTGGTTCCTCTGTTGTCATGGGCGGCAGCTAGATTCAAAAATAAGCGACGGATGTTTATGTCGGTACCCTTGCCCGGCATAAAACCAGTCTGATCTACCTGCACCAGGTCCTCCATCACCTTACCAATTCTAATGGCCAATATTTTGGCCAGTAATTTAGCATCTGCATTAATGAGAGAAATAGGCCGGTAGGAGGCGCAGTCCTCTGGGTCCTTGCCAGGCTTGGGCACCAAAACAACAATCGCCTCGGATAACGAATCCGGGATGGATCCCAGTTCCGCCGACCGCAGGAGCAGCGAGGTAAGTCTTGGTGCCAAGAGTTCCTGGTATGTGGCATAGAATTCTATAGGGATACCGTCTGGTCCAGGGGATTTCCCAGACTGCATGGCGCCCAATGCCTTCTGCACTTCCTCTAATGAAATGTCCTTATCTAGCTCCTCACGTTTCTCCTCCGTCAGGGAGGGGAAGGGGATCCTCTCCAGATACCGGAGTAGCTCCTCACCACTAAATCCCGCTCTAGCTGAGTATAAGTTCTGATAGAACTCAAGGAACCTTGCATTGATGTCCTCCGGGGTCGTCAATAGGCGACCATCCAGCGCCCTCACCCCGCCAACATGGGTGACACCGTTCCTCCCCTTTGCTAACCAAGCCAATAGTCTCCCATTCTTGTCCCTGAATTCGAATACTCTCTGTGCACTATCAAGCATAGATTTCCGAGTTAGCTCGACTCTTAGAAGGGACAGTTCCCTCAGAGAGTCTTGCCAGGGCACATAGTGGTTCTGATCGGGGTTTTGTATATACTCCTCCTCTTTCAACTTCGTCCGCTCCTCCAGATCCCTCAGAGACTGCACAGAATCGCGCTTCTTGGCTGCAATGCGGGTCATATACTCCCCCCTAAGCCTAGGCCTTAAATGCATCCCATTGTACTAGAACCTTGGTTGTGTAGCCAAAAATTGCATAGGGCCTCTGGGAGCTCTTCCTGAATATCGGGGTCCATAATCCAGTATTTAGACAGCCTCCACACTCTTTCACCCACCACATGAGAGAGTCGGATAGTAACCGATACCGGAGCATGGTCCGAGATACCTCTAGAAAGGATCTCCGAGGATTCAATCCTCCGAAGTAACGTAGAGGAGGCAAAAGCCAAATCAATGCGGGACATGGTCCGGTATGTGGTAGATAAGCATGTGAATGCCCTATCCGAAGGGTGGTAGTGGCGCCAAACATCCGTCATGTGGAAGGCGGAGGCCCAATGAGAGAGTCCATGCTGGGGAGGACCGGAAGCATGGAGTCTGTCAACGTCTCTGGAAGGGGCCAGATTGAAGTCAACCATAAATAACACATTTTCGACATTATATAATACAACCTTTTGCATAAGTTCATGGAGGATAGCGACATCTGCCGGTGGTGGTAAGTACAGCCCCACTATTACAAAAGGGATTTCAGAGATTAAGGCATGTAATAGAATGTATCTACCCCCTGGGTCTAACTTCACCTCAACAATCTGAAATGGGAGGGATCTATGTACTAGGATACTAATGCCTCTCGCATAATTAGAGTATGGTGCATGGTAGTGCGCGCCCACCCAGGCCTTCTTTAGACTTAAAATGCGAGAGGCGACAAGATGTGTCTCCTGGAGTATACACACTTGTGGGCGGAGTCTCCGCAGGTAAGCAAGTACCAGGGAGCGCTTAACTGCCGAGTTGAGGCCTCTCACATTCCAAGAAACCACCAAACACTTAGCCATGGGATAGGCGCGTCAATAAAAATATAAATGGTATAATGTTAGATGTATACAGGAAAGATAATTTCAGGGGAAAACCTGTCTCTTCCAAGCCACACCGAGGATCCGTAACACACAGAATCTCAAAAAAATCGAGTTCCATGCGATAGGGATGTGCCCACACACATCTGTCTATACAGACCAACCGTGATTTTCGTTTACATTTTTGCAGACAAAAATAATAGGTTAAAACAATGAAACAAAAAAATAACATGGGTGCCCAACCATTAGCATCCCAAAACACCCCCCCCCCCACCCCACGCACCTCGGAAACAGGAGTTGCGCTTGGATCCCCAAACACCCATAATACTGAGTTTGTAAACCTAAGTCAGGGTTGCGAGCTTGGATATAGACCTCACATATCCCCTGGACCAGGGACGTATGTGGGAGTAGTAAGTTCCTTTTAGAGCCATTGGAGTGATCGAAAAAGGGGAAAAATAATAAATGAAGGGACCAAAAAACAGAGATAAAACAGAAATAAAAGTAACCAGGCATATTTAAGTAGAGAAATTGCAGCATTCACCTGCCTAAAACAGGGGCACATTCTTAGAGTTCGTTACCATAAGTTGCATCGTCTCCAGAGAAACCAGGGAGATCACCAGTATAGACTTAATCGAAAGTAACTCACTGTCGAAGCTGACGGTCAGTGTATGGGTACTTCCTGTGCCTCAAAGCAGACAACTTGCTCAGGGACCGGTATAACAAAATCCCCAAGAGCCGGGGGCACTTAGCATAAACTTTGTCAAGCCCATTAGTTGAGGCTGGAGCCCCAGCCTCGGTTATGTGGAAATAATCAGAGTCAGGAAGCACCAGAGATAGTCAGCGTAGCAAGTTGGGAGAAACAGCTTACTGGTAATGCCGAGCCTTGTAGAGTGGACTTCTTATGAGGGCAGAGTATCCAGCCAAGCTGAAGCATCTCTGGGGCTGGTAAAGAAGCGCGCCGTCTCTCCATCAACCACCCTCAATTTGGCCGGGAACAAAACGCTGTATTTTATACCTTTCTTCCGCAGGGATGCCTTTACCGCATCAAAGGATCGCCTCTGTCTTTGTGTTTCCATGCTGTAGTCCGGGAATAGTAGTAGTTTGGTATTCTGGAAGGGTAAATCTCCCGCAGCACGAGACGCCCTGAGCAACTCGTCTCGGTCTCGAAAGTTCAATAGCCTGAGGATGAAGGTTCTCGGAGGGGCTCCCTCAGGACCAGGTCTCAGCGGTACACGGTGGGCTCTTTCGACCGCAAAATAAGGGGAGAGCTGAGCTGCCGGTAGCAGGGAGCATAGCAGCTCCTCCGTGAACTGCGACGGGGAACGGCCCTCTACTCCCTCCGGGAGGCCGACGATCCTCAAATTGTTCCGGCGGTTCCGGTTCTCGGCATCTTCTGCACGGTATTCAAGCGCCTTGACCTTAGTTTGCAATATGCGAATGGAAGTAGCATGGTCGTTAACTGTGTCCTCCACCATTCCAACTCTGTTCTCAGCCTCCGTCACTCTGGCACGGATCTTGTCCAGATCTTGCCTAATCAGGCCGACATCCAACTGCACCTCCTCTATTTTTGAGGCTAAGGTAGATTGGCAGGAGGTAACGGCAGCTTGGCAGGTTGTAATTGCCGCCATGATCTCTGACAATCCCGGAGACGCCGATACTGAGTTCTCCTCGTGGTCTGTCTGCGACGCCATGTTGCTATGGCGCGCAGGGGATCTCGTGGAGCCGGGGCCTGAAGCAATCTCTACGGGTAAATCAGGGGGGAACTTCAATTTCTTGCCCCTCTTCTGGTAGCCCGGAGTTCTAGAAGGCATCCAGATATTTTAGGTCTCTTTTTAGCAGGTAAGAATAGATAGAACGGATAATTTACCGGATCACACTCCAGGAGAGCTCAGGAACACGTCCGCTCAGTCTTCCATCCTGGCCACGCCCCCCCTTATGTAATTTTAATATCAGTATTTTTAAGATCATTATTTTTCCTTGTCAAAAGAAGTTTATTGAGTATACAATATTATAAAGATACATAAAGTAAGTTTACAAGGATCTATAAAGTAAGCTTGTTGTTTTACAGTAGGGTTTATATAGGTAAATATCATGAAATTTCAAATATTAAACATTGGGTTCACGTAAACCTAAATTAAAGATATATATCATTTCCTTAGTTACTTTTGTAGGTATTTAAATGATTTATACCTACTATACATATTGTTTACAAGTAGAGTGTATATAGGTCAAATAAATTCTGATAATGAGCTTTAATCGTAAGGTGGAGAAAAGGAAAGAGAAAGAAGAAAAAGGGTTGAAGGGTAGAGGTATGGTCCACAAGGTTGTCCCGCTCGTCAGTTTATTATTCTTTTTAGTTCTCTTTGAAGCCTTAGAATGGGTGTCTCTGTAAGTCATTTAATCTGTTACCATGGCAACAGGACAGAGTCATTGAAGTTTCACAGGAACTGTTGTTTTATCCAAGGATGTTTTTCAAATTTTGGAATTTGATTTTGATTGATGGCTACCATCTTAGCATGGGACATTGTATTATTCATTCTGTGAATTGTTTCTGCTAGTACCAATGTAGGAGATTTCCATGCCTTGGCCACTGTTTGTTTTGCAGCCGTTATTAGTTGGATCATAAGTTTGAATTGAGAGAGTGTTAACCATTCCGGTTTTAGATTAAGTAAATTTATATATGGATCTGGTTGTATTATTTTTTTAAATATTTTAGATGCAATCATGAAGACTTCCTTCCAGAAGGTTTGGATTACTGGGCACGTCCACCATATGTGTAAATATGTGCCTATTTCTGGGCATCCTCGAAAACAAAGAGCTGAGGTATTAGGTGAATATTTTGCCACTCTAGCGGGTACAAGGTACCAGCGAGTTAGGACTTTATAATTTGTCTCCAGTGCTAAGATGTTGGGTGAAGATGACTTAGATGTGAGCCATATGTTAGACCAGTCCGTGTCTTCTAAAGTTCGTCCCAGGTCCTCCTCCCACCTCTGAACGTAAGAGGGTCTATTAAGATTTGCTACTCCATATAATTGATAATAAAGTGATGAAATTGTACCTTTAGCAAATGGATCTTTTGTACAGATTGATTCAAAAATGGATAATTGGGATAATGGTGTATCCCCTTTAGGAATGGTGTATAGAAATTTTTGATTTGGAGATATCTAAATATCTCAGAGTTTGGTAGATCATATTTTTCTCTAAGCGATGGGAATGAAAGGAATGATTTAGATGCTATGAAGTCATTTAGTGTCTGAATGCCTGATGTTGTCCAAGCTTTAAAAGAATTTGGGTAGATCCATGCCGGATAAAAGGCCGGATTTCTGATAAAAGAAAGGAGAGGATTGTGTGGAGATTGTAACTGATATTTGGTTTTTAGTTTATCCCAGAGAGATAAGAAGTGTTTAGTTACGGGATTATGAATTTTAAAGCGGTCTTTAGGATCAAGCCATAATAAATTTGATATTAATAGAGGGTCATTTTCTGAAGCCTCTATAAATACCCATAATGGGATTTCCTGTTTTGCATGGTATTTGGACAGACTGGCCAAATGTGCTGCTCTGTAGTAGTTAGTAAAATTAGGGTATCCCAGGCCTCCTTTATTTTTGGGAAGATGTAGTGTGTGTATAGGTATACGTGGTTTAGAAGAGCCCCATATAAAAGAAGTTGCTCTTTTTTGTACTATTCTCAAAAAATAGGAAGGAATTGGAATAGGGAGGACTCTGAATAGATAAAGCAATTTGGGTAGAATAGTCATTTTGATTGTATTAATCTTCCCTATCCAGGATAAAGGAAGTTGCGACCATTGTTTTATTAGATTTGTGATCTGTCTTAATACAGGAGGATAATTGGTTGAGAATAAGTCAGAATGAGTTGCTGTTAAATGAATTCCAAGATATGGGATTGATTTTTCTGCCCATGTGAATGGGAGTGCAGCCCTAGCCGGGATCAATTCCATGTTTGTGAGTGAAATATTAAGCACTAGGCATTTCTTAGGATTAATCATAAGGCCGGATAGGGCTGCAAATCCATCAAGAGCTGGTATTAAGTTAGAACCAGAGACCTGTGGTGATGATAGAAAAAGTAATATATCGTCTGCAAATATACATAATTTGTGTGTAATACCTCCTACTTCAATGCCAGTTATAGTTTGGTTTGTTCTGATGTATTGGGCCATGGGTTCGAGTATAAGGGCAAATAATAAGGGAGATAATGGGCAACCCTGTTGGGTACCTCTTTCGATATTAAAGGCATCAGATTTGTATCCAGCATATTTTATATAGGCTTTGGGTTTATTATATAATGTTTTGATCCATGTTAAAAAGTGGGGTCCAAAACCCCATTTTTGTAATGAATATTGCATATATTGCCAGGATACTGTGTCAAATGCCCTCTTAATATAGAGAGATAGAAAACATAAAGGGATTTTCCGTTTTTTAGCAATATGTGCCAATAACACTGCCCTGCGTATATTATCGCCTGCCTGTCTATTTGGCATGAAGCCTACTTGATCTCTATGTATTAATTTTCCTATAATGCTATTGAGGCATTTTGCTATTATTTTTGCTAATAATTTAATATTGAGGTTTAACAGAGAGATAGGCCGATAATTCACACAGGAAGTATCATCAGAAAGGGGTTTTGGGATCATACAAACAATTGCCATTAGTGTTTCTTGCCGAAAAGAATGTCCATCTAGAAGTTTGTTAAAAGTTTCAGTGAGAATGGGAGAGAGTATTTCTGAGAATGTTTTATAGTATAAAGCCGAGTAGCCATCTGGGCCTGGTCTTTTGTTAAGTTTTAGGTCTTTTATGGCGTTAGCAACTTCATCTATAGTTATAGGCTCATCCAAACTGCTTTTTTGATTCTGAGATAACTCAGGTAAGGTTATTTTTGAGAAGAAGGATTCAGCCTCTGTAGGATTAAATTCATTGTTTGTCTTGTATAAAGTTGCGAGATGTGAGTGAAATTTATGAACTATTTTAACTGGATTACAAGTGTAAACATTTTTTGATCATTTCAAACGTATTGGTTTGAAAGATTTGTTAGTTTAATTTAATGCCCGAGCCAAATATGTACCTGGTTTGTTTGTATTCATGTAGAAATTGTTTTTGGAGCGTTTGAGGGATTTATCAACTGACTCAGTGAGAAATAGATCGTATTCCAATCTAGATTTTTCCAGATGAGATTTTGTACTCTGAGATGGATTATCTTGAAATGATATGTAGGCTGCATTAAAATTGAGTTCTAGTTTTTTGCGTTCCCGTTTAAATAGTGCCATTTGTCTTTGTATTGTACCACGCAAGACAGGCTTATGAGCTTCCCACAGTGTTATTGGGGAGATGTCTGTTGTATTATTAATTGATATGTATTCCTTTAAAGCTTGTTCAATGGCCATCTGATGTCGTGGGTGTTTGAGCATTATGTCCGGTAAGTACCACGTTGGGTCATGCGCTTTTGGTATGGCTGAGGCTATAGTAGTGTATACTGCATTATGGTCAGACCATGGATGGCTTTTCCATCTTGCGGTGCCCACTCCACACGTGCTTAGTAGGCAGGAAGAGCCCCTGACGAATCTGATGGCTACCCCCTTGATGGATGTATTTTTTTGTTTAATTAGTTTTTTTAGGAAAAAAAAAGAAAAAGAAGAAGCATACAATGTATGTTGAGTCAAATAACCACCAATATATAGTCATGAATGGTTAGGAGAACACTTGACACATATAGTAGCATAAAATAGCATACCTCTTCATTTACTGTTATGTTGAAATAGAAAGAAGGAAGAGTAAGAAGAAGTGAGGAGAAGAAAGAAAAGGTGGGAGGTAGACAAGGAGGGGGGAGGGTGTGAGTCTGCCTAGGTCCACAATCCTGTATTCATTAATAAGGTCTATTTAACACTTTACATGGGTTGAGACATAATATCCACGTAGGTGGTAGTATATTTGAAGGCAAACCAACAGGACCATATTTTCTTTGCAAGGTCTGATTTGTTTTTTAAGGTGAGGGTCATGTCTTCTATATAGTAAACATGGTCCACTTTCAGCAACCATTTACGTAGTGTTGAGATAGATGTTTTTTTTCCAATATAAAGGAATGAGTGCCTTTGCAGCATTAAGTAAATGTGGAGTAATTGATTTTTTATAAGGCCCAGTTGGTTTACCTGTGCAGTGGAAAAAGACATACCACGGGTCATTTGGAACCTCCCACCCTGGGATTTCCTTAATCCAATGTAAAATGGCCAGCCAAAACGGATGGATCAGTGGGCAGAACCACCATATGTGGGCGTGTGTTGCCCTTTCTCCACATCCCCTCCAGCACAATGGAGATGTTTGTGGGAATAACTTATGTAAAATAACAGGCGTATAGTGCCACCTTGTTAGTAGCTTGTAGTTTACTTCTGCCAGTCTAGATTCTCTGGTGGACGTGTGTGCTTAGAGAAGAATGGTGGACTTTTGGTTTGGCTGTAGTGTTTTTTGTAAGTCTTTTTTCCAGTTATGGATGAAAGTGGGGGCGTTCGGAGAGATTAATGTAATCAGGGACTGATAGAAGTATGAAACAGGTTTCTCCATTGGTTGGTCTTCTGAGAAAGCAACTTCCAGAGGAGAAAGCTCCGAGAAGGATCTCAGAGGTTTCAGAAAGGAGCGTACAAAGGCTGCTAGTTGTCTGTATCTCCAGTGATCCATTGTGGTGATGTTGGAGTTGGGTAATAATGCAGACAGAGGCAGTATCCCTGAAGCGTTGGTAACATGGTGTAATAGAATTTGTGGTCCAAAATTCCAGGCATGGAACCCAGAGTCAGTATTTCCAGGGGGGAAGTAATTATGACCGCATAAGGGAAGGAGTGGAGAGTTATATGGCCATTTGAACAGCTTACAGAGCAAGTCCCATGACATAAGGGTGGAGTGAGACAATGGTGATGTAGTTTTGGACAGACTTCTATATTTCTCAGGGATCCATATTTGTGAAAAAAGATCCGTGCCACTGAGTTCCATTTCCAGAGACACCCAACTTTTGGAACCTTTATGATACTTCCAGTGTGATATTCTGGTCAACACAGTGGCTCTGAAGTAAGACCTAAAGTCTGGAAGGGCGAGGCCTCCCTCCCTTTTGGATCTAATAATGAGGGATCTAGGAAGTCTAGGTCTTCGTCTATTCCGAACATATCTACCAATGACACAGTTTAGTAGTTTAAAAAAAACAGTATACCATATGGTATCATTTGAAACAAAAATAGCACCGTGGGCAGGATATTCATCTTTACAACTCCAATTCTACCCAACCAGGAGTGGGCAATCTGGGACCACCTCTGAAGGTCTGATCTAATCATATTTAGAAGGGGGATGTAGTTTGTACAGAATAATGAGGTCAGTTTTGGGGTGAGAAAGATACCTAAGTATTTCATTTTCCTCACCTGCCAGCTAAAGGGGAAGGCATGTTTTAATTGGCTCACAGTAGAGTTGGGAATAGATATATTTAAAATTTCTGATTTTGACATGTTAATTTTGAAATTAGATACCCTACTAAATTGTGAAAATTCTGACAGTAGATTGGGTAGGGTTATCAAGGGTTGTTGAACCTAAAACAGGATATCGTCTGCATATGCAGCATACTTGTGTTCTGATTCACCTACGACTATTCCATGGATATTTGGGTTTTGTCTTATGATAGAGAGGAAGGGCTCTAATGATAGGGCAAATAAAATTGGTGAAAGAGGGCAACCCTGGCACGTACCATTGTGCAAAGTAAAAGGGTCACTTAGGGTAGCGTTAATGCGTAGTTGTGCAGTAGGGTGGTTGTAGAGCGCTAAGATTCTAGCTATCAGAGATGGTCCAATGCCCAAATGGGTCAATGTGGTCATTAGGAAACTCCAAGTCCATCCTATCGAACGCCTTCTCCGCATCAGTTGAAAGCAAGAGGGTGGGCTGGGAGACTCCACGAACATGTGATATTAGCAAAAGAGATCAGAGAGCATTGTCTCTAGATTCCCTACCTGGGATAAAGCCTGTCTGATCTTTAGAAATCCATTGTGGTATAAGGGGAAGGAGTCTATTTGCGATGGCTTTAGCATATAATTTAGCGTCAATATTAGGTAGTGCGATGGGACGGTAACTCCCACAGTTAGTGGAATCTTTACCGGGTTTGGGGATGACTGTAATGTGAGCATGAATGGTCTCTGGGTGGAGGTCACCACCTGAGGAAATCGTGTTAATGTAGGCTGACAAGTGAGGTAACAATGTTTCTGCATAAGAATGGTAATAGGCAACCGTAAATCCATCCGAACCCGGCACCTTACCTGTAGCCATTGCTTTTAAGGCGATATGTAGTTCCAAGGTGGTGATCTCCCCCTCCAACGAGTTGAGTATGTCAGGTGATAGTCTAGTTAAGTTTGCCGGTTGTAGGTACTCTTCAATGAGTCGCTTCCTATCCTCTTTATCTTTAATCGAGGGCTGAACATGGTATAAATTTTGATAGAACTCTCTGAACTCCATGGCTATATTAGGGGTGTCATGGGATAAAGTGGATGAGGAATTTTTAATTTTAGCTGTGAAAGAGGCGGCTTTCTTTTGTTGCAGTGATCGAGCCAGCAAGCGGCTCAGTCTGTCTCCCCACTCGTAGAAACGTTGAGCCACTATGCGTGCCTTTTGCTTGTGTTCTAGATGAAACAGTGATTTCAGTTCCTCTCTCTTTGTGGTCAAGGTGTGGAAAACAGATACCGATTGACTAGCTTTATGTTGTTGTTTGAGTACTCTAATTTCACTGAGTAGTTTAGACTGTTGAAATATGCGTTCCCTTTTTTTCCTGGCTCCTAATTCTATTAGTTTGCCCCATATGTGGGCTTTATGGGCCTCCCAAAGTATCCCTGTGGATATGTCAGGTTGGGAATTTTCTTGAAAGTATAAGGCGAGTGCCTTACCTATCGCTTTTTTATCAAGCTCATCGGCAAGGAGCAGAGAGGGGTGAGGTTTCAGTTGAAGACCCCACTAGTAAGGGTAAATGGTGATGGTCAATAAGGAACAGGTCAATTCTGGAATAGGTCTGATGGACCTGAGAATAATGAGTAAAGTCTCATTCCCTAGGATGCATAATCCTCCACACATCTATTAATTGAGCGTCATGTAAGTTCTTGCGAATAAATCGTAAACGAGTATGGGAAATGCTAGAGCTCCCTCTGGAAGTTTCAACAACAGGTTCCAGGGGCGTGTTAAAGTCACCGGCAAGGAGAATGCATCCATGGGAAAAGTCCCTCAATTTTTTCAGTGTGGATGAAATGAAACCTGCCTGGTTACGATTAGGAGAATATAAAGTTGCCAAGGTACAAGGCATACTGCCCAGGGAGCCCCTAAGAAACAAATAACGTCCTAACGGATCACTTAACATGGAATCTAATGTAAACGCAAGTCCTCTGCGGAACCCAATGGCTACGCCTTTTGCTTTGTGAACATCAGAAAGGCCATAATACCACATGGGGTACTGATGTGAGTTCAGTTTTACAGTTGTGGTATATGTAAGGTGGGTCTCCTGCAGGAAAATCACATCCCCCCACAGGCGACCCAGCTCCCTGTACAGATTATGCCTTTTTCCGGGAGCATGTAACCCCCGTACATTGATAGAAAGTAAGTTTACCTTAGCCATGGGTGCCATGATAGGGGATTCGTAAGCATAGATATCCTGAGGAGATGGACCTGAGGCAGGGGAGAAAGGGATGGGGTAGGGAGAAGGAAGAAGATGAGGAAGAGGGTAAGGAAAGTAGTGAGAGGAGAAGAGAGAAAGTCAGTAACATATAAAGAACAATAAACACTGTTCACCTCTGGGGGGGGTGAGTACAAGTGCACGCAGATTATTGCAGTGCAAAAACAGGATGCACATGAGGCCCAGCACCCCCACATCCATATCCCACATAGGGACAGGAACATGAGGGCACAAAGCCACACGGCTCCTATTGAAGGGGGGGTGAAGGCACCCGGGCATCCAGACACAGACACCTAGGAGAAAGTGAGCAGTATCTCATTGCCCCGGCGCCGACAGTATATGTTGTAAAAAATAAAGACACCAGTATTTAGTCATTAAAGAGAAGAAAAAGTTACACCATGTTAAATAAGCATCTATATAGTACTGTAACTTGCACAGTCAGATTACATAGCTAAAGGCCTCATCCTAAACTTGGGGCAATGTATGTCAAACGTAAGAAAATAAAATAATGTTAATAACTAATAAACACATGCTCCCTATTAACAAAACCACTGTGTGGTTAAACTGGGCCGAATGATCTTGCTAAGTAATGATTTCAAAGTCCATCAGGAGATGGAAAGCTGTGAAGTAGTACTGTAGACAAGATACTTAGGTTAGCTGTGGAGGAGATCCGGTTAAAGAGGAGCGATGTTTGCGAACAACCTTCTGCCATTTGGATTCAGAGTTAGGAGGCAGAGGCGGGATGTCATCTTGCCAGCCAGGCAGCTCTGGAGAGGATATGTTCATGTCTAGGCAGAACTTTTCCAACTTTTCTGTAGTTGATAGATGCATCCTTTAGCTTTTCCGTGAGGGGACGCAGGGCCCTGCGTCTCTCTAATGTTTCCCTAGCCAGATCCGGAAAGAAAGAAAGACTTGCACCATCAAAGTCAAGTGAGGGAGTCTCTCTGGCCTTTTTTCATAATTAGTTCTTTTTCAGGGTAGTGATGCACTCTACATATAATATCTCTTGGGATATCAGAGGAAAGATTTGGGCGGAGGGCTCGGTGAGCGCGGTCTATTTGCAGGGGATGGTTCGCAGACCAGCCGAGGAGGCCATTAAAGATACCCCAGATAGAGGGCAGTAGGTCATTGTCTCTTGTCGCCTCAGGGAGACCCCGAATCCTGATGTTATTTCGCCTGTTGCGATTTTCCTGATCCTCTAATTTGTACAGGGCCATTCTGTGTGCTATAGCGAGTTGGTGATTATAGAGGACTATAGAGCTCTAATGGTGGCCGCGTGGTGGTCTAGGCTTTGCTGGTCTCCTCTACCCTCTCCAGGACCTGCGAGAGATCTGACCGCACCGCAGAGACCTCCTTCCTGATAACCCATTCAAGGCCCATCAGCATGGATGCCAAATCAGTCTTAGTGGGTAAATCACTCACGAGGTAGCGACTCCTGAGTGTGAGTGCGTGCTCAACTCTTCCTACGAGCCGGCTGACGAGACAGGAGAGCGGCGTCTAAGTTCAGGCCTAATGCGGGAGGCGGAGCCTGTTCTCGAGGTCACGCTGCAGGGCGAGCGGCCTAGGCCGTCAGTATCTTCCATGTCCTCCGGTTCTGCGGACAAGAACCTTTTGATCGAGCCCCCTGAGATTCCCTTCTTAGGCAGGGGCTTACCGGATCGTTTCCTCATCATCAGCGGTAAAATAGAGGTGATGTTTGCGCAATAAAAGGCTGTTTGTATTGTGTCGGTGCCGGAGCTCAGGGGAGATGTGTTCGCTCTACAGCATGCCGAAACCACGCCCATTTGATGGATGTATTTTAACACACACATGCCTATTGATGACTTCTGAAATATGAGTTGCCTATACATGTGATTTGTGAATAAATTGCTTTTGTGTCTACACCCAGAGGCACCCCTCTCTTTGTGTTTTTTCTCAGAATCTTAGAACCTGGTTTCAGTTCCCTCTTGGAGGCAGCCCTGTATGTGGACTTTTTCTTTCCCTATTTGGATTTTTGGACTTTTAATAAATTCTATTATTATGGACTTTCCCCTGTGTTTTTTAAAATGTTAAATTCATATATATATAACATTTTATATATACATATTGTTTGTATGCTACGGGTTTTTTATTATTTTTTCCAGTTTTATTGTGCCTTTACTTGTATATTATAGGAATCTGGAAGCCACCATACTACTGCCTTCAACAGACTGAAACACCACCACTTCTATAATGCCCCAACATGTTTGTCCTTCTCAGGAAATAGGACTTCCACTCACTCACATGGCAAGGATTCGAGTCTTTCTGCCCCAGAGAGTAGATCTTCTCTTTGTTATTTCCTCTGGAGAACTGCTATACCCATGCCCCCATACTCTACTCCTAATTGGAGCAAGATTTTTTTCAAACTACAAGAAAGGATATTATAGTGGGAAAAAAGGGCCAAAAGCTGTATCCAACCACAATTTTGCTTTCTGAAGTTCTCTGGATGGGATTAATAAGGATAAGGTTGCATAGGGCGTAGCAAAAATCATGTACAGCTGTTTTTCTTAGAAAGCTTCTTGCATGCATATTTAATAATTGAATGTGTTTTTAGTGAGGTCCCTGCACTGTATAAATCATTTGTGGCTCCTGGAACTGTAGACATTGACTAAAATGGGTACATTTAGCAGCATACCATGTCATTCTTCTACAAATGTAAATATCCTACAGTTATTGGCAAACAAAAGTGACAGCAAGCAAAACGTACTATCATAACCCCCATCAACACATTATCATGTTACAAACTTAGCCAAGCATTATTTTACTGTTGTGTTAAAATTATTTTGCAAAGTGGCTGATTCTTACACTTTTACTACCTCCCTGCTGGCTTACTTTTTTTGAGACTACTGCAATATTTCAGTGGACAATTCTTGGTAGTGTTTGTTTTGTCCCTCACAATAGGGCAACAGAGAGCATATGCAGTTAAAATATACATTTGAGAGAGTTGTCCTCTGCCACACTGTAGGGACCGAACCAGGGTCAAAAAAGGCAGTGCGGGAGAAACGAGACAACTTGGCGTACATAGATTTGTAAGTATAACTTCTTAATTGTAATGTACAAACATTTATTGTAGTGCTTAAAGTGTAACTAAAGGCAAAACTTTTTTTTTCTGTATAATAAGGTAGGGTCATTACACCTGTCAGTAGGGATGAGCCGAACAACCCCCGGTTCGGTTCGCACCAGAACCTGCGAACGGACCGAAAATTCACACGAATGTTAGAACCCCATTGACGTCTATGGGACACGAACATTTGAAATAAAAAGTGCTCATTTTAAAGGCTAATTTGCATGGTATTGTCCTAAAAAGGGTTTGGGGACCCGGGTCCTGCCCCAGGGGACATGTATCAATGCAAAAAAAACTTTTAAAAACGTCAGTTTTTTCAGGAGCAGTGATTTTAATGATGCTTAAGGTAAAAAAAAAAAAGTGAAATATTCCTTTAAATATCGTACCTGGGAGGGTGTCTATAGTATTCCTGTAAAGTGGCGCGTGTTTCCCGTGTTTAGAACAGTCCCTGCACAAAAAGTCATTTTTACAGGAAAAAATCTCATTTAAAACTGCTTGCGGGTTTAATGTAATGTCGGGTCCTGGCAATATGGATGAAAATCAGTGAGACAAACGGCATGGGTACCCCCCAGTCCATTACCAGGCCCTTTGGATCTTGTATGGATATTAAGGGGAACCCCGCACCCAAATTAAAATAAAGAAAGGTGTGGGGTCACCAGGCCCTATATACTCTGAACAGCAGTATACAGGCGGTGCAAACAAGACAGGGACTGTAGGTTTGTTGTTAAGTAGAATCTGTTTGTAATTTTGAAGGGGTACATTTTTAACGTGTTTAGCTCCAGCCAAAAACTTTTTTTTTTAGCTTTTTCGAAAACATAGGGAAGGGTTATCACCCCTGTGACATTTGTTTTGCTGTCTGTCCTCCTCTTCAGAAGATTTCACCTCACTTTTTGTCCTAATGACAAATGTTTTTTGAAAATTTGGGGTTTTTTGTGGAACAAGGATTGGAAAGCATCAGTGGAAAGGAAAAATGTTTTTCCCATATTAACTCTTACAGGAGATAATTTACCTTCCTAGGGGTAGATTTCATCTCACTTCCTGTTGTCTCCTTCCGTTTGCAAGTAGGAGTCGTTTGTAAGTTAGATGTTTGAAAGTAGGGACCTGCCCTATATACTCAACAGAAATTTGGGCCTTAGGTGTTGTTGTGACCACAACACTGTAAGCCCTCACAGGGCCCTGCTGTGAAATATTAGATCAAGAATTGTAATTACATGCCCCTGTTGAACAGGGGCAGAAAAATTGGGCCTTTGGTGGTGGTGGTGGTGCTGGTGCCACAACACTGTAAGTCCTCACTCACTCTTGGTGGGCGCAGAAATGGGCCCTGCTGTGAAATATTAGATCAAGAATTGTAATTACATGCCCCTGTTGAACAAAGGCAGAAAAATTGGGCCTTTGGTGGTGGTGGTGGTGCTGGTGCCACAACACTGTAAGTCCTCACTCACTCTTGGTGGGTGCAGAAATGGGCCCTGCTGTGAAATATTAGATCAAGAATTGTAATTACATGCCCCTGTTGAACAGGGGCTGAAAAATTAGGCCTTAGGCACTGGTGCTGGTGCCACAACACTGCAACCCCTCACAGACGCTCTAGTTGGAACGCAGGAACGAGCCCTGCTGCAAAGTATTGCATCAAAAATTGTAATTACACGCCCCTGTTAAACAGGGGCTGAAAAATTGGGCCTTAGGCACTGGTGCCACAACACTGGAACCCCTCACAGATACTCTAGTTGGAACGCAGAAACGAGCCCTGCTGCAAAGTATTGCATCAAAAATTGTAATTACACGCCCCTGTTAAACAGGGGCTGAAAAATTGGGCCGTAGGCACTGGTGCTGGTGCCACAACACTGCAACCCCTCACAGATACTCTAGTTGGAATGCAGAAACGAGCCCTCTTAAACAGGGGCTGAAAAATTAGGCCTTATGCCGCGTACACACGAGCGGACTTTACAGCAGACTTTGCCCGGCGGACGGGATTTCGTTGGACAATTCGATGTGTGTGGGCTCCAGCGGACTTTGTTTTCTCAAAAGTTGGACGGACTTAGATTTGAAACATGTTTTAAATCAATCCGTCGAAATCGAGTCCGGTCGAAAAGCCCGCTCGTCTGTATGCTAGTTCGACGGACAAAAAGCCACGCTAGGGCAGCTATTGGCTACTGGCTATGAACTTCCTTGTTTTAGTCCGGTCGTACGTTATCACGTATGAATACGACGGACTTTGGTGGATTGTGTGTAGGCAAGTCCGTTCATTCAGAAAGTCTGTCGTAAAGTCTGTCGAAAAGTCCGCCGAGCAAAGTCTGCCGTAAAGTCCGCTCGTGTGTACGCAGCATTAGGCACTGGTGGTGGCGCCCAGAACCAAAAATGTTCTTACAAGCTATCAGCGTGATCATTGAGGAGGAAGAGGATAATTACTTAGGGATAGTCACTCAGCATCAGCATAGGCAGTCTTTGAAGGGATCTGAGATTTCAAGAAAAATTGTTCGGTTACATCAGCATCAGGTGCTTGGTAGCTGGTGGTGATCCAAGTCTGATTCATTTTTATGAAGGTCATTCGATCGACCGAGTCGGTGGACAGACGCACCCTGTGACTGGTTACAAAGCCTTCAGCAGCACTGAATGTGCGTTCCGAAAGAACGCTGGATGCAGGACAGGCCAGTAGCTCAGTTGCATACTGTGCAAGCTCTGGCCAGTGATCCATCCTCAAGACCCAGTAACCCAGAGGATTTTTGGTGGGAAAGGTGTCCAAGTCAGATCTTGCCCCTAGGTATTCCTGCACCATGTAAAACAGACGCTGGCGATGGTTGCTGGAACCGATCATACCTTGGGGCTGCGGACCAAAAAATTGTCTGAATGCATCGGTCAGACGGCCACCTTCTCCACCGCTCCTTCTTTGACTGACCGAAGCCTCAGCAACACGTTGTCCAGAAACAGGAGTTTGTAACCTCCCAGTCTCTGGGAACACGTTGCACAGACCTTTATGCAAGGCCTCCCGAAGATGTTTCATCCTCTGCTCCCTCTGCGATGGCAAGATAAGGTCCGCAACCTTACCCTTGTAATGTGGATCAAGGAGGGTTGCCAGCCAGTATTGGTCCTTCTCCTTGATACCACGAATACGAGGATCCTTACGCAGGCTTTGCAGGATCAGGGAGGCCATGCAGCGTAGGTTTGCTGAGGCATTCAGTCCGGAGTCCTCTGGGTCACTAAGGACGACAGGGTCCGCAGCCACCTCCTCCCAACCACGTACAAGTCCATGTGTTTCTTGGGACTGATCCCTTTAAGACTGCTGCTGATGCTGAGTAACAGGCTCCACCTCCATACTGACACAATCTTCCTCCTCTTTGTCCTCCTCCTCGTCCTCCTCCTCGTCCTCTTCCTGTGTGATCGGCGGGCATGCAGGAACACTGTCTGGATAAAGGGGACCTTGAGAGCTAAGGAAGTCCTCCTCTTCCTGCCTCTGTTCTGCCTCAAGTGCCCTGTCCATTATTCCACGCAGAGTGTGCTCCAACAGGTGGACAAGGGGGACAGTGTCACTGATGCATGCACTGTCACTGCTCACCATCCTCGTGGCCTCCTCAAATAGTGACAGGACAGTGCATGCATCCCTGATCATGGTCCACTGGCGTGGGGAAAAAAAAACAATCTCCCCTGACCCTGTCCTGGTGCCATAGTCGCACAGGTACTCCTTGATGACCCTCTGCTGCGTGTGCAGCCACTGCAGCATGGCCAACATTGAGTTCCACCTGGTGGGCATGTCACAGATTAGGCGGTTCTTGGGCAGGTTAAACTCCTTTTGGAGGTCCGCCAGCAGAGCACTGGCATTACATGACCGGCGGAAATGCGCACAGACTTTCCTGGCCTGCCTTAGGACATTCTGTAAGCCCGGGTACCTGCCCAAGAACCACTGCACCACCAAGTTAAGGACGTGAGCCAAACAGGGCACATGGGTCATTTGTCCCTGTCGGAGGGCAGAGAGGAGGTTGGTGCCATTGTCGCAAACCACCATTCCTGCCTTAAGTTGGCGTGGCATCAACCACCTCTGAACCTGCCCCTGCAGAGCTGACAGAACCTCTGCCCCAGTATGGCTCCTGTCCCCCAAGCACACCAGCTCAAGCACCGCATGACATCTTTTGGCCTGCGTACTTGCGTAGCCCCTCGAACAGCTATGGAGCACCGCTGGGTCTGAGGACAAAGCACAGGAAGAGGCCATGGAGGAAGAAGAAGAGGAGGGGGTGGAGGAGAGAGGTGTGTCACAATCATTAGTAGTGGCATTTTGGAGGCGTGGTGGCGGAACAACCTCCAACACTACTGCCCCTTGTCCTGCATCCTTCCCAGCTGCCAGCAGAGTCACCCAATGCGCCGTGAAACTTAGGTAACGTCCCTGTCCATGCCTGCTGGACCATGAGTCAGCGGTAATATGCATCTTACCGCTGACCGCCCTGTCCAGCGAGGCATGGACATTGCCTTCCACATGCCGGTAGAGAGCCAGAATCGCCTTCCGTTAGAAAAAGTGGCATTTGGGTACCTGCCACTGAGGAACCGCACATTCCACAAACTCACGGAAGGGGGCAGAGTCTACTAACTGAAAAGGCAGCAGTTGAAGTGCTAGCAATCTTGCCAAGCTAGCATTCAACCGCTGGGCATGTGGATGGCTGGGAGCAAACTTCTTTCTGCGGTGCAGCAGCTGCGGCAGGGAAATTTGCCTGGTACAATCTGACGTCAGTGTACCGAAAGCAGATTGCCCACAAGTACTTGGCTGTGACACACCTAATTCTACACCTTCATTCCTCTCAGTGCAGGTCTCAGAGAGGACTGAAGGTATAGTGGGGTTGGAGATCTCAGCTGATGAGGAGCAAGGAGAGGTCCTCTTTGTTCTTTGGTGTGGGTCTTTTAGATACGCTTGCCAATGAACTGCATGGCAGGTCAACATATGTCTGGTCAAGCATGTGGTACCCAAGCGGGAGATGTTTTGGCCACGCGAGATACGCTTGAGACATATGTTGCAAATAGCAGCGGTGCGATCTGATGCACTCATCTCAAAAAAGGCCCACAACAAAGAACTTTTTGAATAACGCGCAGAGACTGCAGCGCCCTGCACATGTGGAGCTTTGGGGTGTGATGCAGTTAGTGTGCTGCCCTTAGGCTAGCCCCTGGAGGGCATCCTGCCTCATTGCTCCTCCTCCTCCTCTCTCCTATCAGGCACCCATGTTGAGTCAGTGACCTCATCATCCCCTCTCTCCTCATCACTGGAGCAAACCTGGCAGTATGCTGCAGCAGGGGGAGCATGACTGCCAGATTGCTGTCCTTCTTGGGCACACCTCTGTCCGTGCTCATGTTACTGCCTTCATCGAGCTCAGTATCATCATCAGAGCCTTCCAAACGCTGGGCATCCTCCTGGAGCATGTACCCAACACTGTGGTCAAACAGTTCGAGGGACTCCTCAGGAGGACATGGTGAGGCTAGGGAAAGAGTCACGGATGACATTGAGCCGAGGGAAGAGGCCGCTGCTTTGCCAGACAAAGTACCCTGAGCATGGGTGAGAGAGGATGAGGAGGATGAGGATGGCTTGGTCATCCACTCGACCAAGTCTTCCGCATGTTGCGGCTCAACACTGCCAGCTGCCGAAAAAGAAAGCCAAGCGTGTCCCACGGCCACGTGCTGATGAGGATGCACCGTCTCCACGACCAGCACGAGACACAGAGCCTGCTTGCCCTCTTTTATTGGCTTGTGACTGTCTGCCTCTCCTTCTTGGCCTTCCAGACATACTAATGGCCTGTAGCTGCACTAAGCTGGGATAGGATCAGGAAAACACAACCAACCTTCTACAGGTAGCTTTAGCTGAACACTGTGCAGAGCTCGCAAAAAAATAACTTGTAGCTTTAGATGAACACTGTGCAGAGGTCTCACTACATTAACTTGTAGTTTTAGCTGAACACTGTGAGCAGGACGCACTACACTAACTTGTAGCTTTAGATGAACACTGTGCAGAGCTCGCAAAAAAATAACTTGTAGGTTTAGCTGAACACTGTGAGGAGGACGCACCACACTAACTTGTAGTTTTAGCTGAACACTGTGAGCAGGACGCACTACACTAACTTGTAGCTTTAGATGAACACTGTGCAGAGGTCTCACTACACTAACTTGTAGTTTTAGCTGAACACTGTGAGCAGGACGCACTACACTAACTTGTAGTTTTAGATGAACACTGTGCAGAGGTCTCACTACACTAACTTGAAGTTTTAGCTGAACACTGTGAGCAGGACGCACTACACTAATATTGTAGCTTTAGATGAACACTGTGCAGAGCTTGCAAAAAAATAACTTGTAGGTTTAGCTGAACACTGTGATGAGGACGCACCACACTAACTTGTAGTTTTAGCTGAACACTGTGAGCAGGACGCACTGCACTAACTTGTAGCTTTAGATGAACACTGCGCAGAGCTCGCAAAAAAATAACTTGTAGGTTTAGCTGAACACTGTGAGAAGGACGCACCACACTAACTTGTAGTTTTAGCTGAACACTGTGAGCAGGACGCACTACACTAACTTGTAGCTTTAGATGAACACTGTGCAGAGGTCTCACTACACTAACTTGTAGTTTTAGCTGAACACTGTGAGCAGGGCGCACTACACTAACTTGTAGTTTTAGATGAACACTGTGCAGAGGTCTCACTACACTAACTTGTAGTTTTAGCTTAACACTGTGAGCAGGATGCACTACACTAACTTGTAGCTTTAGATGAACACTGTGCAGAGCTCGCAAAAAATAACTTGTAGGTTTAGCTGAACACTGTGAGGAGGACACACCACACTAGTTTGTAGTTTTAGCTGAACACTGTGAGCAGGACGCACTGCACTAACTTGTAGTTTTAGATGAACACTGTGCAGAGGTCTCACTACACTAACTTGTAGTTTTAGCTGAACACTGAGCAGGACGCACTACACTAACTTGTAGCTTTAGATGAACACTGTGAGGAGGACACACCACACTAACTTGTAGTTTTAGCTGAACACTGTGAGCAGGACGCACTACACTAACTTGTAGCTTTAGATGAACACTGTGCAGAGGTCTCACTACACTAACTTGTAGTTTTAGCTGAACACTGTGAGCAGGACGCACTACACTAACTGTAAATAGTCTAGCTGCCTGACTGTGGTACTAATAGGATCAAAAGAACACCAGCAATTTTCTTCAGGTAGCTGTAAATACTGTAACAAGACAAGCCTGCCTGTCAGTAGTAGGATAACAGGAACGGATCTAGCTAAACTGAATACAGTGTATATATATATATATATATATATATATATATATATATATATATATGCAACACCTGGGATGCATATATATACACAATACACTGTAATTGCAGCTAACTCACTGATTGTCCTGCCTAATCTAGCTAACTCAAATGAAATGACACTGTCTCTCTGTCTATCTATGTATCTCAACGCCAGAACACACACTACACACTACATATAGTGTGGGGCGTGTTCCAAACCCCCTGAGCCATAATGACCAAAACATTCCCCTAGAGCGGGACTTTTGAGGCACTACCATCAATGATGCAATGTAAGTAAAAAATATATAAATTTTATTACAAAATTCAAAAGTACAACAAAAAATATATACAAAAATACAAATCAAACACAAACAATATATACAATGGGATACATCAAAAAGCAAGGACATGTAATTTGGACACAACTGCATCACATTGAGAGGAAAACCAAAAGTGGAAATGTAATAAGTCTCACTAAACTGACGCGTTTCAGGGAATCCTTCATCAGGGTTCATTAAGTGAGAGTTATCATCTAAGAAATTACAGAATTAAAAAGAAACATTAACATCACACACAAAAAACAGATAACATTTCCCCCGCATCCAGTGAAGGTATGTGTGAGAGTCATACTCACTTCCAAAATACATGTGCTATAGAAGTATCCAAGGCATAAAATCAGCTTCACAACGGTCTCCCAGGCCATGTGCATACAAAGAGAGCCAGATCGTGGACCATGTAGAGTGAAATTGTAATGACTGGTGCATATAATGCAATCCCAATGGGTGCTGAAAACAGCCGCGCCTAAGATTTGGCACGGCGTTTGTGCGCGGGCTGGGGTCCAAAAATTAACCGGACCTGAAAACAAGGACAAGACCCCATAAATAATGATGATTTTGATAATCAATATAGACAATCATATCTCCTGGGATTGAAAATATATCAAATCCCAGGGTGTGTAAAAAACATGAGCAGATGTGGGGACTAGCCAGAGGAAACATACCTGTAAGCTAGATCCAAACGGGGGAGACCTACAGGTTGTGATGTAGGGGGAAGGAGGAGGACTCGGGGTCTGGGCTGACAACCATAAAGCTGCAGATAGTAAAAAAAAAAAAAAAGAGGAGGGAAACAAGGTTCTAATATGGGTAAACATATTTAAATGGTAAAAACCAGACACCACTTAAGGTATGCAAAGAAGTGGAGATAACAGCAATCCAGGTTGCTGAGGTTACCTGTATAATCAGTCCAACAGCATAGTATCAACGAGGCATCCTCCTCCGATCACAAGATCAGAGTGAATGAACTCAGTATTTATAACACACACCTCACGCTGTCGGCTGATTACAATGCCAAACAGCTGAAGCCAAGATCCATCCCCTATGTTAATTCCTCCCACCTCCCAACAGCTGACTCATTGTCAGCCTGAAGGGATACACCCTACGTCAAGTCCTGTCGATGGGCCCCCTGGGTGTGGACCGCGCCACGCCTCCCCGCAAGCGCCGGCCCCGAGTCCGTACCGCGCACGTGCGCCAGCCAAGCTGGAACGCAGGATAGCGGCGGACATCACAGCCGCGCCCCGGAGCTGCGCGCCGCCGTCCACCCCCACCGGCACGGCAAGCCTGAGCTGGAAACAGCCATGCTGAACCAGATCAGGGATGGAGGAGCATCCGAGGATGATCCCCTCAGTATGTCCCACAAAGGGGACATCCTTGCCGTGCCGGGTCCGCGCACTACAAAAACAGCAACCAACAGACTCAGGGACTCCATGCCATTCATAATGAAAAGGCTTTGGCCAATTACAGCTCTACTGACGGCGCTGTGATTGGCCAAGCATGCGGGTCATAGTGCATGCTTGGCCAATCATCAGCCAGCAATGCACTGCGATGCCACAGTGAATTATGGGTCGTGAGGGGCGTGGCCTGACACAGCATGGAGTAGGACGCTTGTCTTGAGAGCTCCATCTATTACTCCTGAATCTTACCCATCCTGTACTCTCTGTGCTGCTAGGCTGGCTGGCTTACATCCCTGAGGCTCTGGCTACACCCTGGGCTCCTTCTTGAACTGATTGGACGCACAGCAGCCCAAACGGAGTGGCGATCTCCCACACGGCGGCCGAATCTAGGCAAGACCGCGGCTTCGGCCTACACCTGGAGGCCGCGGCCATCTTGGTCCTCCGATCCTCCGGCCCGGACTCGAGAAACCGGCAAAATAAAGGTACCTAAGTACTGGACAATCCCTCCGGGGAGAGGGGCAATATAAATATAGCTCATTTGGCCAGAGGGGACTCCGAGAGAGCCAACGAATACACCCGGTCCGGATTGCGGCCTAGGCTTCCATGAGGCGAATGGCGGCCATCTTGGCACACCTGTCTTTCCTGCCTCTGTTCTGTGCATAAGCTGCAGCCCTGGTGTCTCCCTCCTGACAGCCTCCACTGGGATCCCCTATACCCTGAGGGACACAACCCCAGATTACCATCAGTTAAAGAGGTGGGGAGGGATTGCACGCACCTGCTTTGCAAAATAACATATATCCTTGAACTCTGAGGGCTACAGGGCCTGGGACAGTACTTCCCTTTAACCAACCAGCAAGTCAGGTTATTACATTAAGCTTGGAGGTTCTCTGGGTCCCACCTGGGACCTTCGCAAAATGTCACCAACTAAGGCACAAAAAGCAGCGGCAGCAAAACTAGATCAGTACCGCCGTCTAGAAAAAGAAGACATGGAGGAGGAGGGAACAACTGAGAAAGCTGGAGTTGGAGAACGAACTGCGGGTGATACTGACAAACTCCTTGAAGCAATCACCTTCTGCAGAACCTCTCTCACAGCACAAATTGAGGAGGTCAAGATGGATATTTCCCTTATCAGACAGGACTTCCAAAAGCTCAGGGAAAGAGTGAAAGAAACTGAGACCAGACTGGGCGAGGTAGAGGATGCTATTCCACCCTTACAAACATCCTCAGACCGCGTGCAAAGGCAAATACAGGAACTCCTTTTAAAGCAAGATGACATGAAGAATAGGCTGAGAAGATGTAATATACGCCTGATAGGAGGGTAAGGACACTTCCACTTTTTTGGAACAACCACTGATCAATACTTATGGAAGAGAAGTTTTTTCCCCCATGTTTGCGGTAGAGCGGGCACATCGCATGTCAGCAAGACCTCCCCCACAAGGAGCTCCTCCCCGCACGTTCATAGCTAAACTCCTCAATTATAAGGATCGGGACACTGCTTTGAGAATGGCAAGAGAGAGGGGCAATATCCCAGTTGGGAATGTTAAGGTGGCCATTTTCCCAGATTTCTCGGCAGAGGTACAGCGCTGTCGTCAGAGCATTACGGAGGCCAAACGTAAACTAAGAAGTCTGCAATACAAGTACTCCATGCTTTTCCCAGCCGGTCTTAGGGTGGAGCATGAAGGGCGTGCGGTTTTCTTCGAGGACACAGAGGAGGTAATCTCGTGGCTGGAACGACGAGTTAACCCTCAACAAGCTGATGGATTGAGTCCCATTGAAAACACATCTGAGACCAGGAAATGTCTCCAACCAGTGCAAGTTTAAAGCACAAATCCTGATTACTTACAGCACAAGAGTCAAATTACCCTCCGGGATTCCGTTGTGAGATAGAGTCCTACAGTCAACATGCATCGTGCAGCGAGACTTTACCCCTCACAGTTCTGGGAAGCAGCACCATGTACATTGGAACTTTATCCAGAACTTAATAGTTGCAGCTAAATGGAAACAAGAAGATCGAGAGACCGTACTGCAGGTTCTACAAGCGATATGGTTGATATTTTTTATTCTATTTAGTGTCCGGAGACTGTACCAATTGTTCTACATTCCACTGCTTACAAGGAAGTTAGAATGTTTCCCAGATAACAACCAGTTCAGGGATTATGCCCACACAAGTTTGGGTCGGTGTAGGGCAGGGAGGGGGAAGGGGGTTCAAATGTTTTTGGTTCGGTTAAATTTGAATGTGCATACTTATAGTAGAAAACAGGTAACGTTACATGTGCCAGATCTATGGGAAAGTACATATGTGCCATATCACAGGTGTTTGAGTCAGATATCTCTGCAAGTTAAGAATCTGTATGCCTTATATAGAAAGAGCCATTTGTTTTATATGAATGCTATATTCATGGTTAAAAAGTTTGGCCTATGGCATCTTTGAAATTTCTAACATGGAATGTGAGGGGCCTGCGTGAGAAATTTAAGCATGCAGCAGTCTTCACATTTTTGAAGAAGCAACATGCTGATATAATAGCACTAGTGGAAACACATATAGAGGGAAGTGTTCAGATGGCGCTCCACAGGCCATGGGTTGGTTGGGCGTACCACTCTACCCACACATTACACTCTAGGGGAGTTTTGGTATTAATAGCTAAATCAGTACATTTTGAATTATGCGAGCTAACTACCGACCCGAATGGCCATTATGTATTTATTCATGCCAAAGTATATGGAGAGCCCTTGCTTATAATGGCTTTTTATATAACACCTCCATTTAATGTATCCATGGTCAAGGAAGGTATATCATATATAACCCATCATCCAAATATAGCAGCGGTCTGGCTAGGGGATTTTAATGTTACTTTGAACCCGGCTCTAGACAGGCTGCAGTTGACATAAACGGCTCCCAGTACTCCCAATGAAACTAAATTCTCCAAGCTTATCTCCACCTTCCATCTGATAGATACATGGAGACATAAATTCCCACTGGTTAATTTATTTTCATGCTTCTCGTCATCTCCGGGCTCTATGTCCCGTATAGACTTTATACTTATCTCCAGCAGACTGACCCCAAGATTATCGGAGGTAATGTTTTGCCCTAGAGTACTGTCGGTCCATAGTCCTTATTGGATTACATTAAGTATTCCAGTGGCAAAACCACCACGAGCATGGCGTCTGAATCCATTCTGGCTATCTTTTCTACCAGAAGATGACGAGCTCATAGACAAATGGAAATTGTACTTTATTGAAAATGATGAGTCAGCATCACCACCCGCAGTCTGGGACTCTTTTAAGATATTTGCTAGGCATACATTGATAACGGCGATTAATAAAATCAAGATGAACTCTTCTAGTGCCCTCGGTAAGGCGCTGGATGAGAGAGAGTATGCCAACACCCCGACATCAGTAAATGTAGATCAACTTAAACTACAGACTAGAGTGGTTAATCAGTTACAGTACCAGAAAGCCAAACAAAAAATGTTTTTTTCTAAACAGAAAATGTTTGAACATGGGGAAAAGGCAGGCAAGTTACTTGCATACCTGGTCCACAGCGAAGATAGACCCCCAGTGGTTATCACACTGCATGGCCCCGGAGGACAAAAAGTCACAGACCCACCTACAGTAACCTCAATGTTTAGGGACTTCTTTGCAGACTTATACACAACGACAGCCCCTACTGAGACCCATCACATGTCTCTTTTTCTTGAAAAGGTGTCCTTCCCACAGCTAACAGAAGAACAAGTAGAACTATTGGAGGCACCACTTACTTTAGACGAAATATCAACTGCCATGGCCAGCTTTGCTAGGTCCAAATCCCCTGGTTCAGATGGACTTCCAATAGAGTTCTATTCCCAATTCAGCGAAATACTAACCCCTAAACTATTAAAATTGTATAATTACCTATTTGAAAATGGGACTTTACCTCCATCTATGGAAATTCCCCTAGCGGACTTTAAAGGCACATTTTTTAAGAAAATATTTAAAAAGATATGTAAAGTAGATAACAGTTTATTAGTTACAAAAGATAATCAAGTGAGTCACATAATCACATAGTTAAAAACAAGGAATGCAGTTCCATAAATACAAAGATTAATGATACCAATACATTTGCACCCGACGCGTTTCGGAGTTGCTTATGCCTCCTTCTTCAGGGGTGATTGTAGGGTTTGCAACAAGAATTTTATTGGTATCTATGGATATAGGTTATGCATTCCAAGACGAATTTAAAAGAACATAGATGTATTGACGTACTGCCCATCGGATGCGCTCCCTGGTCGTGGTGTGTAGAGCTTTAGTAGAGTATAACAAAAATATTCACAAAGCCACTGTCGAGGTGGAGATAGAAAGGTATGAATATATAGGGTGGTTTTATTCTTCCTTCCAATAGGAAGAAAGGCCCATAGTTAACGGGCGTATGACAGTTTAGATCTGAGATCACACTGGGGCCAAATGTGTATCCTGGTCCGCCTAAAGTTATAGAGGACAGTAACTGGTGATGGGTATGGATCAGATGTGGTCCAGAAAGCAAGTGTCACAGCACCTCACACCGAGAGCGTCCTGTCTGCAGAAGAGAAGAAGAAGAAGAAGATGAAGAAGAAGATGAAGAAGAGAAGAAGATGAAGAGAAGAGCGGGAGCCTCCCCCCCCATGCCATGGGGGCGGAGCGGCCCGAGGAGAAGAAGATAGAAGACGCCGCGGAGAAGATGCTGGACGAGAACGCCGGAGGAAGAACCAGAAGAGCCAGAAGAACCAGAAGAAGAAGAAGATGAAGGAAGAAAGAAGAAGCATTTAAATAAAGGAATTGTCAAAAACTGTCTCTTGTCATTTTTAACATTTTTGACAGTTTTTTAGTGAAATGGTAGGGGTAAGTACCCCCTTACCATTTCACACAGGGGGGGGCCGGGATCTGGGGGTCCCCTTGTTAAAGGGGGCTTCCAGATTCCGATAAGCCCCCCGCCCGCAGACCCCCACAACCACCGGCCAGGGTTGTGGGGATGAGGCCCTTGTCTTCATCAACATGGGGACAAGGTGTTTTGGGGGGCTACCCCAAAGCACCCTCCCAATGTTGAGGGCATGTGGCCTGGTACGGTTCAGGGGGGGGGGCCGCACTCTCGTCCCCCCCTCTTTTCCTGCGGCCTGCCAGGTTGCGTGCTCGGATAAGGGTCTGGTATGGATCTTTGGGGGGACCCCACGCCGTTTTTTTTTTTTTTGGCGCGGGGTTCCCCTTAAAATCCATACCAGACCTGAAGGGTCTGGTATGGAATTTAGGGGGAACCCCACGTCAATTTTTTTTTTAAATTTTGGCTGGGGTTCCCCTTAATATCCATACCAGACCTGAAGGGCCTTGTATTGAATTTAGGGGGACCCCCACATCATTTTTTTTTTTTTTTTTTTGGTTCGGGGTTGCCCTGTGGGGAATTCCCATGCCGTTTTTATCAATGAACTTCTATGTGTATTGTCGGCAATGCAATAGCCGCGGGTAGTTTTAAATGAGTTTTTTCCTTCCAAATGTCATTTTGCTGTCAGACTGTTCTAAACACAGGAAACATGCGCCCCTTTACAGGCATACTATAGACACCCCCCAGGTACGAAATTTAAAGGGATATTACACTTTTATTGTTTGACTTTAAGCATTAATAAAATCACTGTTCCTGAAAAAACGTCCGTTTTTAAAACTTTTTTTTGCATTGATCCATGTCCCCTGGGGCAGGACCCGGGTCCCCAAACACTTTTTATGACAATAACTTGCATATAAGCCTTTAAAATTAGCACTTTTGATTTCTCCCATAGACTTTTAAAGGGTGTTCCGCGGCATTCGAATTTGCCGCGAACACCCCAAATTGTTCGCTGTTCGGCGAACTTGCGAACAGCCAATGTTCGAGTAGAACATGAGTTCGACTCGAACTCGAAGCTCATCCCTATACAGGACCAGATGTTCTATAGATTCTTACAAATCTGTCACACAACACAATCACAATTCCCTGACTCCTGCCCTAGTTCTGCACCTAATGTACTCATTGCCATAATTAAGAGCACAGACTCTCAAAAATTGATCTCGGCTTTCTACAACTTGCTCTTAACCCCTGTAGCTGCTAAAATAGCATATGGCCTTAAACCAAGATGGGAGAGGGGTGGAGGATGAGGAGTGGGGGGAGGCATTGGAGGCCTGTAAAACTGTATCCCCTAAACTATCAGATCGTCTGACGCAGCTCTATATTCTCCATAGGGCATACCTCACACCCCTCAGAGTGGCAAGATACAAACGCACACAAACCACCACATGTCAGATGTGTGGGAGAGAGACAGGTACCTTTTTCCATCTTATATGGGCATGCCCTAAGATGAAAGGCTTCTGGGAACAAATTGTGACATTTCTACATGACACAATGGGTTCACCTCTAGCCCTAGACCCCAAACAGTGCCTCTGGGGTATAGTTCCAGACACAACTGATAAATACACTAAAACCTTTTTACACGAAACACTCTTTGCAGCAAGAAAGGTTATAGCCAAAAAGAGGATGAGACAAGAGACCCCCAAAATAGTGGAATGGAAGGTGGAGATAAACAATACATTACCATACAAGAAATGTATATATATTAATAAAGGTTGCCCAGCAAAGTACAACAAGATCTGGGATAGATGGCTTCAGGAATCTTCTACCTGTGTCTAATTAATCGTATGACTGTAAAGTGATAAAATAGGCATAAACATGGATGGACAGTATTAAAAACCAAATATGTACATCTTGAATGTCAAGATACGTCAGATATGTTTGAATTCAATGTTATATTTTTATTTCAATGATAATGATTGTAGCACAGTTATAGTGTCAACATGACAACGTAACCTTTATTTTTTTTTCTTTTTGTATGCACTAAATATTCAACAAAACTTTGTTTGATTAAAAAAAAATTATGGTTCGTGACGCGCCACACGAATTTGGCGCGAACGGCCCATAACGTTCGGAATTCGGCGAACGACCGAACAGCCAATGTTCGAGTCGAACATGGGTTCGACTCGAACACGAAGCTCATCCCTACCTGTCAGTTGTTTTCTTGCAATCTGTGTCCCATAGAGTATATTTCCCTTCACTTCCTGTTCCATAGCCAAAACAGGGTCACCAAAACTAGTGTCCCCATTGAAACATTTCCTTTCAATTACTGTTATGTCAACCCAAAATTTGGGATTTTCTTTTACTTTCATGATGAATTAATTAACAGTAAACAGGACAAATAGAGAGGGTGGATTTCCTGGAGGCACCAACAGCAATAAAAATGAACAGGCATTCTAATCCCTATCTACTCTATGCAAAACTTAAAAACATTTTTTGTCTTTAGTTACACTTTAAACAAAAGTGTCAGATTGGTTAAAGAATCCTTTTTAACTCCCAAATATGACACTGGAAAATAGTCAGCAGTGGCCACTACAAAGGGGCTGTTACAAGAAAAGTAAATAGGGTTGTGGAAATCAGTAGCTAACAAGAACGTGCATGCTAAGTGTACCTTCAGCTTATTTTTGACACTAAGGAAAAAGAAGTGTTCCCATGCCATATTATCAATTAGGGATAAGCTGAACACCCCTCGGTTCGGTTCTCTCCAGAGCCTGCGAACGGACCGAAAGTTTGCGCGAACTTTAGAACCCCATTAAAGTCTATGGGACTTGAACATTCAAAAGTGCTAATTTTAAAGGCTAATATGCAAGTTATTGACCTAAAAAAGGGTTTGGGGATCCGGGTCCTGCCCCAGGGGACATGTATCAATGCAAAAAAAAGTTTTAAAAATGGCTGTTTTTTCAGGAGCAGTGATTTTAATGATGCTTAAAGTGAAAAAAAAGTGAAATATTCCTTTAAATATCGTACCTTGGGGTGTCTATAGTATGCCTGTAAAGTGGCGTGTGTTTCCAGTGTTTAGAACAGTCCCTGCACAAAATTACCTTTTTAAAGGAATAAAAGTCATTTAAAACTGCTTGCGGCTTTAATGTAATATCGGGTCCTGGCAATATGGATAAAAATCAGTGAGACAAACGTCATGGGTACCCCCTACCCCTCAGTCCATTACCAGGCCATTTGGGTCATGTATGGATATTAAGGGGAACCCCACACCCAAATTAAAAAAAGGAAAGGCGTATATACTCTGAACAGCAGTATACAGGTGGTGCAAACAACACAGGGACTGTAGGTTTGTTGTTAAGTAGAATCTGTTTGTAATTTTGAACTGGTACATTTTTAAAGAGTAGCTCCAGCCAAAAAAGCTATTTTTAAGCTTTTTGGAAAACATAGGGAAGGGTTATCACCCCTGTAACATTTGTTTTGCTGTCTGTGCACCTCTTCAGAAGATTTCACTTCACTTTCTGTCCCAATGACAAATGTTTTTTGAAAATTTGGGGTTTTTAGTGAAACAAGGATTGGTGATAAAGCATCAGTGAAGAGGAGACACGTTTTTCCCATATTAACTCTTACAGGAGAGAATGTCCCTTCCTAGGGGTATATTTCATCTCACTTCCTGTTGTCTCCTTCCGTTTGCAAGTAGGAGTCGTTTGTAAGTTGGATGTTTGAAAGTAGGGGCCTGCCCTATATACTCTGCAGAAATTGGGGCCTTAGGTGTTGGTGTTGCCACAACACTGTAAGCCCTCACAGTTACTCATGGTGGGCACAGGAACGGGCCCTGCTGTGAAATATTAGATCAAGAATTGTAATTACATGCCATTGCTGAACAGGGGCAGAAAAATTGGGCCTTTGGTGGTGGTGGTAGTGTTGCCACAACACTGTAAGCCCTCACAGTTACTCTTGGTGGGCACAGGAATGGGCCCTGCTGTGAAATATTAGATCAAGAATTGTAATTACATGTCCCTGTTGAACAGGGGCAGAAAAAATTGGGCCTTAGGCACTGGTGCCACAGTACTGCAACCCCTCACAGATGCTATAGTTGGAGCGCAGGAATGAGCCCTGCTGCAAAGTATTGCATTAAAAATTGTAATTATGCGCCCCTGTTAAACAGGGGCTGAAAATTTGGGCCTTGGGCACTGGTGCTGGTGCCGCAACACTGCAACCCCTCACAGATACTCTAGTTGGAGTGCAGGAATGAGCCCTGCTGCAAAGTATTGCATCAAAAATTGTAATTACATGCCCCTGTTAAACAGGGGCAGAAAAATTGGGCCTTAGCCACTGGTGGCGGTGCCCAGAAACAAAAATGTTCTTACAAGCTATCAGCATGAAAATTGAGGAGGAAGAGGTTTGTGACTCAGCATAACAGGATAGTCACTCAGCATCAGCATAGGCAGTCTTGAAAGGATCTCACATAAAAAAAAACTCAATCAGTTACATCAGCATCAGGTGCTTGGTAGCTGGTGATCCAAGACTGACTCATTTTTATGAAGGTCAGCCGATCGACAGATTCCATGGACAGGCGCACCCTGTGATTGATTACAAAACCTCCAGCAGCACTGAATGTGCGTTCCAAAAGAACGCTGGATGCAGGACAGGCCAGTAGCTCAATTGCATACTGTGCAAGCTCTGGTCAATGATCCATCCTCAAGACTCAGTAACCCAGAGGATTTTCGGTGGGAAAGGTGTCCAAGTCTGATCTTGCCCTTAGATAATCCTGCACCATGTGAATCAGATGCTGGTTATGGTTGCTGGAACTGATCAGACCTTGGGTCTGCGGACTAAAATATTGTCTGAACACATCCGTCAGAAGCCTCAGCAACACGTTGTCCAGGGAGACCAGGAAATTGTAACCTCCCAGGCTCTGAAAACGCGTTGCACAAACCTTTCTGAAAGGCCTCCCGAAGATGTTTCATACTCTGCTCCCTCTGCGATGGCAAGATAAGGTCCACAACCTTACCCTTGTAACGTGGATAAAGGAGGGTTGCCAAACAGTAATCATCCCTCCCCTTGATACCACAAATACAAGGATCCTTCCACAGGCTTTGCAGGATCAGGGAGGCCATGCAGCGCAGGTTTGTTGAGGCATTCGGTCCAGAGTCCTCTGGGTCACTAAGTACGACATGATCCACAGCCACCTCCTCCCAGCCAAGTCCATGGTTTTCTTCGGACTGCAAATGATCCCTTAAAAGACTGCTGCTGATGCTGAGTGCCAGGCTCCACCTCCATGCTGACACAATCCTCCTCCTCCTCATCCTCTTCCTATGTGATCGGCGGGCACGGAGGAACACTGTCTGGATAAAAGGGGCCTTGAGAGGTAAGGAAGTCCTCCTCTTCCTCCCTCTGTTCTGCCTGAAGTGCCCTGTCCATTATTCCACGCAGTGTGTGCTCAAACAGGTGGACAGGAGGGACAATGTCACTGATGCATGCATGCACTGTCACTGCTCACCATCTCGTGGCCTCCTCAAATGGTGACAGGACAGTGCATGCATCCCTGATCATAGCCCATTGGTGTGGGAAAAAAAACAAGGTGTGTGCAGCCGCTGCAGCATGGCCAACGTTGAGTTCCACCTGGTGGGCATGTCACAGATTAGGTGGTTCTTGGGCAGGTTAAATGCCTTTTGGAGGTCAGCCAGCCGAGCACTGGCATTATATGACCTGCCGATGGATGGAGAGGAGGGTGGTGCCATTGTCGCAAACCACCATACCTGCCTTAAGCTGGCTTGGCATCAACCACCTCTGAACCTGCCCCTGCAGAGCTGAGAGAATCTCTGCCCCAGTGTGGCTCCTGTCCCCCAAGCACACCAGCTCAAGCAAGTGGCAGAATCACCACTAGTAGAATTTTGGAGGCGTGGTGGCGGAACAACCTCCAACGCTACTGCACCCTGTCCTGCATCCTTCTCAGCTGCCAGCAGAGTCACCCAGTGCATGGTGAAAGATAGGTAACGTCCTTGTCCATGCCTGCTGGACCATGAGTCAGCGATAATATGCACCTTACCGCTGGCCACCCTGTCCAGCGACATTTTTTCTTTCTGTTATTGTCCGGCACTTCCGGTTTCGGCAGACGGCTGTGGAACGCACGCCGCTCACACTGCACTGTCTGCGGCTTCTCATGTGGAGCCAGCCGGCAGAGTGCTGTTTGATTTTAGCTTTTTGGTTCTTTACTTTGTTCATTTCTTTTGTTTGTTGTAAGCTTGAGCTTAATAAATTTATATTTGGAATCACACTATGAGGCTCTTCTCTTCTCCCTGCACATGGTAATTGGTCCGGATGGATGCCTTTTGAAAGCGATGTGGTGACACAGGTGGAAAATAGGTGGTGAGGGGGACACCGACCGATTGGATCATCGGATTCACATCTACATGCTCATTACCCCTGCAGGGGTTGGGCGCTCCGGTGAGTGGGGGCACTAGAGGGGACTTCACACAGGACAGTATACATTCATTGGGACGGACTTACCTGCAACCTTTGAAGATGCACTAGCTTGTTGCACAAGAACTGTTTATATACACTGAACGATAGTTTTGATATTCACGTTTTTTTTGGGGTTTTTTTATATTTTTTGAAAAATTTTTCTTTTTGGTTGCTTGGACTTTTCATTTTGTCTTTTTTTCACTTTTTTGATTTTCTTTGTGCACTAATATTGTTATGCGCACTACATGTCAGTAGTTCTTTTTTTTCAGCTCATATCCCTTTTTTTTCAGCTCAAAATTTTTTTTTATTTTTTCATTTAACACCATTCAGCTTCACTGGTATATACACCAATTTATAGTGGGCAACACTGTGTGTGTCCTCTCTCCTAGGTATAATTCACTTATACTTTTCATTGAATATTTTTTGTGGTTTTTGAAAGATTTTTTATATACACCTGATTGATCATTCACTTTTATTATTGTTTGGAGTTCTATTTTATTTTATGTTACTTTTAGTATTTCTCCTTGGGCAGTCTGCACATTTTTGTGACTATTTTCAGCACGTATATTTATTTTCAAATATTAATTTACACTGTGTTACACTTTTTACCCACCTAGAATTGGGGTGTAATGCTTCCCTTGTGTTAGGAGTCTGTTTATAGGTTATTTATTTTTTACCAGTGAACAGCGCCAATCCCCTATTTCTTCAGATTTTACACCCTGTCCAGCGACATTGCCTTCAACATGCCGGTAGTGAGGCGGAATCACCTTCCGTGAGAAAAAGTGGCGTTTGGGAAGCTCCCACTGAGGAACTGCACATTCCACAAACTCACGGAAGGGGGCAGAGTCTACCAACTGAAAAGGTAGTAGTTGAAGTGCTAGCAATTTAGCCAAGCTAGCATTCAACTGCTGGGCATGTGGATGGCTGGGAACAAACTTCTTTCGGCGGTGCAGCAGCTGGGGCAGGGAAATTTGCCTGGTACAATCTGACGTCGGTGTACCGATAGCAGATTGCCCGCAAGTACTTGGCTGTGACGCACCTAATTCTACACCTTCGTTCCTCTCAGTGCAGGTTTCAGAGAGGACTGAAGTTATAGCGGGCTTGGAGATCCCAGCTGATGAGGAGCAAGGAGAGGTCTGCTTTGTTCTTTAGTGTGGGTCTTTTAGGTACGCTTGCCAACGAACTGCATGGCAGGTTAACATATGTCTGGTCAAGGATGTGGTGCCCAAGCGGGTGATATTTTGGCCACGCGAGATACGCTTGAGACATATGTTGCAAATAGCAGCAGTGGGATCTGATGCACTTGTCCAAAGAACTTTTGGAAAAACGCGCAGAGACAGCAGCGCCCTGCACATGCGGAGCTCTGCGGTGTGATGCAGTCAGTGTGCTGCCCTTAAGCTGGCCCCTGGAGGGAATTCTGCCTCATCGGAGATGTGCCTCCTCATCACTGGAGCAAAGCTGGCAGTATGCTGCAGCTGGGGGAACATGACTGCCAGATTTCTGTCCTTCTTGGGCACCCCCTCTCCCTGGGCTCATGTTACTGCCTTCCTCTAGCTGGGTAACATCATCAGAGCCTTCAAAACGCTGGGCATCCTCCTGGAGCATGTACCCAATACTGTGTTCAAACAGTTTGGGGACTCCTCAGGAGGACATGGTGGGGCTAGGGAAGGAGTGACTGATGTCATTGAGCCGAGGGAAGAGGCTGTGTTGGCAGCTGCTTTGCCAGACAAAGTACCATGAGCCTGGGTGAGAGAGTATGAGGACGGCTTGGTCATCCACTCTACCAAGTCTTCCACATGTTGCGGCTCAACATGGCCAGCTGCCGAAAAAAAGGACAAGCTCGTCCCACGGCCACGTGTTGATTAGGATGCACCGTCTCCACGACCAGCACTGTTGCCTCTAGACACAGAGTCTGCTTGCCCTCTTTTATTGGCTTGTGACTGTCTGCCTCTCCTTGTTGGCCTTCCAGACATACTAATGGCCTGCACTGAGATGTAGCTGCACAAAGCTGGGATGTATATATATACTGATACTGCAGCTAGCAGAATCAACTGCCTGTCTGTGGTACTAATAGGATCAGAAGAACACCACCAATTTTCTTTAGGTAGCTTTAAGTGCACACTGTGCAGAGGACACAGTACACTAACTGTAAATACTGTAGCTGCCTGCCTGTGGTATTAATAGGAGCTGAACAACAGCAATTGTCTTCAGGTAGCTTTAGGTGCACACTGTGCAGAGGGCGCAGTACACTAACTGTAAATACTGCAGCTGCCTGCCTGTGGTACTAATAGGATCAGAAGAACACCACCAATTTTCTTCAGGTAGCTTTAGGTGCACACTGTGCAGAGGACACAGTACACTAACTGTAAATACTGTAGCTGTGTCATGAAAGATGTCCGGGTATTCCAGCTGCTTGTGAAAGACCTGTGCGCAGACTCCCTGTCAGAGGAATCAACTGACACGCGCGGGTGAGCGCTAGCGCGAACAGGCAGACACGGGTACGCAATGGCACGAACGGGCGCACACGGGTGCACGATGTTGCGAGCGGGCACGCACGGGCTATGTGCGGGTGCATGCGGGCATGTGCGGGTGCACGCAGGTGTGCGCAGACGCGCAGTGTGAAAGCACTTGGCGCTAAGAAGCCTATATAAAGGAGTCTGTTAATATGCCTTCTTGCTGTCCGGTCTACAGCATTTTCTGAAGACCCTTGCTACTTAGTACCTGCTTACCTGATTCCTGACTACCCGGCCTGTTCCTGACTAATCCTGTTTGCTGCCAGCCTCCAACCCAGGCTTGTCCTGACTACTCTTCTGCCTTTTCCTTTGGTTTGTTCGCTGCCCGCCCGTTTCCGACCCGGCCTTTATCCTGAATACTCTTCTGCCTCCGTCTGGTACCTGCTCTGCCTGCCAGTGTTGATCTGGCCTGTCTGACTATGCCAGTGTTCCTGCCGAACTACAGAACACCTTCCCGCTGTCTGCTGTTCCAGAGTTCCTGCCAAGCTTCCGAGCTCCGTCCTACAGCCAGCTGTTTCAGTGTTCCTGTCAAGTTCAGCGTACCTCCTTGCAGTCTGCTGTGCCAGTATCCCTGCCGAACTACAGATCACCTCCTCACTGTCTGCTGTTCCAGAGTTCCAGTCAAGCTTCAGAGCTCCGTCCTGCAGCCAGCCTCTCCAGTGTTCCGGCCAAGTCCTGTGTACCTTCCTGCAGTCTGCTGTTTCAGTGTTCCTGCCAGTCTCTCTTCAGCTGCCTCAGAGGTCTGGATCAGCCCCTACACCTGCCACCTGTCAAGGCCCTTGAGCTCCTCTGAACTCCCGAGTCCCTGCCTCCTCTACCAGGGGTTCTGGGGCCAGAGGCATTCCATGAGGCAGCCCTCTGCATTCTGGGCTCCATCACCAGGTACGTGACAAGCTGCCTGACTGTGGTATTAATAGGAGCAGAACAACAGCAATTGTCTTCAGGTAGCTTTAGGTGCACACTGTGCAGCAGATGCAGTGCACTAACTGTAAATACTGTAGCTGCCTGCCTGTGGTACTAATAGGTTTAGAAGAACACCACCAATATTCTTCAGGTAGCTTAAGGTGCACACTGTGCAGAGGACACAGTACATTAACTATAAATACTGCATCTGCTTGCCTGTGGTACTAATTGGATCAGAAGAACACAACCAATTTTCTTCAGGTAGCTTTAGGTGCACACTGTGCAGAGGACAAAGTACACTAAGTACACTAACTGTAAATACTGTAAAAAAAAATGTAAATACTGTAGCTGCCTGCCTGTGGTATTAATAGGAGCAGAACAACAGCAATTGTTTTTAGGTAGCTTTAGTTATAAAATGTGCAGAGGACACACTACACTAACTTGTAAGTACTGCAGCTGCCTGCGGTACTAATAGGATCAGAAGAACACCACCAATTTTCTTCAGGTAGCTTCAGGTGCACACTGTTCAGAGGACGCACTACACTAACTTGCAAATACTGCAGCTGTCTGCGGTACTAATAGGATCAGAAGAACACCACCAATTTTCCTCAGGTAGCTTTAGGTGCACACTGTGCAGAGGACGCACTACACTAACTGTAAATACTGTAGCTATTAGGACTAATAGGATCAGAAGAACACCAGCAATTTTCTTCAGGTGGCTGTAAATACTGTAAAAACACCTGTCTGCCTGTCAGTAGTAGGGATAAGCTTCAAGTTCGAGTCGAACTCATGTTCGACTTGAACATCGGCTGTTCTCAAGTTCGTCGAACAGCGAACAATTTGGGATGTTCGCGGCAAATTCGAATGCCGTGGAACACCCTTTAAAAGTCTATGGGAGAATACAAAAGTGCTAATTTTAAAGGCTTATATGCAAGTTATTGTCATAAAAAGTGTTTGGGGACCTGGGTCCTGCCCCTGGGGACATGGATCAATGCAAAAAAAGTTTTAAAAACGGCTGTTTTTTCAGGAGCAGTGATTTTAATAATGCTTAAAGTCAAACAATAAATGTGTAATATCACTTTAAATTTCGTAGCTGGGGGGGTGTCTATAGTATGCCTGTAAAGGGGCACATGTTTCCATGTTTAGAACAGTCTGACAGCAAAATGACATTTCAAAGGAAAAAAGTCATTTAAAACTACTCGCGGCTATTGCATTGCCGGTCCGACAATACACATAGAAGTTCATTGATAAAAACGACATGGGAATTCCCCACAGGGGAACCCCGAACCAAAATTTAAAAAAAAATGATGTGGGGGTCCCCCTAAATTCCATACCAGGCCCTTCAGGTCTGGTATGGATATTAAGGGGAACCCCGGCCAAAATTTAAAAAAAAAACGGCGTGGGGTCCCCCCAAATATCCATACCCTTATCTGAGCATGCAATGAGAGAGCACCCCCCCTCCTGAACCGTACCAGGCAACATGCCCTCAACATTGGGAGGGTGCTTTGGGGTAGCCCCAAAAACATCTTGTCCCCATGTTGATGAGGAAAAGGGCTTCATCCCCACAACCCTGGCCCGTGGTTGTGGGGGTCTGCGGGCAGGGGGGATTATCAGAATCTGGAAGCCCCCTTTAACAAGGGGACCCCTAGATCCCGGCCCCCCCTGTGTGAAATGGTAAGGGGGTACAAAAGTACCCCTACCATTTCACTGAAAACTGCGATGCCGCAGTGAATTATGGGCCGTGACGCACCACTAGAATTTGGCACGAACGGCCCATATTTTTTGCAATTCGACGTACGGTCGAACATGCAATGTTCAAGTCAAACATGGGTTCAACTCGAACTCGAAGCTCATCCCTATTATCAATGAATCTGAAACAACAACATCTCAACATTATTATTAAAATATTAACCAGAAAAGCAAACCAATGGGGATGAGAGTATCTCATAAGACATTATTTGTGTTAAAATTAAATATAAAATATGCAATTACATTACCTAGTCTTTTACCTTGCTATTCTAATCTGTATACTGTGTTGTACAATAAACAGCACATTACATACCTACATTTTTTCACTCCATATCAACATATTCCACTCTGCTAATCACAGTATTTTCTTAATTAAACTTATGCCTTTGACAAGGACTTTTTGTGGAATTCCACCCTATTCAGTGAAAGGGCACTGATTCATCACTGGTGTTTATGCAGAGCTTACATATATACATACAGTCACATCAGTCCCTGGCCTCAAGGAACTTACAGTCAAATGTAACTTCCTCACATGCATTTTCAAAGACAGCACAGGGTGGATATACCCACGCACCCATGGCCACTTGGATAAAATTTACCCTGTATTAGGACTTTATTAAAAATTAACCATGTCCTGTGGTCTGATGAGACCAAGATAAATGTATTTGGTTCAGATTTTGTCAAGCGTGTGTGGTGGCAACAAGGTGAGGGGTACAAAGACAAGTGTGTCTTGCCTACAGTCAAGCATGGTGGCGGGAGTGTCGTGGTCTGGGGCTGCATGAGTGCTACTGGCACTGGGGAGCTACAGTTCATTGAGGGAACCATGAATGCCAACATGTACTGTGACATACTGAAGCTAAACATGATCCCCTCCCTTCAGAGACTGGGCTGCAGTATTCCAACATGATAACGATCCCAAACACACCTCCAAGTTGACCACTGCCTCGCTAAAGAAGCTGAGGGTAAAGGTGATGGACTGGCCAAGCATGTCTCCAGACTTAAACCCTATTGACCATCTGTGGGGCATCCTCAAATGGAAGCTGGAGGAGCGCAAGGTCTCTAACATCAACCAGCTCCGATCTTTTGATCCTATTAGTACCACAGTCAGGCAGCTAGACTATTTAGAGTTAGTGTTATGCGTCCTGCTCACAGTGTTCAGTTAAAGCTACAAGTTAGTTTAGTGTGACCTCTGCACAGTGTTCAGCTAAAGCTACAAGTTAGGGTAGTGCGTCCTCTTCACAGTGTTCAGCTAAAGCTACAAGTTAGTGTAGTGCGTCCTCCTCACAGTGTTCAGCTAAAACTACAAGTTACTGTAGTGCGACCTCTGCACAGTGTTCAGCCAAAGCTACAAGTCAGGGTAGTGCGTTCTCTTCACAGTGTTCAGCTAAAGCTACAAGTTAGTGTAGTGCGTCCTCCTCACAGTGTTCAGCTAAAGCTACAAGTTAGTGTAGTGCGTCCTCCTCACAGTGTTCAGCTAAAACTACAAGTTAGTTTAGTGCGACCTCTGCACAGTGTTCAGCTAAAGCTACAAGTTAGTGTAGTGCGTCTTCCTCACAGTGTTCAGCTAAAGCTACAAGTTAGTGTAGTGCGTCCTCTGAACAGTGTTCAGCTAAAACTACAAGTTAGTGCAGTGCGTCCTCCTCACAGTGTTCAGCTAAAGCTACAAGTTAGTTTAGTGTGACCTCTGCACAGTGTTCAGCTAAAGCTACAAGTTAGGGTAGTGTGTCCTCCTCACAGTGTTCAGCTAAAGCTACAAGTTAGTTTAGTGTGACCTCTGCACAGTGTTCAGCTAAAGCTACAAGTTAGTGTAGTGCATCCTCCTCACAGTGTTCAGCTAAAACTACAAGTTAGTGTAGTGCGACCTCTGCACAGTGTTCAGCTAAAGCTACAAGTTAGTGTAGTGCGTCCTCCTCACAGTGTTCAGCTAAAACTACAAGTTAGTGTAGTGCGACCTCTGCACAGTATTCAGCTAAAGCTACAAGTTAGTGTAGTGCGTCCTCTGAACAGTGTTCAGCTAAAACTACAAGTTAGTGTAGTACGACCTCTGCACAATGTTCAGCTAAAGCTACAAGTTAGTGTAGTGCGTCCTCTGAACAGTGTTCAGGTAAAACTACAAGTTAGTGTAGTGCGACCTCTGCACAATGTTCAGCTAAAGCTACAAGTTAGTGTAGTGCGTCCTCTGAACAGTGTTCAGCTAAAACTACAAGTTAGTGTAGTGCGACCTCTGCACAATGTTCAGCTAAAGCTACAAGTTAGTGTAGTGCGTCCTCTGAACAGTGTTCAGCTAAAGCTACAAGTTAGTGTAGTGCGTCCTCTGAACAGTGTTCAGCTAAAACTACAAGTTAGTGTAGTGTAAGCTCTGCACAGTGTTCAGCTAAAGCTACCTGTAGAAGGTTGGTGGTGTTTTCCTGATCCTATCACTACCGCAGGCAGCTAAATAAGCTACAAGTTAGTTTTTTGCGAGCTCTGCACAGTGTTCACCTAAAGCTACCTGTCGAAGGTTGGTGGTGTTTTCCTGATCCTATCACTACCGCAGGCAGCTAAATAAGCTACAAGTTAGTTTTTTGCGAGCTCTGCCCAATTTTTCAGACCCTGTTTAACAGGGGTGTGTAATTACAATTTTTGATGCAATACTTTGCAGCAGGGCTCGTTTCTGCGTTCAAACTAGAGTATCTGTGAGGGGTTGCAGTGTTGTGGCACCAGCACCAGTGCCTAAAGCCCAATTTTTCAGCCCCTGTTCAACAGGGGCATGTAATTACAATTCTTGATCTAATATTTCACAGCAGGGCCCGTTTCTGCACCCACCAAGAGCGAGTGAGGACTTACAGTGTTGTGGCACTAGCACCACCACCACCAAAGGCCCAATTTTTCTGCCCCTGTTCAACAGGGGCATGTAATTACAATTATTGATCTAATATTTCACAGCAGGGCCCTGTGAGGGGCCCAAATTTCTGCTGAGTATATAGGGCAGGCCCCTACTTTCAAACATCCAACTTACAAACGACTCCTACTTGCAAACGGAAGGAGACAAGGAAAGTGAGATGAAATCTACCCCTAGGAAGGGAAATTCTCTCCTGTAAGAGTTAATATGGGAAAACATTTCTCCTTTCCACTGATGCTTTAACACCAATCCTTGTTTCACAAAAAAACCCAAATTTTCAAAAAAAAATTTGTCATTGGGACAAAAAGTGAGGTGAAATCTTCTGAAGAGGAGCACAGACAGCAAAACAAATGTCACAGGGGTGATAACCCTTCCCTATGTTTTCCAAAAAGCTTAAAATAGATTTTTTGGCTGGAGCTAAACACATTAAAAATGTACCAGTTCAAAATTACAAACAGATTCTACTTAACAACAAACCTACAGTCCCTGTCTTGTTTGCACCGCCTGTATACTGCTGTTCAGAGTATATAGGGCCTGGTGACCTTTCCTTTTTTAATTTAGGTGTGGGGTTCCCCTTAATATCCATACAAGACCCAAAGGGCCTGGTAATGGACTGGGGGGTACCCATGCTGTTTGTCTAACTGATTTTCATCCATATTGCCAGGACCTGACATTACATTAAAGCCGCAAGCCATTTTAAATGACTTTTTTTCCTTTAGAAATTACATTTTGTGCAGGGACTGTTCTAAGCACGGAAAACATGCGCCACTTTACAGGCATACTATAGACACTCCCCAGGTACGATATTTAAAGGAATATTTCATTTTTTTTTTAAACTTTAAGCATCATTAAAATCACTGATCTCGAAAAAACAGCCGTTTTTAAAAGTTTTTTTTGCATTGATACATGTCCCCTGGGGCAGGACCGGGTCCCCAAACCCTTTTTAGGACAATACCATGCAATTTAGCCTTTAAAATGAGCACTTTTGATTTTGAACGTTCGAGTCCCATAGACGTCAATGGCATTCTAAAGTTCGTGCAAATTTTCGGTCCGTACGCAGGTTCTGGTGCTCGGGGGGTGTTCAGCTCATCCCTAATCACTGGCAAGAGTCTTTACAGCACTCAGACTAACCTCATGTAAAAGGTAAAAAAATTGGTCTTTTTATTTTGAAGCACAAGTCTGATCCTGAAGGATTTTAGCACAACAGTGGAACTGCATGCTTTCAGCTTTCATAATACAGTGATACTAACTAATATGTCTTTTTTTATGGCAGTTTTTATGGCAGTTTTTGGTGTTACAGTATATGTGACACCAGTGACTCCTCCAAGTACAAGTATGTATGTACGTGGATGCCAGTAATGAGGTGAGCTATCTCCCAGACTCAGGGGATGACACCAGGGAGTTACCAGACTCCATAGACGCTTTTCCCACTAATGGCCAACCTTTTAATAGATACAATGCTGAAGGAGATGCTGGTTTCACTGAGGGGCTCACTTCATTCGGATATGATTTCATGTATGCACAAGTTTAGCACTGAACTCCGGTCTGTATCAAACAAAGTGTCTCATGTGGAACACAAGATGGGGGAGTTTGCCACCACAATTAATGACCTGGTGGATGCTAATGAAGATAAAGAGGACAACATAGAAGGAATAAAAGCCAAAATGGCAGATATTAAGGAAAGATCCAGGAGGAATAATGTGAAAATAAGGGGGGTCCCGGAATCTGTCAAACAACATGACCTGAGGAACTATGTGTCCCAGCTCTTCGCCACAATTTTTCCTGATTTGTCAGCACTAGATTTCACAGTGGACAGGACTCACAGACTGCCTAAACCCTCCTTTCTATCGGATAATGTGCCACGAGATGTCTTCTTGAGATTACATTTCTACCACACGAAAGAGAGACTTATGTCAGCCGCAAGGCAAAAAGATCAGCTCCCATCACCATACTCCAACCTGCAATTCTATGCTGACTTATCCCAGTATACCCTACAAAATCACAGAAACTTGAAAACGAAAACCCTCAGAAATCATAAGCTCGGTTACAAATGGTTTCCCAACCAAATTGATTGTCACAAGGGAGGATAAAGAATACGTGATAGACTCTGTCGCCAAAGGAATAGCGATACTGAATACATTGGGGGATAATACCAGAACCCCAACCACACCCACATCAGGGTAATCCCACTACAAGATCTTAGCCTGAAAGGTGCACTGTCGATCGCAAAAATGCCCGCACTCACAATTGACCCTACAGTGGGCAAGAAGAATAACACCTAACCCGCTGGGGAGGGAAACACCTCAGATCTGAATAGGTCAAAGGACTTCCTATCCCCGAGCTACAACATGAGTGACTATAAGTCACACCCAACCTTTTTTTTTGTCACTTGGCGTTCAGCCGCAGTTATGTTGACTTTATGTTATTGCGTAATTTGTTTTTTGCCTTCTCAGTCAGAAATACCACTTCAATTCCAGAGAAATCACAAACATCATACAAACCAAGCCCAGATCTTATGAGACCTTTTGAGGATACGTTTCCACCTGGCCCACTTGGAGGGACTTCATCAACTGTAAGTGCTTTAAACTGCACACAAAACCACGTATCACCTACCACCTTTTACACATGGCTGTGAACTTCTTAACCATTAATTCTAAGGGACTCAACCACCCGGCTAAGTGCAGGTCTTTATGGAAAGAAGCATTACAACGGAGCTGCAACATCCTATGTACCCAAGTGACACCTTTTCCATCCACAGCACCGCCAAAATGCACCCACCCAAAATTCCCATTTATATACTATGCTAACGCGGAAACAAAGGCAAAGGGAGTGATGATAGCAATCAGGGACACAATTGCCTTTCAAATGCATAAAAGCATCATAGACCCTCAGGGTCGCTTCATTATACTGGTGTGTTACATTAACTCTGCTACTTTTATGGTGGTAAACTGTATGCACCTAATGTCAGACAAACCAAGTTTTTTCATAAACTAATGAAGAAGATACGCCTAAACCAACAAGGCACATTAGTAATTTGTGGGGACCTCAACATCACCCCTGACCCAACTCTAGACTCTACCTCTAATTCAAAACACTCTCCACCATATTTAGTACCTTTACTCCGGAAATATTAACTATTTGATGCTTGGAGGTGCCTAAATGCAAATGAGAGAGACTATTCTTTTTTTTCGCACTGTCATAAAACATATAGCAGGATAGACCTCTTCTTGGTCGACAAACAACTATTGTTCAAATGTAAATCTGTCAAAATTCATGGTATTACTTGGTCGGATCATGCCCCAGTGGAACTGTTGGAGGAGGGAATGTCCAATCATAAAAAAACATACATGTGGAGAGCTAACCTTCGCCTCTTCCAGCATGGTCCGACCAAGCTGTATGTTGAACAGCAGCTCAAAAAGCTCTCAATTAACCAAGAATTGGTCACTAGTTCATTTTCCCTATGGAATGCTCATAAAGCTTTCGCTAGAGGTATTTTAATACAACAAGGGGCGAGGGTCAGGAGAATGAGGCAGCAGCATACCGCGAAAATCATAAACCAAATTGATTTATTGGAAAAACAAAACATGAACAAAACATCTTCAACCCTAACAGACCAATTTACACACAGAGCTTAGATTACTGCTTAGATTACTGCTTAGATTACTGCTCCTGGAGGACTTTGAAAAAGCCTCCAGGAAATTAAAACTGGCATACTACACATGTGGCAATAGAGCAGGAAAATTACTAGCCCAACAATTAAGAGGACACAGATACAAAACGCACATTCAACATATCATTCATCCAAAGACGCAAATGAAACACCAACACCCTCAAGACATAGCTGATGCCTTTAGTCAGCTCTTTTTACAACCTTAAGGATGACACTACTATACCTCAACCAACTCCAGACACTATAGAAACATTTCTACAAACAGTTAATCTACCAAAACTGATCGCAGATCAACTTCACATACTAAACTCCCCAATCACGGAAACAGAAGTAAGGCAAATCATACACTCTATGCCACTCAATAAGTCTCCAGGCCCGGACGGCTTTACTGGGGAATATTACAAAACCTTTATAGAAATTTAACCCTGCATTTGGTGGATACATTTGGCTCTGCTGCTGCCTCTTCATCCTTCACCCCGAGATGCTAAAGGCAACTATTATTGCGTTACCCAAACCAGATAAAGCTCCAGTCTCTCCGAAAAAATTTTAGGCCTATATCTTTATTGAATAATGATGTCAAAATGTATGCAAAACTGCTAGCTACTAGACTGATAGATATCTTACCTTCCATAATGGATTCACCAAGGGGAGACAGACGTCTGGTAAACGTAATACATATAGCTAATAAACACAAAACGCCTTCTTTGCTCCTTGCGCTGGATGCAGAGAAGGCGTTTGACAGAATACACTGGCAAATATCTGGCACAGGTACTGCAGAAATTTGGTTTTGAGGGCCCCATATACTCGGCCATTATAGCCCTTTATTCCCAGCCCTCAGCTCAAGTATACATTTCAGGTGCACTTTCTACTCCATTTACAATTAGCAACGGGACTAGGCAGGGGTGCCCCTTATCCCCTTTGATATTCAACCTTTTAATGGAACCATTAGCTTCCCATTTATGATCAAACCAAGATATCACTGGTATACATATAGGCTCAAGACAACACATAATTAGTCTGTTTGCAGACGACATAATACTGTTGCTCACAAAAGTTGACACCTCATTGATCATGGTTCACAAAGCACTACAAACATTCAATAGAGTGTCGAACTACAAAGTGAACAAGACCAAATGGTATATCCTAAATTTTGGAATTTTTTTATTTATTTTTTTTCTTAATAGGCAGTGTATTTATATATACATGGGTTGGGGTGGGGGTTGGTTGAGTATGCGTATATATATGTGTATAGATATATATATACATATATAAGGATATACATGCTTCACATATATTCTATGCTTTTTTTTTTGGGTCTTTCCCTTGTATTAAATTTGTATCAATTGTATCAATTTCTATTATTTTTTTTTTTATTTTTTTTTTTTTTGTTTCTTCTTTTTTAACCACATCAGAGAATAGAGTCTTGGAAGCTTATTCAGCTTGACGCTCATTTACAGACCTCTTAAATTCACATCATTGTGGCAAAGTTTTCTTATCAATGCTCTCCCCCCCTCCCCCTCCCTTCCCCTCTACATATTTCCTGAGCTTTGAGCTGGGATTACACAGGATCATAAATTAGACATTAGTTCACTACCAATTGATATAGGAACGTATATGGTGGTGTTCCGCGCTTAGGACGGGCTTGTGACTGAACTGCAGCCCCCCAGATAAAGAAAGCCCCAAAGGTGCGATCCAATAGTTGTAAAATCTGAATTAGGGGATTGGCGCTGTTCACTAGTATGAAATAAATGAATCCAATATAAACAAACTGCTACTACAAGGAAAGCATTTTACCCCAACTATAAATGAATGAAAAGTGTAACACGGTGTAAATGCTGTTAGAAAAATAAAAATAAGTGCTAGGAATGGTCACAAAAATGTGCAGACTACCCAAGGTAAAAAAAGGAATATAATACATAAAAAATATAAAAAATGGAACTCCAAACAATGAGTGATCGATCAAGTGTGTATAGAAAGTGGTTGTCAGAGTCCACTGAAAATGAATGATGTGTATGCAAAAAATGCGATAAAAAATATATAAAATATATAAGTGAGTGATACCTAAAAGTGGGGACAAACACACTGTTGCCCACTATAAATAAGTGTGTATACTGGTGTAGCTAAATATTGAAAAAATATGGTTTGGAAAAAATGTGTTGAAAAAAATGAAAAAACACAAAACAAAAAATATAAAAATAAAAAAGAAAACATGGGAAAAAAAAGCAAAGTCCAGGTAACCACAAAATTGTTATCAAAAAGCAGCACAAAAACAACAAGTGCCGTGAATATTAGTTCTGTCGTTCAGTAAAACAGTTCTAGTGCAACAGGCTAGTGCATCTTCAGAGGTTACAGGTAAGTCCGTCCCAGTAGTTGTATACTGTCCAGTGTGGATTCCCCTCTAGTGCCCCCACTCACCAGAGCATGTAGATCCAAATCTGATGATCCAATCGGTCGGTGTCCCTCTCACCACCTTTTATCACTTGTGTCACCAGATCGTTCTCAAAGGACATCCATCCGGACCAGTTACCATGTGCAGGGAGAAGAGAAGAGCCTCATAGTGTAATTCCGAAAGTAAATTTATTAAGCTCAAGCTCACAACAGGAATAAATAAAATCCAAAGATTAAAAACAAATAGAAACAAATGGCACTCTGCCGGCTGACTCCACGTGAGAAGCCGCAGACAGAGCAGTGTGAGCGGCGTGCGTTCCACAGCTGTCTGCCGATGCCGGAAGTGAAGGACAAAAACGAAAGGATAAAAAGACGTATGCGTACCAAGAGACCACGCCTTACGCGTTTCGTCATCAAGACGTCATCTGAGGCGCCTCAGATGACGTCTTGATGACGAAACGCGTAAGTGGTGGTCTCTTGGTACGCATACGTCTTTTTATCCTTTCGTTTTTGTCCTTCACTTCCGGCATCGGCAGACGGCTGTGGAACGCACGCCGCTCACACTGCTCTGTCTGCGGCTTCTCACGTGGAGTCAGCCGGCAGAGTGCCATTTGTTTCTATTTGTTTTTAATCTTTGGGTTTTATTTATTCCTGTTGTGAGCTTGAGCTTAATAAATTTACTTTCCGAATTACACTATGAGGCTCTTCTCTTCTCCCTGCACATGGTAACTGGTCCGGATGGATGTCCTTTGAGAACGATCTGGTGACACAAGTGATAAAAGGTGGTGAGAGGGACACCGACCGATTGGATCATCAGATTTGGATCTACATGCTCATTACCCCTGCAGGGGTTGGGCGCTCTGGTGAGTGGCGGGCACTAGAGGGGACTCCACACTGGACAGTATACAACTAATGGGACGGACTTACCTGTAACCTCTGAAGATGCACTAGCCTGTTGCACTAGAACTGTTTTACTGAACGACAGAACTAATATTCACGGCACTTGTTGTTTTTGTGCTGCTTTTTGATAACAATTTTGTGGTTACCTGGACTTTGCTTTTTTTCCCATGTTTTCTTTTTTCTTTTTATATTTTTTGTTTTGTGTTTTTTCATTTTTTTCAACACATTTTTTCCAAACCATATTTTTTCAATATTTAGCTACACCAGTATACACACTTATTTATAGTGGGCAACAGTGTGTTTGTCCCCACTTTTAGGTATCACTCACTTATATATTTTATATATTTTTTATCGCATTTTTTTGCATACACATCATTCATTTTCAGTGGACTCTGACAACCACTTTCTATACACACTTGATCGATCACTCATTGTTTGGAGTTCCATTTTTTATATTTTTTATGTATTATATTCCTTTTTTTACCTTGGGTAGTCTGCACATTTTTGTGACCATTCCTAGCACTTATTTTTATTTTTCTAACAGCATTTACACCGTGTTACACTTTTCATTCATTTATAGTTGGGGTAAAATGCTTTCCTTGTAGTAGCAGTTTGTTTATATTTGATTCATTTATTTCATACTAGTGAACAGCGCCAATCCCCTAATTCAGATTTTACACCAATTGATATAGACCTATAGAGTCGCGATGTGGGTACCGGATAATAAGTCCAGGGTCAATAATAACAGAGACTAAGGGGCTTCCCACACCCGCTCCTCCGACCAATTTCAATAATATCCAGTTTAATACATACATACATATATATATATACACACATATATATACACATACACATACACATATACATATATACATATATATATACACACACATACACATATACTCAATTCCATCACTCTTTCCCCTTGCCCTCTCATTCCTCCCGCCCAACATCCCACTCCCCTATATAGAGTATTCAGGGTTAGGCTTTCAACCCATTTAGTTAAACACAACTTCTATTAACTATTATTTGTCAGAAAGAGACAAGCACCCATCAAGTTATGTACTGGTAGACCAGATCCCTGGCTGCCTAGGGCTTTTATTATTAAATCCCACTCTGTTATATTCTTCACTTCCTATTAAGAGCCTCCTACCTTCTCCAGCCATGGTCTCCACATTTTATCAAACTCCTTAAGATTGCCTCTCTTAATATACTCTGTTTTTTCCTTACAGAGGGTTTCCTTTAATATAACAATCCAATCTCTTACTGTGGGGGGTTCCTTTGATTGCCATCTTAATGCGATTGTTTTCCTTGCTTGGAATAGACCTCTTAGAATTGCCAGTGTAGTACTCTTCCTCTCCCCCTGTATCTGTCTATACCCCAAGATGCATTCTTTAGCCTCTTTCTCCAGTACGATCCCAAATACATCTCTCAAACTATCAATCACCCCCTCCCAGTAGCGAAACAACTTGGGACATCTCCACATCATGTGAATGAGGTCCCCCGCCCCCCGGCATCTAGGACATCTATCATCAGATCTTCTTCCAAACTTAAAGAGACGTTTAGGTATATAATAAGCTCTGTTTAACAACATCAAGTGTGATATCTTCTGTGGGGGGGAGACTGATATCAATGATCCCATCTCTAAGATTCTTTTCCACTGAGCCTGTTTATAACCCCCATGTCCTCTTCCCACCTGACTTTTACATCATTGAGTAGGTCTTCACTATTGGCTTCTTTACTCAGTTGATTATAAATCTTGGATATTAACCCCTTAGTCGGGGCTACCTGCGATATACTATGAAGCAGGGGCATTTCATTCTATACTAAACTATAGTTCCTAAATTGAACTTTAAGAGCGTGTTCTAGCTGAAGGTACGTATAAAAGGAGCCCGGCGACAGGTTGAATTCACTTTCCAACACTGAAAATTTCTTCAGAGTATTACCACTATACAATTGTCTCAACTTTTTAATACCTCGATCTTCCCATTCTCTTACTTTTCCTATCTTATGGATTTCCTGCAAATTTCGATTATGCCAAATGGGAGTATATTCATTACACCCCTTGTATCTCATCTGGTTCTTGACAGTTTTCCATACTTTAGTTAACATTATAATTGTTGGATAGGTGTCGTGAAATGAGTTTGCTTCTAGGGCTTCTATTAATGTATTATGTGAGGCGCCCATTAGTACGATTCTACCATTTGGGGTACCCCCTTCAGGGGCTCCGCACCCCAATAACTGCTGCAGTTGGGAAGATAAAAAATACCGCTGAGGATGAGGGAGAGCATAACCACCCTCCTGTAGCGGGAGTTGAAGTACCCGTAGACGTATTCTGGCTTGTTTCCCTTTCCATATCAGTTCCCTGAACAGGCTCTCGATTTTGTTGAACCATTTCTTGCATATCCACACAGGAGAATTATGTAAAACATACAGCAATTGTGGCAGCCAAATCATTTTTATCAAACTGCATCTTCCTGCTACTGATAAAGGAAAACGTTTCCATATCCCTATCTTTTGTTTGAATTTCGACAAGAGTGGGAGAAGATTTTTACTAATGTATTGGTTAGGATCCCTAGTTATGACGATTCCCAGGTATTTCAATGCGTCCACTATTACCAACTGGTGCATTTCTTGCACTGTTGTCAAATCGATGGAGTCTATGGGTAATAACTCGGACTTTTCCCAATTTATCTCGAGTCCTGAAAAGCTGCCGAACAACTCCACCATTCTCATTGCCATTAACAGTGACTTGCTTGTATCCCCCCAAAAAAGCAAGATATCGTCCGCGTACAGCGCGATTTTATCCTCACCCGTCCCTCTCTGGAAGCCAACTATCTCAGAACTGGCTCTTATAGAAATAGCCAGGGGTTCCATCACCAAGGCAAAGAGCAGGGGGGATAGTGGACACCCCTGTCTGATACCCCTCTCTAGTTCAAACCAATCTGATAGATCGTTATTAACTTTTAGTCTTGCCTTGGGTCTATCAAAAAGCATTTTAATCCATGCAAAAAAAACGGGGCCAAAGCCAAATTTCTCCAACACTCTCCAGATGTAAACCCATTCCACACTATCAAATGCTTTAGTCACGTCTAACGTCAATATCGCTCTTGAGCCTTCATTATCCGTTGGGGACTGTAAGTTTAAGAAGGCCCTTCTAATATTCGAGCTTGTGGATCTGTTGGCAATAAAACCCGCTTGGTCTATATGGACCAGCTTAGAGATAACGTTATTTAGTCTAGATGCCAAAACCTTAGCTAAGATCTTGGCATCAGAGCACAAAAGAGATATTGGCCTATAGGCGGACACATCAAGGGGATCCTTCCCCTCTTTCTGAATTACAATGATAGTTGCCTCCAACATTGATGCTGGCAAGTGGCCCCCCCTAGACGCCCCTCCCAGGGCTTTTAGTTGCTCTGGAATTAATACTTCTCCATACTCTTTATAGGCCTCAATTGGGAGGCCATCAGGACCAGGGGATTTTTGATTTGCCATACTGGCTATTGCTTGCTGGAGTTCTACAAGTGTAATTGGCTCTTCCAATAAGTCCCTTTCAGCTTGCGAGATGGTCGGTATTGCCAGGCCCTCCAAAAACTTCTCCATCACCCCGTCTATACCTTTTTTCTGAGTGGAATAAAGATTTCTATAGTAGTCCCTGAATACTTGCACTATCTTTGAAGTCTCTGCTAATATATCTCCACTTGGGGACCTAACAGCAAGAACAGTCGACGTGGCAGTATTGGACTTTACCAACTGTGCCAGCAGCTTTCCCACTCTTTCTCCCTCAACCCAAGAGACCTGTCGCTGTAGGAGGCACCTGGTCTCCGCTTTCTGCATGACAACTACCTTGTAGTATGCTGTTTGTCTAGCCATGTTTTTTCCCTCAGGAGTCGGATCCATTATATAATTGCCTTCTGCCTCAACCACCTCTTTCTGAATTTTTTCTTCCCCGTTCGTAGGCTCTTTATTAAATTTGGCTACCTGCTGAATTAATACCCCCCTAAGGAAGGCCTTCAGGGCGTCCCACAGCACTATAGGTGGTACTGTACCCTCGTTGATTACTATGAAATCTCTCAATTTAGGGAGAACCCCAGTTGTTTCTTTGATTAATTCGAACCAGTACGGGTTAATTTTCCACTCCTTCCGGAATTTGTTCCCTCCTAATTTGAATGTCACCACAACGGGAGAGTGATCTGATATACCTCTTGGGAAATATGAAATTCTATCAGTGATCTGTAATGCACTATTATTTCCCAGAACCAGGGCTATTCTAGATAGCACGGAGTGCGAGGCAGAATAGCATGAATATTGCAAGGCTTCCGGGTTCCTCACCCTCCACAGGTCTACTAGCCCCACTTCATCCAGGAATTGCCGCAGGCGGCTCTTCACATTAGGGTCAATTAGAGGCCGTACGGGAAATCTATCCAGCCTTCTATCCAGTATCTCATTGAAATCACCCACTACTATGACCGGCACCCCTTCTTTATCTAGCAGGAATTCGTTCAATCTAAACATTACATCCAAATTAAAGGGAGGAGGAATATATATATTTGCCACTACGTATATACTACTATCAATTGAACAATGAAGAAAAATATAACGCCCCAATTCATCAATACAGGACTGCCTGCAGGAAAAGTTCACCCCTGTTTTCACCATAATGCTCACCCCCCTACTATAGGAGGAGTGAACTGCGTGGAATTGACAGTGATGTTTCTTTGACTTTAATTGGTGAAGTGAATTTTTAGTTAAATGAGTTTCCTGCAGGCAGATCAGTTCCGCGCCACAACTCTCCATTGTGGACAGAACTGCCATCTTCTTGCACGGAGTGCCTAATCCCCTGACATTCCAGGATCCTATTTTTAACATTTTAGCCTGCATCTAAATACCAGAGGAAGACAGGTACTAATCTAAAAGGTATGTCCAAGAAAAAAAAAAAAATGACCAAATTCATTAAGAATATAATACCTTAACACCCCTCTACAATGCAATATTTTGACACGTGAATTCCAATCACTTCTCCTGCTAAAGACCATAGTGACTTTAAATAATGTGGGCAACTCAATACCACTCTTCTATATAATATTTTAAATTGGGCAATCCCTGGCCCCTCCATTCCAAAATCAAAATTAATTTTTAGTAGTGTGACCAACATAACCAGTGTAGGTTTCAAATATTTTCCTATAATTCTGAGTTTGTGTATACACCTAGATCCACCAACGTTGATCCTCTTCAGTGTTCTAATATTCCTACCTGTAAGTGCTTTTAAACCAACCTTCCCTATTATCAGTGGCTCTGCAATACTTATAGTGTATCCCTCCTCCCCACTCCCATCCCAAATCCCCTCACTTAACCGAGAAACCCTCCCAACCACCCTCCCACCCTCCCTCCACCCCTCCACCCTCCCCTCCCGCCGCCTAACCAGGTAAACCCCTAGGGTTTTTAAAGTGACCAGATTCCATCCTACCAGTTCCACACATTTACGCACATACCTCATTTCCACTCACCTCACCTCATACAACCGCTGTGCTTTACTACCCCTTCCCACCTCCCCCTCTCCTAAACAAAATATCTAAAATTTTTCCTTGTTTTCCTCTAGCCATTTCTCCACCTCAGCTGGGGAGTCAAAAATCTGAGTCCCCCCCAAAGCTGTTACGCGTAGCCTTGCAGGGTAAAGGAGGGCATATGTTAACTTATATTTTTGTAGAATGCGTTTGGGCTGTATGAACTCCGCTCTGCGTCTCTGCAGTTCTGGTGAAAAGTCAGAATAAAACGATATTTTAACACCGTTAAAAAAGACATTTCCCGCTTCTCTTGTTTTTTGCAGCAACCTCACTTTGTCCTTATAATTAAGAAACTTCATTATTAGTGGTCTAGGATATCCTCCTGCTGGCGGGGCCCTAAAAGGAACTCTGTGTGCTCTTACAATTGAAAACATTAATGAGAAAGATTCTCTTCCAAAAAGCTCAACTAGCCACTTTTCCAAAAACTCTGTGGGGCTAGGATCCTCACTTTTTTCAGGCAAGCCCACCAGCCTCACATTGTCCCTTCGGCTCCTATTCTCCATTTCCTCCATTTTGGAAGCCTGCATGGCTATCTGTTCCTTTATCTTTTTCATATCCTTTAAAAGTGGGGAAATATCATCTTCTAGCTGACTGACCCTTCCTTCCAGGACCGTAGTTCTTTCTGCTGTTTTCTGTAAGTCCTATCTAACCAACAACAGATCCTCCTTTACTCCCTTCATCTGTTCACAGAGCTCTTTAAGTGAGTTGCTGCACACATTCACTGCTAGAAATACGTCCGTTATGGTTGGCTCTTTCACTGGGGGTAATATCGGCATGGTTGGATCAATTATTGCGTCTACCGCCGCATTTTGATCGTTAGGCCCCTGCCCCTTGTTACTATGTATTTTAGATGGCACAGCTGGCAGTGTAGCAGTAGATGGCTGGGTCAAGACCTGAGTCTGGCCCTGACTTCTTCTGTCCAATGCGCCCCCTTGTTGTGATTTAGTCTGCGACCCTTTCTTTGGTGGGGTCGAGGTGGGAGCATGCGCAAATTGCTCCAATTTTGCTGCTGCTGCTGCCGCAAATGTTTGTTGTGTACCTTTGTCCTTGGCTGAGCGTAAGTTCTGCATCCTATGTACTTTAACAAGAACCTTTACAGTTACACCTTAATAGCACCTTAATAGCAGTATTTCAGGGAAATTAATTGAGGGGGGTTAAAATATCTCCCCAGTTGTCACCTGATGCGGCTCAAGGGCAGCCTTAAAATATTTATTAGGATGCAGCTTATACCTTTATGCCCTTAAAAAAAAGACAGCAGCATAGGCAGGATTAAATAAATGGGCAGCTTGAGCAGCTTGAACAATAAGCCTTCAACCTAAGAGCCTGTGTTTAAAAAGCCCAGTAATAATATTCTGCAAAAAAAAAAAAAAAGGAGGATCTACTCAGCAGCAGTATGTATCTCTCAACAGTCCCAACAGTCCCAGCAATACAAGTCCCAAACTACAAAAAACTACAAAACAACCCAATACTTATCCTTCCTGGATAGTCCTGGATTGACTGCAGCTCTCTACCCAATAGGAAGTAGATGAGTGAAGGACTCAGTCAGCAGCCAGCAGCCTGTACTTGTCTCTCTCCTGTCGCTTCCCAGGTGTCTCTCAGCAGCGTGTGTTGTGTGTCGTCACTCCCAGCTGCCCCTCAGACCCCCCCATGGCTCTCTTCACTCTCTCAGCTGACCAGGAAGGAGAGAGGGTGTGTGAGGATGCACCGAGCGGAATGGATGGATCCAGGAGAAGAAAAAAAAAAAAAAAAAACAGGGAGAGCAAACTCTGTCCGCCGGCTCAACACTCCTCACTCCACCCCCCGCACAACACAGCACAGTTCAGCTCAGCTCGGCTCAATCTCCTCCATGGCAGGCAGGCTTATAATGCTCTTTAGACATCTCTAGGCATCAGGCTCGTGAAGGGAGCAATTGGTAGGTGAGGGAGAGGTGCGCACAGCGTTCGCCTTCTCACACCATGCCGCTACTCAGCACATACACCTGTGCATCCGGTCACACCCCCCCCCCCCGGCCCTCTCTGCTCTGTCTACACAAATCAGTGGCAATAGGTAAATAAAAAATTCCCCTCCCCTCCCTCCTTTCCCTCTTCCCCTCTTTTCCCCTCTCCCCTTCCTAGACCTTTTTTTACTGTTGGCCATGGCCGACAAGCAACCACCTTTTTTTTACCCCATAGGTATTGGAAAAGCTGCTTCAATTGATGCTCGGAGCTGTTTGTTTTTTTTTTCTCTGTTTTATTTATTTTTTTATTTATCTATTTATTTTTTTCCCACCGATTTCTGAACCAGATTTTCCATACCTAGGTGCTGTGCTACAGCACCAAGCGGTTACTAACAAACTGTTGCTAACTAAATTTTTTAGGGTTTCCTTTTTTGTTTTTTGGGGTAAAAGCCTGATCTGGCTACTCTCCAAATTTTGGAAGACGCCACCAGATGAGGGCAGGATAGATACCCTTCTGTCATCTTGGGTATTGCTTATTGGTGTTGTATATGTATATGTTTTTGTTTGGAATGGTTGGTTATGCATTGGTTATGCTATTACCAGGTATAGACTCCCTGGATTGGTGCTGCCCCTGAAATGTACATTAGGGTGTACACCTAGATTAAATTTGTTTTCTACTTCTCCTTCTTTCATTTATAATTTGACATATAATGACGACACGTGATGTCTCCGTTTATATTATATTATCCTGGAATGTTCGGGGACTTAATTCTAAATTTAAGAGGGTGATACTTTTTGATACCTTTAATTACATTCTCCACATATGGTGCTTTTACAGGAGACGCATCTCAGGGGCAGCAAGTGTTTGGCATTAAAAAAGCCATGGATTCAGCAAGCCTTTCATTCTTCTTATTCTACATATGCAAGAGGAGTATCGATATTAATCAGTAAATCTCTTCCATGTATAATGGAACAAATGGCAAATATGTAATAATAGTATTTACAGTGTGGGGTACGCGATTTATAGTAGTAGGGGTGTATATTCTCCCTCCTTTTTCTTTGTCCACCCTATACTCAATCCTGGAGAAAGTAATTTCGTATTATCCGGCAAAGCTGTTGTTGATGGGTGATTTCAATACCATTATGGCCCCTGACCTGGACAGACCTGTTCCCCCAAAACAATTTTCTACAGATTTACTTACCTAGGCTCAAGTAATGGGCGTAACTGAGGTTTGGAGGTGGAAACATCCTGAGACTAGAGCCTATTCTTGTTTTTCTGCCACATATAAAACCTCTTCTCGTATCGACCTCGCCTTTGCTAATCCGACTATGCTGTCTGATGTATTAGATGTATCATATCTACCCAGTGGACTCTCAGATCACTCGCCATTACTTCTTAAAATTCATACCCCATCCTATAGAACTGCAGCCCTACGGCGCTTGGGGACCCACTGGCTTTCTCATGTAGACCTGACGTCCAATATCTCACCACGATTGGCGGAATATTGGGAGTTTAATGAGGGATCCTCCTCTGTTGCAATGATATGGGACACCTTCAAGGCCTTTTCCAAGGGACAATATATCTCCTCTATTGCTGGGATTCGCAGGGAACAGGCAGCCATTGCAATAGTGCTACAGCAAGCTGTGCAACGTCAGTCTGATATTTATACTACTGACCCTACTAATACCCATTTTGACCTCCTGAATTCTGCAAAATGTAAGCTACATCTCCATCTCACAGAGATCACCAGATTAGATCTACATTGGAATAAACAAATGTTCTTTGAACAGGGGGACCGTAATGGTCGTCTTCTAGCGATGTTGGCACAGCCGAATTATCCGCCAACAGTTATTGCCAATGTGGTGTCTGCCTCAGTTGCCATCAGTTTCTTTATTACCAGATATACTAGAGGTCTTTCACCAATATTATAGTTTTCTTTATACATCTGTGTTGCCTTCTGACTTTCAGCCCAAGGATTTGGCATCCTGGCTAGACCCATTGGCATTAGGCTGGCTTTCAGATAAAGAAAGAGAATCTCTGGTGGGGCCAATAACCCCGGAAGAGGTACTGAGAGCAATCAAATCATTTCTGCGGGGGAAGTCTCAGGGTCCGGATGGCCTCCCCATAGAGTTTTATAAGACACATAGCTCCCAAGCTAGCACAACTTTATTCTCAATGCCAGACAGATGGAGCCCTTCCAACTTCTATGAGCCATGCCCATGTTATACTAATTCATAAAGATCTAAAAGATCCTTCATTGTGTGCCTCCTATAGGCCAATTGCCCTACTTAATACAGAATTTAAAATTTTGACTAAATTACTTACCATCAGGCTACAGCCACTATTACCATCTGTTGTAGATATTGATCAAACTGGCTTCATGGCCAACAGGTCAACTGATGTAAATTTGAGATGTTTGTTCACTAATATACATGCAAAGCATTTGAATGAAGGTACTAGGGTGGTGGCCTCCTTAGATATTGAGAAGGCCTTCGATACTATCGAATGGCCTTTTCTTTGGGAGGTCCTTAGAAGGATGGGGTTCCCCCTGATCTTTATTAAATGGATACAGATAACTTATCAGAACCCCACCCCTGCTGTTAAGTTGGGAGGTAGCTTATCACCATCTTTTTCTCTGTCAAGGGGTACTCGACAGGGCTGCCCCCTCTCTCCAGCCCTGTTCGCCATAGCGATGGAACCGCTGGCGGAGGCTCTCCATACTTCCCTTCATGTTAAGGGATTGCGTGTTGGCTGGCTGGAGGAAAGGGTCGCCTTGTATGCGGATCACCCACTCCTCTTTCTTAATGACGCAGGACCATCACTTAAGGGGGCCCTACAGGTCCTCAATTCTTTCTCCGCAGTCACAGGGCTTAAAGTAAACTGGGAAAAGTCACTTCTATTTCCTATAGACTTTGCAGCTCGTGCTACTGCCGATACGGATACCCCCTAGGATGGGTGGAGCATTTTAAATATCTAGGGGTGGTGGTTTCTAGACAGGTTTCAGACTATATATCCCTAAATTTAACACCTGTGATCCAGGAGACTCAACAACGGCTGAAGGCATGGGAGTCATTACCCCTTTCATTGTTAGGACGCATAAATTTAATAAAAATGAATGTATTACCTAAATTCACATATTTATTTCGACACTCTCCCCAGTGGATCCCTAAATCTTTTTTTGCAAGGCTACATCGTATTTTCTCAGCATTTATATGGAGATCAAAGCCCCCTAGGTATACATGGGCGACATTGGTACGCCCGACCTCCCAAGGTGGCCTGGCATGTCCAGATTTCCATAAATATTACTTGGCTTCTCAGCTAGTAACTACGGCCTGGTGGCTTAACCCAGATACCTCAAATTCCGCTACTCAGGTAGAAGCAGCAGTGCTGGGATCCCTAGAGGTGCTGAAATTTTTGATCTTTCGGGGCCCTCGTGCTCCATATTCATTGACACCATCTATGCTTACCACGCTACATGTATGGGGAGAGGGCCTCAAAATTGAATGATATCCTCTACAGGCAATATCACCTAATGCCCCCCTCTGGTTAAATACCACTCTGGAGCATTTGTATTCACTACCCGACCCCTATGCTTGGACTAATTTTAATATAAAAACAGTAACACAGATCATTTTGGATAAATCTTTGATTTCTTTTTCCCAACTAATCTCCGACTTCAATAACCCTCAGTCGTATTCTTTTCGTTTCCTTCAACTCTCCCATGCCTTCAGCTGTCAATTCTCTGGCTCTCCTCTACAACTAGTCCAATCTGCCTTAGAGAAGCTTCTTAGGTTGGATTGCACAAAGAATGCTGCATCTAAATTGTATCTTCACTTAACAACTGCCTCTCTCCCTGATTTAGAGAAATTAAGATCAAAATGGTCTAAGGATATCCATGAACTTAATGAGGATGATTGGGATAATATATGGGACTCTCCCTTCAACTTTCTCGTCTCCTTGAGAGACAGACTTATTCAGTTTAAGTCCACAGGGCATATTAAACCCCCCATATATTAAATACAATTAATTCAGACTCTGCTCCTGGTTGTTGGCGATGTGGGGAGATTCCTGGAGACTTTACCCATATATTCTGGACTTGTCCAGCTATCGTAAGGTATTGGGAAGAAATACTAGCTTTTATATTCAAAATAACATATATCCCACTGCAACGATCAATGCCAATATGTATTCTAGGTCTGATAGTTAGTAGTTAGTAAGGTTGAATAAAGACACCAGTCCATCCAGCTCAACCAGAGTGAGTGTGGGTCTACAACCCTGACCCTTGTCCCTAACCCTGAACATCGCACACTCACATCAATCCCTACCCTCAATCCAAGGTCCCCATTCATATACTAGGGCCAATTTTGGACAGAAGCCAATTAACCTACCAGCATGTCTTTGGAGTGTGGGAGGAAACCGGAGTACCCGGAGGAAACCCACGCAGGCACAGGGAGAACATGCAAACTCCAGGCAGGTAGTGTCGTGGTTGGGATTCGAACCAGCGACCCTTTTTTACTGCTAGGCGAGAGTGCTAACCACTGCACCACTGTGTCGCCCTAGACAATAGAGCAATTTATCCCTAGGACAGCAGGGCATACTTTGGTGGGGCTGCTTTTGTTCTATGCTCGTAAAGCTATAGCTCTCAGCTGGAAGAAAACCACCCCCCAATCGCTGACTTTGTGGAAACAACTCATTAATAATAGCTTACCATTATACAAAGAAACATATATAAATAGGGGTTATCTCCACAAATATGAAAAGGTCTGGTCCAAATGGCTCATGGACCCCTCTACAGCCTCAATAGCCTCCTAGAGGAATATGACTCTTTGTAATCTCTCCATTGGTTATTGGGCTCTAGGTGTACATATGTAACATGGGATAACACCTTTCTTTAAAATTAAACTGGCATAGGAACCAGGTATGACCAATGTATGTATGTATGTATGTATGTATGCAGGGGTTTTTTTTGTGTGTTTTGTTCTTTATGTATATAGTTTCTTTAATTGCTGCAAGTATTCATTTTTGTTTGTTGTCTGTTTTTTTGAAAAAAAAAAAATTGGAATCCCAGAACAAACCAAACAAAGCTTAGAACAACAATTCCCTTACATATGGAAGGCAGAAGGGATAAAATACCTAGGTATCTTACTAACCCCTAAAACAGAAGACATACTAGCGGCCAATTATACCCCATTTCTGAAATCCCTAGAAGACAAACTAAAGGCACTAGCTAGAAATGAATTATCATGGCTAGGTAGACTGGCAGCTTTCAAGATGCAACCCCCCAAAACAATAATTAGCTGTCTAATTACAAACCGCACTCCTATTGAAGTACAAGTGCAAAATCACTCTATACAAAAATGACATATTGTGAATAAAAAACGTGAAAATTGTGAAATAATATCTGCCAACTGAATGCTAAATCATCATAGTGAAAATATAAAAATGAAAATTAATCAAAATAATCGGATGTGGAAAATTAAAGGAGAAAGTCCACCATTAATATCCAATGTGTACGACAAATATGTATCAAATAGTGTTCAAAAAATATGAAGAACAGAGCTTCTGGGTGGAGCTACTAGGCAAATCTTTCTTGGGTACAGCGAAGCATCAAATAGCAGTAATCAATCGCCATCACCCGCCACACAGCCTACTCACCAGACGGAAGTGACTCCCATAACAGGAGTCAAGCACGCTTTGGGGACAACCAACAGGGCTTCTCCCGATCATGACTAGGTGCAGATGCTGGAACTCAGGTGCTGGAACTCAGGTATCTTGATCGGCCCTAAGGCTACTTGGATGCATGCGACTGGACTTTCCAGGGTAGGTCACAGAGAGCGTGGATGTTTAAAAATGTGGAAAAATGAATAAAAAGCTCCCATGGTGAAGTAAGCCAAAATATTTAATAGGCTAAAAAACGGCTTAAAACCACATTCCCCACATAAGGGTACATGCGGGCAAAAAACAAACAGAAAAGCAGGAAAATCAAGTAGCGGAAATGGCGTGTCACGTTCGTTTATGTCCGACCGGTTTCGGTAGTCGTTCTGACGTCATCAGGGATCGTACGAACGGGCACACCACCTCCTTAAATACACATCACCATTAAAGGCATCCAATCCAGTGACATCTCATCTAATGAAGAATTAGACCAAAATTGATTGACTGCCATCTTGTGGCCAAAAAGCAAAATGCAACAAAGAATATATACAAAGAGAATATTATGAATTTACCACGACATACAAACTGCCATCTTGTGTAAAGATGTCAAATTGCACAATCAAGTCAAATGTCATTGATTAAAGTTAAAATAAATCAAAAAAATATAAATAAATAAAAAAAATTATAAATAAATTAAAAAAAATGTATTTAAAAATTTATAATAAAAAATGTATAATAAAAAGAATGCAAAGAGATGAAACCGAAACGGACAGCCCCTTCACAATCTGAAAGGACAGAAAACCAAATATTCAGTAGTTGGACAGATAGCAGTTTAAATCAGTATCAACATTGATACCTGCCGGGGTAAGTGTGTCCAATCGGTAGATCCATTCCGTTTCGTTTTTTGATATCCTCTGGACCATATTTCCTCCCTTGCAATCAGCATCCAGCTTGTCAATACCAAAAAATCTGGCCAAGCTGGGATCCTGTTGGTGGTGGATTCTAAAATGGTTAGAGAGGCTGTGCTTGGGAAAACCATTTTTAATATTTGTGAGGTGTTCATTGATATGTGTGCAGGGATTTCTTTTAGTACGCCCAACGTACTGTAACCCACATGGGCAAGAAATAAGGTACGTGACGAAGGTGGACTTGCAAGTAATAAACTTGTCTATTTTATATTCTTTACCTGTACTAAAGAATGTGAAATGTTCCACTTTCCTTACATTATTTCTAGTCAGTTTACAGGCTTTGCACTTCCTACAGTAGAAAAACCCTTTTACATCCAGGAAAGTGGGAGCCCTCTTGGGAGGATTTAAAACATTCAGGGCTAGCTTGTTACGTAAATTTGGTGCACGTCGGTAGATAAACCTAGGACGTTCTGGTAGAAGGCTGGACAGAGTCCTGTCCCCCAACAGAACCGGCCAATGTTTTAAAAAGAGTTTTTCGACACTTTTGTAGTCCCTATTGAAGCTAGTTAAGAAAGGAACATAATCCAGTTCACATTTCTCTTTGATGTTATCTTTCAAAAGTTGATCCCTATCCATCTGTAAGATTAGTGATTGAGTAGCCCTGAGGTCTTTTTCACAATACCCTTTTTCCTTGAATCTATCAACTAGTAAGTTAGATTGAGACATGTAATCTGACGTAGAGTCACAATTACGTCTGATCCTTAGTAGTTGACCCTTAGGGATCCCTTTCAGCCAGTTGGGGTGGTGACAGCTGGCCGTGGGTATGTAGCTGTTTCTATCAGTACCCTTGAAATGGGTTTTTGTCTGGATTCTACCATTGTTCTTATATAAAATTAGGTCAAGGAAGCTAATCTCACTTTTGCTCCAATTACCTGTAAAACTAAGGCCATAGCAATTGTGATTGATATTACTGAGGAACGACTCTAGGGCCTCCACTGTGCCGTTCCACAGAATCACAATATCATCTATGTACTTTTTGTACAGGCAGATCTCAGGGGCGCGGGTTCCAAATATGCTGTGGTCTTCCCAGAGGCTCAAAAGTATATTGGCCACACTGGGAGCATACTTGGCCCCCATAGCCACACCCTTGATCTGCCTGTAACAAGACCCCTCATGCCAAAAATAGTTGTTAGACATAGCCAACTCCAAGATCTCAATCAAGAAATCTTTCTGTTCAACCTTAAGGTTAGACTTGGAGCCAAGGGCCCTCCTTGTGGTTCTCAACACATCCTTCTGAACCAGATTGGTATATAGCGATTCGACATCAATCGTAACAATGATTGTGTCATCTTGAACTGGTATATCCTTAATCAGGTTCATAAGATGCTTACTGTCTCAGATATGAAGGGTACGATTGAACAATGGGCTGTAAAAAATAGTCGACATATTCTCCTAGTCTAGAAAAGATGGAGTCTATGCCGCTGATGATGATAGGTCTGCCAGGTGGGCATTGGGGATTTTTGTGTATTTTGATAAATTATAGGGAGTCTAGGCGCATCAGGGACTAAATATCTAGCTTCTTTCTTGTTAAGAATTCCTATCTCTTTAGCTTTGCGTATGCTATCCTTCACTGACGTTTTAAGTTTTTTTGTAGGATCACCTTTAATTTTCTTGTAAGCTACGGTATCACTTACCAGCCTATTAAGTTCTTTCATATAATCATCTCTGTTTAAAACCACTATTCCCCCCTTTATCCGCTTACCGGATGGCGATATTTTTCTTTTTTTCTAACGCCTCTATACCTTTTTTGTATATTACCCTTCTTTTTCCCTCTTTTGGTTTTAATAAGTCTAATATCTTTCTCAACCATACTTTTGAACGTTTCAAGAAAATGGTTAGATGACTTTTTGGGGTTGAGAACAGACTGATTCCTCAGTCCGCTATGCTGGTATTCTGATTCCATAGGTTGGGTATTGAGAACTCGTTTCTCTGCAAAATATTTTTTGATATTCAGTTTACGTACAAATTTCTCAGTATCAATGAACACCTCAAATTTATTTAATCCTCTATCCGGGGCGTATTTGAGACCCAACTCGAGTACTTTGAGTTTGTTGAGGGTAAAGGACTCATTACTTAGGTTGAAAATGCCTTGGCCAACTACTCTCTCTTTCTTTTTATTCTTCCTGGCTCCCCTTGTTCCTCTACGTTGTTTCTTTGGGGGTCCTTGGTAGGCCACACAGGTGGTTCCCATTGTTTAATGTGTGTAAACTGCGCTGACTCCTGTTTATTTTACCTGAAGTGAAAAATTATTTCAAAAGTTAATGTGAAACAAAATAAATACTGTTGCCGTTTGAAAAAATAAGATTAAATGAAAAAATTGAAACAAAAACACTAGAAGTGCTGCAACCCTACTAAAACCAAGAATTTTCAGTTTTCACAATATAATAACAAGATTCAGGTGCGCTACTAATGTCTATTCAACGCACACATAAAAGGAAATGGTGGCTGAAAAATGAATATAAGTGTAAAACAAAAGTAATTAAAGTGACAAAAGTCCCCTTAGGAATGAATAGTGAAAAAAAACAATAAAAAATTAATTCAAAGAGATTTTAAACAGTCCTGGAATTCCACATAAGTGCTTTTCATAGGAGAAATTCCCTATAGAAGGTGTTAGGATCCTAGGATGAAATAGAAAAGGCGACCGCTTACCAGATGCGTGGGACCCCTATTACGGGGGTCTAACAGGCTCAGATACGGTAAATCTTGCAGATCGGGTGGTTATAGGAATTCCCACAAACTCAGATATTCACCTGCTTCCGAACTCCCACTGGCATAGGCGATGTCTCGCTGGGTGAAAAAACAGCTGATCTGCACTGAAACAGCTGATCGGAAGAGCAGCTTGTCTGTGTGTTAAACCGCAATCCTTCTCCTGCACCGTGGAATCAGAAAAGCCGGCTGGCTTGGTTCTGCATATATAGAGGGGATTAGAAGAGAAAAACCTCCATGGTGCAGTAATTAAAAACTTATTTTATTTATTAAAACCACGGTGGGCAACAAAAGTTTGGCAGAAAATCAAAAGTCACACAAATGCTGGAGCAGTGTTTCCCATTACGGCTAAACTGCTACTGTGTGGTGACGTCAGACTTCATAGCTCCACCCTACGCTGGCATTTCTCCATAAGAGGAGGCTGAAAACGAACGTCACACACCACACTTTATAGGTATCTCATTAGGCAGGGTGACACCGGAAACAAGATCACGATAATTTCCCAATCTGTTTATAGTGTAACTGAACCTTTCTTAGATTCACTACCGCTATTGCACTATGCCAATGAAACACTGTGCAGCACAAAAACATTTTATATGCTATCATTACCACAACAATTTTTAAAACGTATCTAAAAACATATTAAAAAATGATACTACAAATCACAAGTGTATTTCAATAGACCTTTAAAAAATAAAATAAAATAAAATAAAAATGAAACCTAAATCATATAATGATAAACAACATTTATGTGTCATCGCTCAGACCTCATATTGATCTGTGCACATTTAAGACTATCCCAAGCTGTCCATACATCTCCATTGAAGGGGAAACTTATATTTTTGGGCACAATGGGATGTCATTACACCCACAACAAATGCATTTGGTATTTACTACTGCAGCGTTCTCAACTGTATTTTCCCATGTGTGTATAGGTTATTATAATCCTATACCAAGAAATATTTTTCATATAGTCATGTACTGAAGAAGCAAAAAACAAACACAGAGTTAACAAAATAAATAAATGAAAATAAAATAAGATAAAAGAAAATAAAATAAAGAGAAAACCCTCCATATTCATTCCTACTAAATCGTGTGTGTTACTATTATATTAAATTGTTATCCTTGAGGGAGAGAGAGGGAGGGGGGAGGGGAAATTTTGTTCAACTGTTGTTGCCAATGGGAATTCATCTGATCCCCATACCTGATCTCTGGCGGTGGATTGTGCCAGGATGGGTTGGGTGGACCACCCATCCCTCGCCCTCTCCAATTCCCCCTCTGGCCAGAATAACTGACGCACGTTGACTTGACGGGACTTCCCTGTGACATCACGGGGAATGCCACAGGGAAGTCCCGTCATGTCCCGTGCATCAGAGGGGGGCGGGGTCACCAGGTGGCCCCTCCCCCCATTATTTAAGAACCGTCAGAAGAGGAGAAGCGTCACACAGCGGGAGCCTACCTCCATGCCATGGATGCGGAGTGGCCCGGAGAAGAAGATGAAGAAGAGAAGAAGATGAAGAAGAGAAAAAGATGAAGAAGAGAAGAGCGGGAGCCTCCCTCCACGCCATGGATGCGGAGCGGCCCGAGGAGAAGAAGGGAAAAGACACCACTGAGGAGATGGTGGACAAGAACACCGGAGGAAGAACCAGAAGAGCCAGAAGAACCAGAAGAAGAAGAAGATGAAGGAAGATAGAAGAAAGAAGAAGCATTTAAATAAAGGAATTGTCAAAAACGGTCTCTTGTCATTTTTAACATTTTTGACACTTTTTTAGTGAAATGGTAGGGGTACTTTTGTACCCCCTTACCATTTCACACAGGGGGAGAGCCAGGATCTGGGGGTCCCCTTGTTAAAGGGAGCTTCCAGATTCTGATAAGCCCCCTGCCCACAGACCCCCATAACCACCGGCCAGGGTTGTGGGGATGAGGCCCTTGTCCTCATCAACATGGGGACAAGGTGTTTTGGGGGCTACCCCAAAGCACCCTCCCAATGTTGAGGGCATGTGGCCTGGTATGGTTCAGGAGGGGGGCTGCTCTCTCGTCTCCCCCTCTTTTCCTGTGGCCTGCCAGGTTGCGTGCTCGGATAAGGGTCTGACATGGATTTTTGTGGGGACCCCACGCCGTTTTTAAAAAAAATTTTGGCGGGGTTCCCATTAATATCCATACCAGACCTGAAAGGCCTGGTATGGAATTTAGGGGGACCCCCATGTGATTTTTTTTTTTAATTTTGGCTCGGGGTTCCCCTGTGGGAACATGAGTTCGACTCAAACTCGAAGCTTATCCCTACTATCAGGTATAGATGGATTAAATAACACATTCGTAAGAGGAGAACACAAGGAAGAAAGAGAGAAGTTCTTAAGGCATTTACGCCATATGGTTATTGTGAAATTCATTGGTGCCGTACATTGACGTCTAAAAATGGGGTCTATATAAGGCAATTGAGACCAGACTAGAGAGCATGGATGGACCGGATACAACACCCCCTTCTCAATGTCAGCCCAGTGTCTAAAAGCCTGTAAGCTGGACCAGGAGGCAATGACCTTTAGGTGCGAGGAGTAATAGTATTTAGCAATATCTGGTGCCCCCAGGCCCCCCCTAGATCTCAAAGCAAGGACAACTGAACTTGCAATGCCATGTGTCTTACCATTCCAAATAAATCTCTGAAAACTTCTCTGGATGGCCTTAAGTTGGGAAGGGGGATGGCAACCGGTAAGGTTTCAAAGTAGTATAGGAGCCTAGACAGAATGGACATTTTCAGTACATTAATCCTGCCAAGGAGGGAAAGGGGATACCTAGTCCAGCTTTGTAGAGATTTATCGATATCTGCAATCAAGGGAGGGTAATTTAACAAGTAAAGGGAGGAGTAGGTGGGAGTAATATGAACTCCCAGGTATTTAAGAGAGGTGGAGCACCACCTATAGGGATAGGATTCCTTGAGTTGAGATAGAAGACGGTGGTATGTGCAAAGGAAGGGCTTTGGATTTTGTAGTGTTTTCCTTATAACCAGAAATGGCACCGAATGAGGACAGAAGGTTGTGAAGTGAGGGTAGGGACAACAACGGATTTGTGATAGTTAGCAGAATGTCAACTGCAAATAACGATAGCTTATATTCCTTTTGTCGCATCACCACCCCACATATATCTGGATGGATATGAATGGACTCGGCAAGAGGTTCCGAACACAGGATAAAAAGTAGTGGGGATAGGGGACACCCCTGTCGAGTGCCATTAGTCATGGGAAGGCTAGGTGACAAAAAGGATGACATCTGAACTTGAGTAGTGACTTGTGAGTATAGAGCCTCCAAAGCTTTGAAAAAAGGGCCTTTTAATCCATACACTCACAGGGTGGAGAACATATAAGGCCAGCTCAACCTGTCAAAGGCCTTTTGTGCATCCAGGCTCAGAATAAGAGCCTGGCGGGGAGATCTATTCAATAGATCGATCAAATTTATAGTGCGGCGAGTGTTGTCCCCAGCGTGTCCATTTGAAACAAAACCCACTTGATCCCTGTTAATCAATTTAGGAATATGTTTGGAGAGTCTAGACGCTAGAATGTTTGTGAACATTTTGTAATCTGAGTTTAGGAGAGCTATAGGTCTATAGTTATCTGGGACGGAAGGGTCTTTACCCGGTTTATGGATAACTGAGATATAAGAATGTGAAAACTGGGGATGCGGGGATTGTCCATTGAGCAGAGTGCCATATAAAGTTAGCATGTAGGAAGATAGGATATCCAGGAAGGTCTTATAATAAAAGTAGGGAAGTCCATCTGGGCCTGGTGATTTATGAAGTGGGAAATCCTTAATTATATTTTGAAGTTCTTCTGCAGTTATAGCTGTGTTTAGAGCTGTGTTTGGTCAGGTCGGAGGGGGACAATTTTGGAAGTTTAAGAAAAGAAAAGAACTTGTCAAATTTCGCTTGGGTAAAGTTAAAATGGTTATCAGGGGTAAGGCAGTTATACAACTGGCGGTAGAAGCTGCCAAAATCTTGGCGCAATGGGTTTTAGACCCATCGGCCCGAAGGAGATAATCAGGAAAAGAGTTAAAGGGGCGTGGACACAGTTTATTGACCAGCATCCTGTGTGGTTTATTAGAGAATTTATAGAATTTTTGTTTCGCCCAGATTATGGATTTGGCCGCCCTACCAAGATGCAAGGACTTTATCTGTTCCCTGAGGGAGGTGACCCTACTTAATTTCAACACTGTGGGTTTGCGAAATAGCCAGTGCTCTGCTTTCTGCAGGGCATCCGTCAAGGACTGTAAAAGTCTGTTTGTCATGGATCTGCCACCTAAGGGTTAACTTAGTCCAGGCTGATGTCAGTGATTGGCAACAGGCTGCCTTATTTAAACACCTCAGCAGCACTGTGTCCTTGCTGTCTGATCTGCAGCTCTGTGTATGTGTTTCCTGAAGATCTGATATCTGCTCCTGTTTGATCCAGCTTGTTTTGAGACTGTACCTGTTATCCGCCTGCATCTGACCCTTGGCTTGTTTGATTATTCCTTCTGCCTGCTCCTCTTGTACCTCTGTTGCCAGCCTGATTACCGACCCGGCCTGCCTGACGTTCCAAGACTCTCCTCCAGTCTGCTATACTTACCTACTGCAGCCATCCAGCTCCGGTCCCGGTTTGCCTCACCTGTCTGCTGATCCATCCAGTCTGCTCACCTGTCTACTGATCCATCCAGTCTGCTCTCTTGTCTGCTGATCCATCCAGTCTGCTCACCTGTCTGCTGATCCATCCAGTCTGCTCACCTGTCTGCTGATCCATTCAGTCTGCTCACCTGTTTGCTGATCCATCCAGCCTGCTGGTCCTGTCTGCTGTGCCGGCCATCTGACCCATCTGCTGTTGATCCTGCCAGGCACTCATACCATTCTGCACTCCCGTGCCACCTGTCTGCTCTACCAGGGGCCGTGAGTCAGATACGTAAGGGAGGCCTTCCTCTGCACTATTGGGCTCATCAGTCAGGTACGTGAGAATTGGACAGTATCAGACAGCAATGTCTGAGCCCGAGCGAGGAACCTCCCCAATGGAAGAACTGTGCCGACACCTGGCGGGTTTGACACAAGCTGTTAAAGATCTACAAGAGGGATATACTCGGCTGGAAGAACGAGTTCAAATTCTGTCATCTCCCGCCAACCCTCAAAGCGCTACCTCATCCACACCTTCAGTAGTGATGTTACCATCAGAACCAAGGGTACCCACGCCCGAAAGACTTGCGGGTGAACGTAGCAAATACAGAGCCTTTCGTAATGCTTGTGAACTCTATTTTGCCCTACAACTCCACACCTTTTCTCTGGAAGTAACTAAAGTGGGCTTCGTTATCTCCCTGTTGGCCAGTGGACCCCAAGTCTGGGCACATCGCCTTCTGGAACAAAAAGCTGAATCGTTAGACAACCTCACCACATTCAGGCATTCAGCCGTTGGAGTTCAGGCGTTGGAGTTCTGATACCGATTGGAACGATGCGGCCCTTCGTTACCAATTTCGGATGGGACTATCTGATCCTCTAAAGGATGAACTGGCACAAGTAGGGATACCCCAATCTCTGGATGAACTTATTATTTTGTCAATTCAGGTTGACCGACGCCTAAGGGAACGTCGCTCCGAAAGATCCATAGGTCAATATCGGCCAACTTGGATGCTACCTAAAGTTCCCAGTTTCTCCAGCCTGACTCCTTCCACTCCAGTTGCTCCAGCTCTGGATTCCTCCGAGCCCATACAATTGGGTTTGCTTCGTCCCTCTCTCACCACAGAGGAACGACAGCGCATACGAATCAATAACCTCTAAGTAGGTGCCTCTTAATCTCTTCAACGCATGTTCCTGTCTTACCTAACCAAGCCTCTCACCTTGCTCTCCCCATCATGTTACAGCTCCCAGGAAAGAGTATACAGGTATCCGTCATAACTGATTCCGGAGCCTGCGGCTGTTTCATAGACTTGAAGTTTGCAGCCAAACACCTCATTCCACTTCAACCAAAGTCCCGGGGACTAGCCGTACATCTTGCTGATGGCTCTGTCATTAAATCTGGTCCGGTCACACAGGAGACTGTCCTTTTGCTGGCTATCATTGCTTCCCATCATCAAGAGTTTTTACACCTGGATGCCATTTCATCACCTCTGTTCCCCATCATCTTAGGTATGCCCTGGCTGCAGGCCCATAATCCCCACATCAACTGGGCCACTGGAGAAATCAAATTTCCTTCAAGTTATTGCCAGCAACATTGCCTGCAAGAGGCCTCAGTCAACCCCTCTCCCTTACTCTGCCCTGACACAGATCCTGAATTATGCCAATCAATCCCAGTTGCATACTACGATTTTCTGGACGTGTTCAGTAAGAAGAGTGCAGAGACCCTTCCTCCCCATAGATCCTAGGACTGCCCTATTGAACTGTTACCAGGGACTGAGGTCCCCTTCAGAAGGAGTTTCCCTTTAACCAAGCTTGAGTTGGGCACGCTGAAGGACTATATTTATGACAACCTTAAAAAAGGATTTATTCACCCTTCTACTTCTCCGGCTGGCGCAGGCATCTTCTTTGTTGAAAAGAAGGACCATTCACTATGCCCCTGCGTAGACTACCGAGTATTGAACAAGATTACTGTCAAAAACCATTACCCACTGCCTCTTGTGCCCGAACTGTTTCAAAGACTGGGAACCGCAGTCATGTTCACTAAACTGGATCTCCGGGGAGCATACAACCTAATGCATATTCGAGAAGGATATTAGTGGAAGACGGCTTTTCGTACCCAATTCAGGCAATTCGAATACCTAGTCATGCCTTTTGGGTTATGCAACGCGCCACCTTTCAGCACTTTGTCAATTACATTTTTCGTGACTATCTGGACTTACATCATTGTGTACCTGGATGACATCCTGATTTTCTGACGTTCCAAGACTCTCCTCCAGTCTGCTCTACTTACCTACTGCAGCCATCCAGCTCCGGTCCCGGTTTGCCTCACCTGTCTGCTGATCCATCCAGTCTGTTCACCTGTCTGCTGATCCATCCAGTCTGCTCACCTGTCTGCTGATCCATCCAGTCTGCTCACCTGTCTGCTGATCCATTCAGTCTGCTCACCTGTCTGTTGATCCATCCAGCCTGCTGGTCCTGTCTGCTGTGCCAGCCATCTGACCCATCTGCTGTTGATTCTGCCAGGCACTCATACTATTTTGCACTTCCGTGCCACCTGTCTGCTCTACCAGGGGCCGCGAGTCAGATACGTAAGGGAAGCCTTCCTCTGGCTCATCAGTCAGGTACTTGAGAACTTGACACTGTTCCTGTCTTTTTTTATGCGGGAGCCCTCTGCGATACAGGCACCACAGAAGACCACCTTGTGCGCCTCCCACAGTGTGGAAAAATCTGAGACAGGCCCCAAATTGAATTGAAAAAACTCCTTTAGGTCTGTAGCCAATTTTGTGCGTGAGATCTCGGATTGTAAAAGATGGTCATTAAGGCACCAGTGACATGTCCTAGTGGGGGTTTGAGATAACATAACATCCAATACAATAGGGGCATGGTTCATCCAAGTGATGGGGAGTATGTCAGAATCTATAATGCAAGGTATGAGTGGGGCGGAAATAAGAAAATGATCAAGGCAAGAGTACATTTTGTGGACCGTGGAGTAGAAAGTATATTGTTTAGCCATGGGGTGTTTAATCCTCCAGGAGTCAAAAAGTTGGTGGGATCGAATGCATTTGCGAAAAGAGTTGCCTTGGGAGGTGATCCTCCGTAAGGGGACGTCTCTAATTATGGCTTGTCTGTCTCTAGTGGGGGACATGATCAAGTTGAAGTCTCTTCCAACAATCATAAAGGGTTGAGAGTGATATTGAGGCGAGTCAAAAACCTTGCAAAAATTTAGTATCGTCGCAGAGTGGTACTGCGGATATGTATAAAGTAATCTGTGCCACGTCCTATGATTGCGTATAGTAAGAGAGAAATGTGTGGGCTTGGACTTTTTAGGCACGATAACAGGTAATATACAGTTAAAAACTAAAATTTATTGAACATAGAAAACATTATTTAAAAGAGGAAAACAGATCCAAAAATCTGTACAACATCAGTCCATGAGAATGGTTACAATACAGACAATACATAGCTCAATGAAATATCATAAACAATTCAAGGATAGGATAACCATCATTCCATCATAGTATTGAATTCAAAGAAGATCATCATTGATCATCATTGGTAGATGTTAAATTTTAACATCTACCAACGACATAGCTCTTCTTTGAATTCAATACTTCTATGATGGAATGATGGTTATCCTATCCTTGAATTGTTTATGATATTTCATTGAGCTATGTATGGTCTGTACTGTTGTAACCATTCTCATGGACTGATGTTGTACAGATTTTTGGATCTGTTTTCCTCTTTTAAATAATGTTTTCTATGTTCAATAAATTTTAGAGTCAAAAATCTTGTTGAGCAAATCAACCTGTCCAGTATTTGGAGCATATAAATTTACTAGGGTGAAAGAAGTGGCCATGTAGCCACACTCCAGGATAAGATACCTCCCGTGGGGGTCGGCATGTACTTTTTGGACCCTAATGGGACAAGATTTTTTAATTAAAATTGCCACCCCAGCTTTGCCCGTGGAATCCGAGGCCAGGTAGGAGGTGGGAAAAAATCTGGAAGCCGATTTCAACGTACCTCCCGCTCGAAAGTGCGTCTATTGGAGCATGACCACATCCGCACCCGAGGATCTGAACTCCTTCAGAGCCATCCAATGCTTTTAAATGGAGCCCAGATCCTTCACATTATACAATATGATTCTCAACGCCATGAGAACAAATCATCAATGGTAGCTATCATTGGCATGTAGACCCTGTGGGGAAACATAACATAAAAGGCATGATAACTGTTAGATGAATAATTATGAACATAGCAAAGCGAACTAGCCTTATGGTATCTGTGAAAGGAAATATATACCTCTAGGGAGGAAACCCATAACAATAGAAATAAAACAAAGTCTTGTGACCTCAACCTACAAAGCTGACATGTAAGCATGAACATGTTTGAAAAAAAAATAAAAAATAAAAACAAAAACATCCAGAAGAAAAAAAAATAGAAAACCAAGGTTTGAAATCCTGAGATCCATTGGCATCTCAGTAGTCCTCACACTGTGGCAAAGGCCATGTAGGGGCACATGGGGTTCTCCAGCAAGGGGATTTAGAGGAGAGAGGGGACCACTCTCCTTATGAAGATAGGATTTTGCACAAACACATGTATCAAATAAAACGTGCAACACCAATAAAAAACCAAAAGGAGTGTCCAATAATGATAAAGAAATGTGTGAACTTCTATCTTCCTGTTGGATACTATAATGGAAAATTGGCTGGGTGATGTATTTTCACATATAATCAATGATAGGATGATGTCCTTCCCTTAAAAAAGTCTCCCATTGCCCTTACCTTAAAGGGCTTAAAATAAAGCCTTGATGTGGATACAGGTAATGGTCTGGGAGTAACTGGAGTCTGTCCTCTGGTGGTGGTTCCTGGTATGTTGAAACTTGGGGTACTTCTAGTCAGGAACAATTCCGGGTCCTGGGCTCCAGCCCAACCAGGTGGGCGAAAAAAGAGAAGGGACAAAAAGGCTTCCAATGGTGTAGTAAGGTTAAAAAATGAAATTTATTTTACCAAAAAAAACTTTCCAAACATGGGGTAAAAAGCCATACACACTGTAGATACAGTGTGCAGCGGTAACAGGTAAAGATGGCGGCGAGATGCCGTCACCTAATGCAAAGCTTCCGGTTCACACTGACAGCTTCTGGGTCAGAGCAGTGTGTAGTGTCGTGTGAAGTGGTTCAACCACTTCACAACATGGGGAGGGTGCTTTGCATCCCCCCAATGGGGATGCAAAGCACCCTCCCCATGTTGAGGGCATGTGGCCTGGTATGGTTCAAGAGGGGGGGCACTCTCTTGTGCTCCCTTTTCCTGTGGCCTGCCAGGTTGCGTGTTCAGATAAGGGTCTGGTGTGGATTCTGGGGGGACCCCACTCCATTTTTCAAAAAAATTTGGTGCGGGGTTCTCCTTAAAATACATACCAGACCTGAAGGGCCTGGTATAGATTTTGGGGGGGACCCCATGCCATTTCTCTTTTAAATTTTGGCGCAGGGTTCCCCTTTATATCCATACCAGACCGGAAGGGCCTGGTAATGGACTGGGGTTGGAACACATGCCATTTTTTTCAATGATTTTTATGTATATTGCCGGGATCTGGCAATACATTACAGCCGGGAACAGTTTTAAATTACATTTTTTCCTTTAGAAATGTCATTTTGCTGCTCTCATTTATTACATTATGTATGGCCACTATGTAAGCAGCCTTACATAGTGTGGGTCGTAGACTTAGCCCTCTGAGCCATGATTGGCCAAAGGCACCCTGCCTTTGGCCAATCATGGCTCTCTTGCCAGAGCGCGCTGTGATGGGCCAAAGCATGCAGGTCTGGTGCATGCTTTAGCCAATCAGCAGCTGCCAATGCACTGCGATCTCACAGTGCATTATTGGGCATTCCGCAGGGGCTCCAATTTCCCATGAACGCCTCATAATGTTCCAATTTCTGTTCGAATCAAGCTTGCTTTTGACTCGAACATTAGGCTTATCCCTACTAGCGACCTGATCACCACCATACGCCATACCAGTGCTACGATCACCACTATTCGCAATAACAGCAACCTGATCACCACCATACCTCAAACCAGCATCCTTATCACCACCATATCCAATACCAATGTCCAGATCACCACAATACCCCATACCAGCGTCCTGATCAACGTCATACCAGCATCCTGATCACCACCATACCAGGTTCCTGATCACTGCCATATTCCATACTAGTGTCCTGATCACTGCCATACCTCATACCAGCATCCTGATCACTGCCATACATCATACCAATGTCCTGATCACCGCCATACAGCATACCAGAATCCTGATCACCTCCATTTGTCATACCAGCATCCTGATCACAGCCATACCTCATTTTAAGACCCTGATTACCGCCATACCCCACACCAGCATCCAGATCACCGCAAGCATCCTGATCACTGCCATAATTCATACCAGCATCCTGATCACTGCCATACCTCATACCAAGTTCCTGTTTACCACCATACCCCACACCAGCATCCAGGTCACCGCAATTTGCCATACCAACAGCATGATCACTGCCATAATTCATACCAACATCCTGATCACAGTCATACCTCATACCAAGGTCTGGATTACCACCATACCCCACACCAGCGTCCAGATCACCGCAATTCGCCATACCAACATCCTGATCACTTCCAAAATTCATACCAGCATCTTGATCACTGCCATACCCCATACAAGCATCCTGATCTATGTCAAACCCCATACCAGCGTCCTTATCACCACCATATTCCATACCAGAGTCATGATCACCATCATACCCCCATATCAGCATCCTGATCATTGCCATACCCCAAACCAACATCCTGATCACTGCCATATCTCATGCCAATGTCCTGATCACTGCTATACTCTGTACCAGTATCCTAATCACCGCTATACCAGCATCCTAATCACCACTAGGGATGAGCCGAACACCCCCCTGTTCGGTTCGCACCAGAACATGCGAACAGGCAAAACAATTGTTTGAACACGAGAACACCGTTAAAGTCTATGGGACACGAACATAAATAATCAAAAGTGCTAACTTTAAAGGCTTATATGCAAGTTATTGTCATAAAAAATGTTTGGGGACCTGGGTCCTGCCCCAGGGGACATGAATTGAAGCAAAAAAAGTTTTAAAAATGGCCATTTTTTTGGGAGCAGTGATTTTAATAATGCTTAAAGTGAAACAATTAAAGGCGGGGTCACCGTTACGTAACGGGTGACCCCACCCCCTCTGACATCACAGGGAATGCCACAGGGAAGTCCCCGTGCATCAGAGGGAGCGGGGTCAGAAGAGGAGAAGCGTCAGACAGCGGGAGCCTCCCATCATGGTGGATGCGGAACGGCCCGAGAAGATGTAGGGAAGAAGACGCCATGGAGGAAGATGCCGGACGAGAACACCGGAGCAAGAACCAGAAGAACCAGAAGAAGATGGAGGAAAAAACTGAAGGAAGATAGAAGATAGAAGAAAGAAGATAGAAGAAAGAAGAAGCATTTAAAAAAAGAAATTGACAAAAACTGTCTCTTGTCATTTTTAACATTTTTTACACTTTTTTTGTGAAATGGTAGGGGTACTTTTGTACTCCCTTACCATTTCACACAGGGGGAGGGCCAGGATCTGGGGGTTCCCTTGTTAAAGGGGACTTCCAGATTCTGATAAGCCCCCCGCTCGCAGACCCCCACAACCACCGGGCAACGGTTGTGGGGATGAGGCCTTTGTCCCCATCAACATGGGGACAAGGTGTTTTGTGGGGCTACCCCAAAGCACCCTCCCAATGTGGAGAGAATTTGGCCTGATACGGTTCAGGAGGGGGGGTGCTCTCTCATCCCCCCTCTTTTTCTGTGGCCTGCCAGGTTGCGTGCTCAGACAAGGGTCTGGTATGGATTTTTGGGGGGACCCCATGCCATTTTTTTTTCATTTTGGCGCGGGGTTCCACTTAAAATCCATACCAGACCTGAAGGGTCTGGTATAGATTTTGAGGGGGACCCCACGCCATTTTTTTAAAAATTTTGGCCAGGGTTCCCCTTAATATCCATACCAGACCTGAAGGACCTGGTATGAAATTTAGGGGACCCTCACCTCATTTTTTTTTAAATTTTGGTTCGGGGTTCCCCTGTGGGGAATTCCCATGCTGTTCTTATCAATGAACTTTTATGTGTATTGTCGGACCGGCAATTCATTAATAGCCGCAAGTAGTTTTAAATTACTTTTTTCCTTTGAAATGCCATTTTGCTGTCAGACTGTTCTAAACACGGGAAACACGCGCCCCTTTACAGGCATACTATAGACACCCCCCAGGTACGAAATTTAAAGGAATATTACACTTTTATTGTTTCACTTTCAGCATTATTAAAATCATTTCTCCCAAAAAAACGGCCGTTTTTAAAACTTTTTTTGCATTGATCCATGTCCCCTGGGGCAGGACCCAGGTCCCCAAACACTTTTTATGACAATACAATGCATTTAAGCCTTTAAAATTAGCACTTTTGATTTCTCCCATAGACCTTTAAAGGATGTTCTGCGGCTTTCGAATTTTCCGCGAACACCCCAAATTGTTTGCTGTTTGGAGAACTGGCGAACAGCCGATGTTCGAGTCGAACATGAGTTAGACTCGAACTCGAAGCTCATCCCTAATCACCACCATACCAGCAATCTGATCACTGCCACATTCAATACCAGTATGGAAAAGTAAAAAGGTAACAGCGCTCTCTGCAGGGACAACTCATTCCATACACCAGGTCCACTCAAAGGTGCCAAGGCTCGATGTGTCCCAACACACTACAATGCAACAGTAATAAGGAGAGCTGGCAAAACTGTAATCCTTGAAGTGTTGTTTATTGGTACATCAGAGTGACAATAAAACAATAAAGCTGACACGTTTCGGCAATAGCTATAGTCGTAGCTAGTTTGAAACAGATATGGCAAAATATATATATACTCACATACACACATGCAAACTCAATCTCTACAAAATTGGCCTATCATTGTAGTGTCACAGAAAATTAACATATTTGATTGATACCACCAATTATTCAAGTGGTTAGTGACTACACCCGTTTTTAGCCAGCATGAGAAGAGGGAGAGGAAAGAAAGGCAATATAAAAAGTTATTTTGTTGAGCCAAAAAGAAGTGTGTCGAAAAAAATGGATGAAAAAAAATGACAAGAGACAGTTTTTGACAATTCCTTTATTTAAATGCTTCTTCTTTCTTCTATCTTCTTTCTTATATCTTTCTCCATCTTCTTCTTCTTCTGGTTCTTCTGGTTCTTCCTCCGGTGTTCTCGTCTGGCATCTTCCTCCACGGCATCTTCTACCCTTCTTCTCTTTGGGCAGCTTCACATCCATGATGGCTTGGAGGGAGGCTCCCGCTGTGTGACGCTTCTCTCTTCATCTTTTTCTTTTCATCTTTTTCTCTTAATCTTCTTCTCTTCATCTTCTTGTCTTCATCTTCTTGTCTTCATTTTCTTTTCGGGCTGCTCTGCATCCATGATGGCATGAAGGGAGGCTCCCGCTGTGTGACGCTTCTCCTCTTCTGATGGTTCTTAAATAACGGGGTGGAGCCTCCCGGTGACCCTGCCCCCCCTCTGACGCACAGGGTTTTGATGGGGGCTTCCCTGTGGCATTCCCCGTGAGGTCAGACGGGGGCGGGGTTACATATTATTTAAGAACCATCAGAAGAGGAGAAGTGTCACACAGCGGGAGCCTCCCTCCATGCCATCATGGATGAGGAGCGGCCCGAAAAGAAGATGAAGACAAGAAGATGAAGAGAAGAAGATGAAGAGAAAAAGATGAAGAGAAAAAGATGAAGAGAAAAAGATGAAGAGAGAAGCGTCACACAGCGGGAGCCTCCCTCCATTCCATCATGGATGCGGAGCGGCCCGAGGAGAAGAAGGGAAGAAGATGCTGACGCCGCGAAGGAAGATGCCGGACGAGAACACTGGAGGAAGAACCAGAAGAATCAGAAGAACCAGAAGAAGAAGAAGATGGAGGAAGAAACTGTCTCTTGTCATTTTTAACATTTTTTACAGTTTTTTTGTGAAATGGTGGGGTACTTTTGTACCCCCTTACCATTTCACACAGGGGGGGAGGGCCGGGATTTGGGGGTGCCCTTGTTAAAGGGGGCTTCCAGATTCCGATAAGCCCCTCGCCCGCAGACCCCCACAACCACCGGCCAAGGGTTGTGGGGATGAAGCCCTTGTCCTCATCAACATGGGGACAAGGTGTTTTGGGGGCTACCCCAAAGCACCCTCCCAATGTTGAGGGCATGTGGCCTAGTACGGTTCAGGGGGAGCGCTTTCTTGTCCCCCCTCTTTTCCTGCGGCCTGCCAAGTTGCATGCTCGGATAAGGGTCTGGTATGGATTTTTAGGGGGACCCCACGCCATTTTTTTTTATTTTGGCGCGGGGTTCCTCTTAAAATCCATACCAGACCTGAAGGGTCTGGTATAGATTTTGAGGGGGACCCCACGCCATTTTTTAAAAAGATTTTGTCCGAGGTTCCCCTTAATATCCATACCAGACCTGAAGGGCCTGGTATGGAATTTAGGGTGACCCCCACACCATTTTTTTTTTAAATTTTGGTTCGGGGTTCCCCTGTGGGGAATTCTCATGCCATTTTTATCAATGAACTTTTATGTGTATTGTCGGACCGGCAATTCATTAATAGCCGCAAGTAGTTTTAAATGACTTTTTTTCCTTTGAAATGTCATTTTGCTGTCAGACTGTTCTAAGCATGGGAAACATGCGCCCCTTTACAGGCATACTATAGACACCCCCAGGTATGAAATTTAAAGGAATATTACACTTTTATTGTTTGACTTTAAGCATTATTAAAATCACTGCTCCCGAAAAAACTGCCGTTTTTAAAACTTTTTTTTGCATTCATCCATGTTCCCTGGGGCAGGACCCAGGTCCAAAAACACTTTTTATGACAATAACTTGCATATAAGCCTTTAAAATGAGCACTTTTTATTATTCATGTTTGTGTCCCATAGACTTTAACGGTGTTCGCGTGTTTAAACAAATTTTTTGCCTGTTCGCAAATTCTGGTGCGAACCGAACAGGGGGTGTTCGGCTCATCCCTAGAGCCCGGTAAAGAAACAACTGGCAGCATCTGACTCAGGGCACACAGTGAAAGGAACTGATGTTGTTCCTCCCACTGTGTGTTGTCAGAAACCAGAAGTGTTAGGGATTTCGGCTGCATTGGAGGCCAGAGGAGAAGTCTGGGGTCTAATAGAAGTGGGATATCATTTATTCCATTTCTGGGGTCTAATAGACCTAAGATCTCTCCAGAAAGAGGACCTGTCAGGGTTAAAAAAATGAAAAAAAGTGTGCGCCAATCCTGCACGTATATGTAAACATGTAAGTATTAAGAATCATGCTATTTGTTGAAAAAAATCATTCATAATAAATCAATGAATCAATAGGCAAAAAATGAATAAAGTGCCACAGTGCATAGATCCCTGAAGGAATTAAAATTATGTGCAAACTGTCCATAAACAGGTGATTTGTAAAGATGATCTATTTGGGGAACAAGTCCATCTTTCAACACCAAAACCGCTATGAATCCACCACCAGCTGAAGAAACTGCTTACCAGCTCCTGTGGACCCCTTTTTATAGGGGGTCAGGTACCTCCTGTGGCTTATCACCCAGCCTGGGCACCAAATTGAAACCAAGAACGCTCCATATTTGCAGTGTAAGAATCATTTGGCTTCATTGGGTAAAAAACATAGCACTCATGCGTTAAAAATAAAATAGCACCTATTATTTGGTGTGTCGGCCATACACAACCAAAAAACCCATCCATCGGGACACGATAGTGGTGGGGATGTCAGCGCATCACTCCGCCCATATGTAAACGGCAATCGCACCACACATGTGAGGTATCACTGTGTACGTAGGAGTGAGAGCAATAATTCCAGCTCCAGACTTCCTGTATAACCCCAAAATGGTAACCTAGTTTGAAGCCATTCCACAGGTGGGCACAATTTTAAAGCATGTTTTTGTGCATTAAAATTCATGTAAGTGTATTTTTTCTAAAAAATTTGCATTTGAAAAACCGCTGCACAAAAACCATTTGACATAAAAACATGTTACGTAAATGGGTGGCCCGCCCCCCTCTGACGCCCGGGAAAGCCATAGGAAAGTCTCCGTGCATCAGAGGGGGGCGGAGTCACCTGGGACTGTCACCGTGTGGCCCCACCTTCAGTTATAAAAGAACTGTCACCAGCAAGGACGCGTCATATGGCGGGTGCCTTCCATGGAGGCGGGTCGGTCGGGGCTTTGTGGGACATTTTTATTTTTTAATAAAGGACTTGTCCCAAGCCGTGTCAAAAACTGTCTCTTGTCATTTTTAACATTTTTTACAGTTTTTTTGTGAAATGGTAGGGGTACATTTGTACCCCGTTACCATTTCACACAGGGAGGGAGGCTGGGATCTGTGGGTCCCCTTGTTAAACGGGGCTTCCATATTCCAATAAGCCCCCCGCCCGCAGACCCCCACAACCACTGGGCAAGGGTTGTGGGGATGAGGCCCTTCTCCCCATCAATATGGGGACAAAGTGCTTTGGGGGGCTACCCAAAGCACCCTCCCCATGTTGAGGGCATGTGGCCTGGTACAGTTCAGGAGAGGGGGGCACTCTCTCATCCCCCCTCTTTTCCTGTGGCCTGCCAGGTTGCCTGCTCAGATAAGGGTCTGGTATGGATTTTTGGGGGACCCTACGCCATTTTTTTTTTCATTTTGGTGCGGGGTTCCCCTTAAGATCCATACCAGACCCAAAGGGTCTGGTATGGATTTTGAGGGGGACCCCCACGCAGTTTTTTTTTTATTTTGTTTTTTTAATATTCATACCAGACCCAAAGGGCCTGGTAATGAACTGGGGGGATCCCATGCCATTTTTTTTTCTTTTATCTGTATTGCCGGGACCGACAATTCGTTATAGCTGCGAGTACTTCTAAATGACTTTTTTTCCTTTAGAAATGTCATTTTGTGCAGGGACTGTTCTAAACACGGGATACATGCGCCACTTTACAGGCATACTATAGACACTCCCCAAGTATGAAATTTAAAGGAATATTTCACTTTTATTGTTTCACTTTAAGCATTATTAAAATCACTGCTCCTGAAAAAACTGACGTTTTTGAAACTTTTTTTTACATTGATACATGTCCCCTGGGGCAGGACCCAGGTCCCCAAACACTTTTTATGACAATACCAAGCACACAAGCCTTTAAAATTAGCACTTTTGATTTCTCCCATAGACTTTTAAAGGGTGTTCTGCGGTTTTCGAATTTGCCGCGAACACCCCAAATTATTCGCTGTTCGGCGAACAGGCGAAAACCCGATGTATGAGTCAAACTTACGTTCGACACGAACATCGAGGGTCATCCCTACTAAAGACCCTTGACTGTCTTCTTTCCAAAAAAAGGGTAATTTGGAGGGTATTTGAACTGTCCCCGCATTTTAGGGTCTCAAGAAATTAGATAGGCAGTCAGTACATCTGGACTGATCAATTTTTAAATATATACAGTATATATCATAGTTTGTATAATCTTTAGCTTTCACACAGACTAACTAATCCACACTGTTTTCAGTTATTTTTCACTAAAATAATGTAACAGAATATATTTTGGACTAATTTTATGAAGAAATATAATTTTATAGCAAAAAAAAACAAAACAATGGTCGTGATTAAATACTACTAAGAGAATGCTCTATCTGTTTAAAAAAAAAATCACAAAAATGTAATTTGAGTACAGCGTTGCATGCCTGAGTAATTATTGCTCAAAGTGTGACAGTGCTGAAAGTTGAAGATTGGCCTGGACTGAAATGGGGTGAAAGTGTCTGGACTTGAAATGGATAATACCTGTCAGATCACTTATGGACTTAAAGTGGTTCTAAAGGCTGAAGGTTTTTTATCTTCTTGCATTCTATGCAAAATAACTTCTGTGTGCAGCAGCAGCCCCCAGCCCCCCAATACCTACCTGAGCCCCGTCTTGATCTTCTGATGTGCATTGCATTGATTCTCCAGGGACTCTTCTTCCTCATTGGCTGAGACCTTGGCTCTTGCTGCTGTCAATCACAGCCAGTGAGCCAATGAGAAGAGAGAGGGGGCTAAATGGACATGCAGTCCAGCGGCTCGGGAGCGCGCCTGCTTGGGTGACCCTATTGCTGCTTGCAGAGCTGCTGCTTGATCTTGGGGCACTCGACAGAAGGGAGGGGCCAGAAGTGCGGGTGGTGGACCCAAGAAGAAGGGACTCTTCTTCCTCATTGGCTGAGACCTTGGCTCCTGCTGCTGTCAATCACAGCCAGTGAGCCAATGAGAAGAGAGAGGGGGCTAAATGGACATGCAGTTCAGCGGCTCGGGAGCGCGCCTGCTTGGGTGACCCTATTGCTGCTTGCAGAGCTGCTGCTTGATCTTGGGGCACTCGACAGAAGGGAGGGGCCAGAAGTGCGGGTGGTGGACCCAAGAAGAGGAGAATCAGGGCTGCTCTGTGCAAAACCGCTGCATAGAGCAGGTAAATATGACGTTTTTTTAAATTCTTTTTTACTTTATTACGATATACAAAGTTGATTTTTTTTTAAATACAGAAAAATTCATTTCAGAAATCTTGTGTCCTGTGCACTGAACTGATATCTCAAACAATGTTATCTGCCTCATCCCTGTGTAATAGAGATGAAGGAGGTTTTTGTAGTCAAAATCAGGAGATCAGGTTCAGGATCCATAGCTACAGTGCAGTGAATCGTCAACCTAGAACAGGAAATATGTTATTAGCAAAGGTGTAAAAAAAATCTAAAGTAGCCATTAAGAGCTGGTAAGCTGCACTATATTACATGTTTTTGTGGATACACTTTAAAATTAGTGACTTATCTGTCACGAATTCCACACGCCCACGGCAACTAGCTAACCGCGACGTGCGTTCCGTGACTGGGGTATATGAGGAACTAAGGGAATAAGGGGGAACTTATACTGTGCATGTAAGACTGGCTGTGGTCCTTTCACAGCCTGCACTACCTTTGGCCACCACTAGAGGGAGACCCAACTCCAATCCAGCTAGCTGACCACACACAGGCAGATACGAATCTTACATACAATCTGGTGCACTCTAAGGGTTGAGGAACTAGCAATTACTACACACTTGCTTGAACCCCAGTTTTAATCACTCTTCCCATTGCCACCACCCAACCGTTTGTCCGCAGACTGGTCTGCTGAGCCACCACACACACAGATCTGCGTCCGGCAGATCTGTTAGCTTACAATCCGCATGCAATCTGCCAACACACAGTGCAATTGCATACCGATTGGTCACGTAACTTAGACCGAGTACTTAGGCACTAAAATACAACAACCTCTCCAGAGATATGAGTCCTAGCTTAGTACACAGAAGTCACTTTTAAAATTAGTAGTTGTAGGTGCAACAATTATTTTAAACTACTGATAAAAAGTCCCATTTTAAATGTTTGGAAAAAACACACAGATGGTAATTACATTTTCAGAATCTCTTTTTATTACAGTGTAATTCAGTGAAAATAAACAGCACTTTGATACGTTAGTTTAATGGAATTTGAATTTGGTGACACAGGTTTTTTTGAAGTCTCAATGACATTAACATGAACTTGAGTTTATCTTTCAGACCACACTGGATTTAAGGAAACATATTTTCTATAATATAAGCTTCAGCAAATCACTAACTGAGAAATGACACTTCTAGGTATAATATATCACTGCTATATTTCCATAGGAAGAAACACTATAGCAATCTTTCAAAGTGTCATTGCGAAGGAATGATTTAAAATATAAATTCATGTCATAGTGATCTTAAACAGTAAATGTTATACTATATTCCAATAAACTGGAATAAAAATAAGAAAGAGAAAAAAACACATATACAGTATGTGTGTGTATGTATTAGGGATGAGCCCGATGTTCGAGTCGAACGATCGTATGTAATCTTTTGTTTACCCTTTGCTCAGCAGAATGTATTTTAGCGTGTAATTCTTGGTATGTTCATGCTATGTGTTAGAAATATGAACGGCCTTCAAAAATAAGATAGAATGTAAGGAAATTAGATGTGTAATTTATGCTCCTAGAACGCCTGAATGGGCTACTTCAATGATGGGCCTCTGTATCTGGCCAGGCTGTGTAAAGATCTCACACATGTGGTATTGCCATACTCGAGACCAGAGGAGTAGCAGAATATATTTTGGGGTATCATTTTTGTTATGTACATGCTACATGTTGGAAATATCTTAGGAATGGACATCTTTACGTAAAAAAAATGCGTTTTCATTTTTTTCCCTCATTTTCCAAAAACTTCTGGAAAAAAAATGAACCGTTCAAAAGACTCATTATGGCTCATAGATTATACGTTGGGGTGTTTGCTTTCCAAAATGGTGTCACTTTGTGGGCGTTTCCATTGTCCTAGTGCTCCAGGGCCTTCAAAAGTGTAATAGGTGGTTGAGAGATTAGCTGTGAAATGTATGCTCCTAGAACGCCTGTATGTGCTACTTCAATGTTGGGCCTCTGTATGTGGCCAGGCTGTGTAAAAGTCTCACACTTGTGGTATTTCCATACTCAGGAGGAGTAGCAGAATACATTTTGGGGTGTCATTTGTGGAATGTACATGCCATGTTAGAGAAATAACCTGTTATAATGACAATTTGGTGTGAAAAAAAAATATAAAATAAAAAAAATCTTAATTTTGCAAAGAATTTTGGGAAAAAATAACAACTTCAAAATACTCACCATGCTTCTTACTAAATACCTTGGAATGTCTACTTTTCAAAAAGGGGTCATTTTGTTTGTACTTTCCTGGCTTGTTAGGGTCTCAAGAAATGAGATAGGCCTCAGTACATCAGGTGTGATCAGATGTGATCAATTTTCAGTGATTGGCATCATAGCTTGTAGACTCTATAACTTTCGCACAGACTAAACAATATCCACTAATTTGGGTTATTTTTACCAAAGATATGTAGCAGTATAAATTTTGGCCCAAATTTATGAAGAAAAATTACTTATTTGCAAAATTTTATAGAAATTAAGAAAAGTTCATTTTTTTACAAAATGTTTGTTCTTTTTTCATTTATAGCACAGAAAATAAAAAACCCAGAGGTGATCAAATACTACCAAAAGAAAGCTCTATTTGTGTGAAAAATTTCATATGGGCACAGTGTTGCATGACTGAGTAATTGTTGTTCAAAATGTGAGAGCACCGAAAGCTGAAAATTGGTCTGGTTAGGAACTGGGTTTAAGTGCCCAGTGGTCAAGTGGTTAATGGTGATATTTACAAGTCTATAGAGGTGCTGTACAGTGTTCAGAACAAAACAAAGAGAACAAAACAGCCAAACAAAAACCTAGCCGTATCTCGACTCTAACTACACATTATGCAGGCCCTAACTACCAGGCTGAGCAAGCCCACCACTTGTCAGTTTCCACATCAGCCGCTTAAAAGCTTTTTACCAACCTTTGTGCTCTCACAGACCAGTGTTGTCTGTGTTTCCCAGGCAGAGAGCAAAAGCTGTCTGCTCAGGTGATTTTAAATTAGCCTGGGGAAGAAGACCAAGACCTGAACTGGATCATGGATTCCTGAATGTGTATGAGAGGAGCCTGGGAGATGTATAAACCCTGAATAGGACTTTTCCTGGCTCTCTCTGGGATGCTCTGCTACAATATATTGCTACAATGCTTGACCAGACATATGACGACCTGCCATGCAGTCTGTTGGCAACAGCTGTCAGAAAAGGTTCTCTCCGCTGGTAATATCGATCATTTGGCATGCAGTACTGAGGCCCACCAGCAGGTGTCTCCTGGCAGTTTGGAGCAGTCAGAAGAGGTTTTCCCTGCTGGTATTATGTCATCTTTCGACCGCAGTACTGGCGTCCACCAGCAGAGGGATCCTGGCAGTATGGAGAAGTTATTACCTTCTGCAATCAGGCTTTACCTATCCTCGTTAGTAGCTATTGTATAAATACCCGGCGAATGCACACACGCCCTGCCCTGGTATTATCCTTGTGCCCTGACCTACAGCCTGTTTACCTGTTATCCTGATCCTGATCCTGAACTCTGATTCCTGATTCCTGTATCCCGTATCCTGAACCTGTTATATCTGTTCCTGTAATACTTGATCTTTGCCGTGCAGCCTGATCCCTTCCATCTTGTTCTCTGTCTGTTTACTTCTGGCCCCCCCATCTACTGATCTCCTGTTTATGACCCTGGCCTGGCTTGATTATGATTCTGGTACTCCCTTTTGCTACATATGCTGGTTGGTTTATTATCACTGTTTGGTTGTTTGGTTTGTTCACTCTGTTTGTATTTGTGGTGTGTTCATATGTATATGCATTTACCTTAATAAACTACTTTCATCTATTTATGTCTGGTTCACTATGTCGCAGTCACACAGTTTTGGTCACATCTGGTTTATGACAGAATACCAGGGCCATCCCTGACCGGAAGAGGCTGCACAGGGGAACCATTTTGATTCAGTTTGGTTGCAAACATGAATACCAATGAGGTTATTTATTTTTCTCTGCTGGCATCTGAAAGTGGTGATTATTGCCACCAGGCTTTGAAAGGATGGTCTAGTGACCAGTTGTTTGCAACTATAAGTTTGGCTCACTCCCTGGTCGATCAGGTTTATATATTGTTGGGGGAGGTGCAGCCTTTGATCAAGATCTGTACTGAGCTGGCCCTGCCCTGTATTCCAGAGGACCATGATGATTTCACTCCTCCTTTTGATATGAATCAGGTTGTATCCCTAGTATGGCTTTTTAAAGATGATCCCAGCGATTTTTGTGAGCACTACTCAGCCTGTTCCCCACAGGTGATTGCTGAGTGCATTGTGTCTGCTCAATCTTTTGTTACACAGGGAGATTTAAAACCACAGTTTGTACAACCTATACATATGCTGGTTGGTTTATTATCACTGGTTGTTTGGTTTTTTCACTCTGTTTGTATTCGTGGTGTAATCACATGTATATGCATTTACCTTAATAAACTACTTTCACCGATTTATGTCTGGTTCACTCTGTCACAGTCACACAGTTCTGGTCACATCTGGTTTATGACAACAGCACTTGAAAGAACCAAATCAAAGAAAAAGGCGGAATTCTTTGCTCCTCATCTGGGATCTCCAACCTTACTATACCTCCAGTCCACAAAAACCTGCACTGAGAGGTATAGCAATAGGTGTCCCAAGTACTTGCAGCCAATCTGCTAGCAGTACACCACCATCTGATTTTAGCAGGCAAATTTCCCTACCCCAGTTGCTGAACCGTAAAAAGAAATTCAGTCCCAGCCATCAGCGTCTAAATGCTAGCTTGGCCAAATTGCTAGCACTGCAACTGCTGCTTTTTCAGCTGGTATACTCTGCCCCCTTTCGTGAATTTGTGGAATGTGCTGTACCTCAATGGCAGGTTCCAAACCACCATTTCTTTCACAAAAGAACATTCCGGCTCTCTACCGGCATGTGGAAGGCAATGTTTTGGCCTTGTTGGACAGGGCGGTCAGCAGTAAGGTTCATATTACCGCTCACTTATGGTCCAGCAGGCATGGGCAGGGATGTTACCTTTCCTTCACAGTGCACTGGGTAACTCTGCTGGCATCTGGGAAGGATGCAGGACAGTGTTCAGTGTTGTTGGAGCCTATTCCACCACCACACCTCCAAAATGCTAGTGGTGATTCTGCCACAACTCTCTCCTCCACCCCCTCCTATTCTTCTTCCTCTATGGCCTCTTCTGCAGATTTGACCTCTGAACCAGCGATGCTCCATAAGCGTTCAAAGGGCTACGCAAGCTGTCAAGCTAAAAGATGCCATGCGATGCTCGAGTTGGTCTGCCTGGGGGACAGGAGCCACGGTGGAGCAGAGATTCTGTCAGCTCTGCAGGGGCAGGTTCAGAGGTGGTTAACGCCCTGCCAGCTTCAGTCAGGAATGATTGTGTGCAACAAAGGCACCAAACTTTTCTCCACCCTCTGACAGGGACACTTGAGCCATGTTCCTTGTTTGGCACACATCCTGAATTTGGTGGTGCAGCGGTTCTTGAGCAGGTATCCAGGCTTACAGGATCTCCTGAGGCAGGCTAGAAAAGTCTGTGGTCATTTTCGCCAGTCATACAATGCCAGTGCTCGACTGGCTGACATTCAAAGGGAATGCAACCTGCCCACCAAACCGCCTCTTTTTGTGACATGCTCACCAGTTGGAACTCAACGTTGGCAATGCTGCAGCAGCTGCACACACAGGAGAGGGCCATCAATGAGTACCTGTGCAAGTATGGCACCAGAACAGGGCAAGGGGAACTTGGTTTATTTTCACCACGCCAATGGCTACTGATCAAGGATGCATGCACTGTCCTGTCACCATTTGAAGAGGCAATGAGGATGGTGAGCAGTGACAATGCATGCATCAGTGACACTGTCCCTCTTGTCTTTGTGTTGGAGCACACGCTTTGAGGAATAATGGACAGGGAACTTGAGGCAGAACAGCGGGAGGAAGAGGAGGACTTCCTTTCCTCTCAAGGCCCCATTTATCCAGATAGCATTCCTGTGGACCCGCCAAACTCACAGGGAGAAGAGGAGGAGGATTGTGTCAGCATGGATGTAGAGGATAACACTCTGCAGCAGTCTTCAAGGGATGGTTTTCAGTCCTCAGAATCCCAAGGAGTTGTACGTTGCTGGGAGGAGGTAGTTACGAAAGTGACCCAGAGGACTCAGAATCAAATCCCTCTGCAAACATACGCTCCCTGATTCTGCGCAAGGACCCTATGATTCAGGGTATCAAGGAGAGGGATCATTACTGGCTGGCAACCCTTCCAAATCCACGTTACAAGTGTAAGGTTACAGAACTCATCCTGCCTTCGCAGAGGGAGCAGAGGATGAAACATCTTCAGGAGGCCTTGAAGAAAGGTTTGTGGAATGCATTTCCACACCCTGGAAGGTTACAATTTTCTGATGCTGGAAAACGTATTGCTGAGGCTTTGTTCAGTCAGAGGAAGAGCAATGGAGAGGGTGGCTGGCTGACCTATGCCTTTAAACAAATTTTCAGTCTTCAGCGCCAAGGTCTGAACGTTTCAAGCAACCATCGCCAGCGTCTGCATTACATGGTGCAGGAATATTTAGGGGCAAGAGCAGACTTTCCAACAGAGCATCCACTGGGTTACTGGGTCTTGAGGATGGGCCACTGGCCAGAACTTGCTCAATATGGAATTGAGCTACTGGCCTGTCCTGTATCCAGTGTGCTTTCTGAATGCACATTTAGTGCTGCTGGAGGGTTTGTAATGGATCAAAGAGTGTGCTTGTCCACAGACTCTGTTGATATTCTCCCATTTATAAAAAGGAATCAGTCTTGGATCAGCAGTTATCAAGCACCTGATGCTGATGTAAGTGATTGAATTTGCTATGGATGTGGGATCCCTTGAAGACTGCCTATGCTGACTATCCTATTCCTCCTTAATCTTGATGATGCTAGCTTTCGTTTCAATGTTTTTATTGAAATTTTGCAATACAAGTATATTATGAACAAAACATACCACTTAATACTCCTCGATGACCAAGGCAGTCAAAAGAGGGAGATACATAGCAGGAACAACATAGCACTTACACAGAAGATGTATCAAGGTAGAGCAAAGTTCCTGGCTAGTTTACTGTCTTAGTAAAGAATTTGTTAATTTCCGTTAGAAGAACGGACAACCTGAGAAGAAATTTAAACTGGGGACTCCCCCCAGGAAGGCCCCCGAGATCATCACTCCACCCCCATGGGAGCACACTGTGGAGTGCGAGAGCTTCAGGGTTCCCACCAAAGGGGGTGCCTTCCCACCTCCTGTCAGATCCCCCGGGAAAGTGCTCGCACTGGAAAGAAACCCAGGCGCAGCAGCCCCCCGGACGGAGCTGACAGACACATCGTCCAGGATAGCATCCTAAGAGTTACTGGCTGCCATCTAGGCTGATACACTATGTGAGTAGTTTAGGACAACCTAAAAGAACAAATGAGGAAGTTTTGGCCTAGGAAGACCGTTATTAGCCGTTAGCTAGTATAAGAGAGATGAGGATAGAACATGAAAAGAAAGAATAGAGAGGAAAGATGAAGAGGAGAAAGGGAGCCAAAAGTAGAGAGAGGGAGGGAGGGGGGTGGGGTCAATGAAGAGAGGTGGTAATCTTGCCGGACTCTCCCCTACGTTAGCAGGTGACCTGGGTAAAATGAAATACCGACATACCTAGCCCAAGGTTCCCAAAGCCCTTCAAAACGTGGGACCGTGTCACGCAGTTTAGCGACTATTTGTTCCTGTGACATTATCCAAGAGATCTTCCGTTTGGTGGCCGATATGGACACCGAAGGAGTTTTCCAGGCTTCCGCTAGAGTAACTTTGGCTCCCAAGCACATAAAGAATATAAGTTGTTGTGTGTTTTTAGAAGTGTTGGGTATTTTGCAATTCAATAGAATGTATGTGGGGTCCTGTGGAACCACTGCCCCAGATAATCTCCTTAGGATATAGAGGAATTCATTCCAGAAACTCCGTATGCGGGGGCAGGTCCACCAGATGTGATGCATCGTGCCAATATGACCGCAACCTCTGTAGCAGAGGGGAGAGGAGTCCGGGAATATCCTGGCAAGCCTGGCCGGGGCGTAGTACCATTTAGTAAAGATTTTAATGTTAGCTTCAATCAAGGCTATATTTAAGATACCTTTTGATGATCTGCTGAAGGCTTGGAACCACTTCGCAGGGTCCCACTGGATGTCCAGGTCCGATTCCCAGGATCGAGCGTAGGCCGGGGTGTCCGTCCTATCTGCCAGGGACGCGTAGATAATGGATATCCCACCCCTTTGGGGGGCTGACGAAGAGCACCATAGCTCATACATCGTGGCCTTAGGAGTGTTCGTCTTATCAATACAAAGTGAGTGGAGAAAGTGGCGTATTTGTGAGAGTCGAAACTTTTCTGAGGTAGGCATTTCCAGAGAACTCAAACAATGGCCTAATGAAATAGGGCCATTGGGAGTAAAGAAGTGTCCTATTCGGAAAAGGCCCTTGTTCAGCCACCAATGAAATGTATGAATGTTCATCCCAGGGGGAAAGTCAGGGTTGTGAAATAGGTGTGTTAGAGGCCTTAAAGGGGAAATCAAATTGGCGTGGGTATGCAATTGGTCGCAGAGGGCTAGGGAGTGGGACAAAGTGGGGGCTAAGATGGCCGGTCTGTGTTTGGGAGGTCTCCATGTTAAGAAGTCGAGAGTGAAATGTGGTACCGCTTGTCTCTCAATGGAGATCCAATCTGGTCTGCAGGATTTAGTGTAAATGGCTGAGAACTGTGCTAGCTGTGCTGCCTGGTAATATAGCCACAAGTTTGGTAGTCCCAGGCCCCCTTGTGACCGAAGTCTGAATAATATTTCTTTAGCAAAGCGATGGCCCCTGTCCCCCCAGACAAACCTAATCACCCCGGACTGAAATTTGGTCAAGACCGATTTTTTAATCGGTATTGGAAGTGATCTGAACAGGTATAATAGGAGTGGCAGGAGAGTGATTTTTTTTTTCTTTAAATTCTTTATTTTCTGACAGTCATATACCACATACCACATGAAACATTTCTTTTAAACATCATATCAAAATATACTGCTTCTTTTTATCATAATATAGCTACTTAGCACGTTTTCTTACAAAATAATCCTAAATCTCTTCTGTTCCAAGGGCAAGCTTATATTTTCCCTTTTCATTACCCATAGCCCTTATACCCCCCCCCCCCCCCATCCCACAGAAGAGAAAAAAAAAAAAAAAAAAAGCCACCCCTCCAGGGGGTGGGAGGGGGACTCCCCTCCTCAGTTCCATTCGATCCTACCCAACCCCCTTCTCCTGTTCTCTAATTCTGTACTCTACTAGAGGGGACCAAATCCTCCGATATTTCTCATCTTGATCTTTCAGCATCATAGTCAGGTTTTCCATTCGTTGAATTTCTGTAATTCTAGCCCACCACTGGAATTTAGTCGGAGGGACTGTACTCTTCCACAGAGCCGGTATACAGGCCTTTGCGGCAGTGAGAAGGTGTTTAAGCAGGGAATTCCTATATTTTTCCACCGATAGGGGAACGTCATTTAATAAGAATGCAGCCGGATTACTCCCAAGAGACACGCCTGTAATGTCCTTAATCGTTTCCTCAACCATTCCCCAGAAGCTCTTAATTTCCTCACATTCCCAGAATATGTGTAACATCGTTCCCACCCCTCTCTTACATCGCCAACATCTATCTGATACCTGTGGAAAGATTTTTTGAAGAGCTGATGGTGTTCTGTACCATCTAGTAAGGATTTTATATCCTCCCTCTTGATATCTGCTAGCAATCGATGTTTTATGTACTGATTTTAGCATCTTCGCCTTCTGTTTTTGAGTAAACGTTACTCCTAACTCTCTCTCCCAGGCTTGCATAAAGTTGAGCTCCTGTGGGGCTTCCAGGCTTGTTAATATTTCATAGAAATGTGATAGGGAGTGCCTCATACTTTCACCATTTAAGCAGTTCCGCTCAAAGCTGGTTAGCTCCCGTATTACTGGGAATGTTTTGATTTTTGAGCGGATATACGCTCCTAGCTGCATGGACCTGAAATAATCCAGGTCTTCTGTCACTTCTCCCTCTATCTCACCTCTTGTCATCAGACGGCCGTCCCTAGAAAAGTCTATGAGCCTACTTTTCCCTTTATGTTTTAATACCTCATACCTCCGATCAATTAGGCCTGGTAGGAAATCCGGGGCGCCCAATACCGGGGTCATTGGGCTCGGATTTGGTGAAAGATTTGTTTTTTTAAAAATCATGTGAATGGAGCAGATGGTTGCCCCTGTTAACGGATGTTTTTTCACTATAGTGGGTAGTTCTGATTTTTCTATCCATGCTATTCCTTCCAGTGGAATTTTAGTCGTCGCTTGTTCTAACTGTACATGTGGCTTCCTTGCGGAGGCACACCATTCCACCACTCTCGCTAGTTGTAGGGCTTCCCTGTATCGTACTGGGTCTGGAAAACCAATACCTCCTTTTCCTTTTGGGAGTACTAAAATGTTTCTCCTTACCCTTGCTGGTTTACCTGCCCAAATGAACCTCAGGAACCTTGATCTAAAGTCCTTTAAGAAATTTGATGGGATCTTTATTGGCAATGTTTGGAACAAATAGAAAACTCTGGGCATCACGTTCATCTTTATAATATTTGTCCTTCCAAACCAAGTAAAGGTTTCCCTGTCCCATCTCCTAAAATCTTGTTTAATTTGTCTTAACAGCGGGGCATAATTTAGTTCAAACACTCTACTAAGCTTCTTTGGGATTTTGGTCCCCAGATAACTTATATGGGAGTCTGTCCACCTGAAATTGAATTGCGATTTTATCTGGTGTGTTTCAGTTGTCTTCATTTCCAACCCCATTGCTTCAGACTTAGTGTAGTTTACCTTATAGTTTGCTAAATCTCCAAAATTATTTATCTCACTTAGAAGGGAAGGGAGGGATATAATCGGAGAGGTTATAAAGAAGATCAAGTCGTCAGCATATGCTGCTAACTTGTGTTCCTCTCTCTCTGTCTTGATACCCCTAATATTGCAATCGGCGCGTATTTTCCTTAGGAAAGGTTCCAATGTGAGAATAAAGATAATTGGTGATAGGGGGCATCCCTGCCGCGTTCCATTTTGTATCACAAAAGGATCCGACAGTCTGTCATTAACCTTAACCCTCGCACTTGGAATTGAGTAAAGGTTTGAGAACCAGCTCAACATTCCTTCACCCAGTCCAATATGTTGTAGAGTTGTTTCAAGGAAAGTCCAATCAACCCTATCGAAAGCTTTTTCTGCATCCGCTGAGAACAATATAAGGGGTTCCTGTCTGCTCTGTGCAGTATATATTGCATTTATTACTCTCTGCGTATTTTCCCTCCCTTCCCTTCCTGCCGTGAATCCCACTTGGTCTGGGTGAATCAGTGCCGGAATATGCTCTTCTAATCTTAACGCCAGAATCTTAGAGAAAATTTTTAGGTCCACGTTCAGCAGCGCGATTGGCCGATAACTAGAACATTGGGATGGATCCTTTCCTACCTTCAGAATTACTGCTATATGTGCCATCAAAGTCTCTCTAGGTATCCTACGTCCTTCCCGTAGGGAGTTAAAAGCCGCTGTAAATCTCGGAGCCAATTTCTCAGCAAAAAGTTTATAATACAACAGGGTATAACCATCTGGGCCCGGGGCTTTCCCTACTTTTAGAAGGTTTATTGCTTTCCTAAATTCTTCTATTGAGATTGGTGCGTCTAAATCTCGTGCTACCTCCTCCGTTAGCCTTGGCATTTCTGAGTTACGTAGGTATTCTTTTGCCCTCTCTTGTTTATTTCTACACCTATGTGGGGGCTGGTGACCATCCAGCTGGTATAGACCCTCATAATATTCTCTAAAGATCTGTGCCATCTCCTGTGACGAGTTCGCCACCTCACCCTTCTGTGTTTTAATACCCGCCAAATGGGGTTGTGTTGTGGCATCCTTAAGGGCCTTTGCCAGCATCCTACTTGGTTTGTTCCCGAATTCGTATAGTGTCCGCCTTCCCCGTTTCAGTTTTGCTTTTGCCTGTTCAATGAGAAGAGAGTGATTTTGACTGCGTTGAGTCTACCTAACCATGACAGGCCCTCCCCCGACCATTTCCGTAGGTCCTGCTCTAGGGAGCGGAGCATGGGGGGGTAGTTAGTGGCATATAGGTCTCCAATGTTTTTCGTCAGCTTGATACCCAAATAGGGGATTGAGTGGCTAGCCCATGTGAAGGGAAAGTGTGGTCGGAGTTGGTCTATGAGAGGTACTGGAACCGAAACATTTAGGACCTCCGATTTAGTCACATTCACCTGAAGACCAGAGATGAGACTGAAGTCTCTCAAAAGTCTGAGGACATTAGGTGTAGATGTGAGAGGAGCAGTGAGGAACAAGAGCATGTCGTCAGCAAATAGGGCGCATTTGTGAACGTCAGGACCACATTTCACTCCCTTGATATTCTCGTTCGATCTGATGGCTATAGCCAGGGTCTCGATTGCAATAGCGAAAATCAAGGGTGAAAGGGGACAGCCCTGTCTAGTTCCCCTACGAATATTGAAGGGTTCCGAGTAATGGCCCATTAGTCGCACCTGTGCTGAGGGAGAGGAATATAAAGTGTTAATAATCGTGCGGAAACCGTCGCCAAACCCCCAGCGTTCTAGAATGTCAAAAATGTAGGGACATGACACGGAATCGAAGGCCTTCTGCAGGTCCAGCGACAGCAAGAAGCCCTCTTGTACAGGGCCTCCGTCCCACCGGGACTGCAGAAGGGAAATCAAGTCGATAGCTCTGCGAACCTGGTCCGGTCCCTGCCTCCCCGGGATGAAGCCCACTTGGTCCCTATGTATATAATGAACAATAAAGTTAGACATCCTGTTTGCCAGGATTTTAGTCATTATTTTGAGATCGTTATTGATTAAAGAAATAGGGCGGTAGTTGCCCACCTCACCTGGGTCTTTACCCTGTTTAGGTATGACCGAGATAAAAGCTGAGTTTAAGTCGCTAGGGATAGGGGCTCCATCCCGGAGGGAGTTGAAGAACCGGGCCATGTAAGGAGCCAGACGAGGGCCAAACTTCTTGTAATAACATACCGAAAAACCGTCTGGACCCGGGGCAGAGTTCATTTTCAAGGATTTAATTGTTTCTAAGATTTTCTAAGATTTCGTCGGAGGAGAAGGGGGCATCTAGCAGGTCGCGGTGTGTTTGCTGTAGTTGGGGTAGGTTAATGTCTTGGAGAAACCGCTCTCTGGCCTTGGAATGAGTGTGTGGTACTGTCTCATAAAGATGTGAGTAATAATCGTGGAATGATTTCATAATGATGGTAGGATTTTGCGTTAGATTACCCAACGAGGCACGAATTTTGGGAAATATCAAGGTACGGATCCTCGGGCTAAGCTTAGTAGCTAGCTTAGCGCCTATCCTATCCGATTGGTAATAGAAACGAGTGCCGGACCACCGTAAGTGTTTCTCCGCGGAGGGAGCAGTGAGCGAGAGATTGAGTTTCACTCGAGCTGAGTCAAGTTTGGCCAAGTTATCCGGAGTAGGGTGTTGTTTGTGGGCTTTACTCAGCAAGCGGAAATCCACAGTGAGGCGCGAGACCTCCGCCCTGCTTTCTTTTTTAAGTTGTGAGGAGAGTTGTAGGATCCTGTCCCTCAACACCACCTTGTGTGCTGCCCAAAGACATCCCGGGGAGACTGACCCCGTGTCATTCTCACTGAAGTAGTCGGAAAGAGCTTTGTCTAGAAGCGTGCAATGGGTTGGGTTGCTTAGAAGAGTTTCATTAAGGCGCCATTGGAAGGAGCCCTTCACCCCCGACCCACCCCTGAGTGACATAGACATTATCGAGTGGTCGGACAGTGGAGTGTCATAAATTTTGGAAGAGGTTACTCTCGGGATTACGTGTGGTGGGACAAATATGTGGTCAATCCTAGAGAAGGTGTGGTGGGGGACCGAGTAGTGCGTGTAGTCTCTAGTTTGGGGGTTCATTTCCCTCCAGATATCGATCAGGCCAAAAGATCAGACTATTTGCGCCACCCGAAGACTACGTTTGGGGGGCCGTTTTGATTTGGGCCGCAGGGGGTTTGATTTGTCAGAGGAGTAGTCAAATGGGGTATTGGAGTCTCCCCCCAATATTACTGTGCCCACGAAATGCGGTTTGAGTACCTTCAGTGTGGTGTCAAAAAAGGTGTCTTGGTGTGTGTTGGGCGTGTAGTATGAGACAAATGTGTAGGCCTCACCATTAATCATACCAGAAACTAGTATGTAGCGTCCCTCTGGATCTTTGATAGTGTTCGCATGTACGAATTGAGTTCTGTTGGAGAAGCAGACTGCCACTCCTCTCGTTTTGTTGTCAGCATTGGCTAGGTGGAAGTTCATGAAGCTTTTGTGAAGGAATTTGGGCTGATAGGAGGCGGGGAAATGAGTTTCCTGGAGCAGAACTACATCAGCCTTCAGAGTGTGAAGCTGTTGCAGTATTTTGCGTCTCTTCACAGGGGAGTTAAGGCCTTGTACGTTGTGGGAGAGAATCTTAAGTGTCCCAATCAGTGTGGTGGAGTCAGTCATGGGGAGGCAATGTGTGTGGTGCTAAGTGTTTGTGACTCTCACCTGATGTCCCAAATGTCCCTGGCAGATAGGAGACATCCCCAGCAGCAAGACGGGCTCGACCTGTGGTACAGCAGACGGGAGATCCAGTGGGAACCTGTAGCTGAGGAGGAGGGGGGAGGAGAGGGGGAGGGAAGGAGAAAGGAGAGAAGAGCAGAGAAAAGAGGTAGAGAGGAGTGAAAAAGAGAACCATTAGATATCGTGACAAAAAGTTTTTACCCATAACCCAACGGACCAGCGAGGGGCCCTCCCCGAGAGAGTCTGGGTCCGATAGGTGAGTGAACAAGGGTTCAGCTATCGGAGCCAGAGAGAGGCGCACTACGACCACTCCGGTCAACGCCGCCTCTGATTGAAATCGTGGCAGTACATAAACAGTGCAATGCAAGCCCTGCTATCACATGGTAATAGTGATCAAAAATCTTCGAATATTTTGGGAGGAAAAGAGAAGAAGGAAAACAAAAAAGAAAACATTATAAAAAACGGAACAGAACAACCTATTCCCCGGAAAATCTGGACCCATGGGGATCCGAAAGGAAGTCCTGGGGAGAACTCAGAAGAGGAAAGTCACCAAAAAGCTGACATCAAGTTTGTCGTCAGCATCGACCCAGGGGAGGATCAAGAGCAGAGACTGCTGATGCTGTGGGCCCACTCATGGGGGAAAGGACTCTCGATCGCTTGGAAAGCTGTTTCTGCCACACCGGCGAGACTGGGCTGGTGGGGGATGTTCTCTTGACAGACGATGCTCCTCGAGAGGCAGAAGACTGTGGGACGTCCTGAGTGATCAGACCCAGATGAAGAAGCAGTCGTTCCCCTTCTTAGAACGTTGAAAAATTGTATGGTTTGTTGCGGTATGAGAAGTTTAATCTCAGCGGGAAGGCCCATCTGTAGGTGATCTCTTTGTTCGCCAGAACTTGTAGGAGCGGTTTCAGGGCTCTTCTTTTTTTGAACGGTATATAGAGATATATTATAAATTTTAAAAAAAATGACGTGGGGGGTCCCCCTAAATTCCATACTAGGCCCTTCAGGTCTGGTATGGATATTAAGGGAAACCCCGGCCAAAATTTAAAAAAAAAATGACGTGGGGGGTTCCACGTCATTTTTTTTAAATTTTGGTTCGGGGTTCCCCTGTGGGGAATTCCCATGCCTTTTTTATCAATGAACTTCTATGTGTATTGTCAGACCGGCAATGGATTAATAGCTGCGAGTAGTTTTAAATGACTTTTTTTCCTTTGAAATGTCATTTTGCTGTCAGACTGTTCTAAACATGGGAAACATGCGCCCCTTTACAGGCATACTATAGACACCCCCCAGGTACAAAATTTAAAGGGATATTACACTTTTATTGTTTCACTTTAAGCATTATTAAAATCACTGCTCCCGAAAAAACGTCTGTTTTTAAAACTTTTTTTGCATTGATCCATGTCCCCTGGGGCAGGACCCAGGTCCCCAAACACTTTTTATGACAATAACTTGCATATAAGCATTTCAAATTAGCACTTTTGATTATTTATGTTCGTGTCCCATAGACTTTAACGGTGTTCGCGTGTTCGAACACATTTTTTTCCTGTTTGCATGATCTGGTGCGAACCAAACAGGGTGGTGTTTGGCTCATCCCTAATCAGCAGTGTTCAAACTCTAATCAAGAAGTGGAAAATGAGGTAGACCAACTCAAATTATAGCCACAACTGCCAGGAAATATGTTCGGGATGCAAAGAAAAACTCACAAATAACTTCAGGTGAAATACAGGACTCTCTGAAAACATGTGGTGTGGCTGTTTCAAGATGCACAATAAGGAGGCACTTGAAGAAAGATGGGCTGCATGGTCGAGTAGCCAGAAGAAAGCCATTACTATGCAAATGGCACAAAGTATCCCACTTACAATACGCCAAATAGCACAGAGACAAGCCTTAAACCTTCTGGCACAAAGTCATTTGGAGTCATAAGACCAAAATGTAGCTTTTGGCCACAACCATTAACGCTACATTTGGAGAGGAGTCAACAAGGCCTATGATGAAAGGTACACCATTCCTACTGTGAAACACGGAAGTGGATCACTGATGTTTTGGGGATGTGTGAGCTACAAAGGCATAAGAAATTTGGTCAAAATGTATGGCAAGATGAATGTAGTATGTTTTAAAAAATACTGGAGGAACATTTTCATTCATCAGCCAGGAAGCTGCGCATGGGGCGTACTTGGACATTCCAACATGACAATGATCCAAAACACAAGGCCAAGTCAACCTGTCATTGGCTACAGAGAAATAAAGTAAAGGTTCTGGAGTGACAATCTCAGTCTCCTGACCTCAATATCATTGAGCCACTCTGGGGAGTAAGGATGAGCCGAACACCCCCTGGTTCGGTTCGCACCAGAACTTGCGAACAGACCAAAACTTCGCAAGAACTTTAGAACCCCATTGAAGTCTATGGGACTCGAACAATCGAAATCAAAAGTGCTCATTTTAAAGGCTAATATGCATGGTATTGTCCTAAAAAATGTTTGGGGTCCCGGGTCCTGCCCCAGGGGACATAGATCAATGCAAAAAAAAGTTTTAAAAACGTCCGTTTTTTCGGGAGCAGTGATTTTAATAATACTTAAAGTCAAACAATAAAAGTGTAATAACCCTTTAAAGTGTCATTTTTTAAAAAATTTTGGTTCGGGGTTCCCCTGTGGGGTATTCCCATGCCGTTTTTATCAATGAACTTTTATGTGTATTGACCTGCAATTCATTAATAGCCGCGAGTAGTTTTAAATTACTTTTTTTCCTTTGAAATGTCATTTTGCTGTCAGACTGTTCTAAGCACGGGAAACATGCGCCCCTTTACAGGCATACTATAGACACCCCCCAGGTACACAATTTAAAGGAATATTACACTTTTATTGTTTTACTTCAAGCATTATTAAAATCACTGCTCCCGAAAAAACGTCTATTTTTAAAACTTTTTTTTGCATTGATCCATGTCCCCTGGGGCAGGACCCGGGTCCCCAAACACTTTTTATGACAATACCATGCATATTAGCCTTTAAAATGAGCACTTTTGATTTCTCCCATAGACTTTTAAAGGGAGTTCCATGGCTTTCGAATTTGCAGCGAACACCCCAAATTGTTCGCTGTTCGGCGAACTGGCGAACAGCCGATGTTCGAGTCGAACATGTGTTCGACTCGAACTCGAAGCTCATCCCTACTGGGGAGATCTCAAACATGCAGTTCATGCAAGACAGCCCAAGAATTTACAGGATCTGGAGACTTTTTACCAAGAGGAATGGGCACCTTTACCATCTGAGAAGATAAAGAGCCTCATCCACAAATACCACAAAGACTTCAAGCTGTCATTGATGTTAAAGGGGCAATACACTTTTGGTCATGGTCATTTGGGTAGTTACTGTTGTCATTCTGATTTAAAAAGAGTAAACACAGTTGATTGATAATAAATGGCTTCAGCCAAACACTAACCATGAGTGAAAGAAAAGTTTTTGTGTTATCATTCTTATTCTCAGAAAAATGGCCTAGAAATCATACATTCTGCCAGGGTATGTAAACTTATGAGCACAACTGTATATTCAGACAGTCTAGTATATATAATATAGTGTACTGAAATGGTTAAGGGGAACCCTGCACCAAAATAAAAAAAAAATGGTGTGTGGCATACCAGATCCAAGCACGCAACCTGGCAGGCCGCAAAAAAAGGGGGGAGCGAGAAAGGCCACATGCCCGCAACATGTGAGGGTGCTCTTGGGTCCCCCCCAAAGCACCTTGTCCCCATGTTGATGGGACAAGGGCCTCATCCACACAACCATTGTCAGGTGGTTGTGGGGGTCTGTGGGAGGGGGGCTTATCGGAATCTGGAAGATGGATGGACATCGCTGGACACTTTAAAAAAAATTGACAAATGAATTGTCCAAAACCGTCTGTCATTTTTACTTTTTTGACACTTTTACAATGTACCTCATACCCATTCACATAGTGGGGCAGGACCTGGGGTCCCCCTTGTCAAAGGGGGCTTCCAGTTTCTGATAAGCCCCCGCCCGCAGACCCCCACAACCACTGGGCAAGGGTTGTGGGGATGAGGCCCTTGTCCATTTCCCCATCAACATGGGGACAAGGTGCTTTGGGGGGGACCCAAAGCACCCTTCCCATGTTGAGGATATGTGGCCTGGTACGGTTCAGGCGGGGAGGCGCTCTCTCGTCACCCCTTTTTCTGCAGCCTGCCAGGTTGTGTGCTTGGATAAGGGTCTGGTATGGATTTTGGGGAACCCCACGCCATTTTTTTAAAATGGTGGCACGGGGTTCCCCTTAAAATCCATACCAGACGTCAAGAGCCTGGTATGAATTTTGGGGGGACCCCCACGCAATTTTTTTTAAATTTTGGTGTGGGGTTCCGCTTAATATCCATACCAGACCTGTTAGTGTTAATGTGGAGCAGGTGTGTTAAATTTGGTGTTTTCACTCTCATTCTCTCATACTTGTCGGTGGAAGTTCAACATGGCACCTCATGGTAAAGAACGCTCTGAGGATCTGAAAAAAAGAATTGTTGCTTTACACAAAGATGGCCTAGGCTATAAGAAGATTGCCAAGACCCTGAAACTGAGCTCCATTACGGTACAGTGGTTTACCAGGACAGGTTCCACTGAGAACAGGCCTCGCCATGGTCGACCAAAAAAGTTGAGTGCACACGCTCAGCATCATATCCAGAGGTTGTCTTTGGGAAATAGACGTATGAGTGCTACCAGCATTGCTGCAGAGGTTGAAGGGGTGGGGGGTCAGCCTGTCAGTGCTTAGACCATGTGCCACACACTGCATCAAATTGGTCTGCATGGCTATCATCCCAGAAGGAAGCCTCTTCTAATGATGATGCACAAGAAAGCCTGCAAACAGTTTGCTAAAGACAAGCAGACTAAGGACATGGTTTACTGGAACCATGTCCTGTGGTCTGATGACACCAAGATAAACTTATTTGGTTCAGATGGTGTCAAGCGTGTGTGGTGGCAACCAGGTGAGGAGTACAAAGACAAGTCTGTCTTGCCTACAGTCAAGCATGTTGGTGGGAGTGTCATGGTCTGGGGCTGCATGAGTGCTGCCAGCACTGGGGAGCTACAGTTCATTGAGGGAACCATGAATGCCATCATCTCCTGTGACATACTGAAGCAGAGCATGATCCCCTCGCTTTAGAGACTTGGCCGCAGGGCAGCATTCCAACATGATAATGACCCCAAACACACCTCCAAGACGACCACTGCCTTGTTAAAGAAGCTGAGGATAAAGGTGATGGAATAGCCAAGCATGTATGCAGACCTAAACCCTATTGAGCATCTGTGGAGCAACCTCAAATAGAAGGAGGTGGAGCGCAAAGGTCTCTAACATCCGCCAGCTTCATGATGTCATAATGGAGGAGTAGAAGATGACTCAAGTGTCAACCTGTGAAGCTCTGGTGGACTCCATGCCCAAGAGGGTTAAGGCAGTGCTGGACAATAATGGTGGCCACGCAAAATATTGACACTTTGGGCCCAATTTGGACATTTTCACTTAGGTGTGTACTCAATTTTGTTGCCAGCGTTTTAGACATTAATGGCTGTGTGTTCAGTTATTTTGAGGGGACAGCAAATTTACACTGTTATACAGGCTGTACACTCACTACTTTACATTGTAGCAAAGTGTCATTTCTTCAGTGTTGTCAGATGTAATAATATATATATATATATATATATATATATATATATATATATATATATATATATATATATATATATATATATATATATATATATATATATATATATATATATATATATAGTGATACTGGGTACTGGGGAACTTCACTCAGTAGTAGTATCACTGGTATTTTCCAGTGAGTTCACAATAGTTAGATCCATGTTTCAGGGCTTGTCCGCCCCTTTTATTTAAACATGAAGTTGAGTCTCTTACATCAAGATTCAAAGCAATAATGGAAAATCAGGTCTTTTTTCCTTGGTCCTCCAGACTGACTAATAGCACACCTGCTGTGCTCATGTATAACAGTTGCAGCTTTCTCTGCTCTCTAGACTTTCTCAGACCTCTCAACCCCTTTTAGATACAGCTATCTAATGCATGGACCCATGCCCTAGCCTCTTATAGGGGAGTTACCTGGCATCTGTGTTAAGCCCTCTTGTCTCCCAGCCTGATACCTCCTGGCTTTTGGGTGGAGCACACCTGTCCCCTCAATGGAGCATACCTGTCTGCTGGCTGGAGCCCCAAGCTATGGCCAGGCTTGTGATTATAAAGGCTGTTTGCACCTGTACATACACCTGCTGGTCTCCAGCAAGACCTGGACACTGGGTTGGAGGCGTTTTCCCTCACAATGAAACCCAATGTTAATGCCAAAACCTGGAGAAAGCTGAAAAACACCTCTTCTCTACTCAGTACAAATTAGGGATGAGTCAAACACCCCCCGGTTCGGTTCGCATTCAAAACATGCGAACAGGCATAAAAAAAAAGTTTGAACACGCGAACACCGTTAAAGTCTATGGGACACGAACATGAATAATCAAAAGTGCTAATTTTAAAGGCTTATATGCAAATTATTGTCATAAAAAGTGTTTGGGGACCTGAGTCCTGCCCCAGGGGACATGTATCAATGCAAAAAGAAGTTTTAAAAACTGACGTTTTTTCGGGAGCAATGATTTTAATAGTGCTTAAAGTGAAACAATAAAAGTGTAATATTCCTTTAAATTTTGTACCTGGGGGGTGTCTATAGTATGCCTGTAAAGGGGCGCATGTTTCCCATGTTTAGAACAGTCTGACAGCAAAATGACATTTCTAAAGGAAAAAAGTAATGTAAAACTACTATCGCTAGCGCTGGCTATAATGAATTGTCGGTCTGGCAATACACATAAAAGTTCATTGATAAAAACGGCATGGAATTTCCCTACAGGGGAACCCCAAATCAAATTTTTTTTTTAAAATGCGTGGGGGTCCCCCTAAATTCCATACCAGGCCCTTCAGGTATGGTATTACTGAACTACTACCTGTATATATAATGGATGAAAAAATCATTTATATAGTCTGAAATTTACAGTGAAAAAAAAAAATTGTAAATAAATATATCACAGTGTTAAGTGCAAAATACAGCAAAGTGCCAAGTGCCACACAGTGAGTGTGAATATCAAATCCAAGATGTGGTACATGATTATTAAAGTCCAATATATGAAAGAAATGCACATAAAGTCCATAAAAACAGTTCATAAAAAATCCAACGTGTGTGCATCAATCTTAGTGCTTAGTGCTCAGTAGGGATGAGCTTCGAGTTCATGTTCGACTCGAACATCGGCTGTTCTCAAGTTCGCCGAACAGCGAACAATTTGGGGTGTTCGCGGCAAATTCGAATGCCACGGAACACCCTTTAAAAGTCTATGGGAGAAATCAAAAGTGCTAATTTTAAAGGCTTATATGCATGGTATTGTCATAAAAAGTGTTTGGGGACCTGGGTCCTGCCCCAGGGGACATGTATCAATGCAAAAAAAAGTTTTAAAAACTGCAGTTTTTTCGGGAGCAGTGATTTTAATAATGCTTAAAGTGAAACAATAAAAGTGTAATATCCCTTTAAATTTCGTAGCTGGGGGGTGTCTATAGTATGCCTGTAAAGGGGCGTATGTTTCCCGTGTTTAGAACAATCTGACAGCAAAATGACATTTCAAAGGAAAAAAAGTCATTTAAAACTACTCGCGGCTATTAATGCATTGCCGGTCTGACAATACACATAAAAGTTCATTGATAAAAACGGCATGGGAATTCCCCACAGGGGAACCCCGAACCAAAAAAAAAAATGACGTGGGGGGTCCCCCTAAATTCTATACCAGGCCCTTCAGGTCTGGTATGGATATTAAGGGGAACCCCGCGCCAAAATTTAAAAAAAAAAACGCGTGGGGTCCCGCCAAAAATCCATGCCAGACCCTTATCCGAGCACGCAACCTGGCCGTCTGCAGGAAAAGAGGGGGGAGGAGAGAGCGCCCCCCTCCTGAATTGTACCAGGCCACATGCCCTCAACATTGGGAGGGTGCTTTGGGGTAGCCCCCCAAAACACCTTGTCCCCATGTTGATGAGGACAAGGGCCTCATCCCCACAACCATGGCCGGTGGTTGTGGGGGTCTGCGGGCGGAGGGCTTATCGGAATCTGGAAGCCCCCTTTAACAAAGGGACCCCCAGATCCCGGCCCTCCCCCCTGTGTGAAATGGTAAGGGGGTACAAAAGCACCCCTACCATTTCACTTTAAAAAACTATCAAAAATGTTAAAAATGACAAGAGACAGTTTTTGACAATTCCTTTATTTAAATGCTTCTTCTTTCTTCTTTTTTCTTTCTTCTGTCTTCTATCTTCCTTCGGTTTCTTCCTCCATCTTCTTCTTCTTCTTGTTCTTCTGGCTCTCCTGGTTCTTCCTCCGGTGTTCTCGTCCAGCATCTCCTCTGCAGTGTCTTCTTCCCTTCTTCTCCTCGGGCCGCTCCGCATCCATGGCATGGAGGGAGGCTCCCGCTCTTCTCTTCATCTTATTCTCTTCTTCATCATCTTCTTCTCTTCTCTTCTTCATCTTCTTAACTTCATCTTCTTCTCCGGGCCACTCCGCATCCATGGTGGCATGGAGGGAGGCTCCCGCTGTGTGACGCTTCTCCTCTTCTGACGGTTCTTAAATAATGGGGGGTGGGGTCACCCGGTGAACCCGCCCCCTCTGATGCACGGGGACATGACGAGGGACCCCACGCCATTTTTCTCTTTTATGTTTGTCACGGGGTTCCCCTTAAAATCCATACCAGACCTTAAGGGTCTGGTATGGAATTTAGAGGGACCACCCACGTCATTTTTTTTTATTTTGGCCGGGGTTCCCCTTAATATCCATACCAGACCTGAAGGGCCTGGTATGGAATTTAGGGGGACCCCCACATCATTTTTTTAAAAAATTTTAGTTCGAGGTTCCCCTGTGGGGAATTCCCATGCCGTTTTTATCAATGAACTTCTATGTGTATTGTCAGACCGGTAATTCATTAATAGCCGCAAGTAGTTTTAAATGACTTTTTTTCTTTGAAATGTCATTTTGCTGTCAGATTGTTCTAAACACGGGAAACATGCGCCCCTTTACAGGCATACTATAGATACTCCCCAGGTACAAAATTTAAAGGGTTTTTAAAACTTTTTTTGCATTGATCCATGTCCCCTGGGGCAGGACCCAGGTCCCCAAACACTTTTTTGACAATAACTTGCATATAAGCCTTTAAAATTAGCACTTTTGATTATTCATGTTCGTGTCCCATAGACTTTAACGGTGTTCCCGTGTTTGAACAAATTTTTTTCCTGTTAGCATGTTCTGGTGCGAACCGAATAGTGGGGTGTTCGGCTCATCCCTAGTGCTCAGAATTCCATGCCTCAAGTGCCATCCAGTGACCCCCCGGGGACAGCCGCTCACCTCAGAGCATGCGACCTAGCTGTGAGGCTTATGAGCCATCCCACAGCTCAGTGATGGAATCCAGATACACAGTTTTCAGCAGCAACTCCACAGTTAGGAATAATGGAAAAGAAAAACTGGATAGTGTGATATCGTTTATAAATATTTATTAGGATAAAAGCTCCCTACATTAGGATACTCACATTTGCAAGGTGCGTGAGTGCACCAATCTGATAACAGTCTCCAAAGTTTGCCTCAAAGTTTGCCTACCAGGAGGGATAAGCTGTGCATTGCATCTCAGTGGAGTGAAAGGCTCCATGCTCCATCCTGACCCTTCCCCTAAGAGCGTTCGACACAGGGTCATGTGTCTTCATCAGGGAGTATTTGATTGGATGAAAGCTTTGCAGCCTATATATAGTCATCACGGGCATTTTGCCATGGATTTGCAGACACTCTAGTGCCAGGCTCCATGTGTTATTGCTCAGTGTATTGAACGGCGCCGCAGAAAGCAACAAGTATCTGCAAAACTAGGATTTACAGCTGTGTATATGGGGAACGAGTAAATAAAGTCCAACTCATAGCCCAAAAGGAAATATCCACATATATAGAAATAGCACATATTATCCTAAACATACAAAATATACCAGTCCTACTGTATGACCTATGACAAGGCAATCTAACAGTAAATATCCACAATCAAATCTCATGTGTAATGAATGACTTCTAAATATATCCCTAATACCATGTTGATTATATGTAGTGTCACTTAATAATAGTGTGTACTATGGATATATTTATATCAACATCCTAATGTGGTAGCAACAAGCCCCTAAGTTCAAAGACCTATATGCACCCCCAAAATACATTAGAGATGAATATGACATAAAATTGAAGATAACATTAGATCCAAAGTAGAAATTAAAATACGTATAAAACGCATGTATACATGTGTGTGTGTGTAGGTACGCACACATATATATATATATAATTCTATAGAGCCACTAAATTTCATAGAAAAATACATTAGAGATGAATATGACAATTTGAAGATAACATTAGATCCAAAGTAGAAATTAAAATACATATAAAACGCATGTATACATGCGTGTGTATAGGTATGCACACATATATATAAAATTCTATAGAGGCACTAAATTTCATAGAAAAATACATTAGAGATGAATATGACCCCGCATTCCTCTGAGGCACAGGGACTTCACGGGGACTTCCCTGTGGCTTTCCCTGTGTTGTCAGCGGGGGGCGGGGTCACCCGGTTACCCTCCTCTGACGCACGGGGACTTCCCTGTGGCTTCCCCCGTGTTGTCAGAGGGGGGCGGTTACGTAAACGGGATCTTAAATGAGATTTGCGTGGAGCACCAGATCGAGGGAGATTATCAGTGGTCTTGTATGTTTTCCGTTTTCTAATTATTTCTCCCACAGTTGATTTCTTCACACCCAGCTGCTTGCCTATTGCAGATTCAGTCTTCCCAGCCTGGTGCAGGTCTACAATTTTGTTTCTGGTGTCCTTCGACAGCTCTTTGGTCTTCACCATAGTGGAGTTTGGAGTGTGACTGTTTGAGGTTGTGGACAGGTGTCTTTTATACTGATAACAAGTTCAAACAGGTGCCATTAATACAGGTAATGAGTGGAGGACAGAGGAGCCTCTTAAAGAAGAAGATACAGGTCTGTGAGAGCCAGAAATCTTGCTTGTTTGTAGGTGACCAAATACTTATTTTCCACCATAATTTGCAAATACATTCTTTCAAAAATCAGACAATGTGATTGTCTGGATTTGTTTCCACATTTTGTCTCTCATAGTTGAGGTATACCTATGATGACAATTACAGGCCTCTCTCATCTATTAGGTGGGAGAACTTGCACAATTGGTGGCTGACTAAATACTTTTTTGCTCCACTGTAACTTATCGTAATTTGGATGATTGCGGGGAGGGCATTGGGTGTTGTCGCTAAAATGAAGGAATCTCATAATCATCTTGTATCAGGACACAGACATTACAGCAGAATAAATGGGCGTGTGGTGGATGGGGTTGGTGGACCAATAGGCATGCCCTTCATTTTTTTTGGAAGCCTCATGTTTGTGGTGAGGCCCATAAACAATAAACAACTCCTCCAAATTAAGATCTCTCCACTCAAACAGACGGGCATATGATGATTGGGGGTTGCAATATACTGCTGGGCATATAAATTGGTCTGGTCCACATTGAATTGTAGCAAAGTGTCGGGCAAAAACAGATAAAACAATCGATCTCTGTGAAATTCTGGATGTTGGCCTGCACACCTGGCTGTGCTGTGAAAGGGGGAATAATTGGTGATCCCAAGTCAGAAGGCAGCCATGTTGGGTTGGCAAGATCATCTGGCATGTATGTAGAGGCCCTGGCTCTTGGGGGACGTGACACTCCAGTAGTATGGAGGGGATTTGATTTTCCTGTGCTGGTACTCAGGCGTGATGTGGCAGCACTGGTACTGGGCCTGGGCATTTGTTCTCGGGGCCTATCGTCAGCGGCAGCACCGGTACTGGGCATTTGTTACCGGGGCCTAACGCTGGAGGCAGCGCTGGTACTGGGCCTGAGAATTTGTTCTTGGGGCCTCTTGCTGGCGGCAGCGCTGGTACTTAGCCTGGGAATATAATCCAGGTTGCTGGTGGCTGCCTAGTTTCCAGAGTGCAGTGCCCTTTTAGAAGGGACCCATTCTTCCTCTGAATCATTTGCTGATCTCAATTGGTTCAAATGCTGAATTTGATCCGGAATCAGAATTGGAATCTGATGAGAACTCCCCGCTGCTCTCATCAGTCATGGAGAGGATCTGAAAGCCTCCTCACTGGTATATAATTTTTTGGACATTATGCTGATGGCTGTGTGACAGATGGCAGGTGAAGGTCACTAATGGGCTGTGCGATGGGTGGCAGGTGACGTTCACTGATAGGTGATGACAATGTGATAGGCGATGGTCACTAATGGGTGACAGGCCATGGACGGTGATGGGTGATGGTCACTGACAGGTGATGGTTGATGGTCACACCACTGACGGTCACTGATGGCAGTCTCTTATGTGACAGGTGCACTTTATGGGGTGACTGTGGTGACAAATGACAATGGGGGGGCGATGGGACAAGTGTTATGCTTGGTGCAGACACTACAGAACACAGATCTGTAACTCACTGCTCCTGGCTCTTCTCTCCTCACACTGGAAGCAGTCTGTGAGGAGGGAAGAGCCGGTAACAGGTAGTTATCGGACTGTGTTTACATTTAGTGATCAAAATAAAAAACACATGCAGCGCTAGAAATGTGCGTTTACATATTCAACACATATTAATAAAAAAGTGCTGAAAACATAAAATATACCTATTAAGTGATATGTGTGTTTGTCTAGCACAAACAAATTAAAATAAAAGTCCATAGAGGTGTAGTGAATCATATGTTAGTTGAAAAACACATGGGGGTTCAAAGGCATAGATGGTGCCACAACTTCACATGGGGTGGAGACTGGAACCAACTCTGTATAGAGACACTTCACACTTGAATCATCTGCGTGCTCAAAGCAGACTGCGAATGGTAAAAATGGGTATCCTTACCAGAAGAGGTGGACACAGTCACCGTACAGTGGAGTGTTATACAGACTTGAGGGATCCAACGATCCCAGGGATATCCGGCTGGAGAGGTCCTGGTGAGGAGTCACGTCCAAGGCGACTGTCACCGTTCGAGGGTGTGGAAGTTCTCGATCAGGATGTCAGTCAGGATATCTCTCTCAGATAGACGGGGTGTGTGAAGAAAAAATGACTAAGGCTCAGCAGGATCCCATTCATGAAAGGAGACAAGAGCAAAAAATCTCCACATAGGGCATGAATCGATTAAATAAGAGGCTTTTATTGAAAAGTTGGAAAAAGTGCTAGACAATGCACTCCAATGTATAAAACGTGATCACAAAGAGAATAAAAATGAAATAAAATTGCGTGATAGCAAGGCATTTATAGGCATTAGCAACCCGACATGTTTCGGACCATCGTCCTTCTACTGGGGCATAAGCCTGAATACCTGTACCACACTCATATATATACAAGAATAATTATACCAAATGCCAGTCAGCTGTGTGGAACATGGATAATTGCATAGGTAATTACATGGGGATACTTAACAGCTGCATCAAGCAGCCACCCTGTGTTCAACTTATTGCAAAACCTACATTGCTGACAGTGCAGACTCTATTTTGGATAGTTAACCAATCACGCCACTCTATGCAGAGTCACGTGACCTACATTCTTGAAGCTGCAAATTCCAATGGGGATAGTCAACCAATCACACCGCTCCGTGCGGAGTCACGTGACCGCGTCATTGCGTGTGACGTCATCGCGCACCGGGCGTCGCGCTGCAGGCCTCCTTTTCACTCTAGGAAGTGAAAGGCCATATAGTGGAGCCATAACATCCATAAACAGCCCTGGGAGACTTGTCATAGCGCGTCAGCCCGGCGCGCTCCAGAGCGCTCAGCTTCCGGTGTCCCCCATAGGGGGAATTGGGCATTCCAAATACAGGAAAAATATACAAACACTTATAAACTTATAAACAAGTAATTGAGCAGTACACACAGACTAAATATCGGTGACACATATGAATCAATGTATCTGGCATTACATCTATATGGTAAATTATGTGAAGTATAAAAATTATAAAAAAGAACATGTATATTAAAACAAAATACCTATTAGATATAATATAGCCCTATTTCATTGCTATGTGGCAAGGTCTCAGGAGCTACTATCAAGATAAATGTGTATGTCAAGGACTATGAACACTTATTAGGACTTGTTAATGAAAGCGTTTATGTCCCATTCTACGTTTAACCCATGAGGGGAGTAGCTTTTTAGTTGGTAAATCCAGAAAACTTCAAGCTGTGATACCCCCCTGGTACGTGGGCCCCCTCTCCATGGCGGAACAAATTTATCTATGGCTTGAAATTTAGAGCCCCTCGGATATTTATTATGGGACGCCAAGAAATGACGAGGGACGCTATGGTTGGTGCGACCTTTTTTAATAGCGGTAATGTGTTCATTGACTCAAATGCTGAATGATCTGATGGTGCGACCCACATACTGCATATTGCAGGGGCATGTAATTAGGTACACAATGTAACGCGTGGTACATGTGACAAAATGCTTAATCTGGTAAATGGTGGAAGTAACGGCAGATTCAAAACATACAGATCTATGATTCCCACACAGATTGTGCAAACACACATTGCATTTCTTACAGGGATAATATCCTTTAGTCTCTGGGAAAAAGGACGGTCTAGTGGGTGCTTCTATGACATTGCGTATAGATGTCAACTTCTTACGGTCTGTAAGGGAGATTTTTGTGATCTCCTGATCTATCTGGGCAGATCGGTAGCCTTTTTCCAGAAATCGTTCCTTCAAAAACTGTGCTTGTTGTAAAAAATCTGTGATGTTAGTGCAGTTCCTACGTATGCGTAGTAGTTGACTGCGAGGGACAGGTTCCAACCAGGGGCCATAGTGGCAACTGTCCATGGAGATATAGCCATTTCTGTCCGTCGGCTTGAAAAAGGTGGTGGTTACAATCCGACGGTCAGAAATGGCAATCTCCAAATCCAGGAAATGTATCGAAACTGTGCTCAGTTCGTACGTGAGGGTAATACCCCTATCGTTATGGTTTAAAGTAGCCATAAAGTGTTTCCTCGTCACCTTTCCATAGGAGGAGGATGTCGTCTATATATCTAGCCCATAAACACAGCTCAGGACGCTGTGGGGGATAGATGACATGAAAGGATCACAGCCAATCACATGGTAAACAGCCGCCGGCCAATGGCTGTTTACTTGCGTTGGTGATGAGCAGTGTTCCCGGGAACATGCTGCCACCAACGTGCACGTGCAGCGCGCTCGCGATTGTGCGCATGTGCCATGTAAAGTGGGGAGGTACCATCTGTGATTGGCCGTGACTTTATCACGGCCAATCACGTGGTAAACAGCCTTGCCCAATGGCTGTTCACCCCCAACGGTGACGAGCAGTGTCTCGGTGACACGCTGCCACCGACAGTACAGGGCTGTACATGCCCTGTTTAAATAGATGGACGTTGTATGACGCCCGCCCAGAATGAGAGCCACGCTGCACAGCCATCATATGACAGTGGGCGAGCAGCAATCACTTAAGGAGGGGTGGGTTTCCTCCAGGATAACCTGCCCTTAATCTATCCACTGTAATATGTGTCCCAACTTTGATGGGAATTCCATGATTTTCTTTTAATATGTAATGTCCCTTTAAAAAAAGTAAAAAACAAAAAAACAAAAAACAAACCCGCATTGTTTATTCCCACATTTTTTTAGGTGTCACTTATAATTTACTGCTCCTTAATGCCCCCCCCCAGCCAAAAGCCAGGAAGGTACAAAAGCCCCCCAAAATACTTTTTGGGAATGTAGATACCCCAAAGTGATCTTATTGATCAAAAGAAAACAACCCAACATTGTTTATTCCCACTTTTTTTGTGTCACTTATAATTTACTGCTCCTTAATGACCCCTGACATGCAACATTGTACACAAATTATTATTCATATAGTTATATATACACTGTATATTATATACTATATATATTTGTTTGTCACAATTATTTGAAAATAAAAAACATGCTGGTATTATAAAAAATATGAAGATATACAGTGGGTAAAATAAGTTTAGAACATGTCACCTGTTTTCTAGGTAACATGTTATGTAGGTAGCTAGATAGTTATAAGGTGCTATTGACCACAATTTTCACCACATGTCGGTAACAGCACATGCAATCCATACAAACAAAGAAACCAAAACAAATAAATCCAGAAGTTAAGTTGTGTGTAATAAAATGGAATGACACAGGTACAAAATATTGTACACATGAAGAAAGGGAGGTGCAAAAAGCCATTGAAAGCCAAGACACCAGCTAAAACCTATCAGTAATTAGAAAGCAATCCTGCCCCTGGTCAGTGCAAATTACTATCGACTGGTTCAGTATCAACTGTTGGCCTATAGAAAGGCGTTTCATTACCAAGGTGTCACACAAGAAACATCTCATGATGGGAAAAAGGAAATAGCTCTCTCAAGACCATCATAGCCTTTATGTTGCAAAACATACTGATGACATTGGTTAGAGAAGGATTTCTAAACTTCTGTTTGTTCCAGTGAGCACTGTTGGGGCCATAATCCAGAAGTAGAAAGGACATATTTTCACCATGAACCGGCCACGGGCAGGTGCTTTTCGCAAGATTTCTAACAGAGGAGAGAAAAGAAATATCAGAAGAGTTGTCCAAGAACCAAGGACCACTTGTGGAGAGCTTAAAAAAAATGGAATTAGCAGGCACAATTGTTTCAAAGGAAACAATAAGTAATGCACTCAACCACCATGGCCTGTATACACGTTCACCATGCAAGACTCAATTGCTTAAGAAAAAGCATGTTGAAGCTTGTTTAAAGTTTGCTGAACACCATTTAGACAAGCCTTTGAAATACTGGGAGAATATAGTTTGATCAGATGAGGCCAAAATTGAACTCTTTGGATGCCATAATACAGACCATTTATGGAAGTCAAATGGCACTACACATTACCCCAAAAACACCACACCACCTGAAGTTTGGAGGTGGGCACATCATGGTGTGGGACTGTTTTTCAGCATACAGTACTGGCAAACTTCATATCACTGAAGTTAATGATGAATGGAAAAATGCACCAAGACATTCTTGAAAAAATCTGCTACCATCTATCAGGATGATGAAGATGAAACAAGGGTGGACATTTCAGCAAGACAATGATCCCAAACACAAAGCCAAGGAAACTCTCAATTGGTTTCAAAGAAAGATAATAAAGCTGATGTCACCTGACTTGAATCCAATAGAAAATCTATGGATAGAATTAAAAATCAGTGTTCATAGAAGAGGCCTATGGAACCTTCAAGATTTGAAGACTGTGCTGAAGAATGGCCAAAATCACACCCGAGCAATGCATGTGACTAGTTTTTCTATACAGGAGGCTTCTTGAAGCTGTCATTACCAACAAAGGATTTTGTATGAAGTATTAAATAGATCTCAGTTGGCGTAGTCAATACTTTTTCCCTGTGTTATTCCATTTTATTACACATAACTTAATTTATAATCTTATTTGTTTTGGTTTCTTTGTATGTATGGATTGCATGGTATGTTATCAACATGTGGTGACAATTTCGTGTCAATAGCATCTTCAGAAATATATTTACGTAGACAAATGGTGACATGTTCAATACTTATTTTACCTGCTGTATATAAAGCAGTACTGTGCAAATGTTTTAGGCAGGTGTGAAAAAATGTTGTCAATTACAAATGCTTTCAGAAATAAAAGTGTTAATAGTTTATTTTTTATGAGTTAACAAACATTTGAGGCAAGCGAACAGAATTGAAATACAAATTAAATCAACATTTGATGTGATTACCCTTTGGCTACAAACCAGTATCAATTTTTTTAAGTACACACAGCATTTGTGCACACAGTTTTTGAAGGAACTTGGCAGGTAGGTTGTTCCAAACATCTTGAAAAACTAACCACAGATCTTCAATAGATGCACACTGTCTCAAATCCTAAAATCAAATGTACCTTCATGTAATCCCAGACTCAATGGCATTGAGATCAGGGCTCTGTGGGAGCCAAATATTTACTTCCAAGACTCCTTGTCCTTGTTTGGGGTTGCTGTACTGCTGCTAAATTTGGGGCCTATCGCACACATCTCCATGAAGGTATTGCATGATTGATAACTATCTGCCTATATCTCTCAGCATTAAGGACAGGCAGTATAATTATCTTACAGCTGATTTAGTACAGTTTATAGCTTCTTTTCTCTCTCTCTCTCTCTCTCTCTCTCTCTCTCTCTCTCTCTCTCTCTCTCTCTCTCTGTATATATATATATATATATATATATATATATATATTGTAGGGGATCAGACTCAATGCAGGGACAAACTCACTGTCTCTGTAGGAAAACAACATGTTTAATGCACAGGATATTTCCAAACAGAAGAAAAAAAGGGCATCTTGCTATCAATCAAACAAAAATAAACTTTTGCTCTACCGAGCCTTACTGTGTCGATGGTCTGATCAGTCCTTGGTTTTGTAGCAAGTGTCCTTACAAACACAAATACTTGTATCCAAAGTCAGGGTTTAGCAGCCATACTCCTAGATTGCCAAGCATGGACGCGCTGAGCTCTCACAGCCATTGTTACGCCAAGGCGGGCCAGAATCTTAGTTTTCAGAGTTTCATATTGCCGGGCCTCAGCAGCATTTAGATCAAAATAGGCCTTCTGTGGGTTCCCATCAAAAGGGAGCAAGGATCTCAGCCCATTGGTCCGGGGGTAGCCCTTCACGCTCTGCCACCCTCTCAAAAACCATGAGAAAGCCTCCACATCATCCTCGGCCGTCATTTTCTGTAGTGCAGCCTGTACTCGCTTGCGTGAACCTGCAACATTGTCCACACATAGGACTTTGTCAGTCAGGGACTGTACCTGACTCTGTATGAGATTATTGAACTCCTTCTGCTCCTGCATGGTCGCTTGGGTAGCAATTATCAACAAGCAGTTAGTTTCTTGATGGTCTATGCGTGCTTGTACCAGCTGTTTGATTAGTTCCTCCATTCTCTTATCAGTTTACTGGTACCAGTGAATTATTAAAAAAAAGAAAAACAAATAATTTCTTAGCATACTGTCCCTTTAAGAGCGCCGGCTCTTATTTATTTTTTCAAAAATTCTGCTGCAAGAGGTACAGTCTCTGGGTCTTATGCCCGCATTCTCCACCAATTTGGAGGGGATCAGACTCAATGCAGGGACAACTATCCTTCTTTACCCTGAAGTCTTTGCTGGTATTACCTTAGATTGTAAATCTAACGTCGTGTACACATGGGCGGACTTTTTGGCATCAAAGGTCCAACGGTCTTTCCAACGGACTTTCGACTGATTTTTGACGGACTTCTGACAGACTTTCGAATGAACGACTTGGCTACACATGATCACACCAGATTCGTACGTGATGACTAGAGATGAGCTTCAAGTTCGAGTCGAATTCATGTTCAACTCTAACATCGGCTGTTCGCCAGTTCGCCGAACAGCGAAGAATTTGGGGTGTTCGCGGCAAATTCGAAAGCCGCGGAACACCCCTTAAAAATCTATGGGAGAAATCCATAGTGCTAATTTTAAAGGCTTATATACATGGTATTGTCATAAAAAGTGTTTGGGGACCTGGGTCCTGCCCCAGGGGACATGGATCAATGCAAAAAAAGTTTTAAAAACTGCAGTTTTTTTGGGAGCAGTGATTTTAATAATGCTTAAAGTGAAACAATAAAAGTGTAATATCCCTTTAAATTTCATACCTGGGGGGTGTCTATAGTATGCCTGTAAAGGGGACATGTTTCCGGTGTTTAGAACAGTCTGACAGCAAAATGACATTTCAAAGGAAAAAAAGTAATTTAACACTACTCGCGGCTATTAATGAATTGTCGGTCCGACAATACACATAAAAGTTCATTGATAAAAATGGCATGGGATTTCCCCATATTGGAACCCCTAACCAAAATTTAAAAAAAAAAGGCGTGGGGTCCCCCTAAATTCCATACCAGGCCCCTCAGGTCTGGTATGGTTATTAAGGGGAACCCCGCGCTGAAATTAAAAAAAAAATGGTGTGTGGGGTCCCCCACAAAAGCTATACCAGACCCTTCAGGTCTGGTATGACTTTTAAGGGGAACCCTGCGCCAATTTTTAAAAAAAAAATGGCATGTGGTCCCCCAAAAATCCATACCAGACCCTTATCTGAGCACGCAACCTGGCAGGCCACAGGAAGAGAGGGGGGACGAGAGAGAGCGCCCCCCCTGAACTGTACCAGGCCACATGCCCTCAACATTGGGAGGGTGCTTTGGGGTCCCCCCTAAAGCACCTTGTCCCCATGTTGATGGGGACAAGGGCCTCATCCCCACAACCCTTGCATGGTGGTTGTGGGGGTCTGCGGGTGGGGGGCTTATTGGAATCTGGAAGCCCCCTTTAACAAGGGGACCCCCAGATTCAGGCCCCCCCTGTGTGAAATGGTAAGGGGGTACAAAAGTACCCCTACCATTTCACAAAAAAGTGTCAAAAATGTTAAAAATGACAAGAGACAGTTTTTGACAATTCCTTTTATTTAAAGTTTTCTTCTTTTTCATCTTCTTTCTTCTATCTTCTTTCTTCTATCTTCCTGCGATTTCTTCCTCCATCTTCTTCTTCCTTTGGTTCTTCCTCCGATCCTCTGCTTCTTGCTCCAGCGTTCTTGTCCAGCATCTTCCTCCATGGCGTCTTCTTCCCTTCTTCATTCTCGGGCCGCTCTGCATCCATGATGGGAGGCTCCCACTATGTGACACTTCTCGTCTCCTGACACTTCTTAAATAACGGAGGATGGGGCCACCCGGTGACCCTGCCCCCTCTGACGCACGGGGACATGATGGGGACTTCCCTGTGGCACACCCCGTGACGTGAGAGGGGGTCACCGAGTGGAAAAGAAGAAGACTTTAAATAAATGAATTGTCAAAAACTGTCTCTTGTCATTTTTAACATTTTTGACACTTTTTTGGGAAATGGTAGGGGTACTTTTGTACCCCCTTACCATTTCACATGGGGGGCAGGATTTGGGGATCCCCTTGTTAAAGGGGGCTTCCAGATTCTGATAAGCCCCCTGCCCGCAGACCCCCACAACCACCGGGCAAGGGTTGTGGGGATGAGGCCCTTGTCCCCATCAACATGGGGACAAGGTGCTTTGGGGGGGACCCCAAAGCACCCTCCCAATGTTGAGGGCATGTAGCCTGGTACGGTTTGGGGGGGGCGCTCTCGCGTCTGCCACTCTTTTCTTTCAGCCTGCCAGGTTGCGTGCTTGGATAAGGGTCTGGTATGGATTTTTGGGGGGACCCCACGCCATTTTGTTTTTAAATTTTTGGCGCGGGGTTCCCCTTAATATCCATACCAGACCTGAAGGGCCTGGTATGGAATTTAGGGGGGGACCCCCACACCATTTTTTTTTTTTAATTTTGGTTCAGAGTTCCCCTGTGGGGAAATCCCATGCCATTTTTATCAATGAACTTTTATGTGTATTGTCGGACCGACAACTCATTAATAGCCGCAAGTAGTTTTAAATGACTTTTTTTCCTTTGAAATGTCATTTTGCTGTCAGACTGTTTTAAACACGGGAAACATGTGCCCCTTTACAGGCATGCTATAGACACCCCCCAGGTACGAAATTTAAAGGAATATTAAACTTTTATTGTTTCACTTTAAGCATTAATAAAATCACTGCTCCCGAAAAAAAGCCATTTTTAAAACTTTTTTTTGCATTGATCCATGTCCCCTGGGGCAGAACCTAGGTCCCCAAACACTTTTTATGAAAATAACTTGCATATAAGCCTTTAAAATTAGCACTTTTGGGGGGCGCATGCGCGGCGCGATGCGGGTAGGACGTGAGTAACCACAGCTCCGTCTGGCCCGGCTAGAGCGGGCTGAATAACCAGAGCCAGACATACAATACGCCGCCGAAAATACTCCATACCCCTCGGGGAACCATCTGTGCATGCCAGTAAGAAGAATCGGGCACTCTTGCCGCTCACAACACCATTTAACCCACTATCTTCTGTACGCTGCAGACAAGCAGGCCGGGAAGATGTCCCAAGATGGCGCCGGAGCCAGCACACACGCGGCTGCAAAGAAACAGCTCTCCAATCCATCCATCCACTCTCTCAACAATGGGAACTGTGAGTACTCATCCCCATTATCTAAAGCTGATTTGGATGCCAGCCTTACCACAATCTTTGATAAGCTGGTCAACAAGATAGAGAGTGAGGTACATAAAGCTACTACGGCCCTATCTCAAGAAATAGCCAATATAGGAAATCGCACAGAAATCTTAGAAACTAAACACGATGAACTTTCACTTGCTCATAACGATTTAAGAAAGTACTATGAATCTTTAGCAGATAGTTTCGCCTTTATGCAAGCACAGGTGGAAGATTTGGATAACAGAAACAGACGCCATAACATCAGACTGCGAGGTGTCCCTGAAACAGTTACTGATCTGATGCAAACGGTCTCCAAGATTTTCCACAATCTTCTTCCTGACAAACCATTGTCAGCATTCACATGCGACCGTATACACAGAGCCCTGCGCCCCAAACCCACACCTGACAAACCTCCCAGAGACATCATCATGTGCATGAAGGATTTTCTTACCAAAGAGGAAATCATGCGTGCTTCCAGAACCACTCCAAACATTGCTTTTGAGGGCAACAGGCTACAAATCTATCCTGACATCTCCCCTGCCACTCTGGATAGAAGATGCAGAATGAAGGAAGTCACAAACATCTTACAAACAGCCCGCATAAGATATAGGTGGGGATTTCCATTCAAGCTTACAATCCCACATAATGGCTCTACATACACCGTGTATAATGTAATTGAAGGCAAAGAACTGCTAGTGAAACTGGGACTACTTGATCCAGAACCACCTAACAGATTTCCAACTACTCCAAGACCCTCCCCAATATGGTCGACTCCATCTTCCAGACGCAACACTGCTGAACAGAGAAGATGGCGGCAACCTTTCCAGAACCAAGCCACCTGACCACTTTGATTAAGTGTTTTTTCTATTCACACAAGGCCCCACATGTTTAGTTGTCCTCTCAGGACTAAAATTTTGTTCGTTTTTCTAATCCCTGTTTGGATGGATCATTCTGAGCACAACCCTAATCATCAGTTTGTTAACATTTGAACTTCCCCCTCATCTGGTTCCTGGACTTTATTAAGATCCTTATAAAACAAATGGAGGAACAAACTTACCACAATTTTATCTCAAACCCTTTCCTTTCCCTATTCCTTTCCTTCCCTCCATTCCTCTCCTCCATCCCTCCCTTCCCTCCATTTTCCCTATTCCCCCCTCCTTTTTTTTTTTTTTCTATTATTATAGCTAAAAGGTATATATGTGGCTAAAGTGAATTTTTAGCAGGGATTAGGATGGTAATTTTGGGCTGGGCGTACTTGGGGTCTGTTAAAAATGAGTTACAATCTCCTTATTTGTTAACCCCCAAGGAAAGAGGGCGTTTACCTCTGCTGTTACATTTACCCCTCTGGTTGGTATTTAATTGTTTTTGTTTCAGTGTTTTCAAATAGCCCGCTAAGTCCGTCGTCGCTGGATTGTCTCCCCACCTGCTCATGCGGTTAATTGCCACATCCTTAATTTGGAGGGTGGTGCACTTGATGGCATTCGCAGGATCAGGACGCGTTTGTCCTCCTGATTCAAATGGAAAATGTTGTGACAAGATATTTCTTGTCCCTTTGTTTTTGTTATTTTTTATTACAATATTTACCAATTTCACCTTTATGGTCGATACTTTTTATAGATTTAAAAATGGAAGTTACAGTACTACTATTCATTCTCATCTAATAATCCAATCTTATAATTTTTTTCGTCTCAAATACTCATGCTCTAAATTTGATACACATTTGACCATGGTTTCTCTACTGATACGGTATAAGATGACATTACCTTTCCGAATGCTAAACTTTAACCTCCCTCCATACGTTTATATGCTTTTCATTTATATTTCAATAAGTGTATCTGGGAAGGTATTACTTTATAAGCATACCTCTCTACAAATCACCAATGGTACTTAAAGTGATATCTCATAATGTTCATGGCTTCAATACACCCCACAAAAGGAAAAAGGCCTTCCAACACTACAAAAGAATTGGTGCAGATATTATCCTACTACAGGAAACCCATTTCTCTTCCTCTAGACATCCAAACTATTTTGACAAAACATATAGCCAATTTTTTTATACTACATACCACAATAAAACCCGAGGAGTTGCTATCTTTATACGTAACACTATCATTTTTGACTCACAACATATTTATAAAGACCCAGATAGCCGCTATATCATTATAAAAGGTCAGATAAATAACAAAGAAATTTCTATTGCATCAACTTACGCCCCAAATGACTCACATTCTTCTTTTTTCCAGGGCTTCTTTGAATCACTAGAAAAGCTTAGCTCTCCCCATCTGATAGTCGGCGGTGACTTTAATCTAACAGCACATCCAGCACTAGACAGAAGCAAAATTTCCCCATCCACCAAAGCCTTCCCTAAATCTTTAATCAGATCCCTTAATAAATTTCAATTAATTGACTCCTGGAGATCACATAACATAGGTGCAAAAGTTTACACACATTACTCATATCCCCATGATGTCTACGCTAGACTAGATTACATTTACTGCACACCTATTCTATTAGCTAACTCCTCTAAAGCTTCAATACACCCATGCCCATGGTCAGATCATGATATTACATTTTTCGAAACTTCACACGTAGGTCTCAAACCATCACCATATAATTGGAGACTAAATGATACTATCCTAACAGATGCTTCACTGACACAGACCATTACAACACATATTGAGAATTATTTTACTGACAATGTCAATGATGATACTCCTCCCACTATGATTTGGGCAGCTCATAAAGCTGTCCTAAGAGGCCATTTAATCAGTCTCGCTGCAAACAGAAATAAACAAAGACTCACAGATATCAAATGCCTTACTAAAGAACTTAACGACCTATACCATAAATTGCAATTAACTCCTTCATCAGAAATTACCAAACTTATTCAAGACAAGCGTAAAGCGTTGGATGTTATCCTTTCAGCAAACACAGAGAAATCATTAAGGTTTTCCAAGGCTAAATTTTTATTACATAGCAACTCTCCCTCATCTATGTTTGCCAAAAAACTTAATCATGAACACAAACCCCCACATACATACAAACTTAGAGACCACAAAGGAAATATGATCACACACCCTCAAGAACTACTTAAAATATTCTCCACATTTTATAAGGACCTCCTCTCAAGCCCTCAGCCTCCTATAGACCAATCATCCAGATCTTGGTTGGATGACATCAGACTACCCTCTCTTACCCCACAGCAAATAGAATCCTTGAACGCCCCCTGTACAGAACTGGAATTGACCCGTATTATAAAATCCCTCAAAACCTCCACAGCCCCAGGCCCTGATGGTTTTTCTTCTTCATATTATAAAAAATTTGCCCCCCTCCTAACCCCTCACCTGACTAACCTTTTTAATCACATTCTTAATGGTGGACAATTCCCCAATGAGATGCTTCTAGCTAATCTTTCCCTAATCCCTAAACCGCTTAAGGATCACTCTCTCCCTCAAAATTTTCGCCCTATATAAGTTTTAAACAATAACCTCAAAATTTTTGGAAGATTGCTTGCAGACAGACTGGCTAAAGTTATCACGAATCTAATTCACATTGACCAAACCAGTTTTATCCCTGGAAGACAAATTGTTGATAATGTCAGATTGGTCACTAATATTATCCAAGACGCAAATCTTTTCTCGCGGAAGCTTTGCCTCTTAAGTCTTGATATTCACAAGGCATTTGACAGCGTTAGCTGGTCCTACCTTAACTTTTTACTACCCAAATTTGGAATATCAGATAAATTCTTGCAGGGATTTAACGCCCTTTATCACAATCCCCAAACTAGAATTAAAATCCCAGGTCACAATTCAGAATTTTTCCCCCTTAGTAGAGGGACTAGACAGGGTTGCCCCCTTTCCCCACTCTTGTTCACCCTTGCTATTGAACCATTAGCCCATAAAATAAGAAATAACTATGATATAAAAGGATATACCAAAGGGGAAAACTAATTTAAACTCAGCTTATACGCTGATGATGCTCTTGTATTCCTTACGGACCCTATTACCTCTATCCCATCCCTCCTTAAAGAACTGAAACTTTTTCACAATATCTCTGGCCTCAAAATAAATATGAACAAATGTTCTGCCATACCAATTAACCTTTCTCAAAACACACAAAATGTATTATCGAGTAATTTCCCCTTCATATGGTGCCCTAATTCATTTAAGTACCTTGGAGTTTCTATAACCCCAACACACAACCAGTTATATAAGTCCAATTACATCCCCCTTTTTTCCAATATTAACACTATCCTTAACTCTTGTGCCGCGTACACACGAGCGGACTTTAAGGCGGACTTTGCCCGGCCGACTGGATTTCGTCAGACAATTCGATGTGTGTGGGCTCCAGCGGACTTTGTTTTCTCAAAAGTTGGACGGACTTAGATTTGAAACTTGTTTAAAATTTATCCGACGGACTCTTCTTTCTAGCGGACAAACCGATCGTCTGTGTACTAGTCCGACGAACTCAAACTGACGCATGCTCTGAAGCAATTACAAGACGGAAGCGCTCGGTCTGGTAAAACTAGCCTTCGTCTTGAAGCTAGCACATTCCTCTTCTGTCGTCTTTTAATACAGCCTTTTTTTAGGATTGATAATGCGAGAGGAATGAAGTTGTTTTTCTGCTTTATATTCACACAGAGTTCTCACAAACTACTTTCTTCATGATTTATCCTCCTGCCATGACTAATATAATATTTTTTAACAGCCAGATCTCCATAACTTTAAAATTTTAAAATTGATTTTGGTCTCTTTTTTTTTTTTTTGTTTTATTTCAACACTTAGCTATTTTACAATGTGTGTTAAATGCTAACCACATTTTTTGTGTGTATTTTCATGTTACCACAATTAACATTCATATTTTGTGTTGTTTTAAAGAACCTTAATGAGGTTGTTGTCCCTTGTTCATTAGACATAGGGGGGTGTATTTAACAAAGGTAAAATCATTTTTCACTCCAAGTGCTAATTATACATATAATTCCACATAAAGAGCATTTTGAAGTGCGTTCGCTGTGGATCCGAGGGGCACATGCAAGGAAGCCCAAACAAAAACAATTAATTTTTATTTGACATGATTTTCGGAATAAATCAGCAGAGCTTCCCCGAATTTAAGCTCTTCCCCTCAGTTTTTCAGCGACTGCACTTCCAACAAGTGCATTTGCTGTGCAATTTCTCAAGTGAACGTTTCACTTGATATTCTAAATGATTTAAGCCTTTTGTCAAAAACACACATAGGGGTTGATTTACTAAAGGGAAAAAGACTGTGCACTTTGTAAAGTGCAGTTGCCCTCTGCAAGAGCAGTTGCTCCCAAGCTTTATTAAATGTGAAGCAGCTCTGCTGACTTCCATCATCCAATCATGTGCAAGCAAAAATGTTTTTTTTTTTCTTTTACTTGCACAGGATTGGGTACTCTTTGCAAAGTCAAGCTTTTAAAGAATTTCTGATGCTCTGGAGCAATTGCACTTGCAGAGGGCAACTGCCCTCTGCAAAGTGCACAGACTATTTGCTTTTCTCAAATCAACCCCATAGTCTTTTCGACCTGTACCTGCCTACTCCCAAACAAAATGGCGTTTTTTAATCAAAAGACATAGGCAAGAATGTAAGGTAAACAAAAATGTATTTATGTTAGTCTCAAAAAAATTAGGAAGGCAACACTGGAGACACTTTTAGAATCTGGGAAGCCTTTCGTCCCCCAGGACACACATCAAGTTTGAGGACAAGAAAATTGGTATCTTGCGACTATAGGGAGCACAGTCAGACCAGACACAAACCAGGCAATCACTTTCGACTCTTACGTGGAGCCTTCCCTCCACGCTTCTCTGCAACCTTCCCTCCACGCTTTTCTGCAGCCTTCCTCGGAGGCTGGGCCTCTGGTGGTGTACTTGTGGCAGGAGGAGGAGGAGGAGAAGTGGCTTCATCTGCCAGATACGTGGTAGCAGTAAGCTCCCCTCTCAAGCCCTTCTGGTAAGCCTGAAAAATTAGACCCTCACAGAGGAGGCGTTGGCCCTTTTCCAACTCCAGCAATCTGCTGGCTATATAGGTGCCATACGCCTCCTCAGCATTGGGTGGTTTACTGAGGATGAGGCTTGCTTCCCGTATGAGGTCTAGGGATTCCTGCTCTGTTGGTGGCATTCTCCTGGGCCTTTTGTGGAGAATGCGGAGGGGAGGCACCTGACACTCCGTGCGGCTTCTACTTGGCCCAGCCACAGCCTCCTCCTCTCTCCCACTGGGCAAGGCCTCCTCCTCTCTCCCACTGGGCAAGGCCTCCTCCTGGCTGAGGTCATCCTGTGTAAAAAAAAGGGACATAGTTGTAATTTTCTGTTATGCAATCACACACAATTTTCAGCTCATAACTTTCAAATATAATTACACAAAATAGTAAAGGCTATCTATTTGACAACACCATTATTTCAGATGATCAACAAGATCTGAAGTGAAGTATATATTTGGCCACTACTGTCTAGTGATATGTCTACATATTACTCTTTGTGCAGAAGTGATTTTTTATGAAGCACTTTCAAAATGAACACCTTAACATCATTAATAACATTTACACAATCCCCAAAGAAAAAAAAAATGGATACCTGGCTGAAGCTGGGCGCATCCACTTCATCAATGGTGAAAAGGCCATCCTGGGACTCCTCAGCTGGGGTGGAGGTGGATGGAAGGCTGGAGGGAAGGCTGGAGGGAAGGCTGGAGGGAAGGGTGGGGGGAAGGGTGGAAAGGGATTGCCTGGCTTCGGTCTGCTCATCCAGGAATCGCAGTTTGTTGTAGTACCACAACTTGGGTACATAAACTTGGTCAGCTGCTGCCCCGGATCTCAGCGACTCCTGGATTTTTCTGTGTTCCCGCTTATACATATTACGCAAGATACCTATTTTCCTGTCCACAAACTTGAGGTCTGCCTGGGGGAGTCGAGTCTTCACAAACTCTAAAAGTGTGCCCAGTGTTGCCTTCCTAACATCCCGATTATAATATAGGGGGTGTTTGACCTCCCACAGGTTTTTCTTGTCCTCATAGAGCTCAATAAAATGGCACAACAATTCTTCCTCTTTAAAGGGATTCATTTTTTCTGGAAGACAAGACACAAGATCAAAACTTAAATGTCAGGCCCAAATCTCAGGATTAGTTTGTGTTGTAATCTAGGGGACACACACACACACACACACACACACTCTTTAATCTTACCTTCGTTTGTGACGCTCACTACTTCCACACGGACATATGTAGGCCATCGTAATAACTTGATATACACTGCGCATGTGTCATGCTCCGCCTGCATCGCCCGCCCCTGACGTTCGTAAGTACGATTTGGCCCCGCCCCTTCACTCTTCGTTGCGCAGTGGGAGTAGATAGCAAAAGATGGCGGAGCGATTAAGTGAAAGTAGCGCGGAGGAAAGCCCGGAGCCCCAAACATCCACATCCCGGAGGAGATATAAGGCCACCAACATGGCTTTTGAAGAGATGGTGGAGATGGTGTCCATATTGAGAAGGGAGGACTACGATGGCAAAAAAGGACCGTACACACGACCCAATATGAGGAAGGACAAAATAATGTCCTCAATTGTCACCGCTCTTGAAGAGAAATTTGGGACAAAACGTTCGAAAGAACAATTGCAGAAGCGGTGGTCTGACATCAAAAGTCGGGAGCCAGAACAATATTGGCGAATAAAGAAGCTGCTTAAAAAAAGTAAGTACTTGTGTTTTACTATTGAGATACAGAACTTGCATGCTGATCCTTATTTTTGGCGGTTTTTCTGCATCGTTCGTAAATACCGTTCTTTTGAATAGATATGATACTTTATAAAGTGACGTTATTTTTTCGCCAAAAACGATGGGACAGGGTTGGACATACATTTATGGCTTGATAATTTGTCGAATTCCCACAATGAGTTGATGTGGTGTAGATGTGTTTGAAAATATAATGCTTCATCAAAAATGATTCAGTGTAATGTAGGGACAGGACACAGCAGCTGTTTCCACATCTGGACTCACGAGCACTATAGTTAGTGGGAATGATTTAGCAGTCCCACTATTGTTCTTCGATTTTATTTATTTTTTTATTTAATTTACATTTTATTCCGTACGTTTTTTGGCTCTGCGTAACTTCTGCATACTTTCAGCTATTAAAACCATTCAACTATTAAAATGTTCGTCTCTTTTAGCTGATGTGTGCTCTTTTTCAAAATTTTTTCTACCATTTCTACTTTTTAAAATATTAAGGTTTTTATCACTTTTTTAAACATTGAAGTCAATGGGAGCATGCTTGAAATCCTTAAATTCTTCTTCCGCTCCCAAAAGTTTCAGCTCCTTCATACTTTCACCTAGAGACACCAAACAAACTTTACAATGTTCACAAAATATTCAGCTATCTGGCTATATCCTTTCATTTTGATATCTTTTTCATTTTTTGAGAAAAAGCTTTTTGTTTAGAGGTAATTTCCGGAAATTTTAGCCATTAATCAGAGTGTACTGTGTTTGTTTTGTTGCCATGGTTACCAAAACTTCTGTTATACACGGGGGGGAGGTGGCTGGAGCATCTCAGCTCTGATTACAGAGCCCGGGGGGAGGGGACAGACACACCATGTACTGATTTATAATAGAGGAATATGATGGGGCAGTTTTGATGGCGGTCATTTTTGCAATTTAGCTATTCAGCATTCCCACGCATTTTGCCCAGGAAATGCATTTTCTAGTGTACTAGGTGACCATAAAGAAATTTTAGAGGGGTAATACACATAGAAGATCATTGAGGTGTCAGCATCTGTGAAACTTGCCCGAAAATAAGCATTATTTATAATTGTTGTTCAGAGGTAATGTTCATCCTGTCTTCAACATTTATTATGATGAAAAATTGGCAAAAAATCATAACCAACGTTTTACTTTATTTAGTAAAACCTAAAAGATCAGTGTGTTTTAACTATACCTTTTGTTCAAATCTCATAGGGGAGAAAAGACTCAGACAACAGTCCAAGGATCTCAGGACCCCCCCAAGTCACCAGCCTGAGGCAGAAGATACCCCAAGCCCCAGCCCAAGACCACGCCCACCCGACGACCTTGAGGAAGGAGAGGTGGAGGAAGTGTGCGAGGTTTCAAGCCCACCAAGTGAGTGACTGACACACCAGCTTGAGTTACTGTATTTTGGCGTGCATATTGTAAACCTTGTTTTTATTCACTCGTTTTAGGTGAGTTTCTGGTTGTGGAAGGCCAAGCGGCAGAGCACTTCACCACAGACAGTGCGCAAAGACTAATTGGCCAGATAATGCTGTGGAATGGCTAGATCGATAAAATGCGTGACCAAATTCACAGCATGCAACTTCGCCTGGACTCCATGCAACAGGAAATGAAGAACATGATTGATGTTTTGGGCCGAATATAATCACGTTTGGCCGAAAAACATCAATCATGTTCTTCATTTCCTTGGGAAGTTGTTTTGTTTTAAAGTTTTTTTTTTTTCAATTTTTGGGGTATACCCAAAATGTAAAGCAATGTACTTGTTTTGTGTTTGCAACCCCTTCATCCTGAAAAATCTTGGGTGGTGAGAGGAACCAAAAATGGGATTGCACACACAAAACACGTACATTGCTCTCCCATGATAGGAGATAGCACATGTTGACTTGACCCTTTAGTAAAGCTCAATTTTGAGCATCTTATAAATGAGCAATTTCTGCAAGGGTGACATTACATGCACCGTTCTCGAAATATTGAACTTTGTAAGTTAATTTATTGTAAGTTTTGTTTCTAAAAACACTGTTGTGTATGTAAATCTTTTTAGATAAAGGTCTATATATTTGTGAAAAAATGCCTTGAATAATTTAGTAAAAGATAATTTTTTTACACAACGTAAAATATTTTCTTAAAAAATAAAAAGAACAAAAAAACAAAAAAAAATATGATAAAAAATGCACCTTTCAATGTGCACCAAGTAAAAATTTTTACCCTATACAATGTGTGTGGCTGATTCTTGAAGTCAAAATTTGGGGTTTGTTTTTGTGGGCCTGATTAACTAAAGCTAAATGCACTTGACACTACTACAAGTGCACTAGGAGACAGACATAACTTAAAGGTAAACAACAATAAAAACAAGATATTTAGATAAACCAATTTTCGTTTTTATTTTTGTAAGAAACTTACAGCTGTTGCTGAATAGCAATGGCCCCCCGACCATTAAAATAATTAACATAACGGTCACGCACTTGACGTGCGGTTCGGGGGGCCAAGCCAATACGGCCAATTTCTAGGCCTGTCAAAGTGCTAGCCTCTTCCAGTCTGGCCTCAGGCCCAACAGAGGATAGATATGTAGCTGAATGTCTCCTTAAAAAGTTATGTAAGATGCAGCAAGCAAGGATGACGTGGTTGATTTTATAGTCCGCCAAATTAATAGAAGTAAGGAATAAACGGAACCGGCTGGCCAGAATCCCAAAGGCATTCTCCACAACCCTTCTTGCTCTGGCCAGCCGATAATTAAATACCCTCCTCTCAGGGGTGAGTGTCCTTTGGGGGAACGGCCTCATCAAGTTCTCACAGAGAGCAAATGCTTCATCAGCAATAAAAACTGAGGGGAGTCCATCCACATTATCGTCATCAGGTGGCAATTCCAGGCCACCGGTCTGGAGACGATGGCACAGCTCGGTCTGTGCAAAGACTCCTCCATCAGACATCCGGCCGTTCTTACCCACATCCACAAACATAAACTCCAAATGTGCCGAGACCACCGCCATCAAAACTACACTATGAAACCCCTTGTAGTTATAGAAATAAGACCCCGAATGCGGTGGTGGCACAATCCGGACGTGCTTCCCGTCAATCACCCCTACACAGTTGGGAAAGTCCCAACGGTCAGCGAACTGGGAGGTCACAGTCTGCCATTCCTGTGGACTTGAAGGAAACTGTGGAGTGGAAAAAAAATAAGATAAGGACTTTAATCAAAAAATTGTATATCAGATTACACCAAAATATTAGTAAACAACAGCAGTCAAATATTATGAATATGTGTGTTTGTAATTGAAATGTTGAAAAACATAAGGCACACTTATAAGATTACTCACCCCCTATGATGGCCCATTGATACATTTGAATGTGGGGGGAGGGGTTCTAATTAGGTTAACAAACACACCTGACTGGCTGAAACATTTGTGGGGTGGGGGAGGGGTTCTAATTAGGTTGACAAACACACCTGACTGGCTGAAACATTTGTGGGGTGGGGGAGGGGTTCTAATTAGGTAACAAACACACCTGACTGGCTGAAACATTTGTGGGGTGGGGGAGGGGTTCTAATTAGGTTAACAAACACACCTGACTGGCTCAAACATTTGTGGGGTGGGGGAGGGGTTCTAATTAGGTTAACAAACACACCTGACTGGCTCAAACATTTGTGGGGTGAGGGAGGGACAAACAAGACAATGGAGCAGACAATATACATTGTTCAATGGACTATAGGCTAGAGATATAAATGGACCCAGCATTGCATGGTGGGGAGGTTAATGAAATAAATTATGCATGTAGGGCAATAAATGATTAAAATAGGCAAGCACGAAGATAAAGGGGACATTCACAGCAGATGCAGAAAGCATGGCAATTAGGTAAAGAGGACAGTTCTACAATACATCAAAAAACATTTAATACATATCATGTAATGTTAAAGGATAAAACTTACCTTCATATATTCCTTCTGCAGGACCTGAATAATAGCAGAACAGGTCTCTGGGATTATGATCCCCAGAGCCTGGGGGGAGATGCCTGTCGAGAACTTTAAGTCCTGAAGACTTCTCCCTGTCGCCAAGTAATGTAACGTGGCAACTAGCCTCTGCTCCGCACTGATGGCTTGCCTCATGCAGGTATCCTGCCTGCTGATATAGGAGGTCAGCATAGCCAGCAGACGCTCAAAGACGGGGTCCGTCATCCTGAGAAAATTCCTGAAATCCTCAGGATTATTCTCACGGAGCTCACGGAGCAAAGGCATATGACAGAACTGGTCACGCTGGCGCAACCAATTCTTGGTCCATGAACTCCTCCTCACCCTGTTCATGGACTGGACTCGAGTATTAACCCCAACACCAAGTCCCCACACAGCACGAACTCGAGAACGAGAACGTCCACTCGACATGGCTTCAAAACGGTCGGCTGCTCAAACAAACAAACTTATAACAAACGCACTGAAGAACAGCAAGGCCTATGAAGAACGACCTGAAAATCAAGAACGAGCGGACCAGAACGGCCTGCAAGGCAGGATACGAACTGACCAACACACACTGAAAAGCAGATACAAACCTCATAAGCACAAACTGAACCGCAGAAAACGAACGAAATAAGCTGAAGTGTGAAAAGCGCGAATCGTCTCTAACCAAACTTCTACTAACACGAGATAAACACGAGATTAGCAGAAGGAGCCCAAAGGGTGCCGGAGTGGGGCTTGAACTTCCTTTTTCTAGTCCCGTCGTACGTGCTATACGTCACCGCGTTCCAAACCAGCGGACTTTTGCAGTGAGCGTGTGTGGCCAAGTCCGTCCGTTTTTAAGTCCGGCGCAAGGAGCCAACAAAGTCCGACGAAAAGTCAGCCGGGCAAAGTCCGCCGTAAAGTCCGCTCGTGTGTACGCGGCATTGGTCTTCATTTCATATCTCGTTCCTAGGTAGAATATGTGCCATCAAAATGACAATCCTACCCAAACTTTTATATTTTTTTCGTACCCTACCAATTAATATTCCAAAATCCAAATTATTCTCTATTCAGAGAAATATTAACAAATTCATATGGGCAGGAAAAAAGCCCAGATGCAGCTATGCACTAATGCATAGACCCCAATCTGCAGGAGGTTTAGGTCTTCCCAACATATGGCTATATTACCTTGCTGCTAGACTAACCCAGCTTTCTCAATGGTTCACCCCTATACATGACACCCCATGGAAAAAAATTGAAATTACCTCCATTAAACCACTGTACTTACAAGGAATATTATGGTCTAATACCACGTCATACAATAAACTCTCCAAAGTAAATATTATAGTGGCCCACTTTCTCCAACTTTGGAATAAACACAAAGACACCTTCAAACTTTCCTCTAACACTCCACCCTTAGCATCCTTTTTAGGTGACCCCAGATTTCCTCACGCATACAATAACGAAAGACCCTTCTTAAACTGGATTAATAAAAATCTTACTACACTTAGATCCCTACAACTAAAATGGAACTTTACCCCATTCCCTTCTCTACAATCTATACATGGCCTCCCTTCCTCAGAATTTCACCGGTATCAACTTATTAGAGAATTCTATGCTGAATGTTACGCACTCTCTACAAACCCTTCCAACACAGTATTCGAACAGATCTGTATCTCCCTTACTAGAGATAGAGGTTTGATATCAAAACTTTATAATTTCCTAAACAGTGTTGGAGCCCCGGAAAAATCCTCACAGATGATTAAATGGGAGTCGGATTTGGGCATCACATTCAGCACTGAGGACTGGATATCCATGTCAGATAATCTACGAAAGAGTAACAAATCTATATCATTCAGAGATACCCCAATTAAAGTATTTTCAAGATGGTACTTAACCCCAGTGAAATTACATTCATACTACCCTTCAGTATCTCCAAACTGTTTCAGAGGTTGCTCTGTTCCTGGTACATTCATACACATATTCTGGTCATGCCCCCACCTGGACCTAATATGGCATAAGGCCTTTGAAATTATTGAATCTTCATCTAAACAAAAAATCAAACCTTCACCACAAATATGTTTATTGTTTGCTAATATCCCGAATGTCCCACTTCCATGTACCAGATTAATTCATTCTCTATGCAGCTCCATACTTTGGATGATTGCTTACAACTGGAAATCCAACAACCTCCCATGGCAACAAGTTATTTCCAGAATGGAATCAATCAAAATTGTAGAGTGGATATTCCATACCCTTAACGATACTATACATATATATAAAAATAAATGGTCTTATTGGATTACGGATTAATACCTAATTGTCTCTCCCCATTTTTCTTTTTATATACAACCATTGCACCTGCAAATTGTGAATATATCGATTTCATAATTACATGTTTCTGCCTAGAGATTATGGTCTAGTAATATATTTCAATCTCCTAATTTAATGATAATGCTGTAACATTGTGACATACTCTGTTAACATTTCTATATTTTGTTTTGTACTTCTGTGAAACTTCCAAATAAAACTTTTGTAAACAAAAAAAATAAAATTAGCACTTTTGATTATTCATGTTCGAGTCCCATATACTTTAATGGTGTTCACATGTTCAAACAAATTTTTTGCCTGTTCGCATGTTCTGGTGCGAACCAAAGAGGGGAGTGTTCGGCTCATCCCTAATGATGATGGTTTTCGTCCTTCGGACTAGCATACAGACGAACGGATTTTTCAACCGGACTCGAATCCGTCGGAAAGATTTGAAACATGTTTCAAATCTAAAGTCCATCTGATTTTCGTCCGAAAAGGTCCGTAGTATATTACCCTGCAATATACTATTTGCTACTATTTAACAAATTGTTGTTGTATTCATGGTGTCAATGCACCTTGAGTCTTTAGGGTATATATAAAGATATCCTCAGTACCATGCTCAGCAGGAACATGGGACCCAACACATATAATGGGTCCTTTTGAGGTAAGCAATACACTTTGTTTTGGATATAGCCCAAACTGGTATTTTTGACATTTGGCATTTTTAGACAAATGAAATAAGAAACACATAGCTAGTAGAGTACGAAGAGTTACAACTTCTAAAAATGTCTTTTGTTGATATCTGTGAAGAAAAGAAAATATTTCTATTGAGGTCACATGCAGAAGTAAAAACCTTTTGGATATTTTAAGTTTTTCCTACTCTAAACAAAACAAAACAAATGGCTGGACCTTGGCTTTAAACATTAACTCTTTATGTACCAGTTAAGCAAGAGAAATAAAGCATTTCAATGCAAAGGTACTTACAAACATGAAGTACTTTTGAGGAATAGAAAATAAGAACTGAATCAAAGCTGATAGCAAGGGAGGATGACAAATACAGAATACACTCTTAAATTATTATTTTTTTTTTATTACAAATGCTTTTATTGAAAAGTCATGAAAATACAGTCAATGTGTCAGACAAAATTAAATATCTTAGATAATGTTTAGTAAATACAGACATGAGGAGATATTGAAGTCCAGTAAAAAGGGTTCATCATATAAAGTAGTATGTAGTTTACAATACATTTTAATATGAGAGGTATGAGCATCATATGGAAATATAACTGAGGAAAATTACAATATCATAAAAATGCAGTATTCCAATGCTTCTATTTATTATCATGAATGTGCATAGTATCATACAAGGCATAGGTGTGCGCAGGGGGTGTGCCGGGTGTGCCTGGGCACACCCTAATCACCCCATGTTTCACAGATTTCCCCTGCTGATAGTTCACCAAAGCCCCTAAACAGGGCTCCTAAAAAGAATTGTAAAAAATAAATAAATAAATAAAAACCTACTGGCACCATCCGCTGCCCTACTGAAACCAACCTCTGCCCTACTGACAAGTCCCCTGCTCTACTAAAACTGTCCATGTTTGATTACATTTGAGGTGCACACCCTAATGCAATAGGCTGCGCACACCTATGCTCCCAATCGACTGCCTCCCACCACCAGAGCCCCCTTCCTGTGACAGAAGGTGGCATTTATGTGTGTTGGAACTTTAGGGTGCACACCCTAATGCAATAGGCTGCGCACACCTATGATACAAGGTGTGGTGAATGCGTTCGGATAGTTTAATTGCTTCCATTCTGGCTAGAAATTGTGACCAGGAGAGTGTCGAGGTGCGCCAGTTTAATGCTGTGACCCAGTGTATGGCTACGAAAAGTATATGAATCAGTTTTTCGCAAGGTGCAGGGATATCAGGTATAGGAGTGAAGCATAGGCACATTTGTACAGTAAGAGCAATTAAGCGACCTGCAATGGTGGATGTCTTTGAAGTTGCTTTCTGCCAGGTGAGCTTGAGGTGAGTACAGCTCCAAAAAATGTGTGTTAGTGAGCCTAACTAGGCACAACCACAGAAACACAGTGGAGATACCGCAGGGTAGATAGAGTGAAGTTTCATGGGTGTCATGTACCATCTTGTGTGTAGTTTGACAGCTGTTTCAAGGATTGACTGTGACCTTGTGTTTTTAAACATGTTACCTAGCATCTCCTCCCAGTCAGGTGGCTCAAAAATTTGGCCAATTTCCCTCTCCCAACTAAGCATAGGTTTAGTTTTTGCCTCTAGGGCAAACTCGTTAAGCAAGCAATAAAGATTTGAAATAATACCTTTGTCTCTGGTGAAGTGTGAGCAAATGTGTTTGTATTGTGTGCTTTGTGTTTGGGATTCTAGGTTGCCCCTAGTGTGGTAGAAATTCTTAATTTAAGTGTATCTGTACAGCTCAGAGGGAGGCAATTTGTGCTCTAATTGTAACTGATGGAAGGTTTTAAAGTGATAACCCTCTTTGAGGGATTGTAATGTCGTTATTTCAGCCGTGCACCATAGAAGGAACCGGGTGCTATTGTGAAAGGCTGGGGGAAATCAGGGTCTCCTAAAAAGGAGTATAGGGGGGAGAGGGGAGAGGCTAAGTGGAATTTCTTACCATATAGTGACCAAAGGTATAAACATTGGTATACAATCATGTTTAATGAAGTGAGTTGACTAGCTTTTATAGATCTGGACCACAATAGCCCTGACAGGAGAAATGGAGAGATGGCTTGCACTTCAAAAGTTAACCAAGGTATGTTGGCCGAGGGGGCATGCCATTGGGCTGTTTGTGCTAACCTGGCCAACAGATAATATCGCCATAGGTCCGGGAGGCCTCCAAGGTGTTGGGGTCTGTACAGTAGAGTTTTGTGGAATCTTGGTCTTTTATGATGCCATATGAACCTATTTACATCTCTCTGGATTGATTCAATGTAAGTCTTGGAGACGTAGATGTGGAGAGTTCTGAAAAAAAATAGCAACTTGGGTAAAACAGCCATTTTAATGGCTGTGATCCTGCCTTGAAATGAGACATGGTACTTTTCCCAAACTTTTATCAGGGATCTGATATGGGAGACTATGGGGTAATAATTAGCTTGAAAAAGTGTTTGAAAGAGAGGAGTGAGCTGTACCCCCAAGTAGCAAAATGTTTGAGTGCTCCAAGCAAATGGGAAGTGATGCCGCAATGAGGCTGCAAGTTCATTCGGTATATAAATTGGCATGGCAGAACATTTAACTAAATTGACACCTAGTCCTGATATCTCTTGGAACGAGTCCAGTAGGGAGGTTAGGTTGGGCAGTGCTATAAGTGGGTTAGTTAGGAATAGGAGGACATCGTCAGCATAGAGGTTAAGTTTAAATTCTTTGGGACCTTTATGATAACCCTTTATATTTACATTTTCTGAGATGGCGCAGGATAAGGGCTCTATTGCCAGGGCAAATAAAAGGGGGGACAAAGGGCACCCTTGTCTGGTGAATTTCTGAAGTGGGAAGAATTGGGAGTTATTGCCTGGTAATTTGATACGAGTTTGAGGGTCCCTTTATAAGGCATGAAAACCTTGCAGAAATTCACCCGTGATGGCGAATCTGGGTAATAAATGGTCCAAGTACGACCGGCTAACGCTGTTGAACGCCTTATGTATGTCAAGGCTGAGGAGTAGCGCTTGTTTAGAATGTAAGTTAGCATCTTGTATGATACTAGTGACTAGTCGGATATTATCTGTTATTTGTCTTCTGGGGATAAAACCCATTTGATCCGGAGAGATCAAGGTCGTAATGATTGAGGCCAGTCTGTCTTCCAGCAATCTGCCAAAGATCTTTAAGTCATTATTAATGACCAAGATTGGGCAGAAGTTTTGGGGAAGTGAGTGATCCTTGTGGGGTTTAGGGATAAGGGGCATCTTGGCCAATAACATTTCCCCAGGAAAATCATTGCCCTTTAAAATGTGGTTATAGGCGATAGCTAGTTTAGGGGATAAAATGTGTGAGAATTTTTTGTAATATGACGTAGATTAACCGTCTGGGCCCGGTGCTGTTGAGGATTTAAGTGATTTAATTATAGTAGTAATTTCCGTTACAGTGCAAGGAGCGTTCAGGGCCTCTAATTGCTGGCTAGACAGAGTGGGCAATGCCAGGTTTGAAAACCAAGATTGAGTTGTCGGGTCTCTAGTTGGTTGAGATACTGCAAATAAATTCTTGTAGTAGTCTACAAATATGTCCATTACATCATTCAGGTGTGAAACTAAAACCCCTGCCTGGTTGCGTAGTTTGTAGGTGTGAGATGGTTGCATGGCCTGGTTGAGTTTCCTCACAAACAATGTAGATGCACAGTTACTGTATAACATGAATTTGGCTTTAGCCCATCTTAAGGCTTTTTCTGTTTTGTCAGAAAGCAGGAGTTTTAAAGCCCGCTTTTTATAATTTATTTTTGGAGAAGGTTTGGGGACGGGGATTGATTATAACGGTTATACAGTCCATCTAGTGTTTTCGTGAGAGAACGGAGCTCATTAAGTTTGGTCTTGTTTTTGTTGGAAGCAATGTTAATAAGATGGCCCTGTATAACAGCTTTATGAGCTGTCCAAAGTGTATCTGGAGAAGTGTCTAGGAGTTGATTCTCATTAAAATAATTATTGAGATGTGATGTGAGGCTATCGATGGTGGAGGGGTCTTTCAGTAATGAATCATTAAATTTCCAAGTGTAAGTTGTATGTTTAAGGACTATTCTGGAAATATGGCTACTCCACGCGATTTAGTGGTGTGGGTTGTATAGTAAAATTGTTTAAAGGATTTGTCAAAGAATTGCGGGTGATTAGTATTGGAGAAGTTGGTCTCCTGCAATAAGAGGATATCTGCACCCAGACTTTTATATTGACAAAATGCTTTCTTCCTTTTTTGAGATAGATTAAAGCCCTGCACATTGTGCAATATTACTTTAAGGGCCATGGGGACTCAGTGAATTAGAAGCTTGGTGATTGCTGCGAGGATGACGAGTGGAATATTGCCATGGAATAGCCAGAGTCACATCATTCAGGCAGAAATAGTACTATACATGTCTTCTGATATAAAATACATTTGTCTGGGGCACTGTGTGAAAGTTTTGTTAGGGATAGTCTTTCATAACATATTAACAGCATAAACTTAAACCGACTGAAAGAAAATGCAATTCTGCTCAGAAACAAAAATTGAGCATGCGGTTTAGAGGAAAACATTCCTTTTGACCAACGATAAACTTTCTTTGGACTGTGAAGTCCAATACCAACCAGGGGGCCCAAAGAATGCCAATGTAGAGAACAGGGTAAACATAAATAACACGCTGCCCTGAGTCCCACAGCGGGTTGAACCCGAGAGCCGGTAGGGGGGATGACTGTGGATGCGGGGAGACTTACCACCCAAAGGCATTCGGGTATCATAAGAAGTGCCTAGATGCAGACATGCCGTCTGAAAGATTGTCCTGCCATGTGGGAATAGAGGCAAAGAGGAGTGAAGGGTTCTACAGAGGCCCATAACATGAGCCTGGAGATACAGAGAAGTCTTCCATCTGTATAGTCATAACTGGAGGAATAATAAACCCTTCAATGAGGCCTGGTCCTCAATTTTGTTGAAGTGAGGGCCCATCATGGAGTAAGTTTGTCTCGGTATAGTCATCCAAAGAACCTGTGAGCAGGGAGGGTTAGGCCGGCTGATTCCAGAATGGTTGGCGCCATCTGCCTTGGTTCCTGTGTGAGGAGGGCGTATTTCATATTGGACTGGATCCCGGTGTAGGAGGCTGGCAATTTGGGGCATCTGACTCTAGAAGGCCCAGTTTTAGCAGTATTTCCTTCCATTCTGCAACGTTGTAGGCTGTGTAGGTGGTTCCGTTATGGGGTATTGTGAGTTTGAATGGGAAACCCCATCTGTAACGACTGTGGGCTGATTGGAGCACTGATGTGAACTCTCTCATCCTGTGTCTGTGGTCCAACGTAGCCTGTGAGATATCCGGGAAGATTTGAATCTTCACTCCATCCAACTCATTGGTTGCCGTGTTTCTAGCAGTACGCAATATATCCTCTTTGATTAAGTAATCTTTTCGGCATATTATTACATCTTGCGGTGGCTTATCAGCCAGGGGTTTAGGGCGAAGGGCCCTATGGATCCTATCACACACAAACGCTGAGATTGGCACAGACGGAAGGAGTGTGTGAAATAGCTTATTAGCCGCAGCAGGAAGGTCTGCAACTTACTCCGGGATACCACGCAGCCTCAAATTATTCCTTCGATTGTTGAGGTCCTCGACCTGTGACTGCACCATCTGGAAATTTTCTGCTAGGGATTCATAGTCCTTAAGAAGATCAGGGCGGGCTAGTGCCAGTTCATCATGTTTGGTCTCTAAGAGATCGGTGCAGCCGCCCAATGCAGTGATCTCTAATGATAATGTATTAGTAGCTTTAGGCAGCTCTGACTGGAACATCCCTGCTTCTCATACATGGAGGACAGACTGTCCTCCAGATCAGCTTTAGTGAGCTGTGTAGAGAACTCACCGTCCTCTCTTGTTGGCGCTGAGATCATAGGGGAAGCCGCTGGAGACTGAGATCCTCACTGGAACTGGGCGCTTTAGCCATGCTTGATCGCTCTGCAGTGCGCAGGAGGTATGTGGTGAAGAACACCTGTGGCTTATGGTTTTTCTGCTTTTTTCTGGGTGACATGCACCTGGAGTTCCCACAGGGGTGCAGAGTATGTTGTGGTGAAATAAAAGGGAGATGTTTAGCCCTGTGGGAGGTGATTTATCTCCATGCCCGCCAGAGCTCCTTCTATTCGCGTCCATCTCCCATCACGCCGCGCATGCGCCCCACTCTTAAATTAATATGTAGTTACGAAGAAAGGTAAATAAATTGTTAAATAGGGAAAAAGTATTGCAGAGAAATCATGAACAGAGCAGAAAGTGTTTAGGAGTATTCATTACAATTAGACAAATATAGGTTGTTTTAGGGATGGTTGTACCAGTTTGAATCCTCTTATGCCTCTCTCACCAACTGTCCTTAAAATAATTTATATTCCTTAAGGTATAGAATGCTTTTGGAGTCCTGACCTGCAGTGTTCACCCTCCCATGCTGTTGGTCCATCCATTTATGGAGTGGTTGTTTTCATTTGCAAACTACTTATCGAAGGATAGATATAAATTCAGTACAAAGTATCATGACAATATACAGTATAAAAGAGAAAATTCATCAGAAACACAAATACAAATTTGTCAAAAAAAAAAATAAAAAATTTAGAAGCACAATGAGAGTTCCTAGTACATCAAGAACAAATAGGTTGTGGAGTGGTTCTTTTATCCCTCCCAGATTACAGGTCTTTGCATACCTGACTACACTGGACTGTATATACCAGGTTTTCTCACTTGAGGTTGGGTGTTGGTGCATTTTGTCTTAGAGTATCTGTGGAATTTAAAAAATACAGGGATGTAATGTTCGTAAAGAAATATTCTAATTGTCCATGACACTGCAACCACAAGTGTTCGGTTTCAACCCTTTCTTTAGTGGTCTCATGTTTTTGTTTCACATTGAAGATATTTTAACAAAAGCCCAACTATTAATTCTGAAGAAACAAAACATTTTGTGTATGGAGTGATTTTTAGTTATTTTGCATTTTGCCCAACTTCTTAAAATCAATAATTCAGTTATTAACATGTTAACCACTTCAGCCCAGGAAGAATTTCCCCCCTTAATGACCAGAGCAATTTTGCGATATGGCACTGCGTCGCTTTACCTGACAATTGTGCGGTGGTGTGACGCTGTACCCAAACAAAATTGATGTCCTTTTTTTCCCCACAAATAGAGCTTTCTTTTGGTGGTATTTGATCACCTCTGTGGTTTTTATTTTTTGCACTATAAACAATAGGTTCCATAGGTTGGACTTGATGGACTTGTGTCTTTTTTCAACCTCACCTACTATGTAACTATGTAACAAAAAAAGAGCGACAATTTTGGAAAAAAAAACAAACATTTTTTACTTTCTGCTATAATACATATCCTAAGAAAAAAACAAATTTATTCATCAGTTTAGGCCAATGTATATTTTACTACACATTTTTGGTAAAAAAAAAAATCACAATAGGTGTATATTGATTGGTTTGCGCAAAAGTTATTGCGTCTACAAACTACAGGATGAATTAAGGGACTTTTATTTGTATTTATTGTTTTTACTGGTAATGGCAGTGATCTGTGATTTTTAGTGGGAATGCAACATTGCGGCGGACAAATATAACCCCAAATTACACTTTTTGGGGACCACTGACATTATTACATTGATCAGTGTTATAAAAATGCACTGATCAATGTAAAAATGACACTGGCAGGGAAGCGGTTAACACTAGGGGAAGCTCAATGGGGTTAAGTGTGTTCCATCAGTGTGTTCTAACTGTAGGGGGATGGGCTTACTGAAACATGACAGAGATCACTGCTCCCGATCACTGGGAGCAGTGGATCCCTGTCATGTCACTAGGCAGAAAGGGGAAAGACTTGTTTACATAGGCAGTTCCCCGTTCTGCCTCTCCTTGCCGCGATCGCGGGCTGCCGGTGGACACCGAGTTTGCGGGACCCGTGGGCACGCTCCTGCGGTGCGCGGCTGCGCAGGAGAGCCATTCTGCCGACGTATATCGGTGTGAGTCAGACGGCAAGTGGTTAAAAGGTAAAATAGTGTTTGCAATTCAAATTATTTGCATTGTTTTCAGTTTACTGTTGACATTTTAATTCAAATTATTTGCATTGTTTTCAGTTTACTGTTGACATTTTAATTCGTGGTTCAACTGACCATTTCATTTTTGGAAGATGAATTGTTAATTTTTGTACTCAGAGGTGTCCAGACATCAACTCTTTGAAATGCTGTCTTAATTAGGTCATTTACCAAAAGATCAAACAAAATCAGGAGCTTGTGGCAGGTACTGGGACCTCATTATTTATAATTGCATGATCTAAATCACCTTTCCATTACAGAAACCTGAAATGTATCCTTTGTTTTTCTCTTTTTCTATGACATATAGACAAAACTGTTATTTTCTTTGAAGATAATTAAGTCATAATATTAATCCAACTGCAACATAATGAATTAATGATTAATTCTTTCATCTTTAATGCATTGGTTAGTTTGAGTTTCAACACTGGGATACTTGCTTGAAGTTTTCTAAGTTTTCCCTGTCTTTACATGGTTGCCTGTCTTTACATGGTTTACATGGTTGTCCTTCTGAGTCAGGACTACAGGACTAGATTGACTTCAAAAACAATCAAAGATAGGGGGCGTGGCCGGTTAGCAGAGGAGATAGTCACATAACCAGAGAGCTCTGATCCACAGCAGCCTGCCCTAGCCACACAGAATGTCAAACATCGAGCCAGACACCTGCACAGCTTCGAGAACCCGAGGACAGTATGTCCAAGAAAAGAAAGGAGAGAGGTCACTTGGGGGAGATGACAGATTTCTTCCCACAGCCGCCTTGGCCATGCAGCCAAGATGGCAACAGCAACCTGCACAGAAACCCAAATGGCAGCATTCTGCACAGCATAGTGGCTTCTCTTCACACTCATCCTCTTCCAATACCAGCCCAGTGAAAGTTAAACAAAAGCCATATCCCATTACAAAGACTGCCACAGAAGGGACAGATTCTGATATAGAACTAGATGATACCAGGGAGTTGCAAGACTCCATCTTGGATTTTCTAACTGCTAACCAGCCAGTTATAGATACCATCACAAAAGATAGGTGGGTCTCCCCTGTCCACTCTGACATAATGTCACTAGTGCAACAATTCAGATCTGACATCAATGATGTGAACGACAGAGTTACGCATATTGAAAACAAAATGGGGGCATTTACTGATACCTTTAATGAGATGAGTGCAAAAAACGATAGGGATGACGAGATTCAATGGATGAAAGCTAAGGTAGCAGACCTGGAGGACAGGGTAGGCATAACAATGTGAAAATAAGAGTTATCCCTGAAACCCCAGAGTTGAAATTCTACTTTACTAATGTTCTTAAAACTGCACTTCCAGATGCACCTTTGAAAGATTTAGTGATAGGTCACATCCATAGATTGACGAGACCAAAGCACATCCCACCACATCTTCCCAGGGATAAAATTGTGCACATAAATTTTTACTACGTTAAGGAACAGCTGCTTTCGGTCACTAGGAACCAAGAATCAACACCCCAAGGCCTACAAGTCCTCATGTTTTTCTGCTGCTCTGTTGGCATATACCATGCAAGGAAGAAACAAGCTGGCAACAATCACCCAGCCTCTTCATAATCATTGCATAACTTACAAGTGGACCTACCCAGCTAAGTTGCTACTAACTAAAGAGGGAAATAGCTTTCCTGTCACTACCATAGAAGACAGCCTGAGACTCCTGAAGGTGTGGCATATACAGGGGCCTGATGACAAGCGGAGGGATGCTCCTCCGCTTGTCAGCAAGTGTTTTGCACAGAGCGGCCTGGATCCTCCTTTTCTGGGGTTCCCCCATGGCACGCCTGCCTCCACAGAGAGCCGCTTTCCATGGGGGGACTCATGCGGGCATGGTCCTGCTGCTGCATCCATTGACACAGACATCGGGACATGACCCAGCCCCCCAGCCCCCCAGCTCCCTTGTCACTGGATTTGACTGACAGCAGCGGGAGCCAATGGCTCCTACTGCTATAAATCTATCCAATGAGGACCCGAGACAGCAGCTGGAACTGCTGTGCTTGTCCTTGTCGCTGAAACAATCAGGTTCAGGTAAGAAAAAGGGCAGGTCTGGGGGGGGTGCTGCAGCACAAAAGGTTTTTCATCTTAATGCATAGAATGCATAGAATGCATAGAATGCATTAAGGTAAAAAAGCATGAGGGTGTAAAACCCGTTTATTTCAAATACTATTTGCTTTGGCTCTGGAGAGCCCTTGGTAATTCCTATATAGTTCTGTTTTCTACCCCCAGATATATATCGGCATAAGCCCGATCAGATTCTAACTCAGAAACGTCATTTTTTTATTTGTTTTTTTTTGTTTTTTTTATTTGTTGTTAGACTATTACCATTGTTTGCTTCATTTGGTAAGCTTATACGGTGTACATCTATTTTGCTTGACTCTTCAATATGTTTCAGTTCTATGTTCCTACGCAACTAAGTCTCCCAGACTAACTGCTGGACATTCTACACTACCTACAATTACTGTAATATCAACCATCATACTCTTTGTATCCCTTTGAAGACTGTCCACATTTTTCAGCCTCACTGTAGGTATTAAGTATAACTCTTTAGAATATATCCACAAGTTATCTTCCATATAGCAACAACTGGTTGACTTACTGTCATGTCTTCCTTTAATGTCAATGGCCTAAATAGCCCCACGTGCTATAGATAGAAGCCCAGTCCCTGCATAGTGACATTTTGTTCTTACAAGAAACTCATTTTTCATCTCATCACCCACCAAGGTTTTCCCACTACAAATGTCCCTTGATCTACTATTCTAACGCTCCCCAAAAGAAAAAAGGAGTTGCTATAGCGATCAAGAACTCTGTAGTGTTTAAATTGATTACTACTGAAATGGATGATCTAGGGAGGTATTTATTTCTCATTTGTGAAAGTAACAATGTACTGTACACATTGGTTAGTGTTTACTTATCCAGTTCAAAGCAATTGTCATTTCTTAACCACTTGACGACCGCCGCACGACGATATACGTCCACAGAGCGGCACGGGCAGGCAAAAGGACATACATATACGTCCTTGCCTTCCCGCGGGTGGGAGGTCCGATCGGACCCCCCCGGTGCAGCGGCGGTCGCCTTTGGTCTGGCAGCGATCAGAGATGAGGGGGAGGCCATCCGATCATGGCCCCCCCTCGCGATTGCTCCCAGCCAATGAGATTCATCTCTCCTCGGCTCGGCAGTTTCTGTTCCGGCGCTGAGGAGAGAAGACTGAAATGTGAGTGCACCAAACACACACACAGTAGAACATGCCAGGCACACATTACACCCCCCTTTACCCCTGATCCCCGCCCGATCACCCCCCGATCACCCCCCGATCACCCCCCCGTCACACTGACACCAAGCAGTTTTTTTTTTCTGATTACTGCATGGTGTCAGTTTGTGACAATTACTGTGTTACTGTTAGCCCCCTTTAGGTCTAGGGTACCCCCCTAATCCCCCCTAATAAAGTTTTAACCCCTTGATCACCCCCTGTCGCCAGTGTCGCTAAGCGATCATTTTTCGCCTGTCACTACCTATTGCTATCATAGGGGATATTTACATTCCCTGAGATAACAATAAAAATGATTAAAAAAAATGAAAGGAACAGTTTAAAAATAAGATAAAAAAGCAAAAAAATAATAAAGAAAAAAAAAAAAAAAAAGCACCCCTGTCGCCCCCTGCTCTCGCGCTAAGGCGAACGCAAGCGGCGGTCTGTCGTCAAACGTAAACAGCAATTGCACCATGTATGTGAGGTATCACTGCGAAGGTCAGATCGGGGGCAGTAATTTTAGCAGTAGACCTCCTCTGTAAATCTAAAGTGGTAACCTGTAAAGGCTTTTAAAGGCTTTTAAAAATGTATTTATTTTGTTGCCACTGCACGTTTGTGCGCAATTGTAAAGCATGTCATGTTTGGTATACATGTACTCGGCCTAACATCATCTTTTTCATTTCATCAAACATTTGGGCAATATAGTGTGTTTTAGTGCATTAAAATGTAAAAAAGTGTGTTTTTTTCCCCAAAAAATGCGTTTGAAAAATCGCTGCGCAAATACTGTGTGAAAAAAAAATTAAACACCCACCATTTTAATCTGTAGGGCATTTGCTTTAAAAATAAAATATATATATTTTAAAATATAAAATATATAATAATATATAATGTTTGGGGGTTCAAAGTAATTTTCTTGCAAAAAAAAAATAATTTTTTCATGTAAACAAAAAGTGTCAGAAAGGGCTTTGTCTTCAAGTGGTTAGAAGAGTGGGTGATGTGTGACATAAGCTTCTAAATGTTGTGCATAAAATGCCAGGACAGTTCAAAACCCCTCCAAATTACCCCATTTTCGAAAGTAGACACCCCAAGCTATTTGCTGAGAGTCATGTCGAGTCCATGGAATATTTTATATTGTGACACAAGTTGTGGGAAAGAGACAATTTTTTTTTTTTTTGCACAAAGTTGTCACTAAATGATATATTGCTCAAACATGCCATGGGAATATGTGAAATTACACCCCAAAATACATTCTGCTGCTTCTCCTGAGTACGGGAATACAACATGTGTGAGACTTTTTGGGAGCCTAGCCGCGTACGGGACCCCGAAAACCAAGCACTGCCTTCAGGCTTTCTAAGGGCATAAATTTTTGATTTCACTCTTCACTGCCTATCACAGTTTCGGAGGCCATGGAATGCCCAGGTGGCACAACCCCCCCCCCCCCAAATGACCCCATTTTGGAAAGTAGACACCCCAAGCTATTTGCTGAGAGGTATAGCGAGTATTTTGCAGACCTCACTTTTTGTCACAAAGTTTTGAAAATTGAAAAAAGAAAAAAAAAAAGTTTTTTCTTGTCTTTCTTCATTTTCAAAAACAAATGAGAGCTGCAAATACTCACCATGCCTCTCAGCAAATAGCTTGGGGTGTCTACTTTCCAAAATGGGGTCATTTGGGGGGGTTTGTGCCACCTGGGCATTCCATGGCCTCCGAAACTGTGATAGTTGTAGATGTGTGTAGATATGGGTCAGCATCGCATATGTCCGACGCATTTCGTGTAAAAACACTCTTCAGGGGCGGATGCTCAATTAATCTATAAAGTATAAAAAATGGTAACATTAGTCTAGTTATAAATAATATAAAGGAAAGGCAGATTGGCCCATCCTAAATACTTATAGAGGGTCCAATATGGTAAAATACTGCGGCCATGCGACCAAGACCCCAAACATGATCTTTCCCGGGAGCTGAGGTAATTGAAGCCGTGTGCAGGCAGGGCACATAAAACCAAATCCCCCGATGACACAAAGACATGCTGCTGGTAGCTATGTGAAAAAAAGTGTATAAATGTGATGTAAAAAATTGTATAATAAATGTGTAGATTGTGTGGACAGGAGCCAATAGCATGAAAAGGAGTGAGGGATAAAGAAGGTGAGGCCAAAGAAATAAGCCCAAAGTGAAAGGCATGAAAAGGAATAACATGAAAGTGTGTCAAACAGTGAACAAACTTACTTGTGAAACAAACTGAAAAGGGGAATTAGTGCTGCAATGTGGTGTGGCGTCTTGAATGTGTGGCAGCAAGGTTGTGTAAGGGGAGGCAGTATATATGTGAGTCCCGCACAGGTGCATGCCGGCTAATGACCAGCGTCACGCAAGCATGGCATAGGCTGAGAGGGGCTCAGGCAGTGGCGGTAATCACCGCCCCAGACAGAAGCCCATGCTTTCCACCAGGGCAGCTGGATGGAGAATCACTGGTCAGCGTGTTGGTGCCAAAAAAGACGCCACACGCTGAGCAGGCTGTGTGGTGCCGATGCGCTGTAAGTCACCACCCACTACCCCAAACAGCTCTCCGCCCCTAATGGGCGGGGAGGGGGGAAGCATAGAGCGCATCGCAGCTCCCAGGTACAGACTGGGAAGGAATCCCGGATCATCACGGCCGTTGGAAACCCCCCATATGCTTGACGCAAGGTGCTGCAAAATCTGATGGACACAATGTAGTTGGGTCCCGGGTATGCAGGACCCGAGTGTGGTACACTGCCACCCAGGACCTGCCTCATGTTTGGGGTCTTGGTCGCATGGCCGCAGTATTTTACCATATTGGACCCTCTGTAAGTATTTAGGATGGGCCAATCTGCCTTTCCTTTATATTATTTACAACTAGACTAATGTTACCATTTTTTATACTTTATAGATTAATTGACCATCCGCCCCTGAAGAGTGTTTTTACATGAAACGCGTCAGTCATATGCGATGCTGACCCATATCTAAATGAATTATGAGGTTGACCTTTGTCTCAAATAGACTATTTATTTACTTACTTGAGGTATCAATACGGTCTCATTGTTTTATTTATTTATCCATACTCTTGCTGCTAGTGCTGCTTCCATGTCCAATGCAATTTTATATGAATTTATTTCATGCAATGTATTAAATAGAAACCTTTTACCTATGTACTGTATATCCACACCACACCTGTATGTTATGTGTGAATGGATTAATATGATTTAGTATACCAGAGTATATGTGGTTTACTGTATATACTGCCATGTTTCATATAATGTTCTTGCTTAATATACTTTATTTGTTCAAATTCACCTCTACATGTAAGCCACCTCATTCAAAGTCCCACTTTTTCCTTCTTTTTGCATAAATAACTACTGCTATGGAAAAAAGTGAGTACACCCCTCACATTTTTGTAAATATTTTATTATATCTTTTCATGTGACAACACTGAAGAAATTACACTTGTTACAATGTAAAGTAGTGAGTGTACAGCTTGTATAACAGTGTAAATTTGCTGTCCCCTCAAAATAACTCAACACACAACCATTAATGTATAAACCGCTGGCAACAAAAGTGAGTGCACCCCTAAGTGAAAATGTCCAAATTGGGCCCAAATAGCCATTTTTCCTCCCTGATGTCATGTGACTCATTAGTTTTACAAGGTCTTAGGTGTGAATGGGGAGCAGGTGTGTTAAATTTGGTGTTATCACTTTCACTCTCTCATACTGGTCACTGGAAGTTCAACATGGCAACTCATGGCAAAGAACTCTCTGAGGATCTGAAAAAAAGAATTGTTGCTCTACATAAAGATGACCTAGGCTATAAGAAGATTGCCAAGACCCTGAAACTTAGCTGCAGCATGGTGGTCAAGACCATACAGCGGTTTAACAGGACCGGTTCCACTCAGAACAGGCCTTGCTATGGTCGACCAAAGATGTTGAGTGCATGTGTTCAGTGTCATATCCAGAGGTTGCCTTTGGGAAATAGACATATGAGTTCTGCCAGCATTGCTGTAGAGGTTGAAGGGGTGAGGGTTCAGCCTATCAGTGCTCAGACCATACGCCACACACTGCATCATATTGGTCTGCATGGCTGTTGTCCCAGAAGGAAGCCTCTTCTAAAGATGATGCACAAGGAAGCCAGCAAACAGTTTGCTGAGAACAAGCAGACTAAGGGCATGGATTACTGGAACCATATCATGTGGTCTGATGAGACCAAGATAAACTTATTTGATTCAGATGGTGTCAAGCGTGTGTAGGGGCAACCAGGTGAGGAGTAAAAGACAAGTCTGTCTTGCCTGCAGTCAAGCATTGTGGTGGGAATGTCATGGTCTGGGGCTGCATAAGTGCTGCCGGCACTGGGAAGCTACAGTTCATTGAGGGAACCATGAATGCCAACATGTACTGTGACATACTGAAGCAGAGCATGATTCTCTCGCCTTCGGAGACTGGGCCTCAAGGGCAGTATTCCAACATGATAACAACCCCAAACACACATCCAAGATGACCACTGCCTTGCTAAAGAATCTGAGGGTAAAGGTGATGGACTGGCCAAGCATATCTCCAAACCTAAACACTATTGAGCATCTGTGGGGCATCCTCAAATGGATTGTGGAGGAGTGTAAGGTCTCTAACATCCACCAGCTCTGTGATGTCGTCATGGAAGAGTGGAAGAGGACTCCAGTGGCAACCTGTGAAGCTCCAACTTGGGGAACTCCATGCCCAAAAGGGTTAAGGCAGTGCTGGAAATGAATGATGACCATACAAAATATTGACACTTTGGGCCCAATTTGGACATTTTCACTTAGGGGTATACTCACTTTTAGGGATGAGCCGAACACCCCCCTGTTCGGTTCACACCAGAACTTGCGAACAGGCAAAAAATTTGTTCGAACACGCAAACACCGTTAAAGTCTATGGGGCATGAACATGAATAATCAAAAGTGCTAATTTTAATGGCTTATATGCAAGTTATTGTCATAAAAAGTGTTTGGGGACCTGGGTCCTGCCCCAGGGGACATGGATCAATGCAAAGAAAAGTTTTAAAAACAGACGTTTTTTTCGGGAGCAGTGATTTTAATAATGCTTAAAGTGAAACAATAAAAGTGTAATATCCCTTTAAATTTCGTACCTGGGGGGTGTCTATAGTATGCCTGTAAAGGGGTGCATGTTTCCCGTGTTTAGAACAGTCTGACAGCAAAATGACATTTCAAAAGGAAAAAAAGTCATTTAAAACTACTCGCGGCTATTAATGAATTGCCAGTCCGACAATACACATAAAAGTTCATTGATAAAAATGGCATGGGAATTCCCCACAGGGGGACCCCGAACCAAAATTTAAAAAAAAAATGGCGTGGGGGGTCCCCCTAAACTCCATACCAGGCCCTTCAGGTCTGGTATGGATTTTAAGGGGAACCCCGCATCAAAATTTTTTAAAAAATGGCGTGGGGTCCCCCTAAAAATCCATACCAGACCCTTATCTGAGCATGCAACCTGGCAGGCCGCAGGAAAAGAGGGGGGATGAGAGAGCAGCCCCCCTTCCTGAACCATACCAGGCCACATGCCCTCAACATTGGGACGGTGCTTTGGGGTAACTCTTCTGATGTTCTTAAATAAGGGGGGGCGGGGCCACCCGGTGACCCCGCCCCCTCTGACGCACAGTGACTTGACGGGACTTCCCTGTGGCATCATGGGGAATGCCACAGGGAAGTCCCGTCAAGTCCCCGTGCGTCAGAGGGGGCGGGGTCACTGGGTGGCCCCGCCCCCCATTATTTAAGAACCATCAGAAGAAGAGAAGTGTCACACAGTGGGAGCCTCCCTCCATGCCATCATGGATGTGGAGCGGCCCGAAAAGAAGATGAAGACAAGAAGATGAAGAGAAGATGAAGAGAAGAAGATGAAGAGAGAAGCGCCACACAGCGGGAGCCTCCCTCCATACCATCATGGATGCGGAGCGGCCCGGAGAAGAAGGGAAGAAGACGCCAACGCCGTGGAGGAAGATGCCGGACGAGAACACCAGAGGAAGAACCAGAAGAACCAGAAGAAGAAGAAGATGGAGGAAGAAACCGAAGGAAGATAGAAGATAGAAGAAAGAAGAAAGAAGAAGGATTTAAATAAAGTAATTGTCAAAAACTGTCTCTTGTCATTTTTAGCATTTTTGACACTTTTTTAGTGAAATGGTAGGAGTACAAGTACACCATTACCATTTCACACAGGGGGGAGGGCCGGGATCTGGGGGTCCCCTTGTTAAAGGGGGCTTCCAGATTCCGATAAGCCCCCCACCTGCAGACCCCCACATCCACCAGCCAGGGTTGTAGGGACGAGGCCCTTGTCCTCATTAACATAGGGACAAGGTGTTTTGGGGGGCTACCCCAAAGCACCCTCCCAATGTTGAGGGAATGTGGCCTGGTACGGTTCAGGAGGGGGGGTGCTCTCTCGCCCCCCCTCTTTTCCTGCGGCCTGCCAGGTTGTGTGCTTGGATAAGGGTCTGGTATGGATTTTTGGGGGGACCCCACGCTGTTTTTTTTTTTTAATTTTGGCACGGGGTTCCCCTTAAGATCCATACCAGAACTGAAGGGTCTGGTATAGATTTCGAGGGGGACCCCACGCCATTTTTTTATTTTTATTTTGCCCGGGGTTCCCCTTAATATCCATACCAGACCTGAAGGGCCTGGTATGGAATTTAGGGGGACCCCCACATCATTTTTTTTTTAAATTTTGGTTCGGGGTTCCCCTGTGGGGAATCCCAATGCCGTTTTTATCAATTAACTTTTATGTGTATTGTCAGACCGGCAATTCATTAATAGCCGAGAGTAGTTTAAATGACTTTTTTTCCTTTGAAATATCATTTTGCTGTCAGACTGTTCTAAACACGGGAAACATGCGCCCCTTTACAGGCATACTATAGACACCCCCCAGGTATGAAATTTAAAGGGATATTACACTTTTATTGTTTCACTTTAAGCATTATTAAAATCACTGCTCCCCAAAAAACGGATGTTTTTAAAACTTTTTTTGCATTCATCCATGTCCCCTGGGGGAGGAACTCAGGTCCCCAAACACTTTTTATGATAATACCATGAATATAACCCTTTAAAATTAGCACTTTTGATTTCTCTCATAGACTTTTAAAGGGTGTTCCGCGGCATTCGAATTTGCCGCAAACACCCCAAATTGTTCGCTGTTCGGCAAACTTGCGAACAGCCGATGTTCGAGTCGAACATGAGTTCGACTCGAACTCGAAGCTCTTCACTACTCACTTTTGTTGCCAGCGGTTTAGACATTAATGGCTGTGTGTTGAGTTATTTTGAGGGGACAGCAAATTTACACTGTTATGCAAGCTGTACACTCACTACTTTACATTGTAGCAAAGTGTAATTTCTTCAGTGTTGTCATAGGAAAGGATATAATAAAATATTTACAAAAATGTGAGGGGTGTACTCACTTTTGTATGATACTGTAAATCACTAGCTTATCGAGTAAAAAGAAAAAAATATTAAACAAAAAATACCACACATCTTTCTGGTCAGAAATTGATAAACTCTAATGACATTATTTACATTTTCAGCAATTATTATCAATCATTATATAATTATCAATCATTATATATATATATCTTAAAGAGGATGCAACAATCTCTCAGCTCTGTCCAGAATGAAATAATTAATTCCTAGATTTGATCCCTCTACCTAAAGTTAAACCACAGGATCTGATTACCGTTAATGCACCTATTTTAGTCACAGAAATAAAGGCTGCAATAAAATCCCTACCTCTTAACAAATCCCCAGGACCAGAAAGGTTTTCATCTGAATAGTACAAAATATTTGGCCCATTACTCACTCCTCATTTATCAGCATTACATCAAGCTGCTGTGTTGGGAGCTTCGTTCCCTTCTGAAATGTTGTCTGCCAAAATTGTTACTTTACCAAAGCCAGGAAAAGAGCCTGATTCCCCTCAAAATTCTTGACCAATCTCATTATTAAATGTCGACCCTAAAATCTATGCCAAAATTATCGCATCTAGACTGACTTATCTCCTCCCCAATTTGGTCAAGCAAGATTACGTCGGTTTTATCCCTGGGAGACAAGCCCCGATGCAACAAGACACATACTTAACCTTGTCGATTTAGCTGAATCTACGCATGAGCCTTCTCTGTTATTGTCATTAGATGCAGAGAAGGACTTTGACAAGATACATTGGGGCTATCTGTCTCAGTGTCAGGGCTGGGCTCAGCCCTTCCTTCTCTGAGCTGGCCACTCATCTGTCGGCTAATTGCCAGCTCCTATCTCTCCATAGTTAGCTGTTGATGATATCCTGCTCGTCAGTCCTGCCTACTTAAGCTGTCCAGTCCAGAGGAGCTCTACCTTGGCCTTGATCAACATCACAGAAACTATCTCCTGTTTAAGACTTGCTTTGCTGACATCCCTTCTGGCTCCAGATCCTACTTGCTGTTCCACTACATTGATCCCTGACTTCTGGCTTGGCTGGCTGTCCGTTCTGGTTACTGAACTTTGGCTATGTTTTGACTATGTTTGTTCTTTTTACTTTTATTATTAAACAAGTGTGATTTAACTGTACTTCTGTCTCAGCCTGATTTCTTGTTGGTAATATTTTTTCCAGATTGGATGAACTGGAACACCACATGGATCAGTTTGCCATGGCCTTACAAACGCTCCTGAGAATAAGCTCCTAAGAATGAAAGGGCTGACACCTTGTCATGACAATTTTCTTCCCCTTCCAAGTTGGAGTCAGTTCCTGTGATTCCTCCTGATCGTATTCTGGCTACGGTTCGTACCAGTCTCACTTCTCCTTTGGGTGACAAAATTCTTGCTGCTCAGGTCCATGCTTCTCCTGAGAAACCTTGTGACCGCTGCTTTGTCCCAGAGAGTCTCCCTACTGCCATGCTCCAGACTTACCATTCTCCCAAGGCTTCTGGCCACCCTGGGAAGAATCAACTCTTTTGGGACATTTCCCAACAATTCTGGGGGCCTAGCCTATGTGCTCATGTAACTGTCTTCGTAGCTGCCTGTTCTATGTGTGTGCTCAGAGTAAGACTCCACAACACCTTCCAGTGGGCCTCCTACAACCCTTACCCAATAGAGAGAGGCCCTGGACCAACCTGTCTGTGCGTTTCATTGTGGAGTTACCCAACTCCCAGGGAAACACAGCTATCCTTATGGTGGTTGACCGGTTGTCAAAGATGTGTCATTGCATTCCACTTAAGTAGTGGCCCACTTCTAAGGAACTGGCTTCCATTTTTGCTCGGGAGATCTTTTGCTTACATGAGCAACCCAAGGTGATTGTCTCAGGCAGGGGTAGTCAGTTTGTGTCCCGGTTCTAGTGAGCCTTTTGTGCACAGTTGGGAATTCAGCTTGATTTCTCCTCTGCGTATCACCCGCAGTCTAATATTCCGCAGAATGAGCCAATCAGTCCTTGAAGTAATTCCTACATTGCTATATTTCTGACCATTATAACAACTGGTCAGACCTATTATGTGAGCAGAGTTTGCTTAAAAACAGTGCCTTGAATTCTGCTTCCCGATTGTCCCCGTTTATGGCGAATTATGGTTTCCAACCTTCCATGTTGCCTCACTCATTTGTTCCACAGAATATTCCTGCGTTAGAGGAGCATCTCTGTGGTCTTCGTCCACTTGGGCACAAGTCCAGGAGGCTTTACGACATGCTAATGATAGGTACAGACTCCATGCTGATCGCAGATGCCTGCCTGTGCCTTCCTACCAGGTTTTGGACAGGGTCTGGCTGTCATCTCACAACCTCCGACTTGTTCCCTCACTGAAGTTTGCACTTCGGTTTATTGGGCCTTTCCGTATTCTTCCCAGGATTAACCCAGTGGCTTACGCCTTAGACCTTCATTCTAATGCAGTCAGGTCCATAAATATTGGGACATCGACACAATTCTAATCTTTTTAGCTCTATACACCACCACAATTGATTTGAAATGAAACGAACAAGATGTTCGTACCACCATGTATGGCTGCCAATGGAACAGGTTCTCTTGTAATTATTGATGATGTGACTGCTGACAAAAGCAGCACAATGATTTCTGAAGCAATATTATCGGGCAATATTATCTGCTCATATTCAGCAAAATGCTTCAGAACTCATTGGACGGCGCTTCACAGTGCAGATGGACATACTGCGAAAGCAACCAAAGAGTTTTTAAGGGAAAGAAGTGGAATGTTATGCAATTGGCAAGTCAATCACCTGACCTGAATCCGATTGAGCATGCATTCCACTTGCTGAAGACAAAACTGAAGGGAAAATGCAGTAGAGGCCTGGCATCACCAGGGATGAAACCCAATGTCTGGTGATGTCTATGCGTTCCAGACTTCAGGCTGTAATTGACTGCAAAGAATTTGCAACCAAGTATTAAAAAGTGAAAGTTTGATGGATGATTGTTAATCTGTCCCATTACTTTTGGTCCCTTAAAAAGTGGGAGGCACATATACAAACTGTTGTAATTCCTACACCGTTCACCTTATTTGGATGTAAATACCCTCAAATTAAAGCTGAAAGTCTGCAGTTAAAGCACATCTTGTTCATTTCATTTCAAATCCATTGTGGTGGTGTATAGAGCCAAAAAGATTAGAATTGTGTAAATGTCCCAATATTTATGGACCTGACTGTATGTGTATTTGGAACGTATTTCATGTTTCTTTATCAAAACCTTAGGTCTGCAACCGCTTTACCATCTCTGTGCCATGTCCTCACCCTGTACAGGTTGAGAACCATGAGGAGTATGAAGTACAGTCCATTGTTGACTCCCGTAGGTTCCGTGGGTGCATACAGTACCTCGTGCATTGGAAAGGGTCCGGTCCGGAGGAACGATCTTGGGTCTCATCCTCAGACATACATGCCCCTGTCCTCCTCCATGATTTCCATAGACGTTTTCTCCTTAAGCCTGGTGGTCCTCTGAGGGGGAGGGGTCATTGAGGAGGGGGTACTGTCAGGGCTGGGCTCAGCCCTTCCTTCTCTGAGCTGGCCGCTCAGCTGTCGGCTAATTGCAAGCTCCTATCTCCCCACAGTTACTCAGCTGTTGATGATATCCTGCTCATCACTCCTGCCTACTTAAGCCATCCAGTCCAGAGGAGCTCTGCCTTCACCTTGGTCAACATCACAGAAACTATCTCCTGCAATCCTGTTCAAGATCCTGCTTACTGTTCCACTACATTGATCCCTGACTTCTGGCTTGGCTGACTATGCATTCCGGTTACTGAACTTTGGCTGTTTTACTACGTTTGTTCTTTTTACTTTTATTATTAAACAAGTGTGATTTAGCTGTACTTCTGTCTTGGCCTGATTTCATGGTCATGGTATTGTCATAAGATGCAGAGAAGACCTTTGACAAGATACTTTGAGGTTATCTGTCTCAGGTTCTTTGCAAGTTTGGCCTACATGGGGAAATACACTCAGCCATTATATTCCAACCCTTCAGTATTCATCTTCTTTTGTTTATAGCGCAAAAGAAAAAACAAAAGAAATGCAGAGGTGATCAAATACAACCAAAAGAAAGTTTTATTTGTGGGAAAAGAAGGACATCAATTTAGTTTGGGTACAGCGCAATTGTCAGGTAAAATGACGCAGTGCCGTATCGCAAAAAATGGCCTGGTCATTAAGCAGCCAAATCTTCCAGGGCTGAAGTGGTTAACTGACAACTGCACGGTCATGCAATGCTATACCCAAATGAAATTTTGTCCTTTTTTTTCCTCAGAAATAGACCTTTCTTTTGATGGCATTTGATCACCTCTGCGTTTTTTATTTTTTGTGATATAAATAAAAAAAGACCGAAAATTAAAAAAAAAAACATATTTTCTACTTTTTGTTATAAAAAAAAAAATACAATGAACTCAATTTTAGTCATACATTTAAGCCGAAAAGCATTCAGCCACATGTCTCGAGTAAAAAAAAAAATTCAATAAGCGTATAGTTATTGGTTTACGCAAAAGTTATAGCGTCTACAAACTAGGGTACATTTTATGTAATTTACGCAGCTTTTAGTTTATGACTGCCTCTCATTTCTTGAGGTGCTAAAACGGCAGGGCAGTACAAACCCCCCCAAATGACCCCATTTTGGAAAGTAGACACCCCGAGGAATTTGCTGAGAGGCTTGTTGAGCACATTGAATGTTTTATTTTTTGTCATAAGTGATTGAAAAATGACAAAAAAAAATATTACACAAAGTTGTCGCTGAGATTATATATTGCGCAAACATACCATGGGCATATGTGAAATTACACCCCAAGTGAAATAAAAAATTTACGCCCTTAGAAAGACTGAAGGCAGTGCTTGGTTTTCGGGGCCCTGTACGCAGCTACACTGCCAAAAAGTCCCACATATGTGGTATCCTTGTACTCATGAGAAGCAGCAAAATTAATTTTGGGGTTTAATTTCACATATGCGTATGGCATGTTTGAGCAATATATAATTTAGTGACGACTTTGTGAAAAAATAAATAAAAAATAAATGTATTGTAATTTTCCCAAAACTTAGGGCAAAATATAAAATATTCCATGGACTCAACATGCCTCCCAGCAAATAGCTTTGGGGGTCTACTTTCCAAAATGGGGTAATTTGGGGGGGGGGTTTGAACTGTCCTGGTATTATATGCAGAACATTAGAAGCTTATGACACACGCACTCTTCTAACCACTTGAATACAAAGCCCTTTCTGACACTTTTTGTTTACATGAAAAAATATTTTTGTTTTGCTTAAAAACTACAATGAACCCCCAAACATTATATATTTTTTTAAAGCAAACTCTGTACAGATTAAAATGGTGGGTGTTGCAATTTTTTTGTTACACAGTATTTGAGCAGCGATTTTTCAAACGCAATTTTTTTGGAAAAAAAACATGTTTTTGAATTTCAATGCACTAAAACACACTATATTGCCCAAATGTTTGATAAAATATAATAAAAGATGATCTTATGCCGAGTACATAGATACCAAACACGACCTGCTTTAAAATTGTGCACAACGGTGCAGCGGCGACAAACTACATACATTTTTAAAAGCCTTTAAAATCGGGTACAGGTTACCACTTTAGATTTACAGAGGAGGTCTACTGCTAAAATTTCTGCCCTCGATCTGACAATCACAGTGATGCCTCACATGCATAGTGCAATTGCTGTTTACATATGACACGAGACTGACACTTGCCTTCACCTTTGCGCGCAAGCATGGGGGGACAGGGGTGGTTTTTTTTGTTTTTTTAATTATTTATTTTGCTTTTTATTTTATTTTTACACTGTTCCTTTCATTTTTTTATATAATTTTTATTGTTATCATAGGAAATGTTAATATTCCCTATAATGGCAATAGGTAGTGACTGGTACTCTTTTTTTAAATTAAGGTCTATTAGACTCTAGATCTCTCCTCTTCCCTCAAATCATGTTTTTTTTTTCAAATCTTTATTTAAATTTACAAGAAGGATACAACAAACACATACTTCAAGTTGAAACAGCCAAGAAAATTAGTCCTTCTTACCCATGAAAAAAAAACCTTTTACCCCTAAGAGCCCTGCCCCCTCCCCCCACCCCTATCCTGCAGGGTTCCAGCAAAGAAAAAGAATATCTATAAAACAACAGAAAACCGTTATATATTTATCCCTACTCATTATATTATCCTAAAATCTCCTCTACATATCTCCACGATTTTTTAAACAATAGCCATTTGGACCACTTGTTCCTGGAGTCAGAACCCTCTACCGGCATCCTTTCTCCTTCCTCAAGTCTCTCTAAAATGTTTATTTCATTCACCCTAAATATCCAGTCCCGGATTCTAGGACCCTCCATCTCCTGCCATTTTTTTTTTTTTTTCCTTGTCAAAAGAAGTTTATTGAGTATACAATATTATAAAGATACATAAAGTAAGTTTACAAGGATCTATAAAGTAAGCTCATTGTTTTACAGTAGGGTTTATATAGGTAAATATCATGAAATTTCAAATATTAAACATTGGGTTCACATAAACCTAAATTAAAGATATATATCATTTCCTTAGTTACTTTTGTAGGTATTTAAATGATTTATACCTACTATACATATTGTTTACAAGTAGAGTGTATATAGGTCAAATAAATTCTGATAATGAGCTTTAATCGTAAGGTGGAGAAAAGGAAAGAGAAAGAAGAAAAAGGGTTGAAAGGTAGAGGTATGGTCCACAAGGTTGTCCCGCTCGTCAGTTTATTATTCTTTTTAGTTCTCTTTGAAGCCTTAGAATGGGTGTCTTTGTAAGTTATTTAATCTGTTACCATGGCAACAGGACAGAGTCATTGAAGTTTGACAGGAACTGTTGTTTTATCCAAGGATGCCAACGTTTTTCAAATTTTGGAATTTGATTTTGATCGATGGCTACCATCTTAGCATGGGACATTGTATTATTCATTCTGGGAATTGTTTCTGCTAGTACCAATGTAGGAGATTTCCATGCCTTGGCCACTGTTTGTTTTGCAGCCGTTATTAGTTGGATCATAAGTTTGAATTGAGAGAATGTTAACCATTCCGGTTTTAGATTAAGTAAAGTTAAATATGGATCTGGTTGTATTATTTTTTTTTAATATTTTAAATGCAATCACGAAGACTTCCTTCCAGAAGGTTTGGATTACTGGGCACGTCCACCATATGTGTAAATATGTGCCTATTTCTGGGCATCCTCGAAAACAAAGAGCTGAGGTATTAGGTGAATATTTTGCCACTCTAGCGGGTACAAGGTACCAGCGAGTTAGGACTTTATAATTTGTCTCCAGTGCTAAGATGTTGGGTGAAGATGACTTAGATGTGAGCCATATGTTAGACCAGTCCGTGTCTTCTAAAGTTCGTCCCAGGTCCTCCTCCCACCTCTGAACGTAAGAGGGTCTATTAAGATTTGTTACTCCATATAATTGATTATAAAGTGATGAAATTGTACCTTAAGCAAATGGATCTTTTGTACAGATTGATTCAAAAATGGATAATTGGGATAATGGTGTATCCCCCTTTAAGCAATGGTGTATAGAAATTTTTGATTTGGAGATATCTAAATATCTCAGAGTTTGGTAGATCATATTTTTCTCTAAGCGATGGGAATGAAAGGAATGATTTAGATGCTATGAAGTCATTTAGTGTCTGAATGCCTGATGTTGTCCAAGCATTAAAAGAATTTGGGTAGATCCATGCCGGATAAAAGGCCGGATTTCTGATAAAAGAAAGGAGAGGATTGTGTGGAGATTGTAACTGATATTTGGTTTTTAGTTTATCCCAGAGAAATAAGAAGTGTTTAGTTATGGGATTATGAATTTTAAAGGGGTCTTTAGGATCAAGCCATAATAAATTTGATATTAATAGAGGGTCATTTTCTGAAGCCTCTATAAATACCCATAATGGGATTTCCTGTTTTGCATGGTATTTGGACAGACTGGCCAAATGTGCTGCTCTGTAGTAGTTAGTAAAATTAGGGTATCCCAGGCCTCCTTTATTTTTGGGAAGATGTAGTGTGTGTATAGGTATACGTGGTTTAGAAGAGCCCCATATAAACGAAGTTGCTCTTTTTTGTACTATTCTCAAAAAATAGGAAGGAATTGGAATAGGGAGGACTCTGAATAGATAAAGCAATTTGGGTAGAATAGTCATTTTGATTGCATTAATCTTCCCTATCCAGGATAAAGGAAGTTGCGACCATTGTTTTATTAGATTTGTGATCTGTCTTAATACAGGAGGATAATTGGTTGAGAATAAGTCAGAATGAGATGCTGTTAAATGAATTCCAAGATATGGGATTGATTTTTCTGCCCATGTGAATGGGAGTGCAGCCCTAGCCGGGATCAATTCCATGTTTGTGAGTGAAATATTAAGCACTAGGCATTTCTTAGGATTAATCATAAGGCCGGATAGGGCTGCAAATCCATCAAGAGCTGGTATTAAGTTAGGACCAGAGACCTGTGGTGATGATAGAAAAAGTAATATATCGTCTGCAAATATACATAATTTGTGTGTAATACCTCCTACTTCAATGCCAGTTATAGTTTGGTTTGTTCTGATGTATTGGGCCATGGGTTTGAGTATAAGGGCAAATAATAAGGGAGATAATGGGCAACCCTGTCGGGTACCTCTTTCGATATTAAAGGCTCCAGATTTGTATCCAGCATATTTTATATAGGCTTTGGGTTTATTATATAATGCTTTGATCCATGTTAAAAAGTGGGGTCCAAAACCCCATTTTTGTAATGAATATTGCATATATTGCCAGGATACTGTGTCAAATGCCCTCTTAATATCGAGAGATAGAAAACATAAAGGGATTTTCCGTTTTTTAGCAATATGTGCCAATAACACTGTCCTGCGTATATTATCACCTGCCTATCTATTTGGCATGAAGCCTACTTGATCTCTATGTATTAATTTTCCTATAATGCTATTGAGGCATTTTGCTATTATTTTTGCTAATAATTTAATATTGAGGTTTAACAGAGAGATAGGCCAATAATTCACACAGGAAGTATCATCAGAAAGGGGTTTTGGGATCATACAAACAATTGCCATTAGTGTTTCTTGCCGAAAAGAATGTCCATCTAGAAGTTTGTTAAAAGTTTCAGTGAGAATGGGAGAGAGTATTTCTGAGAAAGTTTTATAGTATAAAGCCGAGTAGCCGTCTGGGCCTGGTCTTTTGTTAAGTTTTAGGTCTTTTATGGCGTTAGCAACTTCATCTATAGTTATACAGTAGGCTCATCCAAACTGCTTTTTTGATTCTGAGATAACTCAGGTAAGGTTATTTTTGAGAAGAAGGATTCAGCCTCTATAGGATTAAATTCATTGTTTGTCTTGTATAAAGTTGCGAGATGTGAGTGAAATTTATGGACTATTTTAACTGGATTACAAGTGTAAACATTTTTTGATAATTTCAAACGTATTGGTTTGAAAGATTTGTTAGTTGAATTTAATGCCCGAGCCAAATATGTACCTGGTTTGTTTGTATTCATGTAGAAATTGTGTTTGGAGCGTTTGAGGGATTTATCAACTGACTCAGTGAGAAATAGATCATATTCCAATCTAGATTTTTCCAGATGAGATTTTGTACTCTGAGATGGATTATCTTGAAATGATATGTAGGCTGCATTAAAATTGAGTTCTAGGGGCGTGGCTTGCCGGCTTGTGTGGATGGCTGCCTAGATTACCAGCTCCACAGTTTATCCAGCTAAAGCGACCTAAATAGCGGCTCCTGTGAAGGGGAAACATACTCATCAGCTGCCCAAACACTCCAGCACAGCGGACAGACATGCTGAAGAGGAGAAAATCATCCACACTCCCCAGGAAACTGACAGACTATTATGCCCTGTCAGACCTGACGAGCGGCCAAGATGGCGCCGGCGTCGGCCGTGACATGACAGAGCGGCTCTCCTCCTCACACATAAATCAGAGCCTCACACTGACTCCGGAGCTCCACCGATCCTCAGACATACAGGGTGAGTGCTCTCCTCCTAACTCACCCACAACTTCCAGCCCTGCCAAAACTCGGCTCAGAACGGATGAGCCACAGCAGACACAGCCTGTCACAGCTGCATGCCTGTTCACTCTCCCTCCTCCTCAAAAATCATCAGTGCTAGATGCATTCCCTGCCTCAGATCAGCCACTATCTGAGAACACCATGAAAAACATGCTGCTCTCACTAAGACAAACACTTTATACTGATCTTTCCACAGCTGTCTCCTCACTCTCACTTACTGTTAATCAGCATGATCAAGCCATAACACAAATGGATGCCAAGATGGGAGATTTATTCTCTGCTCATAATGAGCTAGTGGATGGCTTTGCAGACCATGAAGATGAACTTCAAATAATTAATCTGAAGCTCGCAGACCTCGAAGACCGCTCCAGGCGAAATAATATTAAATTCCGTAATATTCCAGAGTCGATCCAACAATCGGATCTGGTACAATTTCTGCAATCCCTCATGCGTGCCCTTTTGCCTGACCTATCTGCCCGAGACATGGAAATTGACAGGGCACATAGACTACCAAAGCCATCTCACCTTCCTGCTTCCACACCCAGGGATGTTTTAGCACGTATCCACTTTTTCACTGTCAAGGAAAAAGTCATGCACGCAGCTAAACGAACCGCGAGACTCCCTGACCCTTTCGCCAACATCGCTCTGTATGCTGATTTATCCAAAGCAACAATGGAAAATCGTAGACAGCTGTCGACTATAACCAAAGCACTTCAGAATCATAAGATACCCTACAAATGGGGTTTCCCTACTAAACTACTCATTACTCATCAAAACAAAACGCATGTAGTTCGCACCCTCTCTATGGGTCTTACACTCCTGAGAAACTGGCACATCATCCCGGAGGAACGGCCATGCCCTTCTGTTCACCCTCCAATTCACATGGAGACCGGAGGAGACGCTCCAAATCCCTGACATATACGATCCGTACCCTTCTACACACCCACTAAATAGCTGGGAAACTGTAATGCCTCTATCCAGTACTTGCCTGCCTGTTCAGAGATCCCTGTCCCACGTTGTGGACATCAGTTCTCTCCCCCCTGCTGATTGTTTGCAGTAGTTTCTGCACATTGAGCCCAGATCTCTTTTGTTACTGGGCTCGCCCTTTTTAATCACAGACCCTCTACCCACTCCCTACACCAGCCACTCTCTACCCATTTTTCTACCTAACTATACCCGGGTCGCTACCCCCTTAAACATCAGACAACCCATCTCATTCACAGCACATTAAGTGAGCTTAGCGACTCGAATTACGCCGATCAAGCACCACCCAGACCTGGGGACAATCCTCCCTGTCTTTACTATTCTAGAATGGCTTTTAAAATTGTCTCTATTAATGCCAGGGGCCTAAACTCCCCACAGAAGAGATCCACACTCCTCAGAGAAGCCAATACCCAAAAAGCTGATATACTTTTAGTACAAGAGACTCATTTTGCAATTGCCAAAACTCCCAGATTCACTCTAAAAAATTTTGATCAGGTTTTTTTGGCCTCAGATCAGAAGAAGAAAGGTGGAGTCCTCACCGCCATACGAAACACACTACAATTCAAACTGCATCAATTAATCGCAGACCCCCGTGGCCGCTTTCTGATCCTCATATGCGATGTCAATCAAATCACCTATACATTGGTCAACATTTATGGACCGAACAAACGACAACTGAGCTTCCACAACCGAATATACAAGAAAATAACACGACTTCGTAAAGGGAGACTTCTTATAGGAGGCGACTTCAACATAATTGGAGATCCCAGCTTGGACACTACATCCACGACTAGAAACCATCGATCTGCTCTGAACCCCTTTCTTCAAGCAAACGATCTTTATGATCCATGGAGATGCCAACACAGTAACGAACGTGACTTTTCCTACTTCTCCTCTTCTCAACTTTCATACTCCCGCATTGACTTCTTCCTTGTTGATAAACTCACCCTTCAAGACGTGACACACTCCGACAATGGATCTATCACATGGTCGGACCATGCACCCATCTCCCTTACTGTGGGAAACCGTAGTCGAAGGACTACCAGAATATGGAGACTTGACTCTTCCCTCATCTCTGATCCAAATATTGTCCAAACAATTGCTACTGAACACTGCTCCTACTTTGAAATGAACGATCAACCAGATATTGATAGGTTTGTACTTTGGTCAGCATATAAAGCCTACATGCGTGGTGTTTTAATTAAGCTTCATAGCAATGTTAAAAACCAGAGGTCTAAGCAGATTGACGAGGTCCTTTCCCAAATCACCCGGTTAGAAAACCAAAATAAACTTGCTCCATCTCCACAACTAGCCAGTGCCCTTCTAGAGCAGCGGCAAAAACTCCGTTCACTTTTACTCTTTAAATTTGAAAAACATCTCAAATTCACTAAGGCCAAATATTATGCTTTAGGAAACAAAGCTGGAGCCTTACTAGCCCGACAAGTGAAGGCTCAACGGGTTAAAAATAAAATAGCTTCCCTTCACCATCCCACCACCAGACAACTATTAACAAACCCTCAGGATATAGCTAACGCCTTTAGCGACTATTACTCATCCCTCTATAACCTTGTAAGTGACACAGCTTCCCCTCAACCTACAGACCAAAGCATACACAATTTTCTATCTAGTATTGATCTCCCGACTATATCCCCTACTCAGTCTGAGGAGCTCTCTCGACCCTTTTCAGATGAAGAAGTCCTGAAGGCCATCAACACTCTACCTCTCCACAAATCACCTGGTGAGGATGGCTTCACCAACGAATTTTACAAAACATTTGCAAAACCCATTGCCCCCCACCTAACTGACCTCTTCAACTCTGCTGCCACCTCTGGTTCTCTACCACTTGACATGTTACGATCAATTATCACTACTATTCCCAAACCAGAAAAAGACCCCACCTCCACATCTAATTACAGACCGATCTCGCTTCTTAACACGGATGTCAAAATATTTGCAAAAGTCATGGCATACAGATTGATGACCTGTCTTCCTTCTCTGGTGCACCCAGATCAAGTAGGCTTTATGCCAGACAGACAGGCCCCGGATGCAACAAGAAGGGTCATCAATCTAATTCATCAGGTCACCCGGTCTCGAACGCCTTCTCTGCTACTCTCATTGGACGCAGAGAAGGCGTTCGATAGAGTGCACTGGGGATTTTTAAGAGCAGTATTATCCAAATTTGGTATCACCGGCAGGTTTCAAACTGCCATACTCTCACTTTATTCAAATCCATCCGCCAGAGTGCTAACAGACGGATCCCTGTCTACACCATTCGCGATCACTAACGGCACTCGCCAGGGTTGCCCACTCTCCCCTCTCGTCTTTGCTCTACTTATGGAACCTCTAGCAGCAAGGATTAGAGAAGATGAGCGCATTTCAGGCATCATACACAGCGACAAGGAACACAAAATAAGCCTCTTTGCCGACGATGTCATACTACTGATTACAAATCCAGCCCATTCTATCCCAGCAATCCAAGACATCATTGCTCAATTTAGCTATGCCTCCTTCTATAAAGTTAACTCCTCTAAGTCCCTGATCCTCCCACTTAATCTCACAAGCAGTCAACAATCCCTCCTGGAGAGGACTCTCCCCTATTCCTGGACGAAACAATCCATCTCATATTTAGGTATTAAATTAGCCCCCTCTCTTCCCCAACTCTATGACCTAAACTATCGTGCTTTCCAAAAATTACTTCCACAACTTCTTAACCAAATACGCACAACAGGACTCTCTAAATTAGGAAGGATTGCCTCCTTTAAAATGCTTATCCTCCCTAAACTGCTTTACCTATTTCGTACAGTGATTCTACCAATACCCCACTCCTTCTTCACATCCATACAAAAACAACTTTCCAGATATATTTGGGAAACCAAACCACCAAGATGCGCTCACTACATCCTAACCAGACACCATAAAAAAGGAGGGGTAGGCCTTCCCCACGTACAAACTTATTACTACGCTTCCATCCTAGACCAGCTCTACTACTGGTGGCACCCAAACCCCAATAAGTCCTGGTCGATCATGGAATCATCTTCCTTCAAACCAAACACCCTACGTGAGGTACTCCTTCTCACATCAGTGGGCTCTCTACTAAACACAAGGACGGATCCCCCGTCAATCACGGCCTCGTTGACAGTATGGAAGAAATTTACCCAGACGACCTCTACAGGTCACCCGTCACATACAGTACCAATCCCTATCAGATCGTTAATGTTGCTGCTACCTAACCTAAACCTACAAAATTGGCAGAAACACAAGATCAATACTATCTCAGACCTCTACCACACAAACAGTTCCCTAAAAACTTTCACAAATCTCCAAACCAAATACAAGCTTCCCCACACAGAAGCCTTTACATTCCTGAGGATCTCCCACTTCCTTCAATCTTCAAAACTTCCCACTATGACCAAAATACCTGAACCGATACACAACTTCTATACACACACAACTTACCCAAAACATGGTATCTCCACAATGTACTCTGCACTGAATGTCGATCGGCCCTACTCCCAAATACCATCTCTCTCAAAATGGTCAGAAGAACTTAACATTGCTATTACCCCCAATATGTGGACACGTGCCTTTAAACATACCTTCTCAGCTTCCCACTGCTCTAACCACTGGGAATCATATCAAAAAACGATACATAGATGGTATCTCACACCCTATCGTCTCTCCAAATTCTTCCCAGGACATCCCTCTACATGCTGGAGAACATGTGGAAGCACAGGTACTCTAACACACATCCTATGGTTTTGCAGATCTATAAGTTCGTTCTGGAAACAAATATTTACCATGATCTCTAACATATCTCAGGTAACAACGCCTCCTAATCCCTCATTAGCATTACTACATCTGGGCATTGAAAAATTTCCTACCAGGTCACGAGTAGTAATAGTGCATCTTCTACTCGCAGCAAAACTAAATATTGCCAAACTCTGGAAATCTACAGACTCTCCTTCCATTGCCAATACAATTACTGATCTGAACCTTCAGTGTGAAATGGAGAAATTAGTAGCTAGGAAGAATCTAACTATGGAAAAATTTTTGTATAACTGGTCTGCCTGGCTTACACATCCAAAATGCTCCGTATCATTATAATGTACTCACTATTTCCCAACTTCCCCTTAGCTTGCTTTGTCTTCTTTATTCTCTTATCCACACTCATACTATACCTTAATAACTCATTAAACTGGCTGGTGCTCCTCCCCACCCTTCACCTACCCCCCCCCCCCTTCTGGAGCTACTCTGTTTCTTTGTTTGCATTAATAAGCATGATCCACCACTGTTTAGTCTCATTTGTATAACTACCTATGCTATACTTACAACTTCTTTCTCCGTTATGGACTCATTTACTCCAGTCGGAACATCTGACGTGCTGTAACAACTGCATTTTCCTCTTTGTTCATGTTTTTTTTTTTTTGAAAATTTAATAAAGAATTATTGAAACAAAAATTGAGTTCTAGTTTTTTTGCTAGATTTTTGCGTTCCCGTTTAAATAGTGCCATTTGTCTTTGTATTGTACCACGCAAGACAGGCTTATGAGCTTCCCACAGTGTTATTGGGGAGATGTCTGTTGTATTATTAATTGATATGTATTCCTTTAAAGCTTGTTCAATGGCCATCTGATGTAGTGGGTGTTTGAGCATTATGTCCGGTAAGTACCACATTGGGTCATGCGCTTTTGGTATGGCTGAGGCTATAGTAGTGTATACTGCATTATGGTCAGACCACGGAATGGGAATTATATCTGATGCAATAATTTCTGGTATCATTCCTATTGTTAGAAAAATATGATCTATTCTGGTGAAGGTTTGATGAGGGTGCGAGAAATAAGTGAATTTCTTTTTCATTGGGTTACTTTCTCTCCACGAATCTACCAGATTGTATTTGGAAAGAAGTTGAGAAAAAGGTAATCTAGAGGTTATTTTGGATGGTGTAAAAGGTGATTTATCTAGAAATGGGAGGAGGACCTGGTTCGAATCCCCACACATTATCACTGTTCCTATTTTGTGTGTATTAATCACTTGTAATATATGTGAGAGGAATGGTGTAGGTTGTTTGTTAGGAGCGTAGTAGGAAATCACCATGATTGCTTTATCCATTATATAACCCATGAGTATCAGGTATCTACCTTCTGGGTCTTTAATTTCTGATGATAAGGTGAATGGTGTGGATCGGTGAAATGCAATTAGAGTTCCCCTTTGCTTGGTACAGGCAGAAGCCGTGTAAATTTGTTGATAAAAAGGAGAAATATATTTTGGAGTAGAATCTTTGGTGAAGTGTGTTTCTTGGAGGCATACTATGTGAGCCTTCTTGTTATGGAAAGTACGGAAGGCTTTGGTCCTTTTTTGAGGGACATTTATTCCCTGAACATTCAGGGAAAGTATATTCAGTGGTGCCATGGCAACAGATCAAATAGTTTTGACTTACTTTTTGTTATGCAGAGCTGACTGCGCAGATCAACCTGTGTGGACTGAAGAGATGAATAGATAGAAAAGAAACCAGTGAATTCTGGAGTAAAGAGTAAACAAAAAACATATGAGATTAGATGATAAATTGTATAAATTATTTTTTGCAAGTAATCACAATTTACCCGTGAAAGAGAATAAATATCTCTCTCAGGGGAATAAGTGCCTTCGTTACACTCCCACATAATATGGTTGGGAGAATGAGGAGGGCTAATGGGGGTACACGGATCTTCCGCTTACAGGAGAGAAGTGCTATGTCATAAGACATCAAAATGATGTTTCATTAATTGGAGTGCAGAATATAGTTTTTGTTGAAATTATTTATTCCAGGGTGGTTGTATAATATAATATAATGTTATAATTTTACCATTCTTAATAATGTCTTTCAATTGTGCATTCCCTTTTTTTATCCAGTTACCTCCCACTGACCACATCCCTGGCATAAAAAATGCTTTATCTTTTAAACAAATAAAGGGTGAGTTATAATCCCAATTATTATGTGCGTGAGACTGGTCCTAAATTTTAAGTGTAAGTCGTGTTATATCATGTGTATATCAAGCAATACGTGGTTTCCTATTGTTCCATATAAATCTCAATATTAGTCCTCTCAAGGCTCTAAAATATGTTTGGGAAAGTAGTATTGGGAGTATCTGAAATTTATAAAAAAATTTTGGGGCCATCACCATTTTAACTGTGTTAATATGTCCAAACCAGGAAATAGGACACAATAAGATTTTTTTAATTTCTTGCTTGATTTCATCTAAAAAGGGGATATAATTTATTAAATACATTTTCCTCAGTGAGTTGGCCAGCCTGACCCCCAAATATCTAATATCCTTTCTCCAAGGGAACTGAAACTCTTTAATAAGTCTGGCTTCTTCCTGTTTATTTATATTTATATTTAGGACTTCAGATTTACTAGGATTGATTTTAAAGTTTGAGATCTCACCGTATTTTCTCAGAGTCAGCAACAGGTTTGGAATCGAGATCCTCGGTTTAGTGATGAAGAATAGCACATCGTCGGCGAACGCCACTGTAACAAGGGGTTAAATTCTGTGTTACATTTATTCATAAAATCATTTATATATATATAAGCAATCACCTTAAAACTATTACAAAGTTTCTTGTAATTCAACAAATAAAGTTATATATGAATATAGACCCATACTACAGCCGCCAATTTGTGCTCTTGTCCTCCCACCACACAACCACTAATGTCTGGATTTTTTCGAATCGTGGCCAACAGGGGCTCTAGTGTCAGCACAAACAAAAGAGGTGACAGCGGACAACCCTGCCTGGTACCATTTTCCATTGTAAACTGTAAGGAAGGGGTACCATTCACCTTAACATACGCCGAAGGATGATTATATAATACTCTTATCCATTTAATCATAGTTGGGCCCACCCCCATAGCTTCCAACATTTTGATCATGAATCCCCAGTCTACCCTGTCAAATGCTTTTTTAGCATCAGTTGACAGGAATAGACCTGGTGATTTACTGGTCTTAATGGCCTCCAGGATAAGCAGCGATCGCACTCCATTATCCCTCCCTTCTCTGCCTGGTATAAAGCCAGCTTGATCCGGATGGACCAGGGTGGATATCTTCTCCTCGTTACCTCTTTATACTCTCAAAAAAAAAAAACCCCTCTCCATTCCCCCACTAACTACCATCACCCAAGCCCCATTGGCCAATTCCAAAGGTCCTGTATCACATCCTAGGTCCTTTGGAATTAGCCCCATATTGGGCTACTATTCCTCTGGACTAAGATTTTCTTTCTTTTTTCTTTTTTTTTCCCTTTCCCTTTACTTTCCCTTCCTTTTTCCTCATTTATGGACTCCCTACTCTCTACTTCCCCTTCTGTTGGCGTTGTAAGTCCTGTACACAATGGGAAATTTCCTCTTGGTGGGACTTTTGAGGACAGGGGTCTCAAAATGACGTATTAACACAGTAAATATAATAATTGTATTTTATTTATCAAAAGATTAAAAAAGATATAACAATCAAAAAACCAAAGAAAAAATGGATGCTGGATTACCGATGGTGATGATACAACAATGATATAAGACAGATAAACAAAATACACTTATCCCCACAAAAATGTTTCAGCAAGGAGGAGCTGTACAGTAGAGTCCGACGCGTTTCAAGGTTTTGTCAGTATTATGACCTCTTCTTCAGGGGCTGGTAGTGAGGTACTTAATACGTCTAAAAACATTTAATAGACAGAATATATATAAATAAAGGAAAAACATAAAATCTGACAATACCGTGTAAAGCAAGCGTAACACATTATTAGCATATTTGCATGATGTAAATATCACAGTACTGTATAGAGGAGATTCTATCTGTATTATTCCTTGGAGAACATCCTTCAGCATCCAGTTTAAAAGCTTTAAAGGGATAGAATGGTTAGCCACTGAGGTTCAAAGCTGAAGAGCCTCTGCCGTCACTGAGGGACTCAATGCATCCCGCACCTGAGACACAACACAAAGGGCGTCTGGTCCACCAGATGGCGACACTGTAGATGTTACAATAATAAAGTATGGTTGTTTGCTAAAAAAGGGGAGGGAAAAGGATATGTATAATGTAAAGGACTTGTATATAGGCGGGGTGTTGTCTAAATTAGACTCACACCTAAATTATATATGTATATATATATATACATTTGTATAAAATTGCTACATACCAGGTCATGTATATCTAAAGTTATCCCCAATAGCAGACTACGGATAAAAGTGTCTTCAACACATGCTGTTCAGTCTGAGCACCAGAGAAAGATCACCACAATAACCTTTGCAACCAATGGCTGTAGTCAAAGCCGAAAAGGAAAAGACATGAATGTAGGCTCTCTAACAGACCTAATTAAGCAGTTCATAGACGGCCATTTATGACCATACGTGCTGAACATACCTAGTTATGTTAGAGACACTCTACACCTTCTGCAGTCCCTTCTGGTAGCGTTGGATGTAGAAGCTCTTTATAGTTTGATACCCCATGACCAGGGTTTGAACTGTATCCAGCGCATGTTACTACGAGATGGTCATCTTAATGCGGGGAAAAGACAATTCCTGATCGAAGCTTTAAACTTCATCCTGAATCACAACTATTTGCTCGCTCTATCGTAAACCAACTTCTGGTAACTCCATTTTACATGCTACAAGCTTTCATCCGCAACCGCTGATCCGTTCAATTCCTTACAGCCAGTACCTACGTGTCAGGCGGAACTGCACCAGTGACGAGGCTTTCAAGCGGGAGGCCGACTCACTGATGGGGAGACTCCTGGCACATGGGTACTCAAAAAATGCCTAAACAAGGCCTATAAACGGGCTTGCTCCAAAACCAGACACAAGCTCATTTTCAAGACAGAAGTTCAAAAGAATCAAACCAACCCAATTTGCATAATTACAAAATTCTCCAATCAACATGCTAGAATTAAAAGCATTGTGGAACGATATTGGCATGTTCTCAAATTAGATCCCACCATTGGCCCTTTCATACAGGACAAACCATTGTTCACTTTTAGACGAGCTAGAACCATCAGGGACAATTTGGTAGCCAGTGAGTATACAGGCAGAGGTGCAGGTAAATGGGATCCATGTAAACGACCCGGGACATTCCGATGTGGCGGTTGCCCTTATTGCCAATTCATGAATGTCAAACCCAATATCAGATTACCAGATGGTCAAAAATACACACCAAAACATTTTGCAAATTGCAGAACTATTGTTGCATGTGTTGAAGACACTTTTATCCATAGTCTGCTATTGGGGATAATTACCTTAGATATACATGACCTGGTATGTAGCAATTTTATACAAATGTATATATATATACATATATAATTTAGGTGTGAGTCTAATTTAGAGAACACCCCGCCTATATACAAGTCCTTTACATTATACATATCCTTTTCCCTCCCCTTTTTTAGCAAACAACCATACTTTAATATTGTAACATCTACAGTGTCGCCATCTGGTGGACCAGACGCCCTTTGTGTTGTGTCTCAGGTACGGGATGCATTGAGTCCCTCAGTGACGGCAGAGGCTCTTCAGCTTTGAACCTCAGTGGCTAACCATTCTATCCCTTTAAAGCTTTTAAACTGGATGCTGAAGGATGTTCTCCAAGGAATAATACGGTTAGAACCTCCTCTATACAATACTGTGATATTTACATCATGCAAATATGCTAATAATATGTTACACTTGCTTTACACGGTATTGTCGGTTTTTATGTTTTTCCTTTATTTATATATATTCTGTCTATTAAATGTTTTTAGACGGATTAGGTACCTCACTACCAGCCCCTGAAGAAGAGGTCATAATACTGACAAAACCTCGAAACGCGTACTACTACTGTACAGCTCCTCCTTGCTGAAACAGTTTTTTGTGGGGATAAGTGCATTTTGTTTATATGTCTTATATCATTGTTGTATCATCACCATTGGTAATCCAGCATCCATTTTTTCTTTGGTTTTTTGATTGTTATGTCTTTTTTAATCTCTTGATAAATAAAATACAATTAATATATTTACTGTGTTGATACGTCGTTTTGAGACCCCTGTCCTCAGAAGTCCCACCAAGAGGAAATTTCCTATTGTGTATTCGTATATAGGGATGTGGTCAAGGTGTCTCCTTCCACCAAGTACCAGTCACTAACCTATGGTTGTAAGTCCTGTAAGTCCTCTAAATATTTCAGTCTGACTGTTCTTCCTGCTCTCTGGACATTTAAGGATGCTGGAAATCCCCAACTGTATTTTATGTTCTCCGTCCTCAATATTTCCAGAAGGGGTTTTAGTTGGTGTTCCTGCTGATAAGTCGGCAAAAATTTGTCAATGTTCTCGAATTGCACAGGATGAATTCCTCTATGTTTGCTCCAGAAGTTCGCTTCTGTTTTAATCGAGTTTTCTAATTTGGCAAACATTGCAAGCATATCCGTTTTCGTTGGAATTTAATCCATATCCCTTCCTTCTGCCATACTGAGATCGAAACTCAAGACCTTCCTCTTCTAAGAGGATCACAGCCCAAAAGGCATTAGCGCCTTGAGACGATTCCGTTCGCATTTGCAGCGCTTTACAAATCATTCATTCATTCATTCATTCGAGTTCCCCCTCAGGTTCCAACTCCTCTCTAGATTTTCCTCCTTGGACCCCTTTATTTTTTGCCAGCTCTTTTTCTTTTCCTTTGCTCCCAGTTGCTTTTTTTCTGGAGCAGGACTTTTTACGCTCGTGTTTTTAAGGTAATTCTGGATCGAGCTAGTATTTAGGCTCTCTCTGGGAGTCTTGGGTTCCGTTGTTGTTTTTTGTGAATGACCTCTCATGTTCTCTTTTCTTCTCTAAATCACGAGATCCCTCTCCTAGCTTGAAATGGCTTAGACAAGTGGGCAGGTGGTGGATGTATTTCAGAATAGTATACAAGTTATACAGGTTAATTTCACTGGCTCTTAACCCACAGTAACTATTAACAATCACTGCCACGATTCAGATGTATTGCTCACGGCTTAATCGCAGCTCGCCCACGCCCTCTTACAAAGCTTGTCAACTAAATAGTCTATGATGGTATATTGGGTCAGTGTGCATCCATCTAACAGCTCCTAAGAGCTATAGGAAAGAAATAAAGGCCATCAAAAGCAATACACGACAGTCCCAAAGAGCAAGTATCGCCCCCTCTCTCTTTTTTTTTCTCCTCTTTTTCTTCCAAGTTTCACAGTTCTTTCAAGATTACTCAAATCAAGAGTTTCTAAACCCGATCCAGCAAAAGTTTCTCTCTGTCTTCTGTGCAATTCTAACGCATACTATTTATTTGATCTCTAAACAGCATGCTTCATAGATAAACTTCAAGGCCCATTAATAAGTCTTTAATTCAAGTAGATCAATAACATCATGATTGAATCTAAAATTGTGTTCTATTGATCTTAGACACCGTAGGGTCCTACCTGAGTCTTAATGCTTCTTCTTGCAGATCGGGATCTTTCCTCCTCCGGACCCTCCAATCATACGCTGACAACCCTGCAGGTTATTCACCAAGCCCCAGAGACGTCTTGGTCTGCTTGTTAGATCTGCTCAGGTGCCCTAACTCAGGCAGACCTGTCTTCATATGAGTAGGTACACGCTGTTGACAAGTCCAGCAGCAGAAGATGGGATGCCATTACAATAATTGCAACTGGGAATAGTGGCCGGTAAGAGGATGAATGGGGGAAGCTGCAGCAAGCACCGGCTGGTCTGAGCGCTGAGTCTGAGTGCTCCTCCAGTGCCGGTACTGCATCCAACACCGGACACCTCTGTCCTCACCTCTGGACCCCCTTACTGTATACGATGAGCGGCTGTCATAAGCTGAGACATCCACGGCCTCTCATCCCGCTCGGTCCCGATTGTCATCCAGGAGCGCATCCGCCGCCCGCTCACACTGGCGCCGCCGTCAGGCCGCTCCCTTAGCTCTGATGCATCATGTCAGCATCCCGTGCTCCCTCAACTCATCTGACCATACCAAGACCCGTGTGATAATATGCTTTCCCAATATCCCATTGGCACTGTTTATATCTGGCGAAACTGAAATCATGAAATGCTTATAGCTTTCAGGTTCTTAGGCCATAGAGATGATTGAAGCCATTCTGGCCTTCGATCAGCTCTATGATCAGCTGCATTATCAGGTTCTCTGGTCGGACAGGAGAGGCCATGAAAACCATGAAAGACAGCGCGGGGGGGGTACGTTCCCTCCCACTGCTTGTAAAAGCAGTCTAGCGGCTAATTATCCCCTAGAATTGCTTTAACATAAAAGCCAACCGCTGCCTGAAAAGAATGATACCAAGATGATACCTGTTAGGTACCTGGTAGTAGAGCCTGACTTGTAGGAGAAGACCTCTCATACAACGCTGGTTCAGGAGCCACTGGAGTGGGAACAGTGGTCTCCTGAGCACAGTGGGGTAGGAGTGCCTGTTGAAGTGGAGTCTCTGATGCTGAAGTGAAGTAGAGATCCCTCCAGGGATGGCTGGACTGCAGGTCAGGTGGAGACTGGAGGCAGCAGGCTGGAACACTGGAGATGCAGAGATCACTGGAGCTGAAGGTGCAACAGCAAGGAACAAACAGCAGGCACAAGCAGGGTCAGACAGTCCGGGTCAGCAGGTAGGTGAGACAGGCAATAACGGCAGGCAGAGGCAGAGTTGGTAGGCAAGCAGAGGTCGGCAACAGTATCAGGCAGAAGCAGCAGAATAGTCAGGCAGGCCAGGTCGGATTGGAGCGGGACGGATGGTAAGACAAGCCGGGTCAAATCAGGTAACAATCAATCAGGTGCAGGTTAACAGGACTCACAGAGCTGAGACGAAGCAGCAATGTGCCCATGGCACAGGGAAACTCTTATGCGCTATTTGGCGCCAAAATGGCACTAATGCGAATGCGCGCGCGCCCGTGCACGCGCACATGCCGCGCACACGTGCGCGCCCGAGCGCCATGCTCAAAGCCTGGAAACAGCAAAATGTTTGTTGCAGTGTTCGCCCAGGAGTGCGCCGGCGCATAGGCGCATGCAAACGCCCAGGTCTGGCGCCGGTGGCTCCCTGACATTGCTCCCCCCAAGGGGCAGCCTCCAGATGCCCATAAGCCTTCTCTTCTCAGGGTGGGTAGAGAAATAGGCGCGAACTAAACGCCTAGCATGAACATTACTGTCTGGTTCCCATTAATTACTTTCTGGGCCGTAGCCTTTCCATTTAATTAGGAATTGGTTTTGTCCCTGCCTTCTTCTACAATCTAGAATAGCCTCAACCTCAAATTCCTCGCTGCCATCAATCAAAACAGGTTCAGAAGGTCTAGTTCCTCTATCAGGGAAGGGATCAGGTACAGCAGGTTTAAGCAGCGACACGTGGAATACTGGGTGAATCTTAAGAGAGTCAGGCAAGGTCAATTCGTAAGAAACTTCATTGATTTTCCTCTTGACCGGAAAAGGTCCCATAAATCTAGGTGCCAACTTCTTAGAAGGACATGCTAATTTGATATTATTGGTAGAAAGCCATACCTGGTCACCAAGCTGTAACTTTAACTCCCCTCTTCTTTTTCGGTCAAAGATTCTCTTGCCGTCCGCCTTGGCCTTGGATACTGCTTCCTGCAACATCTGGTTGTTGTGACTGAGGAAATCCACTGTACTCTGTACTGCCGGAACTGAAGACTCTGGAAGGAAATCGGGTAGAAAGGTTAAATGGAAGCCACAATTGGCAAAAAAGGGGGATTGTCCGGTGGCAGAATGTTTGGCATTGTTGTAAGCAAATTCTGCTAAAGGCAGCAGGGATACCCAATCGTCCTGTGAGAAGGACGTAAAGCATCTGATGTATTGTTCAAGGGTCTGATTGGTCCTCTCTGTCTGCCCGTTAGTTTGAGGATGATAGGCCGAGGACAAGGCCAGTTTGATTTTTAAAGTTTCACACAGGGCTCTCCAAAAACGCGAGGTGAATTGTACCCCTTTATCAGAGATTATGTTTACAGGAACTCCATGAAGTCTGATGATTTCCTTGATAAATATACAATCCGTTTCAATAGCCGATGGGGTTCCCCTTAACGGAAGAAAATGGGCCATCTTGGTTAAATGGTCCACCACCACAAAGATGGCAGAACACCCCTCAGAACATGGAAGCTCTACAATAGAATACATGGAAATCATTTTCCAGGGTCTATCGGATACAGGTAAAGGTTTTAACAAGCCCCAAGCTCGATTCCTGGATGTCTTATTCTGGGTACAGATAGGGAGGAGCTGACATATTTCTTGCAAAAGTCTTTTGGATTGGGCCACCAAAATGTACGCTGCACCAATTCCAGGGTTTTGCGAACCCCAAAGTGACCTGCCAGTGGGTGATCATGAAGAAGCGTCAAGACCTTGACCCGAACCTCCTCAGGGACAAAAATTTGGCTTCCTTTCCAGAACAATTCATCTCTGTTTATCAAGGTAATCCCTGTAGGCCTGGCTGATTCAGAGAATGCTTCCTTAATCTGTAAGAGTAGATCTGTTTGTAGGAGTAGGAAATTGTTTGCAGGTAAGATGGTGTCAGGGGTAGATAAGTCCTTTGGGTTGTCATGCATTCGTGACAATGCATCTGGTTTAATATTTTTTGAGCCTGGCCGATAAGTAATGTGGAAGGAGAAACGCGAGAAGAACAGAGCCCAGCGTCATTTGGCAGATCGCAAATACTCCAGATTTTTATGGTCAGTGTAAATTTGTAGTGGATGCATAGCCCCCTCCAACAGGTACCTCCACTCCTCTAGTGCAGTCTTAATAGCGAGAAGCTCTCGGTCCACCAACATCATAGTTCTTCTCCGCAGGAGAGAGTTTTCAAGAGAAGAACCCCACAGGATGCATTACGTCTTTACTGCCTTTACGTTGCGAAAGTATTGCACCTACCGCTATCTCAGAAGCATCCACTTCTAAAATGAATGGTAATGATGGTTCAGGATGGCTGAGGATAGGTGCTGAGGTAAATACTCTCTTGAGGTTCTCAAAAGCATCTTGGGCTAGTTGATTCCAGGAAAAACAGGCATTCTGTTTGGTCAACTGCGTGATGGGTGCAATTATGGCTGAGAACCCCCTGATGAACTTCCTGTAAAAGTTTGCAAACCCGATAAACCGCTGAACCCCCTTTTTGTCCAGGGGTACCGGCCAGTCCAGAACAGCGGAAACCTTCTTCGCGTCCATCTTGATGCCAGTTGAAGAGGTTATCAACCCCAGGAATTGAATGCTCTGTTGCTCAAACTCGCATTTCTCTGCTTTTGCATAAAGTCCGTGTAAGCGGAGACGACCCAACACCCTGCGGACATGTTCTCGATGTAGATCCAGAGATTCCGAAAAGATCAAGATATCGTCCAGATATGCGTTCACAAACACATCTAGGAAGTCCCTGAGAACATCATTAATCAGGTGTTGGAAGGTCGCAGGGGCGTTGCAGAGTCCGAAGGGAATCACTAGGTACTCATAATGCCCGAATCGGGTCCGAAAAGCTGTTTTCCACTCGTGCCCAGCCCGGATACGGATCAGATTATAGGCCCCTCTTAGGTCAAGTTTAGTAAAAATGACGGCAGTCCTTAATTTCTGGAATAATTCAGGTATCAAGGGTAGGGGATACCGATTCTTGACCGTGATTTTGTTCAGTTCTCGGTAATCTATACATGGGCAGAGAGACTTGTCCTTTTTGGCGACAAAGAATATTCCGGCACCAGCTGGGGAGGTGGAGTGGCGAATGAATCCCTTGGCCAGGTTTTCATCTATATATGTTTTTAGTACTTCCTGTTCTTTTTCTGATAAAGGAAAGATGCGTCCGAATGGGATTTCGGATCCTGGCAGCAACTCGATGGGGCAGTCGTAGGGGCGATGAGGTGGAAGAGAGTCTGCCCCCTTTTAACTGAAAACATCAATGTATTCGTGAAATTGCTTAGGTATGACCTGGCAATTTTTCTGGTCGGTGTCCAGACAAAGCAGAGTGGCTGAGGAATCCGAATCTTTCATCAAACAATGCTCTTGACAGTAGGATGACAGGAGTTTTTTTCTTCTCCGGATGCACAGTGGATGTGTGGATTGTGGGCCTGCAGCCAGGGAATGCCCAGGATAATGGGGAACATAGGAGAGGTGATGGCATCAAGGACCAGCAGTTCCTTATTTTGGGAAGAGGTGGTAGTAGGCAATGGCAGGGTCTCTTGCGTTACTTGTCCGGATCTGATGCGGGAACCATCAGCTAGAAATACAGAGAGTCCATGGGCTTTAGTCCGTAAAGGGATGTTATGTTGGCTGGCAAAAGTTAAATCAATAAAGCAGCTGCATGCTCCGGAGTCAATAATGGTGTTGACTGGGATTATCTCTTCTTGGAGCTGTAACGAGAGAGGAATGGCAAGGTGGGTAGAATTCGTAGATAAAGCAGAGAGACTGGTATACACAGGAGATGGGCACTTACTTATTTTGACTGGACAATTATGGACATAGTGCCCAGTTCCACCGCAATAGAGACACAGATTAAGTTGCCGACGTTGAGCACGTTCTTCGGAAGACAGAGCAGGTCGCATCAGTCCTAATTGCATCGGTTCAGAGGTGTGACATTAGCAGGATTCATACTGGGTGAGGGTAAGTAGCGTGCTGCAGGAACCGGGGCTCGTGCTGTCATCCAGGTTGGGCGGGGTTGTTGAGCAGAGCGTTCAGATCGACGTTCTCGGAGGCGACGATCAATCTGAATGGTTAAGGAGATCAAGGCCTCAAGAGTATCTGGAACACCCACTCGAGCAAGTTCATATTTTAGTCCTTCAGATAGACCCATGCGGAACTGGTGGCACAGGGCCGCATCGTTCCACTGTGTGTCCGCGCTCCAATGCCTGAAGTCAGTGACATAGTCCTCTGCTGGTCTGCGGCCTTGTTGGAGCGCGAACAGAGCTGATTCTGCTGTGGCAGTCTGTTGAGGGTCCTCATATAGTTGCGCCATGGCTTCAAAGAAAGATGATAAAGATTGGGTTAGGGCTGAGTCCCCCTCAAGTAAACGGTGGGCCCAGGTCTGAAGTTCTCCTTGTAGGAGGGAAATCACAAATCCCACCTTGGTGACTTCCAGTGAGAAAGTTCGGGGCTGTAGGGCAAGAAAGAGCTGGCAGGCGTTGCGAAAGGCCCGAAACTTAGCCCGGTCTCCGGAGAATCTTTCAGGAATAGGGACCCTCGGTTCAGGTGGAAGCATCACAACTGAAGGGGCTGAAACAGTCTGTGCTGGAGCTGCAGCTGAAGAGGAGGCTGTAGGGTTAGACCCTGCGAGATTCTGAACTTGTCCTTCCAGTATGTTATAGTTATCCTGAAGGGATTGCACTGCTTGAGTGAGGGCCGCAAGGTGCGTACATATTTCCTTCATTGGAGAGGTGTCTCCTGCAGGCTAAGTCATGGCTGATTCGTACTGTTAGATACCTGGTAGTAGAGCCTGACTTGTAGGAGAAGACCTCTCATACAACGCTGGTTCAGGAGCCACTGGAGTGGGAACAGTGGTCTCCTGAGTGCAGTGGGGTAGGAGTGCCTGTTGAAGTAGAGTCTCTGATGCTGAAGTGAAGTAGAGATCCCTCCACAGATGGCTGGACTGCATGTTAGGTGGAGACTGGAGGCAGCAGGCTGGAACACTGGAGATGCAGAGATCACTGGAGCTAGAGCTGAAGGTGCAACAGCAAGGAACAAACAGCAGGCACAAGCAGGGTCAGACAGTCCGGGTCAGCAGGTAGGTGAGACAGGCAATAACAGCAGGCAGAGGTAGAGTTGGTAGGCAAGCAGAGGTCGGCAACAGTATCAGGCAGAAGCAGCAGAATAGTCAGGCAGGCCGGGTCGGATTGGAGCGGGACGGATGGTCAGACAAGCCGGGTCAAATCAGGTAACAATCAATCAGGTGCAGGTTAACAGGAATCACAGAGCTGAGACGAAGCAGCAATGTGCCCATGGCACAGCGAAACTCTTATGCGCTCTTTGGCGCCAAAACGGTGCTAACACGAACGCGCGCGCCCGAGCACGCTGCGCTAAAGCCTGGTAACAGCAAATGTTTGTTGCAGTGTTCGCCCAGGAGCGCACCGGTGCATAGGCGCATGCAAACACCCAGGTCTGGCGCCGGTGGCTCCCTGACAATACTTAAACCTGCAGGAATCATTCTGTATATTCACTCAAAGTCCAGCAACATACCAGTACGTTGCTGGTCCTTGTTGGGCATATATTGTAATTTTTTTTATGCAGCCTGTGTGCTGAACGAAAAAGAGATTGATCTGTGGGTATGCCCAACATTAGAATACCGCCCTGCATCCACCCACTTCTAATGATGGGCATACATGCACTGTTTTTTTTTTTAACTGTGGTGGTGAAATCACCTCTTACAGCGATGGAGTCACTGATTTATGTATCATGAGAGCAAACGCTGTTGCTGTCAAGATGGATAAATCAGTGCTGCAGCTGAGTATGGTGCCATCAACTGGTCATTGAGGTCCATCCCTGTCATATTAAGGTTGTATTCATGGACACAGAGGGGTTTCCCCACAACACCAGTCGCCATTGGGGTCGTATCTGCGTGAAGGGAGGACAGAAAGAAAACATTCCGATTATCCCTGCATTTCACTGCAAGCAATTTATTACTTCTCAAGCAGGCTCTCTCCCTCAGTCTAAGTTGGGATTTAAGAAGCCGCTGGGGTAAGCCCCTGTGATTAGATCGCACGGTGCCACATCCGCCAATTTCATGATCAAACAAGTGACTAAAAAGTGGTATGCTTGTGTAATAACTGTCCATGTACAAGTGGTACCCCTTTCCAAATAAGGGTGACACCAAGTCCCAAATAATCTTACCAGATCTCCTTATGTAGTCTGGGCAGTTCTCAGGCTCCATGTGACTATCTTTTCCCTCGTAAACCATAAAACTATTTGTACAGTATAGCCTGTTGCCCTGTCACAGAGCTTATACATGTTGACCCTATATCTGGCACGCTTGCTGGGAAGATACTGTTTGAAAGACAAGCGGCAAGAAAATGTAATCAGGGACTCATCAACGCAGACAACTTGATCGGGAGTAAACACTTTTTTTAGCTATGCCCATGAGAAGGGATAGGCCCAGGAAGGTCTTATATTCGGAAACCGTAATAGGTTTTCAATCTCTGGCAAGGGTCAACTGGGGATTAGCGGCGATGAATTGACCAGCATACAAATTGCTTTGGTCCACAATAGATCTATAGAGATCTTTTGTGAAAAGCAATGAATAAAAATCAAGTGATGTAAAATCAACTGTTTCCACCTGAATTCCAGGTTGACCAGTGAATGGGGGAAGTACAGGTGCTGAAGAAGTGGTGGGCTCCCAATTTGGATTGGCAAATGTAGCAGGAAGGGCACTATGGGCTCGACGGTCCTGTCTTTATCTTCTTGGTGGCTGCAGGACACTACTTGTGTTAGCCACTGCACCAGCTTGAACTGCACTTATGGGACTCGCCACGTCACCATGTGATACTTGAGTGCTGGATGCACTACCAGGGTGTACTAGGCTGTTGGTGCTTGCCAGTTCACCAGAAGGATGAGCGGCACTAGAACTGGCTCTCTGCTCTCTGCCCTGCGGTTCTTGCACCTCAACAACAGAAGAAGAATGGGGTCAGGTACGCCTGACCTTAGCAGGGACCACTACTCCATCGTCAGAGCTATCTGTCAGGGTGCCGCTGCTGTCTACTGGATTGTATTCTGAGCCTGAATCTGACAGATAGGTGACTTCCATTTCATTCTCATCTGTCATGCTCAGAAACGTGTAGGCCTCTTCACCAGTGTACCTCCGATTGGACATTGTGGCCTCTAAATTTACTTGTACAACTATTGAGACAAAAAGAGCACCTGAAAAAACTGTTAGTGTTTGCACGGATCAGACCTGACTCTGCAAACACTGCAGTTATGTGTGTTGTGTTTTGTAAGTGACAGTGATCGATTGATACTGCACTTGTGTGGGCTGGGCTGGGCTGGGCGGAGGGGCTAATGCAGGCGCTAGCAGGTATCTGGGCTGATCCAGCTAAAGCTGCATGTTTGGGAACCCTAAACTACTGGGGACACTAGTATTAATCTGATCAGATCAAAGATATTGATCCATTCAGACACTATACTATTCAGGGATGTGTATGGTGTGTGTGTGGGTGTTAGCACTACTGGCACTAATCTGACGCTGCCTGGGGATGATGCAGACCCTAACTGATGCTAAAACCTAACTGGTGTCAGGTGATCAGGGGGTTAAACCTTTATTAGGTAATATACGGCGGTACCCTGATGCTTTAAAAAAAAAAAACCTGACTAACTAGCATCATCCGTGACACTAATATGGCGATCAGAAAATAGATCTAGTAGTGACACAGTGACAGGGAGTGAAGAGATTAACTGGGGGGCGATCGGGAGGTGATCGGGGGGCGAAATGTGTGCCTACATGTACTGTGTTAGTGTAGTGTTGGTGCAACTCTCTTTTAGATGTACTCTCTCCCCTCTCTGGAACCAAACAGAATTTCATGAGGGGAGATGACATCACTTGCCCTGCCTGTGTTTACACTTACAGGCAGGGGAAGCATTTCATTGGTCGGAACCGATCAGCAGGTCCAGGCCAATGATTTCTTGGCCTGGACCTGAATACTGATCGGTTCTGCCACAAATCCGATAAATGCGGGCACAGCAACATACAGGTATGTGGTTTTGTGCACCGTGCCATTCTGCTGACGTATATCGGCGTGAGGCCCACTTCCCTGTTCCCACTTTTTCATTAGATAGGGATGGAGGCACTGGACCTTACCAGATCATCTCCTCACTCAAAGTCCCAAGTTGTTTCTCCTTTACCCACCACAAATAAGACTATTCACATACTGTTTGCTGCTCACTTATTCTTGTTGAAAAAATAGAAATCACTTGATGTTCCAAATTTGAGAGAGGTCATTAGTCATGTTGATGTGATCTATGATTATAAAAAATCAATGGCTTACAAAGAAGGGGAGCTTTACAATTTTATCAAAACTGAGAACTATGGCGTGTATATATAGAAATAAGGATATTTGAATTACATTTATGTCTGATTACTTGCATTCCTTTTTTATGTTTGCTCACTTGTAGCTGCATGATTAGATGGTTTATCTTTTTCTTTTTATGCAGCTTTTTGTTGCTAACCTTCTCTGTATTTTTTTGAAAACCCATAAAAATTATTTGAAAAAAAAAAATAACAATCAAAGATTACAGGGCAGATCGTTTTGTTCTTGCATATCTGTTAAAGGCTTTAGACAATATCATGGTCTGTGACAAAAGTGGTCCACATATTTATCAACTTTTCTTTTGACTTGTCTTCTTCAGAAGCTGGGACTGTTTTTTTGTCTATTTAGAAATAGCTAACAGAGAGTGAAGTGAATCAATTCATAGGTATATAGACCTATGAAAGAAGCATAAAAAATGAAGATGGAATTACAGAATGTTGTATAAACTATAGAGCCATATGAAAAGTCTCATATCAACAACAATGAGTTTGTTTTAAAAATTTTTGCACATCATGAATGTAATTCAACCGGCTTGAAAACCCCAATATCAGTTCTACACCATTTTAAGCACCTTTCTTTCTTGGTCTTTCTTTCTGGCCTGCAGATCAATCCAAGATACAGAGCAATGTGAGATTGGTAAGCTTGGAAGTACTCCATACTAAATATTAATGTTGGAAACAAAGTATTGTTGTCTCCATGCTACCCTGTAATAGTGCAAATGCTTAACACAAAAAAAAAAAAACTGATTGCAGCCAGCATCGACATGCGTTCCCGCACCAATGGTAATAATATTCATTGAAAAATGCAGAGCAATCACAATATAATCAAAATAATGGCACTACTGACATCCATTAATGTGCAAATTCAACTTTAGTGCAATATGGCCTAACAGTTTAGAGTAAAATTATACGAATTAATGTGTAAACAAATGACATGTGTTAACATGTATCAAAAATCATACTAACTAAAAATACTACAATGTGAAGTGCATATATAGATATGAATAAAATATAATATGTACAAAAGTTCAATCCACAGTTCAGTTGATACACTCCAAAGATGCTGTCAAAAAACAGTGATAATGGTTGAAGATAAGTTATTGCTCACACCACCACCAATTACTCTACCTTATCACTTTAATCATGTGATATACAAGCACCTTGCCCTTTAACCAGACTGCAATAGCTCTCCAAACCTCTCCAGATGTGCTCAGGATCTTAATTACCACCAGGAATCTGCACACTCTCCAGAAAGCAATTAACATTATCTCCAGTAAAATAGTGCTAAACAAAAATTAAGAATCCTCATTGCACAGTATTTAAAACACCATACATTTATTAAAACTTTAAAAAATCGAAAGAAAATATACTTGCATCTTCCAGTGCACAAATCCTGTGCACTGGGACAATTGCCTCTTTAAAATAATGTTGCCCCCTTAAGGCATAATGTCAGCATGGAATTCACATAAAAGTGTGTTTCCTTCCTGCTTAACGTGCTGATGTCTTCAAGCTATGCTTCGTCATGCCCACTACAGCTTCCTCATGTATGTTTTTACTTAAAATACACTAATTGACACACTACCATTAACTGCCACTAACACTGACACCTACAATCACTAAGCTAGGTAAAGCTTTGTTAATATTTTAATGTGTTAATCTAGTTAATTGTTATGTTATTTTTCTTCAGCATACTTTCTTTTGTGCAGAATCTCCTCTTCACCGAGGAGAAATAACACAGACACTGGCCCCAGAATAAATATTAACTGAAATAGCCAATCAGAGGAGAGGCTATAACAGCAATCTTGTGATCAAGATCTGATTCCCTCGGGTCCCGATTATTAGTAGAGAGAGTCCTGGGGCTGTCACTGACAGCCTGGTCTCAGTGCTGGGAGCATGTGATAAAGCGCCTTCCCAGTACAAACACAAGAACAAATATACAGTATGTGGCACCCAGGTTTAAAGCCCACCTCCTAGACACCGGATATGTGTTATGCTGACGTAAAGGGGTTAACTTATGTCTCAATAAATAGTACCTGTGGGTTCATATCAGCCCCCTTGTGAACCATAACATTAGGTAAGAAAAGGCAAAAAAAGGCAAAAAAAAAAATATTTTAATAATTCAAAGGGGAAAATAAAGAGGCCCTTTGACTCACCCGAGCAGCAGCTACTGAGAACTGAGAGAAAGTATGCACAGAAAAGTCCTTGCATGGTGTGATGCTGGGATCACAAGTCTCTAGGTAACACAGTTCAAACCAGTGGGAGTGTACAGGAATGTACAGAGCCACAGAGGAGGAAAAAAAAACTAAAAGTGCACAGGTGCTGGTATTGGGCAGGCTGGAACATACAGAGAATCACACTGGTGCAGAGGAACAAGTTGCTGTCTGGAATACACAGGGAAACACAGCAGTTAAAGCAGACTGGTTGCCGACGGGAGCAAACAGAGTCTGTAGCAGATTGCAGGTTGGGGAACATGAGGAACGCATAAGCAGTCTTAGGAACACAGGCACAAGGTACAGGGGATAACAATGCTGGGTGCAGACTTGAGCACAGGGGGATCACAGTGCTGGATGCAGGCAGAACATGTGGATCATAGAACTGGATTCAGGCTGAAGTACATAAGGGTTACTGGAGAGACTGAGAGCATTGGGGAACACTGGGGTAGAGGTGCAATGAGGAGACTGCAAGGTCCACTTAAAGGCCTGATGTATTTGTTACTTAAGAACTTGACACAGAGTTGTCTTATGCTATTATAGGACATGTTCACAATATATGTTGTTTTAAATAATATTAGTGTATTTTCTAAATCAATTTTTGATAAACATTTGTACAAGTATCAAGGTAAGTAGATAATAAGGAATACTGACTGAAGATGCCAGTCTCAATGAAGTGGATTTATTAAAGGTAAATAGATTTGCACTCTGCAAGTGCAGTTGTACTCATTTCCTTAGTAATTTTGGTAAAGCTTCACTTTGTAAAGAATACAGCATTTTTGATTGCATGTCATTGTATATATATTGTCTATATGTCTAAATCAACCCCACTGTGTGCAAAAAGAGGAATTTGGCATACTCTGCTATATGAAAGACAGCAAATGTAAAATTTCTTTAGTTCTGCATGCTTTAGACTTTAATACAATTTCAAAAGTAATGTTTTAATGAATCTGCAACTGTTATTAAAATATTGCCTTCTCAGGTAATCACAAACTTCCTCTCATAGGTTGACAGCATTTCCCCTGTCTCTAAAATGTACTTCTGTGTTGTCATACATGCTTCCCATAAAGACTACAATGGACAATTTCAACACATAATATGTAGGCATAGTGCATTATTGTCACCATCATAAAACCCATCTTGAGAAATGCTATGCTTGAGTGGATACATGCAGACAGGGAGTGACTGTAAAAAGGCTACAAGAAGTTAACAGCACTGAGATTAAAAAAAGGTGAAAACTAGAAAATTACAGTTCTTTTAGTTAGGGTTTACATGTACTTTATCTTTGTTCTTAAAATTAAATAATTTTAACATAAAGTGAGAGTACCTCCCTGCCTAAGCCATCAAGGCAATGGTTGAATTACTAAAACTAGAGATTGCTAAATATGATACAGTGGTGCATGGTAGCCAATCAACTTCTTCTACATGATCAATTAAGCTTTGACAAAAAAAAAAAAAAAAAACTGGAAGCTAATTGGTTTCTATGCAGAGCTGCACTAGATTTAGGTCTCTCCAGTTTTAGTAAATCAACCCAATGGGGGTTATTTACTAAAGAAAAATCCACTTTGCACTGAAAGTGCACTTGGAAGTAAAGTTGCTGTAGATCCGAGCGGGACATGAAAGGAAAATAAAAAACAGCATTTTAGCTTGCACATGATTGGATGATAAAATCAGCAGAGCTTCCACTCATTTCAGATCTACCCCTTAGATTTAGAGCGACTGCACTTGAACGTGCACTTTCAGTGCACGTTCAAGTGCACTTGCAGTGCAAAGTGGATTTGCTTTTCGTAAATAACCCCCAATGTCTGTACATGGTGGTGCTTCATTTAGGCATCCTTGTGTTTTTACCCATTGGGGTTTTCTAGTCTAATGCAGATACAAAAATGTATTGTCAAGTCTTGCTTTAAGCAAGAAATTCAAATTAGACCAAGTTTATTTACATACCAATTAACCTATCAGCATGTTTTTTTTAGGATGCAAGAAGAAACTGGAGCACCCAGCACAAGTATATTAATGGGTACATTAAAAAAGGAAAAATAACAGGGACACATGTTAAGAACGGAATGTAAGATTTAGAAAACAATGATTTCATTTGAAAGTTTATCAGTACCAAATATGGCTATAGGCAGCTATTATATACTGGCTTGCAGGGATTACTAAAAAAGTAGTAAACGTAAAAGGATGCTGAAGACCTCTTTCATATAAGAATGAATGCAGGCCTTTTATATATTCATATATATATATATAATTGCAGTCAATATCATTTCCCAAGTTCAGTATATTTCCTTGTGTTTACGTGAACATGCTCCCATCCCTTCTGTCTGCAGGGAAATTATAGGCTATAGAACTAATAGTTAATTTAGGTCTTGAAGTTGCTGAGTATGGATCATCCAGATATGAGGAGTAAGTATGTAAGCAATCAGTGCTAAGAAGCCAGCCGATACAATGTTTATGTAGGCTTATTTTACTATTGCCTGTATACCCAGTGGTCCCACCATCAGCATTTATCTTCTCTTCACAGTGGACATGATGTTTAAAAGTGTGTACAGGCAAATATAGAAAAGGCGGAGAAAATTCTTATAGCCACCAATATTGATTCATCTGTTATTGGTAGCTATAAGGAACTGTTTACATTTTTTTATGTTGATCTAATTTTTATACATCAAAGCCTCAATTAGTATATGCTTTAACCTACAAGAATAAATCAGATTGTATAATCAGGTTGTATAGTTAGCACAGTATCTTTATTTTCATATCCTGAGATTCTCATTTGCTATATGACATATCAAAGTGGTGTAGATCCCTTTTCTTTATTTACAATTTACTTAAGAAAATTATCTTTTTGGCAAAATTTTAAATTCATTAAAATATTTAAAGTGGTTCTAAAGCCAAGACATGTTTTACCTTAAAATGGAACTATACTCACCTTAGCTCCAGCAATGTGGCATCCTGGAGCTCCCCATTGGCTGCTGACATCCCCTAGCAGCCAGCTTCCGGGTATCGAGCGCCAGCTGCTTTCATTGGCTGGGCCAATATGACATTAGTCCTGAATTTGTGTGGTGAGCTGTGTGTGCACAGCTCACTCACTGTACAGGGGCGGACAAGCAGGTGGGTCATTTTAATTCAAAAAAGAGAAAGCATGTCTCTTCTGCATTAAAAATCCTTCCTGTTCACCTATTTTGGTTTTGTACATAAAGTACCACTTTAATGGATTACCTGCTTTAAGTTAAAAAATGTCCCAGTAGCAGTATTGCCCCCTCACCCCTCTAAATACTTACCTGAGTCCTTACTCGATCCAGTGCTGTGCCAGTTTTTAGCAGCTCTCTCCTCTCTCCCTGCATTTACAGGACAGTGAAATGTATTGGCTCCTGATGCTGTCAATCAAATCCTGTGAGGAGAGAGTGGAGGGTGGGGCAGAGCCATGTTGTGTGTATCTATAGATTCACACAGTCCGGCTTAGGAGTAACATATACAATGTAAAAGTAGGGGATCTAAAAAAACAATACTGAATATTAATATGTGAGTGGTATTCTGCCAACTCAGCCAAAATTGAATGGGGTTTATGGAGCCAAAATGACATAAAAGATAGACCTAAGTATAGAGAACCAAAGGTCTAACGAGGCTCCAAACTACAAACACTCTGCAGCATGAATACAATATTTTATTGATACAAAAATAGCAAATAGCAAATTGCAAATAGACACATATATAGAAACCCTCACCAGATCATATTAAAACATTTGTGACAACATTGCCAAGAAATATAAAACAAAACAAGCTCACACATACACATACAATCACACCGAGAACTAGCAATAATGACCAATAGTTCAAGCTTAACATAAGCATCAATAAACACTCCACATCTCTGCAGATATGCAAATAAAGTGTAGGTCTTAGGATGGGGACAATGGGGGTAGGGGGTTCATAGAGGCCAGGATCCAAGGATGGCAGCCTGAAGGCAGCTCTTCAATGATAGCAGCTATGCCAGAATAGCAAGTATTATCAGAAAGCATTCAGAGATATGCAGAGACCTAATGCAGTAATGGATACAACAGCACATGATGTGGATAAATAGGGGGAGCATATAAACGAAGGAAGCCACAGGCATCTGAAGCTTGAGCCGCCATAGGTAAGTTATACATCAACTACCAACGGGTATATGGTGCGATAGCGGGACCTTACTATTCCAAGCAGGGATCTCACCCACGGAGCGGCTGGATTCCGCGGTCTATCCAAGACCATAGGATGTAGCCTCCGTTGCGCTCCTATCCACAGATCTCCAAAGGGTTTGCAGATATCAGTGTTCCTCTTGTTTCTTTGTCCTCTCCTTGCCCTACTGCAGGGGGGACTTTGACACAGTCCTCCTGCGGACTGTTTATTCAGACTTCCTTTGTGAATAAACAGTCCTGTTTATTCAAACACCTTCTCTGCATCCAGGGATAGAAGCAGAAAAGGCGTTTGCGTAGACTCATGCCGCGTACACACGAGCGGACTTTACGGCAGACTTTGCCCGGCGGACGGGATTTAGTCTAACAATTCGATCGTGTGTGGGCTCCAGCGGTCTTTGTTTTCTCAAAAGTTGGACGGACTTAGATTTGAAACATGTTTTAAATCTATCCGTCGAACTCGAGTCTGGTCGAAAAGTCCGCTCGTCTGTATGCTAGTTCGACGGACAAAAAGCCACGCTAGGGCAGCTATTGGCTACTGGCTATGAACTTACTTGTTTTAGTCTGGTCGTACATCATCACGTACGAATTCGATGGACTTTGGTGGATTGTGTGTAGGCAAGTCCGTTCATTCGGAAAGTCCGTCATAAAGTCCGTCGAAAAGTCCGCCGGGCAAAGTCTGCCGTAAAGTGTGTACGCGGCATTAGCAGTATGGATTATATCAATGAGTCTGTGGGTTGCATCAAATGTTTGTCTCCCTTTCGTGAATCCAGATTGATCCTGATGTATTAGTGATGGCATAATGTGTACTAATCTGGTGTCTATTAGTTTGGCGTAGATTTTTGTATCTATATTGAGAAGTGAAATGGGCCAGAAATTTTGTGTAGGTTTCTTACCTGGCTTTGGCAATGTTATGATCAATGCAGTTAACATTTCCGGCGGGAGAGAAGAGGAAGAGGCAGCGTCATTGCACATTTGTGACAAAAAGGGTGCTAGTGCTGTTCGGAACTGTTTGTAGTACTCTCCAGTGGGACCGTCTGGACCTGTGGATTTATGGAGGGTAGGGTTTAAATTACATCTAAAATTTCTAGTGGTGTAAAAGGTGCATTTAGTATGGAGAGTTGTTCTTGGGATACTTTAGGGAGATTGATTTCTTGTAGGAAAGAATCTATTTCTTATATGGACAGTTGTGTGATTGTAGGTTCATTAATGTACTGTAGTAGTGATTAAATGCATCAGCTATGGCTTGTGGGTCAACGAGATTTTATTTTGAGGTAGGGTGGTACAGGTGTGTAATTCTGATTTTGATGAGATGACCTTTGATTTTAAGGGCCATGGCCATTCCTGTAGAATAATGTTTAGCTTTGAATTTTTTTGGGGGCTTTGTCAAACGATTCTAATAATAGAGTTCTCAGTTCCTCGCTGAGGAATAACATTTTTTTCTTTCACTATAGGGTCAGGATTTGTTTTGGTTTTCTATGGTTTTTATATTGGATGTGAGGGTGTCTAGATGCTGTGATCTCTTCCTCCTCTCTCTAGCACTTAATTGAATAATAATCCCTCTAATGAACACTTTATGTGCGTTCCAAAGTATGGTATTGTTAGAGGTGGTTCCCTTGTTCAGATCAAAGAATTCTTCTAGGTGTTTGCATATATAGGCGGAGTGTTCAGGTGAGTGGAGAATCAAGGCAATGGCTCTCCACACCTTTGTGCATGGAGTAGGGATGAGCCGAACACCCCCCGGTTCGGTTCGCATCCAGAACATGCGAACAGGCAAAAAAGTTTGAACACGCTAACACCATTAAAGTCTATGGGACACGAACATGAATAATCAAAATTGCTCATTTTAAAGGCTTGTATGCAAGTTTTTGTCATAAAAAGTGTTTGGGGACCTGGGTCCTGCCCCAGGGGACATGTATCAATGCAAAAAGAAGTTTTAAAAACGGACGTTTTTTCGGCAGCAGTGATTTTAATAAAGCCTAAAGTGAAACAATAAAAGTGAAATATTCCTTTTAAATTTCATACCTGGGGGGTGTCTATAGTATGCCTGTAAAGTGGCGCTTTTTTCCCATGTTTAGAATAGTCTGACAGCAAATTGACAGGGAAAAAAGTCACAAAGTAATAGAGGCTATAGTGAATTGTAGGCTATAGTGAATTGTCTATGGGAGAAATCAAAAGTGCTAATTTTAAGGGTTAATATGCAAGTTATTGTCATAAAAAGTGTTTGGGGACCTGGGTCCTGCCCCAGGGAACATGTATCAATGCAAAAAAAAGTTTTAAAAATGGTTGTTTTTTCGGGAGCAGTGATTTTAATAATGCTTGAAGTCAAACAATAAAAGTGTAAAATTCCTTTGAATTTCGTACCTGGGGGGTGTCTATAGTATGCCTGTAAAGGGGCGCAGGTTTTCCATATTTAGAACAGTCTGACAGAAAAATGACATTTCTAAAGGTAAAAAAACGGAAAATTGTATCATACTTACCGTAATTTTCCTTTCCTGGTACCTATCCATGGTAGCATACTAGTGATAGAGCTCCACCTCGACTCCTCCCTCAGGACCAGTGAATAGCATAAATTAAAGATGTAGTCCCTCTCCCAACATTCTCCGTCAAATAGAATACCGAGGGTGGGAGCGTATGCTGCCATGGATAGGCACCAGGAAAGGAAAATTACGGTAAGTATGATACAATTTTCTGTTTTCCTGGTGCATCCATGGCAGCATACTAGTGATAAATAACTAGCTGACACGGGTGGGATAATGCTTAACAATAAATGTTTAATTAGAATGAGACATTGCAGCCTGGACTGCCCATCTCCCGAACTCAACCATTGTGAGAGCTCCTGGGTCGATATGGTAGTGTCTGAGGAAAGTATTGCGAGAAGACCAAGTGGCGGCCCTGCACACCATCTCTAATGACACGTTAGCCCTTGCTGCCCAGGAGGTTGAGACTGCCCTTGTAGAATGAGCATTCACTCGGGATGGAGGTTCCATATTCTTCATCCTGTATGCCTTCTGGATTAGCTTTACCACCCAAGATGCCAGAGTTCTGATGGAGGCTTCTTTGCCCCTGTATTTACCGAATGGTACAATAAAGAGTCTTTCCGAGCACCTGAAGGATCTGGTGGCCTCTAGGTAGGCTCTGAGCACTCTGGATATGTCCAGCTCATGACAAGATTCCGAGTCTGCTTCAGTAAATACTGGTAGTGCCCAGAGCTCCAAAAGGTGGCTTGGAGTAGTGACCTTGAGTGTGAACCCCCGAAGGGGACGAAGTTCCACTCTGTCGTGGAAGAAAGAGATGTGGTCATCACCTATTCCTAAAGAGTGGAGTTCTGAGATCCTTCTACCAGATGTAATGGCTAGCAGGAAAACCGTCTTTAGTGTTATGTTCCATATTGCCAGTTGTTCCACTGGGGCAAATGGATGGTCAGAGAGGACTTCAAGGACCAGGGATAAATCCCACTTGGGAAAAGACCGTCTGACAGGTGGACGAATCTTTAACACTCCTCTGAGGAAAGTGACTACTAAGGGCTCTTCTGCCCATCTTTTATTTGTTGCGGCAGAAATTGCTGCTACTTGCACTTTGAGGGAACTTAGGCCAAGACCCAGATCAAGTCCTGTCTGGAGGAAACCGAGAACATCTGATGTAGAAGGACAGATTGGATCAAACTCATTTGAGGTAGCAAATGACAAGAACTTGTCCCATATTTTGGAATATATAGCATTGGTTGCTGGCTTCCTAGCTCCTAGGAGGGTTGTTATGACCCCTGGGGAACATCCTAGGGCCTTGAACCTTCACCTCTCAACCTCCAGATTCGAAGATTGAGCTTCTGAGGATTTGGATGAACTAAACTGCCCTGCGTCAGAAGTTGAGGGAAAGGAGGGATCCTGACTGGAGGGCTCACACTGAGGCGCATAGCTAGAGGAAACCAGGGTCTCTTCGGCCAATATGGGAGTACTGCCAATACCTGGACTGTCTCTCTGAGAAGTCTCAGGAGGAACTTGAATATTAATGGCCGGGGGGGAAAGGCATATGCGATGGTGAACCTCCAGGGGCATGACAGGGCATCTACTTCCTCGGCTTGCGTATACGGCAGGCGAGAGAAGAATCTGGTCAGTTTGGCATTCTCCGGAGTGGCAAATAGGTCTAACTGAAGAGGATCCCAGAGGTTGGCAATCTGACGGAAAACCTGGGGATGAAGAGCCCACTCGTTGTTGTCCAAGAAGTTCCTCGACAGCGTGTCTGCTTCCGTGTTCAACCTTCCCGGGAGATACATCGCCCTGAGGTCTAGGATGTTCTTCTCTGCCCAGAGCATAATCGGCTCTACTTCCCTGAGGAGTGATGTGCTGCGAGTGCCCCCTGCCTCTGCAGGTATGCGACAGCTGCCCTGTTGTCCAGGCGTAAAAGTACTCTCTCGCCTCTGATCTGAGAAGCCAATGAAGTTAGTGCCAAGAACACTGCTCTCATCTCCAGTATGTTGGATACTACCCCCTGGGTGGAACAGGACCATCTTCCCTGTATCCTGGTTTCCCCACAATGGGCTCCCCAGCCCTGTCCACTTGCGTCGGACGTAACTGTGATCCAGGAGAGGGAACCCAGATGACGAGGTTTGGAGAGGTTTTCCGGGAGAGTCCACCAATGAAGGCTCCTGCGCATTGCTCCCGTCAGCAGAATTGTCTGAGAGAGTCACTGTTTCTTCCACTGCACCAAGAAACCCATCTGAAAATACCTCAAATGCCAATGGGCCCAAGGAATCATCGGTATACAGGCAGACATTGTGCCAATGAGGCTCAGGCATTGTGATGCCATTAGGTACCGGCTCGCAATGGTTTTGACCATCTTCTGGATAATAATCCTCATCTTCAGGGATGGTAATGACACTGTCCCCTCCCGGGTGCTGAACATCGCGCCTAGATAGATCATCCGCTGTGTAGGCGCGAGCTGACTCTTCTCTGAGTTTATTAACCATCCTAGTTCTCTCAGGGACTGGAGAAGAATGTCTCGGTGATACATCAACTGACCCAGACTGCTTGCTAGGTGGAGGATGTCGTCCAAATAGTGGTATATCCTCAAACCCCTCTCCCGCAGGGGAACCAGAGTGGATATTAGAATCTTGGTGAATACCCTGGGGGAGGTGCACAGACCGAAGGGCAGGGCTTGAAACTGCAGGTGGATCCGTCCTACTGCAAATCTGAGATACTTCTGAAAGGCAGGTAGAATTAGCACATGTAAGTACGCATCCTGCAGGTCGACTGAGATCATCCAATCTGTTGGCTGCACTGCCTGAATAACTGTTTGTAGAGACTCCATCTTCAAGCTTTCTGGGTGTATGTGCCTGTTGAGCCTTTTTAGATCTATCACAGGTCTCCATCCACCCGTTCTCTTTGGGACCAGAAATAGAGTGGAATAGAAGCCTGCGAAGCGCTCCGCCAAAGGAACCAGCACAGCTGCTCCCTGAAGTTGGAGTGATGATACGAAGTGCCTTAGGGCTTGAGCCTTCAGCGGAGAGGATGGAATTTTCATTCTCGTAAACGAATTTTGAGGTGGAGGATGAGAGAAACTCCAAAAGTGTCCCCATTGGATTGTTGAGAGAACCCAGGGATCCTGGCATTTGCTGGCCCAGACTGGAAGAAAGAATTTTAGTCTGGCTCCCACCGGGAGTGTCTGGGCTAATCTGGCGTCAAAAAGGATTGCTTCTGCTCATGTGGAGTCGGAGGGGCCTTCGACTTTCTGCCCAAGAAGGATGCCTGAGTGCCCCTCCAGGGTCTTCTGCCGTCTCTGAACTGCCTTGATTGTCTGAAATCTCTAGGGTTTGACTGGCGGAACCTGGAAGAACCCCCTCTGGATCTTCGCATCCTTCTGTCTTGGAGAAGCATACCTGACTTTCCTCCTGACAACCTAGATATGGCTTTATCCATCTTGTCTTCAAATAATGCCTTCCCGTGGAATGGGATTTTGCACCAATTTTGCTTGGAAGCCAAATCCGCCGTCCAGGGTTTTAACCACAAGGCCCTTTTCGCCATTACTGAGTGCAGCATAGATCTTGCTGAACACCTAATCGTGTCTATAGCTGCTACTCCAATGAAGTATGCTGACAATCTAATTTCTTCCAAGGCTTTAATTATGTCTTCCTTGGGGACATCCTGGCTTAGAGCTGTTTCAATGTTATCCGTCCAAGCTCTAATGGCATTAGATACAGAGGTGAGGGCGATCGCTGGCTTACATGCCGCTCCTGCAGCTAAATAGCTCCTCTTGAGGTCCAGATCGATTCTTCTGTCAAGAGGATCCTTGAAAGAAGTGGAATCTTCCATAGGCAGGGAATTATATTCTTTGTGAGTCGCACCACTGATGCGTCTACCACCGGCATGGAGTTCAGTAACTGTGTTCCCGACTCCGGTAGGGGATACAATTTATTGAAACGGCCCAATGACAGCTTTTTATCAGTTCTTGACCATTCGTTTTGAATGACTTGACTAATTTCTCCCAGCAAAGGGAAGAAAGCCTGTTTCCTTTTAAGGAATGGGAAGTAGCTTTTTGCTTCCTGGGGAGGTTCTTCAGTATCCTCCCAAGCTATTGCAGCTCTAATTTCCTGGATAAATGGTTTTACCAATGAATGGCTGAAGCCAGAAGGATCTGACTCATCTGACGAATCGCCCGAGAGGTCTTCAGGTGGGGAATCTCTGGCCAGTCGGCCTGATGGAGGTAGAGGCGTACTGGCTGCGGAAGGACCAGGAAGAACAAGTTCAACATCCTGAGCCTGGGACGTCTGCGAGACTGGCTGGGCAGGAACCAAGGCCGCAAGTTCAGAGAAGGAGTCCTTCATAGTTCTTTTGAGCAGGTCCACCACCTGTTGGTTTTCTAACTCGTGGCTGGACGCATAGTCCGCGAAACAGTCCTTGCAGACTACTTTGTTCGGCAGCGGACTAGCCCCACAGGTCCAGCACTTCTTCTTCTTATAGGATCTAGGAGAGGGGGACCGATCCCGTCTTCTGGATCTTGATCTATGTCGAGAAGAATGGGACTCACGTCTTGATGAGCGGGACCGGTGTCGTGAAAGGCCTGGATACTTTCCTAAATGTACATAATATAACTGGGTACTGACATTTATAGGTAAAGTTGATCCAGGGAAAATCCGATTGCCTCTCTGGGATCAGGAAGGAATTTTTTCCCCTGCTGTAGCAAATTGGAGCATGCTCTGCTGGGGTTTTTTGCCTTCCTCTGGATCAACTGTGGGTATAGTATTGGGTATATTGGATTGTACGTTTTTTTTTTTTTATGGTTGGACTGGATGGACTTGTGTCTTTTTTCAACCTGACTAACTATGTAACTATGTGAAGACCGAGATCTGCGACTTGGGCTGTTGTCATCGTGGTGCCTTGAGGATTTTTCGGTCCTCTTGGAGTGGGCAGGGCTATGATTTTAAGGAAAAAATCATGTCAGGCCAGCGAGCGCACTTTTTTTTTTTTTTTATACTCACGTATAGGTGGTCCCATACCTAACGGAGGTGTGAGGATCTTTGTTGCGAGATGAATGGCTCATTTTGGAGTTGGGCATAAGGATCAGCTGCGGAAAAAAAATAGCAGGAAAGGTAAGGAAAAAAAAAGAAGTTTTTTTTTGTTTTTTTTTAGAGGCACATAATCCACTTTGTTACTTTTTTTTTTTTGGAATGCTTACCACAGAGCAGCTTAGAGAAACCTTAGCAGGGCACAGCTGAGGAAACTCTGACCACCAGCCCCAAGGCTGATCTTAAATAGCCTAAGGGTGGGTGGGGTAGACCCATGAACCCCCAGACACTCTGCCCCCTTTTTTTTTTTTTTTTTAGAGGAAAAAGGGCAAAATTGGCCTTTTTCCAGAAACAAAGATGGCCGCCGCGGCGTCGAGAGACCGCGTATGCGCCCACGCATGCGCAGTAGAGCCAACGCCAGGAAGCCGAGAAAACACTCGTCAAGTGACGGCTGTTTTAGCTTCCCGGATCGTGCATGCGCAATAGGATGAAGGGGACGCCGAGCCACGCTGCCTACAAGGAAAGGGAAACAAAACACAACACGGCCCCCACAGTAACAGGGCAATGGATGTCGCTCCTACAACAGCAGTCTGCAAACCTACAGGTATTAATAAATATCTTACAGCCTCTTATATTTTCTTTCCCAGGGAGGAAAAGGAATGATGCAGAAGGGAAAAGAGGGGGGGAAATACAAATGCAACTCTTTCTTCTTTTTTTTTTTTTTAAATGGAAACAAAAAATGAAAAATCACAAGCCTGACAGAATGGAGCTGATCCCTTTGCGACTCCTTCGCCATCATCATAGGATATGGTGGCAGACTGCGTTCTAGTGAGGAAACTCTGCAAGAAGACCCCAACAGATCCACAGAGGGGTTCCCAGTCTTATCAGTGCTGTGAGCAGCCCAAGAACAGGGACTGCGCACGGGAAAGGCTAAACCCGGCGGATGCTGCCGAATGCAGAGGTATGGACGTACTGCTACTCTTCGCCAGCACAAGAGGTATGAGGAAAAAAAGGAGAATGTTGGGGGAGGGACTACGTCTTTAATTTATGCTATTCACTGGTCCTGAGGGAGGAGTCGAGGCAGAGCTCTATCACTAGTATGCTGCCATGGAGGCACCAGGAAAGTCATTTAAAACTACTCACGGCTATAATGAATTGTCGGTCTGACAATACACATAAAAGTTCATTGATAAAAACGGCATGGGATTTCCCCACAGGGGAACCCCAAACATAAATTAAAAAAAAAAATGGCGTGCGAGTCCCCCTAAATTCCATACCAGGCCCTTCAGGTCTGGTATGGATATTAAGGGGAACCCCATGCCAAAATTTTTTTTAAAAATGGCATGGGGGTCCCTCTCAAAATCCATACCAGACCCTTCAGGTCTGGTATGGATTTTGCGAGGAACCCCGCGCCAAAATTTTAAAATAAATGGGGTGGGGTCCCCCCAAAAATCCATACCAGATTCTTATCCGAGCATGCAACCTGGCAGGCCACAGGAAAAGAGGGGGGTGAAAGAGCGACCACCCTCTTGAACCATACCAGGCCGCATGCCCTCAACATTGGGAGGGTGCTTTGGGGTAGCTCCCCAAAGCACCTTGTGGAGAAGGGCCTCATCCCCACAACCATTGCCCGGTGGTTGTGGGGGTCTGCGGGCGGGGGGCTTATTGGAATCTGGAAGCTCCCTCTGACAACACGGGGAATGCCATAGGGAAGTCCCTGTGAAGTCAGAACACTGAAGGAAGACCAGAAGAATGAAGATGGAAGAAGAAGTGGAAAGAAGAAGACATTAATAATGGACTTGTCAAAAACCGTCTCTTGTGTTTTTTAACCTTTTTGACACTTTTTTTGTAAAATGGTAGGGGTAGATTTGTACCCCATTACCAATTTACACAGGGGGGCAGGATCTGGGGGTCCCCTTGTTAAAGGAGCCCCCCACCCGCAGACCCCCACAACCACCGGCAAGGGTTGTGGGGATGAGGCCCATCAACATGGGGACAAGGTGCTTTGGGGGCTACCCCAAAGCACCCTCCCAATGTTGAGGGTATGTGGCCTGGTACGGTTCAGCAGGGGGGGCGCTCTCTTGTACCCCCCTCTTTTCCTGCGGCCTGCCAGGTTGCCTGCTCAGATAAGGGTCTGGTATGGATTTTTGGGGGACCCCACGCAATTTTTTAAAAATTTTGGCACGGGGTTCCCTTTAAAAACATCTGGTATGGATTTTGACCTGAAGGGCCTGGTATGGAATTTGGGGGGACCCCCATGCATTTTTTTTGTTAATTTTGGTTCAGGGTTCCCCTTGGGAAAACCCCATGCCTATTTTATCAATGAACTTTTGTGTGTATTGCCGGACCGACAATTCATTATAGCCGGCGCTAGCGCTAGTACATTTAAATTACTTTTTTTCCTTTAGAAATGTCATTTTGCACTCAGACTGTTCTAAACATGGGAAACATGTGCCACTTTAAAGGCATACTAAAGACACCCCTCAGGTACAAAATTTAAAGGAATATTACACTTTTATTGTTATTGCTTCTCGGCCTTTTGACTAAGATCAAGTGTAGTATCTGTTCTTATCAGTTTCCAGGAGGTGGTGCTTGCTTCCATCCCTGATCTACGGCGAGGTGGAGATGGGATGGCAGTTGCTATGCAAAACCTGCTGGAGTAAAGGAGACCTGGAGCAGTTCATAGCCAAAAGGGTAGCATTCTGATGGGGATGGAGAACCACTGGGTCCGGCTGAAGGGTTGGGTCCCTGACCTTCTGGCCTAGATTGGGGCAGCTCTTCCTCCGGACAGTTTTTCGGGTGAGAACACTGGCTCCCCTTTCTCCCACCGGGGGAGCTGCTAGTATTTCCCGAATGTAATTAGGTAGGGGGGGATGGAAAGACGGTGAGGCCTGATGGTAAAGGGCTCCTACCAAGCTTCCAGAACTTCATGCCTTCCTGCCTGAGGTGGGGGCTGCTGTGGTCTGGGTTGGGGGTCAGGGTTGCACGAAAAGCCAGTGGTGAATGTGCCCCTGAAGTGGCAGTTCAGGGGTGCTGTACAGTCACAGTGTTTCGGCACTTGATTTAGGGCACCATGGTCACTTCACCACAACACACGTTTTTCACACTTGCCTCTAGGGCCAAGCCTTTTGGCTAGGACCAGGGGAAATTTTTATTCCTGGCCGGAGGGCCGGCCATTGTATTAACACAATGGTCACTTTTCACTCTCCCACCTTCCTTCTCCCCACTTTCTTTTTATTTATCCCTGTGTTTTTCACTTTTTTGTATTTTTTTGTTTGATGTGTATACACATTTGTCACTGTGTGATGAGTAGGGTGTGGGTCCATGGGCCTACTCTGAAAGTCTTGGGAGGGGGCAGATAATAGGTCTTCTGGCTTGGTTCACCCTCTCTCATGGGGTCTCCCTTCAGGGGGAATCCCACCTAGTACTTGGGTGGGTCTTTTTTCAGCAGACCCTCCAGAGAACGGAGGTCCATCTGGTTTCGGCTAGATGGACCCAAGTGAAGTACCTCAGTCCCTGTCTGGAGCCCGGGGATCAGGGTAAGGTCCTTCCCTAGTGGAGGATCGGTGTAAACACCCGTTGCGCATTTTTGTGTTTCACTCTTTATGTGTGTGCACTTTTTTTGGCACCGGGTGGAAGCTTTTGGGTGTGTTTTGCACACCACTGGCTTGCAATTGATACTTTTGTATTGATACTGACATGTATCAATACAAAAAAAAAATTAAAAACAGCCATTTTTTTCGGGAGCAGTGATTTTTTTTAATGCTTAAAGTGAAAAAATAAAAATAAAATATTCCTTTAAATATCGTGCCTGGGGGGTGTCTATAGTATGCCTGTAAAGTTGCGCAGTTTTCCCGTGTTTAGAACAGTACCGCAGCAAAATGACATTTCTAAAGGAAAAAAAGTCATTTAAAACTGATCACAGCTGTAATGAATTGTCGGGTTTAGGCAGTATTGATAAAACTCATTGAAAAAAACGACATAGCCCCCCCCCAGTCCATTACCAGGCCCTTTGGGTCTGGTATGAATATTAAGGGTAACCCCGAACCAAAAATGAACAAATAAATATGGGGGCCCTTCAGGTCTGGTATGTAAATTAAGGGGAACCCTGCCCCAAATTAAAAAAAATGGCATAGGGGTCCCCCCAAAATCCATACCAGACCCTTCAGGTCTGGTATGGATTCTAAGGGGAACCCTGTGCCAAAATTTAAAAAAAATGCAATAGGGGTCCCTCCCAAACTCCATACCAGACCCTTATCCAAGCACGCAGCCTGGCAGGCTGCAGGAAAGGAGGGGGGACAAGAGAGTGCCCCCCCTTCCTGAACCGTACCAGGCCACATGCCCCAAACATGGGAGGGGGCTTTGGGGTCTCATCCCCAAAACCCTTGCCCAGTGGTTGTGGGGGTATGTGGATGGAGGGCTTATCGGAATCTGGAAGCCCCCTTTAACAAGGGGACCCCCAGAGCCCAGCTTCCCCCTATGTGAATTGGTAATGGGGTACATTGTACCCCTACCATTTCATAAAAAAGTGTCAAAAATGGTAAAAAAGACAAGAGACAGCTTGGGACAAGTCCTTTATTAAAAAATAAAATAAAATAAAAATGTCCAGCAATGTCCATTCATCTTCTATCACACCACCGACAATCCGAAAAAAGAAAAAAAAAACAGAACACCTCCATTTTGAACATTGGTGACAGTTGTTGTATAGCTGAGGGCGGGGCAACGCGTTGACGTAAACGGGTGACCCTGCCCCCCTCTGATGCCACGGGGGCTTCCCCATGGTTTCCCTGTGGCGTCAGACGGGGTGGGGTCACCCATTTAGGTCACCGGTTGGCCCCGCCCTCAGCTATATAAAACTGTGGGAATAAAACATAATTTTTACCATTTTTGACATTTTTTTTGTGTAATGATAGGAGTACAATGTACCCCAGTACCAATTCACATGGGGGGGGGCGGGATCTGTATTACATGTGAAATCACATATCACTGGAATTATTGCACTTGAAGTTAATCTGTATGGTACATATCTATAGGAGGGGTTTCCACCATCCCTGCTAAGTTTCATTTTATACAGTATGTCTTATTTTCAGTTTGATGTGTATTATGTTACATATATAATTTAGAAAGTGCAGCGCTGGACATGTGAAGTGAATTATGAAATTTGATAAACAAATTATTAAAATAATAAAGAAAATTAATCAAAATCAAAAACAGTAATACAATCATACGTGTTAGTTATGTGAAGTGTTTCTTGGAACGTGAACACATAAACTAAAAAAGAGTCTTTCCTTATAAAAAACTTAAGAAAACACATAAACGTCCACAACAGTGTATTTGATACAAGTGTAGATTTCAGGGGTACATTCTTCAATGTTCCATGTTGCCCACCACCGAAGAGAAGAATAAAAGGCTTGTATCAAATACACTGTTGTGGACGTTTATGTGTTTTCTTAAGTTTTTTATAAGGAAAGACTCTTTTTTAGTTTATGTGTTCACGTTCCAAGAAACACTTCACATAACTAACACGTATGATTGTATTACTGTTTTTGATTTTGATTAATTTTCTTTATTATTTTAATAATTTGTTTATCAAACTTCATAATTCACTTCACATGTCCAGCGCTGCACTTTCTAAATTATATTTTGTTTTTTGTGCCCTCATATCGGGGTTATAGTGCACAGCAGCAGGATTTTTCCTCACTTTTTTGTCACAATTTTTTATGCACCTAGCGCAATTCCTTTTCCTTTGACTTTTATTATGTTACATATCACAGAGACTGGTACTGTGGTAATATTGAAGTTCGTTGAGATTTCCATACATTGGAGGGTTCCACGATTATTGTTAAGTTATTGATCAGTAAGTTAGCGCTGAACTTGTGTGGGAACACATAACAGTGCTTAGCAGCAGGCCTTTTACTGATATTTTTTTTTTATCTTACCTTCAGTAATTTATTGTAAATAGCAGTGTGGGGATTGCCTATTATACTAAAGATTGGCATGTGAAATTAATAAACATCAACAGATTTCAGTTGTGCCCCACTAGGCCGCTGCCCCATGGACAATGTGCCTGGCTGCTGAGTTCATCTCCCCATCCCTGCACTCAGTGCACTGATGGGCACTGATAGGCAGCACTGATGGGCACTGATTGACAGCACTGATTGGCAGCACTGTTGGGCACTGATTGGCACTGATATGTAGCACTGATGGGCACTGATAGGTGCCACTGATTGGCACTGATAGGCACCACTGATTGGCAGTACTGATGGCCACTGATAGGGAGCACTGGTTGGGGCAGCACTGATTGGCAATGAATGACAGCACTGATGGGCACTGCTTGGTGGCACTGATGGGCAGCACTAATTGGCACTGATTGGCAGTGCTGATAGGCAGCACTGATTGGCAGCACCCATGGGCGGCACTGATAGGCACTGATGGGCCCTGATTGGCAGTGATAGGTGGCACTGATTGGCAATGATAGGTGGCACTGATTGGCAGCACTAATAGCACTGATAGGCTGCACTCAGTGCCAATCAGTGCACTGATAGGTGGCACTGATAGGCAGCGCTTATTGGCAGTATTTATTGACACTGATTGGCAGCACTAATTGGCATTAATAGGCAGCACTGATGGGCACTGATAGACATCACTGATGGTCACTGATTGGCATTGATTAGCGGAACTGATAGGCAGCACTGATGGCTGCTGATAGGCAGCACTAATGGGTACTGATTGGAAGCACTGATAGGCAGCACTGATTGGCACTGATAGGCAGCACTGATAGGCAGTACTGATCGGCACTGATAGACAGCACTGATGGGCACTGATTGGCACTGATAAGTGGCACTGATTGGAGGCACTGATTGGCAGCACTGATGGGCACTGATATGTGGCATTGGTTGGCACTGATAGGCAGCACTGACTGGCACTTACAGGTGGCACTGATGGGCACTGATAGGTGGCACTGATGGGCACTGATAGGTGGCACTGATTGGCACTGGTATGTGGCACTAATAGGCAGTGCTGATGGGCACTGATAGGCAGCAGTGATTGGCACTGATAGGCAGCACTGATTGGCAATAACATGTGGAATTGATTGGAAGCACTGATTGGCACTGACAGATGACACTGATTACAAGCACTGATTGGCACTGGCAGGTTGCACTGATTGGCATCACTGATTGGCACTGACAGGTGGCACTGATTGGCACTGATTGGAAGCAATGATGGGCACTGACAGGTGGCACTGATTGGCACTGATTGGAAGCACAGATTCACACTGGCAGGTGGCACTGATTGACACTGGCAGGTGGTACTGATTGGCACTGACAGGTGGCACTGGTTGGCATTGATTGGAAACAGGGATTGGCACTGACAGGTTGCACTGATTGCCACTGGCAGGTGTCAATGATTGGCACTGGCAGGTGGTACTGATAGGGGGAACTGACTGGGGAAGAGGGGGAGTTTCTCATTGATCAAATCATGAGGGTTGTAAGATCCGCTCAAAGTATGAAACTGTCATGTAATGTAACTGCATGCAGGGAGAGAGAGGAGCTGTCACAACTCAGCGGTGATGTCGGGGATGGGAGGGACCAATGATTGGGCTGCTTAAGAAAGGGGGAGGAGCCACATACACATAGTGGCCCACTCAGACTGCATCCCCGATATCACAGCTGAATTTTGACAGCTCCTCTCTCTCCCTGCATGCAGTTACATTACATGACAGTTTCACGCTCTGAGCAGATCTTACAAGCCTCACAATCTGCTCAATGTGATACTGTCTCATAGGCAGCAGGGGGTACTCACTGCTTGGTAGGGATGGGCGAACAGTTCAGCCCGAGCATAAGTTCGGGCCAAACTTTGGTTGTTCAGACGTTCAGCGAACAACAAACATTATCTGGTGTTCGCGGCAAATTCAAAAGCCGCAGAACCTCATTAAAGTCTATGGGACACTAACATGTAAAACCAAAAGTGCTCATTTTAAAGGCTTATATGCAAGTTATTGTCATAAAAAGTGTTTGGGTCCTGCCCCAGGGGACATGTATCAATGCAAAAAAAAGTTTTAAAAATGGCCTTTTTCGGGAGCAGTTATTTTAATAATGCTTAAAGTGAAACAATAAAAATGAAATATTTCTTTAAATATCGTGCCTGGGGGTGTCTATAGTATGCCTCTAAAGTGACGCAGTTTTCCTGTGTTTAGAATAATACCACAGAAAAATGGCATTTCTAAAGGAAACAAAGTAATTTAAAGCTAATCGCGGCTGTAATGACTTGTTGGGTCTCGGCAATATAGATAAAAATCATTGAAAAAACGGCATGGGTCCCCCCAGTCCATTACCAGGCCCTTTGGGTCTGATATGAATATTAAGGGGAACCCCAAACCAAAAATAAAAAAAAAAATTGCGTGGGGGTCCCCTCAAAATCCATACCAGGTGGGGAACCTTGCACCCAATTAAAAAAAAAAATGTTGTAGGGGTTACCCCAAAATCGATACCAGTTCGGGTCTGGTATGGCTTTTAAGGGGAACCCTGTGCCAACATTTAAAAAAAATGACATAGGGGCCCCCACAAAATCCATACCAGATCCTTACCCGAGCATGCAACCTGGCAGGCTGCAGGAAAAGAGGGGGGACAAGGGCCTCATCCCCACAACCCTGGCCCGGAGGGTGTGGGAGTCTGCAGGCGGGGGCTTATCGGAATCTGGAAGCCCCCTTTAAAAAGGAGACCCCCATATCCCAGCCCCCCTATGTGAATTGGTAACATTGTACCCCTACCATTTCACCAAAAAAAGTGTCAAAAATAGTAAAAAAGACAGGAGACACTTTGGGACAAGGCCTTTATTAAAAAATAAAAAAATAAAAATGCCCGTGATGTAAATCCATCGCACGTGGTCCGATAAACCGAAAAAAGAAAAAAAAAAGCTGCAACAGCTCTGCCTCCATGGGAGGCTCCTGCTGAGTGACGCTTCTTCTCGATGACAGCTGTTATATAGCTGAGGGCGGAGCCACCCGGTGACGTAAACAGGTGACCCCGACCCCCTCTGATGCCACGTGACATCATAGGAAGGCGGGATCACCTGTTTACATCACCGGGTGGCCCCGCCCTCAGCTATATAACAGCTGTCACTGAGAAGAAGCATCACTCGGCGGGAGCCTCCCTTGGAGGCGGAGCTTTTGCTGCATTTTTTCTTTTCTTTTTGATCATGGGCGGTGTGAGATGGATTTACATTGTGGGACATTTTTATTTTTTATTTTTTAATAAAGGACTTGTCCCAAAGTGTCTCCTGTATTTTTTACTATTGTTGACACTTTTTTTGTGAAATGGTAGGGGTACAATGTACCCATTACAAATTCACATAGGGGGGAGGCCGGGATCTGGGGGTCCCCTTGTTAAAGGGGGCTTCCAGATTCTGATAAGCTCCCAGCCCGCAGACCCCCACAACCACCAGGCAAGGGTTGTGGGGATGAGGCCCTTGTCCCCATCAACATGGGGACAAGATGCTTTGGGGGCTACTCCAAAGCACCCTCCCCATGTTGAGGGCATGTGACCTGGTACAGTTCAGGAGGGGGGTGCTCTCTCATCCCCCCCTCTTTTCCTGCAGTCTGCCAGGTTGCTTGCTCGGATAAGGGTCTGGTATGGATTGGGGGGCACGCAATTTTTTTTTACATTTTTGGTTTGGGGTTCCCCTTAATATTCATACCAGACCCAAAGAGCCTGGTAATGAACTGGAGGGGGGGACCCATGCCGTTTTTTCAATGAGTTTTATCTATATTGCCGGGACCCGACAATAATTACAACCGCAATCAGTTTTAAATGACTTTTTTTTCCTTTAGAAATGTCATTTTGCTGTGGTACTGTTCTAAACACAGGAAAACTGCGCCACTTTACAAGCATACTATAGACACCCCCCAGGCACGATATTTAAAGGAATATTTCATTTTTATTATTTCACTTTAAGCATTATTAAAATAGCTGCTCCCGTGACTTTCGAATTTGCCGCGAACACCGCAACGTCCGAACAAGCAAAGTTTGTCCCGAACTTATGCCCAGGCACACTCGGCACACCCCGTTTGCGCGCCTATGCTAAATTGATAACATTCAATATATGGATTACATGCAAAACAGACTTTTCAGAAAAAGTGACAATTACAGTGACAATTGGAGAAACCATAAAACTGCTGGGAGTTGCAGAGTAAACTGATTTTTTTCTGTAGACTTGGCTTTTTAGTATTATTTACTTTTCTTTGTGTTTTTTTGTTTTGAAATTGAAAGCTAAAGCCTTACATTGTTGGCTACATACTCACATATTGATGCCCTGTACAAGTATCCAACTTTGCTTTTCTGCAGGTCATTAAGCCATTAAATTTCCAACAGGATATGTGCTCTGAAATCAATCAGCATTTTAAGAATAAAGAGGAAGAAAAATGAACCTCACAAATCTTTAGAACTCAAGCTAATTAAAGCAATGTAGGCCCTTAAGCCATGAGTGTGCTTGGAAAACCTTTTTGATTTGACAAATCTAGATATGATCAAACTGAAACCTACACTAACAGAATATTGAGCACACTAATGTCTTTTTGTCTTGTTAGACATAACCCATTATTAAAAACTGCAGCATGTTAACAGTCTTTAAATTAGTGATTCTTACTTTAACAGACACATTTTGTGATACAAAAGAGAGGATTATGGAACAAGCACATTAGAACCATTAATCTAGATTTGCTTCATTAAAACTATTGTTTAATTGTTTACTTCAAAAGTAATGGTTTCTTTTTAAACATACATCTTTTATTGTTGTTAAATGGTTTTAAATAATCTGCCTTATTCTCCTCTGTAATGCCATATTACAAAAAATGCAATCACCTGAATATGGCAAAGGAAGGGAGACAAGACAGGTCAAAGGCAAGCAGGGTCGGTAGCAGGGAATCCACTAATAGCAGAAACAGGAACACAGGAACACACGGGGGAGCTGAAGATTGCACATTAGCCCTTGCAGCCCTTCGTGGCCACGCACGCATGCCTATATGCCAATCTGTGATTCCGTTGAGCATTAAAAGATCTGCCAGTTCTTCTGCGAACCATTCTCTGACAAATGTCAAAACTGGATACCCTTGGGAGGGTGTGTCCGGCCGGCGGAGAAGATGCCCGAACAGGGCCGATCCTAGGATCACCGGCGCCTGGGTGCAGAAATATTTCTGGCGCCCCCACATGGGCGTGGTCATCTTACCAACTCCTCCCCTTTACAAATGTTTCTATGGCAACGACTCAAACACAGAGATGCTCCCCTAAGAAGTCTTTGTTACCCTGGGATCCTCCCATGATCTTTTAGTACAGGAGATGGTCAGAGACTGCAATCATGGTACAGGAGATGGTCAGAGACTGCAGACATAATACAGGAGATGATCAGAGACTGCAGACATAGTACAGGAGATGGTCAGAGACTGCAGACATAGTACAGGAGATGGTCAGAGACTGCAGACATAGTACAGGAGATGGTCAGAGACTGGAGATATTGTACAGGAGATGGTCAGAGACTGTAGTTATGATACAAGAGACAGTCAGAGACTGCAATCATAGAACAGGAGATGGTCAGAGACTGCAGACATAGTACAGGAGATGGTCAGAGACTGCAGACATAGTACAGGAGATGATCAGAGACTGCAGACATAGTACAGGAGATGGTCAGAGACTGCAGACATAGTACAGGAGATGATCAGAGACTGCAGAAATAATACAGGAGATGATCAGAGACTGCAGACATGTTACAAGAGATGGTCAGAGATTGTAGTTATCATACAAGAGACAGTCAGAGACTGCAATCGTAGAACAAGAGATGATCAGAGACTGCAGACATAGTACATGAGATGGTCAGAGACTGCAGACATAGTACAGGAGATGTAAAAATAAGAAAGTCGCGCTTAAAATGTGAGAAAGGCCAGAATCGAATGTCTCTAGCCTAGAGGGATATATGCACAAAAAACGATAATCACTGTGCCTAAAAATTACAATAATAATAGTGAAACACAGGGATTGCTCCTATGTCTACACAAATGTGAATAAATGGACAGTGTAAAAGGTGATGAAGTGACAAATATATACCTCAAAACACTCTACCAAAAATATAACAAACTGGCGTCACTATGAAACATAGATATCTCAGAAACACCATAAAATAATATATGTGGATCGAAAAAACACAAATCTTCAAAGTGCAAATAATGTCCCTGATGGCAGTACATAAAGCAAAATTGATAACAGTCCAAAAAGCTGAATAGGAAAAAGTATATCCCCAAGTGACAGGTGAATATAAGTAATCTTGCTGCAGTGAATAGGGTGCGTTGATGAACCTCCACCTTCAAAAACTGCTGCCTCTTACCAAAAGATGTTGGTCTCTAAATAATAGGAGACCTTACTGGGCGGATGGCTGCAACCCCAGCCCGGGATCTGTATGACAGGTACTAGATGTCATCCGGTCTGCAAAAAACCTCCTCAGCCGGCCGCACCAGAATGGTTGGAATAGGTCACCAAAAAAGAAACAAACAGCTCCACATAGCGTAAAACGTTACATTTATTGAATAGCAAGATCAGAGATACACTTACAGACGTCAGTAGTAAAGGAGCGTATACAGGAAAAGCCGTCCCGTGACCACGTCCTGTTGTGACGAAACGACGTAGGGAGGAGGAGCCACGCCCCGACGACACCGCGATTCGAATACCCGGAAGGAACGGGTTGTTTTAAGAGCCGGCCGGCTTTTCCTGTATACCCTCCTTTACTACTGACGTCTGTAAGTGTATCTCTGATCTTGCTATTCAATAAATGTAAGGTTTTACGCTATGTGGAGCTGTTTGTTTCTTTTTTGGTGACCTATCCCAACCATTCTGGTGCGGCCAGCTGAGGAGGTTTTTTGCAGACCGGATGACATCTAGTACCTGTCATACAGATCCCGGGCTGGGGTTGCAGCCATGCGCCCAGTAAGGTCTCCTATTATTTAGAGACCAACATCTTTTGGTAAGAGGCAGCAGTTTTTGAAGGTGGAGGTTCACCAACGCACCCTATTCACTGCAGCAAGATTACTTATATTCACCTGTCACTTGGGGATATACTTTTTCCTATTCAGCTTTTTGGACTGTTATCAATTTTGCTTTATGTACTGCCATCAGGGACATTATTTTCACTTTGAAGATTTGTGTTTTATCGATCCACATATATTATTTTATGGTGTTTCTGAGATATCTATGTTTTATAGTGACGCCAGTTTGTTATATTTTTGGTAGAGTGTTTTGAGGTATATATTTGTCACTTCATCACCTTTTACACTGTCCATTTATTCACATTTGTGTAGACATAGGAGCAATTCCTGTGTTTCACTATTATTATTTAAATTTTTAGGCACAGTGATTATCGTTTTTTGTGCATATATCCCTCTAGGCTAGAGACATTCGATTCTGGCCTTTCTCACATTTTAAGCGCGACCTTCTTATTTTTACAGATTATGCGGTTTACTACTTTTTAGTCGCAGCTCAGGCAGGTTTTGTGTTAAGCGCAGTATTTTCATTTCACATAGTACAGGAGATGGTCAGAGACTGCAGACATAGTACAGTAGATGATCAGAGACTGCAGACATAGTACAGGAGATGGTCAGAGACTGCAGACATAGTACAGGAGATGATCAGAGACTGCAGACATAGTACAGGAGATGCCCAGAGACTTCAGACACAGTACAGGAGAGGGTCAGAGACTGTAGTTATGATACAAGAGACAATCAGAGACTGCAATCATAGTACAGGAGATGGTCAGAGAAAGCAATCATAGAACAGGAGATGGTCAGAGACTGCAGACATAGTACAGGAGATGGTCAGAGACTATAGTTATGATACAAGAGACGATCAGAGACTGCAATCATAGTACAGGAGATGGTCAGAGAAAGCAATCATAGAACAGGAGATGGTCAGAGACTGCAGACATAGTACAGGAGACGGTCAGAGACTGCAGACATAGTACAGGAGATGGTAAGAGACTGCAGACATAGTACAGGAGATGATCAGGGACTGCATACATTGTACAGGAGATGGTCAGAGACTGCAGACATAGTACAAGAGATGGTCAGAGACTGTAGTTATGATACAAGAGACGGTCAGAGACTGCAATCATAAAACAGGAGATGGTCAGAGACTGCAGACATAATACAGGAGACGATCAGAGACTGCAGACATAATACAGGAGATGGTCATAGACTGCAGACATAGTACAGGAGATGGTCAGAGATTGCAGACATAATACAGAAGATGGTCAGAGACTGCAGGCATAATACAGGAGATGATCAGAGATTGCAGACATAATACAGGAGATGGTCAGAGACTGCAGACATAATACAGGAGATGGTCAGAGACTGCAGACATAGTACAGGAGATGGTCAGAGACTGCAGACATAATACAGGAGATGGTCAGAGACTGCAGACATAATACAGGCAATGGTCAGAGACTGTAGACATAGTACAGGAGATGGTCAGAGACTGCAGACATAGTACAGGAGATGGTCAGAGATTGCAGACATAATACAGGAGATGGTCAGAGACTGCAGACATACTACAGGTGATGGTCAGAGACTGCAGACATAGTACAGGAGATAGCCAGAGACTGCAGAAATACTACAGGAGATGGTCAGAGACTGCAGACATAGTACAGGAGATGCTCAGAGATTGCAGACATAATACAGGAGATGGTCATAGACTGCAGACATAGTACAGGAGATGGTCAGAGACTGCAGACATACTGCAAGAGATGGTCAGAGACTGCAGACATAGTAGGGGAGATGGTCAGAGACTGCAGACATGTTACAAGAGATGGTCAGAGACTGCAGTTCCTATGGACATTAGTACATAATGGCCGATCGGCCCTCTCACCTGACCCAGCGATACAGCAACGGTTCCTCTGATCAGGAGTCAGCTCACTCTGTATTGCCCATGGTGACTCCGCTGGGTAGCACCCAGATCTGTATTCCTGCAATGACTCCATTCCTTTCTCTGCCAGGGATGGTGCTAGGCTGTGTGGCTTTCCCTCTGGTGGCGCAGGGCAGCGGGGTTCTCTCTCTGATGGTGTTCTCTCAGCACTGTCCTCTCCCTCTGGAGTCCTGGGTGTACTTCCCTGAAAGCTTTCCCGTCTCCTGGCTCTCTCTCTTTCCCATTCAGCTGAGCATGCTGTGTGGGCTGCAATTTCCGTGTTACAGTGGGACTGCCAGTCCTCGGGACTATATGTCCCACAATCCTCTTCTCTGCTCCTTTTTCTATTCTGTTTCCTCCCTGGTTGATATGAAGGCGGGGGAAGAAACTTAGTGGGCAGCTGTGCTCACTAGTACAGCAGCACGCAGGAGGAGAGGGAGGGGGAAAGGAGAGGGAGGGGGGAAAGGAGAACCCGCAGTTGCATTGGCTTCACTAGGGTTGGGGTCACCCCCCTTCCACCAACTATAGTTGCCCCTCAGTACAGACCCCCCTCCACTACATATAGACCCCCCTCCGTCAGTGCAGAACCCGCACTAAGTATTAAACCCCTCCCTCAGTACAGACCTTACTCAGTACAGATCCCCCCCAGGTAACCCCCCTCCATTAGTACAGACCCCCCCAGGACAGATCTCCCTCTCCATTAGTACAGACCCCCACAGGACAAACCACCCCTCCATTAGTACAGACCCCCAGGACAGACCCCCCCATTAGTACAGACCCCCCCTCCATTAGTACAGACTCCCCAGGACAGACACCCTCTCCATTAGTACAGACCCCCCCTCCATTAGTACAGACCCCCCATCCATTAGTACAGACCCCCCTCCATTAGTACAGACCCCCCAGGACAGACCCCCTCTCCATTAGTACGGACCCCCCTCCATTAGTACAGACCCCCCTGCATTAGTACAGACCCCCCTCCATTAGTGCAGACCCCCCAGGACAGACTCTCCCTCTGTTAGTACAGACCCCCCCTCAGGACAAACCTCCCCCCTCCATTAGTACAGACCATCCCGACAAACCACCCCCCCATTAGTACAGACCCCCCCTCAGGACAAACTACCCCCTTCCATTAGTACAGACCCCCCCACACAAACCACCTCCCTCTATTAGTACAGACCCCCATAAACCACCCCCCATTAGTACAGACCCCCCTCAGGACAAACCTCCCCACTCCATTAGTACAGACCTCCCGACAAACCCCCCCCCATTAGTACAAACCCCCCTCAGGGCAAACCACCCCCCTCCATTAGTACAGATCCCCCCCACCAACCACCCCCCTCCATTAGTACAGAGTAGACTCCCCACAAACCACCCCCCTCCATTAGTACAGATCCCCCCTCCATTAGTACAGACTCCCCCTCCATAAGTACAGACCCCCCTCAGGACAAACCCCCCCTCCATTAGTACAGACCTCCAATAAACTAACCCCCCATTAGTACAGACCCCCTTCAGGACAAACTACCCCCCCCCTATTAGTACAGATTCCCCCCCACAAACCCCCCTCTTCTAGTGGTACAGACTCCCCCCACAAACCCCCCTCCTCTATTAGTACAGACTCCCCCCCACAAACCCCCCCTCCTCTATTAGTACAGACTCCCCCCACAAATCCCCCTCCTCTATTAGTACAGACTCCCCCCCACAAACCCCCCTCCTCTATTAGTACAGACTCCTCCCACAAACCCCCCCTCCTCTATTAGTACAGACCCCCCCACAAACCCCCCCTCCTCTATTAGTACAGACTCCCCCCACAAACCCCCCCCCTCCTCTATTAGTACAGACTCCCCCCCACAAACCCCCCCTCCTCTATTAGTACAGACTCCCCGAGTCCCCCCCACAGACCCCCCCAGGACAAACCCCACCCGGGCGTGCAGCCGCGCCACCCGGGTGGAGAAGATCGTGACCGAGAGGAGAAAAATAAATGACAGGCACTGTACGCCGCGCGGCACGGACCGCCCCACCCCCCAACGACGTCACTGCGCGGTTCTCCGAACAGATCTCCTCTGACAGGAGGATGGAGCGGGCGGGGACGGACTTGGGCAGGAAACACAGCGGCGGCGGAGAGAGCGGCCTGTGGACACCAACAAGAAGAGGAGGAGGAGGGAGGGGAGCACTCTGGCGCTTGAGCGCCCCCACCACTGTGGCGCCTTGGATGAACTGCACCCCGTGCACTCGCCTAGGATCGGCCCTGTGCCCGAATAACTGTGAGCTCCCACAGCCTCATGCTCTCAGCATCAACCTTGTAGTTCAGGGAAAGGCTTTCCAAGCTCTGAGCCTGCTTGGCATTGCCATGAAGACCTCAGCAATGATGTCCAAACAAAGGCAGCCAAACAAGCCACCCCAGCGTCTCACAGACTTCTAATGATGATGATATGGAAAAGCTTTACTACCACCACACGCAGCCCAGCAAAATCCAGGCAGCATAGGGAGAATGATGAGCACTTTTGTGGGCTGCAGCATGTTCTCTCCCCTGGCTCCACACAGGGCAGGCAGGCAGAACCCTCCATTGATTCATTTCCTGCTATAGATCAGCCGATCTCAGAGAGCACCATGAAGAAGATGCTTCTCTCCCTTAGGAGAACATTATTCAATGACTTTTCTGATATGTTTGCTTCTTTAAATTACACAGTTCAAACACATGCTGACAAAATTCATAACTTGGAATCCAAAATGGCGGATCTCTAAACTGCGCACAATGACCTGGTGGAAGCTTACACTGACCAGGAAAATGAGCTTCATCTTCTCCAGAATTGCTGATCTAGAGGAACCCTCAAGGTTAGATAACATTAAATTCAGAGGATTATATAGATTGTTGTGCTCCAAGCTTAGGTGTAGGATAGGCTGCTGCCTCCAATGGAGTACTTCAATTGAAGCTCCCGTATTAAAAGATTGTGTATATGTAGGGGTGGGTGGCACTACCCATCACCTGAAGAGTGATCGTGTACAGTGAGTCACTCCTCCCAGGTGAATATGCAATAGGTGGATATTAATTGCTTCAGGTGGCGCTACCCGTCACCTGAAGAGTGATCATCTACAGTGAATCACTCCTTCCAGTTGAATATGCAATAGATGGGTGATAATTATTCCCGTCACCTGAAGGGTAAATCCCCAATGGGTCACTCTTCTCAAATGGAAGTAAGTGAATATTTAATAGTGAGGTAAATGTCATAGTCACTTTGGATAAGCAGAAGTCACTTGAAATTTTGTTATTTTGTACTACTTGAGACTGAACTTTATTTTTGCTTTTTATTCATTTTTTATGTTTTTTTTTTCATTTTGACGCTTTTATCACTGGAACTTTATCTTATTTTTTTATGTATATGATAATCAATTTTTCATCACTTCATATATTAATTTGCACAATTACTACGTATTGTTTGGGATGAATTATCAAGGATGAAATGTGTTTGCTCTAGATGATTTGAGGAGATGACCACTACCTTTTGCAGATCTATTTTGGGAATGGTGGTTGGACATATGGTTGTAAACAGCACAATAATAGAGCATTAATAATACACTATTTAATATAGGTCACAGGGTGAGCACACCCTCTATGACATTTACCTCACTATTGGGAAATCACTCACCATCCATTTGAGAAGAGTGACCTATTGGGGAATTACCCTTAGGGTGACGGGAATAATTATCACCCATCTATTTCGTATTCACCTGGGAGGAGTGATTCACTGTAGAGGATCACTCTTCAGGTGACGGGTAGCGCCAACTGAAGCAATTACTATCCACCTATTGCATATTCACTTGGGTGGAGTGACTCACTGTAGAGGATCACTCTTCAGGTGACGGGCAGCGCCACCCATTAAATTTAGTGGAATACCTGAATCTATACTTCCAACTGAACTGTTTGTTCTACCCTCCTAGGCTGCCCATTGTGCCTGTGTTTTTGACAGGAGTTTTCCTACATATGTTGTTTCTATTTTTTCCTTATTTGCTTTCTACCTAGTACATTTTCTTAACCCAGTCACTATGTATGGAGAGTCGCCTACCAGGAGTGGAGCTGGTTCAGTGCTGACCTCAGCCACAACGGCTTCCAACTTAAATGCCTTCTCAACCTCCTTGCCACAAAAGATCCATCTGATCGTCTACAACATGAACAACGTCAGTTTTTGGAAAATGCAGCCCTCTTCTCTCAGGTACTCTATCTCACATCTCTATCTTTATATTATGCTCATTTATATAATGCCCTAGCAAATGTCTGGCTCTTCTTATGCCTCTGAACTTTTGTCTTTGATTTCAAAGGGTCTCAACAACCCTTTCAAGCGTACAGCCTTGCTTAAGGAGGCTTGTTCCTGTAAGGTGGATATCATATTTGCCCAAAAAACTCACTTTGCTGTCCACAAATTCTCTCAACTAAATTTCCAACCAACTCCCTCACCTGTATCTGGCCAACGGCCCTAAAAATGCAGTGGAATTTTTATTGCCATAAGGGCTCTGTTATGTTTTAACGTATTCAGACTATTCAAGATCCCCAAGACAGGTATACCATACTTATCTGTGAACTAAACCAAGCAATTTTACACTAGTGAATCTCTATGCTCCGAATACCAAACAGCAGATATTTCTGGCTCCCCTATTTGCCAAAGCTATGGAGGTGATGCAAAGCACCCTTATCATTGGCAGACACTTTAATACAAATCTGACTCCTGCCATTGACTCCACCACCCCTGCCAGAAGACCCAGCTACTCTATTGTCCCTTTAATACAGAAATATGATCTTTATGATGTCTAGCGATGTTTCCTTGGTTCTGAAAAGGACTTCACCTTCTTGTCAGCCTCTTACTTCCGTATTGATTTCTTTTTTACTGCAAAAATGGTCATTAGAAAATGTTCTGCAATCTGACATTGGTACAATTTCTTGGTCAGATCACACTCCACTCACTCTGGAGTTTGATTACAACTTCTGCAATTCCCCTCCCCCACTTCCAAAGCTAAATACTCCTCTTTTAGTGGACAAGCAGTTAATAATTGGGGTGTAATTAAATTGGCTTCATATGTTAAAAAACAAAGGATTAAACAGATTGAAGACTTGCTTAGTTCTATAACCTTAACCACTTCGATACCAGGCACTTATACACTTTCCTGCCCAGACCAATTTTCAGCTTGCAGCGCTATCGCACTTTGAACGACAATTGCACGGTCATGCTATACTGTACCCAAACTACATTTTTATCATTTTGTTCCCACAAATAGAGCTTTTTTTGGTGGTATTTGATCACCTCTGGTATTTTTATTTTCTGCTAAACAAATAAAAAAAAGACCGAAAAAGTTGAACTTTGTAAAAAAGTAAGTTTACTCCTTCACTGATGGGCACTGATGGGGCTGCACTAATGGGCACTGATAATGTGGCACTGATTGGCACCGATGAGGTGGCACTGATAAGGTGGCACTGATGGGCACTGATGATGGGCACTAATATGCGGCACTGATGGGGCACTGATAGGCGGCACTGATGGGCACTGATAGGTGGCACTGATATGCAGCACTGATGGGCACTGATAGGTGGCACTGATATGCAGCACTGATGGGTGCAAATAGGTGGCACCGATGGGCACTAATAGATGGCACTAATTGGCGCTAATAGGTGGCACGGATGGGCATGGATGGGCACTGATAGGTGGCACTGATGTACACTAATGGATGGTACTCATGGATGCCAAACAGTGCAAAACAATAATGCCTGCCAATCAGTGATGCCCATTGTGGGCACTGGCATCCATTGTGGGCACAGATTGGAATCCCTGGTGGTCTAGGGTGGCATCCCTGGTGGTGACTAATGAGAACATCCCAGGTGGTTCTGGTGGTGTCCCTGGTGGTCTAGTGTAGGCATCCCAGGGGGGGGCTGCGCTGATAATCAATCAGCACAGACCCCCCCCTGTCAGAGGAGCAGCTGATTGACTCTCCTCCTACTCTGACAGATGCGAGTGAGGAAAAGCCGATCAACGGCTCTTCCTGTTTACATTGTGATCAGCCGTGATTGGACATAGACAGAGATTGGACAGAGACTCTTTACCTAGATCGAAGTTGAGGTGTGTCAGACTGACACACCGCGGCAATGATTTCCGCGATGCATGTCCCTGGGGGTGCACAGTGGCTTGATATCCTGGCAACGTCATATGACGTCCGGTCAGGATATCACAACCACTTTGCCAACGTCATATTGCTATATAGCGGGAAGCAAGTGGTTAAAGGAACAAGCTAACAAAGACAAAAATTGAGATCCCTGCTCCTCTATAATTATGAAAACCATCTTAAATTCTTGAAAGCAAACTACTATGGTCTCCACAACAAAGCGGGGGCATGGCTGGCTAAAAAAGTGAAGACGGAACAGCTCAAACAAAAAATTACTCTCTTACCTTCCATTTCTCTCACTGTAAAATATTTAACCCGAAAGACATAGCCAATGCCTTTATGCATTATTATCAAACTCTTTATGATCTCTGTAATAATGATTCTCCTCCCCAACCCTCTCATATGCTTATTGATGCCTTCCTCTGAAAAGTGAAACTATCTACCCTCACTACTGTTCAACTCAGTTCTATTTCAATGAAAAGTAAACAAAGTAGATGTGGCGCTGTTCTGTTATGCACCTATCCTTAATAAGCCAAAGAACTACTGATGTAAACAAAATATATCCAATTGAATAAATAAGATTGTACACTGATACATACATGTGCATAAAGGTGCTTTAACATATTATACTACGTCTTCAGATATGTGTTAAAGAAAAAGGAAAACTTAATTCCAAACAAAAAAACAAAAAGAACCAAGTAAGTATATAATATCCATGTAAGATACGCAATCCCAAATAATGAATAGATAATGTGACTAAATTAGTGCCAATACTTCCATGGAAATATATAAAATCACATTGATAAATGTACAAATAAAGTGCTTTTGTGTTAGTGAAAACCTAATTTAAATATATGCATTTGAAAAATAAATAAAATTAAATAATCCCAACAATGAATGTACAAAATAAAGTGCTTCTGTGCTTCTGTGCTGGTGAAACCAGTTTTTGATCATTTCCACTTTTCAAAGGTTATCATAGCATGCATGTCTTATCCATGCTCTTATTGTGGCTGCACTCACCGGAATTTCCCCCCCTTCCTGGGGTGTGGAGCATTCACAGTATCTGTACATATACCATAAAAGCATAGAGGAAAAAGGATTCCAAATAGTGTAATATTGTTTCAACTAATTTATTGCTTCAAAAGCATAAGAAAAGTATTGACATTCAGTAAAAAACATTAAAGAATCTGTTGCTGACACAAAAACCGGCGACCTGAAGTGATGCAGGAGCGTGTGCTGACCCCCTCCCTACGCATTTCATCACTCTGACGTCATCTGACGAAATCTTCGTTTTCTTTTCAGTTCTATTTCACAACCATTCACATCACAGAAAATCTGTTTAACGATAAACAAATCGCCCAATCATAAATCCCCAGGTGAAGATGGATTTTCAAATGAATATTACAAGCATCTCTCAGTAGAAGTCGCTCCCCACCTGCAATCTGTCTTCAGTTTTGCTTCATCCTCTGGTAATTTCCCATCTGAAATGTTAAGAGCTATGATTGTGATGATTACTGAACCTAAAAAAGACCTAACTATACTGGTAAACTAAAGGCCCATATCCCTTGTCAATAGGGATGTGAAAATCTTTGCCAAACTTTTGGCGCCAAGACTACCACACTCATACTACCATGCATCCTGCCACATCTTATTAACCCTGAACCAAGTAGGTTTTGTCTCTCTTGGTTTCATTAGGCTAATCTCCCAGGCTGCCTGAAATTCAGAAACTTCTCAAGGAGCTTAGTGCTGTGTCCTATTACAGATTGAACGCCACCAAGTCCCAAATTCTGTGTATTAATGTCCCAGCCTCTATGCAATCTTTTTTAAACAAGGAATTCCCTTTCATTTGGTCCTCTACTTTTCTGACCTTTCTAGGCATACAACCTACCACACATATCTCTTAACTTTACTGACATAACTTTAAACCATTTTTGGACTCATTTTTGTTACCCCAACAGTTATCCAACCTGCGAGCCCAAGAACTCTCTATAGTGGGGAGAATAGCAGCCCTACTAATGTTACTTTTCCCAAACTCCTCTATCTATTCCAAACCCTCATAATCCCTCTTCCACACACCTTCCTCTCTATGGTCCAAAAACTCTTTTGCCAGCATGTATGGGATCACAAACCCCCCATATGCTCCCTCACTATTATGCTAAGACATAGGAAAAATTGAGAAATGGGTCTATCCAATGTTTTAGCTTACTACAAGGCATGTGTCCTGGACCAACTCAAATATTGGTGGAACCCTTCTAAACATAAAACATGGGCACATATGCAATCCATAGCTATTCCTCATAAAGACCCTAAGATGGTCCTTATTGCTATCAAATTGGGAGCCTAATCTATTATTTCCTCCATCCCAACAGTGAAGACATCCATCAAGTTGTGGCTGAAATTCCCCCTTCCCTCCTCCCCTATTGAGACATTATGCAAACATCCTGTCACGCTGTCGGTGCTGCAGCATTTTATACCATGCATCATCTAAACTTTTGGAAAACTAGAAGAATCACCCTCCTAGGGGACGTATATAACGGTACCTCCCTCCACATTTTTGAAAATCTATGCTCCTGCTTCCACCTTCCCCTTTTACCTGTTTTACTTATTTGCAAATCTGGTCCTTCCCCTTGAAACATCTATTACCCCTATATTTAGAGGTGTCAGCCCCACTATATAAATTCCTCCTCAATCATTTATGTCCACTAAAAGGAATTTCCCCAGTCTATAATGCTTGCAATAACCAGGATTCCTTCTCAAAGACTACTACCATTGTCAAATGGGAAGAAACCCTGGGCATGACCTTTCCCGACAGTTGCTGGAAGAAAGCCTTTACCGCCACATATGCATTATCCAAGCGTTTAAACCACTGGAAACTTTTCCAGAAAACAGTATATTTCTGGTATCTTACTCCGCACACACTTTCCAAGCTCTACTCTTCCTAGGCAGCCCTATGCAGGACAAATTGTGGAGAAGTTGGTACATTATACCACATACTATGGTCATGCAAATCTACACGGTCATTATCAAATAAAATCTTTTCTATACTATCTGACATAGTCGGCCAACACATAGCTCCTAACCCGGAGCTGGCCATCTCACACTTAACTATCCACAAATTCCCACCTAAAGTTCGGGTAGTGATTGCACACTTTCTCCTAGCAGCAAAAACTTATGATTATTAGACTGTGGAACCAAATCCACCATCTACTACCGATACCATTTCTACTCTTAACCACCAATGTGAGATGGAGAAATTGCTAGCACTTACTGATTTAATGGTTGCATCATTTAGAGATGAATTGGCTATTTGGTTGTCTGATCCTAATTGTACAATTAAAGTTTGATAAATTGTTGTTAAAAACTCTACTATAAACGAATCAACGTTCCGTTACTTGTGGCTACATTATGGTGCCTGGCCTAGCTTTTGTTTATTTCCTTACCTCCCTCTCCTTCTCCCATTCCCCTTTGCTTTTTCTTCCTTCTCCTTTTCCGTCATTCTTCTACTTCTGGTGAGTGCACCTTCCTTATTATACTACAGGTGTCTTGTAAGCTATCTTTAACTTATGATGAGTGTACTGACACTGCATAATTGTTACCTTGATCTGTTGACCTTCTGCATTGTTCTGGTGTATCTCTGCCATTTATTGTACTATCTATAATGTTGTACTACTTTTATAATTTTCAGTTAAGAAATATTGACATTAAAACTGAATACCTTTGTATCTTTAAGTATATATATTATTAAATAATAGAGGTTTTTATGAAAAATGCTACACTGTTGTAGTTCCTTCTTTGTGAGGTCAACTGACAGCTCTGAACAAGTATTTGGGAGGACCAAGGAGGATTCCTTGATGTAATTTGTTTCTGTGGAGAATCCAATACAAGTGTGTGATACCTGGTGGTGGGAAAAAGATGAGAATATTTTTTCACTTTCAAAAAGTTTTATTTCATAAATAATCTAGAGTAAACATGTGTTACAGATGGTTGACAGTGAAGTATAATCAGTGAACAATACAATCCTCATATATCAATGTATAGTTGTAATAAGTGACAAAACAGCATAACAGAAAAATGAGTTGCTTCGGTCAGGGTCATGTCCCGGTAACGCATAAAAAACATGAGCACTCCCCTGAACAAATATAACAAAAAAACTTGAAAGTTGGTTTGTGAAAGTAAGAGGCATGCCTTGCTAACAGAGCTCTGGTGGGGATAGGAAGGTCCAAAGGTGATATTTTTATACTCCCAGCACCCCCAAGGGGATCAGACTGTGCTGGGTGAAGTTCTCTACTTCTCTACCGGTTTGACTCGAAGCTACCCTGGGTCTCCGACCAACTTCCGAGACCCAGAACTAGGAAGTAATGTGAGCTTCACTGACTTCCCATACAAACAGGGGAAGAAGAAGAGATTGGATAGAAGAGCATTGAAAAGGGAAAGGATAGAGTAGAAGAAAGGAAAGAAGAGAGAATAGCTAGTTGTTGTCTACCAATAACATTTTAGAAGTCTCAAGTTGGCCCACTGACTGGGAGGAGAGAAATGCCCATATACTGAGCCCATGGCTCCCACGTGGCATCAAATTTAGTGCGAGTATCTGACAGTATACTGGATAATTTTTCTTGGGACATAATCCAAGAGATTTTCCTCTTAGCAGCTGTAATGGAGATGTTAGGCTGTTTCCACGCCTTAGCTATTGTAATTTTAGCACCCACTAGTATAAAGTGGATTAGCTTCCTAGTGTGAGTAGGTATTCTTGGAGTCTGTTCATTGAGAGGAGCTATAGTTGGGGATCTGGGGATCCGGTGACCGACCTGCCTGTCAATTATGTGAAATACTTTTCTCCAGAATGATCGTATCCTTGGGTATTCCCACCAAATGTAGGCCATTGTGCCCAAAAGTTGGCATCCTCTGAAGCATAGAGGATCTGCTGAGGCGAACATGGATGCTAATCTACAGGGTGTATAATACCACCTCGAGATTACTTTTATACTGGCCTCAATGAGTGATGTGTTAAAGATCCCCTTAAATGATTTAAAGCAGGCCAAACCTCCAGATCCCAATTGAACTGCAGCTCCTCCTCCCACTTCAACATGAACGGAGATTTAGAGGCTGGGGTTACCAGTGATGAGTAAATGATCGATATCCCTCCCCTCTGCTCCATTCCCTGCCCATTTCCTGCCCATACCATAGTTCATATGCCGTGATTCTGGGTGGAAGTAGTTTTTCTAGCCAAATGGTGTGTAAATAATGTGAGATTTGTTGAAATCTAAAATGTTCTGTTGTGGGAAGCAACAGCTAATTGATGCAGTGCTTGAGGGAGAGAGGAACTGCAGGCGAGAAAAAGTGCCCAATTCGGTACAGTCCTTTGTCCAGCCACCACTTAAATGCCACAATGTTCTGGCCTAAGGGAAAGTCAGGATTGTTGAATAGATGGGATAAAGGTTTGCTGACTGATGTTAGGGTTCTAAACTTGCCTAACTTGTCCCAAAGTGCTAGGGAGTGGGAAAGAGTTGGAGCCATTATCGGCAGACGGGATTTTGGGGAAGACCACATTAAGAAGTCTATAGTGTGGCGTGGGATTGCTTGTCTTGCTTGAGATCTACCCCTCAGATCTACAGCGATGGCACTTATACTTCCGTGAAGCTCCCTGGGACCCCATTTCCTCCCGGTAGCCAAGGTCTTCTCTTTATTGCTGGTGGGCAATACAAGCTGGTTTGACCCATATGGCGTATGCCATCCTGGCCTTCAAGACTTCAAGACGTTCCTTATATGATTGGTGCACTATAAGAGCCAGTTTCATTTATTTGAGCTCATGTTATCTTGGGTTTGAATTTACTGGCAGGCCTCCATTTACTTTGGTGACGGTATCTTCACAATTTTCATTTTTTCACATATGGTGATTATGATGACCCCATTTATGTATGGACTGTAAATTATCATCACATTTGATGATCTTTTAATTAGATACCAGAGTATACATTTTTTTATTGTTTTTTGTATTAATCACTCATATTTTCATTTTTTGTAGCGCTACACTTTGTTACACTTGTCTTTCAATTTGGACCCAATCTGTTTTTTCATATCTTGAGTATATGATTGAGATTTGAGCTAATCTGGCAGCAAAGTAATATTGAAGGAGATTGGGAAGCCCTAAACCCCCTTTCTTTCTATGAGTTTACAGAAGGTTTTGTGGAAACCTGTATCCCGCTTTGCCCCATATGAATTGCAATATTTTGCTTTAAAAGGATTTGATGTGACTCCTATTAATTGGTATGGGGAGGGAGCGGAACAGGTATAGGAGTTTGGGAAGTAGAGTCATCTTTATCGAGTTTATCTTCCCTATCCATGAGAGATTGTGGCTAGCCCATAATTTAAGTTCCGTTTCCAATTTCCTGAACATGGGAGGATAATTGGTATTGTAAAGGGATTCTATCTTGGGTGGTAAATAGATTCCAAGATATTTTAAAGATTTATCATTCCATTTAAAAGGGAAGGACGTTTGAAGCAGGGAGACAGTTTGTAGTGGAGTGGAGTGGAGTGGAGTGTAGTGGAGGGAAATATTCATGGGCAGAGACTTGGAGTAGTTGACTTGAAGCGTTAAATATTAGAGAATTCCTCTAGGGAGTGTCTTAAGTTTGGTAAAGCCGTGATGGGGGAGGTGATGAATAAGAGGATGTCATCCGCGTATAGTCCGCATTTGTGAATATGTGTGCCACAGGTAACTCCCGTTATGTTAGGGTTTTCTCTAATCGAGATCGCAAAGGTTTCAATTGCCAAAGCAAAACTTAGGGGGGATAGTGGACAGCCTTGCCTGGTGCCTTTTGCTATGTGAATGGGATTAGAGTAGTGTCCCTGGAGGCATATTTTCACTTGAGGTTTAGAATAAAGAGATTTGATCAGAACCAAGAATTTATCTCCAAACCCCCATTTTTGCAGCAAAGTAAATATATATGGCCAGGAAACAGAGTCAAAGGCTTTTTTAAAATCCTAGGAGAGTAACATACCTTCCTGTTTGGGACCCCCTTCCCAGTTAGATTGCAGAATAGATATTATATCTATAGCTCTTCTAATTTGATCTGGACCTTGTCTGCCTGGTATGAAACCCACTTGGTTTTTGTGTATGTATTTGAATATGAAAGAAGCAAATCGGTTGGCAAGGGTTTTGGTTAATATTTAAAGGTCACAGTTAATAAGAGATATTGGGTGATAATTATTGATTTCTTCTGGGTTTTGATCTGGTTTGGGGATCACAGCAATAAAAGCAGAGTTGAGTTGGGCCTCTAGAGGGTCTCCCCGGGTCATGGCATTGAAAAATTTGACTAAATGCCACACTAAGGTGTTAGCAAAGGATTTATAGTATGAGTTGGACAGCCCATCTGGACCCGGGGCAGATCCATTTTTTAGTTCTTTAATAACGTTAAGAACTTCCTCTCCAGTGAAAGGGGCTTCCAAGGAGTCTTTATGCTCCTGGGACAATAGCGGAATGGGCAGAGTGTCTAAGAAAGTTCTTCTCTGTGTCTTTCGGGGTAGAGGCTTTGTAAAGATTCGTGTAGAAGGATTGAAAAGTATCTAGAATTTTACCGGGTTGGTTGAGAGGCCATGGCCAGGGATTCTGATTCAGGGCATTGAGTTTAATTGTAATCTGGGTGATAATTTGGCTGCTAACATGGGGCCGATCTTATCTTTTTGTGTATAATATTTGTTTTTACTCCATCTTATGCTTTTCTCTGCTTGAGCCGTGAGGGCTAAATTAAGTTCCAATTTGATTTTATCTAGTTGTGGTATGTTGTTATTTGAGGGATTTTTTATGGTGGGATCTTAATGTTGCATACTCCCTCTCAAGTCTCTCCACTTCAGCGGTTCTTTCCCTTTTTATTTGAGTGGATATTTTTATGATTTCCCCCCTAATGAAAGCTTTGTGAGCCATCCACACAACTTCCATTGCGACATCTCCTGTCGTTTTGATTTTGAAGTATTCTGTTAGTGATTTTTCAAGCATCGTCACTCTGACAGGATCCGCCAGGAGGGATTCATTCAGTCTCCAAGGTTTGAGTCCTGATTATGGGCTAGCAAGTCGTAGAGACATGCTTACTAATGCGTGGCCTGAGAGGATCCTGTCTCTGATACGAGAGTGAGTGACTCCGGGTATTGAATGTGTGTCCAATAGGACGTGATCTATTCTGGCGAATGTGTTATGGGGGGCTGAAAAATGTGTGTAGTCAATGGAGGTTGGTTCCCTCCATACATCAGACAGTCCCTGAGTGTGAATCATTTTAGCTATTTTGTGGCTAGCCTTGAGGGGGCATGTTAATTGTTGTCCCTGTGTTTTTGATCTATCTAAGCCTTGATCAATGGCGATGTTAAAGTCACCTCCAAAGATTACTGTTCCCTCTAACATGGGATTAAAGATGCAGAAGAGGCGAGCAAAAAATAAAGTTTGTCCTTTATTTAGGAGCATAGAAGGACACTAGAGAGTATGTTCTTTCTTCTATTGTGCCTTTAACCATTATGAACCTCCCTTCCGTGTCTCTATAATCAGAGGTCCAGTTAAAGTTGCAGGATTTTGAAAAGAAAATGGCTACACCTTTTGTTTTGTTTTCAGCATTTGCTATAAAGAATTTAGGGAACTGCCCATAAATGAACTTAGGACTGTACCAAATCGGGAAATGTGTCTCCTGTAACATAATAATGTTCAATTTGAGAGATTTGTAAAAGTTGAAAATTTTCTTACTTTTCAAAGGTGAGTTTAAACCTTGCACATTGTGGGAGGCGACCTGTAAAATATGTGGTGTGTCACTAGCCATGGGAGCAGAGGGGAGGACCATATAAACATTCACCATCACTTACCCTCGGAAATCTTCGTTTAAGTTCATCGGTGTTTGTGGGGGCCTCCCCGGGCCTTCTCGATCGTTGCTCATTTAGAATCCTCATTGTGTTGTTATCTGCAATAGATATAGGGGTTAATAGTGCTATGATAGACAGAGTAGGAAGGTACGTGGGCAGTGAGAAAGACGAAAGAAAGGAAGATCTTCTCCCAGAACGTGGATTCCAGGGGGGAGAAGAAGTCCCTGGGATCCAATAAGTCCAAAAATTTTTGGAAAGTATCCGAGCTTGACATCTCGGATGTCCTAGCCCCTGGAAACCAATTGGATAGCAGGGGTTAGGCAGAGGCACATGTGTACCGCCCCAGACCAGGGCACTTAATAAATAGTAGAAAAAAATAACGTAGGTCAGCTAAGAGGCATATAAATACATTTTATCGATCAGAGGGTGATCTGAAGTATACCATTTAAACCTGGAAACCTGAATAAACTTGGTAGACAAAACATTGCAACTTGAACCTCAAACTTTGGATAACTCGTCCCTATTATATCTAGGAAGTATATCCCCTCTATTGTAGGAGTAAATGCGGATCCCCTGGTAGGAAGAGGGTGTTAAGTAAGGGGGTGGGGAGGGGGGGGTAACGGGGAGGAGGGTGAAGGAGGGAAGTAGGGAAACTAAAGAAGGGAAACTGTGAAATATTTGGTTTGAGTATACATATAGTTAGGATACACAGAGTTCACATTTTCCACATGCCCGGAATGACCATTGTGAAACCTGTGTACTATAATGGAAGACATAATACAGGTCTTTCAGGCTGCGGGTGTTAAGGAGGAAAAAAAAAATTAAAGGATGTGCCGTATGGCTCATGCACGGAAAGTCACCGGGATGGTGAGAGCGGGTGGAACCATATAATTTTGGGGGCCTTAAGTAAAGAGTCATAAGACGTGAGAGTCATTAGGGCACGTGGGATAATCCAGAACCAATATTGGGGACCTTCAGGTGGGGCCATTGTCCCCTGATCTGCTCGACTTCTGCTTCAACCAAAGGGGTGTCGAAGGACTGACAGGAGGAGGTCTTTTGGTTGAGCTGGTAGCTACCGAGGACGTATCCATTCCTGTTTCTTGTGAGATGATTTTCAATTTGAGTAGGAGCTTTTCTCCCACAATAAAGGTAGAGAAAGTGTGGTTTTGGCTTTTATAAGCCCATTTGTATTTTATATCCTTCTGGGCCATGGCGGACAGCAGGAGTTTTAGGGCGCATCGTCGTTGAATGGTTGAAGGAGCAAGATCTTAAAATATCTGTATAGCGTGACCTTGACATGTCACCCGGGCTGAAGAGCGCGCCTGTTTCATCGCGGTTTCTTTCACTGTATAGTGATGTGGTTTGACAATTATGACTCTCGGCAAGCCGTCCTTCCTTGGGGGGCCCAGGGCTCTGTGGGCCCTGTCTAGTTCAAGGTGCTGCGTGCTGATGTTAGGTAACAGAGATTTAATCAAATCCTGGGTCGCTGAAGAAACATCCGTCACAGTCTCTGGAAGACCCCGTATCCTAAAATTATAACGTCTGGACCTGTTTTTGAGGTCGTCTATACGCGATAAAGCAGTTTCCAGTTGATCTTGTAAGGTTTGAATCATGTCGGTATTTTGATTGGATACTGCGGACGTTAATTCCAGTTTGTTTTCTATCGCCTCCATTCTGGTTCCTATGTTTTGTAAGTCAGATTTAATGTTCCCAGTTATTTTGGCTGCCGTTGTGACCAAACCTCTTTCCAGGAGGATAGAAAGTTTGTCAAAAAAGATCCACTGTGGAAAAGCCATGCTCTTGTGGTTGCAGGTCTAGTGTGGGGGAATCAGCATATAATGGCCTGTTAGGTCCCATGGGAGAGAAGGCTTGATCTGCCATAGTGTGGCCCATGAGTGATTCCGTGGAGCAGGGAGAAGGGGTGGAGACCTATTGGCAGTTCCCAGACATGAGCGGGGTAGCTGGGGTGAGGACTTCCCTGTAGTCCGGGACTCCCTCTGAGCACAAGGCATGAGGCTGCTTGTGGGCCTCGGCAGTGGCGGCCATCTTGGTGCACCCAGCGTGGGATGACGCCTCAAATTGTGGGCCCAGATCACAGCGAGCTACCGCGTTGGTCATTCGTGGGGGGTCCCTGGAGGTTCGGGCAGCAGGTATCCTCTTTGTTGGTCGTCTTGGGGGGTTCAGAGCTGCCTTAGAAGCACCGTTGGTCTGGCGAGGTGGGGAGGAGGATCAGACGCTCGCAGCCATTTTGGATCCCTCGTGCATGTGCACTCGAGAATATTTTTTTATATTTATTAATGTTACTTTTTAATTTTATCTGGTTCTGTTGTGTCCCATGTGCTGTTTTTCACAAATTTTGTATAAGGCTGAAGTTCAGCTTTGAGTTTTAAACTCAGTCAGCACTAATGGAAATTATATTGTATCACTTGTGCCACTGTGCAAAAAATCCTGATAGTTATGAGCACTTACTATCAGCAGAGTTTATATTTAAAGACCAACATATGCTGCTAATAATAGACAAGGTCATGTATGTGCCAATTCAAGAGAATCACAGGATGATCTATCCTTTTTTCATACAAAATTGTTGGCCCCATTTTAATTGCAGATATACATAAGTTTTAGCATTAATTAGTTGCGGAAATTATTAAAATGTAATACTGGCAGCCTCTATAATTTATGAGGGTTGGCCTTGCATAACATAGCACCAAAATAGTTAGTCTAACTTTGAATAACTAATAGAACACGGTCAAGTCTGTGCTCTTGGTCTTTAGCTATCTTAGTGTGATGCATAAATGGCCATGGAAAATTATAAGAGTCTTCCGTGCATCTACAACATGATCTATATGTGAGACAGTTTTGAGGTAAAATACAAGTCAAAACTTTTTTTAGGCTTTGGATACAGCAAAGAAGGATCAGAAACCCTCACAGGGGTTTTAATTTGAGAGATTTGCCTTCACTTCCTGTCCCATAGACACAACAGGAGAATTCCTAAAAAGTTCTCCAGTGAGATACGATATGTCTTTTATATTTGTTGCTGCAGCAAGTGCCTTTATTGAAGGATTTCTCCTCTATTTCTGTCTCAATATTTACAATATTCAGTAGTCACCAGAATGATTACAGAGGATAAATCTCCACAGCGAGGACACTAATAATGATATTGTATTGTCATTTCAAAACATATTATACATGAAAGCTATGAAATTAGGTAAATCAGGACAAATAAAAAAGTTTGTAAACATAAGTATAAAAATAAAAGTGTGATGATAAACACAGTATTATTATTAAATTAACACCAATTTGTTCAATGTGAGCATGAGCAGCAACTAAATGCACAATAATATTAAAATATTGTCAACCATAAAGTGCAGTATTGTCAATCTCAAATTGCAGCACTGCCCAAGAAGTAATAATAATAGCAACAATAATTTAGGAAAGAGCCTTGTGTATACCATCTTGCTACAGAGCTGAAGTTAGCACTGGTGGCAATGCTTCACTCACTTCACTTCACTTCACTGTAAGTGTAATCTTTTGTATATTAAAACTTTCAGAGAGCATTAGATCTTGTGAGCTTCCCTTTCCTTCCCATATACATCTGGTGTTCCTGAGTGTCTGAGGACCTGTGTATCCCATTGTGAGGAGAAAGGAGTGAGGACTTGCCAAGCATCTCTCAGAACCATTGTCCCTGAGGGGAACACAGTTTGCTTTGACCTTTATTTTTTATTTGGATAACAGTGACACAGTGGCGATTGGTAGATTTTGGTTGCGCTACATTACTTTTTTATTAATTTAATACCAAGGCCAGCACGCTTCAATCTCCTCAAAAAGTAAATGCTTTCATCATTATGCTGACTATTACAGAGGTTATCTGAGATGTGCACTTCCAAATATTTATAGAAAGGGGCAATTTAAAGAGTTTCAACTCCCCCTCCCCTCCATGTAGAGAGGAAAGGTAACATTGCCGTTCTTCTTAAAATCCAAAATTATCTATCATTTTTTCCTTATGTTAATAAAAAAGGTTGTTAACTTTGCACCAGACTTCCAAATTCTCCACTTACTTCCTGTACATAGAGTAATGATGAGTGATGAGTGCCACTACTTCCATATCATCTGCAAACCTCACAATATGATTACTTAGATACCTAGCTTAGTAATTGTAGGTTAGCAGTGTGTACAATAATGTGTTTAAGCATCCCTGGGGTGGTATCCAGAATTGAGGATGGTGGATGAGAATGAAGTATTGTGGCCAATTTCTTAAAAACTTAAGTAACCATGTCGCGGACACTGGCTGCAAGGACCTTTTTCTGTCCACATTCACCCTGTTATTTGGTATTTCTATATTAATTTTTTATTTTTTTGAACTTGCCCAAAGAATATTCTCAGTTGTTTATTCTGAACAATACATGACTCTTGAAAGAGCTGATCAAATTAACCTGCAGAGACGAACTGTCTGGTCACCAGGTCTGCCTTAAGTGTTGTGTTAATTAACATGTTAATTATATTATTGTCTTTTAAGTTTTTGCTAGAGGGGAGGGGGGGAGTGTCCATGAGTCAGCCCTACCTCGTCATCTAACCCCTTGTGTTAAATGTGTATAAAAAGGCTGTGTTCTGCCCAATAAAGCAGTCAAGATTCTACAAGCTATTATCGACTAGACTTGTATGTACTGCAGCTATAATATTATATCTGTCTGATGGTCATACTGGAGGAAGCGGTGTTATTGACGGAGGCACTCAGTGGAGTGTTGAATAGGATCCGTCACAAACCAGTTGCAGAAATTGAGCTTGTCTGTTGTATTGTCCATTTATCTATCAGGTTATGTGGACACTCTAAATCTCTTCCGGAATAGTCTGTGGGTAGTTGGTGGAAAAGTGACCCTGGATTTTGAGAGCAGTTAGTCTTGGCCCTCCTTATACTCTCAATAGCACTTCTTGATGATCTCTGAATTTATTCAGGGTTTCTGGTTGAAGTAAATAGAAATGGTTTTAGTTGAAGTAAAATACTCCACACTTTTGCTGGTATGGCCTATAACAGATTATGCATACTCCCCGTGTCCTCATGTCCACGTAAAAAGGTCCCTAAACCTAGGCTAATGACTCATATCATCAAAGACAATGTGAGAAGGGGGGCAGGAGGGAAGAGGGCAAAGGCACCACCACCCATAGTAATGATTATGGGCCTTGGGGTTTTTAAATGTTAATTGCAATGTATATCATATACGTTTTAATAATTTTAATAATTTTGTGATTTTTATGTCTTGATTAAGGTTTTATTAATCAGTAATTAAGATGATTATAAATGTCATTGCCTTGGGCTGCCACTATCTGTATGATTAAGCTCACAACGGTACTCAGAATGTGCTGCATTTAAAACAGCTTGTTGAAGGAGGTGACATACTAGAGTGAGGCTGTTTGTTGATGTGAAGATGTAATCACGAAGCTGCTTTAGTGCATTGTTAGTCTTAGCACTTAGGGAAACATAGACATAATGAGAACTAATATGGGTGTCATTTTACTGTTTTATATTCTACTGCTTCAGAGCAGTGACTACCAGCCAAGGAACAGTTTGTGCACCAACTTTTGGTAATGTAAATACCCCCTTGAGTCTACCTCCTTGAGTTCTCCGAGAGAGATGATTCAATTTTTCTTGAAAAAGTAGAATCTGATTGAGTTCGATAGTTGCGTCCAGCCTGGTCATATCATATACACCCTTTACACCAAAACTGGGAGCCAGAGAAGTCACTGCATTGTTGCGTGCCACCACAACAAGATAATCATAGTTACACAGTTGGTGAGTAGGGATGAGCCGAACACCCCCCCGGTTCGGTTCGCACCAGAACCTGCGAACGGACCGAAAATTCACACGAACATTAGAACCCCATTGACGTCTATGGGACTCGAATGTTCAAAATCAAAAGTGCTCATTTTAAAGGCTAATTTGCATGGTATTGTCCTAAAAAGGATTTGGGGACCCGGGTCCTACCCCCGGGGACATGTATCAATGCAAAAAAAGTTTTCAAAACGGCCGTTTTTTTGGGAGCAGTGATTTTAATGATGCTTAAAGTTAAAAAAAGTGAAATATTCCTTTAAATGTCGTACCTGGGGGGTGTCTATAGTATGTCTGTAAAGTGGCGCGTGTTTCCCGTGCTTAGAACAGTCCCTGCACAAAATGTCATTTTTAAAGGAAAAAAAGTCATTTAAAACTGCTTGCGGCTTTAATGTAATGTCGGGTCCTGGCAATATGGATGAAAATCAGTGAGACAAACAGCATGGGTACCCCCCAGTCCATTACCAAGCCCTTTGGGTCAAGTATGGATATTAAGGGGAACCCCGCACCTAAATTAAAAAAAGGGAAAGGCGTGGGGCCACCAGGCCCTATATACTCTGAACAGCAGTATACGGGCGGTGCAAACAAGATAGGGACTGTAGGTTTGTTGTTAAGTAGAATCTGTTCGTAATTTTGAACTGGTACATTTTTAACATGTTTAGCTCCAGCCAAAAAATCATTTTTAAGCTTTTTGGAAAACATAAGGAAGGGTTATCACCCCTGTGACATTTGTTTTGCTGTCTGTGCTCCTCTTCAGAAGATTTCACCTCATTTTTTGTCCCATTTTTTTGAAAATTTGGTATTTTTTGTGAAACAAGGATTGGTGATAAAGCATCAGTGGAAAGGAGAAACGTTTTTCCCATATTACAGGAGAGAATTTCCCTTCCTAGGGGTAGATTTCATCTCACTTCCTGTTGCCTCCTTCCGTTTGCAAGTAGGAGTCGTTTGTAAGTTGGATGTTTGAAATTAGGGGCATGCCCTATATATATATATATATATATATATATATATATATATATATATATACTATATACATGCCCTATATATATGCAGAAATTTGGGCCTTAGGTGTTGCTGTGGCCACAACACTGTAAGCCCTCACAGGGCCCTGCTGTGAAATATTAGAACAAGAATTGTAATTACATGCCCCTGTTGAACAGGGTCAGAAAAATTGGGCCTTTGGTGGTGGTGGTGCTAGTGTCACAATACTGTAAGTCCTCACTCGCTCTTGGTGGGCGAAGAAACGGTCCCTGCTGTGAAATACTAGATCAAAAATTGTAATTGCATGCCCCTTTTGAACAAAATTGTGCCTTAGGCACTGGTGCCACAACACTGCAACCCCTCACAGAAACTCTAGTTGAAACGCAGAAACGAGCCCTGCTGCAAAGTATTGCATCAAAAATCGTAATTACACTCCCCTGTTAAACAGGGGCTGAAAAATTGGGCCTTAGGCACTGGTGCTGGTGCCACAACACTGCAACCCCTCACAGATACTCTAGTTGGAATGCAGAAACAAGCCCTGCTGCAAAGTATTGCATCAAAAATTGTAATTACACGCCCCTGTTTAAGAGGAAGAGGATAATTACTCAGGATAGTCACTCAGCATCAGCATAGGCAGTCTTTGAAGGGATCTGAGATTTCAAAAAAAATTATTCGGTTACATCAGCATCAGGTGCTTGGTAGCTGGTGGTGATCTAAGACTGATTCCTTTTTATGAAGGTCAGTCGATCGACCGAGTCGGTGGACAGATGCACCCTGTGATCGGTTACAAAGCATCCAGCAGCACTGAATGTACGTTCCAAAAGAACGCTGGATGCAGGACAGGCCAGTAGCTCAATTGCATACTGTGCAAGCTCTGGCCAGTGATCCATCCTCAAGACCCAGTAACCCAGAGGATTTTCGGTGGGAAAGGTGTCCAAGTCAGATCTTGCCCCTAGGTATTCCTGCACCATGTAAAACAGACGCTGGTGATGGTTGCTGGAACCGATCATACCTTGGGGCTGCGGACTAAAAAATTGTCTGAACGCATCGGTCAGACAGCCACCTTCTCCACCGCTCCTTCTTTGACTGACCGAAGCCTCAGCAACACGTTGTCCAGAAACAGGAGTTTGTAACCTCCCAGTCTCGGGAACGCGTTGCACAGACCTTTCTGCAAGGCCTCCCAAAGATGTTTCATCCTCTGCTCCCTCTGCGATGGCAAGATAAGGTCCACAACCTTACCCTTGTAACGTGGATCAAGGAGGGTTGCCAGCCAGTATTGGTCCCTCTGCTTGATACCACGGATACGAGGATCCTTACGCAGGCTTTGCAGGATCAGGGAGGCCATGCAGCATAGGTTTGCTGAGGCATTCGGTCCGGAGTCCTCTGGGTCACTAAGGACGACATGGTCCGCAGCCACCTCCTCCCAGCCACGTACAAGTCCATGTGTTTCTTTTGGACTGATCCCTTAAAGACTGCTGCTGATGCTGAGTGCCAGACTCCACCTCCATACTGACACAATCCTCCTCCTCCTCCTCTTCCTGTGTGATCGGTGGGCACGCAGAAACACTGTCTGGATAAAGGGGGCCTTGAGAGCTAAGGAAGTTGTCCTCTTCCCACCTCTGTTCTGCCTCAAGTGCCCTGTCCATTATTCCATGCAGCGTGTGCTCCAACAGGTGGACAAGGGGGACAGTGTCACTGATGCATGCACTGTCACTGCTCACCATCCTCGTGGCCTCCTCAAATGGTGACAGGACAGTGCATGCATCCCTGATCATGGCCCACTGGCGTGGGGAAAAAAAACAAGCTCCCCTGACCCTGTCCTGGTGCCATAGTCGCACAGGTACTCATTGATGGCCCTCTGCTGCGTGTGCAGCCACTGCAGCATGGCCAACCTTGAGTTCCACCTGGTGAGCATTTTACAGATTAGGCGGTTCTTCGGCAGGTTAAACTCCTTTTGGAGGTCTGCCAGCCAAGCACTGGCATTATATGACCGGCAGAAATGCACACAGACTTTCCTGGCCTGCCTCAGGACATCCTGTAAGCCCGGGTACCTGCCCAAGTACCGATGCACCACCAAGTTAAGGATGTGAGCCAAACAGGGCACATGGGTCATTTGTCACTGTCGGAGGGCAGAGAGGAGGTTGGTGCCATTGTCGCAAACCACCATTCCTGCCTTAAGTTGGCGTGGCGTCAACCACCTCTGAACCTGCCCCTGCAGAGCTGACAGAACCTCTGCCCCAGTGTGGCTCCTGTCCCCCAAGAACCAGCTCAAGCACCACATGGCATCTTTTGGCCTGCATACTTGCGTAGCCCCTTGAACGGCTACGGAGCACCGCTGATTCCGGGGACAAAGCACAGGAAGAGGCCATGGAGGAAGGAGAAGAGGAGGGGGTGGAGGAGAGAGGTGTGTCACAATCATTAGTAGTGGCATTTTGGAGGCGTGGTGGTGGAACAACCTCCAACACTACTGCACCTTGTCCTGCATCCTTCCCAGCTGCCAGCAGAATCACCCAATGCGCGGTGAAACTTAGGTAACGTCCCTGTCCATGCCTGCTGGACCATGAGTCAGCTGTAATATGCACCTTACCACTGACCGTCCTGTCCAGCAAGGCCAAGACATTGCCTTCCACATGCCGGTAGAGAGCTGGAATTGCCTTCTATGAGAAAAAGTGGCGTTTGGGTACCTGCCACTGAGGAACCGCACATTCCACAAACTCACGGAAGGGGACAGAGTCTACCAACTGAAAAGGCAGCAGTTGAAGTGCTAGCAATTTTGCCAAGCTAGCATTCAAACGCTGGGCATGTGGATGGCTGGGAGCGAACTTCTTTCGGCGGTGCTGCAGCTGGGGCAGGGAAATTTGCTGGTACAATCTGACGTTGGTGTACCGAAAGCAGATTGCCCACAAGTACTTGGCTGTGACACACCTAATTCTACACGTTCATTCCTCTCAGTGCAGGTCTCAGAGAGGACTGAAGGTATAGTGGGGTTGGAGATCTCAGCTGATGAGGAGCAAGGAGAGGTCCTCTTTGTTCTTTGGTGTGGGTCTTTTAAATACGCTTGCCAACGAACTGCATGGCAGGTCAACATATGTCTGGTCAAGCATGTGGTGCCCAAGCGGGAAATGTTTTGGCCAGATACGCTTGAGACATATGTTGCAAATAGCAGCGGTGCGATCTGATGCACTCATCTCAAAAAAGGCCCACACCAAAGAACTTTTTGAATAATGCGCAGAGACTGCAGCGCCCTGCACATGCGGAGCTTTGGGGTGTGATGGAGTCAGTGTGCTGCCTTTAGGCTGGCCCCTGGATGGCATCCTGCCTCGTTGGTGATGTGCCGCCTCCTCCTCCTCCCCTCTCCTATCAGGCACCCACGTTGAGTCAGTGACCTCATCATCCCCTCCCTCTTCATCACTGGAGCAAACCTGGCAGTATGCTGCAGCAGGGGGAGCATGACTGCCAGATTGCTGTCCTTCTTGGGCACCCCCTCTGTCCGTGCTCACGTTACTGCCTTCATCTAGCTCAGTATCATCATCAGAGCCTTCCAAATGCTGGGCATCCTCCTGGAGCATGTACACAACACTGTGGTCAAACAGTTCGAGGGACTCCTCAGGAGGACATGGTGGGGCTAGGGAAGGAGCCACTGATGACATTGAGCCGAGGGAAGAGGCCGCTACTTTGCCAGACAAAGTACCCTGAGCATGGGTGAAAGAGGATGAGGAGGATAAGGACGGCTTGGTCATCCACTCGACCAAGTCTTCTGAATGTTGTGGCTCAACGTGGCCAGCTGCCAAAAAAAAGGCCAAGCGTGTCCCACAGCCACGTGCTGATGAGGATGCACCGTCTCCATGACCAGCACTGTTGCCTCTAGACACTGAGCCTGCTTGCCCTCTCTTATTGGCTTGTGACTGTCTGCCTCTCCTTGTTGGCCTTCCAGACATACTAATGGCCTGTAGGTGCACTAAGCTGGGATATATATATATATATATACTGTACTGATACTGCAGCTAGCAAAATCAACTGCCTGCCTGTAGTATGAGAACACCACCAACCTTTACAGGTAGCTTTAGCTGAACACTGTGCAGAACTTGCAAAAAACTAACTTGTAGCTTATTTAGCTGCCTGCGGTAGTGATAGGATCAGGAAAACACCACCAACCTTCTACAGGTAGCTTTAGGTGAACACTGTGCAGAGCTCCCACTACAATAACTTGTAGCTTTTTTAGCTGCCTGCGGTAGTGATCGGATCAGGAAAACACCACCAACCTTCTACAGGTAGCTTTAGCTGAACACTGTGCAGAGCTCGCAAAAAAATAACTTGTAGGTTTAGCTGAACACTGTGAGGAGGACGCACTACACTAACTTGTAGCTTTAGCTGAACACTGTGCAGAGGTCTCACTACACTAACTTGTAGCTTTAGCTGAACACTGTGCAGAGGTCTCACTACACTAACTTGTAGTTTTAGCTGAACACTGTGAGCAGGACGCACTACACTAACTTGTAGCTTTAGCTGAACACTGTGCAGAGGTCTCACTACACTAACTTGTAGTTTTAGCTGAACACTGTGAGCAGGACGCACTACACTAACTTGTAGCTTTAGCTGAACACTGTGCAGAGGTCGCACTACACTGACTTGTAGTTTTAGATGAACACTGTGAGCAGGACGCAATACACTAACTTGTAGGTTTAGCTGAACACTGTGAGGAGGATGCACTACACTAACTTGTAGCTTTAGCTGAACACTGTGCAGAGGTCTCACTACACTAACTTGTAGCTTTAGCTGAACACTGTGCAGAGGTCTCACTACACTAACTTGTAGTTTTAGCTGAACACTGTGAGCAGGACGCACTACACTAACTTGTAGCTTTAGCTGAACACTGTGCAGAGGTCTCACTACACTAACTTGTAGTTTTAGCTGAACACTGTGAGCAGGACGCACTACACTAACTTGTAGCTTTAGCTGAACACTATGCAGAGGTCGCACTACACTGACTTGTAGTTTTAGATGAACACTGTGAGCAGGACGCAATACACTAACTTGTAGGTTTAGTTGAACACTGTGAGGAGGACGCACTACACTAACTTGTAGCTTTAGCTGAACACTGTGCAGAGGTCTCACTACACTAACTTGTAGCTTTAGCTGAACACTGTGCAAAGGTCTCACTACACTAACTTGTAGTTTTAGCTGAACACTGTGAGCAGGACGCACTACACTAACTTGTAGCTTTAGCTGAACACTGTGCAGAGGTCTCACTACACTAACTTGTAGTTTTAGATGAACACTGTGAGCAGGACGCAATACACTAACTTGTAGCTTTAGCTGAACACTGTGCAGAGGTTTCACTACACTAACTTGTAGTTTTAGCTGAACACTGTGAGGAGGACGCACTACACTAACTTGTCGCTTTAGCTGAACACTGTGCAGAGGTCGCACTACACGAACTTGTAGTTTTAGCTGAACACTGTGAGCAGGACGCACTACACTAACTTGTATCTTTAGCTGAACACTGCACAGAGGTCGCACTACACTAACTTGTAGTTTTAGCTGAACACTGTGAGCAGGACGCACTACACTAACTTGTATCTTTAGCTGAACACTGCACAGAGGTCTCACTGCACTAACTTGTAGTTTTAGCTGAACACTGTGAGCAGGACGCACTACACTAACTTGTAGCTTTAGCTGAATACTGTGCAGAGGTCTCACTACACTAACTTGTAGTTTTAGCTGAACACTGTGAGCAGGACGCACTACACTAACTTGTATCTTTAGCTGAACACTGCGCAGAGGTCTCACTGCACTAACTTGTAGTTTTAGCTGAACACTGTGAGCAGGACGCACTACACTAACTTGTAGCTTTAGCTGAACACTGTGCAGAGGTCTCACTACACTAACTTGTAGTTTTAGCTGAACACTGTGAGCAGGACGCACTACACTAACTTGTAGCTTTAGCTGAACACTGTGCAGAGGTCGCACTATACTGACTTGTAGTTTTAGCTGAACACTGTGAGCAGGACGCACTACACTAACTTGTAGCTTTAGCTGAACACTGTGCAGAGGTTTCACTACACTAACTTGTAGTTTTAGCTGAACACTGTGAGGAGGACGCACTACACTAACTTGTCGCTTTAGCTGAACACTGTGCAGAGGTCGCACTACACTAACTTGTAGTTTTAGCTGAACACTGTGAGCAGGACGCACTACACTAACTTGTATCTTTAGCTGAACATTGTGCAGAGGTCTCACTGCACTAACTTGTAGTTTTAGCTGAACACTGTGAGCAGGACGCACTACACTAACTTGTAGCTTTAGCTGAACACTGTGCAGAGGTCTCACTACACTAACTTGTAGTTTTAGCTGAACACTGTGAGGAGGACGCACTACACTAACTTGTAGTTTTAGCTGAACACTGTGCAGAGGTCTAACTACACTAACTTGTAGCTTTAGCTGAACACTGTGCAGAGGTCGCAATACACTAACTTGTAGTTTTAGTTGAACACTGTGAGGAGGATGCACTACACTAACTTGTAGCTTTAGCTGAACACTGTGCAGAGGTCTCACTACACTAACTTGTAGCTTTAGCTGAACACTGTGCAGAGGTCGCACTACACTAATTTGTAGTTTTAGCTGAACACTGTGAGGAGGACGCACTACACTAACTTGTAGCTTTAGCTGAACACTGTGCAGAGGACGCACTACACTAACTTGTAGTTTTAGCTGAACACTGTGAGGAGGACACACTACCCTAACTTGTAGCTTTAGCTGAACACTGAGCAGAGGTCACACTAAACTAACTTGTAGCTTTAGCTGAACACTGTGCAGAGGTCTCACTACACTAACTTGTAGTTTTAGCTGAACACTGTGAGCAGGACGCACTACACTAACTTGTAGCTTTAGCTGAACACTGTGCAGAGGTCTCACTACACTGACTTGTAGTTTTAGATGAACACTGTGAGCAGGACGCAATACACTAACTTGTAGGTTTAGCTGAACACTGTGAGGAGGACGCACTACACTAACTTGTAGCTTTAGCTGAACACTGTGCAGAGGTCTCACTACACTAACTTGTAGCTTTAGCTGAACACTGTGCAGAGGTCTCACTACACTAACTTGTAGTTTTAGCTGAACACTGTGAGCAGGACGCACTACACTAACTTGTAGCTTTAGCTGAACAATGTGCAGAGGTCTCACTACACTAACTTGTAGTTTTAGCTGAACACTGTGAGCAGGACGCACTACACTAACTTGTAGCTTTAGCTGAACACTGTGCAGAGGTCGCACTACACTGACTTGTAGTTTTAGATGAACACTGTGAGCAGGACGCAATACACTAACTTGTAGCTTTAGCTGAACACTGTGCAGAGGTTTCACTACACTAACTTGTAGTTTTAGCTGAACACTGTGAGGAGGACGCACTACACTAACTTGTCGCTTTAGCTTAACACTGTGCAGAGGTCGCACTACACTAACTTGTAGTTTTAGCTGAACACTGTGAGCAGGACGCACTACACTAACTTGTAGCTTTAGCTGAACACTGCACAGAGGTCGCACTACACTAACTTGTAGTTTTAGCTGAACACTGTGAGCAGGACGCACTACACTAACTTGTATCTTTAGCTGAACATTGTGCAGAGGTCTCACTGCACTAACTTGTAGTTTTAGCTGAACACTGTGAGCAGGACGCACTACACTAACTTGTAGCTTTAGCTGAACACTGTGCAGAGGTCTCACTACACTAACTTGTAGTTTTAGTTGAACACTGTGAGGAGGACGCACTACACTAACTTGTAGTTTTAGCTGAACACTGTGCAGAGGTCTCACTACACTAACTTGTAGCTTTAGCTGAACACTGTGCAGAGGTCGCAATACACTAACTTGTAGTTTTAGTTGAACACTGTGAGGAGGATGCACTACACTAACTTGTAGCTTTAGCTGAACACTATGCAGAGGTCTCACTACACTAACTTGTAGCTTTAGCTGAACACTGTGCAGAGGTCGCACTACACTAATTTGTAGTTTTAGCTGAACACTGTGAGGAGGACGCACTACACTAACTTGTAGCTTTAGCTGAACACTGTGCAGAGGACGCACTACACTAACTTGTAGTTTTAGCTGAACACTGTGAGGAGGACACACTACCCTAACTTGTAGCTTTAGCTGAACACTGAGCAGAGGTCACACTAAACTAACTTGTAGCTTTAGCTGAACACTGTGCAGAGGTCTCACTACACTAACTTGTAGTTTTAGCTGAACACTGTGAGCAGGACGCACTACACTAACTTGTAGCTTTAGCTGAACACTGTGCAGAGGTCTCACTACACTGACTTGTAGTTTTAGATGAACACTGTGAGCAGGACGCAATACACTAACTTGTAGGTTTAGCTGAACACTGTGAGGAGGACGCACTACACTAACTTGTAGCTTTAGCTGAACACTGTGCAGAGGTCTCACTACACTAACTTGTAGCTTTAGCTGAACACTGGGCAGAGGTCTCACTACACTAACTTGTAGTTTTAGCTGAACACTGTGAGCAGGACACACTACACTAACTTGTAGCTTTAGCTGAACAATGTGCAGAGGTCTCACTACACTAACTTGTAGTTTTAGCTGAACACTGTGAGCAGGACGCACTACACTAACTTGTAGCTTTAGCTGAACACTGTGCAGAGGTCGCACTACACTGACTTGTAGTTTTAGATGAACACTGTGAGCAGGACGCAATACACTAACTTGTAGCTTTAGCTGAACACTGTGCAGAGGTTTCACTACACTAACTTGTAGTTTTAGCTGAACACTGTGAGGAGGACGCACTACACTAACTTGTCGCTTTAGCTTAACACTGTGCAGAGGTCGCACTACACTAACTTGTAGTTTTAGCTGAACACTGTGAGCAGGACGCACTACACTAACTTGTAGCTTTAGCTGAACACTGCACAGAGGTCGCACTACACTAACTTGTAGTTTTAGCTGAACACTGTGAGCAGGACGCACTACACTAACTTGTATCTTTAGCTGAACACTGCGCAGAGGTCTCACTGCACTAACTTGTAGTTTTAGCTGAACACTGTGAGCAGGACGCAATACACTAACTTGTAGCTTTAGCTGAACACTGTGCAGAGGTCTCACTACACTAACTTGTAGTTTTAGCTGAACACTGTGAGCAGGTCGCACTACACTAACTTGTATCTTTAGCTGAACACTGCGCAGAGGTCTCACTGCACTAACTTGTAGTTTTAGCTGAACACTGTGAGCAGGACGCACTACACTAACTTGTAGCTTTAGCTGAACACTGTGCAGAGGTCTCACTACACTAACTTGTAGTTTTAGCTGAACACTGTGAGCAGGACACACTACACTAACTTGTAGCTTTAGCTGAACACTGTGCAGAGGTCGCACTACACTGACTTGTAGTTTTAGCTGAACACTGTGAGCAGGACGCACTACACTAACTTGTAGCTTTAGCTGAACACTGTGCAGAGGTTTCACTACACTAACTTGTAGTTTTAGCTGAACACTGTGAGGAGGACGCACTACACTAACTTGTAGTTTTAGCTGAACACTGTGCAGAGGTCTCACTACACTAACTTGTAGCTTTAGCTGAACACTGTGCAGAGGTCGCAATACACTAACTTGTAGTTTTAGTTGAACACTGTGAGGAGGATGCACTACACTAACTTGTAGCTTTAGCTGAACACTGTGCAGAGGTCTCACTACACTAACTTGTAGCTTTAGCTGAACACTGTGCAGAGGTCTCACTACACTAACTTGTAGCTTTAGCTGAACACTGTGCAGAGGTCGCACTACACTAATTTGTAGTTTTAGCTGAACACTGTGAGGAGGACGCACTACACTAACTTGTAGCTTTTGCTGAACACTGTGCAGAGGACGCACTACACTAACTTGTAGTTTTAGCTGAACACTGTGAGGAGGACACACTACCCTAACTTGTAGCTTTAGCTGAACACTGAGCAGAGGTCACACTAAACTAACTTGTAGCTTTAGCTGAACACTGTGAGCAGGACGCACTACACTAACTTGTATCTTTAGCTGAACACTGCGCAGAGGTCTCACTGCACTAACTTGTAGTTTTAGCTGAACACTGTGAGCAGGACGCACTACACTAACTTGTATCTTTAGCTGAACACTGTGCAGAGGTTTCACTGCACTAACTTGTAGTTTTAGCTGAACACTGTGAGCAGGACGCACTACACTAACTTGTAGCTTTAGCTGAACACTGTGCAGAGGTCTCACTACACTAACTTGTAGTTTTAGCTGAACACTGTGAGGAGGACGCACTACACTAACTTGTAGTTTTAGCTGAACACTGTGAGCAGGACGCACTACACTAACTTGTAGCTTTAGCTGAACACTGTGCAGAGGTCTCACTACACTAACTTGTAGTTTTAGCTGAACACTTTGAGCAGGACGCACTACACTAACTTGTAGCTTTAGCTAAACACTGTGCAGAGGTCTCACTACACTAACTTGTAGCTTTAGCTGAACACTGTGCAGAGGTCGCCATACACTAACTTGTAGTTTTAGTTGAACACTGTGAGGAGGATGCACTACACTAACTTGAATCTTTAGCTGAACACTGTGCAGAGCTCTCACTACACTAAATTGTAGCTTTAGCTGAACACTGTGCAGAGGTCGCACTACACTAATTTGTAGCTTTAGCTGAACACTATGAGGAGGACGCACTACACTAACTTGTAGCTTTAGCTGAACACTGTGCAGAGGACGCACTACACTAACTTGTAGTTTTAGCTGAACACTGTGCAGAGGACGCACTACACTAACTTGTAGTTTTAGCTGAACACTGTGAGGAGGACACACTACCCTAACTTGTAGCTTTAGCTGAACACTGAGCAGAGGTCACACTAAACTAACTTGTAGCTTTAGCTGAACACTGTGAGCAGGACGCACTGCCCTAACTTGTAGCTTTAGCTGAACACTGTGCAGAGGTCTCACTACACTAACTTGTAGTTTTAGCTGAACACTGTGAGCAGGATGCACTACACTAACTTGTAGCTTTAGCTGAACACTGTGCAGAGGTCTCACTACACTAACTTGTAGCTTTAGCTGAACACTGTGCAGAGGTCGCACTACACTAATTTGTAGTTTTAGCTGAACACTGTGAGGAGGACGCACTACACTAACTTGTAGCTTTAGCTGAACACTGTGCAGAGGATGCACTACACTAACTTGTAGTTTTAGCTGAACACTGTGAGGAGGACACACTACACTAACTTGTAGCTTTAGCTGAACACTGAGCAGAGGTCACACTAAACTAACTTGTAGCTTTAGCTGAACACTGTGTGCAGGACGCACTACCCTAACTTGTAGCTTTAGCTGAACACTGCGCAGAGGTCGCACTACACTAACTTGTAGTTTTAGCTGAACACTGTGAGCAGGACGCACTACACTAACTTGTAGCTTTAGCTGAACACTGTGCAGAGGTCACACTACACTGACTTGTAGTTTTAGCTGAACACTGTGAGCAGGACGCACTACACTAACTTGTAGCTTTAGCTGAACACTGTGCAGAGGTTTCACTACACTAACTTGTAGTTTTAGCTGAACACTGTGAGGAGGACGCACTACACTAACTTGTCGCTTTAGCTGAACACTGTGCAGAGGTCGCACTACACTAACTTGTAGTTTTAGCTGAACACTGTGAGCAGGACGCACTACACTAACTTGTATCTTTAGCTGAACACTGTGCAGAGGTCTCACTGCACTAACTTGTAGTTTTAGCTGAACACTGTGAGCAGGACGCACTACACTAACTTGTAGCTTTAGCTGAACACTGTGCAGAGGTCTCACTACACTAACTTGTAGTTTTAGCTGAACACTGTGAGGAGGACGCACTACACTAACTTGTAGTTTTAGCTGAACACTGTGCAGAGGTCGCAATACACTAACTTGTAGTTTTAGTTGAACACTGTGAGGAGGATGCACTACACTAACTTGTAGCTTTAGCTGAACACTGTGCAGAGGTCTCACTACACTAACTTGTAGCTTTAGCTGAACACTGTGCAGAGGTCTCACTACACTAACTTTTAGCTTTAGCTGAACACTGTGCAGAGGTCGCACTACACTAATTTGTAGTTTTAGCTGAACACTGTGAGGAGGACGCACTACACTAACTTGTAGCTTTAGCTGAACACTGTGCAGAGGACGCACTACACTAACTTGTAGTTTTAGCTGAACACTGTGAGGAGGACACACTACCCTAACTTGTAGCTTTAGCTGAACACTGAGCAGAGGTCACACTAAACTAACTTGTAGCTTTAGCTGAACACTGTGAGCAGGACGCACTACCCTAACTTGTAGCTTTAGCTGAACACTGCGCAGAGGTCGCACTACACTAACTTGTAGTTTTAGCTGAACACTGTGAGCAGGACGCACTACACTAACTTGTATCTTTAGCTGAACACTGCGCAGAGGTCTCACTGCACTAACTTGTAGTTTTAGCTGAACACTGTGAGCAGGACGCACTACACTAACTTGTATCTTTAGCTGAACACTGTGCAGAGGTTTCACTGCACTAACTTGTAGTTTTAGCTGAACACTGTGAGCAGGACGCACTACACTAACTTGTAGCTTTAGCTGAACACTGTGCAGAGGTCTCACTACACTAACTTGTAGTTTTAGCTGAACACTGTGAGGAGGACGCACTACACTAACTTGTAGTTTTAGCTGAACACTGTGAGCAGGACGCACTACACTAACTTGTAGCTTTAGCTGAACACTGTGCAGAGGTCTCACTACACTAACTTGTAGTTTTAGCTGAACACTTTGAGCAGGACGCACTACACTAACTTGTAGCTTTAGCTGAACACTGTGCAGAGGTCTCACTACACTAACTTGTAGCTTTAGCTGAACACTGTGCAGAGGTCGCATTACACTAACTTGTAGTTTTAGTTGAACACTGTGAGGAGGATGCACTACACTAACTTGAATCTTTAGCTGAACACTGTGCAGAGCTCTCACTACACTAAATTGTAGCTTTAGCTGAACACTGTGCAGAGGTCGCACTACACTAATTTGTAGCTTTAGCTGAACACTATGAGGAGGACGCACTACACTAACTTGTAGCTTTAGCTGAACACTGTGCAGAGGACGCACTACACTTACTTGTACTTTTAGCTGAACACTGTGAGGAGGACACACTACCCTAACTTGTAGCTTTAGCTGAACACTGAGCAGAGGTCACACTAAACTAACTTGTAGCTTTAGCTGAACACTGTGAGCAGGACGCACTGCCCTAACTTGTAGCTTTAGCTGAACACTGTGCAGAGGTCTCACTACACTAACTTGTAGTTTTAGCTGAACACTGTGAGCAGGATGCACTACACTAACTTGTAGCTTTAGCTGAACACTGTGCAGAGGTCTCACTACACTAACTTGTAGCTTTAGCTGAACACTGTTCAGAGGTCGCACTACACTAATTTGTAGTTTTAGCTGAACACTGTGAGGAGGACGCACTACACTAACTTGTAGCTTTAGCTGAACACTGTGCAGAGGATGCACTACACTAACTTGTAGTTTTAGCTGAACACTGTGAGGAGGACACACTACACTAACTTGTAGCTTTAGCTGAACACTGAGCAGAGGTCACACTAAACTAACTTGTAGCTTTAGCTGAACACTGTGTGCAGGACGCACTACCCTAACTTGTAGCTTTAGCTGAACACTGCGCAGAGGTCGCACTACACTAACTTGTAGTTTTAGCTGAACACTGTGAGCAGGACGCACTAAACTAACTTGTAGCTTTAGCTGAACACTGTGCAGAGGTCACACTACACTGACTTGTAGTTTTAGCTGAACACTGTGAGCAGGACGCACTACACTAACTTGTAGCTTTAGCTGAACACTGTGCAGAGGTTTCACTACACTAACTTGTAGTTTTAGCTGAACACTGTGAGGAGGACGCACTACACTAACTTGTCGCTTTAGCTGAACACTGTGCAGAGGTCGCACTACACTAACTTGTAGTTTTAGCTGAACACTGTGAGCAGGACGCACTACACTAACTTGTATCTTTAGCTGAACACTGTGCAGAGGTCTCACTGCACTAACTTGTAGTTTTAGCTGAACACTGTGAGCAGGACGCACTACACTAACTAGTAGCTTTAGCTGAACACTGTGCAGAGGTCTCACTACACTAACTTGTAGTTTTAGCTGAACACTGTGAGGAGGACGCACTACACTAACTTGTAGTTTTAGCTGAACACTGTGAGCAGGACGCACTACACTAACTTGTAGCTTTAGCTGAACACTGTGCAGAGGTCTCACTACACTAACTTGTAGTTTTAGCTGAACACTGTGAGCAGGACGCACTACACTAACTTGTAGCTTTAGCTGAACACTGTGCAGAGGTCTCACTACACTAACTTGTAGCTTTAGCTGAACACTGTGCAGAGGTCGCAATACACTAACTTGTAGTTTTAGTTGAACACTGTGAGGAGGATGCACTACACTAACTTGTATCTTTAGCTGAACACTGTGCAGAGCTCTCACTACACTAAATTGTAGCTTTAGCTGAACACTGTGCAGAGGTCGCACTACACTAATTTGTAGTTTTAGCTGAACACTGTGAGGAGGACGCACTACACTAACTTGTAGCTTTAGCTGAACACTGTGCAGAGGACGCACTACACTAACTTGTAGTTTTAGCTGAACACTGTGAGGAGGACACACTACCCTAACTTGTAGCTTTAGCTGAACACAGAGCAGAGGTCACACTAAACTAACTTGTAGCTTTAGCTGAACACTGTGAGCAGGACGCACTACCCTAACTTGTAGCTTTAGCTGAACACTGTGCAGAGGTCTCACTACACTAACTTGTAGTTTTAGCTGAACACTGTGAGCAGGATGCACTACACTAACTTGTAGCTTTAGCTGAACACTGTGCAGAGGTCTCACTACACTAACTTGTAGCTTTAGCTGAACACTGTGCAGAGGTCGCAATACACTAACTTGTAGTTTTAGTTGAACACTGTGAGGAGGATGCACTACACTAACTTGTAGCTTTAGCTGAACACTGTGCAGAGGTCTCACTACACTATCTTGTAGCTTTAGCTGAACACTGTGCAGAGGTCGCACTACACTAATTTGTAGTTTTAGCTGAACACTGTGAGGAGGACGCACTACACTAACTTGTAGCTTTAGCTGAACACTGTGCAGAGGACGCACTACACTAACTTGTAGTTTTAGCTGAACACTGTGAGGAGGACACACTACCCTAACTTGTAGCTTTAGCTGAACACTGAGCAGAGGTCACACTAAACTAACTTGTAGCTTTAGCTGAACACTGTGAGCAGGACGCACTACCCTAACTTGTAGCTTTAGCTGAACACTGTGTACTACACTAACTTGTAGTTTTAGCTGAACACTGTGCAGAGGTCACACTAAACTAACTTGTAGCTTTAACTGAACACTGTGAGGAGGATGCACTACACTAACTGTAAATAGTCTAGCTGTCTGACTGTGGTACTAATAGGATCAAAAGAACACCAGCAATTTTCTTCAGGTAGCTGTAAATACTGTAACAAGACAAGCCTGCCTGTCAGTAGGAAAATAACAGGAACGGATCTAGCTAAACTGAATACAGTGTATATATATATATGCAACACCTGGGATGCATATATATACACAATACACTATAAGTGCAGCTAACTCACTGTCTGTCCTGCCTAATCTAGCTAACTCAAATTAAATGACACTGTCTCTCTATCTAAGCACGCCAGAACACACTACACAGGGCCGCCGTGCAGGTGGCCTTATATAGTGTGGGGCGTGTTCTAAACCCCCTGAGCCATAATTGGCCAAAGCCACCCTGGCTTTAGCTAATTACAGCTCTCTTTACCGACGGTGCTGTGATTGGCCAAGCATGCGGGTCATAGTGCATGCTTGGCCAATCATTAGCCAGCAATGCACTGCGGTTCCGCAGTGAATTATGGGCCGTGACGTGCCACACGAATTTGGCACGAATGGCCCATATCTTTCGCAATTCGACGAAAGAGTGAACAGACGATGTTCGAGTCGAACATGGGTTCGACTCGAACACGTAGCTCATCCCTATTGGTGAGGTTGAAAAAAGCCCATCCAGTCCAACCTGTGTGTGTGCTTATTTGTTAATAGTACATTGTATACCCCTCTATGTTGTGGTCTTTAAAGTGTCCATCTAATATTTTTTTAAAATTATCAATGCTCCCCACTGAAACCACTGCTTGTAGAAGAGAATTACACACCCTTACAGCTCTTACAGTAAAGACGCCTCTACGCAGTTAAAGGTTAAACCGCTCCCCTTCTAATTTTTGTGAATGGCCAGGTGTCTTTTTAAATTCCCTTTCACGGAAACATTTTTTTCCTATGCTAGGGTCACCAGTACAGTATTTTTACATTGAAATCATATCCCTTCTCAAGCGTCTCTTCTCCAGAGAGAATAAGTTCAATGCTTGTAGTCTTTCCCCATAGCTGAGATCCTCTAGTCTTTTTATTAGCTTTGTTGCCCTTCTCTGGACTCTCTCTAGTTCCAGCACATCCCTCCTGAGGACTGGTGTCCAGAATTGGATGGCATACTCCAGGTGTGGCCGGACAAGAGTCTTGTAGAGTGGGAGAATTATTGCTTTATCTCTGGCGTGAATCCCCTTTTTAATGCATGACAATATTTTGTTGGCTTTGCTTGCAGCAGCTTGGCACCGGATGCCATTGCTGAGCCTGTCATCTACTAGGACCCCCAGGCCATTTTCCATCCTAGATTCCCCCAGAGGTTCTCCCCCCAGCGATCAAATTGCATTCATATTTTTGGCACCCAAATGCATTACTTTCCTTTTTTTTTTAACATTAAACCTCATTTGCCATGTAGTTGCCCACCCCATTAATTTGTTTAGATCTTCTTGCAAGGTTTCTACGCATCCTGCGTAGAAGATATTCAATATCAATATCATAATTTAACTGACAATTTGTGTATTTCAATTATAGTCTTACTGAGACTGTAGGTCTGTAGAGGGTCCTGTGTTATACTCATACTGTCTCATGAAAAAATCCGTGTTTGGGGGTGTAAGTATTATGAATCGAGGTATATGTTTATGAATAGCCCCTTGAGGTTTTGCAGTTATACTCTCTATTTAGAGTGTGTTCATGCGATATTCAAGCTATGTTTGCAATTTGGTAAGGACTTAGGACTGGATACATGTGGTTTGTGTTGTCGGTGTCATCCTGTTCAAGTCAGTAAATATAGGTTATATATTTATCGGGGGGTTGGTTAGGGGAGAAGTGGGGCAGGCTGTGGGGAGTGAGTATGGGATAGGTATATACTAAAATGGAGGGGGAGGTCAATGGCATGGGCTTATATAAATGAGAAGTATATTGAGAGGAGAGAGAAAAGTGAAAGAGAGAGGGATGGTATTGAGGATATTGAAATTAGGGTAGTATGTTGTGATGGGAAAGTATCTGTGTGTCTCTTTTGCTTCCCTCCTCAGCAACTGGTAAGTCAATTCACTCAGTAGTTTCGGAGTTTGTGTTAAAAGATGTTGAAGCTATGTATGTATTTTACTGGTAAGTGTCAGGATATTTGAGTTCAAGTCTTTACTGATTTGGGGAAAAAAGTTGGGAGTATTCAGTTGTTCGATAATGTGTCCAACATGTCCATTTGATACTGAATTTGTGTGGAGGGTCTCTTGCTACATTAATTAATTCTTCCATTTCAGCGATTCTGTTGATTTTGTTGAAACATTCTTTGATGGAGGGGGTGTTTGGGATTTCCAGTGAGTAGGAATGCACTGTTTTGCTGCGTTGATCATGAGCATCGCAAGTGATTTGTGATATGTTTGGTGTGAAAGATGTAAGTGGTGTAGTAGAAATAGACAGATCTCTTTCCCAAGTGGTACACATTGTCGAGTTGTTAGGTTTACAGTGTGTGAAGAGAAGGGAGTGTGTAGCTGATATCAAGTGCGTCTGGGGTGTTTTCTGGGAGCAAAGGTGCTCAAAAGGAGTCAATTGTCTGGAACAGGAAAATTTCCTGTCTAGGTTTCTTAAGAAATGGGGGATCATGAGATATGTCCATTCTGGTATCTGAGGTTTGTCAAATTTAGAGGAAAGTTGAGATGCCGAGGAGAGTTTTTCTTGGCTGTAAAATTTGTGAGCCAAGATCTTTCCATCAGACCAATTTTGAGCTAGGAAATAAGCGTGCATACCTGGGGGAAAGTCTGGGTTCAGTCTGATTGGAGTCATTGAGCCTTGGATTGTCGACATGGAGGAGCGTTTGCAAGTTATGTGAAAGCATTGGATTGTTGGTCTGATTATAGGATGGGGCTTTAGTTTGGTAGGAAAGTGGCTTTCCAAAATCCAAGGCAACGATGCTAGTGAGAGATTCGTGAAGGAGTCTTCCAGTCCAACCCAATCTTATGTGGATTTGTGGAGGTTCCAATCCAGGATTCTGGTCATATGTACAGCTTTGTAGTAGTTGGTAAGATCTGGTAAACCTATGCCTCCTAGGTGTTTTTTAATCCTAGGTTTGTGCCCCCCCAGAGGAAGGTAGAGCTGATGTATCTGTAGGATTTGAAGAAGGTCGGTGGTACATGGATCGGAATAGTCTGCAAGATATAAAGGATTCGTGGTAAAGCGTTCATTTTTAGAATTGCAGCTCTCCCAGACCCTGAGAACATCGGCTGATTCCAATTTTTGAGGTCTTCTGTAAGTTTTTTGTATCGGCAAGTAATTTTTTGCATACAGGTTTGATAGTTTTGTGGGTAGGTATTCCTAGATAGGTGAGTACATCTGGTTGCCACTGAAAGGGGAAATTTGCTTTGAAGTGATCAACTAGTGATGAAGATAGGGAGACATTAAGAGCAAAAGATTTAGTAAAGTTAATTTTGAGGTTGGATAACAGACCAAATTTACAAAATTCTTTGAGTAGTACCGGGATTGTGATATGTGATGAGTGAGGGATAGGAGAATGTCATCCACGTAAGTGACTAATTTGTATTCTCTTTGGCCAGTGGATACTCCCCATATGTCTGGGTTATGACGTATAGAGCATAGAAGAGGTTCGAGCATAAGGACAAAGAGGATGGGGGAAAGGGGGCATCCTTGCCTCGTTCCCTTGTGGATAGGGAAGGCCTTCAACAGGGTGTTATTTACTCTAATTCTGGTTGAAGGTTGGGCATACAATGAAAATATAAGACTGAGCATGTATGGGCCTATGCCTATTGTTTGTAGGAAAGCAGCCATATAATCCCAAGACACCCTGTCGAATGCCTTTCTCCGCATCCAAAGAGAGAAAGAAACCTGCCTGTTTTGAGGTAGTCATGAGGTGGTGTAAGTTGATCGCTTTTATAGTATTGTCCCTGGCTTCCCTGCCAGGGACAAAGCTGACTTGATCTCGGGAGATGATAGTTGGGAGTAGTGGAAGAAGTCTATTGGCTAGAATTTTGGAAAAAATCTTAATTTCTACATTAAGTAGTGAATTCGGCCTGTAGTTTTCCGGTTGTGATGGATCTTTATTATCTTTGGGTATAACTGTAATGTGTGCTTGTAGCATTTCTGTCGTGAGTGGGTTGGATTCTGATAGGGAGTTAAGAGCCTTTAAGGAGGGTGCACTAAGCGTGTCAAAGAATGTTTTGAAGTAAACAGCAGATAGACCATCAGGGCCTGGGCTTTTTCTTGACCTCAGGCTTTTAACAGCTTCTTTAAGTTCCTGTTGGGTAATCGGATTTTCTAGTATACTGGAGGATTCTGGAGAGATCCCCTTGGGGCATTGCAGTTCTAAAAAACGATTAATTTTAGCTTGGTGTTCCGCAATGGAGGAAGTTGGTGTGTTAGACTTATCTATATTGTAAAGTTTTGTGTAGAATCTCTCAAATTCCTGGGCTATAGCAGTATTGCTTGTGTATATTTGACCTGTTGGTGAGTGTATCTTATGTATCGTTGTTTTGGCTCTCTGCAAGTGTAGTGCTTGGGCGAGCAAGTGTCCACTTTTGTTTCCCGATTCATAAAGTAGCTTGTGAAATAGTATGAATTTTTTCCTAACTGTGTGACTTAGTTCTTCCTGTAATAGTTTCCCTCTGACCTCCTTCAATGATGGCTTGTCAGCAACAGCAGGAGACACTCAGGAAAGAATGGTGGTCCCAGGATGGTTCATGCAGCAAACATTCCAGCAAGGATGAATCATAAAAAAGAAGAGGGGACTCCAATAGTGCAGAGAACCAAGTTCCATTCATTTAAAAAGGGCAAATAGAACAGCAGATACACTGCATAGAATCGCATATACAATGCCAATAAAAAAACAGCAGGGAAACAGCAAAAAGACTCCACCGCCGTTTTAAATTGAAAACGCGCATGCGCGATGCGAGTTCACAAAGTGAATAAATAAATGGAACTTGGTTCTCTGCACTATTGGAGTCCCCTCTTCTTTTTTATGATTCATCCTTGCTGGAATGTTTGCTGCATGAACCATCCTGGGACCACCATTCTTTCCTTAGTGTCTCCTGCTGTTGCTGACAAGCCATCATTGAAGGAGGTCAGAGGGACATCGGCTGCAATTCCAAAAGGATATCTACGGTGATCTACTAAGCCTGTTTTGACCCCCCTGAATAAGGGCGGTCGCAGGCTTTCTGGTAAGCCTCCATTTTTTCTCCCGTGGTGGGCGGCACTATCGAGTGGATTATTGGATCGTGATCCTGCACTCTCTATCTCACACCTTCTTTGGATATTTTTGGACTTCATTTCAATATTGTTTCAGACTATATTTTAGGTTTTAAGAGCACATATTTTCCACTGATGGGTGTTTATACATTGGTGGCTCATTACTATTATCACAGATTGCTCACAGCATCTTATCAGCATATTGTCACTTTTATTGTTGCTATTATTTCTCATTGGTATTATCATCACTATTTGGTATAATTATTCATCTAGATTTATGTCCAGCGCTGCACTGTTCATTATCCATACATTTTTTCCCTTATATCGGGGTTGTAGTGTCCAGCAGCAGGACTCATATCACGGTTATTTTGTTGTTTCATTATTGATTTATTCATTTTTCACCATTTATGCACCTAGCACAATTCTTTATTTATAGTTTTTCTGCCATATACAATGAATTGTTTATACGAGAACTTTGAGTTTATGCAGTAAATATAGATGGTGCCTACATACTACCACGGGTATATTATATACTATCGCTGGTATTTCATGAACTATCATTTTGGGACTATTGGTTCTCATTCTACTGCACCGGACTTTCTGTTTTATGATTATTAATCTTATGTTTACATTTACTCTCATCCATTTGAGAGTTCTGTGCTATTATATTTACTAGCCTTAGACCATTTAAAAACATTATTAGCGCTGTTAATACTATCTTTCCATAAGAAAGTATATTTTGTTTTTATTTGTGTAGTTTTTTTTTATAACAGCAGCTTGCAATTCATTTTATATCTTATTTATTGTTTTAAGTGGATTCCTTTCCACTTTTTCTTTATTATCCTGTGAGCGCTTGGACCAGTGTTGTTCATCAACCCTGGTATTTGTCCTATCGAAGCTATGAGTGTGTGTAGGGGAATGAGGGGAATTAATTTTGGATGATATGTTTGGTTTTGATGCTTCAGGCTGAGAGGTTTGAGGCCATGTATGTGTCATGTGATGTGACATCATTGGGGTTAATGTGATGAATCAATGTGTTCAACATAGTACATAAAAAATTATAAATGTATATAACAAAGTAGAAACATAAGAGTATTATGAATTCATTGAGTTTACAGAACTTATTTAACTGAATGTGGTAACAACAATGGTAATCCTGCCATGGCTAATCTGTGTTAGTAACCCTGGAGAGGGGTGTGGGGGGGGGGGTGTGGGGGTTGTGAATCCACGACCCTAGGGCTGAGTCTGGAATAACATGTCTACAATGGGTATAATAAATCTACTTGGAGATCTAGTAGTTGTAAAGGGGGAATATGATATGATATTATCGTTTCTGTGTCTAGTAGGCTCAGGAGATGTGTTAGTAGGTCAATATGAGCTCAAGAATAACTTTAGTGTCGGCGGTAATCAGGGAAATATTTGTGTAAGCTCATTTACATTAAGGGTGTGGGAGAAAGAGAGAGTCAGATAATGGCTGCACCGAGTTATAGTTAAATGTTAATAGGAAAGGGTCCTAGCAGACGCTTCAGTTCCTATGGTCATTCCATAGAGAGTTTGGTTAAGTGTGCGTGAGATTCAACTCATCATTCCTACAGAGGTTCTGCAATGATATGGGTCCACATGGAGAGTGCCACCCTCATCTGTGTCTCAGTAGCATGTACATTTTAAACATTTGCAGGCATGACATTATCTTTCTGACCTATCTCCTATCTTTCTGATAATTGACAGTTAGGAGAAATAGTGGCAGTACAGAACTGAGGAGTAGTTAAATTGGTTTACTCTTTCTCATCTGAGGGAGGTAAAATAGTCCTTACCAGTTACCTTATGTGAGGGTTCGCCTTCTTACACTTTAGTGGTAAACTTTAAAGTCTGTGGAAAAAAGAAAGAAAAAAAAAGAAAGAGAAAGAAGATAAATAAATAAATAAATAAATAAATATATAAATAAATAAAAGAAAGAAGAACAAAAAGAAAAAATGTAATTTCCACCACCAGCTCAGGCAGTAGAAAAAGAAGGAGAAAAAACAAAAAGAAAAAAAAATTTAAGGTGGCTGAGTACTTTATAAGTTCGATCGTCATCTGAGACGTAGATCTGCTTCCTGGGGTGTAGTCGGAGAAAGACAGTCATTTATAACTGTCTGTGTTCTTTTTTCTATGTCTGTTTCAATGATGTTTTGAGGGGGTGCGTATCTCCAGGTGGCGTAGTGGTGGGGTAGGTGGAAGGCTTGTTTGGCCTTCTGACTATTGGATGAAAGGGAGCGTATATGTTCCTGAACAGTACAGTACATGTACATTTCTTCTTTAGCCAACAGCAGGGCTACTATTGGGCAATTAAACTGAAGTTAGGGTTGTTTACATTGGTAACCTAACGTGAAAAAGTCAGTGTGCAATCTATATCTGTCTTCTTAATCTTACATACAATCTTCAGGATTTAGACCGTGATTGGAGAGGTAGGGAATTAATCTAGTTTATGAGTGGCAAGCTCTGTGGTGCTCTGGGGATGCTGTAGGGCTGACATTTTTGGGAATCCCCGCTGCTTGGGATGTGAGGGTGGAGGATGTGCACGGTGGCGTTGGATGCTGAAGTTTCCCGCTTCAGTGATGCCATCCATGGAGGTGGCTCTGTGAAGTAGAGGAAGATTGAAGTCACTGTACCAGTCAGGCAGGTCCACCAGTGGGAGGTTGAGTGAGGTACAGAAATGTTCCAGGTCTTCTGGCACTCTGAGATTTGCAGTGTAACCATTGTAGGAAGCCGATAGACAAAAGGGAAACTTCCAGCTGTATATTATGTTTCTGGCCCTTAGTACATCCAGCAGGGGTCTCACTTCTCTCCTCCTCTGCAAAGTTGTGCTGGATAAGTCTTGGAATAATTTAATGTCAGAGCCCTGAAAGGAGAAGTGTATGCGGCCTCTACCTTTGCGGAGGATTTCTTCCTTCAGGAGAAAGTCAGTCAGGCAGCAAATTATGTCCCTGGGTGGGTCAGTATCCCTTCCTCTCGGCGTAGCACTCTATGGATGCGTTCCACAGCTATAGGGGTGTCTGGGGGTCTTTCTAGAAGCTCATTGAAAAGGGCAGTGACCATGCGAGAGAGCTGGGAAGAGTCAATTGATTCAGGGAGGCCTCTTACCATTAAAGTTGTGGCGTCTTCCATGATTGTCCAGATCCTCCATATGCCTGTTTATGTCTCTGAGGTGGGCGGCATGAGATTCTGTCACTTGCTGCACTTGACAAAGTGAGGCATTATGGCGGGCTTGAGTTTCTTCAACCTCCTCCATTCTCAGGTTCATCGCCTGAATGTCAGAACGTAGGTCAGAAATAGCAGCAGACAATGTGTTTTTACTGTCTGCTGCCACTGTGCGAAGGTCGGCATGCATTCTGGGTGAAGGAGGGGGATCTGAGGGAAGAGGCCTGTGATGGCAGCGTGTCTCTCTGACACTGTGACCAGAATATCTCTGGTCTATTGTGGCTTAGCTGAGTGTCCAGGTCTCTGGGAGTGTGTTGGGTTGCAGAAGCACTCCTATGTGTGCTTCTCATCTTTTGTTCGCTGGATGTGCGCTGTAGTCAGCTAACTTTACCTCGTGGAACAGGAGCTGAGAGTTCAAGCGTCCATCTTAGAGCGGCTCCAGGCCACCACAGTTTTTATTAGTAAAATCTTGTATATAGTCCCTTTTCGTCCCCTCCAATAGCTTGCAGACTATTGATGTCAGGCTAACTGGCCTGTAGTTCCCAGGGATATATCTTGGGCCCTTTTTTAAATATTGGTGCTACATTGGCTTTTCTCCAATCATAACATCATTAAAATATGATGGGAATGTTAATCCTACCATACTCCAAAACTAAAAAGCAGGAGCTAAACAAAAGGCTAAACCTAATCTTAAACCTGTTACCACACCTATTCTAAGTAGCTTATAGAAGAAAGATGCTTATACTTATACCTATTCTAAGGGCACTCCAGTCCATACAAATGATTGGCTCCAAGGGGAAAGGAGAGACAGCTGACCATGGATGCCCCATAGTGGGTCTATGTATGATGTCACTGCACAGCCATTGCAGTCATTAACTGTGATCTCTCCTCTCCACTGAAGCCAGCCTGGGATCTGATCACGTGACTAGACTGGAGTGCCTTCAGAATAGATAAGTATAGACATCTTTCCTCTACAGGGTTGTTAGTGTAGGAGCAGGTTAAGATTAGCCCAGAGTTCTATTTTAAGGTGTGATAAAGGAGTGGCTGAATGAACAGTATGTGTATTACTGAATTTATTTACAGTATGTCTTTGAATGATGACCAAAAATGAAGAAGGAAAGCTGCAGAGTATATACCATATATTCTACAAAAGTAAATATTGCAGTCAAATGATATTTATTTCGTATTAAATGGAATATATGCATCAGAGGTCGTAATTTGATGCATTTTACACCAGAAATGATTTGATCATGAAATTTATGGCTATGCTTTTTGTCAGAATGTAAAAACCGGGTTTCTCAAAAGGTGGGACTTTAATGGACCAAGAACGCTCAGAGAGTAAGGGATTTTTTTTTAAAATTACAAATTTCCTGGCCGGTGGAGAAGATGGCCGCATAACTCAGAGCTCCGGCAGCCTCACGCTCTGAGCGACATTCAGCAACAACGGGGTGAGGTCTCCTCTGGCTCCAAACACGCTCACCGAAGCGCCTGTCACCCACAGGAGCAATGACTAAGCGGCAAAAGACGAATAGGCAGCCGCAGCGCCTCACAGATTTCTATCCTGCGGTACCTCAGGGAGGTGGGCAAAATGGCGCCGGCCCTAGCTCCACAGGAGCGGCCCGATCCCAACACGGCCATCAAGCCGCAGGGAGGCATATTACCACCCAGCCCGAGGAGCTGGAAGAACGCTCTCCCCCATCTACTCCCTCCACTCGCAGCCCAGTGAAAACTAAACAGCGCAGGGAGGAAGATGCATTCTCCCCTGCACTGCAGAGGATTCCCCCTCATGTATCTCTTCAGAACATGCACCCGGGAATGTCAATTGAAATGTTCCCAGCCACAGAACAATCCATCTCTGAGAATACCATGAAAAACATGCTTCTCTCCCTCAGAAGCACTCTGTTTAATGATTTTTCAGACATGTTTGCACCCTTAAATGAGACTGTTCAAACACATGCTGTCAAAATCCGACACTTAAAAACTAATATGGCAGATCTGTACTCTGCTCACACTGACCTCGTTGATGCCTATGTGGATCAAGAATCTGAGATGGAACGCCTCCAATATAAGATGGCGGACCAAATTTAGGGGAATACCCGAATCCATTCCGCCAAACGATTTAACAAATTATTTGCAACGCCTCATGAAGGCCCTCATTCCATCTCTGAGCGATATTGAACTCTGCGTGGACAGAGCCCACTGTATACCTAAACCTAAATTTCCACCTGACACTGCACCCAGAGACACCCTAGCACGTATCCACTACTACCACGTCAAAGAACGTGTCATGGTGGCAGCCAAACTGAGCCCTGCAGTGCCAGAGGAATTCAATGGAATATCCCTATATGCGGACATATCACAACAGACAGCGTTGAACAGAAAGAAGCTTGCCCCGCTCACTAAGGCTGGATTCACACCTATGCATTTTTAGTGCTTTTTGCATTTTGCAGATTTGCACAACAGAACGTGTTCCATAGGAAACCATGTTAAATGGACTGTAGTGCAAATCTGCAAAATGCAAAAAGCACTAAAACTGCATAGGTGTGAATCCAGCCTAAAATACTCCGCAATAACAGTATAATTTATCGATGGGGCTTCCCTACAACGCTTCTGGTCACCTGGAACAGCAAAACCTACCCCATATACAGTGTGGATAAAGGCATCCAGTTCTTCAAACAGTGGCAACTACTCCCTGCAGATGCGCAACCCCCTGCCTTGCCTATCCTGGAACAACCACAAACAGAATGGCCCTGATATGAATCTTCTGTTTACAACTAGACCTCTCCCCACCAGCATGACCTTTGTATTAGCGTGAGGCTGGGAGCTAAATCACCTGGCTTACTCTTTTTTCTTTTTGTGGTTCGTTGGCTCAGTGCACAGCACTGGCAGTATGATTTCCCCCCCACGACACCACAGCAGCTCCGGCTGCCCATTGTGCCTGCGTTTTGACAGGCGTTTCTTATGTATGTTGTATTTTTTTCTCCTTTGTTCGACCCCTCTTTCTCTAGTTTCTACCATCCAGCCAGTCACCTTCTATACCGCTATGTCTACCAGAACTCAATCTGGACTATCGCATTTTTTTCCCCTGCTGCTCATCGCAACAAAAGACCCTCCAATCAACCCAACAACTGACTCTACACAAATTGTCAATCCTCGGTGGCCGAAATCTCCACATACCAGGTGCTCTTTCCCTGACTCTCCTCTCTACAATGTTTTTTTCTGCAACGATACCTTAGTAAGTACACATTCTTCACTATGCCTCTAAAATGCATGGCACTGAACTCTAAGGGCCTCAACATCCCCTTTAAATGTGCAGCACTAATGAAAGAAGCACACTCTCTCAAAGCTGACATAATCTTTGCTCAGGAAACCCATTTCGCTGCCCACAAGTGCCCTCGAGTGTCCTTTCGTCATTTCCCTCATTTGTACATGGCCAACAGCCCAAAAAAGGCTTGTGGAGTCTTTATTGCTGTCAAGGACTCTGTGGCATTTCGTCATATATGCACTATCCAGGATCCCCAAGGTCGGTACATCATCCTCATTTGCGAGCTTAATCAAGTAGTGTTTACTCTAGTTAACCTATACGCTCCGAGCGTTCAACAGAGAAAATTCCTCACTCCCCTATTCACCAAGGCTATGGAAGTGACGCAGGGTATCCTTATTATTGGCGGAGACTTTAATACTATCCTGAACCCCACCATGGACACCACCACCCTCGCTAGAAGACCTGGCCACTCAATTGTCCCCTTACTTCATAAATACGAGCTGTATGATACCTGGCATTGCTTCCATGGATCGGAGAAGGATTTTACTTTTTTGTCTGCAGCTCACTCTTCCTACTCCCGCATTGACTTTTTCTTTACTGATGAAATGTCTCTACAAAATGTTCTGCGAGCAGACATTGGTACGATCTCTTGGTCCGATCACGCTCCAGAGTTTGATGACACATTTCCCAACTCCCCTCCTCCAATATGGAGACTAAACACCTCCCTATTGGAGGACAAGGAATTGTACAAACAGATCGTACAAGAACACCATGACTTTTTTAGGTATAATGACACTCCTGATATCAATAGATTTACACTGTGGAATACTTATAAGGTCTATGTGAGGGGGGTACTGGCTTCATTTGTAAAAAAACAGAGGAGGTGGCAGATCGAAGACGTGCTGAATTCTATAACCTTAAAAGAACGTGAGAATAAGATGAACCCAAATCCCCGTCTCACACATGATATCTTGCAAGACAGGCAAAAATTAAGGTCCCTGCTCCTTTACAAATATGAAACCCATCTCAAATACCTTAAATCCAATTACTACGGCCTCCATAAAAAAGCAGGATCCTGGCTGGCCAAAAAAGTAAAAGCAAAACAGACTAAACAAAAAATTACTTCTATTGTTCACCCTCAATCTAAGAATAGTTTATCTAACCCAAAGGATATAGCCAACGCCTTTGCGGATTATTACCAGTCCCTATATGACCTCCGTAATGATGACTCTACTCCCCAACCCTCTCCTGTACTCATTAGTAACTTTTTAAACAAAATCAAACTACCTAACCTTGATGGCGATCAACTCCAGTCCATCTCCCAACCTTTTACTACCCAAGAGATTTGCTCACTTATCACAAAATTACCCAATCACAAATCCCCAGGTGACTATAGCTTTTCAAATGAATACTATAAATATCTTTCCTCTGAAACTGCTCCTTATCTACAATCCGTATTCGACCTTGCCTCCTCCTCTGGTACTTTCCCACCAGAAATGTTAAGAGCCGTGATCCGCTGCACTGTCTGTTTTTTGATGTTTGTTGAGGGTAGCGCTGCACTGTCTGTTTTTTGGTGATCGTGAATATCCCTAAACCCAACAAAAACCCCACCTCCCCTGCAAATCTCTTCTAAACGCTGATGTTAAAATATTTGCCAAACTTGTAGCAATCAGATTACAAAAAATCTTACCATTTCTTATCCATCCTGACCAGGTGGGCTTCATTCCGGGTCGCCAGGCCCCTGATGGGACTAGACGTCTCATTAATTTAATCTCCCGGAACTAGACAAGGATGTCCTCTTTCGCCCATTATTTTTACGCTCCTTATGGAACCCTTGGCGGAAAGTTTCCGATCTCATCCCAACATTGCAGGCATCACTATTGGCGATACTGAACATAAAATTAGCCTATTTGCAGGTGATGTCCTGCTCATGCTCTCTAACCCCAAAACATCACTACATGAGACACAGAAATTGCTGGAAGAATTTAGTGCCGTATCCTACTATAAATTAAACGTCACAAAGTCCCAAATTTTAGGTTTTAATGTTCCACCCTCCATGCAAATTTACCTTACTAATAGGTTCCCCTTTGAGTGGTCCCCCCACTTTTTGACATTCTTAGGAATTCAACTAACTGCACACACCTCACAGCTATATGAACATAACTTTAAGCCCTTCTTGGAATCACTGCCTCGACAACTATCCCTTCTGAGGACTCAGGAACTTTCAACAGCTGGAAGAATAGCGACCTTGAAAATGCTGCTCTTACCAAAACTCCTTTATCTCTTTCACACCTTAATAATCCCCTTACCACAAACCTTCCTTTCCGCCACCCAAAAGCTCTTCACTCAATTTATTTGGAGCCACAAACCCCCAAGATGCTCCCTCAATATTATGTTAAGGCATAGAAGGAATGGTGGAATGAGAGTACCAAATATTATGGCATATTATAAAGCATGCGTATTAGATCAACTTAGATACTGGTGGAACCCCCTAAACATAAAACGTGGGCATTTATGGAATCCAACGCGCTTCCACATAAAAATTACCAATCGACTCTTATCGATAGTAGAATGGGAGCTCCACCACCCATCTCTAATATCCCAACTGTACAATCTCCATCAAATTATGGTCAGAAATTCCCCTCTTATCTTCACCCAAGGGATCACTTTTTAAAATCCCTACCCCACTGTCAGTACTTCAACACTTTATACCCTGCATTGACCTTAAATTATGGAAAAATAAAGGCCTTCTTCTCTTGAGAGACCTATACCAGGATGCATCTCTCCACACATATGAAACCCTATCTACCCACTTTGACCTTCCGCCGCCTGCACAATTTACCTATTTACAAGTACGCTACTTCCTCCATAAACATCCTCTACCTCTACACTTAGAAATTCCAGTCTCCATGTATACCTTCTTCCTTGAATCAACATCCCCTCTAAGAGGTATTTCTCTGTTTTATAATATCTACAACACCCAAGATCCCTTCTCAAAGACCACTACAATGCTAAAATGGAAAGAGGCTTTGGGAAAAACCTTCACAGACACCTATTGGGTGAAAGCTTTATCTACCACTTATACCTCATCCAAGTGCATTAACCACTGGGAACATTACCAAAAGGTAATACATTTTTGGTACATTACCCCGTCCAAACTTTCCAAATTCTACCCATCCCAATCGGCCTTGTGCTGGAGAAAATGTGGAGAATCTGGCACTCTATACCATATATTATGGTCTTGTATATCACTACGGTCATTCTGGAACAAGATTTTTTCCATGATGTCTGATATTTGTAGCTGACACATTGCACCTCATCCGGAACTAGTCATCTTGCACCTGAACATTCATGACTTTCTTCCCAAGTTCCAAGTAGTGATCATACAATTTTTATTAGCGGCAAAAATAACTATTACAAGGAAGTGGAATACTATTGATCCACCTAATCCTAGTGATGCCATTCTCACCCTCAACCGCCAATGCGAGATGGAGAAATTACTGGCAATCACAAACCTCAGTCTCACAGTATTTAGAGATAAATGGGAAGCCTGGTTATCAAACCCTAGCTGCACAGTCAAAATTTGAAAGTCCTTCAGTTATGGTGACTGGCTCGCCCTATCCCTAACCCCCCCCTTTTCATTCTCCTTTCCTTTATCATCTTGGCAAGCTTACCTTGCCTAATCATATCAAATTATAAGTCATTGACCCTCTGTACAGGAAAAACGATGCCTCCCATTACAGATTACACCAGTATGTGGATTGTGTACCAACCAATGTATCTAACTACCCTGTTTCCAGTCTTGATCCTGTACCACCTCAAGATACTTCAATATCGATGTGACACTAATCATAGTTGACTGTGCTTCCACTATAACCTGGGCACAATTTGTTCCCATATGGGGTGCCCGGGATAGGTGGCAGTACTTCAACTGTAAGATAAGTATTGTTGTTACCTCAGTTCATGTTTATGTTACTTTATTTGGCATGGTATACTATGTGTGATCTTGTCACAAAAGATGTACTGTACAGAGTGTATCACATTTTATCTGTTTGTACCCTTCTCTATAAAAACTCAATAAAAACTATTGAAAAAAAAATTTACAAATTTATTACAAAAAGTGAATAACATATTGGAAAATTGATAAAACTAAAACACATGATCCAAAGAAAAAAACACAACACATAGAGGATAAACAGCTAGAAAAAGCCCAAATTGACTGTTGGAAGGACAGAGGAAATCCAACACATTTCAACGAATGAGGTAGAATTCTTCTTCAGGGAGAATGGGCTGAGGATTTCAAGGTGTATACATACAATCTACAATATCAATATGCACATAATTACAAACAGAATTCAAATTCATAATGTGACAATATTTATAAACTGATCATAATAAGATTATTTACAGGAAAAACAAGACATAGAAAAAGAAAACATAGATGTAAGTATCCTGGTGGCCCCACACCTTTCCTTTTTTTAATTTGGGTGCGGGGTTCCCCTTAATATCCATACAAGACCCAAAGGGCCTGGTAATGGACTGGGGGGTACCCATGCCATTTGTCTCACTGATTTTCATCCATATTGCCAGGACCCGACATTACATTAAAGCCTCTCTCAACGTAAACAACCGTGGAATCCATCTCAATTTTGAGATGAGTCCAACCCAGATACATTTCTTGGACCTCACTTTGTCTGTGGAGGGTGGCATTTTGTCTACATCCACCTTCTTTAAGGAAAGTGACCGTAATTCCTACATCCCATTAGAAAGCTGCCATTACAGACCCTGGCTAAAATCAATACCTAAAAGCAAATACATGAGAGTACGTAGGAATTGTTCTGACCCTGATAAGTTTTTATCACAGAGCAGCATTCTTACGGAGAGGTTCCTTAAAAGAGGATATAACAGTGAGAATATGTTACCTGTCCTAAAAGATGTGCAGGAGATGGATAGGGAGCTCCTTTTGAGGGACAAACCGAAGTCAATTGGTTCTGGTCATAACTTAGGTGTACCTTTTATCACCACCTACTCCCTTCAACATAAGGAAGTAAACCAATTAGTTTCCAAGCACTGGCACATAGTTACTAATGATAGAATTTTGAAGGAAGCTTTACCACCAAAACCACAAATTGTTTTCAGAGGGGCCCCTTCGTTTAGGAATAGATTGGCCCCCAATATATTAGATCCCCCACAAGGGCATTGCAATATGTGGGGTGGACCAAGCATCCCCTCCAAGTAAGGCTTAATGAACATATCACCAATATTCTTATAGGCTTGAAGAACCATTTGGTCTCCAAACAATATCATCTAGTACGTGATAGAGACCCCTCCAACACCCTGTTTTTAGGGATTGACCGATACACACCTCACTGGCGAGGGAGTTCCATGGTGCGAGAGATTTCCAAACTGGAAATGTCTTGGATCAATAGAATCAAAAGCTACACGCCCCATGGACTAAGCATAGATGTGGACGTCAATGCTTTTATTGACAATTCCCGAATATTGATGTATATTGAAGGTACCCAGATTAGTGTAAAAGAACATATCAAATTTATGTAATACAAATTCTTTTACTATGGCTATTTGTTCTCTGTGAGGTTATCCTCTTAGTTAAAATTTTTGATATAGGATCAATCACACAAATTGTCTTGTAGGATATTTTTGTTATATTTGATATTCTCTAATCAAGAGGTCATCTTTCTGGGCGAATATGTGGTATGGGAAGGATTTGCCTATATTGCTTTTTTATTTTATTTTATTTTATTTTATTTTATTTTATTTTATACCTGCCTTCTTTTCTCTTCTTTTGTATGGTTTTAGGCTGGCCTAGTATGGGTTTATTAGTAGTGATCTTGCCCGCGGCCTCTAGGGGGCTTAACAGCTCTTTTATTTAAGGAGTGATGTAATTCTCATTTCTATGTCATTATCATGTTTATTTCTGCAGAGGTATCTTACTGTTTTGATATATTTGATATTATACCCATTTTATAGGGGTATTTTTAGTTTTTATTTTTAGTTTTTAATACCTACATTGCCCTCCTTATAAGTATGAATTGGTCTGAATTCAATATACAAGCTAATGTTTATGCCCATAATCAATGTGGTGCCTGAACATGTATGGACCGGCATCTTATGAGGTCCTTTTATTATTATAGTACAAATCATATAATGGTTATTTTTTATATATATATATTTTTTTACAATATATTTTTTGATATGTCAGTCACTTAATGGTTATACATTTGTGCCGGGCTTCTCAGAGCATAAGGATATGAGTCTGGTGGCTTTTTTACACTATCGAGCTCCTTTCCTTATCTTTTCTTTAGTATAACTTGTTAGTGCCCTCATCCAAGATGGCGCCCTGAGATTCCCATAGCGGGACTCAGGGCAAGGCTTGGTGTGCGCATAAATAGTGGTGGCTCAGCACGCTGCCCGTTCCCCATTGAGAAAGTCAACGTATGACGAAACGCGTCTGGGAAGGACGTGCTGACGTCACCACGTCGCTTTGTTGAGGACGGGAGCTTGTTTTAATGCTGGCAGGCACCACTTTTTGATCTTTCGTCTATTGTAAGTGTTATTTTTTTCAATAAAACCCTAGTTATATACAGTATCACACTATTGGCCATTATTTTCATACAATATGTACAGCTGAGCTCGGGTCAAGTATTCCTGGACGTATCCATGCTGTTCCTGCTGGGTTTTCGGTCTGTTTTTACGTCAGTCTGCTTACTTACATCTGACATCTGGTAAGCAGGATTTTCACAAGGCTCGCTGGAACTTCATACCCTGTGTCACTCCTTATGGTGTTTAGATCTCGGCTGTGTGAATCTGCATACACTTGTTTGACATCTGGTAAGCAGGTTCTACTAGTGGCTTGTTGCACCCAGAGGAATCTTTTTTCATACCGCTCATCTTGGTGATGGTTATTAGCTCACTTGCCTTCAAATATCTGGTAAGAAGATTATTTGGAAGGTATAACACATCCTTTATCCAGAAAAATCTCACTATGTTGCAAGTTTGCATGGCACGCACTCAATGATCATTTATGTGTCTGAGACACTGGATGTGATTTATGATTACTTATGTTTTTGTCTTGTGGAGGGTTGCATCACTTTTTTCTTATTTGTTTTGTTATCAGTATTACGCTATGTTTTTTGTCATATATTTTGGATAATCCTTGGCGGATCTGCACACATGGCACGAGTGTGACCTTCCTGCTCCATTGGGATCGTTCTCCAAAGGCCCAGGCTGGGTTTCAAGCCACTCGCCCGTTTTAGACTTACTTCTGGTAAGCGCTTCACCTTATAGATGTGTTCATCAGGATTTTCACCTTACAAGATTTGAATCATTGAGGAATTTCACGTCACTCACCTATATTTTATGATTGTTGGACTTTTTGTGTATAGGACTACACACCTTGATATAATTTATAGCGCTTTTTTTTGTTTTATTACATTAAAGCCGCAAGCAGTTTTAAATGACTTTTTTTCCTTTAAAAAAGACATTTTGTGCAGGGACTGTTCTAAGCACGGGAAACACGCGCCACTTTACAGGCATACTATAGACACCCCCCAGGTACAATATTTAAAGGAATATTTCACTTTTTTTTACTTTAAGCATCATTAAAATCACTGCTCCTGAAAAAACTGCCGTTTTTACAACTTTTTTTGCATTGATACATGTCCCCTGGGGCAGGACCCGGGTCCCCAAACCCTTTTTAGGACAATACCATGAAAATTAGCCTTTAAAATGAGCACTTTTGATTTTGAACGTTCGAGTCCCATAGATGTCAATGGGGTTCTAACGTTCGTGCAAATTTTCCGTCCGTTCGCAGGTTCTGGTGCAAACCGAACTGGGGGTGTTCGGCTCATCCCCCATAGCCACCAGCTTCCATCCTGGCAGTCTGGTCAAATCTATCCCTTTCGGTCAGTATCTTCGTATCAGACAAAACTGCTGAAACGATAATACATTCAAAGAAGAAGCAGACAAACTTAGGGCGAGACTTTTAGCCCGCGGGTACTCTAAAAAGTGCCTTAAATGAGCTTTTAAAAAAGCTACTATAAAAACTAGACAAGAATTGTTATATAAAATCAAAACTCAGAAATCAGAAATTATCAACAAATACTGGCACGTTCTAACACTTGATCCCATAGCTGGATCCTGTGTACCTGAGCGTCCGGCATTTATGTTTCGGAGGGCTAGATCTCTGAGAGAAAAACTGGTCTCGAGTGAGTTTAAAGGTAACAGGAGGGATCCCTGTAAAAGGCCGGGTACTTTCAGATGTGGGGGATGTGGATATTGTCAATATTTAAACATGACCATGAACCTAGATCTTCCTAACAGAGTCATATTTACACCCAGGCATTATGTCAATTGTCAAACACTAGGCATTGTGTACCTGTTACAGTGCAACTGTTCCTGTTTTTACGTGAGAAAAACCAAAATGGAATTCTGGCAGAGAGCATACCGTCACATCCTCAGTATGCAATCCTGCAATCCAGATCTGCCACTTTGATGGCACGTTATCCAATTCCATGGCGGTTCTTTCCCATGCAATAAATTCTTAATATTAGACAGAGTACACCCAGGCCTTAGAGGCGGGGACTAGAACAAGACACTGTTACAACGAGAACAACTCTGGATTTTTAGCTCAATGCTACCACATTTCCTGAGACAATATGAGACAATTCAATGAGACAATATCTTACAAGCCCTTTTTGGTGGGATTCATCTCAGGGGGTCCAGAGAATGATTAAATTTTACAGTCAATCCTTCCTGATCCATCCATCTATCTGCTAGCTCTCCATATATTTCTTTTACATCTTTTTCTATACTTGTTCATGTAATATATGGTTATTGTTACATATGCTACTGGTGTGTGAGTTTACTGAACAATGGTTTTGTTTAGCATTGAAGGACCATGTCTTATGCCCTGTGCACACGACCGGTTTTCCCATCGGAATTAACTCTGAAGGTTTTTCCAACGGAGTTCCGACGGAATTCTGCTCAAGCTGTCTTGCATACACATGGTCACACCAAATTCCAACCATCCAGAATGTGGTGAGGTACAAATGCAGTGATGTACAATGTGTATGACGGGACTAGAAAATGGAAGTTCAATAGCCAGTAACCAATAGCTTCCATCTCGTACTTGCTTCAGAGCATGTGTCATTTTTGTACGCTGGAACAGCATACAGATGATCGGTTTTCCCGTTAGGAATTGGTTCCATCAGAAAAATTTAGAACATATTCTCTTTCTAGGTCTGTCAGAATTTTCAACGTAAGAAGTCCGATGGGGCATACACACGATTGGAATATATGATGAAAAGCTCCCGTCTGACTTTTTCTGTCGGACATTCCGCTCATGTGTACACGGCATAAGATAATATACATTTGTAGCATTGTATGGATGGGTTTGTATATTGATCTCATGTGTCAATTGTCATTCCATAATAAATTGCCACTTTATTTCATTTTCTTTTCCTCTCTCCTCTTTTCTCTCCCTCCCTTCTCCTTTTAGGCATCTATCGTTGGGATCCTGGCTTCTTCCTTTTAACAGCTAATGTACATCCATTGAAGCTTTATCTACTCCTATTCCTGATGACTGCCTTGTAACCCTTTCAGCCTTGTGCATGTTCTCCACAGCCTAGCCGAGTTTTTTCCTCCCCATGTTCTGTTTATTTGTTCTTCCAGCTGGCGCACCCAGTCCGTACGGACCACCCCCTTGTGGGGCGGCAACGGCAGCTTGTTTGGGCTCTGGTGCGGGGTCTGTCTCCATGTGCCATTGTGCCCTGTGTGTGTTAGTGGGTGGGTGGGTGGCACAGCACGCCACATCGTCACGTAATCGGGCCAGCATATGCTCGCAACAATGTCATCTGCAAGTGTCTCTTGCAATGACATTGTTTACAGGCAACACCGAGACCCAGCGTCACCGCGATTGGGTAGATTTGTGTCAGCGGCAGGGCGCAGTGCCCCACTATGGCCACTATATAAAAGCCTACAGCTCCTCCATGCTACGTGCATCAGTCTGGAGACACAGGGAAATGTTCAACCCCATGAGATCTATAAGGTATGATACACCTCTTTGATACTTGGGTTCTGCTGACATTTAGTACCATTTGCATTGATAGGATAACTTCCCATCACTGTAATACATATGTCTACCACTCTTGATTCCAGGTTTGGCTGCAAGGTTTGACTGCTGATTATTCAGCCTTTTTCTGAACATCTGTTGAACAATTTTGGAGCATGACATGCTCTTATGGTTTTATCTGTGATACAGCCATGCCTTAACTTCAGTGGCTTTCGTTTTGCTGGATTGGGTTTGTGGACAGGTATCTTCATAGAATTAACTCCTGCATTGATAACAAACCTGCAGATGATAGGTACGTTTATCATCACATATTTGGATGACTTTATCGAACGTCCATTCCCTTATGTATTAGTTTATATCCTATAATATAATTCCATTTGCATTGATGGGATAACTTCCCATGTCTACCACCAGTGGCAGCTGGTGCTCCATTTTTTTAGGGGGCGCAAACAAAATCCCAACCAACCAAGGATTGTTTGAAAAGTTGCATAGAGTGCATAGGTAGGAGAATACAAGGTCAAGAGTTGCCATCAGAGTGAGTAGAAGCCTGTACCCATTGCTTCAGGTCAAATGAAGAGGTTAGACTAAGAAGTTTAGAAGTAGCAGGAGTGTTTGTATTAGCAGGGATGTTGAAATCACCGAGAAGGATTGAGGGAATATCCAAAGAGAGAAAGTAGGGTAGCCAGGCAGAAAACTCATCAAGGAAAGTCGATAATGGTCCAGGGGGCCGGTAGATCACAGCAATTCTTAGGGAAGTAGGAGAGAATAGACGTATACAGTGGGCTTTGAATGATGAGAAGGAAAAAGAGGGAGGAGGGTGAATAACCTGGAAGGTGCTCTGGGGGGATAGGAGGAATCCCACTCCACCTACCTTGCATCCATTAGGCCTAGGGGAGTGAGTCCAGTGAAGGCCATCCTGGGAGAGGGAAGCAGGAGAAGCGGTGTCATATTCGTGGAGCCAGGTTTCGGTGAGAGCAAGTAGATTAAAAAAATTTGTGACAAAGATAGATAGATAGATAGATAGATAGATAGATAGATAGATAGATAGATAGATAGATAGATAGATAGATGATAGAATGTACAGCATGACTCCAGGACGCAGTGCTGGGAGCCCTCGTGATATACACATACAGGAGATGTGTAATGAAGGCTCCAGCAGATTGTCGGGTGAAGGGCTGGAGCAGAGGTTGATTCCAGACAGGGCAGAGGTGAAGCACGGCTCCCTCCACCCTCCGATAACATGGTGGACAGACAATTAAAGGCTGTTAGTAACACATAACCTTACCTGGCTTCTCCATTCACACGAGCCGAAACAGGAAGTGACACGCCGCCCTGTGACAGCACCGCCCAGACATGAAGACATGGAGGAGAATGCCCCAATCAGCGTCTAGAGGCGCACTGCACAGCGCCACAGGGCATCAAAAAACACTGCAAATTAAGCGTTTTGCCTGCAATCACGGGATTGCATTGGCATGACGCTTCCATATTGCACTGTGTCCGGCGCCCGCCCGGAACAGAGTGCAATTAAAATAACTTTTTTTTTTGTGACTGGCTTTGGGGGGGCGGCGCCCATGCTCCCCTTATGGACGGGCTGCCACTCTCTACCACTCTTGATTCAAGGTTTGGCTGCTGACTATTCAGCCTTTTTCTGGATATCTGTTGAACAATTTTGGAGCATGACAAGCTCTTATGGTTTCATTTGTGGTACAGCCATGCCTTAACTTCGGTAGCCTTTGTTTTGCTGGATTGGGTCTGTGGACAGGTATCTTCATAGAATTACCTCCTGAAATGATAGATCTACCCCACAAACCTGCAGATGATAGGTACGTTTATCATCACATGTTTGGACAACTTTATTGAACGTCCATTCCCTTATGTATTAGTTTATATCCTATATTATAATTCATTCACTACCTTTTCCCCTCCCCCTCTTTCTCTATATATTTAGATCCCTGTTGGTTTGTTCCTCAATACTGCTCTGGCCCCCTTTTGGGAGGCACATTCAGATCCGGGGTTTTGATTTGTACACGGTTTAGTTCCATTCTGCTCTGGCCTCATGACGCTGTTCTGGTGTCTCAGTTTCCTTCTACTTGTTGAGCTATGACTTCTCCTGATTGACATAACACATGAGGTCAGTATGGATACTTATATCTACGTTTTCTTTTTTTTGTCTTGGTTTTCCTGTAAATAATCTTAATATGATCAGTTTATAAAATGTCACATTATGAATTTGAATTTCTAATTATATGCATATTGATATTGTAAATTGCATGTATACACCTGGAAACCCTCAGCCCATTCTCCCTGAAGAAGACTTCTACCTCATTCATTGAAATGCGTTGGATTCCCTCTGTCCTTCCGACAGTCATTTTGGGCTTTTTCTAACTGTTTGTCCTCTATGTGTTGTGTTTTTTTCTTTCGATCGTGTGTTTTAGTTTTATCAATTTTCCAATATGTCATTCACTTTTTGTAATAAATTTGTAATTTTATAAAATCTCTTACTCTCTGAGCATTCTTGGTCCATTAAAGTCCCACCTTTTAAGGAACCTGGTTTTTGTATTAGGGACATTTACATTTTGTATTAGGGATGTGGACCTGAACCAGCTCTCTTTTCCAATTAGTTGGCAAACAAACTTTGTACATGCTTTTTGTCAGAGAACAGTTCATAAAAGGACTGGCACACCTGCTAATACCCAGCAAAACCAAAGATCGGCACATAGAAATCTGCCAATGCTAATGCGCATGCATGCGCAGGGGCACGAGCGGCCATGAGGATCCATGTGCCAGTGCGTGTGAGCGTGCACCAAAGCATATGCAATGCGTGACAGATTCTGGCGCTCAGTGGCCTATTTAAAGCCAGCAACATGAACCATTAGTTGCTGAATGATCTTCAGCTCCCCGTGTGTTTCTGTGCTCCTGTTTTTGATATTATTGGATTTCCTGTTACCAACCCAGCTTGCCTTTGACCTGTCTTGTCTCCATTCCTGGAAGAAGCTGAAGGAAATTTGTTTCGAGTTGGGCTATGTTCTTGTAGACATGTGAAATTATTTTTGGTCTGAATATAAATGTGTACAAATGTTTGGTTATTTGGAGATTTGGATGTATCCAAATCTCCAAAGGAAATAGTAACACATTTCATTGAAATTTGTTTAATTTCGTATATTTGTTTTCTGATGAATTTTAAATTCTTCTGTGTGAAGAATAGCTGGATGTTATGGAGCAGGCCAGGAAGCTGGTGGCCGCGTCCTTAACAACCAATGACTCGGGTGGCGTGGCTTGGCAATTGCGCTGTGAGGCCGCTTGACTGGGAGCTCCGTGCAGCATTTGGGTCGAGAACCAAATCCAGAGAGCAGACCTCACTGATTTTTACATGTCCGCAACGGACAGAGCACCAGGATCACCCACAGTGGGCAGAGGTATGGACATTACCGCTTATTTCTTGCGGAATTCGGCAACTCCATCACAGGCCTTGGATCCCAAGATGGCACTGCCGCGCTCTAACACCACCAGCACGGCCACTCTTAAGAAGGCTGGCAAAGGGCTGCCAAACACGACACAAGGGACAACACCGCCCTCTAACAGACCGGATTCCCGGATCCTCTCACCGGACATCCTGGGAGCAGATGGATGCTCACTCACACAGGGTGCCAGTGCTCAGGAGCAGCCATCCAGAGAGTCATGGAAGAACATTATCACCCTCCTCCCTACTAAACAAGATATCGCTGAATCAGCAGCTACAATTGTAAGTACCCTATCCAGAGAGATCCATGATTTTAAGCAAAGGATTGATACTGTAGACTCTCGGGTAACCCTGGTTGAAACATCCTCCTCTGCATTGGAGTCCAGAATGGCGGCATTAGAGGAGGCACAGACTGATTATAAACGGCGCCTGATATTGCTGCAACTTTCTGTTGATGATGGCGAAAATCGCAGCCGCAGGAACAACATAAGACTGCGCGGCTTGCCTGAGGCCACCTCTGGAGGAGACCTAAGGGCTACGATCGTGCCCATTTTTAACCGCCTACTAGACAAACCGCCAACAGCGGAACTAGAACTGGACCGTGTACACAGAGTGCAAGGGCCTAGAGGAGGGGATGCCCTTGCTCCAAGAGATGTCCTAGCCAGGGTCCACTATTACATGATTAAAGAGGAAATACTGCAGAGAGCATAGGCAAATGGTCCAGTGGACTTTGATGGTGCATCTGTGCAATTATTTCCAGACCTCTCACGGCTCACTCTAAGGATGAGAGGCTTGTTGCACCCACTACTAGAAGCTGTTAGAACAGCAGGAGCTACGTACAGATGGGGTCATCCCTTCCACTTGACTGTCCTTAAAGGAAACAGCTCATTTATTCTGCGATGGCTGGACCAACTATTAGACATGTGCACACGGAAATATTTTGTTTCGGAATTTCGTTTTCATCCGAAAAATAAATTTATTTAGCTACTCCCGAAATTTGTTTTTATTTATTTCGTTAAAAATTGCATTCATCCGAAAATCCAAATTAAGGTTAAATCTGTCATTGAAGGCTTATGGTGTCTGTCGAATGTTCAAAGAAGATTAGATGGAGCAGCTAAACTGTACGACGCCGTATAGTTTACCTGCTCCGTCACATCTTCTTAGAACTTTCAACAGACACCATAAGCCAAAGTACGTGTGTATTTAGTTCTAGCTATTTTACTGCTCCTCCTCTTTGGTTACAATCAGCCAATAACATTTATCATCATCATTATTTTTATTTATCTTTTCTCCCCTACGTTGAATCTTTTCTCCCCTACGTCAAATCTTTTCTCCCCTACGTCGAATCTTTCCTCTCTATGTCGAATCTTTTCTGTCTATGTAGAATAATCTTGGACTAATAGAGTTAAGGTTAGGCACATTCGACCACAGGTTTGATGGACACAGATTGTTATTGTCATCATCATGTCGAATCTCCTATCTATATCGAACTGTTGTAGCAACGAAAATGAAAATAAAGCATTTATTTATATCCGATCTTTCGTTTTTCGGATTCTGCACTTTCGTTAGCGTTTATTAAAACGCTAACGAAAATACCTGAAATTCGGACGAAAATGCATTCGGACGAAAACGAATGCACATGTCTACCAACTATCAGAGTTGTACATGCTCTTGGAGATCCCTGAGATTTCTGTACCTAACTGGCTGGACTTTCCAACCACGTTTAACAACACGAGATCTTCATCACCAAGACCCCAAAGACCCAGCAGGAGACGTTGGCGTTCCAGGCCAAGAATGGATCTCAGAGACGCACCTACTTCCCCTGAGTCTTAACCGGGACTGGCGGTAGAGAAGATCACCTCAGGGGAGATGTTTGTGACACTTGTGGTCCCGTTAATTTAATTCGGAACTGGGTATCCTTTTTACTCTCAAAATTAGCTTTCGCTCGGCTACCTGAGCGGTCGACTTGTTCTTCTCTGACCCTTCAAAATGTGTACCAAATGTGCTGTCTGCTTCTTGGTTGAGGGGCAAGGTTTAATGGGTTCGGTGCTGCAGCTGGATGGGGTTGGGCCCGCGTCACTCCCCCGTCAATATTTTCTCAGGAGGATTTTTATTTTTGATCCTTCTTTTTGTTTTTCCTGACATAAGACGGGGGTGTGGGGCGGGTCTTCCCCGGAGGGTGGTAGGACACACTGGGTGTTATCTCACATTGCCCAGAAGTTCTTTCTCATTTTAAAAAAGTTTTATTGAGCTCTCACTGTGACCAGTAGTGCCCTTATGAGTGATAATTGTAAACTGGCGAATTGTCAATCAAGGGAAGTTTTAAATCCAGAGCACGTGCCGAGTGGGATATTTTGACTAATGACACCATGTTTTGAGGTTATAGTCTAGTGTCTTTCCAGTTATAGGTTCTCACCCAACAGCACATCCCCCACTGTATTGCAGAGTCTAGTCTTCCACCCCCGCATATAGGCCGTGCATATCTGCGCAAGGCTTGGTTTAGCAACAGTAGTATACTCTCCTAATTCCTCGCTCTCTTCTTTTACCTCTAATTGCTGTACCTGTACTATTCCACTTGCTTAACCCTCCTTTAGTCTTCTTATTCTTATTCTTGTTTTTTCCCTTACCCTCCTCCTTTCTTCTCCCCCCTCGCTCGTTTTTGTTTTGTTTTGCCTTATCCAATTTTTTAAGGGTACGCAACATGGCTCCCTCCGGTGGGCCCCCACCATGCTATTCCCGACAAGGGATTAAATTTACATCCTTAAATGCTCGTGGATTGGCCACGCCTGAGAAACGCTCGAGACTCCTCTCTGATCTTAAAAAAATCCCTCACTCAGGTGGCGCTAATCCAGGAGACCCACTTTAAACACCAAGCAATTCCCAGACTCTGTAATAGAGACTTTCCAAATGCATATCATGCATCTTCCCCTCTATCAAAGTCGAAAGGTGTTAGTATATTGATAGCCAAGTCGATCCCTTGGGCTCTACTGGAGGAGCGTGCAGACCTGCAGGGTCGGTACTTTCTTATAAAAGGGAGAATCAGAAATACCACAGTGACCTTGGTTAACGTTTACTTCCCAAACTCAGACCACCTCTCTTTTATGAAGTCCCATAATTAAAGTGGGGACTTTAATTATGCACAAGAACCGTTGCTTGATGTCTCAAGAGGGGCGTCACATCTGTCTTTCTTCTACCTCAAAAAACTGAAAGTGGAATTATTCAACCTGAACTTGGTCGATCCATGGAGAATTATGCACCCTGAGAGTAGAGACTATACCTACTTCTCTTCGGTGCACCGTACATACTCTATGATCGACTTCTTTCAGATCCAGCACAAGGACCTGCCCTTTGTCACCTCCTCCCAGATTGACTACATATCTTTTTCTGACCACACACCTACCCATGTGATTCTGTGTTGGGAGACTGAACCTAAAACTCCCCTAAGCTGGAAACTCAATGAATGTCTGTTGCAAATACCTAAGGTAAGCAGTGAGGTAGGGAGAATTCTCACCAATTACTTCACGGAAAATATTGATCCATCACTGACCCCAATCACTGTGTGGGAGGCACATAAATGTGTGGTGAGGGGGGAGTTGATCAGGATTGGGACTGTAAGGAAAAGGGAAAAAACCAAGCAGATTGATTTGCTGATTTCTCAGGTGCGCTCTCTCGAGTCGCTTCATAAACGGTCATTGGCCGAAGCACACCTCAAGGCCTTGTTAAAGGCCAGAGGGGAACTGAAAGATTTATTATATCAAAAAATGACGCAAAGCCTGGCTTGGGCGAGACGGACCTTGTTTGAATTCTGGAATAAGCCAGGCTCGATGTTGGCTAGAGCTTTACATGGCCCGAGGAAGCGCACCTACATCCCTTCTATCACTACTAAACAGGGGACCAAAGTACATACCTCCAAAGACATAGCGAACAAATTTTGCAAATATTATCAGCAATTCTATAACTTACATCGGGGGGAACCCACTGAGTCCTTAGCAGCCAAGACGGTGTTAGCAGGTGAATATATCAGAGCCTCTGGTATGCCTACACTGCCAGACGATATTAGAGATTCATTGGAATCTGAGATCACGTCTGAGGAACTCCAGACAGCCTTAGCTCAAACAAAACCATGGAAGGCACCGGGACCTGATGGCTTCACCCTGACTTATTATCAGACCTTCACGACCTCTTTGACACCTTATTTCTTGACAGCATATAATACGTTGAAGGGGGATAGTCCTAACTTGGTAGACTCGCTCCGGGCATATATCTCCCTGATACCTAAAGAAGGGAAAGACCAGTCCCACTGCGGAAATTATCGCCCGATTGCGTTACTCAATGTAGACTTGAAACTTTTTTCAAAAATACTATCAAATAGACTTCTGCCGCACATCCCACAATTAATACACCTCGACCAGGTGGGTTTTGTGTCGTTGAGAGAGGCGATAGACAATACCGTTAGGGTCATTAATCTTATTCATGCGGCTCGATGTAATAAAAAGCCAGGGTGGCTTGGCATTAACAGGGTGGCCTGGCATTTTATGCGGGCCACCCTGGATGACATTGGTTTGGGCCCCAATATGCTTGGATGGGTTCTGTCTCTATACTCTACTCCGTCGGCGGCGGTACGGGTGAACGAGTGGCACTCTGATTTCTTCACAATAGCAAATGGGATGAGGCAGGGTTGTCCCCTGTCCCCGCTTATTTTTATTTTTACCCTTGAGCCTTTTTTGTGTACTAAAAGAGGAGATCCCAACATCACAGGTGTTATGAAACCCTCGGGACACCACAAAATTGAGGCTTTCACCGATGATCTCATTTTCTTTGTGTCTAATCCACGGGTTTCACTCCCTAATGTACTAGCGGCTATACGGTCCTACGGAGAAGTGTCAAACTTTAAGGTCAACTGTGCCAAGTCCGCAGTGTTGAATATCACAATACCTGAAGCACAGATCATGCGCAGGTCCTTTTTGTTTCAGTGGGCAGACAAATCCATACGTTACTTGGTAATAGATGTTGCACCGGACTTGTACTCTCATAACCATCTACCCCTATTACACAGACTCAAGACAGACTTTCGTGCCTGGCATACCTTAACATTGGCTTGGTTTGTACAGTGTAACGCTCTGAAGATGACGGCTCTACCAAGGGTTTTGTATGTACACCAAACGCTGCCGATTTGGGTTCCGCCCACTTTCTTTAAACAATTGCAGACAATCATAAGGGACTTCATCTGGGCTCATAGGTCACCTAGGATAAAAATGCGAACTTTATCTAGATCCAAAGAAAAGGGAGGCATTGGACTCCCCGATATCCTTGGGTATTATAGGGCAGTACACCTCGTGAGGATCTTGGATTGGCACTGTAACAAGGATTCTAAGTAGTGGGTAAGGATGGAAATGGAGGATGCCTCTACTTGCGTCTCTGTGGCTTTCTACCCCTCCACCGGAGGACTTGAAAGTCCACCCTCTGATTGGTGCCACTCTCATGATAGCGAAGAGGATCTTTTGCAACACAGGTCTGTCACCACTACCTTCTCCTATGACACCTGACTTTACTCCGGGTTTAACTAGCAGAAGGCTGAGACAGTTGACCGCACATGGGAGACACTCTCTGGGGGATCTTTGTCAACCATCTCTAGACTCACAGAACCACCGTTAGATAATCTTAGCACTAAGAAATATCCCGAAGGGTCAGCTATTGCGGATCCGTCATAACTGTACCCAGTTGGAGGATTTTTTTATGCAATCGAACACTTTAAAAGAAAAATTTATCCAGAAAGGATACAGAAATGAAGATCTCACCAAAATTGTGCATGAGGTAGCCAATATTCCCAGGGAACATTGCCTGAAGGAAAAAGAAACAGAAAGAGGAGATTCCCAGCATCAATTTAGCTTCATCTCGGGCTTCCATTATCAGTACAGGGAGATTGAGAACATTTACAAAAAGTACTGGTATATTCTCTGTAAAGACAAACACTTAGGAGGAATACTACCAGCATGGCCAAAGTTTATTTACAGGAAGGCCCCAAATATAGGTGACCAGATAGTAAAAAAGATCCTGGATCCACCAAAACCAAGATCTTTATCCTTTGATTTTAAAGGTTTTTTCTGTTGTAGGAAATGCATTTGTTGTAAAACAGTTAGGGTCAGCAACAGAGGCATTACGAGTGTCACTAACAGAGAAGGGGAAAGGTTTGAAATTAAAGAATTTAGCACATGCACTACTACACATGTGGTATACCTGATGTGGTGCCCGTGTGGCCTGTACTACGTTGGGAGGACCAAAAGGCAGTTGAAAGTCCGTATTAATGAACATCTCACCAACATAAAAAACGGATATAAGTATCATAGTGTATCTATGCACTTTAGAGTCAAACACCAACAAGACCCCTCACTGTTATAATTTTGTGGCATCGATGTGGTCTATCCATCCTGGAGGGGGTCCAACAGGGTAAGAGACCTCTCACAGAGAGAGACAGAATGGATATTTCTCTTTAAGAGTTTGACCCCGAGAGGCCTCAACATTGAATTGGACCTAAACTGTTTTTTTAAATGATTTTTTAAATGATTTTTAGACAGATTCTATTGGTAGGCAGACTACATAGTTCCCTATCCCACATATGCCCTTACGTTGTTATGAATGGGGGGCTATTTTTACGGATTGTCATTTTTATGGATTTTATATAGGTTATTATGCCTTTGTAGTTTAAATAATTAGGTATGTCAATAAGTCGATCTACTGTACCATTTCAGCAATAGAATTATTGACATTTTTTTAGAAGTATTATATTTTATTTTTCAATATTAAATAATGACCATTCTCCATTGAAAGTTGAGATCTGGTCATTTAAATGATATTATTTAGCCACTTCTATATATTTTTAATATTTTTAATATCTATTTTATGTGTATTTTTTAATTATTAATATTGTTTAATTACACAGAATATAGTAAGCTCGAAATTAGATAGAGTCCCTGATTATAACCATGTTTAAGAGGTTGTTTCAATATATTTGACTGTGGGGATACTTATATCATTTATATTGATAAGCATTGTAATGTTAATGTAGGATTTTATATGCACATATCGCTCTAACAGGTGTGAAGCACAGTGTTGGTTTCATAAATGACATGTCAGGGTTAATTAATGCTGTTGTATGCTCCACCACCCCGGGATGTCGCTATGGTAGTGGTGGTAGAAAGAGGTGGGGAGATTGTTGTAACAACTTTAGGAGAGACAGCAGCATGTCATGTTCTGCTGTCACGATTGACGGGGGTTTGCGCTCACGGGGACACTCGTAAGGCGCAGGCGCCGAGTAATTAGGTGCGCATGCGCACTGAGACTCCTCATTTGATTGGCGAGAGGAGGGGATAAAAGGAATGATGGGTATCTAGAGCGGCCTATCCCATGATTAAGATACAGGCGTATCGAAACATGTCGGGGGCGTGGCCGCATGAAGGATAACACCACGTACGAGTGACAGGAGAAAGTTAGCTGCACGGATCACCGAGTGGGGGAGACGGCTATACTCATTCAAGAAGCAGGCGGGGAGAGGGTGAGAGATACTTCCTATACGCTGGCTTTTAGAGGGTCCGCCGTGACCGCATACCCCCTAGGAGATTGATCTTAGCAGCCGGTTAATACTACACTGGACAGATTGCTGTGGAGTTTGCTGTGTTTTTATTTTTTACACAATGTGAGTGAAACTGTTGAAGTGGTATTTGCAGTGTGAATCATTAAAAGTGTTTACAGTATTACACTATTGGGAGTTTTCTTGTTTCTATATGGAACGCTCTTCCGGATGGATAAGAGTTTAACCCTTGCCGTCAGGAGCAGACATCTATGCCTTTTAGCCTCATACGTAAGTGGAGGCATGAGGAGCTGGTGAGTGGCTGTCCATAGGGAGAGTGGTCACTGAACACAGAGGTGTGGTGGAAGATTGCACTAGAAGAATCTACACTCCTAAAACAGAGGAACTTGCGGATGCACCAGTTTTTTTTGCTTTTATGAGCACGGATTTGGACACTTGTTGGCACACTTGTGTGATATTTAAGGGACTTGATTTATATATTCACTTTTATGTAGAAGTGTGTGGTGATGCTCACAGATCACCATCTGATGGGCTTATACATATGAGTTATCACAGCATGAGGGGTTTATTATAACAGCATCTGAGTGAAATTGACACTAAGTCACGTTTATTTATTTTTGTGGTGTTTTGATATATTGTTTAGACACATGTTTTTTTTATGTGGACTCATCAATAGTATGTTTTCATCTTAGTACTATTGCACACATCTATCCATTTTTTGCACTATATATAGATGAGCACCGGTCAAGAGGTGTTTGTTAGATTTAGTTTCTTTACCTTAGGAGGTGAAATAGATTTATGAGTAATAGCGCCACGATTTAATTTGTCACGTGTGGTCTTTGCACTGATCACATAGCACTTATTTAAATCTAATATACACTGTTTGTTTTACATTAAGTGGCAGCTTTAGGTAGGAACTCTTAACCAGGTGAATAAGATCATCAGTGTTAACCATCCAAGGCGCAGTGGGGGTTGACCTAGTATAGGAGGGATTTTTTTACCTAGGAAAAACCGCATATTTATGGGCTCATAGGTCACCTAGGATAAAAATGCGAACTTTATCTAGATCCAAAGAAAAGGGAGGCATTGGACTCCCCGATATCCTTGGGTATTATAGGGCAGTACACCTCGTGAGGATCTTGGATTGGCACTGTAACAAGGACTCTAAGTAGTGGGTAAGGATGGAAATGGAGGATGCCTCTACTTGCGTCTCTGTGGCTTTCTACCCCTCCACCGGAGGACTTGAAAGTCCACCCTCTGATTGGTGCCACTCTCATGATAGCGAAGAGGATCTTTTGCAACACAGGTCTGTCACCACTACCTTCTCCTATGACACCTGACTTTACCCTGGGTTTAACTAGCAGAAGGCTGAGACAGTTGACCGCACATGGGAGACACTCTCTGGGGGATCTTTGTCAACCATCTCTAGACTCACAGAACCACCGTTAGATAATCTTAGCACTAAGAAATATCCCGAAGGGTCAGCTATTGCGGATCCGTCATAACTGTACCCAGTTGGAGGATTTTTTTATGCAATCGAACACTTTAAAAGAAAAATTTATCCAGAAAGGATACAGAAATGAAGATCTCACCAAAATTGTGCATGAGGTAGCCAATATTCCCAGGGAACATTGCCTGAAGGAAAAAGAAACAGAAAGAGGAGATTCCCAGCATCAATTTAGCTTCATCTCGGGCTTCCATTATCAGTACAGGGAGATTGAGAACATTTACAAAAAGTACTGGTATATTCTCTGTAAAGACAAACACTTAGGAGGAATACTACCAGCATGGCCAAAGTTTATTTACAGGAAGGCCCCAAATATAGGTGACCAGATAGTAAAAAAGATCCTGGATCCACCAAAACCAAGATCTTTATCCTTTGATTTTAAAGGTTTTTTCTGTTGTAGGAAATGCATTTGTTGTAAAACAGTTAGGGTCAGCAACAGAGGCATTACGAGTGTCACTAACAGAGAAGGGGAAAGGTTTGAAATTAAAGAATTTAGCACATGCACTACTACACATGTGGTATACCTGATGTGGTGCCCGTGTGGCCTGTACTACGTTGGGAGGACCAAAAGGCAGTTGAAAGTCCGTATTAATGAACATCTCACCAACATAAAAAACGGATATAAGTATCATAGTGTATCTATGCACTTTAGAGCCAAACACCAACAAGACCCCTCACTGTTATAATTTTGTGGCATCGATGTGGTCTATCCATCCTGGAGGGGGTCCAACAGGGTAAGAGACCTCTCACAGAGAGAGACAGAATGGATATTTCTCTTTAAGAGTTTGACCCCGAGAGGCCTCAACATTGAATTGGACCTAAACTGTTTTTTTAAATGATTTTTTAAATGATTTTTAGACAGATTCTATTGGTAGGCAGACTACATAGTTCCCTATCCCACATATGCCCTTACGTTGTTATGAATGGGGGGCTATTTTTACGGATTGTCATTTTTATGGATTTTATATAGGTTATTATGCCTTTGTAGTTTAAATAATTAGGTATGTCAATAAGTCGATCTACTGTACCATTTCAGCAATAGAATTATTGACATTTTTTTAGAAGTATTATATTTTATTTTTCAATATTAAATAATGACCATTCTCCATTGAAAGTTGAGATCTGGTCATTTAAATGATATTATTTAGCCACTTCTATATATTTTTAATATTTTTAATATCTATTTTATGTGTATTTTTTAATTATTAATATTGTTTAATTACACAGAATATAGTAAGCTCGAAATTAGATAGAGTCCCTGATTATAACCATGTTTAAGAGGTTGTTTCAATATATTTGACTGTGGGGATACTTATATCATTTATATTGATAAGCATTGTAATGTTAATGTAGGATTTTATATGCACATATCGCTCTAACAGGTGTGAAGCACAGTGTTGGTTTCATAAATGACATGTCAGGGTTAATTAATGCTGTTGTATGCTCCACCACCCCGGGATGTCGCTATGGTAGTGGTGGTAGAAAGAGGTGGGGAGATTGTTGTAACAACTTTAGGAGAGACAGCAGCATGTCATGTTCTGCTGTCACGATTGACGGGGGTTTGCGCTCACGGGGACACTCGTAAGGCGCAGGCGCCGAGTAATTAGGTGCGCATGCGCACTGAGACTCCTCATTTGATTGGCGAGAGGAGGGGATAAAAGGAATGATGGGTATCTAGAGCGGCCTATCCCATGATTAAGATACAGGCGTATCGAAACATGTCGGGGGCGTGGCCGCATGAAGGATAACACCACGTACGAGTGACAGGAGAAAGTTAGCTGCACGGATCACCGAGTGGGGGAGACGGCTATACTCATTCAAGAAGCAGGCGGGGAGAGGGTGAGAGATACTTCCTATACGCTGGCTTTTAGAGGGTCCGCCGTGACCGCATACCCCCTAGGAGATTGATCTTAGCAGCCGGTTAATACTACACTGGACAGATTGCTGTGGAGTTTGCTGTGTTTTTATTTTTTACACAATGTGAGTGAAACTGTTGAAGTGGTATTTGCAGTGTGAATCATTAAAAGTGTTTACAGTATTACACTATTGGGAGTTTTCTTGTTTCTATATGGAACGCTCTTCCGGATGGATAAGAGTTTAACCCTTGCCGTCAGGAGCAGACATCTATGCCTTTTAGCCTCATACGTAAGTGGAGGCATGAGGAGCTGGTGAGTGGCTGTCCATAGGGAGAGTGGTCACTGAACACAGAGGTGTGGTGGAAGATTGCACTAGAAGAATCTACACTCCTAAAACAGAGGAACTTGCGGATGCACCAGTTTTTTTTGCTTTTATGAGCACGGATTTGGACACTTGTTGGCACACTTGTGTGATATTTAAGGGACTTGATTTATATATTCACTTTTATGTAGAAGTGTGTGGTGATGCTCACAGATCACCATCTGATGGGCTTATACATATGAGTTATCACAGCATGAGGGGTTTATTATAACAGCATCTGAGTGATATTGACACTAAGTCACGTTTATTTATTTTTGTGGTGTTTTGATATATTGTTTAGACACATGTTTTTTTTATGTGGACTCATCAATAGTATGTTTTCATCTTAGTACTATTGCACACATCTATCCATTTTTTGCACTATATATAGATGAGCACCGGTCAAGAGGTGTTTGTTAGATTTAGTTTCTTTACCTTAGGAGGTGAAATAGATTTATGAGTAATAGCGCCACGATTTAATTTGTCACGTGTGGTCTTTGCACTGATCACATAGCACTTATTTAAATCTAATATACACTGTTTGTTTTACATTAAGTGGCAGCTTTAGGTAGGAACTCTTAACCAGGTGAATAAGATCATCAGTGTTAACCATCCAAGGCGCAGTGGGGGTTGACCTAGTATAGGAGGGATTTTTTTACCTAGGAAAAACCGCATATTTATGGGCTCATAGGTCACCTAGGATAAAAATGCGAACTTTATCTAGATCCAAAGAAAAGGGAGGCATTGGACTCCCCGATATCCTTGGGTATTATAGGGCAGTACACCTCGTGAGGATCTTGGATTGGCACTGTAACAAGGACTCTAAGTAGTGGGTAAGGATGGAAATGGAGGATGCCTCTACTTGCGTCTCTGTGGCTTTCTACCCCTCCACCGGAGGACTTGAAAGTCCACCCTCTGATTGGTGCCACTCTCATGATAGCGAAGAGGATCTTTTGCAACACAGGTCTGTCACCACTACCTTCTCCTATGACACCTGACTTTACTCCGGGTTTAACTAGCAGAAGGCTGAGACAGTTGACCGCACATGGGAGACACTCTCTGGGGGATCTTTGTCAACCATCTCTAGACTCACAGAACCATCGTTAGATAATCTTAGCACTCTGCAACTTAGACATTTCCTGCAGGCCCTACAGAAAACTCCATACACCCCGTGAGACCTCACACCCTTTGAGTCACTATGAAAATCTGGGGAACCAGTGCGACACACTTTCGTTCTTATACAGCCTTTTAGCATCCCAGAGTGAGGAACCGACCCCGGCATTTATACAGAAATGGGAAAGGGACTTGGGAACTCAGTTTTCTCAGTACTCCACAAAATGGACCAAACATTATCTGATAAATGCTGAAGGTGCAACTCAGAAGTTGGAACCATGGTACACATCTTCTGGGCATTCCCAGTTTTGCGTTCATTCGTAGCTTGAACTGAGAGACAACCCGGCTGCATGCCTTCTACATCTGACAGGGAGACCCACCCGAAAATACAAAAAGACCTTGACAATGCAACTACTCAATGCAGCGAGGGTGTGTATCCCCGCATTGTGGCAGCAACTCCTTCGACCAACTAAGGTCCTGTGGTATTCTAAAATCAACTGTATCCTCCATATGGAGGAATTAACTGCAACTTTACACAATACGGAGGAACAATTCCGAGACAGGTGGAGGCCTTGGAGACATTTCACGGGTACCAATACAGACCAACAGGAGATAGCTCACGCTCATACACAAGAGACATAATGGAATAATTCATTAATTATCTTCTGGAGACGCCCACCTGTATAAGGTATAGGAGTGGGAATTAATGCCTTTCTAGAGGGGGCGGTGTTGCTGCTCTGTCCCCCCCTCACTCCCTCCTTTTTCCTCCTCTCCCCTTTTCCTTTTTCTTTTCTTTTTTCTTTCTTTCTACACCTCTGATCCCCCCTCTTTATTTCTTAGAAAGGGAAGACTACCGCGCTATATACATACAAAAAATTAACACAATCAAGAAAATATATTGAGAAAAATAATATGAAAAAATTATATTAAAGTGACAAAATCAATATGTTTAAATAGCAGAAGCAGCCGCTAAAAGGTGAGATACACACACTATAAACAATCAATAAGGAGCAGCGCTGTAAGTGTTAAATGCTTATAGAATTAAGCACATGTAGGTATAAGTAAACCAATATAAATAGGTGAATAGATAAACCCAAGATTAGGATAATTGATATCAGAGGTTCATAATTAAAACATTATTAGCAGTCCTAATCCGTGATCCAAATCCAAATGAGTGAGGTGAAGTGGAGAGACATAGGTACAAGCCCCAGTCGACAGGCAGAAATGCAAATAAAAAATGGATGAATACTTCACCGCACCACTGTGATACTGATAAGAAATGCGCGCTTACCAAACGGCAAGCATGGGAGAGCTTGCGACCTTAACCCGGTCGGGGCCTTTCATGGAATGGAGACACCAACACACCACTTCATAAACCTTGAGACAAGCCCGCTGTCCACCAAGTAGCAAGCAATCCCTCTACTGTGGGGATAATAACCTCCTAGCTAGGGGTTATTCTCACAGGAGATGCCCCAAGGAAAAAAAGGAGAGCAACATAGCGTAATCCTGGTTGAGTATTTATTAAAGGAAATTAAAATCGCACTTACACTTTGGTAGATGTATAAAAGCATATAGAGCCGGCCGGCTAGAAGCGAACACCCGTCCTGCAGATGGTAGATGCAGCACGTCAGCACGCCCGACGTACGTTTCGTCACACTCAGACGTCGTCTGGGGCACGGGCGATGCACTGACGTGTCGCACATAAATAGTAAACCACCGTAACAAGGCCTCGTAATGGAAACGAGACCGGAAATCACCTTGCGCTCCACTAAATAAGGGCGGATGGTACGAAAACGCCATCTTAGGTAAGGGATTCTATATTACATCGTATACCCACTTGCAGTGCAGAAACCACCAAACGTGTATAGACCGATGCAGAAAAAAGAGTTACCAGTAGCCTCACACATAAATTGACAGTGTGGAAAAAATAAAATGAAAAAAATCTAGAAACTTTTATATTTATATATAAATAAAAAAAATTAAAAACAACGTCCATCTAAATTGTACCAAAATTTAGATGATTCATTCTAAAACGAAGCTAATCACTTAAAGGGGCCCGACTAGAACGTACTTGGGGGCACACCTTTCTATTCTAAATTAAGCGACAAAATTGGCATAAAATTTACCATACATACAACATACCCAAATAGAAATTATACTAGATGGATAATGCTAGGGAAGAGGAAGGTGATTTCGTCCCCCGTATGTAAATGTACAAAAAACCATAGTACAGCATAGATCATATACATATACAATATGAAAATTGTTAATACTAAAAATAGATCACATAGCGAATATTCTTATACAGTAAATTGGTCCCAAAATTCAAAAAAGATATATAAGAAAAACCGTAATTAAAAGTCTACAGGTACACTAATGGGGCACATACCCCATTTCATAAAGAATCTAAGTGTACACTAATAGGGCATATACCCAACCCAAAAAAACTGGATGGATGGTATTGGCCACTTATTGAATGTGGGAATAATGGTTCTCTCAAGTATCACAGGACTCTAGGTAAATAATCGATTGATGGATTTAATAGACCAGAAAACTAAAGAATTTTTTTTTTTTTTTTTATGAATTGTCGATAAAGGCATTGGTGTCAGTATCCACATTGAGCCCATGTGGAACATAACACTTAATGATCCCCAAAAAGAGGGTTTTGGAGGGGTCCTTGTTATGAGTAGTCAAATAATGCTTTGAAACAGAATGTTTTGGGAAACCATTTAAGATGTTGGTGATATGTTCGTTTAAACGAACGGAAAGGGGTCGTCTAGTCCTGCCCACATACTGTAACCTACAGGGGCACTGCAGCAGGTAGACGACCCCCTCCGTTGCACAAGTGATAAAAGGTTTTATGTCATGCTCCTCTTGAGTACTATAAGAGGTAAATTTCTGGGTTCGCCTAAATGGCGCAGAATTAAACCTACAAACGCGACATCTACCACATTTATAGTACCCCTTCAAATTATCGAAAAGGCCCTGAATACCCCTGACAGGGGGATCGAGAACATTAGGGGCTAATCTATTCCTAAGGGACGATGCTCCCCTAAAGATCACTTGTGGTTTTTCTGGGACAACCGCTCTCAAGACAGGATCATTACCCAATAAATGCCAATGTTTGCTAACTAGGCTTTTAATGTTACTATGCTGTATTGAATAGGTTGTAATAAAGGGGAGAGTGACGGAATTCTCTCTAGGAAGTACCCTCTCACTTACTAGCTGTTTCCTGTCGATATCCTTGACGACATCCAAGGTTTGGGTTAGAGACTCCCTAGTGTACCCTTTTTCCACAAAACGGTTCATCAAGACTCCGGCCTGTTGCAAGAACTGAGAATCATCAGTACAATTATGTTTAAGACGCATAAATTGACTCTTGGGTACAGACCGGAGCCATGATCTGTGGTGACAGCTGTTCAAAGGAATATACGAGTTGCGGTCCGTTTTTTTAAAAAACGTGGAGGTTACAAACCGGTCCCCCTGTATAGCAATATTAAGGTCCAAAAACTGAATATTAGACTGACTAGCCTCAAAATTAAGCACAATGCCCCTATTGTTTTGATTAAGTTCCTCCATAAAGAGGTCTAGGTCACTACGGTTACCATCCCACAGGAGGAGGATGTCGTCAATGTACCTAGCCCACAGTTTGAGCTGGGGCCTCTGGCAAACATGGACGACATCCTCCTCCCACAGGGCCATAAACAGGTTCGCAAGACTGGGGCATACTTAGCCCTCATCGCGACTCCACGGTCCTGTCGGTAAAAACGTTTGTTGGGACGCGGCATATCTTAGAAGTGCCATAATAAAGTTGATTTGTTCATCATATAATTCTGAGTCCCTTCTTAAATAGTATTCAACCGCATAAAAACCCAACTCATGAGGAATGATCGTGTATAAAGACGTTACGTCCGCCATCACCATCCACATAGTGGAGGTAGGGATAAAGTTGGTTAATATATTGATAGTATGCTTGGAATCCCTGATAAGGGAAGGCATTTTCCCCACCAGGGGTTGTAGAAAAAAATCAATATACCTGCCCACCCGGGACGTAAGGGAATCAATCCCACTCACAATGGGACGTCCCGGGGGGCAGGTGGGATGTTTATGCACTTTCGGCAGATAATATATAACGGGAGTGCGGGGGGCTTTAGGTATCAGGTAAGCCTTTTCCTTCTTATTGAGAATTCCTTGAGCGTGCCCACAATCAACCAACTTTTTCAGTTCTCTAAGATATGGGGTTTTGGGGTCTGATTCAAGGGGAGTGTAGGTCTCTCTATCACCAAGAATCCTATACATTTCCTGGAAGTAGTCTCCTCTATTGAGAACCACAATCCCTCCCCCTTTGTCCGCGGGTCTAATAACTAACTCCTTGTTGTTACAAAGAGAATCGAGACCAGTGTAGATCTCACGGTCAAATTTTACCCTCTTGATGGGCATTTTATCTAAATCCCTCAACAGCACCTCCTTAAAAACCTTGATAGAGGGTGCCATGGCCCCTGGAGGATTAAATAGGGAGGCATTGGCCAATCTCGAATGCTGGTAGTCATTGGAGAACACATTTCTCTCTTGAACAGGGTTAGAAAGCATATATCTCTTGATATTGATTTTGCGAATGAATTTATGGATATCCATATAGGTTTCAAACTTGTTTAGTTTCCTGGGTGGTGCAAACTTTAAGCCTTTATCTAGTACCAGTTTTTCTTCCTGGCTGAGAACCACGGTACTTGGATTAAAAATCACTGTTCCAGCTAAAGCTTTTTTCTTTTTTGCTCGAATGCGTCTGCCCCCTCGGGTGCCTCTCCCTGCTCTGCCAGTCATTTGGTACCCTGGCCTGGCCTGTGAAAACCCCATTCCTGGGGGTTAGGGCCCAAAGGGCCTGGGTAGTAAGAGGATCCCATCCTGTCATTCCCATAGAATGACGATGGGCCGGGGGTTCCTCCATCAGCCGGGTAAGGGGAACCAACTGGATCTATATCCCCTTCCGGTGGACCAGCAAGGTCGTGTAGAGGAAAGAAACGGTTTTGGGTAATACCCCCATAACCAAAATGTTCATCAGTGTTGGAGCCATCCGATGAATTGTTCATTGGAACTCCTGTCACGTGGGAATATCTATCCCCATGATTGGTAGGATAATTCATATTATTACGAGAAGGGGGACCCCCTGTAGGTCTCCCAACGGGGTAATTCCCCATACAGGGTGGAGGACCCCGTCTGGAGTTATACCCTGCGCCTTGTTGTGGGACATCCATTTGGAGGAATGGTACAAATATTTCAATGAGGCTGGGGTTGGGCTCCTTAGATTCCTCATTGAAAGGAAGGTACAAAAATTATCTAGGTTGGATGAAGAGATTAAATCCCTTCGGGAAAAATTTATCCCCCTTCAGGATACCACTGAATACAAAGACAAGTCACAAACATTGTTGAATGTATTAGAAAAGGAGGATAGTGAACAAACTTATAAGAAAAAGAAAAAAAAATATATAATAGAGATTTGGCGGACTATCATGGTGGGGTCGTGTTCGAGTGGCAAAAGAAATTGTTGACAGTCAATGCTGACAATGCCACTTCGGACAACACTGCCATGGAAGTTTCAACTTCCGCCAACTCCAATGTGGTTAGAATACCTGTCCCCAATACTGTGCAGAGGACTAAGGACACCAATGCACGTGGTTTTCGTCAATCTCCTCAGGGACAATACAATCATAATAAAGGGGGACCACCACCACCCCCCTACTATCAGTCAGGACCCCCAAAGCGTTTTCCCAAACCTACTACACGGAACAGAGGTGGTCGGAATCAAAATGCCCCTCAACAAAATTCCAATTTCTATTGGAATCCGTCCAACACACAGTGGGGGCCTAATGTTAATCAAGGATGGGGTCCCTATCCTTTGGACGCCCCACAACAAGGCGCAGGGTATAACTCCAGACGGGGTCCTCCACCCTGTATGGGGAATTACCCCATTGGGAGACCTACAGGGGGTCCCCCTTCTCGTAATAATATGAATTATCCTACCAATCATGGGGATAGATATTCCCACGTGACAGGAGTTCCAATGAACAATTCATCGGATGGCTCCAACACTGATGAATATTTTGGTTATGGGGGTATTACCCAAAACCGTTTCTTTCCTCTACGCGACCTTGCTGGTCCACCGGAAGGGGATATAGATCCAGTTGGTTCCCCTTACCCGGCTGATGGAGGAACCCCCGGCCCATCGTCATTCTATGGGAATGACAGGATGGGATGCTCTTACTACCCAGGCCCTTTGGGCCCTAACCCCCAGGAATGGGGTTTTCACAGGCCAGGCCAGGGTACCAAACGACTGGCAGAGCAGGGAGAGGCACCCGAGGGGGCAGACGCATTCAAGCAAAAAAGAAAAAAGCTTTAGCTGGAACAGGGATTTTTAATCTAAGTACCGTGGTTCTCAGCCGGGAAGAAAAACTGGTACTAGATAAAGGCTTAAAGTTTGCACCACCCAGGAAACTAAACAAGTTTGAAACCTATATGGATATCCATAAATTCATTCGCAAAATCAATATCAAGAGATATATGCTTTCTAACCCTGTTCAAGAGAGAAATGTGTTTTCCAATGACTACCAGCATTCGGGATTGGCCAATGACTCCCTATCTTAGAGAACTGAAAAAGTTGGTTGATTGTGGGCACACTCAAGGAATTCTCAATAAGAAGGAAAAGGCTTACCTGATACCTAAAGCCCCCCGCACTCCCGTTCTATATTATCTGCCGAAAGTGCATAAACATCCCACCTGCCCCCCGGGACGTCCCATTGTGAGTGGGATTGATTCCCTTACGTCCCGGGTGGGCAGGTATATTGATTTTTTTCTACAACCCCTGGTGGGGAAAATGCCTTCCCTTATCAGGGATTCCAAGCATACTATCAATATATTAACCAACTTTACCCCTACCTCCACTATGTGGATGGTGATGGCGGACGTAACGTCTTTATACACGATCATTCCTCATGAGTTGGGTTTTTATGCGGTTGAATACTATTTAAGAAGGGACTCAGAATTATATGATGAACAAATCAACTTTATTATGGCACTTCTAAGATATGCCGCGTCCCAACAAACGTTTTTACCGACAGGACCGTGGAGTCGCGATGGGGGCTAAGTATGCCCCCAGTCTTGCGAACCTGTTTATGGCCCTGTGGGAGGAGGATGTCGTCTATGTTTGCCAGAGGCCCCAGCTCAAACTGTGGGCTAGGTACATTGACGACATCCTCCTCCTGTGGGATGGTAACCGTAGTGACCTAGACCTCTTTATGCAGGAACTTAATCAAAACAATAGGGGCATTGTGCTTAATTTTGAGGCTAGCCAGTCTAATATTCAGTTTTTGGACCTTAATATTGCTATACAGGGGGACCGGTTTGTAACCTCCACGTTTTTAAAAAAAACGGACCGCAACTCGTATATTCCTTTGAACAGCTGTCACCACAGATCATGGCTCTGTACCCAAGAGTCAATTTATGCGTCTTAAACGTAATTGTACTGATGATTCTCAGTTCTTGCAACAAGCCGGAGTCTTGATGAACCGTTTTGTGGAAAAAGGGTACACTAGGGAGTCTCTAACCCAAACCTTGGATGTCGTCAAGGATATCGACAGGAAACAGCTATTAAGTGAGAGGGTACTTCCTAGAGAGAATTCCGTCACTCTCCCCTTTATTACAACCTATTCAATACAGCATAGTAACATTAAAAGCCTACTTAGCAAACATTGGCACTTATTGGGTAATGATCCTGTCTTGAGAGCGGTTGTCCCAGAAAAACCACAAGTGATCTTTAGGGGAGCATCGTCCCTTAGGAATAGATTAGCCCCTAATGTTCTCGATCCCCCTGTCAGGGGTATTCAGGGCCTTTTCGATAATTTGAAGGGGTACTATAAATGTGGTAGATGTCGCGTTTTTAGGTTTAATTCTGCGCCATTTAGGCGAACCCAGAAATTTACCTCTTATAGTACTCAAGAGGAGCATGACATAAAACCTTTTATCACTTGTGCAACGGAGGGGGTCGTCTACCTGCTGCAGTGCCCCTGTGGGTTACAGTATGTGGGCAGGACTAGACGACCCCTTTCCGTTCGTTTAAATGAACATATCACCAACATCTTAAATGGTTTCCCAAAACATTCTGTTTCAAAGCATTATTTGACTACTCATAACAAGGACCCCTCCAAAACCCTCTTTTTGGGGATTGATAGGTATCGGCCCCACTGGAGGGGGAGTTCTTTGGTCAGGAGCATCTCAAAACTTGAGATGCTCTGGATACACAAAATTAAGTGTTATGTTCCACATGGGCTCAATGTGGATACTGACACCAATGCCTTTATCGACAATTCATAAAAAAAAAAAAAAATTCTTTAGTTTTCTGGTCTATTAAATCCATCAATCGATTATTTACCTAGAGTCCTGTGATACTTGAGAGAACCATTATTCACACATTCAATAAGTGGCCAACACCATCCATCCAGTTTTTTTGGGTTGGGTATATGCCCCATTAGTGTACACTTAGATTCTTTATGAAATGGGGTATGTGCCCCATTAGAGAGAACCATTATTTACACATTCAATAAGTGGCCAATACCATCCATCCAGTTTTTTTGGGTTGGGTATATGCCCCATTAGTGTACACTTAGATTCTTTATGAAATGGGGTATGTGCCCCATTAGTGTACCTGTAGACTTTTAATTACGGTTTTTCTTATATATCTTTTTTGAATTTTGGGACCAATTTACTGTATAAGAATATTCGCTATGTGATCTATTTTTAGTATTAACAATTTTCATATTGTATATGTACATGATCTATGCTGTACTATGGTTTTTTGTACATTTACGTATGGGGGACGAAATCACCTTCCTCTTCCCTAGCATTATCCATCTAGTATAATTTCTATTTGGGTATGTTGTATGTATGGTAAATTTTATGGCAATTTTGTCGCATAATTTAGAATAGAAAGGTGTGCCCCCAAGTACGTTCTAGTCGGGCCCCTTTAAGTGATTAGCTTCGTTTTAGAATGAATCATCTAAGTTTTGGTACAATTTAGATGGACGTTGTTTTTAATTTTTTTTATTTATATATAAATATAAAAGTTTCTAGATTTTTTTTCATTTTATTTTTTCCACACTGTCAATTTATGTGTGAGACTACTGGTAACTCTTTTTTCTGCATCGGTCTATACACGTTTGGTGGTTTCTGCACTGCAAGCGGGTATACAATGTAATATAGAATCCCTTACCTAAGATGGCGTTTTCGTACCATCTGCCCTTATTTAGTGGAGTGCAAGGTGATTTTCGGTCTCGTTTCCATTACGAGGCCTTGTTACGGTGGTCTACTATTTATGTGCGACATGTCAGTGCGTCGCCCGTGCCCCAGACGACGTCAGAGTGTGACGAAACGTACGTCGGGCGTGCTGACGTGCTGCATCTACCGTCTGCAGGACGGGTGTTCGCTTCTAGCCAGCCGGCTCTATATGCTTTTATACATCTACCAAAGTGTAAGTGCGATTTTAATTTCCTTTAATAAATACTCAACCAGGATTACGCTATGTTGCTCTCCTTTTTTTCCTTGGGGCATCTCCTGTGAGAATAACCCCTAGCTAGGAGGTTATTATCCCCACAGTAGAGGGATTGCTTGCTACTTGGTGGACAGCGGGCTTGTCTCAAGGTTTATGAAGTGGTGTGTTGGTGTCTCCATTCCATGAAAGGCCCCGACCGGGTTAAGGTCGCAAGCTCTCCTTTTTATTTCTGCCTCTTCTCTCTCTCTATCTTGTGTATCCTCTGTAAATTTTTGCTCGTTATTGTAGCCGTAGAGACGGCGGTAATTCAATTATAGTGATTGGAAATTGCATATCGAGCTAGAAATGTATGTTAGCAATATGTTCTCTATTTTATTTGTTCAACACCTTTTAATAGTTTGACGCTTTATCTTTTTTGACCAGAATGATAACTATACAGGGAGGCACTTTTAGGCCACCTTGGTTTTCTGCTTTGTGATACAGCATTGGCAAGAAAACATTTATAATGTCCAAAAAGTTTATGTATGTTTGGTTATATTTTTCTATCTCATAGAATATGTTGATCTATTGTACCTATTTGTAAGAATATGTCGTGACTTGTTCTTACACTTGAAACTTTGCCATACAATAACTAAATAAAGGAATTAAAAAAAAAAAAAAAAAAACAATGACTCATCAGCTATCAGCTGGCTTCCCCACTGACAGCTGAAATGTAAATAAAAGAATACTGGCAATGGGTAATTCAGAAAAAAAACAGCGTGCCCCCCCCCCCCATTCATATCAGGCCCTGTCTGTATTATAGGATAAGGCTGTTTTATGGGTGGATATTATACATACACAGCATATGCGGCATATACGTAATATATTATAATATATAATATTATGTGAAAACATATTATATTTTTTCTATTCCTTTTATTGCAATTTTTATTTTTAGGTAATCTTAGCCAAACAATGAATAGAAAAACAGTAAAAAATTTGATTTTTTTTTTGTGTGTGCGTGACTTCTTTAAGATTTTAAATTAAAACAATTTTAAAAGGCTTTCTTTTTTCTAGATTATATTCTGCATGGCTTCTTTGTAAACGTAACCTGTTGCATTGATACTCCCTCACAGCCATGTAACCCAAACATAGGCCTATATGATACAGCCAAGTCCTAATCAGTTACTTCATTTTCTCCATTTAAATCTATCTCTCTTTATCATCCTCTATCTATCACTATGTTTGAAGCAGTTTGCCTGTCATACTTAGGGGATAATAACACTACAGAGTTATTTTATCCACGTTTGAACAGAGGATAAGGCTGTTTGCTTGGGATTTCAATTTACAATTAATCAGAAAAGATGACATCAAATTAGCATAACACTCATTTATTTTGGTGATCTGACATGATTTCTAACAATATTTTTAATCTATGTTTTTCTCAAAGATTATCTATTACGAAAGGAAAAGCTTAACTGACATGCTATATTAAAAGATAGACAGGATGATATCCAGAATTGAGATTTAATTAAATATAATTTAACTGAGTAGTCATTAGTGTCGCTATGCTTGATAGGTTTAACAAGTCTTATAACTAAACATCGCAGATTGTTAAAGGGACTCTTTAAAATCTCAAGCCTGCTTTTGGGGCAGTCATATCCCATGAAATAAAACTGTCTTTACGTCAAAGATCGGATCACGGGAAGAAACATCTCACTTTTTCATCCTGTAGGTCAGGGATATGCAATTAGCGGACCTCCAGCTGTTGCAAAACTACAAGTCCCATCATGCATCTGCCTCTGGGTTTCATGCTTGTGGCTGTCAGAGTCTTGCTATTCCTCATGGAACTTGTAGTTCCGCATCAGCTGGAGGTCCGCTAATTGCATATTCCTGCTGTAGGTGTTTGTATTTTTTAAATGCAATTCACTTTAGCTCACTTTAGACTTCAGGGCTATTTCCTTTCATGGCACATCACAATTTAGAAGAAAGTCACTTCACAGTCACAAACTCAAACTGAAGATATGTTTTGTTCCAACATTTTTTTTCTTTGCTGTTGCGAAAAAAAACACTTCTTATGGCATATAACATCAGTTTTCCTATACTGTAACATTCACACCGTTTTTTGCTGAGATTAACATTGAATCATTGGATTTACATTGGATTTAATCAGGGCTAAAGTACAGCTCACCTGTTACACACATAACTTCACAGAAAGAAATTGGCTATATGTTGCATGTAAGGACACACTAGGGCTGATTTATTAAAAGGCACTGCACTATAAAAGGAAGACGTTTCTCTGAAGATAATGGGTAAACTTCAACTATGATTTTTCATTAGCATGAGGTCTTTTACACACCAGTGAAGCAAGCTCTTCACTGATCTGTTAAGCAATATTCAGTGCATATTTTGTGGTCCTCATTTGCAGTGTGCTTTGAACATCAAAATGATTGTGCTTTTTTCATATGCAGATAAGATGAAATATGTCCTCAGCATATCTAAACCTATGAACAAAAAATGTAACATATAGCAGCTCAGAAATCATTAAATGTGGTGGCTGTATTTGTTTTCTTTTTCTTTTTATTAATACTTCCTGCCCTGAGGTAATAGTTTTTACTCATGGTATTGCATTTATGGAGGAGCATCATTTTCATGCCATGGCCACCCTTTAACTTCCAGACTGCATATTTGTTACAGAAAAGTGAGATTTAATAGTGTTTACTCATGGTACTGCAATTATGGAGGAGCATCATTGTCATGCCATGGCCACCCTTTAACTTCCAGACTGCATATTTGTTACAGGAAAGTGAGAATTAATAGTGTTTACTCATGGTACTGCATTTATGGAGGAGCATCATTTTCATGCCATGGCCACCCTTTAACTTCCAGACTGCATATTTGTTACAGGAAAGTGAGATTTAACCACTTGAAGACCAAGCCTTTTCTGGCATATTTTTGTTTACAAGTTTAAATCAGGATTTTTTTCTAGAAAATTACTTAAAACCCCCAAACATCATTTTTATTTTTTTTAGCAAACACCCTAGAGAATAAAATGGCTATTGTTGCAATTTTTTATGTCACACGATATTTTAGCAGCAGTTTTTAAACGCTTTTTTTTTTGAAAAATACAATTTAATGAATAGTAAAAACACATATATACCCCAGTTTTTTTGTAAAATATGAAAGATGATTTTATGCCAAATCAATATATACTTAACATGTCATGTTTTAAAATTGTGCACGCTCCTGGAATGGTGGTAAACTTCAACTATGGTTTTTCATTAGCATGAGGTCTTTTGCACACCAGAGAAGCAAGCTCTTCACTGATCTGTTAAGCAATATTCAGTGCATATTTTGTGGTCCTCATTTGCAGTGTGCTTTGAGCATCAAAATTATTGTGCTTTTTTTTTTATATGCATATAAGGTGAAATATGTCCTCAGCATATCTAAAACTAAGAACAAAAAATGTAATATATAGCGGCTTAGCAATCATTAGATGTGGTGGCTGTATTTGTTTTATTTTTATTAATACTTCCTGCCCTAAAGTAATAGTGCTTGCTCAAGGTACTATATTTATGGAGGAGCATCATTTTCATGCCATGGCCACCCTTTAACTCTCAGACTGCATATTTGTTGCAGGAAAGTGAGATTTAACCACTTGAAGACCAAGCCTTTTCTGGCACTTTTTGTTTACAAGTTTAACTCAGTATTTTTTGCTAGAAAATTACTTATAACCCCCAAACATCTTCTTTTTTTTTTTTTAGCAAACACCTGAGGGAATAAAATGGTGGTTGTTGCAATTTTTTATGTCAAACGATATTTGCGCAGAGGTTTTTCAAACGCATATTTTTTAGAAGAAATACAATTTAATGAATTTAAAAAAAAACCCACAATATATACCCCAATTTTTTTTGTAAAATATGAAAGATAATGTTATGCCGAGTAAATATATACTTAACATGTCATGCTTTAAAATCGCACAAGATTGTGGAATTGTGAAAAACTATGGTACTTAAAAAACGCCATAGACAATGCTTTTATAATGTTTACAGGTTACCTGTGTAGAGTTACAAAGGGGGTGTCTAGTGCTAGAATTATTGCTCTAACGTTTTTGGCGATACCTCACATGTGTGGTGCGAACACTGTTTACATATGCATGCATGACCTACTTATTCTTATTTTTTTTTTACACTGTCCCTTTATTTGTTTATTATCACTTTTATTCCTATTACAATGAATATAATCATTCCTTGTAATAGAAATATGGATGAGAGTTGCTCTTTATGGACAGATCTGGAGTCAAAAAGACCCCAAATTTCTCTTTTACCTTTAAAGCAAAAGGTCCAAAGCCATAGAGGCGCTCGAAGATGATCTAGTAATGCCTCTGTGAGCAGCCGGCCACACATTGTTTCTTGGGCGAGTTGGTGGAAATGGTAAGCCTGAGAAACATTGGCAAGCAGGGGGAGGGGGTAGTGTCCACTCCTGAAAGCATTCCAGCGGCTCATGAGCTGCTCGGAATGCTTTCAAGGGAAAGCAAGCCACTAGCTGAAAAAAGAAAATACTGGGGTTATGGCTGATAGCTTCAGAAACTGAAACATATATATATGTATTAGCAAGTTTTTAATGTACTCAGTTACACATCAACAATCTTCTCCCTATAGTAAATTAGGTCATGAATTACTTTACTACATTCCTCTCCATATAATTGCAATCTGTGCTCCATTAGCTTCACTTGATGGCTGGTCAGTCATCAGGGGTCTTTTAGACCTCTGATGTCTCATTGCCCCCTATGTAATAAAAATTAAGTTTAGTTCAAAAAAATTCAAACGTGTGAGAAATTAACATTCCACCCAAGCACTTAACCCTCCCCTAAATGTTTGAGCCCCTCCTCAACCCCACATACATGCATATATGAGCATAAATACACACTTTGAGGGCACCTACGCATGAAAACATCAATTATGATACACGTTACATTTCACTTTGCATACTGGAGTAAGACATACATTCTGACCCATTATTCATAGGTAACTCTAAACTGATGACATATAGGGGGTCATTTACTATAGCACTAATAAAAAATCCTGCAGTTCCGGAACAAGCACCCAATTAAGGCCAATTAGGGCTTCAACTCTCAGAAATTGGGCACACATGCAAATGAAAAGTGCGATATTGCCGGCGAACATGCCTGTCAGATCCGCATATGCGGGAATAGTGGAAGTCAATGGGGCTTGAACATGCAAAATCCAAAGTTCTCACTGAAGGCTTGTATGCAAGTTCTTTGCCATAAAAAGTATATGGAAACCTGGGTCCTGCCCCAGGGGACATGTATCAATGGAATTTTTTAAACGCCCGTTTTTTAAGGAGAATGTAATTTAAAATTGCTTGCGGCTGTAATGTATTGCCGGATCCCGGCAATATAGAATAATAATCAAAGAAAAAAACAGCATAGGCTCCCCCCACCAGTCCATACCAGGCCCTTCAAGTCTGGTATGGATATTAAGGGGAACTCCACGCCAAAGTTTTAAGAAGAAATGGCATGGGGGTCCCCCCAAAATCCATACCAGACCCTTATCTGAGCAAGAAGCCATGGCAGGCCAGGAAAGGGGGGGACAAGCGAACACCCCCCTCCTCCTGAACCATACCAGGCCACTTGCCCTCAACATGGGGAGGGTGCTTTGGGGTCCATGTTGATAGGGACAAGGGCTTCATCCCCACAACCCTTGCCCGGTGGTTGTGGGGGTCTGTGGGTGGGGGCTTATCAGAATCTGGAAGCCCCCTGAAACATGGACCCCAAAGCACCCTCCCCATGTTGAGGGCATGTTCAGGAGGGGGGAACCCCACACAGTTTTATTTGCAATTTATTTTTTGCCAGCATTTTTTATATTTTTAGTGAGGAAGCCACTGACAGCTGATGACTCATTGGTTGTTAAGGATGTGGCAGCTGACTTCCTGGTCCCCCCGGTTAGCAACCATCTATATACAGTATTAAAATAAGAACTGCAAAACACATCAAAAATCGCATCACATACGCAAGAGTTGTGTTTCTGGTGCGGTTCCATTGAAATATATTACCCACAAATCATGAGAAAAAAGTCCCTGACCACTTCCAAACGTACTGGCCGCAAAACGCATAGATGTAAACTAGTACCATAGGAAACCTTGTTAAATAGACTATAGAGCATTTCTGCAAACTGCATAATGCACTAAAAAATGCATAGGTGTGAACCTAGGGTCAGGGCCAGTTCACACTGGAGCGATGCAGGAACCCTGTGAATCCAGTGCGGGTTCCTGCATCACGTACAACTCGCAGGCAGTTCACACTGCCATACGCGAACTGCTGGGAGTGTCAGTAGAAAGCTAATGACACCCCCAAATCAGTTTGCATATCACAGAGCGAACTGAAATTCAGACAGGAATCAGATCGCATGGGAACAACCAGGCAATCCGATTCTTCTGCGGACCAAAAAAAGGGTCCTGTGCGAGTTTGGTCCGAATGCGATGCAAATTCAACCATACAATCTTTATGGCTGAGTTTGCATCACACAGACATTGCATGTGATTTGCAGTGCGGGGCAAATCACATCTGATGTCGGACAGCACAGCAGTGTGAACCAACCCTAAGGCCCCTTTCACATGTGTGTGAATTGCTTAAAATCACATCAAATTTGCTTCAAAAACTGCTGCAAAATCATGGGACTTTCAGGTCGCACAAGTGTGAAGGGGGTCTTATGGACCTCAAGTTGCATGAAAAGTTGGACAAGTGTGAAAGGAACCTAATGAGATTCATTGATAACACATTTGAATTAGGCCCAATTTGCACTTGTGCGACCAATGCCTGTGTAATCTTGCGGTATATGGACCTCAAGTCAAACCAAAGTAGTGCAGGGAGGAATTTGACCCACTTGCAGGATGCAAAAGTGAGAATAGGGCCTAATTCAAAGGTATTATCCATGAATATTATTCACACTGCTGTGACCTGAAAGTCACACTATTTTGCTGCCACTTTGCTGCTGAAACTCGGCCCCAACTTCTGGGAATGCCTGTGTAATATTGAGCCCTATGTTCCAGGGACTACTTTGAAGATGTTGCAACTTGAAGTATCACATATATGAATGGTTATCATTGAGAATCATGGGGTACAACTTGTCATGCAACTCGGAGGTCCAAATTTGCTGTAAAAGTTGCCCAAGTTGAAAAGAGTCATATATATTTTAATAGAAAGGAGCTCTCATTTATATTTGCATAGTCCTTATTGATGTACATTAAGGATAAGCTCTGGCGTGTTCGCACACCCCACGTGCAGAGCCCGCCAGGAAGTCGGCACTGCGCTGATCACAGGCAGCGAGACATTGTCCCGATGCAGGGCTGAACAGATCAGAAAATGCCTCACTGCCTGTGATTAGCGCAGAGCAGTGCCGACTTCCTCGTGGGCTCTGCATGTGGGGTGTGCAAACACGTCGGAGCTCATCCTTAATGTACATCAGCAGAACAAATGCAGGAAGTGATGTGTGCACATGGGCCAGAAGCAAACGTGTGGTGATGCCAAACAAATCAATGAACCCCACCCACACCAAATTTAACTAAAACATCCACCCCCACATTGAGTAACACAAGTACATATTCTACATTTACCCTGCAAATGAGCAGCACCTCCTCTTTGCTAAAGAGGGAACTCGCCATGTCCACCTAAATGGAGATCCTAACCAGCACAGGAACTTTCGGGTGATAGCAATGACTCATTTCCGGGTCAGAAGGTGAAACCACTCTTTAATCGCAGCTGCGAATATTTGATCGCAACCACAATTAGAATTTTTTTATTTTCTTTTATTTGCAGATATGCAAATCTGTATTTCTACATATAATGATATTTGAAGGCAAACTTAAGGGAGTTTGATAAGAAATGGTGTCCCTGGGATTGCAGCAGGTGACTTACAAAGACAAGAGCCCAGACACAATTTCATTTCCACATGTCAGTCCTGACTGCGGGGGAAATTTTAGAGACATCTGTACAGGTTCCTGCACTAATGTAAAAAAATAAATAAATAAGAATACATATTGGCCTAAACTGAGAAAAAAATAGCTTTTTTTTTAAAAAATGGGATATTTATTATAGCAAAAAGTACAAAATCTTGTGGTTTTTTTTTTTTCGAATTTGTCGCTCTTTTTTTGTTTATAGCGCAAAAATTAAAACCGCAGAGTTGTTAAAACACCACCAAAAGAAAGCTTTATTTGTGGGAGAAAAAAAAAAAAAGTCAATTTTGTTTGGGTGCAGTGTCGCACGACCATGCAATTGTCAGTTAAAGCGACGCATTCCCGAATTTCAAAAAATGGCCTGGTCATTCAGCAGCCAAATCTTCCAAAGTGGTTAAGCAATAAACTCAAAAAGTAGAAGGTCAGCAGATGCTACCAAACCATGAATGCATAGTCAGACGGGAACAATACACACACAACATTGACAGCATGGCCACATAAACCTACTTTTGATGGAAAAAATTCACAAGAATTTCAGCAAATAAACAACCCTAGTTGGGCGTTTGTCATTATGCACAATATCATTCCTTCTCCACCCCCTACAAATCACAGCAAAAAACCTGGCCTCTTCACAGGCCAAACAAACCCCCAACTACTGCAGCCCTTTATATAAGATAGGTTGTATTGTTAGCACACTGACACATGCCCAATAGAAGTACACGCCCACCAGTATCTTTCAGTCTGTCTCTTCATGTATGTCTAAAATGATTGCACCTGATGAGCAGGAACACATAATACTTTTTGCAAATGAGTTAGCCCTTTGCTATGTGCATCAAATCTTCAACCACAAGCCAAAGTTCAAAGTCCATTTGCATGCACATAAACAAAGCAACAGTTTTCTAAGCATATGTACCTGTGCAGTGTAAACCTTACAATGTTAAATGTCCAAGTACTTGGTTATGATTAGTGCTAACAAACATTAACATCAGTCCCTGGCTGCAATGAGCTTCCAATCTAAAGTCCAAAGCTAACATTCTTACATTAGAGACAAATAAAATGCCAGCATGTCTTTGGATTGTGGTGAGAAACCCACACAGGGAGAACATATAAACTTCAACACAAGCATTAGCATGTTGGGGAATTGAACCAGCAACCCCAGTGCTGCTAGATGGAATTGCTACCCACTTAGCCAGTGAGCAGGCTCACACATGTAGTCTGCATCTCTGTGGTGTAAACCAGCCCTAAGTCCATAGCCATGCTCAGTGTCACAAACCTGCCTCTATATTCACATGAAATGTAATAGCATCCCAGTCTTAGTCCGTAAGGTTCAAAATTGATTTGGCCCACCCTTTGCAGCTAAAACAGCTTCAACTCTTCTGGGAAGGCTGCCCACAAGGTTTAGGAGTGTGTCTATGGGAATGTTTGACCATTCTTCCATAAGTGCATTTGCGAGGTCAGGCACTGATGTTGCATGAGAAGGCCTGGCTTACAGTCTCCACTTTAATTCATCCCAAAGGTGTTCTGTTGTGTTGCAGGCCAGTTAAGTTCCTCTTCCCCAAACTCACTCATCCATGTATTTATGGACCTTTCTTTATGCACTGGTCCAAATCATTTGGTGCAGGGGGATTATGATGTGGGGTTGATTTTCAGGGGTTGGGCTTGGCCTCCTAGTTCCAGTGAAGGGAACTCTTAAGACATCAGCATACCAAGACATTTTGGATAATTTCATGCTCCCAACTTTGTGGGAACAGTTTGGGGATGGCCCCTTCCTGTTCCAACATGACTGCACACCAATGCACAAAGCAAGGTCCATAAAGACATAGATGAGGGAGTTTGGGGTGGAGGAACTTGACTGGCCTGCACAGAGTCCTGACCTCAACCCGTTAGAATATCTTTTGGCTGAATTAGAGCAGAGACTGTGAGACAGGCCTTCTCATCCAACATCAGTGCCTGGCCTCACAAAAGCACTTCTGGAAGAATTTGACAAACATTCCCATAGACACACTAAACCTTGTGGACAGCCTTGACAGCTTTCCCAGCAGCTTTAATAGCTGCAAAGGGTGGGCCAAATCAAATTTCAACCCTACGGACTAAGACTTGGCTGCCATTAAAGTTCATGTGTAAAGGCATGTGTCCTAATACTTTTGGCTAGATAGTGTCTCTGACAAGATTCACAATGGTGGGGGAACCCTCCTACACATCAATACTACATTTAGACATAGTTTTAGGACCTGAGTAAGGAGTTATGTTTAACCACATAGGGAGATGAGATAACTTCTCTACATGAAGCTGCATGTTTGGGATTCAAACCCAAACCCTCAGGTATGCTAAGCAGAAGTTCTAACCTCTAAGCCACAGAGCTGCCACATGTGAAAACTTCCTACACATAAATACACATATACTGCATTTCTCTGGGTGTATAGGTGGTGGAATTACATTACTCAAGAGAAAAATGTATTTTACCAAAACATGAAAACATTCCACATTCTAGCATTCTTAAAAACAAAATAGATAAGCTACATTGTTGCAAATACAATTTAATTCAGCGAAAGATACATTTTATCTCAACAAGAATAGTATTTATTTGGGGAAGTTAAAATTGGACCATTAGAATCAATGGCTGAAACTTGCATTGGGTAACATTATCACTCACAAAAAAAACACTCTTTAACCCAGCGCTCATTTTGGTATTTACTATAGTGTCCTGTAAAAAAGCAATGATAGCTAAAATGAGAGTAGTTTGGAGGTCTGAGCATGCTCAGTTGTGTTGGCACCTAGTTGAACGCTTGCTGGGTATGCGGGGCCACAGCCCCCCCAGATAAACTGGCGTGTCGCAGATGCAAGCATGAAACCACCAGGGAGAAAGAGCTGGATTCCATAGAACCTACTGGAGTCTCCACTCCGCAAGTTTCAACTCCCGATATGGAGTTTACAGCCCGGAGCGCCTCACCTGCCCATCCCAGTATATCAAGGGAATAAGAATTCCCGCCGGATGATGAGGAGCTGGAAACATCAGCTGGATTTGATTTTTCGCTTATAAAACTTTTGCGCTAAATCGGTCAAGGAAGTGATAAACTGGGAGGAACCTAAGGAGGTACAGCAGAAACAGAGGAAGTATTTCCCAAACCTCAAGAAAGTTCTGGAGGCTTTCCCGTTCATCGATGAGTTAGATGAGCTGATTAAAGAGGAATGGCAGAATCCCGAAAAAAAGTTTAGTCTATCCAACAGACTTACCAAATTGTACCCGCTTAAGGAACCCAAGGTATCCCTGTTGGTTTTCCCTCCAGTAGTAGACGCATCTTTGATGCGTCTAGCCAGACACGTGAAGACGCAGTGATGTTCAGAGACGTGCTTGACAGGAAGGTGGATACAGATCTTAAGAGGGCCTACCTATTTGCAGGAGGCGCCTGCAGACCAGCAGTGACACTGGCCGTGGTCGGCAAAGCTATTTCCAGTTGGTCTTCTGGTACCGCAAAACTTGTCGCTGAGGGTGCAGATCAAGAACAGATCATTAAGGCCCTACAAGAGCTTAGCCTTGCAGGGGATTTTGTGGTGGAGGCTTCTGTGGACACGATTAGATCCGCTTCAAGGTCCATGTAAGCCGCTGTAATGGCCAGAAAGGCGTTATGGCTTAAACCCTGGTCGGCTGACCCTGCCTCAAAATCCAATTGGTGCCGAATTCCGTATGATGGGGTAAACCTCTTCGGGACAAAGCTGGATACGGCAATTTCTAAGGTGACAGGTGGGAAGTCAGGTCTCATCCCATCAGACAGAAGACCGAAACAACAGAGGCTGACTCCCTTTAAGCGCAATCTCCCGGAGAGATACAGGGATGCAAAATCCTATAGACCCAGGAAAAAATACAGAAGAAGTTGGAAGAACCCTCAGATGTCCTTCCTCAAATTCCAGAAGCCCAAAACCCCTGCCTCCAATGACCAGAAGTCCTTTTGAAGGTACGCCCGCCCAGCCATGGGTAGTGGGTGCCAGACTCACAAAGTTCAAACTGGTTTGGGCAGGAATGATAAAAGACCCATGGACAGTGTCCACCATTCATTTCAGGCACAGGTGGTCATTCAAAGGTCGCCCCCAAGGGATCAATTTTGCTCAACCAGACTTCCTCCTTCCCAAGAAAAAAGGCTGTCTTTAGTCCATTACATTCAAGATCTGCTCCAAAAGCAAGCAATAGTGGAGGTTCCACTATCACAAAGATTCAAGGGTTTCTATTCCCCACTTTTCTTAGTAAAAAAGAAGTCAGGGGACTTTCGTCCAGTCTTGGACCTAAAGATGAACCTCAACCAGTCAATCCGGATAGAAACGTTCAAGATAGAAAGCCTACAATCAATCTTCCAATCAATAAACCGGGAAGATTGGATGCTTTCAATCGACCTCCAGGACGCATATCTACATATCCCTATCCACACTGAATTCCAAAAATTCCTCTGTTTCACCCTAAACCATCGGAGATAGACCTGGCAGCAACACCGGAAAACACAAAATGCCAAAGATTCCTGTCAAGAACACCCTTTCCTTCAGCAGAGGGGATGGATTGCCTCCAACACCCCTGGGATTTTCGCCTGGGTTACATCTTTCCTCCGACTCCCCTCATAGCGATATTCCTGCTGAGGCTCTCCTGGAATTTCTTCAATCAGGCCTGGAGAAGGGCCTTAGGTCGAGCACCCTGAAGATTCAGGTGTCGGCCCTATCCGCCTTGACAGGAGTTAAGTGGGCACAGGATCCTCTTGTAATTCAGTTTCAGAGGGCCTGCCTAAAACTGAGGCCCCCCAGAAAACCTTCCTTCCCGGTCTGGGACCTCTCAGTAGTTCTGGAAGCACTATCTAAAGAACCTTTTTTCCCACTTGAGAACATTTCCCTCTGGGATTTAACACTGAAAGTTTCATTCTTAATAGCCATAGCATCGGCTAAAAGGGTGTCAGAGATGCAAGCTCTACTGGCTAGTGAGCCATATCTGATTGTCTATCCAGACAGATTAGTTCTGAGGCCTTCGGATCGTTTCATCCCGAAGGTATCCTCATCCTTGCATTTCAACCAGGAGATTAACCTCCCAGCACTTACCACGGATCAGGGCAATCCTCACCCTTTACATGTCAAAGGTAATGTCTTGGAATATCTCTCTGCAACCAAATCCATCAGAAAGACGGAGAGTCTCTTAATCATCCCGCACAGATTCAGGAGAGGTGAAGTGGCATCCTCACGCACCATTGCTTTATGGCTAGTAAAGACCATCAAGAAGGCCTATTCATTAAGTAACCATCAGATACCTGAGAGCTTAAGGGCACACTCCACCAGGGCAGTGGCAACCTCCTGGGCGGCATATTGTAGAGTCTCGTCGGAGACAATTTGCAGAGCGGCTACCTGGTCTTCCAGGACCTTTATGTCTCATTATAAGGTGGATTCCGCTCAATTATTCACAGTGGATTTCGGAAGATCCGTTATCCAGGCCAATTCTTCTATTCTTTGTTAATAAACTTAGTTTGCATTCCCACCCAGTTTTGCGAGTTATTCCCCAAAGTGTATGCTGCCATGATGCGACAGGAAAACGGAAAATTGTATACTCACCTTTCCGTAATTTTCCTTTCCTGTCACATCTTCATGGCAGCATGCAATCTCCCACCCTTCTGAGGTGATATATACGGAGAATACTGGGGCGGGGGCCCTCTCTACAATTTATAGCTATGTGGTCCTATCAGGTTGTGGGGGCGGAGTCACAACCCAAAGTGTATGCTGCCATGAAGATGCGACAGGAAAGGAAAATTACGGAAAGGTGAGTATACAATTTTCTGTTTTCCATGTGCACTACTCCAGGTTTTAGCAAAGTAATGCCCCGTACACGCGATCGGACATTCAGACAACAAAATCCAAGGATTTTTTTCTGACGGATGTTGGCTCAAACTTGTCTTGCATACACACGGTCGCACAAATCTTGTCGGAAATTCTGAACGTGAAGAAAAATTAAGTTCAATAGCCAGTGCGGCTCTTCTGCTTGATTCCAAGCAATCATGAAACTTTGTGCGTCGGAATTGTGTACCCACAATCAGAATTTATGACAACAGATTTTGTTGTCGGAAAATTTGAGATCCAGATCTCAAATTTTGTGTGACAGAAATTCTGATGGATAATGTGGACAATCCATGCTACCCCCAAAGAACAATGTGCAAACAAATATGGTGAAATAATAGATGGATTTATAACCTGTAGTGGTATAGTTTAAGTGAAGGTGCTGCAACCTAACAAAACCTGAATATTTGCTTTTTAACCATTTCAGCTCCGGAAGGATTTACCCCCTATCTAAGCAGAGCACTTTTTACAATTTGGCACTGCGCTGCTTTAACTGCTAATTGCGCGGTCATGCAATGCTGTACCCAAACGAAATTTGCGTCCTTTTCTTCCCACAAATAGAGCTTCCTTTTGATGGTATTTGATCACCTCTGCGGTTTTTATTTTTTGCGCTATAAATGGAAAAATACAAAAATTTTGAAAAAAAATTATATTTTCTACTTTTTGTTATAAAAAAATCCAATAAACTCAATTTTAGTCATACATTTAGGCCAAAATGTATTCAGCCACACGTCTTTGGTAAAAAAAATGTCAATATTTATTGGTTTACGCAAAAGTTATAGCGTCTACAAACTAGGGTACAATTTCTGGAATTTACACAGCTTTTAGTTTATGACTGCCATGTCATTTCTTGAGGTGCTAAAATGGCAGGGCAGTACAAAACCCCCCAAATTACCCCATTTTGGAGAGAAGACACCCCAAGGAAATTGCCAAGAGGCATGTTGAGCCCATTGAATATTAATTTTTTTTGTCCCAAGTGATTGAATAATGACAAAAGAAAAAAAAATTACAAAAAGTTGTCACTAAATGATATATTGCTCACACAGGCCATGGGCATATGTAGAATTGCACCCCAAAATACATTTAGCTGCTTCTCCTGAGTATGGGGATACCACACATGTGGGACTTTTTGGGAGCCTAGCCGCGTATGGGACCCCAAAACCAAGCACCACCTTCAGGATTTCTAAGGGCGGAAAGTTTTGATTTCACTCCTCACTACCTGTCACAGTTTTGAAGGCCATAAAATGCCAAGATGGCACAAACCCCCCCAAATGACCCCATTTTGGAAAGTAGACGCCCAAAGCTATTTGCTGAGAGGCATGTTGAGTCCATGGAATATTTTATATTTTGACACAAGTTGCGGGAAGGTGACAATTATTTTTTTGCACAAAGTTGTCACTAAATGATATATTGCTCAAACATGCCATGGGCATATGTGGAATTACTCCCCAAAATACATTCTCATGCTTCTCCTGAGTATGGGGATACCACATGTGTGGGACTTTTTGGGAGCCTAGCTGCATATGGGGCCCCCGAAATCCAATTACCGCCTTTAGGATTTCTAAGGGTGTAAATTTTTGATTCACTCCTCACTACCTATCACAGTTTTGAAGGCCATGAAATGCCAAGATAGCACAACCCCCCCCCCCCCAAATGACCCCATTTTGGAAAGTAGACACCTCAAGCTATTTGCTGAGGGGCATGGTGAGTATTTTGCAGCTCTCATTTGTTTTTGAAAATGAAGAAAGACCAGAAAAAACATTTTTTCTTTCTTTTTTCAATTTTCAAAACTTTGTGACAAAAAGTGAAGTCTGCAAAATACTCACTATACCTCTCAGCAAATAGCTTGGGGTGTCTACTTTCCAAAATAGGGTAATTTGGGGGGGTTTTGCCACCTGGGCATTCCATGGCCTCCGGAACTGTGATAGGCAGTGAAGAATCAAAAATGTACGCCCTTAGAAAGCCTGAAGGCGGTGCTTGGTTTTCATGGTCCCGTACACGGCTAGGCTCCCAAAAAGTCTCACATATGTGGTATCCCCGTACTCAGGAGAAGCAACAGAATGTATTTTGGGGTGCAATTTCACATATTCCCATGGCATGTTTGAGCAATATATCATTTAGTGACAACTTTGTGCAAAAAAAAAGAAAAATGTGTCTTTTTCCCGCAACTTGTGTCACAATATAAAATATTCCATGGGCTCCACATGCCTCTCAGCAAATAGCTCGGGGTGTCTACTTTCCAAACTGGGGTCATTTGGGGGGGTTTGAACTGTTCTGGCATTTTATGCACAACATTTAGAAGCTTATATCACACATCACCCACTCTTCTAACCACTTGAAAACAAAGCCCTTTCTGACACTTTTTGTTTACATGAAAAAAATATTTTTTTTGCAAGAAAATTACTTTGAACCCCCAAACTTTTTATATTTTTTTAAAAGCAAATGCCCTACAGATTAAAATGGTGGGTGTTTCATATTTTTTTTCACACAGTATTTGCACAGCGATTTTTAAAACGCATTTTTTTGGGGAAAAAACACACTTTTTTAAATTTTAATGCACTAAAACACACTATATTGCCCAAATGTTTGATGAAATAAAAAAGATGATCTTAGGACGAGTACATGGATACCAAACATGACATGATTTAAAATTGCGCACAAACGTGCAGTGGCGACAAACTAAATACATTTTTAAAAGCCTTTAAAAGCCTTTACAGGTTACCACTTTAGATTTACAGAGGAGGTCTACTGCTAAAATTACTGCCCTTGATCTGGCCTTTGTGGTGACACCTCACATGCATGGTGCAATTGCTGTTTACATTTGATGCCAGACCGACGCTTGCGTTCGCATTCGCGCGAGAGCGGGGGGGGGGGGGCAGGGGTACTTTTTTTTATTTCCTTATTTTTTTTGCTTTTTTTATCTTATTTTTAAACTGTTCCTTTCATTTTTTTTTAAATCATTTTTATTGTTATCTCAGGGAATGTAAATATCCCCTATGATAGCAATAGGTAGGTACTCTTTTTTTGAAAAAAATGGGGTCTAATAGACCCTAGATCTCTCCTCTGCCCTCAAAGTTTTTGACCACACCAAGATTGGTGTGATAAAATGCTTTCCCAATTTCCAAAATGGCGCTGTTTACATCCGGCGAAATCTAAGTCATGAAATGCTCGTAGCTTCTGGTTTCTTAGGCCATAGAGATGTTTGGAGACACTCTGGTCTCTGATCAGCTCTATGGTCAGCTGGCTGAATCACCGGCTGCATTCTCAGGTTCCCTGTTGGGACAGGAGAGCCAGAGAAAAACATGGAAGACGGTGGGGGGGGGCATTCCCTCCCACTGCTTGTAAAAGCAGTCTAGAGGCTAATTTGCCACTAGGATTAGCTGCTAGGATTGCTTTTACATGAAAGCCGACCACTGGCTGAAAAGAATGATACCAAGATGATACCTAAACCTGCAGGCATCATTCTGGTATAACCATTCAAAGTCCAGCAACGTACCAGTACATTGCTGGTCCTTGTTGGGCATATATTGTAAACTTTTTTTTCATGCAGCCTGTGGCGTACCTGCTAAGCAAATGATGGTTAACAATAAAACACAGTAAACAGTAAAGTATAAAAAAATTGCATATCCGAAAAGCAAACATGGTAAAATGTAACAACAATAAAACATTGCAGAATAGAATACAGTAAAAAAAGAGCAGAACAATAGAGAGAGAATAGAGAGAGAGAGAACAATAAAACGACAACAATTTTTGTTTTTTTTTATTTTATATATTTTTTTGTGTTTTTATTTTTTTACTTTTTTTTTTTTTACACTTTTTTTTGTAACTGTAACCTTTGTAACTGGTACCAGGTTCAGGTCTCTCAAAATGCAATGGCATTTTGGGAGACCCTGTGTTAGTGTGCCTAGTCTGTGCAGTGCTGTACCCTACACTAATACTCAACTAGTGAATGGTAGCGTTCAAAACATTCACCAATACAAAGACCAGGATTGTCAGGACAGGAGGGACAATAATACCGGGTGTCACACCTATATCCGCGTTTGCTGCAGACATGACATCTTCTTTGGGGGGCTCGATGGGTAGGGGTAATCGGGAGGACATACAGAAAATGCCTCTCATGCAGCCGGCTTACTGCATTTGGTTGGGGAAGGTGAGGTGGAGCACCGTCTGGAAACAGAAAATTTCTTACTGGAATTTAAGGAAGGATCCAGTCTGAAGCTCTGTATAACACATGAGCGTTCAGCAAAGCCAACTGAAATAAATAAACAGACACTTTTTTGTACCAGCGTCTGGCCTTACGGGCAACTAGGTACGGCGCCAACAACTGGTCGTTGAGGTCTACCCCTCCCATGTTAAGGTTATATTCCTGGACACAGAGGGGTTTCTCCACAACACCAATTGCTGTAGGAATTTGGACCGTCGTGTCTGCATGAAGGGAGGTAATAACAAAAACATTCTTATTATCCCTCCACTTCATAGCAAGCAAGTTATTACACTTGAAGCAGGCTCTCTCCCCCAGCCTAAGACTGGAATCTACAAGCCGCTGGGGAAAGCCCCAGTGATTAGGTCGCACGGTGCCACATGTTCCAATCTGTTGATCAAAAAGGTGACTAAAAAGTGGCACGCTCGTGTAATAATTGTCCATGTACAAGTGGTACCCCTTTCCGAATAAGAGTGACACCAAGTCCCACACAATCTTGCCAGCGCTTCCTGTGTAGTCAGGGCAGTTTGTCGGCTCTACGTGACTATCTTTGCCTTTGTAAACCATAAAATTACATGTATAGCCTGTGGCCCTGTCACAGAGCTTATACATCTTGACCCCGTATCTGGCATGCTTGCTGGGAAGGTACTGTTTGAATGACAAGCGGCCAGAAAACTTAATTAGGGACTCATCAACGCAGACAACTTGATGGGGAGTAAACAAGTATGAAAAATGTTGATTGAAGTGGTTTACTAGGGGCCGAATTTTGTAGAGCCGATCATATTCAGGGTCTCCATGAGGACGACAGAGTTCATTGTTGTTGAAATGCATGACCCCGCAAAATCTGCTCGTATCGTGCCCTGGTCATGGAGGCAGAGAACAAGGGCATATGGTGAATTGTGTCTGTGGACCAATATGACCGCAACTCACTCTTTTTAGTTATGCCCATGTTGAGGGAAAGGCCCAGAAAGATAAAAAAATTTGGAAACCGAAATTGGTTTCCAATATCTGGCAAGGGAGGACTGGGGAATAGTGGCAATGTGTTGACCAGCGTACAAATTGCTTTGGTCCACAATAGATCTATAGAGATCTTCGGTGAAAAACAGCGAATAAAAATCAAATGATGTAAAATCAACTGTTTCCACCTGAATGCCGGGTTGGCCAGTGAATAGGAAGTACGGGTGCTGCAGAAGTGGTGGGTTCCCAATTAGGATTGGCAAATGCAGCAGGAAGGGCACTATGGGCACGATGGGCCTGTGTTCATCTTCTTGGTGGCAGCGGGACACTACTTGTGCTTGCCACCTCACCAGCTTGAACTGCACTTATGGGACTCGCCAGGTCACCAAGTGTTATTGCAGTGCTGGATGTATGACCAGCGTGTACTAGGCCGCTGGTGCTTGCCAGTTTACCAGAAGCAATAGCGGCGCTAGTACTGCTCTGCTCCATACGAGGGACCTGCGATTCTTGCACCTCAACAACAGCAGAAGAAGTTCGGGGTCTGGTATGCCTGACCTTGGCAGGGACCACAACTTCGTTGTCAGAGCTATCTGTCCTGGAGCCGCTGTCCTCTACAGGATTGTATTCTGAGCCTGAATCTGACAGATGAGTGACTTCCTCTTCACTATCTGTCATGCTCAGAAACATGTAAGCCTCTTCATTAGTGTACCTTTGATTTGCCATTTTGGTCTCTAAATTTAGTGGTACACTAGTGAGACTCACAGGCAAAAAATCTCCTGACTGTTATCGACTGATTCAAAACGCTACCAACAAAAACTGTTCGCGATCGCAGGGATCAGGTCTGACTCTGCGAACGCTGCAGTTATGTGTGTTTAGTGTTTTGTAAGTGACAGTGATCGATCGATACTGCACTTGGGTGGGCTGGGCTGGACCGAGGGGCAAAAGGTAGGTGCTACCCTGTTTCCCCGAAAATAAGACCTACCCTGAAAATAAGACCTACAAGGACTTTAACTAGGGCTTATTTGGGGGGTAGGGCTTAAATTGCAGCCATAACCGACAATCACGCTAGGTCTTATTTTCGGGGAAACAGGGTAGCAGGTATCTGGGCTGATCCCGCTAACACTGCGTTTTTGGGAACCCTAAACTGCTGGGGACGCTAGTATGGATCTGATCAGATCAGATAGTGATCTGTTCAGATACTATACCACTACGGGAGGTGTATGCTGCGTGCGTGGGTGTTAGCGGTACTGACACTAACCTGACGCTGCCTGGGGCGACGCAGACCTTATCTGACCCTAAAACTTAACTTATATCATCGCCGGGCGATCAGGGGGTTAAACCTTTATTAGGTAATCAACGGCGGGTGCCCTGAAACTATAAAAAATAAACTAACTAACCAGCGTCACCGTAACACTTATACGGTGATCACTGGTGAAAGGGTTAACTAGAGGCAATCAGGGGGTTAAAACCTTTATTAGGTAGTATATGGGGGTCCCTGTCACTATAAAACACTGAGGGCGAACCTATATACTTACCTCCTTACCTAGCGTCACCTGTGACACTAATACAGTGATCAGAAAAACGAATGCTTAGTGACACTGGTGATGGGGGTGATCAAGGGGTTAACCTTTATTGGGGGGTTAGGGGGTATCCTAGACCTAAAGGGGGCTAACCCTAACTGCCCTACCACTTATAACTGTCACAAACTGACACCAATGCAATAATCAGGAAAAAAAATTGCTATTGGTGTCACTGTGACAGGGGGTACAGGGGGGTGATTGGGGGGTGATGGGGGGTGAAAAGCATGCCTAGTGTGTTCTACTGTTAGTGTAGTGTTGGTGTAACTCACATCGATGTCTTCTCTCCTCGGCACCGGAATGAAAAGACCGGCTCGAGGAGAGATGACATCACTTCCTCTTCCCCTGTTTACATTACAGCAGCAGAGGAAGCTTGTCATTGGCTGGGAGCAATCGCGAGGGAGTGGCCATGAATGGATGGCCTCCCCCTCACCTCTTATCACTCAGGGACAGATGCCGACTGCCTCGGGAACCAGGGGGGTCCGATCGGACCCCCCCACCCGCGGGAGGCAAGAAACGTACCCATACATTACTTTGCCTGCCCATGCCATTCTGCCGCAGTATTTCTGCGTGAGGTGGTCGGCAAGTGGTTAACAATGTGTATAGATGGAATTAGATGCGCAACCTATAACATACAAACAAACTGGCAAATATACAAATTATTAAAAATCAGTGTAAAAACCAAGGATTAACACCAAACTTAAATAAAAGCTGGATTAAAAAATGTGTGGACTAAAGGAAAATTAAGGAAACAAATATATATAAAATCCATCAGAGGGCTTGATAGCGTTCTTATTAGATGACACCCAATTATATAAAACTTCACTGGAAACAGGTCCTTCAGTCAAATAGGGGATGTTGTCTTCATCATATACTCCCACATGCCAGGCAATAACATTAATGTACAAAAAGGTCGCTTACCAGATATGTAGGACCCCTATTACAGAGATCTTATGGGCTCAAATGTGCAAGATCACTCAGACAGGAATAGCTGATTCAAACATCCGACAGAATTCCCTCCTCATCAAGTGATTCTGAATGCTGCAATGATGGTTCAGAAAGCTGCAATGTTCTCCGTACACTCCTTATCCAAGTAGGGTCACTCGTGAGGTATGGTATGGAAAAACATTTAAGGGAGGAAAAAAAGGCGCTTCATAGTGCAGTAGATTAAAAAATCCCTTTAATCCATGTGATGGACAACTGACATTGTTAACCACTTCAGCCCCGGAAGGATTTACCCCCTTCCTGACCAGAGCACTTTTTACAATTTGGCACTGCGTCGCTTTAGCTGCTAATTGCGCGGTCATGCAATGCTGTACCCAAACGAAATTTGCGTCCTTTTCTTCCCACAAATAGAGCTTTCTTTTGATGGTATTTGATCACCTCTGCCGGTTTTATTTTTTGCGCTATACAGGGAAAAAGACCGAAAATTTTGAAAAAAAATGATATTTTCTACTTTTTGTTCTAAAAAAATCCAATAAATTCAATTTTAGTCATACATTTAGGCCAAAATGTATTCGGCCACATGTCTTTGGTAAAAAAAATGTCAATAAGTGTATATTTATTGGTTTGCGCAAAAGTTATAGCGCCTACAAACTAGGGTACATTTTCTGGAATTTACACAGCCTTTAATTTATGACTGCCTATGTCGTTTCTTGAGGTGCTAAAATGGCAGGGCAGTACAAAACGCCCACAAATGACCCCATTTTGGAAAGTAGACACCCCAAGGAAATTTCTGAGAGGCATGTTGAGCCCATTGAATATTCATTTTTTTTGTCCCAAGTGATTGAATAATGACAAAAAAAAAATTACAAAAAGTCACTCAATGATATATTGCTCACACAGGCCATGGGCATATGTGGAATTGCACCCCAAAATACATTTAGCTGCTTCTCCTGAGTATGAGGATACCACATGTGTGGGACTTTTTAGGAGCCTAGCCGCGTACGGGGCCCCGAAAACCAATCACCGCCTTCAGGATTTCTAAGGGTGTAAATTTTTGATTTCACTCTTTACTGCCTATCACAGTTTCGGAGGCCATGGAATGCCCAGGTGGCACAAACCCCCCCAAATGACCCCATTTTGGAAAGTAGACACCCCAAGCTATTTGCTGAGAGGCATGGTGAGTATTTTGCAGCTCTCATTTGTTTTTGAAAATGAAAAAAGACAAGAAATTTTTTTTTTCTTTTTTCAATTTTCAAAACTTTGTGACAAAAAGTGAGGTTTGCAAAATACTCACTATACCGCTCAGCAAATAGCTTGGGGTGTCTACTTTCCAAAATGGGGTCATTTGGGGGGGTTTGAACTGTCCTGGCATTTTATGCACAACATTTAGAAGCTTATGTCACACATCACCCACTCTTCTAATCACTTGAAGACAAAGCCCTTTCTGACACTTTTTGATTACATGAAAAAATTATTTTTTTTTGCAAGAAACTTACTTTAAACCCCCACATTATATATTTTTTTAAAGCAAATGCCCTACAGATTAAAATGGTGGGTGTTTAATTTTTTTTTTCACACAGTATTTGCGTAGCGATTTTTCAAACACATTTTTTTGGGAAAAAACACACTTTTTTAAATTTTAATGCACTAAAACACACTATATTGGCCAAATGTTTGATGAAATAAAAAGGATGATCTTAGGCCGAGTACATGGATACCAAACATGACATGCTTTAAAATTGCACACAAACATGCAGTGGCGACAAACTAAATACATTTTTAAAAGCCTTTAAAAGCCTTTACAGGTTACCACTTTAGATTTACAGAGGAGGTCTACTGCTAAAATTACTGCTCTCGATCTGACCTTCGCGGTGATACCTCACATGCATGGTGTAATTGCTGTTTACATTTGACGCGCAAGAGCAGGGGGGGCAGGGGTGCTTTTTTTTTTTTTATTATTATTTTTTTGCTTTTACCTTATTTTTAAACTGTTCCTTTCATTTTCATTTTTGTTTAGTATACTCTGGTAGAAGGATTTTTGTCCTACGTTAGGCGAGTATAAGTTGACTATGACCAGTGGGCAGTTATTAAAGGATGCAGAAAGGATGAGAAATCTGCCTAGAGGGTCGCGTTCAACTTGGTGTAGTTGGAATGCTACGGAGGAGTGTATTGCTATCAATACACCTCTTGCTTTTTTATCTGAGTTGGCAAAGAAGCAGTGTGGGTATTGTTTATGGGTACAAGCCGGAGCTTTGTTTTTGGTAAAATGTGTCTCTTGGACACACAGAATATCGGCCTTTTGGTATATGGCTTCCTTCCAGAGAAGTGATCGCTTAAAGGGGTGGTTAAGACCCTTGGCATTAATGGTAGTAATTGACAACATTCTGCAGGCGAGATGTGTAAAGTGCGTGTTTTGGTACGGAAGGGGATCACCACCGTTTGTTTTATCACACCAGGGATTGGTCCTTGGTTAAAGGACTGACAGTGGCAAGAAAGGATGTTGCAACAAACAATGCAATATTAACGACACCAGATAAACCAGTAAATGCAGTCAAATTATTGACTTGAGAAGATATGACAGATACAGTTAGGTCTGTTTCTAGGAAATATGTGACAATAAATCACAATAAGCAAGTAATAAGAGAGAAAAGAGAAACAAAAGTTAACGTGTAGGTACGTATGTGCTTAGCACACTAGAAGTATCGGGGAGTGATCAGATCAGCTCTAGAGAGCCCCTGTGCCCCCTCATAAGGCACTGAGTAATGCTGATGGTATTAGCCAGAAAAATATTAGAGTTCCCGTGGTGGGAGGTCCTTGTACATCTCATCAGGTTCTGTCTTGCTGTGACCAGGGATCCGGGACCTTGGTAGATTGTTTAGATCGAGGAATGCTAGGAGGGACATGGGGAATGAGACCCCAATTATGCAGTTGTTTCAGGCCATCTTTGGGTGTCAGAATTGGGATCAGTTGGTTTTGAAAGGTAACTAGAAGCTTTGTAGGGAAGCCCCAGCAATATTGAACCTGTTTGTCTTGCTGGACTGAAGTGACAGGAGCAAACCGTTTACGTGCCTGGGCTGTGGCAGCTGAAATGTCGCCGAATATGGAAATTGCAGCATATGGGGTTGGTAATGTACGCATGGATCTCGTAGCTCATAACAGTCTTTCTTTAGTGTGAAAGAAATTAATCCGAGCCAGGGTGTCCCTAGGGACAGTATCCGGAAGATGTTTTGGTTTTTGTATTCTATGCGCTCGGTCGATGATCATGTCGAGAGTGGACAGGTTGGGTACTAGCGTGCGGAACAGTTGTTGGAGATAGGACACTAGTTCTCCTGGTTTAATCGACTCTGGTATCCCCCTGAACTTTAGGTTATTCCGCCTAGAGCGGTCTTAGAGGTCTGCGATTTTAAGCTGCATTTGGTGAATCGCAGCTGCCTGAGCATCCTGTGTATCTATAGCTGCATTATGTGCCTGAGCCACTATGTGCAGTTGTTGTTCAATGGTGTCAGTTCGGTCCTCTAGCTTTTCTACTCTGCTCTGGACGTGATTAAGAGATATTTTTAAATCTCTTTGCAGGTCAGCTTGTAATGAGAGAAGCATAGATTTCAGGGTGCTCTCTGAGGCTGGAGTATTATCTGACGCTGGGAAGGCAGCTAGGGAGTTAGTGGCACTGTCTCCTGTGTGTGCAGCATCAGCCCAATGCTGCTTCTTTAGAGCAGGTGAAATAACTGGTGAGCCTGCTGGGGATTCAGCGGCTCTCTTACCTCTGTCCTGGGGTTGAGGAGAGGTAGTGGAGTCCAGCTGTTCTTGTTCCTCCATGTCCCACAGAGTGTCCGACGCTGTGTGAGAATGTGCGGGTGAGGGTGAAGCCAAACGGCTTTCCCGCTCGGCGCCATCTTGTGGTGAGGAGAGAGCTGGCTTCATGAAGTACTCCTGGAAACAGCTCGATCTCTGGCTATTAGTGTTCTTTTTCTTCTTGGTCATATCCCGGGGTGTCCCAGAAGCAGTGGCCTCCGAACCAGAGGTGAAGGCAGCTAATAATGGCTCTATAATCGCTGTTGTGCCCCGTTCTGAGGGAGAGCAGAGAATCTAGGCAGCCATCATCTGCAGCAGCCAAACCACGCCCCCAATCCATCCCTGATTTGGATATTTTTTTATAACCTAACCCTGGCTTGTACTTCTCAACAACATTGTCCCTTACTTCTCAAAAAATGGGGGAAACAGGGGATGATGGGATTATTGCGGTGCCACCAAAATTCAAAATTACTAGAATGATATTTTATATAAAATCATTTATTTTATTGATATCAAAAACATCTAAAATGTTTACATGAAAGAGTACAAAAAATATACAAAGCAAAAACAAAAACAGAAATATAGTGCAAATAAATGACAGTCACCAAAGATGTTGAGGGGTGATCATAGTCTTATGAAACTAGTTTCGCCAAAACATTGGCTTCATCAGGGGAATGTAGAGATGTACTGCAGAGAGTAAAACCACTATAATATAGAAAAAATGCATTATTGGATCAACATAATCTTGTAATGCTGGAGGCAAGCCAATCGCATCGCATAGTGGTCAAATTGCCGCCCCCCCATATCCCACGGTCTTCCCACCCCCCACACACCTAAAACATACCATGCAGGCTCCAAAACGCAAGGGGGACACCACCGAGACACTGAGAATGGAAGTTGCACTCAGCCCAGTATTTGGCTACAGGGGAATTAAAGGGCGCCTAAAAAGAGATGTATAGCATATAAGTATTGAAAATTCGTTTAATTTTATTTAACAAAAGGGACCTAAGCCTCAATTACATACCCTAATTATATGCAAAACCAAGGCACTCAATGTTGCACAAGGGAGATTCACAACGCAGTCAGTTCATGTAAAAAATCGAATGAATGCGATCAAAAGGACTGTAAAATAGATTCAAGAGAGGGGAAAAAAAAAGGTATGGGAAAAATGATATTGATACACATAAATATATCAGTGAATTTCAGATTTGAAGGACATAGTGAAATATGTTGGATATAGTGAGTAGGGCTTACCGAATACGCATTAAGTTAGAAAAATGCATCCTATGAATAAGGTTCCGCCAATATCTTGGCTAAACGTTGGAACCTCCACAATGAGTCTTTCTGGTAACACCGGTTATTGTAGATGATCTGAAAGTCAATGCATATAACAAAGGGACTGTTAGCAAGAAAGTTCAGCCAGTATAGCCATATGTGGCAATATAATGACAGATGCTTGCTGTGATGAAAAAAAGTTTGTTGGATCTATTACCTTTTACATATGTAGCCAGCTCCCCAGGATGGTCCCACAGCAAGGAGATAAAAAACACACCGAGAGCAAGGCTGCCTTTTAAAACCCCCACCTGATCAGCATGATATAAATCAGCTGATCAGGAGCGGACGACAGGCGGGCGGGGCACATGCGCAGTTGCCAGTGTCATTTGCCTACATATCCCATAAGTCCGAGCGTCGGTCCGGTCACATGGCGGCTACTGCCTGCGACATGATCGACAGATAGAAAAGTGCAACGGAAGGCTCCAGAGGAAGAAGGGGGAGAACCCCACATCATCCAAGGGAGACAGAGGGGAGAGGAGGCCTGCAACAACACAAGTATAAATTAGATGACAAAATTGCATTAATAAAATCGATATGGTAATCCAAAATTAAACAATGCATTTGATTTATAACATGTCTCTACATGAACTTAGGTCACCATATTATCAATAATTGTTTTTTTATATTATATTTTATTATTTTTTGTTTTTTATATACATCAAACTAATCCAGATATTTTATTATGTATTCAATAAAAACAGATGATAGGAATTATCGTACATACAGTATGCAACTACATATATTGACTACTGTATTAATTATTTCAACATACAGATATAAAATTAACCAGCAGTGGGTACAGGACGGGAGCAAGGAGTGAGGGCAGATGGAACACTGAACCAGCAGGGCCCGATGGGCATAAGATCGACCAGCCAGTGAGGAGACAGTCAAAGAATAGACTAGCTAGATAATAAGAATATTTGTATATATACACATAAATGTTATTCTAAAGAAAAGATTTGAAGCTAATATACTCATTGAGGCCAGGATATTTGATAAATATATCCATCTGGTCTCCATCTGAAGCAAGGAGTTGTCAATATTACCTCCCCTGGCATGAGAAGGCCGCAAATTTGACAACATGAGGGTCAAAGTTATGCTCTGTGGCCACATGCCTATTCAGGGCTGTGGTGGTTAAGTGTTTATATAGAGGTGCAATGTGATCCTTAATACCTTTAAGGAATGGACGCTTAGTCTTCCCTACATAGAAACAGCCACACTGGCAAAGAGCCAGATACACGACACCAATTGTTTTACACGTAACTCTATGTTTCAAACGGTGTATCCTACCATTTGGAAGGGGAATATTCTTAGAGTTAAAGATAAATGGACAGAAATCACATGTACCGCATGAAAAAGTGCCGGCATTTGAATGATCAAGGGGGCCTCGTATCTCATGATGACTGTGAACAAGCATGTCTCTCATAGATGGGGCCCGTCTGTAAGTGATTTCTGGGTATGATTTGAGAAATTTTTTAATGGTATTATCAGCCATCAGAAGTGGCCAATATTTTTGAAAGATCCCTCTCATTTGGCCATGCTGTTTTGAGAATAGGGTAATAATCCTAACAGAGTTATTGATTTTTGAGGATTTAGTAGAATGAATGAGATCATGTCTATTCCGTTTGATGACTCTGTTGAAGGACCTCCTCAGCAGGGAGCAACTGTATCCACGCCGACAAAGCCTCTCATACAGGTCATTAGCTGCCAGGTGAAAATCTGAATCCAAGGTACAATTCCTCCTAAGTCCAAGGAATTGACTATAGGGTATGCTGTCTAATAAAGGCTGGGGATGTGCACTAGCTGCATGTAGGATCGTATTGCCCGATGAGGGCTTATGATATAATGATGAATGTAAAGTTCCATCACAATCTAAATGTATTTGTAAATCCAAAAAAATTATCTTAGTTTGGCTGCATTCCATTGTAAAACTCAGGTTAAAGGTATATTTACAGCCAGAAAATCCATCAGCCGTGAAAGATCCTCTCGACTACCTGACCATAAAATGAAAACATCATCTATATACCTGTACCAGGCTATAATTTGAGAAAGCAAGTCTGACATGGATTCTTGAGAAAACAAATCCCTCTCCCACCCCTCCAGGTACAGGTTGGCATATGAGGGGGCGCATTTGGTCCCCATAGCCACACCCTGCACCTGGAGGAAGTGGGAGGAACCAAACATGAAAACATTTCTAGTCAAGATAAACTCAAGTAACCGAAGGACAAACTGGCTGTAACCATCAAAAGATGGTCCTCGCTCCAGGAGATGGGTACGGATCACGTCCATACCTTTAACATGTGGAATTGAGTTGTATAAACATTCAACGTCTAAGGCAACTAGCCACGTATTGGGAGGGACCTGCTTTCCATCAATATGGCGTAACATGTCTATGGTATTCTGCACATAAGAGAATAAAGCTGTCACATGGGGTATTAGGTATTTATCCACCAAGGCACTGGCATTCTCTGTTAGACTTTGACATCCCAAAACAATCGGTCGTCCAGGGGGTTTCTTCACTGATTTATGCACTTTGGGTAGTGAGTAAAAAGTAGGAGTTTTGGGATCCTTCACATTTAAGTAGTTCCATGTACTAGAGTCAATAACACCTGATTGGTATGCTTCGAAGATTAAGCTATAGTATTCGCTGTTAAAGTTGGTTATTAGTGTTTTGGAAATAGGGCGGTACCAATGTGCGTTGTCAAGTATCTCCCGACACATAGCTTCATATGCGGGGACATCCATGACCACAACGTTGCCGCTCTTATCTGCAGGTTTAATAATTAAGCCAGAATGACTCTGTAATTCTCGAAGGGCTTTTCGAAGTTTCCAAGGTAGATTATGTGTGTGGATTTGTTGCAAGTCCAGGTTTTCAATTTCTTGAGTAATTTGTTGGACAAAAGCCCAAATATTGGGATTTGTTTGTAATGAAGGAAAATTACGTGATTTGGGTTTGAAAGATGTTGGTGGTGGGAAGGAGACACCAGAGACGACCATGCCACCAGAGGCCATCGGTGTCACGTCCTCTGTGGTGTGTTTCTCATCCCATAGACACTCAAGATCCGCCAAAGCTCGAAGTTCCGCCTCAGAGGGTTCCCCTGAAGTGGATGTGCTAGACTCCAAAGATGGTGTTTTATCATTAATTACCTTAAATAGCAAACGCCGAGCAAATAGGTGTATGTCTTTTATAAGTTGAAAACGATCCAGATCCGTGGAAGGGCAGAAGGTGAGCCCTAATTTTAGAACTTGAACTTGGTCAGCTGTAAGATCAACAGAAGATAAATTCACAACATCCAATTCAAACAAATTTGTGTTTAAGGAAGTGGGGGCTGGTTGGTTGTGTCTGGTGTCTTTCCTAAAAAAATGGGTGCCAATTTGGGGTCTATAGAATGAGTACTGGTGGGAAAAAGTGTAGAAATGGTGGGCTCCCTAGAGTGACGACCACTAGTTGTGGAGGCCAAGTTGCTCTGAGTGGGAGTGTTTATACCTAGTGAAGAGTGTACAAGGGTGTCAGATGAAGTAAGTGTAGATGTAGACTTACCCAAAGAAGGAAATGGGGTAGATGATAGTGTTTTAGAAGAATGTGTACGGCCCACTGGGGTTTGAGATTTAAGTGAGGAACCCGGTATACGGAGAGGGGGAACCATAGTAGTGCTGTCCCCCTTTCTCTTTTTGGGTAATCTTTCTTGAGAAAGTTTGTGATAAGTAGTGGAGGAACTAGGGGAGAAAGTGACAGAGTTAACATTAGGCACCACAACATCTGTTTTGGAGGGTTCAGCAGTATAAGGTTTGGAAAAAGGTTTGTTAAAGGTCGTGTGGTTCCATTTATAGGCAAAACCATTATTATGGGCCGTTTTAACCTGAAGAAATTTACCTTTCTTAGTGTTTATGATCTCTAATGTGTATTCTTCCAAATGTGATTGTAGATCTTTATCACGTTTAATAAAACGAGGGAAAGAAATAACAAGATGGTGTTCATCATACCAATTATTGATTTGTGCATCTAGTTGACCAAGTTCAAGTTCATATTGTTTGCATAGTAGTGAAATCATTTCAAAGGAGCAAGATTGAAGGTTTTGCTCCCACAATTGTTTAAGAGAGTCAGTGATCTTCCTAAGATTGGGGAAGATCTGGATTCTCAAACCCCAGGGTACTATACCATTTAGAGAGTACTTTTCAAAGTAGGCTTTATGCCAATATGTGCGTACCTTTTTTTCGAGAAGACGTTGCAATCTCATGAATGCACGATCGAGTTCATCATCAAAAACGTTGGCCTCTGTTTTGGATTACCGGATCTTTGTCATCAGGTCCGTAAAGGCCTCACCACAAAAAATCTGCCATCCTGCCCCACTGCTGGTTAGGGAATAGTAGAAAATACAAAATTGCATACACTTTAATAATAATACACTTTTCAAATTTAAATAGGGACACACAAAAAAATCATTAGTAATTTAGTTTATAAGGATAGATGTCCCCACTAGAAGAGAGAGGAAACAATTATACTCGATTATCTCAATGGTGTTGTTATTTGGTTTGTAGCTAAAAGGACAGACCACCCGTTATGTGGTGTGTTGGAACACCTGGTATAGGTAATTGGATGGTGGGTGGTGTGTCCTACCAGATACGGCACCTCATCCCGAGTCGAAGATCTCAAAAAGTGGGGGAAACAGGGGATGATGGGATTATTGCGGTGCCACCAAAATTCAAAATGACTAGAATGATATTTTATATAAAATCATTTATTTTATTGATATCAAAAACATATAAAATGTTTACATGAAAGAGTACAAAAAATATACAAAGCAAAACCAAAAACAGAAATACAGTGCAAATAAATGACCGTCACCAAAGATGTTGAGGGGTGATCATAGTCTTATGTTCCCAACTAGTTTCGCCAAAACATTGGCTTCATCAGGGGAATGTAGAGATGTACTGCAGAGAGTAAAACCACTATAATATAGAAAAAATGCATTATTGGATCAACATAATCTTGTAATGCTGGAGGCAAGCCAATCGCATCGCATAGTGGTCAAATTGCCGCCCCCCATATCCCACGGTCTTCCCACCCCCCACACACCTAAAACATACCATGCGGGCTCCAAAACGCAAGGGGGACACCACCGAGACACTGAGAATGGAAGTTGCACTCAGCCCAGTATTTGGCTACAGGGGAATTAAAGGGCGCCTAAAAAGAGAGGTATAGCATATAAGTATTGAAAATTCGTTTAATTTTATTTAACAAAAGGGACCTAAGCCTCAATTACATACCCTAATTATATGCAAAACCAAGGCACTCAATGTTGCACAAGGGAGATTCACAGCGCAGTCAGTTCATGTAAAAAATCGCATGAATGCGATCAAAAGGACTGTAAAATAGATTCAAGAGAGGGGAAAAAAAAGGTATGGGAAAAATGATATTGATACACATAAATATATCAGTGAATTTCAGATTTGAAGGACATAGTGAAATATGTTGGATACAGTGAGTAGGGCTTACCGAATACGCATTAAGTTAGAAAAAATGCATCCTATGAATAAGGTTCCGCCAATATCTTTGCTAAACGTTGGAACCTCCACAATGAGTCTTTCTGGTAACACCGGTTATTGTAGATGATCTGAAAGTCAATGCATATAACAAAGGGACTGTTTCGGGATGTCAAAGTCTAACAGAAAATGCCAGTGCCTTGGTGGATAAATACCTAATACCCCATGTGACAGCTTTATTCTCTTATGTGCAGGATACCATAGATATGTTACGCCATATTGATGGAAAGCAGGTCCCTCCCAATACTTGGCTAGTTGCCTTAGACGTTGAATGTTTATACAACTCAATTCCACATGTTAAAGGTATTTATGTGATCCGTACCCATCTCCTGGAGCGAGGACCATCTTTTGATGGTTACAGCCAGTTTGTCCTTCGGTTACTTGAGTTTATCTTGACTAGAAATGTTTTCATGTTTGGTTCCTCCCACTTCCTCCAGGTGCAGGGTGTGGCTATGGGGACCAAATGCGCCCCCTCATATGCCAACCTGTACCTGGGGGGTGGGAGAGGGATTTGTTTTCTCAAGAATCCATGTCAGACTTGCTTTCTCAAATTATAGCCTGGTACAGGTATATAGATAATGTTTTCATTTTATGGTCAGGTAGTCGAGAGGATCTTTCACGGCTGATGGATTTGCTGGCTGTGAATACCTTTAACCTGAGTTTTACAATGGAATGCAGCCAAACTAAGATACATTTTTTGGATTTACAAATACATTTAGATTGTGATGGAACTTTACATTCATCATTATATCGTAAGCCCTCATCGGGCAATACGATCCTACATGCAGCTAGTGCGCATCCCCAGCCTTTATTAGACAGCATACCCTATAGTCAATTCCTTAGACTTAGGAGGAATTGTACCTTGGATTCAGATTTTCACCTGGCAGCTAATGACCTATATGAGAGGCTTCGTCGGCATGGATACAGTTGCTCCCTGCTGAGGAGGTCCTTCAACAGAGTCATCAAATGGAATAGACATGATCTCATTCATTCTACTAAATCCTCAAAAATCAATAACTCTGTTAGGATTATTACCCAATTCTCAAAACAGCATGGCCAAATGAGAGGGATCTTTCAAAAATATTGGCCACTTCTGATGGCTGATAATACCATTAAAAAATTTCTCAAATCATACCCAGAAATCACTTACAGACGGGCCCCATCTATGAGAGACATGCTTGTTCACAGTCATCATGAGATACGAGGCCCCCTTGATCATTCAAATGCCAGCACTTTTTCATGCGGTACATGCGATTTCTGTCCATTTATCTTTAACTCTAAGAATATTCCCCTTCTAAATGGTAGTATACACCGTTTGAAACATAGAGTTACGTGTAAAACAATTGGTGTCGTGTATCTGGCTCTTTGCCAGTGTGGCTGTTTCTATGTAGGGAAGACTAAGCGTCCATTCCTTAAAGGTATTAAGGATCACATTGCACCTCTATATAAACACTTAACCACCACAGCCCTGAATAGGCATGTGGCCACAGAGCATAACTTTGACCCTCATGTTGTCAAGTTTGAGGCCCTTGGGCATATCCCTTCTCATGCCAGGGGAGGTAATATTGACAACCCCTTGCTTCAGATGGAGACCAGATGGATATATTTATTGAATGCGGTCAAATATCCTGGCCTCAATGAGTATATTAGCTTCAAATCTTTTCTTTAGAATAACATTTATGTGTATATATACAAATATTCTTATTATCTAGCTAGTCTATTCTTTGACTGTCTCCTCACTGGCTGGTCGATCTTATGCCCATCAGGCCCTGCTGGTTCGGTGTTCCATTTGCCCTCACTCCTTGCCCCCGTCCTGTACCCACTGCTGGTTAATTTTATATCTGTATGTTGAAATAATGAATACAGTAGTCACTATATGTAGTTGCATACTGTATGTACGATAATTCCTATCACCTGTTTTTATTGAATACATAATTAAAGTATCTGGATTAGTTTGATGTATATAAAAAACAAAAAATAATAAAATATAATATAAAAAAACAATTATTGATAATATGGTGACCTAAGTTCATGTAGAGACATGTTATAAATCAAATGCATTGTTTAATTTTGGATTACCATATCGATTTTATTAATGCAATTTTGTCATCTAATTTATACTTGTGTTGTTGCAGGCATTTTCCTTTCCGTTATCGCATGGCGGCCATTGCGGTGATACCATCTGTCCACCGCCAGGGCCACTCCACCTATGTCCCCGATCTGTCTGAATTATCAGACTTCCCTTTGTTTCTTCCGCCCTCCCCCCTCCTGGGGCGTGCCATGGTGGGCCCAATGCACTGGGTATTTTTACCCCCCATTCATCTGGGAACTTGTTTCACTACAGCCTTTGGCTGCATGGACGCCCAAGGGCTGGCTTTATTGTCAGCCCACCCCTTCGGCCGGGACCATCGCGGTGTTCCAACGCCTCTTCATGCCTCCTCTCCACTCTGTCTCCCTTGGATGATGTGGGGTTCTCCCCCTTCTTCCTCTGGAGCCTTCCGTTGCACTTTTCTATCTGTCGATCATGTCGCAGGCAGTAGCCGCCATGTGACCGGACCGACGTTCGGACTTATGGGATATGTAGGCAAATGACACTGGCAACTGCGCATGTGCCCCGCCCGCCTGTCGTCCGCTCCTGATCAGCTTATTTATATCATGCTGATCAGGTGGGGGTTTTAAAAGGCAGCCTTGCTCTCAGTGTTTTTTTTATCTCCTTGCTGTGGGACCATCCTGGGGAGCTGGCTACATATGTAAAAGGTAATAGATCCAACAAACTTTTTTTCATCACAGCAAGCATCTGTCATTATATTGCCACATATGGCTATACTGGCTGAACTTTCTTGCTAACAATCCCTTTGTTATATGCATTGACTTTCAGATCATCTACAATAACCGGTGTTATCAGAAAGACTCATTGTGGAGGTTCCAACGTTTAGCCAAGATATTGGTGGAACCTTATTCATAGGATGCATTTTTTCTAACTTAATGCGTATTCGGTAAGCCCTACTCACTATATCCAACATATTTCACTATGTCCTTCAAATCTGAAATTCACTGATATATTTATGTGTATCAATATCATTTTTCCCATACCTTTTTTTTTCCCCTCTCTTGAATCTATTTTACAGTCCTTTTGATCGCATTCATGCGATTTTTTACATGAACTGACTGCGCTGTGAATCTCCCTTGTGCAACATTGAGTGCCTTGGTTTTGCATATAATTAGGATATGTAATTGAGGCTTAGGTCCCTTTTGTTAAATAAAATTAAACAAATTTTCAATACTTATATGCTATACCTCTCTTTTTAGGCGCCCTTTAATTCCCCTGTAGCCAAATACTGGGCTGAGTGCAACTTCCATTCTCAGTGTCTCGGTGGTGTCCCCCTTGCGTTTTGGAGCCCGCATGGTTTGTTTTAGGTGTGTGGGGGGTGGGAAGACCGTGGGATATGGGGGGCGGCAATTTGACCACTATGCGATGCGATTGGCTTTCCTCCAGCATTACAAGATTATGTTGATCCAATAATGCATTTTTTCTTTATTATAGTGGTTTTACTCTCTGCAGTACATCTCTACATTCCCCTGATGAAGCCAATGTTTTGGCGAAAGTAGTTGGGAACATAAGACTATGATCACCCCTCAACATCTTTGGTGACGGTCATTTATTTGCACTGTATTTCTGTTTTTGTTTTTGCTTTGTATATTTTTTGTACTCTTTCATGTAAACATTTTAGATGTTTTTGATATCAATAAAATAAATGATTTTATATAAAATATCATTCTAGTAATTTTGAATTTTGGTGGCACCGCAATAATCCCATCATCCCCTGTTTCCCCCACTTTTTGAGATCTTCGACTCGGGATGAGGTGCCGTATCTGGTAGGACACACCACCCACCATCCAATTACCTATTGTCCCTTACTTGTTTGGAGAGTTCCTTGGTCTTCATGGCAGTGTTTGGCTAGATGTGCCTCTTGCTTAGGTGTTGCAGCCTCTGGGGCCTTTCAAGAAGGTGTGTATATGTAATGACAGATCATGTGACACTTAGATTGCACACAGGTAAACATCATTTCACTAATTATGTGACTTCTGAAGGTAATTGGTTGCACCAGAGCTGTTTATGGGCTTCATAACAAAGGGGGGTGAATACATATGCACATGGCAATTATCAGTTTTTAATTTCTGAGAAATAGTTTTATGTATATATTTTTCTAATTTTACTTCACCAACTTAGATTATTGTGTTCTGATCCATCACATATAATTCAGATTAAAAAAAATGAACTAAAGGCTATAATGTAACAAAATACCGTATTTATCGGCGTATAACACACACTTTTTTCCCCTTAAAATCAGGGGAAAGTCGCAGGTGCGTGTTATACCGCCGATACCCTGCGATCCCGAGCTGTCAAAATTTCAAAATCGCCGACCGCGATTTGAAAATGGCGCCACCGGCGCCGAAATACACAGAGCCGGTCATCGGCTCTTTCCGGCGGCTCTCGTTTACTTTCGGCTCCACTCGTAGTCCCGAGCGGAGCTATCCGAACCTACTCGGATAGCTCCGCTCGGGACTACGAGTGGAGCCGAAAGTGAACGAGAGCCGCTGGAAAGAGCCGAGGACCAGCTCTGTGTATTTCGGCGCCGGCGGCGCCATTTTCAAATCGCGGTCGGCGATTTTGAAGCCCAGGAAGCAGGGACAGGGGATTGAAGGCTGCACTGGGGCAAGGCTGCACTGGGGAAGGCTGCACTGACAAGGCTGCACTGTGGAAGGCTGCACTGACAAGCCTGCACTGGGGAAGGCTGCACTGACATGGCTGCACTGACAAGGCTGCACTGACAAGGCTGCACTGACAAGGTTGCACTGAGAAGGCTGCACTGACAAGGCTGCACTGGGGAAGGCTGCACTGACAAGGCTGCACTGACATGGCTGCACTGGGGCAAGGCTGCATTGAGAAGGCTGCAATGATGGGCATTTAAATGTAAGTTTTTTTCCCTTCAACTTCCCTCCTAAAAGTTTTTTTTTCCTTAAAATTCCCTCCTAAATTGGGGTGCGTGTTATACGCCGGTGCATGTTATACGCCGATAAATACGGTAGGAAAAAAAGCCAAGGGTGGTGAATGCTTTTGCAAGGCACTGTAGCTTTCCAAGTCCACTGAAATTGTATTGTGGGTATTTTAAATGTACTTGTAAAATTATAATTTTATATAAGGATAGTCTGGTAATTGCATCCCACTCTGTTCATTAGGAGCCCTGACAGCAGTAACAAAATTAATAAACAGTGCGAAGGAAGAGACCTAGGGTATCAGCAGAATGCTATTGTGAGTAGGTGATATTGTAGTTTTACATACATGGACCTTTATGTAGGATGAGTTCACACAGTGGGGTGAATTCAGAACAACAATGGAAAAAAATGTAAATCCTTTATGAATTCATAATGGTCATAAACCTGACCTCCCTGCTGCTGTATGTTTCCTGATTATGAGAATCTTGTGGGTGTCTTTCATAACCTGATGTTTCAAAGGACAAAGATTCAATATCCAAAGTGACACGTGTACCTGAAGATGGATGTGCACAGCATATCTCTGTGCACTCAAATGATTAACTGCTATCTTGGGAAATAAGATATATATCAATGAAGTAAATGGTTTTACAGAGGAACAAGGTTTTTCAAAGCAATATGAATTTAATACAAAAAGGAATCTGAAAGCATAAAAATCCAATTTTTTCTGCTTTAAAACATATTGATTGCATTTGTTGAACTACTGAACTTGGATGTCTATATATATATATATATATATATATATATATATATATATATATACAGTAGCTCACAAAAGTGAGTACACCCCTCACATTTTTGTAAATATTTCATTCTATCTTTTCATGTGACAACACTGAACATCGCTGTCATCCCAGAAGGAAGCCTCTTCTAAAGATGATCCACAAGAAGGCCGCAAACAGTTTGCTGAAGATAAGCAGACTAAGGACATGGATCACTGGAACCATGTCCTGTGGTCTGATGAGACCAAGATAAACATATTTTTTTCAGATGGTGTCAAGCATGTGTGGTGACAACCAGGTGAGGAGTACAAAGACAAGTGTGTCTTGCTACAGTCAAGAATTGTGGCGGGAGTGTCATGGTCTGGGGGTGCATGAGTGCTGCTGACACTGGGGAGCTACAGTTCATTGAGGGAACCATGAATGCCAACATGTACTGTGACATACTGAAGCAGAGCATGATCCCCTCCCTTCAGAGACTGGGTCGCAGGGCAGTATTCCAACATGATAATGACCCCAAACACACCTCCAAGATGACCACTGCCTTGCTAAAGAAGCTGAGAGTAAAGGTGATGGACTGGCCAAGCATGTCTCCAGACCTAAACACAATTGAGTATCTGTGGGGCATCAACAAAAGGTGGAGGAGCGCAAGGTCCCTAATATCCACCAGCTCCATGTCGTCATGGAGGATTGGAAGAGGACTCCAGTGAAGCTCCGGTGAACTCCATTCCAAAGAGGGTTAAGGCAGTGCTGGAAAATAATGGTGGCCACACAAAATATTGACACTTTGAGCCCAATTTGGACATTTTCACTTAGGGGTGTACTCATTTTTGTTGCCAGCGGTTTAGACAATAATGGCTGTGTGTTGAGATATTTTGAGGAGACAGCAAATTTATACTGTTATGCAAGCTGTACACTTACTACTTTACATTGTAGCATAGTGTAATTTCTTCAGTGTTGTCACATGAAAAGATAGAATAAAATATTTATAAAAATTGGAAGGGTGTACTCACTTTTGTGAGATACTGTACATATACACAATATGTGTAGGAAAATATCATCAGAATTAATGAATGTTTAATGAATGTTTCTAGAAATATTTTAATATTAATTTGAAGGGTAAAGCTACTTTTGTGTAAAAAAATGTAAATAGGAATAAAAATAAAATTTATACAGTTGCTACAAAAGACATGTTGTAATTGAACAGTGGTGGGCCGTGCATTTCACTCCTAGGCCTTTAGTAGTGTCCTACCTGAATTAATCCATCTCTTAATCCCATCATTATGACTCCACGGCTACAGAAACCATCAATATTATACTGAAACGCAGTATAATAGGGCATTGCATCACAGACAGGTACCTCATGCAGTGAGAATTAATGCCATTACTAAAGCAGAAACCCAATTAACACAATTCAACAAATCTCCTTTCACTGCAGCCACAGCTGTGCCACATACATCATCTCTAGCAGAAGCATCAATATTAACCTAACAAAATGACAAAAATACAGTCCAGGTTTTCTGTGCATTTTTGTAGTACCTTATGAGTTCTCCGACCACAGAAACCCTGGGAATTATGGTTTAGCCTCTGTAGTTTGCTGCAAATGCTCTCTGACCATCCAATAAAAGGACACAAAAATTATGTTATTATGTGCCTGCTAGATGGCCCAGATCTCACCAACTTTAAATCTGATTGGTTAAAGCAACAGTTTCATTGCCATTTATTTTAAGCTACAGGCACCCACACTGTTGATTCTGAAGGCCTCAAAGCATATTTCTTTGACCCTGGCAAACACATGGCTGAAAATTGATTTGACAAAAACAATAACATAAACATACACTACTGGAAGCAGCATAATCAAGAGAAAGGCTATGAAATGATGAGAATAGATTTTTGGAAATAATTTAAATCACATTCATAAGTGATTTTGATTCTGGTGTTTAGGCCATCAGAAAAGGCCTTGCTGGCCCTGATGCCCCACCATTGCAATTGAATGTTATTAAAAATGATCTTTTCTTTTCAATCTGCTGTAATTTTGCTGCAATCTGGCAACCTGGAGGCATTTTGTTCACCATTGGTGTACAGAACACCCTCAAAAATTTAATTTCCTGCTTATGTAATTGGTTAACTGATTTTCCCAGAAGTCATCATGAACATACAAGTCAGATTTTAGGCATCCTCTGCAACAAAATTTTCATTTTAATGAGATACTCCCAAAGGGTTAATCACTTCTGTAGGGGTGAAGACTCTGCATTTTCCTCATTAGAACATTGCAAGTACATTAGCTGATTAACCACCTAAGGACCGCCCCATAGCATATTTACTGCTACAGGGTGGCACTCCTGTGCATAATCAAGTATATATACAAGATTCTGCACTTCTGCCATGGGGGCGCGTGCGCACCACCGGTGGCCCGCTTCTGCTGTGATTACTGACAAAAGGAGCCGATCTGTGGGTGCCAGGCACTGGATGTCCCCCAGCACTCACAGATCATTGGCCAAACACACAGAATGGAGATCTGCCTCTGTAAACAAGGCAGATCTCTGTTCTGACAGGGGGAAGGGATGGATTTTGTGTCCCTGCAGAGCAGGGAATAAAATCTATCTCTTCCCCTCATAAAAGTAGCACACACGTCACGAAAGCACTGGCTAGGTACATAGTTAACCCTTTGTTTGCCCTAGATGTTTAACCCCTTCCCAGTCAGTGTTATTAGTACAGTAACAGTGCATATTTTTAGTATCGATCACTGTATTAGACACTGGTTTCTGCAAAGTGTCAAAAGCATCAGTTAGTGTCTGATTGTCCACCACAATTTGGCAGTTACACTTTAAGTCACTGATCACCGCCATTACTAGTATTTAAAAAAAATGTGTATATATATATATATATATATATATATATATATATATATATATATATACATATATATATATATATATATATATATATATTTTTTTTTTTTTATTTTTTTTTTTTTCTATTGCAGCCGAATCTTGACAATTTGCCAGGCCTCTAACGTAAACACACAGCAGTTATTAGAAGCAACTGAAACATGACTTTGATATAGTTCTTGCAATCTTTGAGAATATTTGAGAATTAATTACTTAATAGCTCAAGTAGCTGAATAGGTCAGGGGTGGCTTGTTTCAACTTCAAAGATAGTTTTTTTTTTTACTCAAATTTCTTTTGTGTCTCATGTTGCTGTGTAATTTTTCCTTTTTCGTATGTACCGTACATATAAACAGCTAAATGGAAACTATGATGCTTGTGGGTTAGGTTTAAGTGAATTGTTTGGTGTTTATGCATTTTTAAACTAATGTACTTACATCTGCATTTTACTGTATAGAAAAGATTTGATGTTGCCATCATTGATTTTGAAGTTCGACCAACCAAGCCTTCATTTTCACTTCATGTTGCTACAGAAAATAATTTTTGCGGCTGGGAATTTTCTTTTTTTATTTATATTTCTCACAGGATTCCCCCATCATTGATTAGAAAATCATTTTCAAAATTCAAAAAATTTCCAACATGCCATTGCTCAAATTCCGCATGAAAATGGTGTGAAATGCAAAGGCAAAGTCTTAGATAAGATTTTTGAAAGAGAATTCTTTTGAAATATGGCCCATGTATGGCTGACCTTATACAAAAAGACCCTTTTCAGTGAAGAAGTAAGGCGTTAAGAACTCTCATCTGTTCTGCAGCAATGTAAGTTAATTAAGCCTTGAAAATGTATACTAACAATTCCTACAGGTGTTCCAACTTTTGTTGATTACTTACAAGCTCTCTGTCTGTATAAAAGCAAGTGTTGACACAGACTGTGTTACTTCACTCTCTCAAGCAATAGCTGGACAGTACTGTACTGCAGAAAGTAGTATATTGCTCTCCAGATTGTAAGAACAAAGCAATTAACAAAGGAACACAGACAGATCATTATAACTCTTAAAAGTGTAGGTCTTTCCTTTAGATAAATTGCCAAGATGTCAGTGAGTACCGTTTCTTACACCATCAAAAGGCACTTGGAAACTGGAGAAAATTCTGACAGGAGAAGATCTGGAAAACCCAAAACCATAACAGAATCAAAAAACAAGTTTCTGAAAGTTAGCAGCTTGCGTGACAAGCAGCTCACATGACAAAACCTTCAAGCACAGCTTAACACTGACTGAAATAAATAAGTCTCAGTTTCAACTGTGAAGAGTAGACTTTGAACTGCATATTTGACAGGTCAAGTGGCTGTGAGAAAGCTATAAGACAGCAAAATAAGAAAAAAAGGGTTGCCTGGACCATGAAGCAGTGCCAGTGAATTACTGAAGGCTGGAAGAAGGTCTTATGGACTGATGAATCAAACTTTGTGATCCACCATCACGTAGATGAAAAGATGGTTCCTCTGTGCATGACACCAACTGCCAAAAATGGAGGAGGAAGGTAATGGTCTGGGGTTTTTTTTGCTGGATACACAGAGTGGCGATTTGCACAGAGTGAGTGGCACTATGAACCAAAACTACTACCACAGCATTTTACAGCATCATGCAATAACTTCTGGAATACACCTAGTTGGTCAGGGTTTGATCCTACAGCAAGATAACAACCCAAAACATACCTCCAGGCTGTGCCAGAACTACTAGAAGAAAAGAGGGAGGTAGGCTTCAAATCATGGAATGGCCTGCACATGGTCTCCACAGTTAAGCCCAATTAAGCTGGTTTCGGATGGACTGGACAGAATAGTGAAAGCAAAGCAAAATTCAAGTGCAGCACATTTATGAGAACTTCTGCAACAATGTTGGGAAGAACTTTCTGAGCAATATTTGATTTCCGTTGCAGAAAGAATGCCACCAGTGTGTTCAGCTGTTATATTGGCAAAAGTTGATTACTGTGATAAGTCAAAAACTTTGATTACATTTTGTTAAAGAAAATGATGCCATGATTTCCTTTTTTATGTTCAATTGTTTATTTATATTATGCTTTATTTTCATAGTACATTGAGACATTAAACTGTGTAAATTTCAATACAAAACTGAAAAATGGGGGTGTCTAAAAATGCTTATGGGTAGTGTATATTTTAGGTCTGACTATAATTATTTTTCAAGAATAAATGACACTAGGAAGGACAATGTGGAGAGGCTATGATTATTAAAAACTTTTTTTCTTTAAATTTATTTTTAAGTCTTCTATTTAGCATTCTGACTGCACACTGGCAGAAATGATGGCAACCTCTAGTAATGCTTGGTAATGCTTAGTCTCTTTTCTCCTCTGGTAACCTAACATATCATTTCAGACACAGCATTCTTTTTTAATTAATGTTTTGTTCTGCTGTCAAGTAGACATCATCTACAAAACTTTTATGTAATTAATTGAAATGTGTTTCCTAAGCCCCAGAAAAATCTATTGACAAGCTATACAATTACTGAATCAGCCATGGAAGTGACGGCTGTATTGTTTTGAACACAATGAAAATATAATTCCCAAACAGAAGAGTTTGGAGAGCTTTGATTATAATGATGTTACTGCACAAAGAAGAATTTAAAGCTGCACCAAAAGGATGATTTGCATGTTTACTTTGGATAAAGTGGCCAGATCTGTAATTATATTCTGTTGTTTTGTGTTTTCAACATTCAAAAAATCAGCAGTTTTACCAGTGTTCAGATTGATAAAAAAAAGTTTTTTTAGTGTATTTTTTCTTAAAATGACTTTCAGCACACATCATCACAAAATACAAGTTTGTAATCTCTTATTCAGGGCATTAGTCAATTTTTCATATAATGCTATAAAAGATATTTTGTAACACTATTAAAGTAAAGCTAAAGGTTCCTTTTTTTCCCTTTAAAATAACAAACATAATATACTTACCTGTTCTGTGCAATGATTTTGCTCACAGCAGCACCGATGTTCTTCTTCTGAGGTCCCCCACCGGTACTTCTGGCTCCTCCTCTTTGGCAAGTGCCCCCACAGGAAGCTACTTCCTATAGGGGCATTGGTGTGGGCTCATTCCCAAGCCACCTTGGCTGTGTCCATTGACACAGACGGGGCAGCTTGGACCCATCCCCCACTCCCTCATCACATAATTTGATTGACAGCAGCGGGAGCCATCAATCTCTGCAATGAGGAGGGACAGAGCCGGGATTGTTCACATTGATGGATCAGGATCTGGCTCAGGTAAGTATAAGGGGGGTGAGGGGGGACACTTGTAGCACAGAATGCATTGAGGTAGAAAACCTTAAAACGTAACTCCACTTTTGTTGAAACATCCCCCTCAGGTGATCTATGTACATTGCAAGGATTATAACAAACTTTGTTGCAGATTCCAACCTTTTGTTATTCTGAAGAAATCCATGTGTGTTTGTCTGTGCCTCTGGGCAGAGTAGTTCTAGTGGGAGTGGTTTCATAATTATCAGTCAGCTGTGGGAGCTGCAGATCACTAATGAGGAAATCTGCTGGGCCTGCATCCCTTTAGGTGTATTCCTATTGGAAATATCTCACCAAAAAAACACATTTCTGTTGCAGGGGATGCCTAAAATCTGACTTGTATCTTAGGCAGACTTCTGGGAAAATTGGTGAGCCAATCACACAAGCAGGAAATTATGTTTCTGGGGAGTGGTCAGTACACATTCTTTCTTTTCAATCTGCAGCCACTGTAATTTTGTAATATTGCATTACATTTATAGAAAATTACAGTGGCTGCAGATTGAAAAGGAAAGGTCATTTTTAATAACATTAAATTACAATATGACTTGTATCACAATTTTACACTCTATATTCTTTAAGGCTTTGCAACCACTTTAAACTTGTCGAGAAGGCAATGCAGAAAAAAATAGCACTATACAAACTTTAGTACTCTATGCAAACACATCACATTTAAAGGGAACTGTTTTTCTTTTAAATTGTGTCAGCTGAGCCTTTTGCCCACACTGGTGGCTTCCATAGTTTCACTTGATACAAAGAAACTAGTATCAACCCTTGGAATCAAATGATAAAAACCTCCAAGTAAGGCTAGAAGCCTAACAAGTTCACAGGTTGATAAGCTGAAATGATAAGTTCATCTTTTACAAAATAAAAAAAAAAAAGAAATGCACATCTTTCTGCATTTTAATGTTTTCACAAGGGGCCCGTTACTGAATGGCAGGAAGAATCAATGGACTATGAGAAAGTCACCAGCGTCCTTGTAGTTCATTAAGAACCACAAGCCATCAGCTGCAATTTGGGACAGTACTTGTAGGCATTCATTCACAGAACTCTGTGAATGAATGATGGGGCTATGTAGGGGAAGCCACACACAGTCACGCTGTTTATAAATTGCGATAGAGTATGCGGGGAGAAGATCCCCACCTGCTCTCACAGGGAGGGGGGATCGGGAAGAGAGAAGGCAGGAGCTGGAACACGTAAGGGTGGTACATTCCAAAGGTGAACTTAGCCTCTAAGCAGGCCTTACATGATTTTTTTTTTCGTTCAACCAGTTAAAAAAAAAAATCTGATCCAATTTCTATTCTTTCTATTTTATTCTGCTAGTGGGGAGAATACAAACCCGACAGACTAGATAGCCTACATATGGATTGAAATTCAGCTGGTCCCTGCTAAATCATCCAAATTTCTATCAAGGCGTTAGTGTGAAGGGAAAAAATAGATTACAATTGGCCTGCTTTACTTTGAAGGAAAATAATAGATTACAATCATATAAATAAATAATATATAATACATTATAAATACTTCTAATATATGTCTCTACAGTAGCAAGAGGTAAAAAGACAAGCATCTATGAAAAAAAACTGTTTTCTGAATAGACAATTATAGCCTTGTTGAAAAGTTTTTGGTAAAGTATCACAATGTTGTAACTTACAATAAAAGTCCAATTTTTACTGAACAGTATGATATTAAAGCAGTATTAAACCCAAAACCATAAATGTATTATATTTCAGCTTACACGTCTTTATAAGTGGTAGCTGAATCAGTTTTCTTTTCCTTGGCTTTTTTCCTCTGTTTTCACCTGGTGACCTGGCCAGTAACACACCTTCTATAATAGTGAGACACAAGGAATGAGCACAGGATGCACAGGAGACAGCAGAATTGTTAGTCAGCAGAAGGGATGTGTAGTGTTAAATGTATTAACAGATTTAGATACAAACAAATTGAAGTCAAAGGAAAATAAGGGGGTAGAGACGTGATGGCAGTTGCTGCTGCTGTCTCTTCCCGTCTAAGCCCCCCAAAAAGAGAAAGATAATAGGACTATTGAAACAAACAAATTGAAGCCAAACTCCAGCTCACACTTTAGAATCAGTTGCAGCAATCAGGGTTTTCCTTTTGTGATAAAGTTTTTGCATGAATAAATAAAAGCTGATCATTTTAATCACCCCTGTCAGTGTAGTGGTTTGTCTCATCCATGTAAACATCTGCTCTTTTTGGCTGGATCACCAGATAAAAATAGATGAAAGAAAGCCTAAAAAACTAAACTAATACAGCCATCACATCAAATGATTGGTAAACTGCAATATAATAAATGTTTGCTTTTGGGTTTAATACTGTTTTTTTGCTAGTATATTTTATTTCAAGTGTTTATACTAAATATTCAATAAAAGGGTACACACACAGGAGTTCTTGCAGTCTTTTCTTGACAGAATTAAACATGTAAATTAAGAATACATTCTAAATGTATGCACTAGGAGTGAAAGGAAAGATCTGCAGATAGTCGAACTCATGTTCGACTCGAACATTGGCTGTTCGCCAGTTCGCCGAACAGCGAACAATTTGGGGTGTTCGCGGCAAATTCGAAATCCGCGGAACACCCTTTAAAAGTCTATGGGAGAAATCAAAAGTGCTAATTTTAAAGGCGTATATGCATGGTATTGTCATAAAAAGTGTTTGGGGACCTGGGTCCTGCCCCAGGGGACATGGATCAATGCAAATAAAGTTTTAAAAACGGCTGTTTTTTCAGGAGCAGTGATTTTAATAATGCTTAAAGTGAAACAATAAAAGTGTAATATTCCTTTAAATTTCATATCTGGGGGGTGTCTATAGTATGCCTGTAAAGGGGCGCATGTTTCCCGTGTTTAGAACAGTCTGACAGCAAAATGACATTTCAAAGGAAAAAAAATCATTTAAAACTACTTGCGGCTATTAATGAATTGTCGGTCCAACAATACACATAGAAGTTCATTGATAAAAACGGCATGGGAATTCCCCACAGGGAATTCTCCTGCTACCCAGTCTGATGTCCCGATGCCTGCCTTCCAGCCGGATGTCTCGATGCCTGCCTTCCAGCCGGATGTCTCGGTGCCTGCCTTCCAGCCGGATGTCTCGATGCCTGCCTTCCAGCCGGATGTCTCGATGCCTGCCTTCCAGCCGGACGTCTCAATGCCTGCTTTCCAGCCGGACGTCTCGATGCCTGCCTTCCAGCCGGACGTCTCGATGCCTGCCTTCCAGCCGGACGTCTCGATGCCTGCCTTCCAGCCGGACATCTCGATGCCTGCTTTCCAGCTGGACGTCTCGATGCCTGCCTTCCAGCCGGACGTCTCGATGCCTGCCTTCCAGCCTGACGTTCTAGTGCCTGCCACCCAGCCTGACGTTCCAGTGCCTGCCACCCAGCCTGACGTTCCAGTGCCTGCCACCCAGCCTGACATTCCAGTGCCTGCCACCCAGCCTGACGATCCCGTGCCTGCCACCCAGCCTGATGATCCCGTGCCTGCCACCCAGCCTGACAATCCCGTGCCTGCCACCCAGCCTGACGATCCCGTGCCTGCCACTCAGCCTGACGATCCCGTGCCTGCCACTCAGTCTGACGATCCTGTGCCTGCCACTCAGTCTGACGATCCTGTGCCTGCCACTCAGTTTGACGATCCCGTGCCTGCCACTCAGTCTGACGATCCCGTGCCTGCCACTCAGTCTGGCGATCCAGTGCCTGTCACTCAGTCTGACGATCCAGTGCCTGCCACTCAGTCTGACGATCCAGTGCCTGCCACTCAGTCTGACAATCCAGTGCCTGCCACTCAGTCTGACGATCCAGTGCTTGCTACCCCGTCTGACGCTTTGTAGTGGGTTTGTTGTGTTGGTTTTGCACTGTTTATATTCCTTTTACTTATCACTTGTTTAATAAACACCATTATTTCACTTACATGTGTTTCTGGTCTCCTCTGTGCAGTCCACACGGTCTGGTCAATTAGATCCCCTGACACTGAGGCATTGGTCAGTCAAAGAAGGAGAGGTGGAGAAGATGGCTGTCTGACCAATGCGTTCAGACAATTTTTTAGTCCACAGCCCCAAGGTATGATCGGTTCCAGCAACCATCGCCAGCGTCTGTTTTACATGGTGCAGGAATACCTAGGGGCAAGATCTGACTTGGACACCTTTCCAACTGAAAATCCTCTGTGTTACTGGGTCTTGAGGATGGATCACTGGCCAGAGCTTGCACAGTATGCAGTTGAGCTACTGGCCTGTCCTGCATCCAGCGTTCTTTCGGAATTCACATTCAGTGTTGCTGGAGGTTTTGTAACCGATCACAGGGTGCGCCTGTCCACCGACTCGGTCGATTGACTAACCTTCATAAAAATGAATCAGTCTTGGATCACCACCAGCTACCAAGCATCTGATGCTGATGTAACCGAATAATTTTATTTGAAATGTCAGATCCCCTCAAGACTGCCTATGCTGATGCTGAGTGACTATCCTGTTATGCTAAGTGACTATGGATCTTCCTCCTCAATGATCATGCTGATAGCTTGTAAGAATATTTTTGGTTCTGGGCGCCGCCACCAGTGGCTAAGGCCCAATTTTTCAGCCCCTGTTCAACAGGGGCGTGTAATTACAATTTTTGATGCAATATTTTGTAAGGAGGGTTCGTTGCTGCACTCAACTAGAGTATTTGTGAGGGGTTGCAGTGTTGTGGCACCAGCACAGTGCCTAAGGCCCAATTTTTCAGCCCCTGTTTAACCACTTGCCGACCGCCTCACGCCTATATACGTGAGCAGAGCGGCACGGGCAGGCAAAATCACGTACCTGGAACGTGATTGCCTTCCCGCGGGTGGGGGGTCCGATCGGCCCCCCCCCCGGTGCCAGCTGCGGTCAGCATTTGGTTGGGAGCGATGACAGACGAGGGGGAGGCCATCCGATCGTGGCCCCCCCCTCGCGATCGCTCCCAGCCAATGAGAAACATCCCCTGCCTCTGTATAGTACACAGAGGCAGAGGATGTGATGTCATCTCTCCTCGGTCTGGCAGTTTCCGTTCCAGCGCCGAGGAGAGATGACATGTAAGTGCACCAAACACACACACACACAGTAGAACATGCCAGGCATACATTACACCCCCGATCCCCCCCCAATCACCCCCCCCCTGTCACAAACTGACACCAAGCAGGTTTTTTTTTTTTTTCCTGATTACTGCATAGTGTCAGTTTGTGACAGTTAGCAGTGGTGGGACAGTTAGTATTAGCCCCCTGTAGGTCTAGGATACCCCCCTTACCCCCCCCTAATAAAGTTTTAACCCCTTGATCACCCCCCCTCGCCAGTGTCGCTAAGCGATCATTTTTCTGATCGCTGTATTAGTGTCGCTGGTGACGCTAGTTAGGGACGTAAATATTTAGGTTCGCCGTCAGTGTTTTATAGCGACAGGGACCCCCATATACTATCTAATAAATGTTTTAACCCCTTGATTGCCCCCTAGTTAACCCTTTCACCACTGATCACCGTATAACTGTTACGGGTGACGCTGGTTAGTTAGTTTATTTTTTATAGTGTCAGGGCACCCGCCGTTTATTACCGAATAAAGGTTTAGCCCCCTGATCGCCCGGCGGTGATATGCGTTGCCCCAGGCAGCGTCAGATTAGCGCCAGTACCGCGAACACCCACGCACGCACCGTACACGCACCGTACACCTCCCTTAGTGGTATAGTATCTGAACGCATCAATATCTGATCCGATCAGATCTATACTAGCGTCCCCAGCAGTTTAGGGTTCCCAAAAACGCAGTGTTAGCGGGATCAGCCCAGATACCTGCTAGCACCTGCGTTTTGCCCCTCCGCCCGGCCCAGCCCAGTCCAGCCCACCCAAGTGCAGTATCGATCGATCACTGACACTTTTTTTTTTGTTTGTAGCGTTTTGGTGAACTGGCAAGCGCCAGCGGCCTAGTACACCCCGGTCGTAGTCAAACCAGCACTGCAGTAACACTTGGTGACGTGGCGAGTCCCATAAGTGCAGTTCAAGCTGGTGAGGTGGCAAGCACAAGTAGTGTCCCGCTGCCACCAAAAAGACAAACACAGGCCCGTCGTGCCCATAGTGCCCTTCCTGCTGCATTCGCCAATCCTAATTGGGAACCCACCGCTTCTGAAGCGCCCGTACCTCCCCCATTCACATCCCCAACCAAATGCAGTCGGCTGCATGAGAGGCATTTATATATCCTCCCGAGTACCCCTACCCAACAAACCCCCCCAAAAAAGATGTTGTGTCTGCAGCAAGCGCGGATATAGGCGTGACGCCCACTATTATTGTCCCTCCTGTCCTGACAATCCTGGTCTTTGCATTGGTGAATGTTTTGAACGCTACCATACACTAGTTGAGTATTAGCGTAGGGTACAGCATTGCACAGACTAGGCACACTTTCACAGGGTCTCCCAAGATGCCATCGCATTTTGAGAGACCCGAACCTGGAACCGGTTACAGTTATAAAAGTTACAGTTACAAAAAAAAAGTGTAAAAAAAAAAAAAACACAAACAAAAATAAAAAAAAATAGTTGTCGTTTTATTGTTCTCTCTCTCTCTATTCTCTCTCTATTGTTCTGCTCTTTTTTACTGTATTCTATTCTGCAATGTTTTATTGTTATTATGTTTTATCATGTTTGCTTTTCAGGTATGCAATTTTTTATACTTTACCGTTTACTATGCTTTATTATTAACCATTTTTTTGTCTTCAGGTACGCCATTCACGACTTTGAGTGGTTATACCAGAATGATGCCTGCAGGTTTAGGTATCATCTTGGTATCATTCTTTTTAGCCAGCGGTCGGCTTTCATGTAAAAGCAATCCTAGCGGCTAATTAGCCTCTAGACTGCTTTTACAAGCAGTGGGAGGGAATGCCCCCCCCCCACCGTCTTCCGTGTTTTTCTCTGGCTCTCCTGTCTCAACAGGGAACCTGAGAATGCAGCCGGTGATTCAGTCAGCTGACCATAGAGCTGATCAGAGACCAGAGTGGCTCCAAACATCTCTATGGCCTAAGAAACCGGAAGCTACGAGCATTTTATGACTTAGATTTCGTCGGATGTAAATAGCGCCATTGGGAAATTGGGGAAGCATTTTATCACACCGATCTTGCTGTGGTCAGATGCTTTGAGGGCAGAGGAGAGATCTAGGGTCTAATAGACCACAATTTTTTCAAAAAAGAGTACCTGTCACTACCTATTGCTATCATAGGGGATATTTACATTCCCTGAGATAACAATAAAAATGATTTAAAAAAAAAAATGAAAGGAACAGTTTAAAAATAAGATAAAAAAGGAAAAAAAATAAAGAAAAAAAATAAATAAATAAAAAGCACCCCTGTCCCCCCTGCTCTCGCGCTAAGGCGAACGCAAGCGGCGGTCTGGCGTCAAACGTAAACAACAATTGCACCATGCATGTGAGGTATCACCGCGAAGGTCAGATTGAGGGCAGTAATTTTAGCAGTAGACCTCCTCTGTAAATCTAAAGTGGTAACCTGTAAAGGCTTTTAAATGCTATTAAAAATGTATTAATTTTGTTGCCACTGCACGTTTGTGCGCAATTTTAAAGCATGTCATGTTTGGTATCCATGTACTCATCTTTTTTATTTCATCAAACATTTGGGCAATATAGTGTGTTTTAGTGCATTAAAATTTAAAAAAGTGTGTTTTTTCCCCAAAAAATGCGTTTGAAAATCGCTGCGCAAATACTGTGTGAAAAAAAAAAATGAAACACCCACCATTTTAATCTGTAGGGCATTTGCTTTAAAATAATATATAATGTTTGGGGGTTCAAAGTAATTTTCTTGCAAAAAAAAATAATTTTTTCATGTAATCAAAAAGTGTCAGAAAGGGCTTTGTCTTCAAGTGGTTAGAAGAGTGGGTGATGTGTGACATAAGCTTCAAAATGTTGTGCATAAAATGCCAGGACAGTTCAAACCCCCCCAAATGACCCCATTTTGGAAAGTAGACACCCCAAACTATTTGCTGAGAGGCATGTCGAGTCCATGGAATATTTTATATTGTGACACAAGTTGCGGGAAAGAGACAAATTTTTTTTTTTTTTTTGCACAAAGTTGTCACTAAATGTTGTATTGCTCAAACATGCCATGGGAATATGTGAAATTACACCCCAAAATAAATTCTGTTGCTTCTCCTGAGTACGGGGATACCACATGTGTGGGACTTTTTGGGAGCCTAGCCACGCACGGGACCCCGAAAACCAAGCACCGCCTTCAGGCTTTCTAAGGCCGTAAATTTTTGATTTCACTCCTCACTACCTATCACAGTTTCGGAGGCCATGGAATGCCCAGGTGGCACAAACCCCCCCCAAATTACCCCATTTTGGAAAGTAGACACCCCAAGCTATTTGCTGAGAGGTATAGTGAGTATTTTGCAGACCTCACTTTTTGTCACAAAGTTTTGAAAATTGAAAAAAGAAAAAAAAAAAAAATTTTTCTGGTCTTTCTTCATTTTCAAAAACAAATGAGAGCTGCAAAATACTCACCATGCCTCTCAGCAAATAGCTTGGGGTGTCTACTTTCCAAAATGGGGTCATTTGGGGGGGGTTTGTGCCATCTTGGCATTTTATGGCCTTCAAAACTGTGATAGGTAGTGAGGAGTAAAATCAAAAATTTACGCACTTAGAAATCCTAAACTACATATCAAACTATCCCTGAAGAAGGAGTTTATCATACTCCATAATGCGTAGGAAATACAATTGTATTTTAAGTTTTCATATTTTGCTATATGTTCAAATGTTTGGGTATTATATGCATCTCTTGTGTTTTGTACAAAAACCCAACCATTAATGTTTTTATAACTATGTGCTACTCTTTACGATATTACTCTTTTTTTGATCAATAAAACTTTTTTATTATATTGTTTCACAATCTGTGCCTAAAAAGTCCCATTTTCCAAGGGGAAATTTGTATACTAAAGTCGTGATTAATAAAATGCATCCCGGGGTGACTTCTTTGGGTCAGGGTCTCACATGTAGAGTTGGTTGCCAAAATGGCTTCTCCCCTGTAGGAGAAGAATATGCATTAGGGTAAAGAGGAAAAGACATTGAGGAAATATGTGAGTTCAACAGTCTGAAGGCAGGAGAGAGATTTCAGAATATCAGTAAGTGAAAAGAAGAGGTCATCATCAGTAGTGCAGGGTTTTCAGGGGCTAGACCCGAACAAGATGATAAGGTGAGGCAACAGCGAGTGTCATGGCTCTAGTTCATGTGAGTTGGCCATCCTTAGCTTTTTTAAATTTAGGTTTTTGCCACTGTGAAGTAAGTGGGCTCACCGGGGGTGGTCTCTCGGAGGAGATGGATGAGGATGTTTCCATCGGGGACAGAGGGTCCCTGGATATTATGCCCAGCTTCTGTAGTAAATCCTCTCCCTCAGTAAATGTGGAAAATCTGTATGGCTTGTTATTGACCTCAAATTTCAGGCTGAAGGGGAACAGCCACCAGTATTTGTATTTGATATTCTGCTGAGTCAGAGCCATTAGTAGGGGTTTGAGAGCTCGTCTCCTTTGGATTGTAGAGGGGTAGATGTCAGCAAAAAGCTGGATCGGGTGCCCCATGATATGGAGTTGGGGGGCTGATCTGGCCCCTTTCATAAAATCTTCTTTCACCGCACAGTAGTGTGGCTTAACAAGAATGTCACGGGGGAGTCCATCAGATCGTGGGGGCCCAGGGCCCTGTGGGCTCGGTCAAGTTCGGCTTTGTGGGAGCAAATGTCAGGGATAAGTTCTTTGATGATTTAACTGCAGCAAGGATATCCTTGATTGATTCAGGTACACCCCGGATCCTAAAATTATATTGTTGAGACCTGTTCTCGAGGTCATCAATTTTAGCCATAGCAGCATCCAGTTGATTATGAATGTCCTGTATGCAGTCTGTGTTTTGGTTTGTAGCCATGGTAGCATCCATGTTGTCTCCTATGGCTTCAGTGTGCGAGCCCAGGGCCTGGAGATCCATTTTGATGTCAGCAGTTATTTTGGCTGTGGTCTGGCCAGTCCCCTATCCAGCATCTCTGCAAATTTGGCAAACATGAGCGCCATGTCATGGGACTGTGAGGGGATCTGGCCCGCACCAAGCAGGGGGTCGCCAGGCCCAGTTGATGGTTGGTTGATGGTTGATGAGGGACTCGGTGGAGGCTGGCGATGTAGGGCCTCTGTGTGGAGTGGTGCTGGGGGATGCTGCACATACCTCTCCCCGCTGTGTGTCCCACCAGGCTGCGTGTGGAGAGATCCCTGTCTGTGTAGCCATGTTTGGCGGCTGCTCCGCTGCCATCTTTGATTTCTCGGCCATCTCTGGGATTGTGGGGAGTCGGGTCTCCAAAGTATTCTTGGATGTTCCCGATAATTTTGGTGAGAATCTTAAGGTCGTTATTTATTAAAGATATGGGGCGGTAGTTAGCTACTAAACTGGGGTCCTTGCCTGGTTTGGGGATTACTGTGATGAAGGCTGAGTTCAGGGATTTATTGAGCTGGGTACCCTTACATATCTGATTAAAGAAACGGGCTAGATATGGGGCTAGGAGAGCGGCAAAATGTTTGTAATATGGGACTGAAAATCCGTCCAGGCCAGGAGCTCAATGTTTTTTAGATTCTTAATCACCTGCGAAACTTCCTCTACCGTTCCTCCAGCCTATCTCTATGGTGGGCCTTAATCTCAGGAATTTTGTTTGAGCTGAGAAAGGTTTCTAAGGGGCACTTGTCCATTACTATATAGTTTCATGTAAAAGTCGTAAAAGTCGTTGAAAGCTTCCATGATCTTATGGGGGTTTTGGGAAAGGGTATTACTTCCTATCTTGATTTTAGGCAAAGTGTGTGTCTTAAGCTTAGGAGATAATCTGGCTGCCAATATGGATCCCTCTTTGTCCCCTTGATGATAGAAGCATGCGTTACTCCATCATAGGCTTTTCTCTGCAACTGCTGTTAGAGCTAAGTTCAGTGTTGTGTGTACAGCGTCTAGTTTCTCCATCGGAACAGAAGTGGGGTCCCTTTTATGTTGTTTGTTAAGAAATAAGAAGTGCTTTTCAAGTTTTTCTATATCCAACTTACATGCTTTTTGTAGCCTCAAAGCCATTAAAATTAGCTTTTCTCTAAGGGTAGCCTTGTGGGCCGCCCACAGCGTAGTCGGGGAAATGTCCCCAGTGTCATTCAAGAGGAAGTTTTCTCAAATGTTTTGTTCAATCTCACTAACATGGGTCGGGTTACTAAGGATTGAAGCATTGAGTTTCCAGCAAGGACTCAGTTTCTGTCTCGAGGGTCGCCCCATTATCAAGAAGAGAAGAGAGTGATCCAACCAGGCAGAGTCCTTTATATAGGATTTAGACACTACAAGTATATCAGAGATGGAAATAAAGAAGTCGTCAATTCTGGCAAAAGAATTGTGGGGGGTTTAATAGTGAGTGTAGTCTCATAAAGATGGGTCAACTTCCCTCAAGATATCCACTAATTCTTGACTGTAGATCTGTTTAGCTACCTTAAGGCTCTGCCTGGTGGGACATATAAGTCCCTTACCCAAGGTGCGAGATTTGCCTAGTCCTGTGTCAAAGGCTATGTTGGAGTCCCCTCCGTATATGACAGTACCTTCAGTCAGTAGGTTCAAGGTGCGAAATAGGGAAGCAAAGAATTGGGATTGGCCCCTGTTTGGTGCATAATATGACACCAATGGGTAGAGCTGGTCATCAATGAGACCTTCTACAAGTATGAATCTCCCCTCGGGGTTCTTGAATTTAGAGGTGAAGGAGAACTGGCAGTTATGAGAGAAAAATATAGCTACACCCTTAGTTCTCGTGTCCGTGCTGGCAAGATGGAATTTAGGAAATTTGGGCTGTATGTAGGAGGGATTATAGGTGCGAGGTAAGTGTGTTTCTTGGAGAAAGAGAATATCAATTTTTTGGCTATGATAATATTGAATGATTTTCCTGCGTTTAACTGGTGAGTTAATTCCCTGGGTGGGGATGCGTAGCAATGCGCAGGGGAGGGTTTGGTGTGGTAAGTTCAGCCATGGGGCAGCTGAGGAGAGAACGCTGATGAGTACCGGTCACCTACGTCCAGGCCGACATCAGATGTGGAGGACGGTATTGTAGGATATTTCATTCCATTGTTAGGGAGTCTTGAGGGGTGTGAACTCAACTGGGTCACTAAGGGAGAAGAAAAGTTAGTGCGAGAAAAGAAAAGAAGTTGGAGAAGAGAAAGACAAATAAACATGGTGAAAACTACAGAGAAGCAGTGATGAAAATCCACTCTTCTCTTAAGTACACAAATAGTGTCCCTCTATAAAGAGGAAACGTCCTGGCCGGGAGAAAGGAAAATTCCGCTTCTCCAGGGTCAGGTGGTGGTTCATGAGCAAAGCTCCGATCACACTGCCCCCCATATTAAACTAGTGAGGGCTAAAAAAAAAACAGGAGGGAACAACTGAAACACCTGTAAAGGAGAGAAACATGTTAAGAGCACATTAAAACAGTCTGTGGTGAGCTCCGTGTCAGTGCCACGGGTTAGCTATTGTCCTGGGAAAAGTTATGGGCGCTGTCCAAGAGCAATCCTTTGGTATGGTGTGTTAACAGTAGCAGCAGGACAGCACGAAGCCCTGCCTGGAGACGACATGCAACAGTACATAGCTGTGATTAATATCAAAGAATTTAGGAGGATTGTTATTTGCTATGTAAAGGCCAACATCCCTAATCTGAATAGTATACAAATTTCCTCTTGGAAAATGGGACTTTTTAGGCACAGATTGTGAAACAATGTATGTTTATAAAAAAGTTTTATTGATCAAAAAAAGAGTAATATCGTAAAGAGTAGCACATAGTTATAAAAACATTAATGGTTGGGTTTTTGTACAAAACACAAGAGATGCATATAATACCAAAACATTTGAACATATAACAAAACATGAAAACATAAAACACAATCGTATTTCCTACGTGTTATGGAGTATGATAAACTCCTTCTTTAGGGATAGTTCAATATGTAGTTTCAAGTTTTAATGATAATCTAAAAATACAAAAGAATTCTTTAGTAAACATTATATATCCAATAGGCGTTCATAGTTTCAAAAAATGGCAAAAGATGAAAAAGGCAAAGAACATATAAGTCACATTAATCACATACTCACATGTCCATTAATGAGTAGGGTCCAGAATAATAAAAAAAAAGCCAGATGGCCACAGTGGGTAGATGGAGAGGAAAAGGGTATAAAAAATATTATCTCCTCGCTCCGGAGAGAGGCAGACACTGTGATCCCCATGTGCAACCTGGGACCGGCTCAATAAAGAAAACTGAGGGTGAAAGAACAGCATATATAAATTGGCCAGAACATCAGACAAAATGCCCCAGTGGAGTTACAGTATATATTAGCAAGGATAGACAATGGCATAAACGCACATGAGTATTTCTAAAAGAAGCTCTAAGAGAGCACCATACCTGAAACAATGATGTTACTAGAAACAGGAGGCAGATTAGGTAAAGTGCTTCAAAACAACCCCTATTTTTTCATATAGGAGAGGAGGGATGAGACGTGGAACCAATACGTAAAGAGATACTAGCCACACACAGACAAATACCAACCACCGACTATATTTGTCTGTGTGTGGCTAGTAGCGAGGAGATAATATTTTCTATACCCTCTTTCTCTCCATCTACCCACTGTGGCCATCTGGCTTTTTTGTTTATTATTCTGGACCCTACTCATTTATGGATATGTGAGTCTTTGATTAATGTGACCTATATGTTCTTTGCCTTTTTCATCTTTTGCCACTTTTTTGAAACTATGAACGCCTATTGGATATATAATGTTTACTAAAGAATTCTTTTGTATTTTTATATTATCATTAAAACGTTAAACTACATATCAAATTATCCCTGAAGAAGGAGTTTATCATACTCCGTAATGCGTAGGAAATACGATTGTATTTTAAGTTTTCATATTTTGCTATATGTTCAAATGTTTGGGTATTATAAGCATCTCTTGTGTTTTGTACAAAAACCCAACCATTAATGTTTTTATAACTATGTGCTACTCTTTACGATATTACTCTTTTTTTGATCAATAAAACTTTTTTATTATATTGTTTCACAATCTGTGCCTAAAAAGTCCCATTTTCCAAGGGGAAATTTGTATACTAAAGTCGTGATTAATAAAATGCATCCCGGGGTGACTTATTTGGGTCAGGGTCTCACATGTAGAGTTGGTTGCCGATATGGCTTCTCCCTGTAGGAGAAGAATATGCATTAGGGTAAAGAGGAAAAGACATTGAGGAAATATGTGAGTTCAACAGTCTGAAGGCAGGAGAGAGATTTCAGAATATCAGTAAGTGAGAAGAAGAGGTCATCATCAGTAGTGCAGGGTTTTCAGGGGCTAGACCCGAACAAGGTGATAAGGTGAGGCAACAGCGAGTGTCAGTGCTCCAGTTCATGTGAGTCGGCCATCCTTAGCTTTTTTAAATTTAGGTTTTTGCCACTGTGAAATAAGTGGGCTCACAGGGGGTGGTCTCTCGGAGGAGATGGATGAGGAGGTTTCCATCAGGGACAGAGGGTTCCTGGATATTATGCCCAGCTTCTGTAGTAAATCCTCTCCCTCAGTAAATGTGGAGAATCTGTATGGTTTGTTATTGACCTCAAATTTCAGGCTGAAGGGGAACAGCCACCAGTATTTGTATTTGATGTTCTGCTGAGTCAGAGCCATTAGTAGGGGTTTGAGAGCTCGTCTCCTTTGGATTGTAGAGGGGTAGATGTCAGCAAAAAGCTGGATCGGGTGCCCCATGATTTGGAGTTGGGGGGCTGATCTGGCCCCTTTCATAACATCTTCTTTCACCGCACAGTAGTGTGGCTTAACACGAATGTCACGGGGGAGTCCATCAGATCGTGGGGGCCCAGGGCCCTGTGGGCTCGGTCAAGTTTCGGCTCTGTGGGAGCAAATGTCAGGGATAAGTTCTTTGATGATTTAACTGCAGCAGGGATATCCTTGATTGATTCAGGTACACCCCGGATCCCAAAATTATATTGTTGAGACCTGTTCTCGAGGTCATCAATTTTAGCCATGGCAGCATCCAGTTGATTATGAATGTCCTATATGCAGTCTGTGTTTTGGTTAGTAGCCATGGTAGCATCCATGTTGTCTTCTATGGCTTCAAAGTGCGAGCCCAGGGCCTGGAGATCCATTTTGATGTCAGCAGTTATTTTGGCTGTGGTCTGGGCCAGTCCCCTATCCAGCATCTCTGCAAATTTGGCAAACATGAGCGCCATGTCATGGGACTGTGAGGGGATCTGGCCCGCACCAAGCAGGGGGTCACCAGGCCCAGTTGAGGTGGCATTAATGGGGGGGGCGTAAGGAGCTCATCCAGAGTCTGGTTGATGAGGGACTCGGTGGAGGCTGGCGATGTAGGGCCTCTGTGTGGGGTGGTGCTGGGGGATGCTGCACATACCTCTCCCCGCTGTGTGTCCCACCAGGCTGCATGTGGAGAGATCCCTGTCTGTGTAGCCTTGTGTGGCGGCTGCTCCGCTGCCATCTTTGATTTCTCGGCCTACTCTGGGATTGTGGGGAGTCGGGTCTCCAAAGTGTTCTTGGATGTCCCCGAGGACATAGGGATGTGCCCGAGGATATGTACGCTTAACGGCCGCTATAGTGGGTGGGGATCAGCCGCAGCCTCTGGCTATAGGGAGCGCTGTATGTCCGGAGCGGGACGAAGCTCTGAGACTAGACGTCCATCAGCCAGAGCCCCGCCCTGCCCTTTCTTTTTACAAAAGATATATTGAATAATGTTATTTTAATCTGTAATGGGGACATCTCCTCCCTACAAGCTTTTATTGATTTCTTAAATGACAATAGTCATAGCATCAAATTAACACACACATTTATCCAGGAAGAAATACATTTTTTACATTTGACACTCACTGTAATAGATAATAAGATCACTACTAAGTAATACTTTAAAAGTACAGACAGAAATAATTACATTCCTCTCACTAGCTGTTATAACCCTGTCTGGCTTAAAAATGTTCCTAAAGTCCAATTTGTCAGAATAAAGAGAAACTATAGCTTGTTAGCTGATTTTCACTCTCAAAGCAAAATTATTAAAAACAGATTTTTACAGAAGGGCTATATTGATGTATTGATGTACTTATGTATGGACAAGTGTTTGCTTCCAGTCCAGGTGTGTCAGAAACCATGAATCAGACTGAGACAGAAGTACAGTTAAATCACACTTGTTTAATAATAATAAAAAAAGGTAAACAGAGTAAACATAGTCAAATCATATGTATGTATGTAAGTATGTAAGTTTGATGGGCTAGGTGTACTATGTGGGGAATATACTCCACACTTATCCACTATTTTCCCCCACAGCAACTTTCTCCCTATAAATACAACTGTCCCTATAAATACAACTGGGAGTTGAACGCCCCCTACCTAACCTCATTTAAAGTCCCAAATCTTCTGTTCTGCTTTTAAATTAATTTAATTAGGGATGGAGGCACACGGACAGGCACTAACTTTATCTATCATGCTTTTCTATTTTATTATTTTAATTTTTGACTTTTTATTTCTATTTCTTTTTTCTCCTTAGCCCCCCATTTATCCAGTTTATCTTTTGCCAATTTATCCCCAATTAGTAATTCGATGCCGCATCTTCCCATTGTCAGGCTATGCATGCTGTATTTGTGCCTGGTTGGCTGGGCCGTCGTTTGTTTTTGGTTGGGCCTTGTTTCACCCTCCGGAGCTGCGACGCGCACTGGGGGTATCCCCGCCCCCTCGATGTGACGCGGGGGGGAGGGGCTTCCCCCACTGCGCGTCGACGTCATGCCGCTCATGCCGGCGGCTTGGCGTCCTCGTGGCGTGGATAAAGCCGGCCGGTGAGCTGTCCATCTCCAGCGATTGGAGGGGCTTGTTGGGACGCTGCCGGTGGACTGGCTTGGTGTGTCTGGCCATCTCCGCCATTGCGCCTCCCTCGCCCCCATCTCCCGCTGGTGTATGACGTTGGGCGCCCCCCTGTGGTGGCTCGTCCCTCCTGGGCCTTCCCCGGATCAGGTCCCCCGCTTTGGCTTTCTCCTGGTTACCTCTCCCTCTCCCTGGCCTCTCCATGCACCTTGGCCATTCATCCCCATTCATCTTTGCAGCAGGTAAAGATTTTCTTTGTCACCCCCGATATTTCTTTTCTCCCTCACTTTCTACTTCAGTTTCCCCCTTCTTTGGCTGTTTTCACTTTCCTTTGTTTTCACTTTTCCTCTCCTCTTCACCTCACTTCCACCCATCACCTACCTAACACGTCGCCCATCAGTCCAATTTACATGTCACTTATTTTTCACAGGCTTTCCACTTCTCTGGGGATCATTGTCCCGCCCAATTTACACAACTCTCCCTCACCTCACCAATCATCATCATGCTTTCCCTCTGTGACCCGTCTGGGGTGGTGCCTGGGTTGGTGGTGTGCCGCCCCAGGAGGCCCCCTCAGCTCCGGAGCGTGACATCAGTGGCTGACCTGACTCGTGGGGCCCCGCCACCTGTGTGCGCAAGTATATGTATGTAAGTTTGATGGGCTAGGTGTACTATGTGGGGAATATACTCCACACTTATCCACTATTTTCCCCCACAGCAACTTTCTCCCTATAAATACAACTGTTTTCCATATTCCTAGGTTACCTTGGTTTTTGCTCCTGAAGAGTGGCGATTAAGTCCCGAAACGCGTAGAGCTTACATCTACCTATAGGCATACCTCATCAACAATCATGCATTTCATTCCATTTCCACTCGTTATTTTCCCCTGTTTTTGTAACCTGTATATCAGACACTTTAATGTGTCACATATTCTCTACTTGTGATTCTAGCTCTTAAATTGTTCATGCAATGTAATTCTAAGTCCTTGTTGGAATGTATACTTTGATGTAATATAGAGTAAGAATAGTAGCTATGTACATTTAAAATCATGTGAATATATGTTAATTTTGAATATAATAAAACCTGTTTTATACTTGACCTTTGTACTTGCCCCCGTGTGCCTCATTTAAAGTCCCGCCCTTTGCTCCTTTCTTCTTTGGTATACATAGTCAAATCATAGCCAGAGTTCAGGAACTGGAACAGATAGTCAGACAAGCCAAAACGTCAGAGAGCCAGAGATGAGTGTAGTAGAACAGCAAGCAGGATCTGGAGTCAGAAGGAATGTCAGCCAAGCAAGTCTTTAACAGGAACACAGGAAAACGTCTCTAGAGATGTGACCAAGGCGAAGGCAGAGAAGGAAGGGCTGAGCCCAGCCCTGACAGTACCCCCACCTCAATGACCCCTACCCCTCAGAGGACCACCGGGCTTGAGGGGAAAACATCTATGGAAATCATGGAGGAGGACAGGGGCATTACATCCTAGGATGAGACCCAAGAGCGTTCCTCCAAACCGTACCCTTTCCAATGCACCAGGTACTGTATGCGCCCACTGAACCTACGGGAGTCAACAATGGACTGTACTTCATACTCCTCATGGTTATCAACCTGTACAGGGTGAAGATGAGGCACTGAGGTGGTAAAGCAGTTGCAAACCAAAGGTTTTTCATAAGGAGACATGAAATACATTCGAAATATGTATATTAGAAGGAAGGTTTAATGCGTAAGCCACTGGGTTAATCCTGCAAAGAATACGGAAAGGCCCAATAAACCAAGGTGCGAACTTCAGAGAGGGAACACGAAGTCGGAGGTTGCGAGGTGACAGCCAGACCCTGTCCCCAACCTGGTAGGAAGGCGCAGGCAGGCGTCTGCGATCAGTATGGAGTCTGCACCTATAATTAGCATGTCGCAAAGCCTCCTGGACTTGTGCCCAAGTGGAACGAAGGCCACGGAGATGCTCCTCTAATGCAGGAATACTCTGTGGCACAAATGAGTCAGGCAACATGGAAGTTTGGAAACCATAGTTCGCCATAAATGGGGACAAACCAAAGCAGAATTCAAAGCACTATTGTGAGCAACCTCTGCCCACGGTAAGAGGTCTGACCAGTTATTATGATGGTCAGAAATATAGCAATGTAGGAATTGCTCCAAGGACTGATTGGCTCGTTCTGTGGCCCCATTAGACTGCATGTGATACACAGAGGAGAAAGCAAGCTGAATTCCCAACTGTGCACAAAAGGCTCGCCAGAACCGGGACACAAACTGACTACCCCATCTGAGACAATCACCTTGGGTAGCCCATGTAAGTGAAAGATCTCTTGAACAAAAATGGAAGCCAGTTCCTTAGAATTTGACAACTTCTTAAGTGGAATACAATGGGACATTTTCGAGAACCACCATAAGGATAACTGTGTTGCCCTGGGAGCTGGGTAACTCCACAATGAAATAGACAGGTGGGTCCAGGGCCTCTCTCCATTGGGTATGGGTTGTAGCAGGCCCACTGGAAGGTGCCGTGGAGTCTTACTCTGAGCACACTCAAAACAGGCAGCTACTAAGGTGGTTACATCAGAACGTAGAATAGGCCACCAGAATTGTTGGGAAATGGCACAAAAGAGTTGATTCTTCCCAGGGTGGCCAGCAGCCTTGGGAGAATGGTAAGTCTGGAGCATGGCAGTGTGGAGACTCTCTGGGACAAAGCAGCAGTCACAAGGTTTCTCAGGAGGAGCATGGACCTGAGCAGCAAGAATTTTGTCACCCAAAGGAGAAGTGAGACTCGTGCAAACCATAACCAGAATACGATCAGGAGAAATCACAGGAACCGTAACCAACTCCATCTTGGAAGTGGAGGAAAATGGACAAAGCGTCAGCCCTTACATTCTTAGTACCGGGTAAGAATGAGACAATGTAATTGAAACTAGACAAGAAAAGAGCCCATCACGCCCTTCTGGGAGAGAGGAGTTTAGCCTCAGACATAGAGATTCTTATGGTCAGTAAGAATGAGAACTGGCACAGTGGTACCTTTGAGGAGATGTCTCTTTCAGGGCTAAAATGATCACTAACAGCTCTCTGTCACCAATCTCGTAATTGCATTCCGCAGGTGACAATTTCTTGGAAAAGTAGCCACAAGGATGCATAGCACTCTCAGAGGTAGGACATTGAGACAGAAGGGCACCAACCATCAACCTCAAGGATAAAAGGTAACATTTGATCAGGATGTGCCAACACAGGAGCAGAAACAAAGGCAGGCTTGAGTCTCTTAAAGGCCCTAATGAACTCTGGAGACCAACTCCGTGGGTTACCGTCCTTTCTTGTCATATTAGTCAGGGGCTTGACCAGAGACAAGAAGTTACAAATAAACTTCTGATAATAGTTGGCAAAGCCAAGAAAATGCTGCAGGGGATGTAAACCCATGGGTCGGGGCCATTGTAGGACTTTTGAAAGTTTCTCTGGGTCCATCTAAAAACCAGCAGTGGAAATGATATATCCCAGGAATTTAACCTGTTCACGATGGAATTCACACTTCTCCAATTTACAATAGAGATTGTTCTCTTTTAGTTTCTGAAGCACATGACAGACATCTGTGTAGTGGCTCTCCAGGGACTTGGAAAATATGAGAATATCGTCGAGATAAACCACCACACATAACTGCAAAAAATTTTGTTAATAAACTCCTGGAAAACTGCCGGGGTGTTACAAAGGCCAAAAGTCATTATGAGGTACTCATAATGGCCTGTTCTGGTAAGAAACAATGCCACCTAAGGTCTGTCCATGACAGGACCTCAAGGTTCGGGTGTTCCCTGGACGGGTATGACAAGACTTCAAAAAAGTGACCTGCCTGGCCATAATAAAGGCACATAATAAAGGCACAATCTCTCCCTCCTCCTAAGGGTTCTCTCATCCGCAGAGAGACCCGTGAAGCCCAAGTGCATGGGTTCATCTTCACAGACCGACTCGGTACCAGGAGGCATGGAAAGTGAGAGAGGCAAGGGTGGGACTGCAAAGTTCGAAGACAAATTTACAGGAGGCTTCCACAAGCGCTCCTTAAAAGGGAGTCTTTCTCTGAGTCTGGAGTCAATGAGGATGGTAAACGTGATCAACCTCTCCAGCTCAGTGGGTATATCTCAGGCTGCTATCTCATCCTTGATGGTATCCGAGAGACCATGAGAAAAAGCAGCCACAAGGGCCTCACTGTTCTAAGCAACCTCTGCTGCCAGAGTACGGAATTCAATGGCATAATCGGCAACAGTTCTCGTACTCTGTTTGATGGACATGAGGCACTTGGCAACAAAAGGGGAGCATGTGGGAACGTCAAACCCTTTTAAAAGAAGTCACAAACTCAGGGTAACTCAAGACAGCAGGTTTTTACGTCTCCCATAGAGGGTTTGCCCAGGCCAAGGCTTTCTCAGAAAGCAAAAATATCACAAAACCTTCTTTGCTTCTGTCCGTGGGAAATGCCTGGGGCAGCATCTCAAAGTATATTTCAACCTGGTTGAGAAACCCTTTGCATTGGACTGGATCACCCCCAAATCGCTGGGGAAGTGGAGCAGAACCAAATATACCTCTTATAAAGGTAATACTCAAGGTGTGGGCTTGCAGAGACTGGAGCAGCAGCAGGGATGGCCTACAACACAGGTTGTACCAGAGCAGCCACAGTGGGAGATTTCAGGTGAGCCTTGTCACTCAGGCAAACTGATCCATGCAGTGATCCTGCTCATCCAATCTGGAAAAAATATTATCAACAAGTGGATTGACTGCACCTTCTGAATTCATGGACTTCACCTACTGTCAGAAACCATGAATCAGACTGAGACAGAAGTAAAGATAAATCACACTTGTTTAATAATAATAAAAAAAGGTAAACAGAGTAAATTTAGTCAAAATATAGCCAGAGTTCAGGAACCGGAATGAATAGTCAGACAAGCCAAAACATCAGGGAGCCAGAGATGAGCGTAGTAGAACAGAAAGCAGGATCTGGTGCCAGAAGGAATGTCAGCCAAGCAAGTCTTTAACAGGAACACAGGACAGCATTTCTAGAGATGTGAGTAAGGCGAAGGCAGAGATCATCTGGACTGGACAGCTTAAGTAGGCAGGACTGACGAGCAGGATATCATCAACATATGAGTCACTGTGGAGAGATAGGAGCTGGCAATTGGCCAACAGCTGAGTGGCCAGCTTTGAGAAAGAAGGGCTGAGCCCAGCCCTGACAAGGTGAAGATTACTGACCTATCATTTCTGGGCCTAAGCAAACATCACCGCTGAGCCATTTTTGGATCTCCATTAATCTGGACTAATTACTACTTCTGGTTGTAAAGATGTCATGCCAATAATAAACACCTGTGGCTGGGTGGACCACACAAGATTATTTAACGGGGTTAGACAGCAATGTCAGAGGACCTCTGGATAATGTCCTATTGGATGAAATGCATCGGGCGGAGATTCTGGTGCTGACTAGGGATGAGCCGAACACCCACCTGTTCGGTTCGCACCAGAACATGCGAACAGGAAAAAAATTCGTTCGAACACGCGAACGCCGTTAAAGTCTATGGGACACGAACATGAATAATCAAAAGTGCTAATTTTAAAGGCTAATATGCAAGTTATTGTCAATAAAAGTGTTTGGGAACCCGGGTCCTCCCCCAGGGGACATGAATCAATGCAAAAAAAAGTTTTAAAAACGGCCGTTTTTTCAGGAGCAGTGATTTTAATAATGCTTAAAGTCAAACAATAAAAGTGTAATATCCCTTTAAATTTCATACCTGGGGGGTGTCTATAGTATGCCTGTAAAGGGGCGCATGTTTCCCGTGTTTAGAACAGTCTGACAGCAAAATGACATTTCGAAGGAAAAAACACATTTAAAACTACCCGCGGCTATTGCATTGCCGACAATACACATAGAAGTTCATTGATAAAAACGGCATGGGAATTCCCCACAGGGCAACCCCGAACCAAAATTTAAAAAAAAAAATGATGTGGGAGTCCCCCTAAATTCCATACAAGGCCCTTCAGGTCTGGTATGGATATTAAGGGGAACCCCAGCCAAAATTTAAAAAAAAAATTGACGTGGGGTTCCCCCTAAATTCCATACCAGACCCTTCAGGTCTGGTATGGATTTTAAGGGGAACCCCGCGCCAAAAAAAAAAAAAAAAACGGCGTAGGGTCCCCCCAAAAATCCATACCAGACCCTTATCCGAGCACGCAACCTGGCAGGCTGCAGGAAAAGAGGGGGGGACAAGAGTGCCTTTAAAATTAGCACTTCCCCTGGGGCAGGACCCGGGTCCCCAAACACTTTTTATGACAATAACTTGCATATAAGCCTTTAAAATTAGCACTTTTGATTTCTCCCATAGACTTTTAAAGGGTGTTCCGCGGCATTCGAATTTGCCGCGAACACCCCAAATTGTTCGCTGTTCGGCGAACTTGCGAACAGCCAATGTTCAAGTAGAACATGAGTTCGACTCGAACTCGAAGCTCATCCCTAGTGCTGACGTCATGCTGCTGTACGATCCAGGGTCGGCAGCTGCTTTCCATATGATACTGTCATGTTTTCATCTGCTAATAAATATACTACACTATTGGAAAATGCTATAGGCTTGTCGTGAGTTCTGTTTACCCTGTTGGAGCACAGCAGGAGGAGCCACTGGAAACGGGTTGCTGTATTGACTTCAGAGGGATTTCCATTCTAACACAGGTGTATACACTACTGTAATGGTAGCTATATTTTCTGGTGAGTGTTGAATCCACTTGATGTTGGTGGCTGGATATCTGAGCACTTTAAGAAGTATCTTGACCAGTGGCAGCTGGTGTTTTTTTTAGGGGGGGACCTGCTGTCTGCTGGTCAGTCCGGCACTTACCTCATCTAGGTGGCAGGTGGCGAGGGCAGGCTGCGTGCAGCGGCTCCAGTATCCTCCAGCGTGGAAGCTGGCGGGCTGCAAGCAGTGGCTCTGATATCCTCTCCTCCAGTGGCTTACACCATGGATTCCGCCGTGCATCTCCTCTCTTCTCCTTTTGGGGGTTGGGCTTCCAATAGGATCACCTGATGTTTTGGCCAATCGGGAAATGGGTCTCATGACCCACTTCCTGATTGGCGGGGAGGAGAAAGTGAAAATAGCGAATATTCATTCAATATCATCACACAAATGGGTGGGATCGGGGCGCAGTGCTCTGTGCTCTGAGCCCACCCTCTTTTAAAGCCTATTAGAACCTCTAGCTCAAATTACGTGCTTCAAAAAAACACTCCCCCCATTGGAATCCATAGTCCAGTGCCTGTATGTAGATCAGGGGGCCAGACACATGGATGGTGGGGTGTCCACTGTGCACGCCTAATGCATGGGCCACCACTGTTCACATGTGCTGGTGTGCTGTGCCAACAATACTCTTCACTTATTTTAAACACTGTGGGACTTATTTTTTGTTACTTTTTGGACTTTTTGCTTTCTATTATCACGCTAGAAGTTTTATTTCCTTATATTGGCGCTACTCTATTGTCTTAGTTTAATCAACTATGGTTTGTAAGGCACTGTCAAAAGATCTCTGGGAGAAAGTTGTGGACAGGCACAAGTCAGGAGATGGATACAAATACATTTCAAAGGCTTTATCAATGCTTAGTGAGAAAGGGTCCCCCAAGGAGGATTAGGATTTTAAGGGTAACTGAGTAATGGTACAAAACCAACTATTGATTTATAACAAATTGTAATTTATTAAATGTTATCAAAAGCCAATATCTGCATAGAAATTGTGATTTGAGTATTTAAGAACTTCATCAGAATGTACAACAAATACAAATAAGTATTGTCTCCTAGATGGAAATTACACCCAATGTGTTTCAGAAACTTGTTATTTCCTCAGTGGCGGTTCCTTGTGGAAGACAATGTACATCTATATTAAAACATAAATCAACATTGAGAATCATATAAACAGAATGCATGAAGTGAGCATCGTTAAGAGCAGGGGAGTGCAAGAAAATCATGATCCCAACACATGCAAGATTAACCCCACCTCCACAAAAAAACAATTTATATATATATATATATATATATATATATATATATATATATATATATATATATATATATATATATATATATATAAATATAAGCTGATGACAGAAGAAAATAGCTTCGCTGCTGGATACAATCTGACTTGAAATGAAGAGGGAATCCAAAACATAGAGATGAAAAACTCATGATTAGCACCGCATAGTGATCACAACGCCAATAAGTTGAGGAAGTGGCTGTTAAGCGGTAGTCAAGCCAGAAAATATGGCTAGAAAATGACCATATATGAACAATTAAAGTTGTCAGAGTGCATGATGGACGCCAATGCAGGTGCTAAAGAATAAAGATGACAAATAAGTATAAACACATACTGTGCTGAATTACTAAATATAGTCACACAGAAAAACCCCAACTTATGATGTGTGTCAATTGGTAGTCCACAAACCACACATATAATACAACAAACGTATAAGACACAACCTTAAGTTACTGTGTGCAAAGTCAGTACCAAGGTTGCAAACAAACATCAAGCAAAGAGGATAAAAAGTAATAATGGCCTCTGTGTTTGTTGCAAACTAACAATGTACAAAAACACCTCAGGGGAAATTAAATTAAATCTATATTTTCAGTAATCCAAACAGTGAGATTATTCAGAATGAATTATTGGTGATGATATCCCAAAATTAATTTTTATTGCAATAGACTAGATTTAAATAAACATAACAAAACAGCGCCGCACCCACCCTACACTTGATATGCAATAGGCGCCAAAAAATATATATATATGTAGAATTCAAAAAAAGAAAAAAATATATATAGAATTAAAAAAAACAAACAATTGGAGGTAGAAGACCGCAATGGGCAGGGATGATGAACCAAACACTCCACCACCCTCAAGGGATTATATAGCTATCATTAGCAAGCCTGGCACACATCACAAATTGATTGTATTCTTACAGTCAGAGAAATAAAAAAGAAGAAAAAAAAGCAAAAACCAAAAAAAGCTTACTGGTTATAAATACTTGGCAGTACAACCAATTGAGTCAGTTCATAAGAATCCTCCCACAACCAATTAAATCAAGGGAGAATCTACGCCCATTAGAGAAAATGTGTATGGACAAAGACAAGAAGGGGGGGTTCTCTCAGACGTATAGAATTTTGATAGGTTTGGGGAGCACAGAAGCCCCGTCGTTTATACAGAAATGGGAGAAGGAGCTAGGAAGGAAGCTCACAGCCCCAGAGGGGTCATTGATCCTAAGCAGAGTATCGGCCACATCTGCAAACTGCAAAATCCTGGAGCTAAACTTCAGATCTTTGGCCAGGATGTACCTGACTCCGGATCGCCTGAACAAATTTCAAAATGGACCTCCACAATACTGCTGGAGGGGGTGTAAGGAAACAGGATCAATGGCTCACATCTGGTGGCTATGCCCGACAATCAAAATATTCTGGAGTGAAGTGAGGGGATTTATTATAGATATAACGGGGATTAACTTACCAGATGATCCTTGGGTCTGCCTATTTTCACATGAGTGAAATGCCCAATAAAGCCTACCAGAGAACGCTCCTGCCGCACCTCATCAATGCGGCCAAAAGTCTGATACCCAAGTACTGGAGAAGGAAAGAAAGACCTGCAATGAGGGACTGGTTTAATAAAATCAATGAGATCCACGGCCTAGAATATTTAAGGTATAGTGAAGGGAAAAAAATGGGGGCCTTTGAGATAAAATGGAGAAGGTGGGTAGAATTTAAAGTGTCCCTGAGAGCGGCCGAGATATGGACATCCTAGGTAGGAAATGAGAGAGATCCTAAGACCAACGGAAAGGAGGGCCGGAAGGCTGAAACAGAGGTAGAAGTGAAGACATCTAAGAAGAAGGGGGGAGCAGGTGGGGTACGGTCTCGGGGGGGTGGGGGGTAATACGTAAAGGTAAATGTGTAATTTAAATACCACTTAAATAAGCTTTGAGGTGTACAATAATGTAATTATTACAACCACGATAATGTGAAGAAAGAATGGGACAAAGTTTGAATTATTGACAACTGAAAAATGACTACCATCTTGCTGAGTGGTTAAAAAAAATAAATAAAATAAGATATTGACTGTATGGAATAGAAAGAATATGCGATTCTGGATGGGCACCGGACGCGTGGGGGATTGTGTTATCCGCAGTGGGCTTTTGAAAAAGTTCCCCTTAAAATTGTTACCAGACCCAAAGGGGGGGACCCATGCCGTTTTTTTCTTAATTCTATCATAGGTTTCCTCTTAATCACTGCAATGCACTGTATTATATACTCTACACTGCACTATATTATACATTCTACACTGACTGCACGCTCAATCCACTAATTAACCTGCCTAATCTATCTCCACTATATCACACTACATACGGCCGCCATATAAGCAGCCTTAAATAGTGTGGGGCGTGGCCCCAGAGCCATGGTTGGCCAAAGGCACCCTGCCTTTGGCCAATCATGGCTCTCACAGCACATCACATTGTGATTGGCCAAAGCATGCAGGTCAAGTGCCTGAGGAAAAGAAGCTGCCTAATAATTATGCACACCTTGATATAAGGTGTTGATCTCCTTAGGCCACACCCTCCCATGTTACACAAATACACATCACCTGATATGCTGCATTCAAATTTATACAGCTTGGAGCTGAACATTATGCAGAAAAATTATGATTTGGTCAAAATAGACACTTGCCTAACACAATGCATTTACCGGCACACTGAAGAGCTTGTCAGTAAGAACAAAAAAAAAAAAAAAAAACACGGCATCTCTGATTTTGGTAAGTGCAGCTCTATAACGCAGAGTCATGCATTTTCTCATGCATATGGTCAGACAATGCAGTGTGGTACTGTGAAAAAATAAGATCACAAACCACACTGTTAAACTGTTGTACCACTGGCCAGTTTGTACAAAGCTGAGAGCTTTGGAGTCTCACTGTTTCATAATGCATAATGCAGCTTAAAGGCATCCCATGTTTGGATTGGTGTTTTTCAGATGTGTGACAATACGAGCCTCTGTATTCACAGAAAGAACACAGGGTTTGCACATTTGCTGAGTGCATAACTACAACGTGTTAATTATGAGTGGAGAAAACTGCTTTTGCAGATTTCTCCGGATTTTGATATTTCTGGATGGGGTTCCATAATTTGGAGATTTCAAAGCACTTTAAAAGGGAAGAAATCTCCAACCCAGTGTCCGGGTTTTGCAGTCAGTCAGCAGGGTGTGGGCTTAGGTGCACACAGCCCTCATAATGTTGGTTTGCTGAGAGTTCCAGGTTGGAGTGGAGGGGAGTTGGTCAAATGGCTGCCATTAGGAGAGTCTCTGTGTGGAGATAGATGTTGTGTGCGTTAAGAAGCTCAAGGCTGTGTGCGTTAAGAAGTTCAAGGCTGTGTGCTTAAAGGAGCTCAAGGCTGTGTGTATCCAGAAGTTCCAAACTGTGTGCCTAGAAGAGCTGGTGGTCTGAGGGGTCAGTATCTCTAGCAGCAGTGCTGCTAAAGAGTAGCCAGGTGGGTTAGAATTTTCATTTGGGTTTTGTGTATTTTGCTGGAGAAGAACCCCTGTGTGGGAAACAGGCAAAACATTTGGCAGAACATGCGAACACCTTTAAAGTCTATGGGACACGAACATGAATAATCAAAAGTGCTCATTTTAAAGGCTTATATGCAAGTTATTGTCATAAAAAGTGTTTGGGGACCCGGGGGGGGACCCAGTCCTGCCCCAGGGGACATGTATCAATGCAAAAAAAAGTTTTAAAAATGGCTGTTTTTTCGGGAGCAGTGATTCTAATAATGGTTAAAGTGAAACAATGAAAGTAAAATATTCCTTTAAATTTAGTACCTGGGGGGTGTCTATAGTATGCCTTTAAAGTGGCATATTTTTTGTTTAGAACAGTCCCTGCACAAAATGACATTTCTAAAGGAAAAAAAGTCATTTAAAAGTATTTGCGGCTATAATGCATTGTCGGTCCCGGCAATACAGATAAAAGAAGTCATTGAAAAAAACGGCAAGGGATTCCCCCAGTCCATTACCAGGCCCTTTGGGTCTGGTATGAATATTAAGTGGAACCCCAAACCAAAATTTAAAAAAAATAATTGCGTGGGGGTCCCCCCAAATTTCATACTAGGCCCTTCAGGTCTAGTATGGATTTTAAGGGGATCCCTGCACCAAAATTAAAAAAAAATGGCATGGGGTCCACTCAAAAATCCATACCAGACCCTGGCAGGCCACAGGAAAAGAGGGGGGATGAGAGAGCGTCCCCCCTGAACCGTACCAGGTCACATGCCCTTGACTTGTTGACAGAGACAAGGACCTTGTCCCCACAACCCTTGCTCTGTGGTTGTGGGGGTCTGCAGGCAAGTGGCTTATTGGAATCTGGAAGCCCCCTTTAACAAGGGGACTGGCAGATCCCGGCCTCCCCCCATGTGAAATGGTAACGGAGTACAAATGTACCCCTACAATTTCACAAAAAAAGTGTCAAAATTGTACAAAAGACAAGACACATTTTGGGACAAGTCCTTTATTAAAAAATAAAAAAATAAAAATGTCTCACAAAGTCCAATTATCTTCTTCTCTCGCTCCGCCGACGGACCGAAAAAAAACCAAAAAACAAAGCCACGACCAACCCGCCTCCATGGGATGCACCTGCCGTAGGATGCATCCTCGCAGGTGACAGTTCTTTTATAACTGAGGGCGGGGCCACATGGTGACATTCCCAGGTGACGTTCCCGGTTTTTCTTTTTCGGTCCATCGGCGGAGCGAGAGAAGATGAATGGACTTCGTGGGACATTTTTATTTTTTAATTTTTTAATAAAGGACTTATCCCAAGTTGTGTCTTGTCTTTTGTACCATTTTGACACTTTTTGTGAAATGGTAGGGGTACATTTGTACCCTGTTACCATTTTACACAGAGGGAGGCCCGGTTCTGGGGGTCCCCTTGTTAAAGGGGGCTTCCAGATTCTGATAAGCCCCCCACCCGCAGACCCCCACAACCACCGGGCAAGGGTTGTGGGGATGAGGCCCTTGTCCCCATCAACATGGGGACAAGGTGCTTTGGGGGGCTACCCCAAAGCACCCTCCCCATGTTGAGGGCATGTGGCCTGGTATGGTTCAGGAGGGGGGGCGCTCTCTCATCCCCCCTCTTTTCCTGTGGCCTGCCAGGTTGTGTGCTCGGATAAGGGTCTGGTATAGATTTTTGTGGGGACCCCCACGCCATTTTTTTTTAATTTTTGGAGTGGAGTTCCCCTTAAAATCCACACCAGACCCTTCAGGTCTGGTGTGGATTTTGAGGGGGAACCCCCACATCATTTATTTTTTACATTTTGGTTCGGCGTTCCCCTTAATATTCATACCAGACCCGAAGGGCCTGGTAATGGACTGGGGGAATCCCATGCCATTTTTTTCAATGACTTTTAACTGTATTTCCGGAACCGACAATTCATTATAGCTGCGAGTACTTTTAAATTACATTTTTTCCTTTAGAAATGTCATTTTTTGCAGGGACTGTTTTAAACACGGGAAACATGCGCCACTTTACAGGCATACTATAGACACCCCCCAGGTACGAAATTTAAAGGAACATTTCACTTTTATTGTTTCATTTTAAGCATTATTAAAATCACTGCTCCCGAAAAAGCCGCCGTTTTTAAAACTTTTTTTTGCATTGACACATGTCTCCTGGGGCAGGACCCGGGTCCCCAAACACTTTTTATGACAATAACTTGCATATACAGTAAGCCTTTAAAATGAACACTTTTGATTTTTCATGTTAATGTCCCATAGACTTTAACGGTGTTCCGGCGGCTTTCAAATTTGCCCCGAACAACACATATTGTTCGGTGTTCTGCAGAACACCTGAACAACCAAAGTTGGCACGAACTTATGCTCGGGCCGAACCATTCGCCCATTCCTACTCCTGATGGCAGAGTTTTGGCAGAAAAAACACTTGATGTTTGTAAACTCGTGTAACGGTCTTAAGCGTGTCAAATGCTTGGGTGTTTATTATTCTAGCCAATGAAATGATTTACTTATTCTGAAATGAATTAACATTCAAGTGCTAAACATGCCTACAGCTTAGGCATGCTTAGATGCATTCAGATGAGTTTACACGCATTTATGTGCATCAAGTGTTTTTTTTCTGCCAAAACTCTGCTGCTCTTAGATGCACTGGCTGTTTTTTTTTTCTGCCTTCTAAACACCCCTGCCTCTAAACTTCTATTTGTGAATGAACACTTAGGCTAACACGTAGGGGCATTTAGAGGCAGGAGAAAAATGCCCATAAGAGCAGCAGAAAAAATGTTCAGTCTCAATGATTTTTTTTTTTTACATTTGTACAGTACAAGTTTCTTGTGCATGTTTTCCATGTCCTTTTGACAATCTTTTATATATTACCCTTGAAAATGGCTAGAATTGATTGTCAAGATTCTCTCCCCTTCTGAACATCAAAAGACTTTGATTTTAAACTTGCTATTTTTGGACTTCATGATGGGTTTGATAAACATTTACAAACCAAATCCAGACACATTCCCTCATCCACACATATCAATATTCACTAAACATAAAAAAACTAAATACACAATACATGCTAGTGAAATAATAATAATAATCATCATTTTTGGGACTTATATACGCTATCCTTTAGGAACAGCAAGGAGAATTTTAAATTTAAAGTCCAAAACATGTTTTAAGAAATATCTACACAACCAAAACCTGGAAAAAAAAACCTGACCCATTAAATATAGTCTAAAATCCAGTGATGGTTAAGACCTTTTGGAATCCTAGTTTGAAGTTTTAAAATGCAATATGCCTCTTGGCGAAATAACTGTCATTGCAAATCACCATCTCAAAAAAAATTGGAACTTAAGTGTAGAACAAAAGCAAATCATGTAAACAAAGGCAAAAATGATGAATAGTGAAATTGCTATATATAGTGAATTTTAGTGTAAGCACTTGTATTAGCTTGAAAGCAGCATTGATGATTTTATTATCTTAATCAAGTCAGTATTTTTACTGCTCTTTTGGGGTTACTGCTACTAGTGCATGCTGAGCTTTTAGTTTACTGCAGTCAAATTAAAAATGATAATTCTCCTGAGTGGAATAACTGAAAGCACTAATGGCAAAATCATTCTACAGCTTGAGCCCCTACCACAGCAAGGGGCAAAGCAATTAAACCAGATAAAACAATATACAGTACAGAGGATATTTATTGGAATAAATGAAAAAAGAAAAAGAAAACAACACTGAAATAAAATAAACACATTACCTGTTTAGATGAAATGGAAAAACAGGGGAATTTTAAGTATCAAGATGGCTATTCAATGGCAAACTTGTAATGTTTTTGCCTGGTGTTTGCAGTATCAAATTGGTCTCAAGGAGCTACTAATCTTGATTGCTGACATCACCTTCTATATTAAAAATATACATAACGCTGTTGGGACACTGCCTCATGTTACATACACCACAAACTACAAAGCTTTTACTGTGAAAAAATGACAAAAATCAAAGGTGTTTTATCAAAAAGCAAATGCAGCTGTCTATTTATAATATATTGGCTGTAAGATTCACCAAAGACATGCCACCAGCATTAAAGTTGAAATTCACTACCACAATACCCAAACTATTGCAGAAGTGCCAGTGTTCACAAACATATCATAAAAACATTACCACACTGCAAAGATAATGTTTTTGCCACTTTTCTTGTAGCTTAGCAATCTGTAATAGTGTCTGCAATCCACTTTTTTCCTTTCCTGTCACACTGGTAGGCAGACACATAACATAGAAGGATTTCCCTTTAAGCAATGTCCATCACTATGAACAGAAATGCTTATGTTAATTAATTTCAACACACTTACTCTTGTACTTAGGAGTGTCAATCAAATTATGTTATTATAGAGCTACCCCCATGGGATCAGCTGGATAGAATGTGTCCTCTGTTCTTTGTCTCAAACTTCTCAAGGACTCCAGCCCCTCTGACACACCAGGTTGAGTAGACAAACATACACTTACATTACACACTTATATCACTTACATTAACTGAAAGTAGTATCCCATGTTGATGGGGACAAGGACCTCATCCCCACAACCCTGGGCTTTGGACGTCGGGGTCTGCGGGCAGAGGGCTTATCAGAATCTAGAAATGGCCTTTAAGAAGGGGGCCCCAAGATTCCCCCCATGTGAATGATTGAACATAGTACCCTCTACCCATTCACCAAAAAAGTGTCAAAAAGTAACAAAAACACAGAGACAGTTTTTGACAATTTCTTTATTAAAAAATAAAAAAACTGTGTCTCCTGATGTAAATCCATTGATAATCACAATGCCTGCCACCCCACCAGACCCAAAAAAGAAAAAAAAATTGCTCCGCCGTCTAGTAAGGCATATCCGCTGAATGCCTGGCTTTCTGTTTGACAGTTCCTATATACAATAGGTAAGGGCAGGGCCACACGGCGGCATCGCTTGGTTGCTCAGCCGCCTTGTGATGTCACAGACCCAGCATGAACCGGTCCATGGTGTCACAAGGGTGGAGGTACCAGGTGACATCGTCAGGTGGCTCCGCCACTTACCTATATAAGAACTGTCAAATGGCAAGCCAAGAATTCAGCAATTTGCCTTAGTTGACAATAGAGTATTTTTAATTTTTTTTTTCGGGTTGGCGGGCGTTATGATTGACCATGAATCTACATCGGGAAACACTGTTTTTTTAGTTTTAACAAAGAAATTGTCAAAAACTGTCTATGTGGTTTTTATTACTTATTGACAAAATTTTGGGAGAATTGGTAGAGGTACTATGTACCCCATACTCATACTCATACCCCATACTGATCATCACTGTAACAGCAGTCAAAGTGTAAAAAAGAAAATCCCTGATCACCCCTCCCCCCCCAGAGTACGGTGTCACTATGGTATGGGTAGTCTAAATACCTCAAACTGCCTACTTTATAAGAAGTGGAAAGGGTTATTTGGGTGCTATTAGTACTTCCCTGGCAATTTAAGGGCCTTAAGAAATGAGATAGGCCAACAGTACATCAGGATTAATCAATTTTCAAATATATATACCATTGTATGTAGAAGCCATACCTTTCACACAAACAAATTAACCACTTCAGCCCCAGAAGGTTTTACCCCTTTAATGACCAGGCCATTTTTTGAGATATGGCACTGCGTCGCTTTAACTGACAATTGCGCAGTTGTGCGATGTTGTACCTAAACAAAATGTCTTTTTTTTCCCCACAAATAGAGCTTTCTTTTGGTGGTATTTGATCACCTCTGTGGTTTTTATTTTTTGCACAATAAACAAAAAAAGACCGACGATTTTGAAAAAAAAACAATATTTTTTACTTTCTGCTATAATACATATCCAAACAAAATATATATAAAAAAAACAAATTTATTCATCAGTTTAGGTCAATATATTCTTCTACATATTTTTGGTAAATAAATTCATGTATATTGATTGGTTTTCACGAAAGTTATCGCATCTACACACTATGGGAAAGATTTATGGACTTTTATTTTTTTATGTTTTTACTAGTAATGGCAGTGATCTGCGATTTTTGGTGGGATTGCGGCGGACAAATCTGACCCTAAGTGACACTTTTTGGGGACCAATGACATTATTACATAGATCAGTGCTAAAATAATGCACTGATCAATGTATAAATGACACTGGCAGGGAAGGGGTTAACACCAGGGGGTGATCAAGGGGTTAACTATGTTCCCTGGGTGTATTCTTACTGTGTGGGGGCTGTCACCAATCACTGGGAACAGCCGATCTCCGTGATGTCTCCTGTCAGAACGGGGATCTGCCTTATTTACAAAGGCAGATCCCCATTCTGCCTCTGGGTATCGTGATTGCGGGTCGCTGGCGGCCCACAGTGTCACATGCATGGATCACAGTATGGGTACAGCGGTTTGCGCTATTGAACCGACCTGCCACCATATATATACAGTGGCTGGTCAGCAAGTGGTTAATAAACACTTATTGGGATTTTTTATCAAAGACATGTAGCAGAATACATTTTTGACCTAAATTTATGAATAAATGTGATTTTATTGGATATGTTTTAAAACAGAAAAAATAACATATTCTTTTTTTTTTTAAAGTTCAGTCGTTTTTTCATTTATATAGCAAAAAATGAAAGAAAATTAACCACAGATCTTCTGTGGATGTAGGCTGCTTCAAATCCTTCTGTCTCTTCAAGTAAACCCAGACAAATGCAATGATGTTGAGATCAGGGCACTGAGGGGGACAAGCCATCACTTTTAGGACTCCTTGTTCTTGTTTTATGTTGAAGATAGTAGACTAATAACACTGGCTGTATGTTTGGGGTCATTGTCCTGCTGCAGAATACATTTGGGACCAATCACACACCTCTCTAATGCCTCGTTTCCACCGAGATCGGTTCGGTTCGGTTCGGAACGGTACGCTATTTTAGGTGTTTCCATTACGAAAGCGTGCCATACAAACGAACCGTACCACTCCATTCAGGGTCCTGCTTCAGATGTGGGGCCATAGAAAACGGAACGGTTCGCTTAGGGCGGAGTTACCGGCGTCATACAATCTTTTCCACTGATTGGCTGTCACAAAACCCTCTGCTGTGCTCTGATGATGTCAGAGGAAAGCGCCTCAAACACATGCATAAAAGGAGAATTAAAGGAAAAGGATGCCTGCTAACAACAGCCGTGTTTGGTCATCACAGGAACTATCTACTTTCCTTAGCATAATTGGTGACAGCGTTATTCAGAGTGAGCTTGATGGATCAGTAAGGAATGAAAAGGTGTACAAAGATATTTCTCAGCGGATGGCAGCCGAGGGATTTGAACGCACGTCGGGTCAGTGTAGGGCAAAGCTTAAGAAGCTTAAAGGCCAATATAAAAAATTTAAGGACGACAACAGCCGTAGTGGAAACAGTCGGAGAACTTGGAAGTGGTATGACGCCATGGACGCCATTTACGGTCATAGGCCAGCAAACCAAGGCAGGGAGGGAGGTCTGGACTCTGCAACTTCAATGCTCGAATCCATGATAGACCCTTTGGTGAGTTTTTTTTTTATTATACATAGGATTTTGCTCTGCTAACCATTTAAAAATATATATTTAACCATATGTGCATTTTCAGAAACAAGTGATGGAGTCTCCAATGATGCATCAAACGAAGATGAACCTTCAACCTCTTTCAGCAGCACCAGTACTATTTCCTCAAGCCAACCACAGAGTAGCCAATCACAGAGTAGCCAACCACAGAGTACGCCCAATGCACCCCGGCACACTGGTAAGACATGATGATAGTTTCAATTGTGCATTTTATTAAAATAAATCAGAATTGTGGCAGATGTGCAGGGGGTACAGTGGTGGAACAGATGAGAAGGGGCTTCAGCAGTGTGGCAGATGTGCAGGGGGTACAGTGGTGGAACAGATGAGAAGGGGCTTCAGCAGTGTGGCAGATGTGCAGGGTGTACAGTGGTGGAACAGATGAGAAGGGGCTTCAGCAGTGTGGCAGATGTGCAGGGGGTACAGTGGTGGAACAGATGAAAAGGGGCTTCAGCAGTGTGGCAGATGTGCAGGGGGTACAGTGGTGGAACAGATGAGAAGGGGCTTCAGCCGTGTGGCAGATGTGCAGGGTGTACAGTGGTGGAACAGATGAGAAGGGGCTTCAGCAGTGTGGCAGATGTGCAGGGGGTACAGTGGTGGAACAGATGAGAAGGGGCTTCAGCAGTGTGGCAGATGTGCAGGGGGTAAAGTGGTGGAACAGATGAGAAGGGGCTTCAGCAGTGTGGCAGATGTGCAGGGGGTACAGTGGTGGAACAGATGAGAAGGGGCTTCAGCAGTGTGGCAGATGTGCAGGGTGTACAGTGGTGGAACAGATGAGAAGGGGCTTCAGCAGTGTGGCAGATGTGCAGGGGGTACAGTGGTGGAACAGATGAGAAGGGGCTTCAGCAGTGTGGCAGATGTGCAGGGGGTACAGTGGTGGAACAGATGAGAAGGGGCTTCAGCAGTGTGGCAGATGTGCAGGGGGTACAGTGGTGGAACAGATGAGAAGGGGCTTCAGCAGTGTGGCAGATGTGCAGGGGGTACAGTGGTGGAACAGATGAGAAGGGGCTTTAGCAGTGGACATAAGAGCAGTAGGGCAGATGTGAAAGGAGGTGTATTGCCGGGGCAGCTGAGCAGGGGTAACAGAGTTGGGGCAGAATATCAGGGGTAACAGAGGTGGGACAGAATATCAGGGGTAACAGAGGTGAGACAGGAGAGCAGGGGGTACAGTCTGGTGGGGTAGATGAGAAAGGGGGTTACAGTGGTCATACTCATGCTTCCAAAAACTATTCTGGTCTTTTGTATATTGCAGGTGAAAGGAGACGGTTGCAGATGGATCTGCGCACAGTCATGGAAGATATGCGGGCATCAGAGGAAAGGCAGCTGGAAAGAATTGAGAACCTTTCTGAGAGGCGATTTCAGGCACTGCGTCAGGATGCACAGGAAGCTATGCGCCAGGAGGCAGAAATCGCCCGGCAGCAGATGGAGCAGTTGGCTACCTTCAACCAGGCCTTCCTTGGTGTCCTTGGTCAGCTTGTTCAAGTGCTTGGAGCCAGTCGTGATCCCAGGTTACCACCCAGATAGTAGGGCCTTTCATGCAGCACAGAATTGTACACTTGTACATGTTTCATTAAAAAAAAAACATTTAAGTTAAGTTTTTATAGAAAAAAGCTTGACTTTCTAGAATATATAGAAATTTTTTTTTGTGAAATAAAAATCAAGAGAGAATTTTTTGAGTATGTCTGATTTAATGTAACACGTTATTAACAATACAGTAATACTTTATTAAAACTTGTAAAAAAGAATTTAAGGAAATTAAACATTGAGGTGCCGCATCAGAGCCTGACGTATTTCACTGCACTCTTCTTCCATATCCTGTGCTGCTATCACTACTGGCTCTTCTGAATCTGTATTCCAATCCTGGTGGAAGTCTTCTCCATGACTTTCACAAAGATTGTGAAGAGCACAGCAAGTTAGCACCATGGATTTGGCAAGTTTAATGTCACTGTCATTCCTCTTCATAAGACACCGCCATCTACCCTTAAGTCTTCCAAAAGCATTTTCCACTACAACCCGTGCCCTGGATGTTTTCTTGTTGTAGGTTTGTTGTTCTGGTGTCAGGCGGCCATTGTCAGGAAATGGTTTCAGGAGCCAATTTTGTAAAGGGTAGGCAGAGTCCCCGAGCACATAATAGCCAACATTCACCCCACAAATGTTCTTAGTGCACACAGGGTACAGGCCTCCCTGGCCAACCCAATCCCAAAATGTGGACAATCTTAGAACCCGGGCATCATGCAAACTCCCAGGCTTTCCTACATTCACATTCCAGAACAGTCCTTTTCCATCCACTACTCCCTGGAGGATGATGGAATGCCAGCCTTTTCTATTAAAGTAGTCAGTGTGGTATTTCTGTGGTGCTATTATTGGTATGTGTGAGCCATCAATAGCACCAACACACTGTGGAAGGCCCCACCTGTTCTCGAAGTATTCAGCCATGTCTTTAAGTTTTTCCCTGTCCGGAAATGTACTAATTCAGGAGCTAGCAATGTGCAGACAGCCTTACAGAAGTCCTGCACACACCGGCACACAGAGGATTTACTGACACCAAAAAGATGACCTATACTTCTGTATTCACTGTTGGTAGCCAGCTTCCACAGTGCAATGGCAACTCTTTTCCTCACAGGCAAACAGGCTCTGAAGTTGGTATTTTGTCTCTCCATCGCTGGACGTAGCTTTGTACAAAGGTAAGAGAAGGTTTCCTCAGACATTCGGAAGTTGTGCACCCACTGTGTGTGTGTGAATCCCGGGACGGTCACATCCCACCACTCATTGGCGCGGGGAAGAGCCCAAATGACTGGTCGGTGGCGCTGCCTTGCCAAGAGGAGAAGCATCTAAAAAAATTAAAAACACAGATGGTAACAGATCATAAAATAAAAAAAATATTCATACAACATATACATTTTTCATTATTCTTGGTAAGTGTGGCAGGTAGGTGGGTCAATGGGTCAGGTAGGTGGGTCAGTGTGTGTGTGTGTGTCAGGTAGGTAAGTCAGTGTGTGTGTGTGTGTGTGTCAGGTAGGTAAGTCAGTGTGTGTGTGTGTGTGTGTGTGTGTGTCAGGTAGGAAAGTCTGTGTGTGTGTGTGTGTGTGTGTGTGTCAGGTAGGTAGGTCAGTGTGTGTGTGTGTGTGTGTGTGTGTGTGTGTCAGGTAGGTAAGTCAGTATGTGTGTGTGTGTCAGGTAGGTAGGTCAGTGTGTGTGTGTCAGGTAGGTAAGTCAGTGTGTGTGTGTGTGTGTGTGTCAGGTAGGTAAGTCAGTGTGTGTGTGTGTGTGTGTGTCAGGTAGGTAGGTCAGTGTGTGTGTCAGGTAGGTAAGTCAGTGTGTGTGTGTGTGTGTGTCAGGTAGGAAAGTCAGTGTGTGTGTGTGTGTGTGTGTGTGTGTGTGTGTCAGGTAGGTAGGTCAGTGTGTGTGTCAGGTAGGTAAGTCAGTGTGTGTGTGTGTGTGTGTGTGTGTCAGGTAGGTAAGTCAGTGTGTGTGTGTCAGGTAGGTAGTTTGCTTACCCTATAGCGCTGCCGTCTTTGTCTTTGCCGCATAAAGGTGTACTTCTCCTCTCGGCTACATATCCAAGCTAGAAGTTTTCTTTTCTTTTCTGCTGTGTTTCTCATTGCCGCTCGCAACCTTCTCTCATACAGTGCGGTATGTTTTTTAAATATGAAGAACCAAAAGGCAACTAGAGAAAAGATGAGCTGCTGGATGATCTCCATTGCTGTTGATTCTCAGGTTTCCTGTCGCACAAATATGACATCACACTAGCATTTTTTCTAAACCCTGTATGGCCCCCTTGTGGTCCCACTTGCAGTGGAAACGCTCACCATAATAGACCGGACCATTCGAGGCCATTCAAACTGTACTGAACCGAACCGATCCGCTCAGTGGAAACGAGGCATAACAGTATGGTATGGTGGATAAGTATCTGCCTGGATTTCTCAGCATTGAGGACACCATTGATCCTGACCAAATCCCCAACACTCCAGCCCTTCACAAACAATTGGACTCTTGAAAGTCCATCAAGTTATAGTCTCTGAGCAGACTGCGAACCAGTCTGTGACAGTCCTTGGTGGACATCCTCTCCCGCTGGTGTGTGAGGCACTTTCTGGCACACCATAAAGCATCCTTAAAGCAGCACAGCACCCGCCAGGCTCTGTCAATGTCCTCCTGTGAATGAGTTCCACAGAAGTGTCCATTCAACAAACCAAAGTGTGTGATTGCAGTCTGTGGTACAAAGTCTTTAAGTTCTGGTTCCAAGGCCCTCAACAAGCCCTGTGCAAAGGGGCACTCCCAGAAAACACGCAAAACAGTTTCCTCCTGGATGATACAAAAAGTGACTGTATATGCACAGGTTTCTAGCATGCATGAATGTCCTGAGCGGCAACCCCCCTTGGATTGCCATCCATGTCAGATCTTTGTGCCTGTTGGTGAGTCTCTTTGAAGAAATATTCCTCCAGACCACTTTGCAAGTGGCTAAAGGGAGGCCTGGAACAGTCTCAACAATGTCTGATGGTCTAATCAACTTGTGGATAGTTTTTGGCTTCCACAAGTCGGGCTTAACTCCATGCAGCCCCAGCTTGTTGATAAACTTAAAAGTGTTCAAGTGTAGCAATAACTCTCGGCGGAGCTGCTGGTTTAAGCGGGCTTGTTACCTTCACTCTCCTTCCCTCTGTTTAATCGGCACCGGGTCTAGGGTTCCGTTGAGTTTACCTCCGGACGATACAAGCACCAACACTTGAGTACGTTTTCAATGCTTTATTGAACAATTAACGAAGGAAGTAGCAGGAAAGAGGCAGAAGGGAAACTGCAGGGAAGCTCAAATACCTTTCTGTAGGATTCGACAAATGTCCTTTAGAGTTGAATATTACAGTAGAATGTGCTCCCCTTGTGGGACACACTCTTTGCTCGCCTGGATAGGCCTCATTCACTTGCCTAGCAGCCAGTACGTAGCACGAACAAAAGTCTCAGCCACAGACTTGCTTGGGATGAACCCGTACGATCCTCTGGATGTATTGGTTTTGCGGTGAATGTCAGTCACAGTGCTTGAACCTTTAAGCCAAACCCGGCAACACTATGCTGTAAAGTTACTTTAGGATACGTCCTCCAACCGAGTCACCAGGCCTCTCTCCAGACCAGCACTCTGCATGATCCTTCCATGACGGGTCCTCCCCTGGGATCTCCTCGGTTGTCCAGCTTCTTCACTCTGGATAGACAGCTCAGGACCATTCCTCGGCTGCTCTGGTAGGCCCCAGACAAGCTTCTGGGCCCACCCATGCGCCACAGCGACGCGGGCCTCTGGAACGGAGGACCACGAGGTAGCACTCTAACGCATACCTGTTGGCCAGGAGGGCCAGTAAGTGGCTGTGAAAACAACCCTAAACATGGCGTCTGTCCCATAAATACCCTCTCCCAGAATCCCACTCGGAGGATCACCTCCACCAAGTTGTCTCCGGGAGAGAAGAGCATCCATACGCTTTGACACGTTGCCTTTCCAACACTAGCCGATAGTAACAACGACACCCACTGGCCCAGTATGGAAACACACGCAATGTCAGCCAAGCTGGAACAGAGGCAAATCTAACTTCCCCTAATGAGCAATTTACTAAATCAGATGGTAGATCGCAAATCTACCAGTGCTACATACTCCCCTCACTACAGTAGACGTTGTCCCCAACATCTGTCCAAAAACAATGACAGTAACTCCCAAGCCTGGGAGTAGGTATTTGAGCTTTAAATAACTTGGATAGACAAAGAAGAAAGAAAGACGGTGGAAAGACATTATAAGACTTACATCTACAAAACATTAGGTTCACATCTGTAAACAAAACCATCCTATGACTGTACATAACCTCACTATCTATCTAGCTGAGAAGCCTCACAGCTTGATAGGAGATCCAATAGTTCCTGAAAAGGAAAACATATTAAACACACACATATACTGTACAATATCAGGAGCAAAGCCTCATCTTTTTTTTTTTTTAAAAATGAGCCTCTCTTCCTTTTTACCTATATCAAAATAATCTTAAGGAGTCCATCCCTGTATAATAATTTCTTTAAATGAAGGAAATCTGGCTAGCAAAAATAAGTCCTTGGATTTGAAACACTGAACAGAATATGCAGATCTTGACCACGAAGATCTCTTTATACTGACACTAACTATCTAACTTCAAAGTTCTTTTGTCAATAATCACCAATAAAACCGGTCATCTGGCAAGGTCAGTGTCTTTCCCGTTTTATCCATTGTGGTAATGAAATAGACAACGTCATCTTTTCCGGGCCTGCAGATGACCACTTTGTCAGCATAGATGTGCCGACCGAAGTTCCAGTGCATAAAACATCCACTAAAACGTTCATCCATTTTAACAGAACATCCAGTCTTTTGGAAAGGCTTAGGTACAGACAAATAGTCCCAAACAGCTTCACTGTACCAAAGTTCCCGGTTAAGTTCAATCACTTGCATTATGTCCTGGGGCACATAGGGGAATTCCAAACCATACTCTGCAGCCACACGCTTGTTTAACATTCTCTGCAAACGTGCAAGTTTGGGCAAAGATCTGTCTTTCCCTATACCAGGAGGCACACAGGAATCCAATGATTTGCTCACCATAGACCCAGCCAGTGTCTGTAGTGAACTAGCAACTTTCGATAAAGTCTCAGTAATAGTACTGTGCGGCTCCACTCAGGGTGATGTCTTCCCAGAACTCAGGGCTGTCCATTCAGGGAAAGTCATAGCAGAGGCGACCTCTTTGCCTTGTGACCACAACAGCTCTTGTGACATAGTCTCAAATAAGTCATCATCACCGGAAAGATCCGACATGGATTCTATTTCCGAATCTCCCAACTCTTCCGCTGGCAGATACTTATTTACAGTCCCAGATACATTCCCCATCAGTGGCTTACCCGTTCCTGAAGTGGACTTTGGTAGCTCTGGTTCAGGTAACCTCTGAGGTAGGCCTCGACCACGGCCGCGGGAAGCCTTCACATATCCCACCTTCCTCTGAAGAGGTACAACAGGAGTAGGTGCAGTGGACACAGAAATCACAGTAATGTCCCCTGATGAGACGGCAACAGCAGTGTCTCTCTCCGGAACATTCTCAGTAACAACAGGCAAAGTGGTGGCCTGCCGTTCTCTCTCTGTAGTAGTAGCAGCTTCTACTGTGGCAATACCTGTTGCCCAATCCATCCGATAAGCATGGGGCGACGTGGTAGGTTGCTCCGCCACAAAGAATTACTCTCCACATTGCGGACATCGGCCAAATGGACGAAGATGCACAGCCAATCCTTCACATCGATGGCAGATCATGCCCAGTCCCTCAATATCTCCTGAGGTATACAGAACAAACCTCCCCTGCGGCTTCAAACGAACTCCAGTATCCGTAAGCAGGTTTCTGGTCAGCACAGTATTCAACACGGTGTTTGCAGGGAACATTCTCGGTCCCATAATTGGCTGCATCGCCGGAAAAGACATAGCCACACTCTGATCTTCTCAGCACGATCACGAGGCTTCTCTTTTCCTCTGGCGCCAAACACATACACGCGTCCCACGTGGTATCAAGTAGGGTAGGCTCCTCCCACTTGTTCCTCTGATCACGGAACTCCCGGGCTTTCACTGGCGCCTGCCGTCTACGCACTCAGAAATAAAGTCCTGCAGCTTTAACCCCTTCTCTTCCTGCAAAATTTTGACAAAGTCCAGCTCTCACCGTAAACTCCTGGTGAAACACTTCTCTGGGTTGCGAGAATTGACGGTCAACAAATCCTGGATGATGCCCCAACATGTAGCAATAACTCTCGGTGGAGCTGCTGGTTTAAGCGGGCTTGTTACCTTCACTCTCCTTCACTCTGTTTCACCGGCACCCGGTCTAGGGTTCCGTTGAGTTTACCTCCGGACGATACAAGCACCAACACTTGAGTACGTTTTCAATGCTTTATTGAACAATTAATGAAGGAAGTAGCAGGAAAGAGGCAGAAGGGAAACTGCAGGGAAGCTCAAATACCTTTCTGTAGGATTCTTGACAAATGTCCTTTAGAGTTGAATATTACAGTAGAATGCGCTCCCCTTGTGGGACACACTCTTTGCTCGCCTGGATAGGCCTCTCTCACTTGCCTAGCAGCCAGTACGTAGCACAAACAAAAGTCTCTGCCACAGACTTGCTTGGGATGAACCAGTACGATCCTCTGCCACAGGATGTATTGGTTTTCCGGTGAATGTCAGTCACAGTTCTTGAACCTTTAAGCCAAACCCGGCAACACTATGCTGTAAAGTTACTTTAGGATACGTCCTCCAACTGAGTCACCAGGCCTCTCTTCAGACCAGCACTCTGCATGATCCTTCCATGACGGGTCCTCCCCTGGGATCTCCTCGGTTGTCCAGCTTCTTCACTCTGGATAGACTGCTCAGGACCATTCCTCGGCTGCTGTGGTAGGCCCCAGACAAGCTTCTGGGCCCACCCATGCGCCGCAGCGACGCGGGCCTCTGGAACGGAGGACCACTAGGTAGCACTCTAACGCATACCTGTTGGCCAGGAGGGCTAGCAGGTGGCTGTGAAAACAACCCTAAACATGGCATCTGTCCCATAAATACCCTTTCCCAGAATCCCACTCGGAGGACCACCTCCACCAAGTTGTCTCCGGGACAGAAGAGCATCCATACGCTTTGACACGTTGCCTTTCCAACACTAGCCGATAGTAACAATGACACCCACCGGCCCAGTATGGAAACACACGCAACATCAGCCAAGCTGGAACAGAGGCAAATCTAACTTCCCCTAACGAGCAATTTACTAAATTTACATATCAGATGGTAGATCGCAAATCTACCAGTGCTACATACTCCCCTTACTACAGTAGACGTTGTCCCCAACATCTGTCCAAAAACAATGACAGTAACTCCCAAGCCTGGGAGTAGGTATTTGAGCTTTAAATAACTTGGATAGACAAAGAAGAAAGAAAGACGGTGGAAAGACATTATAAGACTTATATCTACAAAACATTATGTTCACGTTCGTAAACAAAACCATCCTATGACTGTACAAAACCTCACTATCTATCTAGCTGAGAAGCCTCACAGCTTGATAGGAGATCCAATAGTTCCTGAAAAGGAAAACATATTAAACACACACATATACTGTACAATATCAGGAGCAAAGCCTCATCTTTTAAAAAAAAAAAAAAAATGAGCCTCTCTTCCTTTTTACCTATATCAAAATAATCTTAAGGAGTCCATCCCTGTATAATAATTTCTTTAAATGAAGGAAATCTGGCTAGCAGAAAGAAGTCCTTGGATTTGAAACACTGAACAGAATATGCAGATCTTGACCACGAAGATCTCTTTATACTGACACTAACTAACTATCTAACTTCAAAGTTCTTTTGTCAATAATCACCAATAAAACCGGGTATCTGGCAAGGTCAGTGTCTTTCCCGTTTTATCCATTGTGGTAATGAAATAGACAACGTAATCTTTTCCGGGCCTGCAGATGACCACTTTGTCTGCATAGATGTGCTGACCGAAGTTCCAGTGCATAAAACATCCACTAAAACGTTCATCCATTTTAACAGAACATCCAGTCTTTCGGAAAGGCTTAGGTACAGACAAATAGTCCCAAACAGCTTCACTGTACCAAAGTTCCCGGTTAAGTTCAATCACTTGCATTATGTCCTGGGGCACATAGGGGAATTCCAAACCATACTCTGCAGCCACACGCTTGTTTAACATTCTCTGCAAACGTGCAAGTTTGGGCAAAGATTTGTCTTTCCCTATACCAGGAGGCACACAGGAATCCAATGATTTGCTCACCATAGACCCAGCCGGTGTCTGTAGTGAACTAGCAACTTTTGATAAAGTCTCAGTAACAGTACTGTGCGGCTCCACTCAGGGTGATGTCTTCCCAGAACTCAGTGCTGTCCATTCAGGGAAAGTCATAGCAGAGGCGACCTCTTTGCCTTGTGACCACAACAGCTCTTGTGACATAGTCTCAAATAAGTCATCATCACCGGAAAGATCCGACATGGATTCTATTTCCGAATCTCCCAACTCTTCCGCTGGCAGATACTTATTTACAGTCCCAGATACATTCCCCATCAGTGGCTTACCCGTTCCTGACGTGGACTTTGGTAGCTCCGGTTCAGGTAACCTCTGAGATAGGCCTCGACCACGGCCGCGGGAAGCCTTCACATATCCCACCTTCCTCTGAAGAGGTACAACAGGAGTAGGTGCAGTGGACGCAGAAATCACAGTAATGTCCCCTGATGAGACGGCAACAGCAGTGTCTCTCTCCGGAACATTCTCAGTAACAACAGGCAAAGTGGTGGCCTGCCGTTCTCTCTCTGTAGTAGTAGCAGCTTCTACTGTGGAGATACCTGTTGCCCAATCCATCCGATAAGCATGGGGCGAGGTGGTAGGTTGCTCCGCCACAAACAAGTACTCTCCACATTGCGGACATCGGCCAAATGGATGAAGATGCACAGCCAGTCCTTCACATCGATGGCAGATCATGCCCAGTCCCTCAATATCTCCTGAGGTATACAGAACAAACCTCCCCTGCGGCTTCAAACGAACTCCAGTATCCAAATGGATGAAGATGCACAGCCAGTCCTTCACATCGATGGCAGATCATGCCCAGTCCCTCAATATCTTCTGAGGTATACAGAACAAACCTCCCCTGCGGCTTCAAACGAACTCCAGTATTCGTAAGCAGGTTTCCGGTCAGCACAGTATTCAACACGGTGTTTGCAGGGAACATTCTCGGTCCCATAATTGGCTGCATCACCGGAAAAGACATAGCCACACTCTGATCTTCTCAGCACGATCACAAGGCTTCTCTTTTCCTCTGGCGCCAAACACATACACGCGTCCCACGTGGTATCAAGTAGGGTAGGCTCCTCCCACTTGTTCCTCTGATCACGTAACTCCCGGGCTTTCACTGGCGCCTGCCGCCTACGCACTCAGAAATAAAGTCCTGCAGCTTTAACCCCTTCTCTTCCTGCAAAATTTTGACAAAATCCAGCTCTCACCGTAAACTCCTGGTGAAACACTTCTCTGGGTTGCGAGAATTGACGGTCAACAAATCCCGGACGACGCCCCAACATGTAGCAATAACTCTCGGTGGAGCTGCTGGTTTAAGCGGGCTTGTTACCTTCACTCTCCTTCACTCTGATTCACCGACACCGGCTCTAGGGTTCTGTTGAGTTTACATCCGGATGATACAAGCACCAACACTTGAGTATGTTTTCAATGCTTTATTGAACAATTAACGAAGGAAGTAGCAGGAAAGAGGCAGAAGGGAAACTGCAGGGAAGCTCAAATACCTTTCTGTAGGATTCTTGACAAATGTCCTTTAGAGTTGAATATTACAGTAGAATGCGCTCCCCTTGTGGGACACACTCTTTGCTCGCCTGGATAGGCCTCTCTCACTTGCCTAGCAGCCAGTACATAGCACGAACAAAAGTCTCTGCCACAGACTTGCTTGGGATGAACCCGTACGATCCTCTGCCACAGGATGTATTGGTTTTCCGGTGAATGTCAGTCACAGTGCTTGAACCTTTAAGCCAAACCCAGCAACACTATGCTGTAAAGTTACTTTAGGATACATCCTCCAACCGAGTCACCAGGCCCCTCTCCAGACCAGCACTCTGTATGATCCTTCCATGACGGGTCCTCCCCTGTGATCTCCTCGGTTGTCCAGCTTCTTCACTCTGGATAGACAGCTCAGGACCATTCCTCGGCTGCTGTGGTAGGCCCCAGACAAGCTTCTGGGCCCTGTCCTACTGTGTATGTATGAGTGATAATTCTTCTCAAGAGTATAAAACAAAGTGTTGGCTTATAAGCAAAAGTGTCATAAATATCAGGAGACAATTAATGTGCAAAAAGAAATAGTAAGTGAATCACCTGTGAGGTGAAATAGAAAGAAAGTGCAAAGCATTCTAAAGTGCATATAAAATCGCATGTACAAAAAATCGCATGTGCAAAAAAATGTATATCTATATATCATGAAGGTGATCCCTATACATAAAAAGTGCTTGGGGAACCAAATCCAGTAAAATTAGTGTAAGAGGCATGTATTGGATAAACAGTAATTAAAACAAATACAAAGTGGAAACCTCAAAAGGTTAAAAAACTTTGTGTGGGAGAACCTTAGTGTGTGTGCAAACACAATTCCAATCAAGTCAATCAAGGCAGACCACTTCAAAGGTGTATAAACACACACAGTGGATCAAAACAATCAATAATAAGTTCTTTGGAAAAAAATTTTTTTGCAGCAACAGTTCTAGCAGTATGTCCCACTGGTGTAGGAAAAAATAGTCACAGTTTTCAACCGTTGGTGTTCCGACCTCCACTGCACCCCCACTCGTGTGTACACTTACCGGACTGCCTAACCCCTGCAGGGGTAAAAGGCATATGCAGACAGTCCTGCGATGGCAACAACGGAAAGTGGTCCTCAGTTCAAGGGTGCTATATCCTGCTCCGGCGTGAGGTCAGTCCCAATGACAGGTATCCGTGCAGAGTGAAAACAGAAAACACTTCATAGTGTGAATCCATAAAAGGTAGGAATTTTATTGGAAATCCATAAAATAACATTCCATAAACTGGAGCTAAAAACGAAGCTAAAAACACTGTGCAGAAAGCCGACTAGCAGCCGAGGGGCAATGTGGTATGGCGTGCGTTCCACCGCCCGACAACTGAAAGCGGAACTGACACGAGCTGGAAGAGAGCGGTGCTGACGTGTGCGTATCACGAGGCCACGCCTTACGCGTTTCGTCATCAAGACGTCATCTGAGGCGCGGCCATCTTGGTGCTCCACACGTCTAAATAGGGAAACGGAGGTGCCACTATAGCCAATCGGATGCTTGCAAACCGCCCCTTTGTCTCATCAAACGAAACCAACTAAATCGCTGGTCTGGCGCCATCATGTGGTACAAATATATAATGATTTTAGGGCGCCTCCGTTTAAAAGATGTAACACAAAGAAAGATGTAAAACAAATTATAAGTAAGACTAGAGGGTAGTCTAACGATCAGCGAGGTGATGTCCCCTCATGCCAGATGCAATTAATATTACATATCCCAACATTGTGTAACTCAAAACGATAAATAAGTGGGAGAATAGAGGTATATACAAAGCGTAATAATAAATTTGATATTAAGGACATATAAAAATAATATTATAAAAATAATATCATTTTATATATAAAAAATAATAATATCATTTTATATACAAAAATAAATAATGTATAGAATAGGGGTCTCAAAAATTCCAGACAGGTATATACCTCTATTCTCCCACTTATTTATCGTTTTGAGTTACACAATGTTGGGATATGTAATATTAATTGCATCTGGCATGAGGGGACATCACCTCGCTGATCGTTTACCCTCTAGTCTTACTTATAATTTGTTTTACATCTTTCTTTGTGTTACATCTTTTAAACGGAGGCGCCCTAAAATCATTATATATTTGTACCACATGATGGCGCCAGACCAGCGATTTAGTTGGTTTCGTTTGATGAGACAAAGGGGCGGTTTGCAAGCATCCGATTGGCTATAGTGGCACCTCCGTTTCCCTATTTAGACGTGTGGAGCACCAAGATGGCCGCGCCTCAGATGACGTCTTGATGACGAAACGCGTAAGGCGTGGCCTCGTGATACGCACACGTCAGCACCGCTCTCTTCCAGCTCGTGTCAGTTCCGCTTTCAGTTGTCGGGCGGTGGAACGCACGCCATACCACATTGCCCCTCGGCTGCTAGTCGGCTTTCTGCACAGTGTTTTTAGCTTCGTTTTTAGCTCCAGTTTATGGATTGTTATTTTATGGATTTCCAATAAAATTCCTACCTTTTATGGATTCACACTATGAAGTGTTTTCTGTTTTCACTCTGCACGGATACCTGTCATTGGGACTGACCTCACGCCGGAGCAGGATATAGCACCCTTGAACTGAGGACCACTTTCCGTTGTTGCCATCGCAGGACTGTCTGCATATGCCTTTTACCCCTGCAGGGGTTAGGCAGTCCGGTAAGTGTACACACGAGTGGGGGTGCAGTGGAGGTCGGAACACCAACGGTTGAAAACTGTGACTATTTTTTCCTACACCAGTGGGACATACTGCTAGAACTGTTGCTGCAAAAAAATTTTTTCCAAAGAACTTATTATTGATTGTTTTGATCCACTGTGTGTGTTTATACACCTTTGAAGTGGTCTGCCTTGATTGACTTGATTGGAATTGTGTTTGCACACACACTAAGGTTCTCCCACACAAAGTTTTTTAACCTTTTGAGGTTTCCACTTTGTATTTGTTTTAATTACTGTTTATCCAATACATGCCTCTTACACTAATTTTACTGGATTTGGTTCCCCAAGCACTTTTTTTGTATAGGGATCACCTTCATGATATATAGATATACATTTTTTTGCACATGCGATTTTTTGTACATGCGATTTTATATGCACTTTAGAATGCTTTGCACTTTCTTTCTATTTCACCTCACAGGTGATTCACTTACTATTTCTTTTTGCACATTAATTGTCTCCTGATATTTATGACACTTTTGCTTATAAGCCAACACTTTGTTTTATACTCTTGAGAAGAATTATCACTCATACATACACAGTAGGACAGCGCCAATTCCCCTGTCTAGAACATATTTTTTAGCTTGGATTTCACCTCGGTGTTTTCCACTTTTAGGGGGGCAGCAGTCCCTTTTTATTTTTATTTTCATTTTCCTAAGCGCGGAACTTCTGTTACTCATCAAGCTTCTGGGCCCACCCATGCGCTGCAGCGACGTGGGCCTCCGGAGCGGAGGACCACGAGGTAGCACTCTAGCGCATACCTGTCGGCCAGCAGGTGGCTGTGAAAACAACCCTAAAACATGGTGTCTGTCCCATAAATACCCTCTCCCAGAATCCCACTCGGAGGACCACCTCCACCAAGTTGTCTCCGGGACAGAAGAGCATCCATACGCTTTGACATGTTGTCTTTCCAACACTAGCCGATAGTAACAACGACACCCACCAGCCCAGTATGGAAACACACACAACGTCAGCCAAGCTGGAAAAGAGGCAAATCTAACTTCCCCTAACGAGCAATTTACTAAATTTACCTATCAGATGGTAGATCGCAAATCTACCAGCGCTACACAAGTAATACCAAGGAGTGTCCCAGTTGTAGGGGATGGATCTGTCTCATTTGTCCCATCCTAGGGACCTCCAAAGAGGCAGGAGGAAAAAACGGGACATGGAGTTATAGCCAGAGTCCAAACTTCTGTCAACCAAAGTCCTGTGGATGCAGTTACAAGCAAAGAACACCCTCAGTAGAGTGGCGATGTCAGGCATGCCCTTACTGCCCTTGAGAGGTTCCTTAAACATAACCGCCCACTTCACTCTGTCAATTTTGGAGCTCCAGATGAAGTGAAACACCGCCCTGGTGATGGCCTTGCAGGTGTTAACCCGGGGGGCCAGGCCTGGGAGACGTACTGCAACAAAAGGAGAATCTCGCTGCGGAGTACCAGTGTTTTACTTTCGATGGTGAGTTCTCTGAGGCTCCAAAGTCCAAACTTCTGATGCATTTTGGCCAGTCTCTCCTCCCAGGACTTCAAGGCTGCACCCTCAACTCCAAACCACACCCCAAGAATTTTAAAGAAGTCCATTTTTACGATGTAAGGAATGGGTGCAGAAGACGGCAGGAACAACTTTCTGAAGAGCATGACTTCTGACTTCAGTTGACTTTTGCCCGTGAAGCTTTGTCGAAGTCCTCACAGGTCTGGGTGAGCGTGTTGATGGAGTGCTGATCAGCACAGAACACTGTCATGTCATCCATGTAGAGTGAGCACTTGACTTCCCGTCTGTCCGATCCTGGTGCGGTGATCCCTCTGATCTCTGGGTTCCGTCTGATGCTTTGGGAGAACAGCTCTATACAGCAAACAAAAATCAGAGGTGGGAGAGGGCAGCCTTGTCTGACCCCAGAAAGAACTGGAAAGGGGTCAGTTTTCCAGCCATTCACCAACACCAAACTACAGATGTCATTATACATTACATTCACATACGAACAAAGCATTTCCCCGAGACCAAACCTGCGCAGAGCTCTGCACATAAACTCATGGAAGACACGTTCAAAGGCCTTCTCCTGGTCAAGACTGACCAGGGCCGCATGCACATGGCGGCCACTAATGTACTGGACTGTGTCCTGGAAAAGCGCAAGGCTGTCTGCAATTCTGCGACCAGAAATGCCACAAATCTGATCCAGGTGGATGATCTGTCCGATGACAGACTTCAGCCTGTTGCAGGATTTTGTAGTCCACATTCAAGAGAGAGATCGGACACCAATTTTTCAGGTCCAATCTCTCCCTCTTCCGTTTATACAAAACCGTGATCATCTCCTCCCTCAGTGATGGAGGCATTCTGCCCTCCACCACCATCTCCTCGTACAGCTCGAGCAGGTCCGGGCCCACAAGATCCCACAGCGCTACATAGAGCTCTGCTGGGAGACCATTGCAGCATGGGGTCCTGCCCTGCCTAAAGGATTTAGCGGCAGAGTTCAACTCCCCCACAGTACCAAACACCAGTACCCCAGTGGATGCCTGCCCACCTCCACTGTGGCATGTGATGGAAAAACAAACAAGCTCCCGCCACGTGGCATCTAATGGAGGAGCTTGCGGGGCTTTTTTGAACATGACACCGATGCGCTGATGTCAAACCCCGCCCACATCATGTGATTGGAATGGATGGAGGGGTGAGAGCTAAGCGCTTCGCAACCACCAGAAGTGAAACTGCTGGGTGTCCAGTCCCACCGCTCATGTGCTGGGCTGGCTAATGAATGGTCTAGGGGAATATCCCTAAGAGATCACATTGGTCTCTATAGGTAGATGAAAAGGTGTCCGTGCCCATCAATGCAGCCTGATCAATGCCCATCTGCAGCCTCAATGCAGCCTGATCAATGCCCATCTGTAGCCCATCTCCCATGAATGCAGCCTGATTAATGTCCATTTTTAGCCTCAATGCTAATCTGCAAACTCACTATCTCTCATCAATGTAGCCTGAACAGTGCAGGAAATCACTGTGCCGTCATCTCCTGTTTACTCAGCTCTCAGTCGGCAGACACACACACACACAGTCCCGCCTCCGCCATCGGCATTGGACCAGCTCCTGTGATAGACAGAACACTGGTCCAATGCTGGTGGCGGAGGCCGGACTGTGTGTGTGACATGAGAGCCGAGTAAACAGGAGATGACGGCTCAGTGAATTCCAGCGGCGCTCGTCCCCCTCCTTCCCCTCCGAGGTACACTATCAGCGTATAACACGCACCCATGATTTGCCCCTTATATTCAGGGGGAAAAAGTGCATGTTATGCACGGATAAATATGGTAATTTTACTTTTGATTTGATGTCATTAAGCCCTGAGGGTAGTCCATGATTTTTAAAGCATAATAAATAAAATAATATATAATGCGGATATATTATAATATATAATATACATAATATAATACGGATATACGGATTCTGTATGTGTTTACATGCATGTATGACCCTTAGCCATTTTAATTTGTGTCACGCTGGCAATTCCCACTATGATTCCATACACACATATTCCATAGTGCATTTATTGCATACTTGTATACCTTTCCATGGGTATGTTTAGACCTTATTCATTCTGCATACCTTTCATTTGCTACATATACACTTTGGTCTCACTCACCTTATAGACACTCCATTCATAAATATATAACCCTTATCTGTGAACACATACACGTTTGACCCTGCAGTCACATTTGTTTTTGGTATTCACAGTTTTTATTTATTATTTTCTCACAGATTTTGGTTAAAATGTGTACACACAACACTTATTGGATAGGTGGTGTGAGTATCTGGGTTGGTCCATGGCTGCTTTTTCCCCTGGCCCTCTCTCCGACTCTGCGGGATGGGGGAGGTGTTACCCTGCCTCAACCCCTTGTGAGACAGTTTGTTCCAGACCACTGTGTAATCCCATTACTGGAGTCGGGCATAACTTACGAGCTATTCTGTAGGTATTTTCAGTAAGCAGTTGTCCCTGATATTTCCTTTCAATTAGAAGGATCTATATATCAATAGTTACTTTATTTACTTGATTATTCAGTAAACAAGTGCATCTTACCCCTGATGATTGTCAGAAAGCCATAAAACGCGTCAGTTTCAACTCTGGGTGCCCAGATAAGCTTGTTCTAATTATAAATTCCAATAACATTATTCTACCTTGACTGTACTTTTATCATGTGATCTATATATTTCTGATTTGTAATTTTATCGATTTATGTATTAATTTGTAAGAATTGTATTAATCACGTCCATCAATTGTTTGCATTAAATTCATTATTATTATTACTATAATTATTATGTTAATCTTTTATGATTATATCCGTATTATATACTTTTTTTAATATGCTTTAAAAATTATGGACTACCCTCAGGGGCTAATGACATCAAATTAAAATTAACTTAATTTATATATTCATTCATACATATTATCTTTACCCACAATTACATGTTTCATGTAAAGTCCCACTTATACTTCCTATTTCTTTACAAATTATTTAGGGATGGAAGCATGCCATTGTTATATCAAGGTTGTGATAGGTCACTTTTTTTTTAATTTTCCACAGATAGTTCTTTCTTTTGGTGGCATTTATTCTTTGGTGGTTTTTTTATTTTTTGCGATATAAGCGAAAAAATGCCCCAGAATTTTGAAAAAAAACAACACGTTTTTATTAGTTTCTATTACACAATTACCCAAATAAGTAGTTTTTTATAGTGCTACATTTCTTTGATTAAAAATAAACCAAATCACTGTATGTTATTTAGTCTGCATGAAAGTTAAAGAGTGTAGAAGCTATGGTACGTATCATTGAAAATTGATCAATCCTGATGTAATGACTGCTACCTTGTTTCCCCGAAAATAAGACCTAGCGTGATTGTTGGTGATGGCTGCAATATAAGCCCTACTGCCCAAATAAGCCCTACCATGTTTCCCCATGAAAATAAGCCCTACTCTGAAAATAAGACCTACAAGGACTTTAACTAGGGCTTATTTGGGGGGTAGGGCTTATATTGCATCCATCACCGACAATCACGCTAGATCTTATTTTCGGGGAAACAGGGTATCTCATTTCTTGAGGCAACTTTTTGTAAAGTATACAGTCTGAGAGATTACAATACATAGAAAGGGAAGACCCTCACTATGCCAACATCCAATAATTATATGAAAGGATTGAATGAGTTAAAAGAAACTCTATCAAAATAAGGCAGACTTTATGGGCACAACATGATGCAGTGATTTAAAATACAATATCTTTACTACAAAAATGATTAAAATAACATTGAACAAACAAGAACACCACCCTACTAGACTGACAGGGTCAACAGACACCCAATGGAAAGAACATAGAAGTGTGGATCTGAAATTATAATAATATGTAAGATCTGTGATGGATACAAAACACTGTATATAATTATCACTGAGTAGGATCTATAAACTTCTCCATGCCATCTTGTCAACGCGTTTCACAATTTTAATAGCTTCCTCAGGGCATATTGGGTAGGTGCTAATACAAAATTAAAATAGTACAAAAAAAAAACATAAGTGTTCATAGTATTGTAATGTATATATCATATTATTAGTGTATATAGGTCTTGGAAAACACATAAGGACAAACAACACCACATATATGCGTGCCTGATAATCCTTGAGACCAGCTATAGGGTGACACCACACAGAGCAAATTACGGACCAAGATCAATCCTTCCCACCAAATTGGTTGACAAAGGTGAACAGTGAACCAAATGTTTTGTGACCCTTAGATTATGAAAGAGAAAATCTTGTTTCCAATATAACCAAGGTCAACTGATGATCCTATGAATAAAACAAGCAGTATACTATAAGACAACTCCTTATTTATCATGTCAAAATAAACTGTGCCCCATATGTAATATATCATTACCTATGAATGGATGTAGATTCTATTTGTATTACATGTCATGTAATGGTTACCACAAAAAAAATTAGTGTGATCAACCCGGAAAAGGGGGAGCACAGCCACTGCTTGAATATATCCACCAGAATAGGGTCCATACCATCAATTTAGTATATGTATAGAGACTTTAAAGCAGACCATTATGCATTAAAAAGTGTAACAAGCATTTGCAACCATGAAGATAAAACCTGGAGCTCAAATCTTGTGCTCCTTAATCTCACCTTGTTTCATGTGTATCAAAGGGGGCTTATTATAAAGCCACAGCCATGAAATTCCAGATAAGATATGAGGTGCCTAAAACATATAAAAGAGTGCTCCAATATAGTATACAAATATTAAGGAGCATTCTTTCACTCATATTGGACTCACCTCTCATGTGAAGGATTGGTGAAAAGGGTGTCCCCGCCGGTTCAGCAGTGATTTTGTGAATGATGTCTCCTTTTATTGAAGCTTTGGCGCCAAATCGCGGCACTTTCAAACAGGGGGTGGGGTGGCCTGTCGCTAGCAGACATCACTACACACCATCCGCGTCATCTCCCACATCGCAATTACGCGGCGTGTGTCCAGAAGTGACCAGGAATAGAGATCATGTTGGAGCGGAGAGAAACATGGAAGGGGCAGCCTGACGTCTTAGACGTCACAGCACTCCATCAGCCCCAACTCCCGCATATGCGTGCACATCGAGAACTGTGTGTGGGGGAGAGAATCATGGCAACAACATGGGTGGTAGGTGGAGAATCGTTCCACCTACACACGTCACAACGCCAGATCTGTATGACCACTGGTGCCAGCTACACACCATGCATTGGCAGATTAGTCAAGCAAAAATCAAACAAGTATTCACCTTACTTCCACAGCCTGGCTGTGCTTCAGCATTAGGGAGAGCAAGGAACAACGTGCAAGCCACAGCAGACAATTAGCTGGAGTGCAAGAAACTTACTAGGCTCAATCGCAGTGTGATTTCATATATATACCCTGTCTCACCATGGTTATAAAACCATAGTCAAATAGAGTCACCAGGGAAGCAATGTACAAAAAAAATAAATAAAAATTAAATTAAAAATCGGAATTTTTTTTTCCAATTTTTTATTTTTTTTGTCAAATTAACATAAAGCAAGCTGTCCTCTACTTCATATTCTCAGCTGCTTAAAAAGTGATATATAAATTCTTTGTTCACTTAAATAACACTACTTTTACAGAAAGCTAATGTCTATTACCTAAACTGTGAACAATTTAGTGTAAGATTCATTAATTAGGACTGTAAGTGTTATTATGTGATTAACTACATATTTATGGGATTATTTTGCTTATTAACACAAATAACTTGTTTAAATATTCCCATTCTATTCCTTCTATTAATTAAATCTAGCATGTTATACCTTTCACTGTTTTTGATTAATTTTGCCTAATTTAAGTGTCTGCATCCTCAACCAATGTTTTTCTGAACATAAAAATCCATGTGTAGATACAGATTTTAATTAAAATATTTTGGACGATATAAAGGCAAATGTGCCCAAGTAATATTAGGGAAACAGGGAGAAGTAGCTACCTTGTTTAAATTAGCGTAAACACTTCATTTTGTCCAGATGGCCATAGGTATCTGCATTGTACAGTAAAATCTGTAAGTACATTGACAGTAGTTTATATTACATATTGATAGCATTGAATAGATTTAGTATAACTTTGAATCCAAAACCACTGAAACATGCTGTCATTTAGTTATAACACAGTTGGTGTCATTTACAGATCTACCCACAGGAAAACACAGATCTAATTAATAGCTAACTTCCCTCATTAAAACAATTTCTCATGCATTTGGATGGCTTTTTGACATTCAAAAGACATTGAAGCAGCTGGACCCAACATTTTCCCCACTCCCATTACATTGCAGGAGTCAAATATTAACAGAAATTAAGATCATATGGCTCATAAGATAATTAGCCAAGTCAGTGGAACCGTGTTTTGTCTGTAAGTTAAAAGTAGTCATGAATCATTATTATCGGTACATCTGTTCTAAAACTAATCTTAAAAAATATCTCTTTTCAATAATAAAATTACTTTTCTGTGTTTATGTATTGTATGTTAGGAATGGCAAGTATAACCCTTGTTTTTGTTATTAGTCATTTTTTGCTTCAATGCATTGGTGGAATTATAAAGTAATTGTACTAAGGGAAATACTGTATGTATTTTGCCATTTCTGATCCTTCACTAAAATGCCACTTGCATAGTTGTTCTACTAATTCAACAAGTTCATTACTAGAGATCTGGGGAGCAGGTGTTGTGGCTTCACTTTCTACATGCTTATTGTGGAGCAGTGAGTCAGAAAGTGTTGATTGAAGCTGTTACTGGGGTACTGTCAAGTGGGAAATCAATGCACCCTGTTCAATGCTTGAATAGAGAACAAAGCCTGGGAACATGCAAATACGGATATGGTAAAGAAGTAATAAAATGCTACTTGCTGCTGTAAAATTATACATGCAGTTGTGTCTATGGAATGCCACCTGTTTTTCACTGAGTATAATTGGAAGACTATTCATACAGATGTATAGTAAGAAAATAAAGTTACAGTTAAGTCTCCACTTTTTTTATTGGGTACACAGGCTACTTTGAGAGTCTGCATAAATGTAAGGCAATAAGCTAGCACACGATTATAATATACATATTAAAGAATCCATGGTATTATCTCTCAATATCAGGTTTGCCTGTGAGTTGAAGCTATGCTTTAACAGCTATTTCCAGTGGAATTAGCACATCTTAACATATATTTAATAGTTTTCTGGTTGCTTCTAAATGCTATTTATGTTGCTGTAGTCAACTTAAAAAAAGGTTCTATGAGCAACATTTGTTTTTTTACCTTAAAGTGTTTTTTTTACCCTAACGAATCCCATGCATTAAGGTGAAAAAACACCTTGCACTCTCCGCCCCCCCGAGCCCCCGGTTTACTTACCTGAGCCCCGAATCTCCGTGGGTGCGATCCCGCTTTGCTTTCCCCCAGATCCTGTGGGCTCTTCATTGGATGATTGATAGCAGCACAGCCATTGGCTCCCGCTGCTCTCAATCAAATCAATGATGCAGCATGCTGGGTGCGGGGCCAAGCGATGCACCCAGCGGCTATGGCCGCCGACTGTATCACATGGGAGCGCGCCCGCAAGCTAACCCCCCCTTTGGAGAACACTTCCCAGAGGGGCGTTAGCTCTTGCAGGAAGGAGCCGAGACAGCTGCCGAGGGACCCCAGAAGACAAGGATCAGGGCCACTCTGTGCAAAATGAACTGCACAGTGGAGGTAAGTATGACATGTTTGTTATTTAAAAAAAAAAAATTAACCTATACAACCTCTTTAATACATTCAATAGAATAAGGTAAAATAAAAAAATAACTTTTGATATTAACACCCCTTTTGCTCCCCCATGGTATGGGGGAGCAATAGGAGCAATAGTTTTCTGATATTTCAACCACTACACTATTAACTAAATATTACACATTTGCAAACCAATTCTGAAGTCATTTAAATAATGTAGTGAGTGATCTAGTTTTGATTTTTTTGTTTTTTGCAATTATTCCAATTTCTCACAATTATTGTTATTGTATCCATGTGTTTTTCTGCTAATGATTTATTTTTCTATTTAACAAATATATTCAGAGAAAATGACAGGCCACCCGAATAGACATAGATTTGCTGCAAACCTAACAATTTATAGCAAAATATGGCTTTGCCTAAAATAGGGACATGGTTTTAATGTGAACATGACCTGGCCTAAAGGAGACTGCATCATCTAGACATGTCCGTTATGTGGCCACCCCCATTATGTAGTTACAAACCATGACTATTTTCAGTTATCAAGCCCCTTTAAGCACTTTATGCAACTACCAGGCATCTTCTTTTGAACCTTTAAATAATATGGGGGTGCCTTAAAGCTACACATGGCAAGAAAGAAGTCCATGTAGACCTTTAAATGTGAAAGTGAGAAAAAAAATATGTGTGTAAAAGTTCCCTTGTTGCCTTTCACCAGCATAATGTAACAACCTCTAATATTCAATCCTATGAGAAGAAAAGCTTAAAATGGTGTTCCGGCAGAATTTATACTTTTTAAATAAAAATACCCCTATAATACACAAGCTTAATGTATTCTAGTAATGTTAGTCTGTAAACTAAGGTCTGTTTTGTTAGTTTATAGCATTAGTTTGTTACTTTGTAAACTTCCAGCAGGCCATGGCCATCTCAAGTGTGGGCATATTGAATCCAGACTTCCTGGATCTTATCCTTTTTAAATCTCGCACATGCTCAGTGCAGCACAAGCAGTGTAATAGGTTTCAGGTCAGGTTTCCATAGCAATGGCAGAAGTTGCCGCCCCTTAGCTATGCAAACCTCCCTCCAGGAACCAGGAAATATACTGCATGTACAGCAAGGAATATTATTCAAGAAATACAGAAATCTGCTGCAAAAGGTAATAGCTTTAAAAATGTATTAATTGTAAACAAAATCATTTTTTCTGTGTATATATATATATATATATATATATATATATATACTGTATGTATCTTGTTGTGTGTGTATGTATTTATGTATATCTTGTCATGTATGTTTGTGTGTGTGTGTGTGTGTATATATAAACATATCTATACTCAGCGGCTACTTTTTTCTGTACACATTTTCATTTAAAAAATAATAATAATCTCAGCAACAGAATTCATTTATGCATCTAGATGTACTGAAGATGACTTTATGAAGTTCAAACTGAGCATAATAATGTTGAAAAATGGGACATGTGTTATGGTGTTAGATGGGGTGGTGGGAGTATTTCAAAAACTACTTATTTACAACTATTTGCATGAATAACGTTCTCTGTTATATAGATAATCATGTTAAAATTGAGTAAATATTCACTGAATGTCATCTATGTGCATTGGTGGCTTTTGCTTAAAAAATTTTTTGGGGTTGTGGGGTGGGCCGAAAACCTGGCAAACTCACTCCACCCACACACCCCACCCCATCGTTCGATCGCCACTTTGCTCACCCATTGGCTGCCCGCCAGTTTTTTTTTCTTATTTAACCTAATTTTCATTTGTGGTGACCTAATAATAATAATATATATATATTTTTTATTCTTATATATAACAGATCTTACTGAAAATAAAAAAATGGTAAATAACTTTAAATTTCCAAAACAAACTTATAATGTGTATAATGTAAAAGTTACATGGCTGTACTTCATATTGTGATTGCAAATAATTATAGGAAAAGTCATGCATGAGCTCGTTTGGCTAGGCTTCTCCCTTTTTCAGTAGAGTGTGGTCTGAAGTCCACTCTCTGCTGACTTCACACAGATCAGTCCAGGCACCGCATCATCCCGAATCTGGAAGTCTGGATGTGCCCGGGGCCTGGGCTGGGCAGTCTCAACAAACCACTCCCCGCCACAGCTTAGCGCTCCAGTGAGAGAAGCAGAGCGGAGAGCCGCTGACTGACAGGCAGCAGCTCTATGATTTACTTGGTTCTCAGCGATCCCCATCGGCGATGATGGATTGCTCCATTCTGAGTACAGAGGCACGGGGGACAGATGCAGCATCGGTCACATGCTGCATCCACCTAGGTAAGTATAATGGGCAAAAAAACACCATAATTCTCTTTTAATGTGGTTTTCCGTGCATGCCAAAACATAAATTTAAAGTCCACAGCTACAAATACAGTAGTTGGTGACTTTAATATATGGACACTTACCTGTCCAGGGAGCCCATAATGTCTGCACCCCTGCAGATTTTCGGATCAGCTGTTGGTAGCTGCTGCCACTATGACCAGTATCGGAAACTGGCATTGAATCCATTTGGATTCACAGGCGGATCCCAACTGTGTGTGCACAAATCGTTCTGTACTCTCCAAATGTCATGGGGGGAGGAGGAGGGGGGTTCTAACTTTTGACGTACCTCGCCGCGGCTATAATAGATGGAAGTGGAAATGTGTACCTGTCAAAAACAGGTATCCCCCCCCCAACCCCGCAAGGTGGAAAATGTGTCATCTGGGTGGGGGGTGTCAGGGGAAGGCAGATAAGTGTAACTTTGACTCCAATTGGATACTTGCAACTTCATAGCTGGTTCAAAGGACATGTTGCGGGTAAAAGAGGAGGGGGAGACAAACCTTTTGGATAGACCATTTCTCATGCCAACAGTGGACAACGTTGACTGTGAAGTGTGGTTGAGGAAGCAAGACAGTCAATCTTAAGCTGCTGTTTGATTTAAATAGCCCTTATTTTATTGACGCAGGCATCTAAGGGATGGGGTAGATAAGAATGCAGGAGGAGTACATGGGATAAGGGGGTGAAATTTATGAAGGCATCCCTGTTGGCATGACAAGTGCATTCACTAAACGTGCATTCACTAAACATGTGTGTGTGTCCATAATGACTTTTAAAATTGTCAATTTTCTTGAAAGGTAGAAATTATCTTATAATGTACATTTTTTTTTTTTTAAAGGATGATACAATACTGCCTCAGATTGAAGCTGAAACCCCCTCTGTCAGCAGTTTTAGCAATGTGGGAGGAGAGAGTAAGCATTATTATGAATAGCTTGATGTACCATGAAGTATACCGTGTGTAATTATAAAATGTAATAAAAAATTAACCATGGTGAATTACACCGCTTTACTTACGTGGAGTATCTTATACAACTAGCGCTCTGGATAGCGCGATTTTTTAACCAGGATCTATATAATTTTTATAATAAACGCTTTCAAGTTAGATCATACGGACCGCTCTTAGATGCCTTTTTTCCCCTTGTCTCCTATCATATTGCATTGGATACCCATGTGTGGAATGTGCTGCGGAGAGTTACCTGTGGGGAATCAGTGATGTCAACCAGAGGATCTGAGCAGTAGGGACCCTGACTGTATGGAATCCATGCCTGTAAGATTCTACTATCTGGTAAGCATATCATATGCACTTTTAGCGGAGAAGTTTCCTGTTCCATAAGAAGAAGATATTTTTACTGCAGGAAGTTTTTACCTCAGGAGGATTGTGCTTCTCGTTTATATGGACTGTTATTCCCAGGATATAAAATATAGTTTTATATTATTTGCGCTGCACTTAATTTAGTTTTTTATCATGGTGAATTACTATCAAACTTATTTTTTATTTAAATTGTAAAAAATAACAAGCAATCTATGTGTAACTGTGCTAGATAAAAATAAAAAATTGGGCAAAAAAAAATCAACATTAAATGAAAAATCGTAATAAAATTAATTTTCTTTATTAACCTATAGTTGGTAAATATGTAGATAATATTTTTTTTTTGGTTTTTGGTTTATGCTACAGAGACAAATGTTGCTTGAGGAACTGTGGTCACAATATCCAGAGCCAGAAAACGATCCAGCATTTCCATGTAATCCATTACAAAATAGTTTCACACTGCAATCAACTCAAGAGGAAGGTGAAACAGAACGTCTTGGGAATACAGAATGATGCAAGTGCAGAAAAGGCATTCCAATGGCGACTCCTGTTGAATCTTTGTGCTGCCAGGAAATCAACAAGGTGGCCGGCAGCATACCAGAGGGTGTTGAGTGCATTACACAGTCGAAAAGTTTCCAAACTTATAGTGTGAACAAACAAAATGTACATAGTCCATACCATCTCCCTGCATCTTGATGGTCCACCCACTGTCGATCCTGACAACAACAGGTATAGATTAAACATTCAAATGATTACTGATAATCTATTTCATGTTTAATATGAATGTAAAAATTAAAAATGTTTAAGTATTAAAAAAAATGGTGTGTTGTATTACTATTGTCATACAAGTCTATTGAAAGTTTATTTCTACAACCAGTTAAAGCTGATTTCCACCCAAAAGTGAAACTGCCACTCATTTGTCTCCTCCACCACCCCCCAACCCTTCAGAGCCTCATTTGGCACCTTTTGGGGGATGTGAGATTGGGTACCAGTCTGGGCCACAGCACATTACATCAGCAGCTCGGGTCCCTCCTCCTTCCCCGGGCCAGTAGGAGAGTGCAGCAGTACTTTGCGCATGCGCAGTAGGGATCCAGAGTGAAGCCGTAATGCTGCACTGCCAGATTCTCTTACCCGCAATGGCGATGTCAGCACCCGACAGCTGATGTAAACATCAACTGGGGTGACGACATTGCTAGACTCCAGGACAGGTAAGTGTCCTAGTATTAAAAGTCAACAGCTGCAGTATGTGTAGCTGCTGGCTTTTACATTTTTGAAACCTGTGGGCAGACCTCCACTTTAACAAAAGTAAAGTTTCCATTATATAGTGATTTTTTGTTATGTAACTGTAATAATTTTATTTTTCTCATTTATTTTAGGACGATTTCAGAAGACATCTTATAGAACATTTACTGCATGGATATATGGCTATTTGGGAAAGGGAAAACAGAGTCATCCCATCTTGTGTTGTTATTGCAATATGAAACTCTTTTCCGGATCCCGATGCTTCATATGTCGGATTCATGTATTCTAATGACTATGAAGCCTCAGAAATGGCCTTAGAGTAACATTTAATTTTATTTTTTCTTTCTTGTTATTTTATTAATTTTTTTTAAAAAAAAAGTGTTATGTAAAAAAAAAAAAAAAAAAAAAAAAAAAGGAAACAGAATGAGAATATTTATACATCTTTACATGTTTGATTGGACACTCACATTAGGCTGTTAGATACCACAAACCTAGATTATACAAAATTTTCTTTTTTTGGAAGAGAATATAAAGACATAATCAACAGAATTTGTGTGTGTAATATATATATATACACAGTGGGGACGGAAAGTACTATATATATATGTGATGGAAAAATCTGGACAGCCGCACTCCGGATTGGAAAAGTGAAAAATAAAATCCTCTTTATTGAAAAAGTAATAACATGATTAAAATCCGTACATGGCTTTGTTGGGATAATGCAGCATAACCGCTAACGCGTTTCACGCTCCCATAGAGCGCTTACTCATAGCTATGAGTAAGCGCTCTATGTGAAACGCATTAGCGGTTATGCTGCATTATCCCAACAAAGCCATGTACGGATTTTAATCATGTTATTACTTTTTCAATAAAGAGGATTTTATTTTTCACTTTTCCAATCCGGAGTGCGGCTGTCCAGATTTTTCCATCACACACATACCATTGGAATAGCAATTGCTGGCACCTGGGGCTCTCACAATCATACACACAGCGGAGGAAGGGAAGCTTGAACCTGGTCACCTAGAGCGGTGGTAACTATCTTATAAATATATATATTTATAGTAATGTTAAATCTATATAATTGTCTTACCTTGACCCACTAGTGTTTTCTTTAATAAAATTGTTTCTTATCTTGTTTATTATCTTTTTGGTGAAATTATTCCAAAATTGTAAACATTTTTCTTGTTTTTTATGCCCTTTTTGAAAAATAAATTCAATTTGAAGTGAAAAAATTGGTGGTCCAAGTTTTGTTCTCGGTAACTAATGCCCCGTACACACGGTCAGATTTTCCGATGGAAAATGTCCGATCGGAGCGTGTTGTCGGAAATTCCGACCGTGTGTGGGCTCCATCGGACATTTTCCATCGGATTTTCCGACACACAAAGTTGGAGAGCAGGAGATAAAATTTTCCGACAACAAAATCCGTTGTCGGAAATTCCTATCGTGTGTGCACAAATCCGATGGACAAAGTGCCACGCATGCTCAGAATAAATAAAGAGATGAAAGCTATTGGCCACTGCCCCGTTTATAGTCCCGACGTACGTGTTTTACGTCACCGCGTATAGAACGATCGGATTTTCCGACAACTTTGTGTGACCGTGTGTATGCAAGACAAGTTTGAGCCAACATCCGTCGGAAAAAATCCTAGGATTTTGTTGTCGGAATGTCCGAATAAAGTCCGACCGTGTGTACGGGGCATAAGACTTTGTTTTATTTATAAATCAATAAGTGGAAAAAAATAAAAAAATTAAATATTGAGTATACATAAATCAGAATATCCAAATAATATAAATTTTATTTAAATTCTAAGTCAATTTATTTTTTTGTTTTTTTTTTCAAATGTAATTCTACTCACCACTCATTCATATGTGAAAACCTTGTGCGGTGTTGCTCCACGGCAGTGGATGTTGCCGGTCTTTCTTCAGAATCAATATTTTGTGGCATTAATTTGTCTCCTGGAATTGGGCAATTTCAAAGCGCACCTTGTTCCATAACTTGCTTCCCTTCTCATTACTCTCTCATATCGTCCCTTCTGGGAACTGTTTTTACCGTATCGCCTCTCCAATTAAGGGCAGCGGTTATTCGTGGGCTCTAATGTAACACTGACGAGGAGCATGCCATACCTTGTACCCATGGATTCCATATCTTAGTGAACTTGTTGTAATTGCCCAACCTGGTATAGAATGTCTTTTCCTTCCACACTAAGGAGTTCATAGTCCTAACCCAATCTTCCGGGTTAGAGTCGGGGGTGTTCTTGATTGCCAAAGTTGTGCAATTAATTTTCTTGCTTGATACCAACATCTTGCCACAGCTATTACAGTACTCCTGTCGCCCAATTCTTTATTTATATAACCCAAAATACATGTTTTGTGTTCGGGTTCTAATTTAACTCTAAGTGTGGTGTTGATTTTTTTTAGGATCTCAGGCCAGTATCTAACCAATTTTGGGCATCTCCACATCATATGTATTAAGTCCCCAGTTTCTTGGCATCTAGGGCACTTGTCATCGGGCCTACGGCCAAACATGTACAATTTCTTGAGGGTGTAATAGGCTCTGTGCAGTAGTAACAGATGCAAGGCTTTTTGCGAGGGAGAAACCGACACCTCTGGCCCAAGTTCTAAGATCCTCTTCCACTGGTCGTCCATTATTGCCCCCACATCTACCTCCCATCTGTTCCTACTCCCAGAGGGCCCTGCCTGTATGTTAATTCTGTTAATTATTTGGGCATATATCTCAGCTTTGAGGCCCTTGGTGGTCTCTGACTTAATTATTTTTTGAAGGAGAGGGATCTTGCTCCATGTAAGCGACTGATCACTAAACTGCCTACCCAGAGCATGTCTGATCTGTAAATAGTTATAGAATATTTGATTTGGTAACCCATACTCTTGCCTCAATTCCTCAAATGATTTTAAAGTGTTGCCTTCGTACAGTTGGGTCAACCAACTCACCCCGCATCTTTCCCATAACTTGTTTTTGTCTATAGTTGATAGCTCATATAAATATTTGTTGTGCCAGATTGGTGAGTATTCTGAGATTCCCTTGTACCCATGATTTTCTTGACTGTCTGCCAGACTTTAGTGATCATCTTAAGTGTCGAGGACTCTCCTAGCAGTGAGTCTGCCTCTAGTGCTTCCGCTAGTGAGTTATGTGAGTTCCCCTGTAGCATTATTTTAACGCTGTTATTTCCCCCTCCCCCAGTGGCGCATCCCCCCAGCTGTTGTAGCTGAGCTGCCAGATAGTAACTGAGTGGGTGAGGAACCCCCATTCCCCCCTCCGTGGCGGGTCGCTGCAGCGTTTGCAGGCAAATCCTGACTTGCCTTTTTTTCCATATTAACTCCCTAAAATAGGTTTGTATTTTTTGAAACAACTTCTCTCTTAATTTGTTTTTGGATCTCCAGGTTGAAAAAAACGTGTCTTTGGTGAGACTGATCATGTCCCCTAGAATGGGTATGACAAAAGACATTTTTTCATAAACGTTTCTCACAATCCATTTTTTACGGCCATGTGGAAATTCAAGGTTCTTGCATGGCATTTGTATAGTTTCTCCAGTTTCTAATATTTTTTTCTATTATTGCTGATTTTCTTATAATGTTGTTGTTGTGGCATAACACTGCTAGTCCTGGCCTCCATCGCATTATAACGATAGTGTATTCGTTTAGGTCTGTATTTTAGCATCATGCTGTGGAAAGTCTCCAATCCACCAGTCTGGCAAAAGTATGTAATATAAGGTATGTCCTTCATTATTTGTGGATCAAGAACGATTTCATATTAGTGCACTATAAGTTTGGCTGTTCTTTACTAACCGTGCCACATGTTGCTCATCAATGCTTATTTCATCATGTTTACACTTGTATTCTGCTTCTCCTAGTTTCCAACTGTGCTCATTAATGACATGGTGCATTATTGACTCCCATTTGATTTTAAATACATGATCGTCCCCTTTGCACATTCGGCTGCACCAATAAAAATGGTTTAGAATTGAACCAATGCATGGTGTCAGTGGCCGGTATGCTTTTTTTTGGACAGTTGTAATAGTTTTCTTTTTAGATTTTTGACATTGTGCCATATGTCGAATTGGTGATTTACACGTTCATATTCTTGTCTGCTCAACAGTTTTCTAATTCCTGTATGGCGATCTCTGCCAATAATATGGACTTCCAATTTTGCATCACAAAGTCTTTTTTGGAAGCCAAATTTTTGGAAGCCAAATTTCTCCATGGCCACAGAGGAAGTGCTCTGAGTCACCTGCACAACTTCCATGTCCACAATTTTTTTAGAAGTTTTCTCCACAAACGTGTATGTGCAATATTTTGCAGAAAAACCTGGGCTGTCACATTGTCCATCGCCCACCAGGAATAAGGGTCTGCCATCTAACATTTTTCTGACCTCTTGCTGTTCTTTTCTCCAGTGTAGGTCGATTGCTGGGAAAATAACGCGTTGTTGTGATGAGTGGAAAGAGGATTTTACAAACATTGCAATTCCCGTCAGATCACATAACTCTTTGAATTTTGTAAAACTAGATCCAGAGAGAACTATTGATCCCGCAAATAAAATGTTTCCAGCAGCAATATGTTTTATCTTTGGTTGGCTTTGCCACAGCTTACAGCGATGTTTTGCTACGCATGTGGGAAACACCACTACCACTGCTTCCAACCTATTGCTTTTCTAACTTCTTAATTAACGAACAGCATTCTTTTTCCGGACACCTCATTTTAAATAATAATGTATCAAGGCAGCTTTCAAACACGATATACTTTTTTATTTTATAATTTTTAAAGGATGTTCCCATGTTGATTCTTCGATTAGTTCAATTTCATTGTCCTCCAAACTAGTTTCAAATTTAGGAGTTTCACAGTCAGAGGGCTAAAAACTTGAACCATCCTCATATCAGAGTTTGCGTTTTCTTTCTGTTAGCACTTTCACAAGGAGAATCTATTGTTGAATGTTTTTCACCATGGACAGGAATTGGTGCATTTCTAAGTTTTTGCGAGGGAGAAGGTCTTAAAAAAGATTCAGTTTCCTCAGGAGACTGAACAGTTCTCCTGAAACTTGATCCTGATGGTATGCTGTGAGGAGTGGACTCATGTTGTGGTGTTATATTTTCCTGGGAATACGAATGATCAAGCTCTATTCTACGCTCACTTGCAACTGTAAAATAACTATCTTCGGATTCCAATGATGGAAAATCAAAGTCCCCTATTTGCGTACTTGCGTCACAGTGTGTTTTTGTGGGATCCATGGAGCGATGACAAGCGCATCTACACTCACCGGTCTTGACTGATGAGGATGTTGATGCTTCACCACTCATTGGCTCTAAGCTAGCCTTTTTGGAAATTATTTTTTTCATGGATCCTCTGACATTTGGATTCCAGTTGTTTGGGGAAAAGGGTTGGCACAGCATTAGGCCTCAGAATTATTCGGAATCTGTCTCCTCTTTTGTCTTCCATTATCAAAGGTGTAAATTCTGCAACCATTGGGCTGTTCATTCCAGCATTTGTTAACCACTCTTGAATTTGATCCGGATTTTTTGGAAATTAATGTCATTTAATATTTGCTGGGGTTTGTTTACGACCAATGCAATGACCACAGTTTTTGATAAAGCAGTTAGGCATATCTAAAAAGGAAAATAAATAAATATTATTAATTGTGAAGAGTCACATTATATAAAAAAATAAAAAATAAATAAAAACACTATCCATATTTACATAGATATATGTCTATATTAAATATATGATAAAAATACATTTTAATTATTATGTTCATAAGTTTAAAAAAATAATAAAAACCTAAGAACATAATCTAATACGATTAGGTAAGTATTGTTTTTGACATTATTTAAATAGCTATAAAGCACAAAAAATCTCAATGTTAGAATGTTCAATCAATGGTTTAATATTAGAGATATTCACCAACCGTAAATGAACACTAATGCATGTCTTCAAAACAATTTATTTTGATGCTACTCCATAGATTCTTTATTCCTGTAGTGACTGGATTTTATATATGTGACACTTGCCTCACCATCAATCATTTGTTTTAATCAAGGAAAAAAAAATGTAAATGAAGCTACAAGCTTCAAAAAGTTATACGGGAAGAGAAGATGTGCATCTCTACAGTGCTGATAACCATCTATGCCTGCGCAAATCACTATGTTCTTTCCTTTAATGCCCCAGGAAGTGGTGTAAGAAGGTGGGTGGATAACGAAACTATTTTCTTTGATACTGGAGAATGATTATGACATCGATGTGTGTACCTACTAAAGATGCATAATATGTCAGTGTAATTGGGAAGTGAGGCAAATAAAAGATTTACATTTTTAATTTATCGTAAAGTTAATGTTCAAAAGGGATTTTTAAAACCAATCATTAAATATTCTCTAAGCTTTATTTTTTTTGTGATGTAATTAAAAAAAAAATAGATAAAAACAAAGTGCAAATGGTAAAATAAGAGGGTATTTTCAGTATATATATATTTTTTTTAAATATATCTTTTACCATGCTATTTTATTAGTAACTTAGAAAATGTAAACCTTTTTTTTTAATAAAGTGGAGAGAGCATCTGTCATATACACAAACACACACAAAAACACACACATATATTTATATGTGTGTATATATAATTGTATTTTCTTTTCACATACACACATTTTTTTTTTATATATTTACATTGTTCACTGGTTGTCACCACACACATCTGGTATAAAAAATGTGCCCAGGTGCACAGCAGAGAGAGAGAGAGAGAGAGAGAGAGAGAGAGAGAGAGAGAGAGAGAGAGAGATTGCCCCAGCACATCACATCACATTGCTCCCAGCACAGCACATGACATCACATCGCCCCCAGCACATCACATCACATCGCCATGTGCTGTGCTGGGAGCAATGTGATGTGATGTGCTGGGGCAATCTCTCTCTCTCTCTCTCTCTCTCTCTCTCTCTCTCTCTCTCTCTCTGCTGTGCACCTGGGCACATTTTTTATACCAGATGTGTGTGGTGACAACCAGTGAACATTGCCCCCAGCACATCGCATCACATTGCCCCAGCACATTGCATCACATTGCCCCCAGCACATCGCATCACATCGCCCCAGCACATTGCATTACATCGCCCCCAGCACATCGCATTACATCACCCCCAGCACATCGCATTACATCACCCCCAGCACATTGCATCACATCGCCCACAGAAAATCGCATCACATCGCCCCCAGCACATTGCATCACATCGCCCCCAGCACATCACATCACATTACTCCCAGCAGAGCACATCACATCACCCCCAGCACATTGCATCACATCGCCCCCAGCACATCGCATTGCCCCAAGCACATCGCATATCATCGCCCCAGCACATCGCATCACATCGCCCCTAGCGCATCTCATTGCTCCCAGCACAGCAAATTGCTCCCAGCACAGCACATTGCCACCATCACATTACGCTGCCACTGTTCTCATAACATTGCTCCTACACTGCGCTCATCACACTGCTCTTTTCTACAATAATTGAATATGCTGTGGTGTCTCCCTGGATTGGCAAACATGATTACCACTCTCAAATGCTTGCCTTCTTATCCTCAACACGAATCGACCGTATCCACCGCCACCGATCTTAACGCTTTGGAAGTTGCAATGCAACAAAAGCCTGGTTGCCCTTATTTAAAATTGCACTGGCCGCTGCCTTGCATCGCATCATTTCCGGTTTTGAAATAACACGATGCTATGGGCCAGCTTGCCTATTGCCTCCTGGGATTAATGAGAAACATCTCTTAGGTGGCATTGCAGACCGTAAATGACACGCTCGGCATGGTGAGAGAGAGAGAGAGAGAGAGAGAGAGTGCAGAATCCTGAACGTGACTCCCCTTCCTGGGTCTTTTGTATGGAAGGCGGAGGGGAGGAACCTGCGATTCGGTCATGCTGCGACTAGTCCCAGGCTTCTCCTGGCTGACACTTAGCCCCGCCTCCTCCTGGCTGCAACTTAGCCCCGCCTCCTCCTGGCTGCCACATTCCACAGCCTCCTCCTGGCTGAGGTCTTCCTGTGTATGAAAAAGGGACATAATTTTAGTTTTTTAGTCATCAATCACACACAATTTTCACCTCCTGACTGTTGCAAATTGAATGTTAACAAATATAACAGACTATGATTCTGAGCCCAGCATTTTTCATTCTTGTCCCAATTTTGGGTGCCCACTACTGTCTATTGATATGTAAAACACTTTTTTCAATCAGCAATTAGTGATCAATAATAACATCTAGTAAAGAGCATTTCTTTATTGACAAGAAATCTGTAGAAGAATGCTATACCTGACTCCAGCTGGGCTCCCCCACTTCTTCCTGGCTGGAAGGCCCAGGTTGGACATCGGAAGCCTCAGCTGGGGTGGAAGGAAGAGTGGAAGGAAGGGTGGAGAGGGATTCCCTGACTTCAGTGTGGTCTGACAGAAATCGTAGTCTCTCATAGTAGCACAGCCTGGGGACATAAACGTCATCTGCTGCAGCTCCGGATCTCTGGGAATCTGTGACCTTCTTGCGCTCCCTAAGATAAGTGCTCCTCAGGCCACCAATTTTGGTTTTTAAATAAGGGATGGTTGCTGTGAGGACCACCGGCTTCACCAACTCCAGCAGTTTCTCCAGCGCTGCCTGCCTCTTTTGTTTATTATTATAATGAGGGATGTCTAACCTGCCACAGACAGGGCAGCTCCCTATATTTGTCTATGAACAGGGGGAGGAAGTTGTGGTCATTGAAGACATCCATTTTCTCTGCAAGACACAACACAAGACAAACCCTAAGGTCAGGCCAAACTCTCCTAATCTTGTTACAATATAGGCTTCAATTTCGAAGCAATATAGGCCCAAGTTTAGATCTTACCTTCGTTATCACGATCGGTGCCTCCGATGCTCCTTCCTCCGCTCACAGATCGTACGTAATACGCACGCGTGTTACGCTTTATACACACTGCGCATGCGTGCAACTCCGCCCGCCCCTGACGTTCTTTCTAGTCTATTCCCCACCCCTTTTCATTCTGCGCAGTGGGGGAAGAGCACATGGCGGAGACACAGCAGGTGCGTGCTAATTACAGGAACGAGGAGGAGGAGGAGGAAAGCCTGGATCTGGAGACGTCCCGATCCAGAAGGAGATTTAAGGCCTCAAATATGTCCTTTGGGGAGATGTTGGAGACGGTTGTTATCCTGAAGAAGGCCAACTATGATGGAAAGTATGGACCTTACCCCAACCCCAATGTCAGAAAGGCCAAGATAATGGCTAAAGTGGTCAGGAGTCTGCACTGGAATTTCGGGGTACGTCGATCAAAAGATCAGCTCAGGAAGCGGTGGTCGGACCTCAAATTATGAGAACACGAGTAGTACAGAAAGATCCGGAGAGTGCTGCAAAAAAGTAAGTAGTTGTGCTGTGTTCCTATTCTTTTTGTGTTTATTACGTTCGTGCTGCTCCATGTGCTTTTCTTAAAAGTGTACATTTTAAAATGGCAACTTTCATGTTCATGGTCACATTATTCGTTCGTATCAAACATTTTTCTTTCAGCCTATAAAACACCATTGTTTTGGCCATATGCATTTGGCCACATTTTTTACGCCCTACTTGTATGAAACTAATTTGGTTGTGTAGATGTGTTTGTTACTAGAATGAAATGCAAACTAGATTCTGTGTAAGGAAAGGACACTGAGCAGCAGTTTTCACATCTGGACACTGGAGCACTAGTGTGGGACCCCAGAACACCATTTTTATTAGGGGGGCCACACAGGTGCTCCAGTGTATACTATAGGGGGGTCTCCATCTGTGAAGCTTGTAACAAACAGGTAACGTATTGCAGCTTGACAAAGGACACTGAAAATGCTACATTTTGGAACGCTGACAAAATAGACAATTGTTCCCCACTTCCAAGCAATGTTTCCTATTTATAGTTCTGCCATCAAATATCTGTGTGCTAAGTATACCATTTTTGTTTTACATAGGGGAGAAAAGACTCAGAGGACACCCCTCATCTGAGGAGACCACAGACCCCCCACCTCTGGAAGAAGGGGAAATCCCCCCAACACAAGAAGAGCAGGAGGAAGAAGACGTGGTGGAACTAGTCACCACAACAGGTGAGTGTCTGCGACCACAGGCTCAGGTAAGAGATGAATGCCGGCATATTTTTGATACCTGTTTTTGTTTGGTTTCTCTCTTTTTAGGTGATCGTGATGTTGTGGATCCAGATCCTTTCACATCAGAAAGTTCACAGATCCTAATCAGGGAGATCATGGGGTGTAATTTAGCTTTGGAAAACCTCCATAAAAACATCAATGATGTTATTCAAAAAAATAAAAACATCATTGATGTTTTGGGGCGAGTTTAAAACCCCTCCAAATCACTTTCTTCTTTTGTGTGCTACAAAGTTCAAAATGTTTTAGCGATTTTTAGAAAAGCAAAATTTGGAGGATGCACACAGTGTGCCAACATGTGCTATCTGCCATCACGGGAGATCAATGTAGGCGTTTTGGGGGTGCAACCCCTTCCTCAATAATAAAGTAGATGGGAGGAAGGGGTTTCTCCCCCAAAACACATCCCTTGAGCCCCCATGATGGCAGCTAGCACATGTTGACATTCGTAAATTGGCGTGCATTTTCCAAATTGGGCTTTTCCTGGGGTGACTTCACCCCATCTGAATGCAATATCAAACACAGTTCCTAAATACTCATGTCTGATATTGCCTTCAACTTCAACCTAATGTGAACTTTGTAAGTTCAAGATTTGTGTCTTTCTTGTTGGTTTTACACATGCCTGTTTTATCTTAAATGGACATTTCTACCTTTTATAATGTGACCCCAAAAATTGTTATACAACAAATGTTGTTTGTCTTAAAAACCTTTTCTAAATGCACATGTGATTGTGCAGGTATTAAAAAGATTGTTAATCAAGAATGTGTGGATTATTGTCTCAACGCTACAACACTTTTGTGGTGATGTAATTGCTGCTTTCTGTGAAAATGGGGGTTATTTTCTAAGGGCAAATCCTCTTTGCACTACAAGTGCAGTTTCAGTGCAGTTTCAAGTGCACTTGTAGTGCAAAGTGTCTTTGCCTTTAGTAAATAACACCCAACAGTGATTTTACACAAGTTTAAGTTTACACAATCACGCAATTTTCAGGACTCCCCACATTTCTGTCAGAGTCAGCTAAAACAAACACAAGCAGTAAATGTCACCAAAGATTTGCTTTTTTTTTTGTTTATTTGATAAAGGCTTCACAAATTGTCTGGCATACTGATGGCCCCCCTACCCGCAAAGAACTCAAGGTATCTTAACCGGACATCACGGGCACTCAGGGAGGGCAAGCCAGGACAGCCACTTTCAAGCGCCGTCAGGGTTGTCTCATTTATAATTCTGGCCTCAGGCCCAACTGAGCCAGCATAGTTGGCTGAATGTTGGCGTAAAAAGTTATGTAGAACACAGCACGCCAGGATTAATTGATTCAGTTTATACTCCGCCATATGGATGGGTGTAAGAAATAGGCGGAACCGGCTGGCCATGATTCCAAATGTGTTCTCCACCACTCTTCTGGCTCTGGCCAGCCAGTAATTAAAAACCCTCTGTTCCGGGGTGAGGGTTCTCATCGGGAATGGCCGCATAAGATGGCCCCCCAGCGCAAATGCTTCATCCGCAATGAAGACGAATGGGAGTCCTTCCACATTCTCTTCTGGAGGTGGCAAGTCCAAGCTGCCATTCTGGAGACGCCTGTAAAACTCCGTCCAGGCGATGACTCCACCATCGGACATCCGGCCATTCTTCCCCACGTCCACATACAGGAAGTCGTAATTAGCTGACACCACCGCCAACATCACAATACTATTGAACCCCTTGTAATTATAATAGTACGACCCCGAGTTGGGTGGTGGGATGATGTGGACGTGTTTCCCATCAATTGCCCCTCCGCAGTTAGGAAAGTCCCACCGCTGGGCAAAGTGGGAGGCCACAGTCTGCCATTCCTGTGGCGTGGAAGGAAACTGTTGAGGAAAACCAAAAAAAATTAGTATTTTTGCACATAAACATGGAAAGCAGATTAGACACAAACATTCTTGGCCAACATCCAGATAACATTTATTAAGGGGAATTTTACAACACCAAAGTATAAGGCACACCTATCATATTCCCCCTCCCCCCTGGGCCATTTCTAACATTATGAGGGGGGGATCTTGGATTGGTAACCCTCTTCACTTCATTGAGAGATGAATGCCTAAATACAGGGTATTACTTGGAACAGCCCCTCCTTAGTTACACTATTGGCAGCCCACTGGACAGGTAAGAAGTGTCAGAATACAAAGATATAAATACATACTGTACACATTTGAGCACATTTGGATATTCTGCTATTACTTATCAAGATAATAATAGGATACAAAAACTTTAAACAGTACCATTTGAAAGTATACAGGCAGGCCCTTGCGCTACATGCTTTGGGGAATTCATCCATACATCTGACCACAAAAGAGGTGGGTATAGTGTGTATGGGTTTGGCAAAGTCAGCAGATAGATGATTGAGGATAGATAGAGAATTAGGATGAGCTGACTTAGCAGTTGGGGGGAGGGAGGGTTAATAAAAATGATTTGGGGACACTACAAAAAAAAGCCTCTGGCACTCTGCCTGAATTTAAAGCACAAATCAGATTTCTAAACATTTTAGGGGGTGTTTGGGGTAAAGCACTACTATGGAGCTGATAAAATACATTGTTAAGTGACTACATGAGGTGAATATAGGGCCAGGAGAGCAGGCTGGGTAGGTAAGTGAAGGCAAACATGTATGAAGGACTAAAAAAATAATTACACAAAAATCCAGCATGCATGAGGACAAAGGGGACATTCACAGCATATTACAATCATGGTAATTAGGGAATGGGGAAAGAAATACAATATATTAGCAAACATTCAATACAATAAAATGTGATATTAAAGGATAAATCTTACCTTCATATACTCCTTCTGCAGGACCTGGATGATGGCAGAACAGATCTCTGGGATAATAATCCCCAGAGCCTGGGGAGAGATGCCTGTCGAGAACTTCAAGTCCTGCAGGCTTCTCCCTGTCGCCAAGTACCGCAGGGTAGCGACGAGCCTCTGCTCCGGAGTGATGGCTTGCCTCATGCAGGTATCCTGCCTGCTGATATAGGGGGTCAGCGAAGCCAACAAACGGTGAAATACGGGGTCCGTTATCCTGAGAAAGTTCCTGAAATCATCAGGATTATTCTCACGGATCTCACGGAGCAAAGGCATATGAGAGAGCTGGTCACGCTCTAGCAACCAATTCTTGGTCCATTAACTCCTCCCCATCCTGTTCATGGACTGGACTTGTGTCAAGGTCAGGACCCCAACACCAAGCCCCCACACAGCATGAACTCTACGAGGAGTACGTTTATGTAACATGGCTAGAAAACGGTCGGCTGCTCAGAACGAAGTAACAGAACGCACTGAAGAACAGCAAGGCCTGTGAAGAGCGACCTGAAAAACAGTAACAAACGAATAAGAACACAATGACAAGTCACGCGTAGCTTGCTTGCACGCACTGAAGAGCAGATACAAACCCATAAGCACAAACTGAACGGCAGAAAACGATCTGAAAGCCACGAGTCTGAAAAAGCGCGAATCATCTCTCACCATACTTTTACTAACACAAGATTAGCAAAAGGAGCCCAAAGGGTGCCGCGCTTGGTTCTGAACTGGCCTTTTCTAGTCTCGTTGTATGTGGTTGACGTCACCGCGTTGTTGGCGATCGGAAATTCCGACAACTTTGTGTGCCCGTGTGTACGCAAAACAAGTTTGAGCCAACATCCGTCTGAAAAAATCCTAGGATTTTGTTGTCGGAATGTCCGATCAATGTCCGGCCGTGTGTACGGGGCATAAGAAGAAAGCTTACAAACTCTTTGGAGAAACAATATTCATGCCACTTTTCATAAGCAGTTGTATGAGTTTTTTTTTAAGTGCAAACAATATGCTTTCTATTAGAAACCATTAGTAACATTATTTTAGAAATCAAGAGTTTCCAGGGTAAATTACAATCTCTTTCATATCCCATCACAGAGGACTGACACAAGTCAATGTCAAATGTTGCTATAGATGATGTTACAATTAGGCAGAATTATGTTGTCAATATGCAGTGACCACAGTGTTGACTGTGCCGAGATGGCTCACAGCAAGAGGATGAGGAGTAACAGGAAGACATCCTGGATATTTGAAATGTGCTGTTTACCATTTAATATGGTCCACACTATTTGGTAAGGAACGAACCTTATCTTAAATTTAAATATTTTTATTGAAACGTTTTCAGACAATAAAGATCATGTGTAAACTGAATCCACCCCTAAATTGTGAAGATGAATAGTGGCGCTAACCCCACTTATTGTGGGAGTGAGACAGGCACTACCGCACGCCCTGATGATGTAGAGTGAGCTGGAAGTGCACTGAATCTTAAAAGGCTATGTATATAGGATGAGTTTAAAGTGAACAAACCAATTAACATCCCCTATTACTATAGCATATAAAAAACATGCATATACCTTGATGTAGTGTGACACTCTAACACAAGTGAATAAAATAAAATAAAATACAGATGATTAGCCCAACAATATGACTGAAATGTGAAACAAGTGAACTATCTATAAAAGGCCCTTCAGGTCTTGTATAGTTATTAAGGGGAACCCCGGACAAATTTTTTTTTTTTTAAATGGCGTGGGGTCCCCCTCAAAATCTATACCAGACCCTTCAGGTTTGGTATGGATTTTAAGGGCAACCCTGCACCAATTTTTTTTTTTTAAATGGCGTGGGGTCCCCCCAAAAATCCATACCAGACCCTTATCCGAGCACGCAACCTGGCAGGCTGCAGGAAAAGAGGGGGGGATGAGAGAGCGCCCCCCCTCCTGAACCGTACCAGGCCACATGCCCTCAACATTGAGAGGGTGCTTTGGGGTAGCCTCCCAAATTACCTTGTCCCCATGTTGATGGGGACAAGGGCCTCATCCCCACAACCCTTGCCCGGTGGTTGTGGGGATCTGCGGGCAGGGGGCTTATCGGAATCTGGAAGCCCCCTTTAACAAGGGGACCCCCAGATTCCGGCCCTCCCCCCTGTGTGAAATGGTAAGGGGGTACAAAAGTGCCTCTACCATTTCACAAAAAACTGTCAAAAATGTTAAAAATGACAAGAGAGAGTTTTTGACAATTCTTTTATTTAAATGCTTCTTCTTTCTTCTATCTTCTATCTTCTTTCTTCTATCTTCTATCTTCCTTCGGTTTCTTCCTCCATCTTCTTCTTCTTCTGGTTCTTCTGGTTCTTCCTCCGGTGTTCTCGTGCGGCATCTTCCTCCGCGGCGTCTTCTTCCCTTCTTTTCCTCGGGCTGCTCCGCATACATGATGGCATGATGGGAGGCTCCCACTGTGTGACGTTTCTCCTCTTCTGACGGTTCTTAAATAACGGGAGGCAGGGCCACCCGGTGACCCCGCCCCCTCTGACGCATGGGGACTTGACGGGGACTTCCCTGTGGCATTCCCCGTGATGTCATAAGGGGGAGGGGTTACGTAATGGGTGACCCCACCCCCCCTCTGACGTGACGGGGAATGCTACAGGGAAGTCCCCGTCAAATCCCCGTGCATCAGAAGGGGTTGGGGTCACCGGAGGCCCCACCCCCCATTATTTAAGAACCGTCATAAGAGGAGAAGTGTCACACAGAGGGAGCCTCCCACCATGCCATCATGTATGCGGAGCGGTCCGAGGAGAAGAAGGGAAGAAGACGCCGCAGAGGAAGATGCCGGACCAGAACACCAGAGGAAGAACCAGAAGAACCAGAAGAAGAAGAAGATGGAGGAAGAAACTGAAGGAAGATAGAAGATAGAAGATAGAAGAAAGAAGAAGCATTTAAATAAAGGAATTGTCAAAAACTGTCTCTTGTAATTTTTAACATTTTTGACAGTTTTTTTGTATATTGGTAGGCTTACCATTTCACACGGGGGGAGGGCCGGGATCTGGGGGTCCCCTTGTTAAAGGGGGCTTCCACATTCCAATAAGTCCCCCACCCGCAGACCCCCACAACCACCGGGCAAGGGTTGTGGGGATGAGGCCCTTTTCCCCATCAACATGGGGACAAGGTGTTTTGGGGGCTACCCCAAAGCACCCTCCCAATGTTGAGGGCATGTGGCCTGGTACAGTTCAGGAGGGGGGGCACTCTCTCATCCCCCCCTCTTATCCTATGGCCTGCCAGGTTACGTGCTCGGATAAGGGTCTGGTATGGATTTTTGGGGGGACCCCATGCCATTTTTTAAAAATTTGGCACGGGGTTCCCTTTAAAATCCATACCAGACCTGAAGGGCCTGGTATGGAATTTAGGGGGACCCCCCCGTGTCATTTTTTTAAAAAAATTTGATTTTGGGAATTCCCATGCCATTTTTATCAATGAACTTTTATGTGTATTGTCGGACCGGCAATTCATCAATAGCCGCAAGTAGTTTTAAATTACTTTTTTCCTTTGAAATGTCATTTTGCTGTCAGACTGTTCTAAACACGGGAAACATGTGCCCCTTTACAGGCATACTATAGACACCCCCCAGGTACGAAATTTAAAGGAATATAACACTTTTATTGTTACACTTTAAGCATTATTAAAATCACTGCTCCCGAAAAAACTGCCATTGATCCATGTCACCTGGGGCAGGACCCAGGTCACCGAACACTTTTTATGACAATACCATGCATTTAAGCCTTTAAAATGAGCACTTTTGATTTCTCCCATAGACTTTTAAAGGGTGTTCCGTGGCTTTCGAATTTGCCGTGAACACCCCAAATTATTTGCTGTTTGGTGAACTGGTGAACAGCCAATGTTCGAGTCGAACATGAGTTTGACTCAAACTCGAAGCTCATCCCTAGTAGTTAATGATCTCAGCTCCTGATGCATGTTCAGGTTGTCTATTCTCCTAGAGTCAGTATAGTGACTACCTCTGAAGCCTCTCCAGATACCAAAGGAAAACTGGCATAACTTAAAAGGAGGGAGGGACTAGAGTGTCCCAATCAGAAGAAAAGAGAAAGGTGAGAGAGGGGAAAGAATAGAAGAAAGGTAGGTTCAATGTGGAGTTGGTGCTCTCCCAGATCCCTGCGACATTCCAGGAAGGAGAGGAATGTTGCAGTATGTGGCCCAAGGCTCCCAGGTGTCATAGAATTTCCCTGATTTATCATGAAGCTTTGCTATAATTTGTTCTTGTGCCATGATCCAAGAGACTTTCCTCTTGAAACCCTGGAAGGAGATATCAGATTTTTTTCCAGGCTTTGGCGATGGTGATTTTGGCCCCCAAGAGAATGATATAAACCAACACCTGTGAGTATTTGGGAAGAGCTTCAATGTTGACATTTAGCAGTGCTACATTAGGGTTGGGGGTTATTACAACTTTTGTGATTGTACTAACTGTACGGAATACTTTCTGCCAGAAGGATCTGATGCGTGGACAGGTCCACCATGTGTGTAACATCATACCCTCCAGTTCACATCCTCTGAAACATAGTGGAGAGGACGCTGGAAAGATGACCGCTAATCTAGCGGGGACATAGTACCATCGAGACATTACCTTTATGCTGGATTCGATAAGGGAAATGTTAAGGATGCCTTTATAAGCGCGTTTAAACGCACTGAACTATGCCAGTGTAGTCCAGGAGCTGTCAGTCTCCTCCTCCCAGGCTCGAGCGTAGGTTGGTTTGTCTGGGTGTGACATTAGTGCAGAATAGATCAAGGATATCCCTCCCCTCTGAACCTCCGTATTGGAGCACCAATTTTCATAGGGAGTTATCGTGGGGGGGGGTTCCTGTTTATTTAACCAGATTGAGTGTAGATAGTGGGAGATTTGGGAGAATCTGAAAACTTCGGATTCGGGCATATTTAGTTTCTTCCTACAGTAAGACAATGTAATCGGACCTCTAGGGGAGAGAAAATGACCAATCCTATAAAGGCCTTTATGTGTCCACCATTGGAAAGCTTTAAAGGACAACCCTGGTAGAAAGTCAGCGTTGTGGAATAAATGTGCTAATGGTTTCATGGGTGAGATCAGATTGTGTTGAGAAAAAAGTCTGGAGCACAAGGCCATTGAATGGGAAAGGGTGGGGGACATAATGGCAGGCCTGAGTTTTGGGTTGCACCAAAGAAGATAGTCGATGGTGTTCAGGGGGGTGGCATATCTCTCCATCGAGAGCCATTCAGGTTTCAGACCTTTCGAAAAGACCACTGAAATTTGAGACAGTTGTGCCGCCCGATAATAACTCCACAGATTGGGCAAGCCTAACCCACCCTGAGATTTCAGGCAATGAAGAATACTAGAGGGACATCTATACCCCTTGTGGCCCCATACAAATCGGACAATCTCTGATTGGAATTTGCTAAGTACGTGTTTCTTTATCAGGATTGGAAGAGAGCAAAATAAATACAATATACGGGGGAGAAGGGTAATTTTCACTGCATGAATCCTACCCAGCCAGGACAGACCACACTTTGTCCACCTCTCCAAGTCGCCCCTGCATTTGGGTAGCATAGGAGGATAATTGTCTCTGAAAGGACTATCAATATCTGGTGTTATTTTAATGCCTAAATATGGAATTTCAGAAGTGGCCCAAGCGAAGTCAAAGTTGTTAGAGAGTTGATTATGCAGTTCCGGGGGGACTGTTACATTTAAAGCTATTGATTTGGACATGTTGACCCGCTGGCCCGACACTACACTAAAATTCAGCAAGATTTTATAAATCATGGGGGTTGATGTTAGAGGGGACGTGACATAGAGGAGGAGGTCATCAACATATAGCACACACTTGTGTTCCTGACCACCGCACCTGACCCCTTTAACATCAGGGTTTGTTCTTATCGCTACTGCCAATGTCTCGATAGCCACTGCAAATAGGAGAGGGTACCCTGTCTGGTACCCCTCCCGATTGTGAATGAATCTGAATATCTTCCCATGAGATGTACCTGCGCTGACGGAGTTGAGTAAAGGGACTTGATTAGATTCAGAAAGTAAGGACCAAAACCCCATCTAAGTAATATCTCAGTTAGATAAGTCAAGTCTACCAAATCAAAGGCCTTGTGTAAATCTATGGAAAGGAGGAAACCTTTTTGAGGGGAACCCCATCCCACCTAGATTTTAGAAGGGAGATAACATCTATTGTTCTGCTTATCTGGTCCAGTCCCTGTCTCCCAGGGATGAAGCCCACCTGATCTCTATGTATATAGGCGGAAATGAAGCTCGCCACTCTGTTAGCAAGAATCTTGGTCATTATTTTAATATTGTTGTTCATAAGCAAAATAGGCCTGTAGTTACCCAATTCGCTAGTGTCTTTATTCGGTTTCGGAATAACTAAAAAGTAAGCGGAAATGAGATCTGATCCCAGGGTAGCTCCATCCCTGAGGAATTTAAAAAGCCTGGCCATGTGAGGGGCTAGGCAGGGGCCAAATTTCTTGTAATAGCCAGTGGAGAAGCCATCTGGGCCAGGGGGGAACCAATTTTAAGGGATCTAATGGTGTCTAATATCTCTTAAGTGGAGAGTGGACTCTCCACGAGCTCCCTGTGTTCTTTTGTTAGAGTGGGCAGCGGAATATTGTCAAGGAATTGGTCCCGTTGCTGTTGGGGTGAGGCTTATTCGGACTGTATAGATCAGAATAGAAACGTGAGAACGCTTCCATTATCTTTGTTGGGTTCTGAGTTAAGCCCCCTGATGTGGTCCTAATTTTGGGAAAGGAGCGTTGTTTAACACTGAGCTTCGCTGCCAGTCTGGACCCAATCCTGTCAGTTTGAGAATAAAATTTAGCCCCGGTCGACAGGGACAGGTCAAGGAGGGCTCGTGACTTGTCAAGGGCCTTTAGTGACTCAGGAGTGGCATGTTTCTTGTGAATTTTCGCTAATGAGCGGTATTCTGCCGTAAGTTTTAGCACGTCCGCCTTATGTTCAGCTTTGAGTTTTGAGGTTATTTGAATGATATGTCCCCTGATAACTGATTTATACGCTGCCTAAACTGTTGAGGGGACATTCTGCTCATCTGATTGATGATTGATCTAATGGCTGCTTCCAGAACAGAGCACTGGATCGGGTTGTCTAGGAGGGATTCCTGAAGGCGCCAATGGGGAGATCCCCTTGGGCCTCCTGCTCTCTGGGTTGTCACAGTGACCATTGCGTGGTCGGACAGTGAGAAATCGATAATTTTGGAACCTAAAATAAGTGGGATTGTATGGGGCCGATTGAAGATGTGGTCTATCCTGGCGAAGGAGTTGTGAGGGGCTGAGAAATGGGTATAGTCCTTTTTGTGTGGATTGGCTTCTCTCCAGACGTCAATCAGCTCTTCTTCATGAAGGAGGTTAGCTATTTTAGCGCTTTGTCTAGATGGGCGTTTTGGTTTCAATTTTCCATCTGCTGATCTGTCTAGAGCAAGGTCAAAGGCGGTATTTGAGTCTCCGCCTATAAAAACCGTCCCCTTGAGGTGTGCTCGCAGTTTACCGAGCATAGATTCGAAAAAAGGTCTCTGACCCTTGTTGGGGGTGTAGTATGAAAAAAAGTATAAAGTTCACCGTCTATGTGGCCTGACACTAACAGAAAACGTCTCTACTCTACTCTACTATTGTCTCCGACTGGGACATATTTATATGTTTAGCAAGACATATAGCTACTCCCTTAGTTTGTTGTTAGCTGATGCAATGAAAAATTGAGGGTAGTGCTGGTGGAGAAACTTGGGTGTGTAGGTAGCCGGAAAGTGTGTCTCTTGTAATAGTAAAATGTCAGCATGCATGGAGTGATAGGATTTGAAAAGTTTCCTGTGCTTGATGGGAGAATTGAGACCCTGCATGTTGTGTGAGACAATTTTTGAGGGAAAGGGAAGGGTTATTTTTACTAGCCATGGTTCAGAGGGGAGAGAGCTATCCAAATTATCGGCGTCTTACCTCTGTACGGTGGGGAAAACTCGCATAGAAGCCCAGAGAGAAGAGGATTCACCTTGCTCGAACCTGGGACATGAATCCAGAAGCAGCCCTGAAACCCGAGAGAGCCTGTACCAGAATATGAGAGGATAGTAAGTAGGGGGGAAAGAAAGAAATGAAAAGAAAGAAGAAGGTTAAACAATTAAGTAAATGCAACAAACGATTAGAACTCTTGAGTGTGCGCTGAATAGAATGAACTTTGGGGTCCCCTGACCCCACCCATCCCCAAAGGTAGGAAGGACTAGTCCTTCCTACCCCAACAATTAAATAGATTGGTATGTCCCTAGAAAAGGGATATCCAAGAGAGTCCAAGGCCACCATAGGTAGACTTTGGCTCTGAGGGAGGTGCACTGAGTCCACCACAGCCTCAGCACCTCATTACTCTCTAACTGAAGACTTCCGGAGAGTCTATAATGAACGTGTGACAGAGCATCCAAAAACTATAAAAAAAATCCTTATAAACTTTGTAAATAGCAAATCTAAATCCCTTCCAGAACATGTGCTCCCCCCGAACTCCCATCCCAAACAACTGGAAGTCTAGTGGTCTAGGGGGAAAAATGAAACACCGTTGAACCTATGACTTACAGCCTGGGGTGTAGACTAATTGGGGGGGGAACTAACATGTATGGGGAGTTATATGCAATAACCCATAGACCATAGGAACCCTCAACTGGTATCACGATGTAGTAACCCCCCTCCCCCCAGTCCAGGAAAGAAGATCCAGTCACTTAATCGTAAACAGACTTGTAGTCTAATAAAAAAAAAGTGGAATTATGGTGTAAAACCAAAACTTGATGTGACAAAAGGGGAAACTGGGGGATATCCCCAGTGAACGGGTACTAAGTGACATCAACTCAGATCAGGGCCCTGATCTGTTGGCGGAGGGCTGAAAGTCATGGAGGAAGATTTTCCTTCAATCTTTTGGTGTTTTGTTTCAGCCAGGAGGGTTGCAGCAGGCTTGCTGGTGGAGGTCTGCTTGCGTGTGAAGAGGATGGATCCTGCATAATCTGGCCAAGCTGTAGCAAGAGACGTTCCCCTTCTGTGAAAGTGGAGAAACTGTAACTTCTGTTTTTGTAGGAAAAGTTCAGTCTTAGGGGGAAAGACCACCTGTACGAGATTTCCCTATCCAGCAATAGCTGAAGTAGTGGCTTCAGTGCTCTTCTTTTCTGTACTGTGTAGGGAGACACGCGAAGATCTGGACACGCGTAGATCTGGATTTTGTGCCCATGTAACGTTAGATTATCAGAATTCCTTGCCTTCCTCATCATCTCCTCCTTCACGGAGTAAAAGTGGGGTTTTACTATTATGTCTCTTGGCAGGCCATCCGTGCGGGGGGGTTGCAGGGCTCTGTGGGCCCTGTCCAGCTCAAGGTGGTGTTCGGCAATCTCAGGGACAAGGTCTTTTATGAGAGATTTAATAGCAGTATGCACCTCTTTCACAGATTCGGGGAGCCCCCTGATCCTGAAGTTGTAGTGTCTTGATCTATTTTTGAGGTCATCGATTTTGGCAAAGGCAGTTTCAAGCTGATCCTGGACATCTTGGAGCCTTGCTGAATTTTGATTAATCCTAGCCCCTGCCTGGTAAGCTTTCTTCTCAATAGTGTCAATTCTCATCCCTATCTGCTGCAGATCAGCATGGATAGATGCATTCTGAGCCAGACTTTTGGATAGCATTTGTGCAAAAGCTTCCATCATAGAGGGGAAGTCTGTGGGGGTGGGGGAATCCTCATGTGCCTCACTGACAGACAGTAGCAGGCCTGTGTGGGGATCCATCATGGGGGTGGATGGGAGGCCAGAGTTCAGGCTAAATAGCAGGGATTCTGTGGAGGCAGGCGAGGTGGCCTGGGGCAGTGGCAAATTCACGGTACCTGGAGAAGGTGGGGGGACCAGATCCTGGTCCACAATGGAGTCCTCAGCATTCACAGCTATGTGAGGGCCTCAGGGAGTGGCTGCCATCTTTGCATAGTTGGCCGGGCCCACCGCGGCTGTCATTTGGCTTGATAAATTCCTCCTGGCGTGACTCGCGGACATCGGGAGGATCCCGGGAGTTTCCCCTGCTCGATGTGGCTGGTGTGAGGCTGGTAGGAGTGTTCTGTCAACTCCTGAGGTTAGAGAAGGGCCGTGATGGAGCGGAGCTTCAGATGCCGGCGGCCATCTTGGAAGCTGCCGCGCATGCGCCTGTCGAGCCAGCCTTATCTTATATCACAGGTGATATCACGGTGGTGATCAGCATTGGATGTAACTCTTTATTTGTTGGATTGTTTATACTTATTGGATAAGAGCAGCACTTACACTTGGATATGGGACTATACAATGTATATTTTTTGCTTTTGTACATGAATTACCTAATTTTTTTATTTTTAATTCATGAATTGGGACGTAGTATTTGTTTATAGTATTTGAATATTGTTTTTTTAACACACTAATTTTATTATGTTGATGTGTTTTTTATGAAATGTAAATTTGCATTTATTTAACATTTTTGCACTTTTTGAATTGAGATTTTTATTATTAATTTATATTAGAGTTCTATGCATTTCAAGTACGGTATATTTTCTACCATGTGCAAATGGTCTAAATAGTACATGTGATGGTACATAGTCAGGGAGCATTTTTTCGGGGAAGAGGCTCAAAGCTGATTGTACAACCAAAGTCTGCCAAAGTCAGAGAGTTTCACCCTTATGATCAAGTTCTTATACTGGTACCAATTGCTAAAAGTAAATTCCTAGCAAAATACCAGGGTCCCTCTGGGAGAGTAGAAAAGATAGGAAATGTTATCTATAAGGTCTACACACACACAAAGTCAAGTGGAGCCTAAAAATATATGTGGCCCTGTTGACCAACAGTTGGTCAAGCCCTATAGTCCTAGACTCCAAGACAAATGAAGCTTGGTGGCTCTGTAATGATTTAAAAATATGTAATGATGGATGCTTATGAAATGGACAAATAATTGAAATATTAGATCCAGACCAGTACATCATCCCTTTCAATTTACTTTGTAACAAATGGTTATTGTCAGATCCCAATATCTAAAAAGGCTAATGAAAATATGGCATTTGTTAAACCAGGAAGGATTGTTTTACTATGCCAAAATGCCATTTGGATTGCATAGGGTCCTGAGACCCTATAAGTCATTTTCAGAGGCTTACCTAGATGACATCATCATCTTTAGCTAAGACAGGGAATTACATAAAAAAGTCAAATTTCCTTGATGCCCCATGGAAGGCAGGATTCATTGTAAACCTTGTGAAAAATGCAAATGGCTGGATGAGGCTCGCTATTTAGTGTACATGTTAGCTAGAGGCACCATCAAACCCCAGCTAAATAGGTTGGAAGCCATTCATAAATATTCCCATTCTCTCACAAAAAACAGGTACTCTCAGTACTTTTCAATTACTATAGGAGGTTTATCCACAATGTTGGCAGCTTGACCACCCCTCTGCCCCTCTGAAATGGAGCGTCCCTCAAAAAAAGGGCAATGGAGATCTCATAGTACTACTTGTTGGGCCTGGTGCCTGATGATGTCAATTTTCTTGGATGGCATAAAATAAGGAATTCATGGATCAATAGATGATTTCTTGCCCTACATGATTTCAAATCTACATTGGTGCATAGACTAGGGAACCAGAACATTGAAGCCCTCTTTGCTATTTTGCAAAGACCCTTCGCCTGGAACAGAAGGGAAGGTATGTAAGGAAACAGGGCTAATAAGTTGTTGATTCGAGAAGACAGATGCTGCCCTTTTAGCCCTGCCAATTAAGGACAAGTGAGATCACAGGCAATGAGGGTGTAAGGAAAGCAGGAAAGCTTCAGAGCAAATAGGAATCAGGAGGACCAAATGACAGCCAGAAAAGGTTGGAAACTGTATTAATAGCACAAGATTGTGAAAAACTTTCTGTGGATTTTTGTTGCTGTTTCATTTGTGCTAAAGTAAAGAGCCTGATTATCTTTTTACTGAAGAAAGCTGTCAAAAAATATACTTTTTGATTTAAAAGACTGTTGCATTGACACTTGCTTATCCCTTTATCCCGACAATGCCCTACACATGCCTTGTGAACATGCAGTTGTGGGGTAGGGAATGTCTTGGCTGCTTATGATTGGCCAAAAACAGCTCACAACTTCCTGGCAGAATTACTAGGGTAGGTGCAGACCAGGGTCCAAACTCACCCCTAGTCAGAAAGTATGGATTATTTGCCAGTTTTTAAAGTCCAGCCAGGGCTAAACTCAGCCATAAAGTTTGTTAAAATTCAGGCAAAATATATAACTGACGTGAACAGAATTTTTTTTTTCCAAAAACCATAAATCTAGGTCATGAATTTAATGGTCCTTATGTTTAAAGTGTATCTATGGTCAAAATGTAAAATCCTCTATTTTATTCCACATCCTATTTCATCTATGTATAGCCTACTCTTATAAATCTGAATGATCTTAAAGTTTGTAAACTTACTTTATCAAACCCCCCATTTCCTGGACCTCCCCATGTCAGCCTTCTATGGGTCAGTTCCGCCCCCTCTGACCCCTGCAGGACCACCTCTTTTCTAGCCCATAAAAGGGCGTCTGCCCACACCAGTGTTCTTTTTTCGTCCTCACTCTGGACGCCTTTTAAAGTTTTTTTTTTTTTCTCCATCCATCCTGTTGGGTTTAGCCTCTCCCGATTCAGAAGACCCCCCCCATATAGGCTGTAAATCTCCTGAGGAGGTGGGTTCCCATGGTGCTGGGATTGTATGGTACAGTATAAATGACTGTGTATAACTGGCAAAGGTCACTGGCAGTATAAATGACTGTATATACCTTCATTAGGCAGGTGCTGGCACTCTCTCCTTCCATGTTTTTGTGTGTTCAGGCAGTGGTTTGGCTCGCTGGGGCTTGTAGTTCACCACCTCCACATGTACTCCTTTCAGGAAGCTCAGAGATGAGCAGGTGAGGTCAGAGGTAGCTTCCTCTCTGGGTTGCCTAGCAAACACCAGAATGCTCACTGCTGATTGCAGCAGCCTTTGTCCTCTAGGCTGATCTCAGTCTGCTACTTTGCTATGCTCTGGTAAGCCTCCTTCCAGGTTTCTCATTACTTTCTGCTGTGTTACTTGTCCGTCAGAGTATTTTTATTATCCTGTACCTTCTAGGACTGGGGAATTTTGCCTGCCTGCCTAGCTGCCTTAAGCATTGAAGATTTGGATGGAGAAGTTTATTTTAATTGTATTTATTTATTTATTTATTTATTTATTTATTTTTGTTTATTTATTTTTTAAAAGAGAGCACATCCTCTGTGTTTTACAGAGAGAAGGGTCTACTGTGAGATAAACTCCCCCAAAGAGGTTCTAAATCAGCATTCCAGCCTCAAAAAAGTAAAGAAGGGACTAGACATGACAAATTGCAGAGTCACATGCAGCTGGATAGATGCCTGTTGTCACAGCATTCCAGATCCCCCTCGCTCTTACCTCACTTTAGTCGCTCGGACCCAAGCCAAGAGAGGTCAAGACATCAGACGGCTCAGGACAATGCTGTGAAAGCACCAGGTTAAATCCTACATTAAGCACGCAGTCAAGGAAGGGTTAAAGAGTATTTCAAGGAATCCTGCTCATCCTTCTGTATCTTCACCATCTGCAGATTCATATCATGTGTTTTCAGTGCGTTTTAACTCTGAAGTCGATTGCAAATCAAATCCATCTGAGGCTGAGATGGTCTCAGAATCACATACGTTTGATTTTTGCACTGGTTTCCCCCTTGGTGGAGGCTGTTAAGGAAAGAATCGTCGCCTCCAAAGAAACAGCAAAGGTACTACCCATATTTAAAGAAATTGTTACCCTCCTTCCCATTTCATTTCTGAAATTAAAAAAGTAATTGACGATGAGTGGGGGGGGGGGGGGTCCTGAGAAGTAGCTCAATGTGCATGATGGAGCACTTGGGCTGGGTTCGCACCTGTGCGTTTCTTGGTGCTTTTTGCGTTTTGCGGATTTGCACTACTGTCCATTTATCATGGTCTCCTATGGAACACGTTCTGCGGAATGCGCTGGGAGTGCATGGGTGTGAATCCAGCCTTAGAGTGTGGGTTGCAGAGCTGGTGGATGGATGTTTGGATGAAAGTCTGGGAAGTGGGAGTTTTTCTCCTTTGCAGACTGCTGTAGAGTTGTGGCTACAGCCCGCAGAGCCTTATGATTGAAGCATTGGTCGGCCGATAAGGCTTCTCAGCACAGTCTGTGTTCGGTTCCATTTGATGGGAAGCTACGCTTCGTGAAGACTTAGAATCAGCAATTCAGTGGGTTTCTGGCAGCAGATCTGGCCTAATCCTGCAGAAAAGAAAAAGAAACAGCAGCCCTTTCGGTTTAACAAGAGATCCAAAGAAGGATTCAGAGAGGCCAGGGCTAACAGACAGTTTTTCAGACAGTGGAGGGGAGCTGGTTCAACCTTCCAGAAACCTTCCAAGCCCAGGGCCAACAAAGCTCCTGGGGCTGAGTTTCCACCGCTGCGTCCCCAGAGTCGCACGATTTACACTGCGACTTTGCTGTGCGATTTGTGATGCAATGTCATTCGACCTGTGAAAACCATGTGAGAACAAATCACCCAGATGTCGGAACAAAGTAGTGCAAAAACCTTTTTTGGAGTCGCTGCAACTTAAGTCGCACCAATCAGAACGGGGACCATTGAAATACATGGGTTTTGACTTGTCATGCGACTTTGCATGTGTCAGGTTGCACAACAACTCGCAATAGTGTAGACAGAGCCGAAGGCTTCAAATAAGTCCTTCTGAAGCTGTCTCCGCTTAACCCTCTCAGGTAGGAGCAAGACTAGCCCAATTCAGGGGGGGGTTTGGGCGGACAAATTACATGATGCCTGTATTGTAGCCATCATTCGATCACGTTATCATCTCAAGTTCAGAACAAGGCCCCCTCAGACCTTGTTCATAGAAACTGTACTTCCTACGGATTTGGAAAGGAGGCAATGTTTGCACGGATATATAGGGGAGCTGTTGGCAGCAAGGGCCATCCTTCCGGTTCCAAGGCACGAATTGGGTCAAAGAGTATGTTCCCCCTCTGTTTTTGGTCCCAGAAGCTTCAGGGGGTTTCAAACCAGTTTTTGACCTCAAAGTCCTAAATTACATAAAGGTTCCACCATTAAAAATTGAGTCTTTGGAAACGATCGTTTCGGTTGTGGAGTCAGGAGACTGGATGGTTTCCATCAATCTGGCGGATGCCTATCTTCATGTCTCCATAGACGCATCTCACTATCGCTTTCTCAGGCCTTCCGTGGAAGGCTCTCATTTTTAATCTCTCCCATTCGGTCTCTGCATGATTCCGAGAACGTTTTTAAAGCTACTGTCTGCTGTCGTTGCGACTCTCAGGGTCAAGGGAGTGCAAATATTTCATTATCTAGATGACATGCTACTTCTGGGTCCATCAAATGAGGTCCTTCTAGTCCATGTGAATTCACCTGTAAAACACTAACTCGTTTCAGTTGGTTGATCAACTTTTGGAAAAGCCAGATGCATCTGACCCAAATGTTGGAGTAATTAGTAGTACAATGCAACATGGATGGGGGTCGTGTTTCTCTTTCTCAGAGGTAGGTCCAGGGGATCCAGTCTCAGACAAAGCAGTGATGGCCAGGCCTTCTATGATGCTGAAGGAATCCATGCAGTATCTGGGGGTTTTATCAGCCACAGTTCCAGTAGTCTTGTGGGTCAGGTGGCGCAGAAGGAGGTTTCAATGCAACTTTCTTCTTCAGTGGGATCATCTGCCAATTCCGATAATCTGGTCCCTGGCTGGTGGTCAGTAGCTCGCAATCCTTCCCGTGGAGTTCTGTTGAAGGCCTCAGAACCAATAGTGGTGTCGACCAATGCCAGTCTTGCAGGCTGCAGGGCACACTACTTGGGACAGCAGGTTCAAGGCCAATGGTACTTTTGTGGGGTGAGAGTTCAAATTTCCTGGGATTGGATGCTGTCAGACGCGCTCTTAGCGTTCCAACCCATGTTGCGAGGTCGAGCTGTCAAGATTCTTTTGGACAACAAAACTACGGTGGCTTATGTGTCTCATCAAGGGGGCACAAGAAGTCACCCTCTCCTTCAGGTGGCATGTCAATCTTCCTCTGCACAGAGAAGAATCTCGGCTCTCTTACAGCATCTTAAATCCCAGGGCCTGGCAATGTTTTAGCAGATCGCTTGAGTCGAGGCTTTGGGTATCACAACAAATGGGGCCTCAACCCCAAGTACCTACGCAAGATCTTCGGGGTCTGGGGGATGCCTTCGATAGATCTTATGGCATTGGAGAATTGTCAACTACCTTTCTTCTCCTCCCGGACCTAGCATCCACAGGAATTGGGTCAGGGGGCTTTGTCCAGGTCTTGGAACTTCCCCTTGGTAATAAAAAGAGAAAAGGGCGCACCAGCCATGTGCATTATCTTTTGTAAACATTTATTAAGTAAAATGATAAAGGAAATTACTCGCAACTTAATAAATGTTTACAAAAGATAATGCACATGGCTGGTGCGCCCTTTTCTCTTTTTATTTCTTTGTCTGCTAGGATTCCCCATCCTTGAGGGCAGCAAGGCCAGTGTATCCCTTTTATCTATTGGGTCGACCACTTGTGCGCAGGAGTCATTTTCTGTTTTGTATCGGTTAACTTCCCCTTGGTGTATGTGTTCCCGCCGCTTCCATTGGCTCTCAAAATCCTGCTGAAGATTCAGTGAGAAAGGGTCACAGCAATAATAGTCTTACCTTACTAGCTCAGGGAGCTGTGGTTCCCTCTGGCTTGGAGGATAAAGTTGGGCTCACCAATCCCTCTACCTCCTTGTCAAAATCTCCTTCTGCAGAGTGGGGCCTTACACCCGAACCGCAGGAGGATAAAGTTAATGACATTATTACAGGATTGTCAGAACGAATGAAACCTATCACTGGATCTGGAATACTACGGAAAGGGGTTGGGACCTTGGATCTCCTTCAGTATCTAACATTTTGGAGTTACTGCAGAGTAGTCTCCAAGGGTTAGCCTATAATTCCCTGAAGGGTCAAATCCCTGCCTTGTTGGCTATGTCATGTACAAGATATTCTCTACATCCGTTGGTGATCTGATTTTTTAGGGGCAGCCATAGAAATCAGAGCTCCATTGCAATCGTTTTTTCCAAAAGAGGACTTAACTCTAGTCTTGGGAACATTGCTGGTTCCTCCGTTTGATCAAGCTTTTTCTTGTTCATTATTTCTTTTAACAGTTTTTTGTTTTTGTTTTTTACTAGCTGTGGCCTCGGCCAGAAGAGACTCCGAGTCTCTAAAGAACCATATTGTTTGATGCTTCCAGACAACATAGTCCTTAGGCCGATACCGAGCTTTCTACCTAAGGTGGCCACATAATTTTGTATGAACTGGGACGTCATTCTCCCAGCTCTTCCAGCGGATATAGCTGATGATGAGTAGAGTAGGTTAGACCTGGTCTCTGCGGTTTCAACCTACCTGAAATGGACTAAAAGCTTTGGCAAACAAGATCAGCTGTAGGTTTTCCCAATAAGGCCTAAAAAGGGTATGCCAGCAACATCCAGAGTTGTGTCTTCCTGGTTTGTCAAGACCATACATATTGCATACAAAACGCTGGGCCTTCCTCCACCTTCAGAGATCAAAGCACATTCGACGAGGGGTATGGCAGCATCCTTGGCATATGCGAAGGTCGCCCCTGAGGTAGCTTGCAGAGCAGCAAGCTGGAGTGTGCCCAACACCTTTTATTAGGCATTACAAGCTTAATATGGCTTGTCTGCCCGAGGAAACATTTGGCTCTACAGTTATTACGGCAGCTGTTGCCCATTAAAAATTTTGAGCAGCATTGCATTGAGGGTTTGGCTTATTTTTTATTTTTTTGTCTTCCCTCCCTTCTTAATATTGCTTGGTACATCCCATAGTAGGCTGACATGGGGAGGTCCAGGGGTCCAGGAGTAAAGAAAATTATTATCCATTCTTACCGTAATTTTCCTTTCCTGGATCCTCCCCATGTCAGCCGGAGGATTCCCACCCAGTTTATCCATCGCAAGGTGGGGGTCTTTTGAACACTGGTGTGGGCAGACAGCCGCCCTTTTATGGGCTAGAAAAGAGGTGGTTCTGGAGGGGTCAGAGGGGGCAGAGCTGACCCATAGTAGGCTGACATGGGGAGGATCCAGGAAAGGAAAATTATGGTAAGTATGGATAACAATTTTCCTTAACCACTTGCCGACCGCCTAACGCCGATATACGTTGGCAGAATGGCACGGGCAGGCAGAATCACGTACCCGTACGTGATGTGCCTCCCGCGGGCGGGGGGTCCGATCAGACCCCCCCGGTGCCAGCAGCGGTCGGCATTTCTCTGGGAGCGTTGAGAGGCGAGGGGGAGGCCATCCGATCGTGGCCCCCCCTTCGTGATCGCTCCCAGCCAATCGGAATCCTCCCCTGCCTGTGTGTAGTTTCACACAGGCAGAGGATGTGATGTCATCTCTCCTCGGCTCGGCAGTTTCCGTTCCGGCGCCGAGGAGAGAAGACATGTGAGTGCACAACACATACACACACACACACACACACACACACACACTAGAACAAGCCAGGCATACTTTACACCCTACACCCCCGATCCCCCCCGATTGCCCCCCGATCCCCCCCCAATCACCCCTCCCTGTCAAACTGACACCAAGAAGTATTTTTTTTTTCTGATTACTGCATGGTGTCAGTTTGTGACAGTTAGAAGTGGTAGGGCAGTGAGTGTTAGCCCCCTGTAGGTCTAGGGTACCCCCTAACCCCCCCTAATAAAGTTTTAACCCCTTGATCACCCCCCGTCACCAGTGTCGCTAAGCGATCATTTTTCTGATCGCTGTATTAGTGTCGCTGGTGACGCTAGTTAGGGACGTAAATATTTAGGTTTGCTGTCAGCTTTTATAGTGACAGGGACCCCCATATACTATCTAATAAATGTTTTAACCCCTTTATTGCCCCTTAGTTAACCCTTTCACCACTGATCACCGTATAAGTGTTACGGTTGACGCTGGTTAGTTCGTTTATTTTTTATAGTGTCAGGGCACCTGTCGTTTATTACCGAATAAAGGTTTAGCCCTCTGATCTCCCGCCGGTGATATGCATCGCCCCAGGCAGCGTCAGATTAGCGCCAGTACTGCTAACACCCATGCACGCAGCATACACCTCCCTTAGTAGTATAGTATCTGATCGCATCAATATCTGATCCGATCAGATCTATACTAGCGTCCCCAGCAGTTTAGGGTTCCCAAAAATGCAGTGTTAGCGGGATCAGCCCAGATACCTGCTAGCACCTGTGTTTTTCCCCTCCGCCCGGCCCGGCTCAGCCCACCCAAGTGCAGCATCGATCGATCACTGTCACTTACAAAACACTAAACGCATAACTGCAGCGTTCGCAGAGTCAGGCCTGATCCCTGCGATCGCTAACAGTTTTCTTGGTAGCGTTTTGGTGAACTGGCAAGCGCCAGCCCCAGGCAGCGTCAGGTTAGCGCCAGTACCGTTAACACCCACGCACTCAGCATACGCCTCCCTTAGTGGTATAGTATCTGAACGGATCAATATCTGATCCGATCAGATCTATACTAGCGTCCCCAGCAGTTTAGGGTTCCCAAAAACGCAGTGTTAGTGGGATCAGCCCAGATACCTGCTAGCACCTGCATTTTTCCCCTCCGCCCGGCCCGGCTCAGCCCACCCAAGTGCAGTATCAATCGATCACTGTCACTTACAAAACACTAAATGCATAACTGCAGCATTTGCAGAGTCAGGCCTGATCCCTGCGATCGCTAACACTTTTTTTGGTAGCGTTTTGGTAAACTGGCAAGCACCAGCGGCCTAGTACACCCCGGTCATAGTCAAACCCGCACTGCAGTAACACTTGGTGACGTGGCGAGTCCCATAAGTGCAGTTCAAGCTGGTGAAGTGGCAAGCACAAGTAGTGTCCCGCTGCCACCAAAAAGACAAACACAGGCCCATCGTGCCCATAGTGCCCTTCCTGCTGCATTCGCCAATCCTAATTGGGAACCCACCACTTCTGCAGTGCCCGTACTTCCCCCATTCACATCCCCAACCAAATGCAGTAGGCTGCATGAGAGGCATTTTCTTTATGTCCTCCCGAGTACCCCTACCCAACGAACCCCCCCCCCAAAAAAATGTCGTGTCTGCAGCAAGCGCGGATATAGACGTGACACCCGCTGTTATTATCCCTCCTGTCCTGACAATCCTGGTTTTTGCATTGGTGAATGTTTTGAACGCTACCATACACTAGTTGAGTATTAGCGTAGGGTACAGCATTGCACAGACTAGGCGCACTTTCACAGGGTCTCCCAAGATGCCATCGCATTTTGAGAGACCCGAACCTGGAACCGGTTACAGTTATAAAAGTTTACAGTTACAAAAAAAGTGTAAAAAAAATAAAAAAACATATAAAAATATAAAAAAAAAAAAAATAGTTGTCGTTTTATTGTTCTCTCTCTCTATTCTCTCACTCTATTGTTCTGCTCTTTTTTACTGTATTCTATTCTGCAATGTTTTATTGTTATTATGTTTTATCAAATTTGTTTTTCAGGTATGCAATTTTTTATACTTTACCATTTACTGTGCTTTATTGTTAACCATTTTTTTGTCTTCAGGTACGCAATTCACGACTTTGAATGGTTATACCAGAATGATGCCTGCAGGTTTAGGTATCATCTTGGTATCATTCTTTTCAGCCAGCGGTCGGCTTTCATGTAAAAGCAATCCTAGCAGCTAGTTAGCTTCTAGACTGCTTTTACAAGCAGTGGGAGGGAATGACCCCCCCACCGTCTTCTGTGTTTTTCTCTGGCTCTCCTGTCTCAACAGGGAACCTGAGAATGCAGCCGGTGATTCAGCCAGCTGACCATAGAGCTGATCAGAGACCAGAGTGGCTCCAAACATCTCTATGGCCTAAGAAACTGGAAGCTACGAGCATTTTATGAGTTAGATTTCGCCGGATGTAAACAGCGCCATTGGGAAATTGGGAAAGCATTTTATCACACCGATCTTGGTGTGGTCAGATGCTTTGAGGGCAGAGGAGAAATCTAGGGTCTAATAGACCCCAATTTTTTCAAAAAAGAGTACCTGTCACAACCTATTGCTATGATAGGGGATATTTACATTCCCTGAGATAACAAAAAAAATGATAAAAAAAAATGAAAGGAACAGTTTAAAAATAAGATAAAAAAGCAAAAAAATAATAAAGAAAAAAAAAAAAAAGCACCCCTGTCCCCCCTGCTCTCGCGCTAAGGCGAACGCAAGCGTCGGTCTGGCGTCAAATGTAAACAGCAATTGCACCATGCATGTGAGGTATCACCGTGAAGGTCAGATCGAGGGCAGTAATTTTAGCAGTAAACCTCCTCTGTAAATCTAAAGTGGTAACCTGTAAAGGCTTTTAAAGGCTTTTAAAAATGTATTTAGTTTGTCGCCACTGCACGTTTGTGCGCAATTTTAAAGCATGTCATGTTTGATATCCATGTACTCGGCCTAAGATCATCTTTTTCATTTCATCAAACATTTGGGCAATATAGTGTGTTTTAGTGCATTAAAATTTAAAAAAGTGTGTTTTTTCCCCAAAAAATGCGTTTGAAAAATCGCTGCGCAAATACTGTGTGAAAAAAAAATGAAACACCCACCATTTTAATCTGTAGGGCATTTGCTTTAAAAAATATATATAATGTGTGGGGGTTCAAAGTAATTTTCTTGCAAAAAAAAAAAATTTTTTTCATGTAATCAAAAAGTGTCAGAAAGGGCTTTGTCTTCAAGTGGTTAGAAGAGTGGGTGATGTGTGACATAAGCTTCTAAATGTTGTGCATAAAATGCCAGGACAGTTCAACCCCCCCCAAATGACCCCATTTTGGAAAGTAGACACCCCAAGCTATTTGCTGAGAGTCATGTCGAGTCCATGGAATATTTTATATTGTGACACAAGTTGCGGGAAAGAGACAATTTTTTTTTTTTTTGCACAAAGTTGTCACTAAATGATATATTGCTCAAACATGCCATGGGAATATGGGAAATTACACCCCAAAATACATTCTGTTGCTTCTCCTGAGTAGGGGGATACCACATGTGTGAGACTTTTTGGGAGCCTAGCCGCGTACGGGACCCCGAAAACCAGGCACCGCCTTCAGGCTTTCTAAGGCCGTAAATTTTTGATTTCACTCTTCACTGCCTATCACAGTTTTGGAGGCCATGGAATGCCCAGGTGGCAAAAAAAAACCCCAAATGACCCTATTTTGGAAAGTAGACATCCCAAGCTATTTGCTGAGAGGTATAGTGAGTATTTTGCAGACCTCACTTTTTGTCACAAAGTTTTGAAAATTGAAAAAAGAAAAAAAAAAAATTCTTGTCTTTCTTTATTTTTAAAAACAAATGAGAGCTGCAAAATACTCACCATGCCTCTCAGCAAATAGCTTGGGGTGTCTACTTTCCAAAATGGGGTCATTTGGGGGGGTTTTGTGCCACCTGGGCATTCCATGGCCTCCGAAACTGTGATAGGCAGTGAAGAGTGAAATCAAAAATTTACACCCTTAGAAATCCTGAAGGCGGTGATTGGTTTTCGGGGCCCCGTACGCAGCTAGGCTCCTAAAAAGTCCCACACATGTGGTATCCCCGTACTCAGGAGAAGTAGCTAAATGTATTTTGGGGTGCAATTCCACATATGCCCATGGCCTGTGTGAGCAATATATCATTTAGTGACAACTTTTTGTAATTTTTTTTTTTGTCATTATTCAATCACTTGGGACAAAAAAAATGAATATTCAATCGGCTCAACATGCCTCTCAGCAATTTCCTTGGGGTGTCTACTATCCAAAATGGGGTCGTTTGTGGGGGTTTTGTACTGCCCTGCCATTTTAGCACCTCAAGAAACGACATAGGCAGTCATAAATTAAAGGCTGTGTAAATTCCAGAAAATGTACCCTAGTTTGTAGGCGCTATAACTTTTGTGCAAACCAATAAATATACACTTATTGACTTTTTTTAACCAAAGACATGTAGCCAAATACATTTTGGCCTAAATGTATGACTAAAATTGAGTTTATTGGATTTTTTTTAGAACAAAAAGTAGAAAATATCATTTTTTTAAAAAATTTTCGGTCTTTTTCCGTGTATAGCGCAAAAAATAAAAACGGTAGAGGTGATCAAATACCATCAAAAGAAAGCTCTATTTGTGGGAAGAAAAGGACGCAAATTTCATTTGGGTACAGCATTGCATGACCGCGCAATTAGCAGTTAAAATGATGCAGTGCCAAATTGTAAAAAGTGCTCTGGTCAGGAAGGGGGTAAATCCTTCCGGGGCTGAAGTGGTTAATGTTTACTGCCTTGAATTCAGTGACACATATTCACTATGAATAAGCACTGCTGTTTCACACATCACAGAGCCTGCTGTCTGAACTACAGAGATGCTGAGGGGATGAGCTTCAGGAGGCAGAGTCAGTGCCGGAATCACTGCTTGCAGGCAAAAAGGTATCATGAGATATGTAGTCCTTAAAAACTGAAAGTAAACAGCAGAGGAGAAGCTGCAAAGCATGCAGGAAATTCAGGTAATTGTGAAATTTGGCCAGTAGACAGCAAAACTCACAACATGAAAGGATATTTTTAAAGTAAGCGTATATTGTATTGTCAAATATAAAAAATTTTTATTGTTATAACAATGCTGATGTTGAAAGAAAGTGAATGCTGTGACTATAGATTTTCTTTACAAATATGACATGCATGTATGAGTGGAACCTATATAAAAAGATAGGACAAATAATGGAATTTTGTTTTACTTAACTTTGCCTGCAGTTAGTCACAATGCTGTGAACTATTAATATCATGGGCATTCGCATGGGGGGGCAAGTGACCCCCCCAGAGCAAGGTGTTCGCACATGCAGCCCTCTAAATTTCCACTCGCCTGCTCGCATTTGGTAGCGGAGGGAGAGTGTGGAGCATGGGTGGTCTGGGCTGACAGTTTCCTGGCTGATCACTTCTGGCAGAAGTGGTGTGGCCATCAGAGTGGCCCGGAAGGGGGTCTCCCTGCCCAACCTGATGTTCTGTGCAAAAAGGCTGCACCCAGAAACTGTCAGAAGGATCAGGCAGCCAGATGACACAGAGTGGGGATCTCCCACCGAGATGCGGCTTGTATATGAATAGCTGGCTGCTGTCAAAGTCCCGCCTCCTGGACCAGAATTGGACCAATGTGCTGTCTGTTAGAGTAGCCGGTCTAGGAGGTGGGACTTAGTTTGACAGCAGCGGATATTCATATACAAGCCGCGTCTCAGTGGGAGATCCCCGCTCTGTGTCATCGGCCCGGCAGATCCTCCTGATTCCTCCCTGATGCATTGCTGGGCACTGATGAGGCTGCACGCATGGGCAATGATAGGCTGCATTAATGGATACTGATATGCTGCACTGATGGCCATTGATATGCTGTACTGATGATCAATGATATGCTGCACTGATGGGCAATGATATGCTGCACTGATGGGTAATGATACGCTGGACGTTTTTTCGGGAGCAGTGATTTTAATAATGCTTAAAATTAAACAATAAAAATTAAATATTCCTTTAATGCTTGGGGGGTGTGCTATGCCTAGTATGCCTATAAAGTAGTGCATCTTCCCCATGTTTATTACAGTGCCACAGCAAGATTACATTTCTAAAGGGGGGAGAAAATGTAATTTTAAACTGCTCACAGCTGTAATGTATTGTCGGATCCCGGCAATATAGATTAAAATACCAAAAAAATGGCATGGATGTCCCCCCATCCAAAATCCATACCAGGCCCTTCAGGTCTGGTATATATATAAAGGGGAATCCCGCACCAATTTTTTTTCTATATACTCTGCTTAATTAATACAGGATCGTGCAAGATACCAGTTCAATAAACTAAGAATCCAAACAGACAACCCTCATATGTGAGGAAATCTCTTAATTGCTTTCAGCTGCTAGCACCAGACACACTCCCATGAACTGTGTTGAACTAAAATGAAATAAAATAAACTTGTGCCAAGCTGTGTCTACCTCTGTATATATACTATTAACCGATGTGCCTGCCAAGTGCCAATGCATAACGTGCAAAAGCCAGTGATAACATGACAATTAATGTACTGAATAGTATGTGACCACTACAGTATATAAAAGTGTTTCTATTGGAAATCTTAAACAACCAATATGATACAAACGTGCAAGTGCTGAAACACAAAGGTACCTACGTACTAATACATGATTAAATATATTGCAAATATTTCAAATATTAGTTCACTTCAAACAATCTGATATAATGTTCTGTGCTCAAAGACACAATCTACAGTACAAATAAAATATTAATACAGGGATATAAAGCATAAATGGATAAAAAAAACTGTTACAGATGTCATAAATAATAATACAGTCCAAATGACCACATATGAAAACGGTGTTCCAACCACACATGTGAGGTATCGCTGCGATCAGTAGAGCGAGACCAATAATTTTGGCCCTAGACCTTCTCTGTAACTCAAAATATGTAACCAGTAAAAAACTTTAAAATGTCGCCTATGGGGATTTTTAAGTAACGGAGTTTGGCGCCATTCCACGAGCATGTGCAATTTTGAAGGGTGTATCTATTTACTCGGCATAACTTCATCTTTCACATTATGCAAAAGCATTGGGCTAACTTTACTATTTTTTTTTTTTTAAAGCACAAAACTATTTTTTTTTCCAAAAAAAGTGTTTGAAAAATACCTTGCAAGATAAAAAGTTGCAATAACCGCCATTGTATTCTCTAGGGTCTTTTCTAAAAAAACATATATAATGTTTTGGGGTTCTATGTAAATTTCTAGAAAATAAATGATGATTTTTACATGTAGGAGAGAAATGTCAGAATTGGCCTGGGTGCTCCAGAGAGCCTGAAGGTGCTCCCTGCATGTTGGGCCTCTGTATGTGGCCACGCTGCATAAAAGTCTCACACATGTGGTATTGCCATACTCGGGAGTAATAGCAGAATGTGTTTTGGGGTGTAATTTGTGGTATGCATATGCTGTGTTTGAGAAATAACCTGCTAATATGACAATTTTGTGAAAAAAAAAGAAAACAAATCTTGATTTTGCAAAGAATTGTGTGAAAAAATTACAACTTCAAAAAACTTACCATGCATCTTTCTAAATACCTTGGAATGTCTTCTTTCCAAAAAGGGGTCATTGGGGGGGTATTCATACTTTTCTGGCATGTTAGGGTCTCAAGAAATTAGATAGGTTGTCAGTACTTCAGGTGTGATCAGTTTTCAGATATTGGCACCATAGCTTTTGGACTCTATAACTTTCACATAGACCAAATAATATATACCAATTTGTACTCATTTTAACCAAAGATATGTAGCAGTATACATTTTGCCCAAAATTTATGAAGAAAAATTACTAATTTGCTAAATTTTATAACAGAAACAAAGAAAAATTAATTTTTTTTAACCAAATTTTCATTCTTTTTTCTTTTATAGCCCAAAAAATAAAAAACCCAATGGTGATTAAATACCATCAAAAGAAAGCTCTATTTGTGTGAAAAAAGGACAAAAATTTCATATGGGTACAGTGTTGTATGACTGAGTAATTGTCATTCAAAATGTGAGAGCACCGAAAGCTGAGAATTGGTCTGGTTAGGAAGGGGGTTTAAGTGCCCAGTGGTCAAGTAGTAAAGGGTGTATTTAGGCATGGGGCAGGGTAGGTTAAAAACAGATTAGAAAATGCTATTTAGACAATGGAAGCTTGATCCTTCTATTAAGCTTTTGCATCAGGTTTCTCAAAACTGTGCATGCCTAAGCCCCTCCCCTTCATGACATTGTCAAAATAAGATGGAGCATGGGTGACCTTAAAATTATGCCCCCCCTGAAAAAAAGTTCTGCGGACACACATGATTAATACCATAGACTTGTGATGTCCCGAGTTCCAATTTACAAAGGTCATTATGGGGTTTATATATTCTTCCCATGTTTGTTTGGGTTTCCTCTGGGTTGTCCAAAATTGCTCAAAAGATTAAATCCTCTTCCTCTGAAGTTGGTCCCAATATGTTTCCCCTAAAAAAAAGCTATGTTTTATGTGCTGTATTAATTAACTAAAAGTCAACAGTTAAAGGAATAACATTATTTGAATAAGAAAATAGACGTATGGTTCATAATACTGTAGATACGTTGTACAAAACACTTTTTGTTATAGTGAACCCAGAATCCAGCTGGGGTCCCCCACCCAGTCCATACCCCTATCCATTCACCAAAAATAGTCAAAAAGTAATAAACACAAGAGACAAGTTGTTGACAAATCCTTGATTAAAAAATAGTATCCCTCGATGTAAATCTATCTTCAAACACGCTGCAACACAACCTGAAAAAACAAAACAAAAAAAACGATCCTGCCTCCTGGGAGGCCTCCCGCGAAATGCCTGCTCTGCACTTTGACATTTCCTATATAGGTGATGTATATTACTCGGTGACCCCACCCCTTCTGTCCTCACAGACCCAGCATGCACCAGTCCATAACGTCACCCAATGGCTCCGCTCCATACCTATATAAGAGATGTCGAAGCACAGAGCAGGCATTCAGCAGGAGGCCTCCCAGGAGGCGGTAGCATTCTTTTTGTTTGGGTCGGCAGGCAGTGTGATTGATGATGGATTTACATCGTGGGATATTATTTTATTATTTTAAAAAACTTGTCTGTTGTTTTTATTACCGTTTGTACACTTTTTTGGTGAACGAATAGGGGTACTATGTACCCGATAAACATTCACATTGTTAAAGGGGCTTCCAGATTCCAATAAGCCCCCTGCCTGCAAACCCCCAGAACCACTGGCCATGGTTGTGGGGATGAGGCCCTTGTCCCCAACAACATGGGGACAAGGTGCTTTGGGGTGGGGGGCAGCCTCAAAGCACCCACCCCCCATGTTGAGGGCATGTGGCCTGGTATGGTTCAGGAGGGAGGGGCGCTCGATTGCCCCCCCTTTCCTGACCTGCCATGCTGCATGCTCAGATAAGGGTCTGGTATGGATTTTGGGGGGAACCCCACGCTGTTTTTTTAATTCATTTTGGCATGGGGTTCCCCTTAAAATCCATATCAGACCCGAAGGGCCTGGTATGGACTTGGGGGGACCCCACCCCCTTTATTTTTACATTTTCCTATTGCCTATTGTCTTTACATTCATCTGCAGGGGGGAAGCCTGCTGACCGATGATGACTCATGGTTGTTAAGGATACGGGTGGACAGCTTCCCGGCCAGCTGCTTAACAACCAGCTATTCTTTACACAGAATTCAAATTGTCAATCATTTTCGACCGACCTGAATTCTAACCGTTCTGTAAAGTTGAAATTCGCTAGAGATATATAAAGAAAACACATTTTAACAGAAACAAAATTAATTTTAATGAAAACTAAATGAAACTAAATTAATTCCGAAACCAAACTAAATTAATTCCATAACAAAACAAAATTAGTAACATAAAAAATCTATCCTAAACTAAACAAAACACATTTTTACATTCTGTACATGTCTAATACATGTCCAGTAGGCCCAAAAATGTTTCCGTCTGGAGAAGGGGGTTGTTTGCTAATAAACGCTAATATATGTACAACAGATGCTCTGTGTGAGCCTTTACTGACTGCAAGGGATAATTATAAAATCTTCATATGAATTATTGCATACATTATATTGCCATAATTTTGTGGATGCCTACCCATCAAACCTATGTAAGCTTGTTGAGCATCCAATTCAAAAACCGTATGAATTAATGGATTTTTTCCCTTTCCTTTCTTGCAAATGTAATAGGCTCCACTCTAATTAGAGTGTGCATGTGGGAAGTTTTACCCATTTAGTTTGAAGAGCTTTTGTGAGGTGGCTTACAGTTGGTGTTCCAGTTCATTTCAAAAGTGTTCAATAGGTTTGATGTTAGAGGTCTGTCCAGGCCACTCAATTTTTTTCACATCAAACCACATCTTCGTGGGCCTGGCTTTGTGCGCTAAGATCATTGTTTTAGAGGAGGGTATTAACATACTGTTTTTCAGATCACATTCATTAACTAAAGGCTGTACGTGCAAGACCACTGGTTGGAGATACGAGATAAGAAATCCACAATTAAAAGATATTATCACAAAAGGAAGGATGAAAACACGATTAGAATTAGAAGAACTCAACGGGTGGAAGATAAGTGAATGGAAATTTTATCAATTAAGACACTTAGCAAATATGCACATCCAATTAGAGATGAAGGGGAATTAGGCCCATTGGAAAAACTCTGCTTTACCCAAATGCCACTGAAAAATGGAATATCAAAAATGTACGGAATATTGACAGACCTAGAAGGACAAGGAAGACCTGCCTACATTGAACAATAGGAAAAAGAACTGGAATTAAAGATAGAATATCACCAAGTGGAAAAGATGATAGGAATGGGATATAATAATGCCTGGGATATGAATACCATTGAAATGAATTATACATTTTTAGCAAGATGGTACTTGACCTGAGAGGGAACCCATAGATATTAACCAGAGAGATCACCATTGTGTTGGAGAAACTGCAAGCAAAGGGCAACGATGGTGCATATATGGTGGGAGTTTCCAAAAATAAAGGAGTATTGGCAAGAAATAGTGAGTAATATAAAGGAGATAAATGGTGAGAAAATAGAACAAAATATATGGACTTGCTTATTTCATGATTCCAAAATCCCAAAGAAACAATACATGAGAACAAAAACCCCAAAACTCCTGAATGCCACAAAGGATCTGATCCCAAAAAAATGGTTAAATAGTGAAAACCCAGGTATAAGAGAGTGGTTTGAACAAATAGATTATTATAGTAAAATGGACCTATTGTGTAGTAGGGATAGAGGACACTATAAGAAATATACTAGCACCTGGGAGGGTTGGAAAAATTTTAAAGCCTCGGATAAATATTTGGAAAAGATAAAAGAAGGTGAAGGGACGTGAGTTAGAAATTGAAGGGACCTAGAAAGAAACAAACCAAATAAGGGGGGGGGGTAATGGGAAGAGGGAAAGAGAGATAAGGAATATGTAAGGTAGCAGGAGTAGTTCTATATATTTTTTTTTTGTTTTGTTTTTTAAATAAAATAAATTAAATAATTAAATAACTAATAAAGATATGGTTGAATAAGCCACTATGGTGTGAAAACGAGATGGGACAAAATTGAACTGCAAAGTTGAAATAAGTCTCTCAGAAAATTTTGTTGAGGTGGAAAAAAAAAGAAAAAAAAGGAAGACCACTGGTTGGAGGTGGCCCTACAGGTGATTTTGTTATTAGCCTTCCCTGTTGCATATATCATGTCAGAGAGGGCCTTCAATGCAGTGTAGTGAATTTTTGACTGAGAAGCTGCTTTTTAATATTTTAGGGGTTAAAGTGGAGGAAGATGTCTGAAAAGACCAGGCTCCTCTGCTACCAAAAGAGCAGCAAAAGAGCAGAAGATAGCGGAGGATCCTGGCAGAAGGAAGAAGGCACCGGAGAAGAACCAGAGAGCAGGGAGACAACACCAGAGAGAGGGAGAAGAGGCCTGAGAGACCCCCAAAGTCGGAAGAAGACCCCCGAAGTCGGCAGAAGACCCCCGAAGTCGGAAGAAGACCCCCGGAGCAGCCTAATAAATTACTTTTAAAACCTGTATACTGTGTTTTTTATATTGACACTTTTTTTTCCTGGGTGAATGGGTAGGAGTACCATGTACCCCATACTCATTCGCATTGGGTGGGGGCCGGGATCTGGGGGCCCCCTTATTAAAGGGGGCTCCCGGATTCCGATAAGCCCCTCACCCGCAGACCCCGACAACCAACGGCCAGGGTTGTCGGGAAGAGGCCCTTGTCCTCATCAACATGGGGACAAGGTGCTTTGGGGTGGGGGGGCCGCAGGGCGCCCCCTCCCCCAAAGCACCCACCCCCTATGCTGAGGGCATGTGGCCTGGTACGGCTCAGGAGGGGGGGTTGCTCGCTTGTCCCCACCCCCTTTCCTGACTGGCTGGGCTGCGTGCTCGGATAAGGGTCTGGTATGGATTTTGGGGGTACCCCCACGCCGTTTTTTTGGCATAGGGGGTTCCCCTTAAAATCCATACCAGACCTAAGGGCCTGGCATGCCCCCAGAGGGGAATTCCCCCTCACGCTCGCCGCAATAGGAAAATGTATTTTTCCCATTGCAGCCAGCGCGAGATGTACAGTACCTTGTCTCCGATAACCAGCGCGATGGGTTCGCGCTGGAAACATTCTCGCGCCCGCGTACTGTAGTTTGTACAAAAGTCCGATGCTTTTGTGCACACACGATCGAACTTTGCTCCATCAGACTTTTGTTGCCGCAAAGTTTGTCCGTTCGCACAGCCAACAAATGTCCGATGGAAACAGAAAAAGTTTGTCCAATGGAGCGTACATAAGGTCGGATGTTGCTTCAAAACAGCTAATTTGCATGTTTGTTGTCAAAAAGTCTGATCGTGTGTACGGGCCTTTAGAGTGAGATAGATAGATAGATAGATAGATAGATAGATAGATAGATAGATAGATAGATAGATAGATAGATAGATAGATAGATAGATAGATAGATAGATATTCATTCACACTGCTATTTTTTGCCATCCTGAAACTTGTCAAGCATGAGGTCAGTTTTAACAATTCTGTTTGAAGCTACATATGCCTCCAGCACAATGTAGCGCACTGTAGAGAAGTAAATCCATCACCTGCACAATATGTTAATTTGCTTTTTGCTTTGTCTCTAACTTTTCACCTTTAGGTTAGCTGAACAACATGCTGTAGGCAGAAGCAGCTGTTGTACCATACCTTAAATTAGGTTTGGATTCAGTGGTATTAACTCACACTGGCAAAGATCCAAACTCCAGTTTGACAAAAAGTAAAAAAAAAAATAATGCTAATTGCCTAGAACCTAAAACATATGGTAGTATATATTTATTTATTCACACTAACTTTTTGACATGAAAATATATTTATAAAGATGAGAAATAGACTTCTAAAATTCATATGATGTTATTATTATTATACAGGATTTATATAGCGCCAACAGTTTGCGCATCGCTTTACAACATGAGGGCATACGGTACACTTTCAATACAAATCAATACAGGAGGGATTAGAGGGCCCTGCTCGTTAGAGCTTACAATCTAGAAGGGAGGGTCAAGTGGAAACAAAAGGTAATAACTGTGGATGAGTTGATGGAAAAAAAATGAAAATACAGTTGTTAAGTGTGGGTAAGATAGGCTTCTCTGAAGAGAAGGGTTTTCAGGGATCATCTAAAAGCTAATAGAGTAGGAGATAAGTGGACAGATTGGGGTAGGGCATTCCATAGGATTGGAGAGGCTTTGGAAAAGTCCTGGAGGCGAGCATGGGAGGAGGTGACGAGGGAGCTAGAGAGCAGGAGGTCTTGAGAGGAACAAAGAGAATGAGTAGGTTGGTATTTATAGACTAAGCTAGTGATGTACCTGGTGCGAAATTGTGGATGGCTTTGTACGTAGTTGTTAGAATTTTTTTGACTTTATTTCTTTGGCCAAGCGGAAGCCAGTGGAGGGATTGACAGAGAGGAGTGGCAGACACAGAGCGATTGGTAAGGTGCATGAGTCTTTCAGTGGCATTCATGCTGTATTGAAGAGGTGATAGACTATGTAGAGGTAAGCCAATGAGAAGGGAGTTGCAGTAGTCGAGGCGAGAGATGACCAATGAATTAAGAGCTTTGTTGTGTCATTGGTTAGAAAGGGCATACTTTGGAGATGTTGCGGAGGTTGAGGCGGCAGGATTTGGACAGTGATTGTATGTGTTGCTTGAAGGAGAGTTCAGAGTCTAAGACTACACCTAGAAACTTGGCATGTGGGGATGGGCTTATAGTTGTGCCATCGATTTTGACAGAGGGATCAGGGGAAGGGGCATATGGGGGAGGAAAAATTATATGCCTTGAATGAATGTATGTTGTATATGCCCGTCCCAAAAAAACAACAATGTTCTGCGCTTAGTACAATATTCTAACGGTGTATGTGTGGTACATAAATGATTATATGACTAGTAGCAGTTGCTTAAATAGTAGAACATGTATATAGGCAATAATGAATCAATTAAATTAGATAAATATATAAATGCACAATTATAAATATATAAATATATAAATATATAAAGTGTCTTTTCAGTATTGCAGCAGCGCTGTGCACCCCAATTGAACAGGGTCTCTTTCTTAATCTAATTCAGAAAGTTCAAACATGGATCTGATAGCCAGAGTCCCACCAATAAATAATCAAGATGTATTCTGTGAGGGTAGTAATCCTTTCACCAAGCGATACACCACGTGCTGGGGTCCCCAATGAAAACTCACTCATCAGAAATCAGATCAATAAAAGCCTTGATTAATAGTAGTAAATCAGCATCAATATCCAAAGCGACCACCAGATGTCAGTATTATTCCCAGTAGTTCCAAAAGGATATGTAGAAGAAACAAAAAAGCTCACATAGCATGATACTGCTAAACATCTTTATTTGAACCATCCAAACATCCCCTTAAAACCATGCATACCAAAATTGAATAAACATTGAGCAAAGATAACAAAGTGCACTGTGCCTGATTGCGTCCTCCAGTCGTGAAAACCTGTCAGGAGCGCTCCCTGTGTATAGCCACAGTCACACGCTTCCTGGTTCCTCGGTTGGTGGAGCTCATGCGTCACTTCCTGTGCGACACGTCCCTAACTTTTCATCACTTCCTGGACTTCTTTTGAGGGCGTGACACACCAGAAAGGAGGCCGGTATTTATATAAGTGGCAGGTGGAACAACCAATCAGCAGAAGCAAACGCCCGGCTGACTCACACATCCCCGCCCCTAATGCTAAATACTGTCAGCAATGTGTGAAATAACATCATCCAGGCATTCTTCTCCCACAGGTCGTATTAAGCATGACAATACCGGTTCTAGTGGAAGATGACCTAATGAATAAAAAACAAGTACCTTGAATACCTGCAATCATTCAGTGTATGCGGCGCGGACATTGATCCGCAGCGCTATCACTGAGCAAGCACACTTTCGGTATTCATTACCATCATTCATTCAAATAGTTTTAATTAATACCGAAAGTGTGCTTGCTCAGTGATAGCGCTGCGGATCAATGTCTGCGCCACATACACTGAATGATTGCAGGCATTCAAGGTACTTGTTTTTTATGCATTAGGTCATCTTCCACTAGACCGGTATTGTCATGCTTAATACGACCTGTGGGAGCAGAATGTCTGGATGATGTTATTTCACGCATTGCTGACAGTATTTAGCATTAGGGGCGGGGATGTGTGAGTCATCTGGGCGTTTGCTTCTGCTGATTGGTTGTTCCGCCTGCCACTTATATAAATACCAGCCTCCTTTCTGGTGTGTCACGCCCTCAGAAGAAGTCCAGGAAGTGACGAAACGTTAGAAGTCGCACAGCAAGTGACACATGCGCTCCACCAACCGAGGAACCAGGAAGCATGTGACTGTGGCTACACACAGAACAGAATCCTGGGGGACCCCAACAGAGAAAGGAAGAGGAGGGGAGGAAGTAGAGTTGTAAGAAACACTAAAGGCTCGGTTGGCTAGGTAGGAAGAGAACCAGCGTAGTGTACAGTCACGGAGACCAAAGCTGTGTCGTTTTTTGAGGAGGGGGTGGTCAACCGTATCAAAGGCAGCAGAGTGGTCCAGGAGTAGGAGTACAGAATAGTGTTGATTGGTTTTGGCCATTAGTAGATCCTTTGTTAGTTTTAGGAGAGCAGTTTCTGTGGAGTGTTGAGGACAAAATCCAGACTGAAGGGGATCGAGAAGGTTATTATCAGCGAGGTGGACGCTCAGTTGGTTGTAGACCAGATGTTCGAGGAGTTTGGATAAGAAGGGGAGCAAGGAGATGGGGCGTAGGTTGTTAAGATTGGATGGGTCCAGTGAGGGCTTTTTAAGTATGGGTCTGACAAGTGCATGTTTTAGAGAGTTGGGGAAGATGCCAGAAGAGAGGGAGAGATTGAAGATGTGGGTTAGAGAGTGTAGCATAGGGCCAGAGGGTGAACGTAGCATTTGTGAGGGAACGGAATCCAGAGGGCAGGTGGTAAGGTGGACATTAGTAAGTAGTTTAGCAACTTCATCTGTAGTGGTGGGGTTGAAAGAGGGAAATAATGATTGTGCTTGTGGGCATGAAGTGTAAAGCGTGGAGGGTATTGGAACAGTAGAGATCTCCGCGCGAATTGTATCAATCTTCTGTTTGAAGTGATTGGCGATCTCCTGGGCAGTGAATGAGTTGGCTTGTGGAGGCGGTGGAGGACGAAGTAGAGAGTTGAAGGTGGAGAAGAGTTGATGGGGATGGGATGATAAGTTGCTAATGAGAGTGGTAAAATAGGTCTGCTTGGCAGAGAGGAGACTGGAATTATATTTTTGGAGTGTAGATTTATATTGGTTGAAATCTCTCTGAGACTTAGTCTTACGCCGCAGGCACTCAAGAGCACGACTATGTTTTTTCAGACTTCTGGTATTATCTGTTTGCCAAGGTTGAAGGGGTCAGGGCTTGATTCTGCGTGTAGTGAGGGGGGCCAGTGAGTCCAGTGAGGTTAGAAGTGAAGCGTTGTAGACAGAAGTGGCTAGGTTGGTGCAGGATAGGGGTGAGATTTTGTCGTAGAGGTTGTTGATAGCAGAGTAGAGAAGAGAAAGAAGGGTTGAGATGACGGAGGATTCCGCGGGTAACTTTAAGGCGGTTGTAGGGAGAGGAGGTGAAGGAAAGGGAGAGAGTGAAACTAATAAGGTGGTGATCAGAGAGAGGCAATGGATAGTTAGAGAGGTTGCATGGAGTGCAAAGGTGAGAGAAAATGAGGTCAAGGATATTGCCTTCTGAGTGAGTAGGAGCATGTATCCACTTCTTCAGGTCAAAGGAGGATGTTAGGCTGAGAAGTTTGGAAGTGGCAGGAGTGTTAGTATTAATAGGAATGTTGAAGTCCCCGAGAATGATTGTGGGGATTTCAGAAGAAAGAAAGTAGGGTAGCCAGGCAGAGAAGTCATCAAGAAAGGTTGATACTTCAACCTATCCTTAGAGAGATTGGAGTGAAAAGACGAATACAGTGTACTTCGAAAGAGGAGAGTGATAGAGAGGGAGGTGGCTGAAGTACCTGAAAGGTGCTATGTGGGGCTAGGAGGATTCCGACACCTCCTCCCTTACGTCCACTGGATCTGGGGGAGCGAGTCCAGAGAAGACCACTATGGGATAGGGCAGCAGAAGACGCAGTGTCGGATTCGTGGAGCCAGGTTTCGGTAATGGCGAGATAGAATTGATGTCTTTATTTTTAAAACTGTATAAGATTGACTCGTATAGTATATATGAAATTATAATGAAACAATAGAAATTGTAAATCAAACTGTTTAAGGTAGAAATCCAACATATACGGTATCTAACTAATCTTGAAAATGCCCTCTCTCCCTTCTAACACCTATTCTGACTAACCTATGCCACTACTGGTCCAGTCACATGATCTCCCTTGTGTTAGTCAGCACTGGCTACAGGGGAGAGAAGAGAGTGCTAGACATCGGCTGGCAATTCCTTGGTGGGGTGATGTCATTCATATGCCTGCTATGGCCCATCCTTTGTCGGTGCTTCTGCGTCTCCCCTGCAGCTCCAGCTCCAAGAGCATAATAATACACTATTTAGAGACTAAGGTTTATTTACTAAAGGCAAATATACTGTTCACTAGAAGTGCACTTCAAGTGCACTGCAGGTTACAGTTGCTCTAGATCTGAGGGGAAGCTCTGAAATGAGGGGAAGCTCTGCTGATTTCTATAATCCAATCATATGCAAGCAAAAATGCATTTTTTTCTTGCATGTTCCCCTCAGATATAGAGCAACTGCACTTGCAGTGCACTTGAAGTTCACTTGTGGATGCACTTGCAGGTTCACTTGCAGTGCACAGACTATTTATCTTTAGTAAAGCAACCTATTTATCTCATCAGTTCAGTGGCTTGTTCCTAAAGATTGTGTATATGTTCAATGAACAATTATAGAACTAAAACATGAGAATTGAGTGGTTGCCAATGATAAGACATTTTAATAACAATAAATACTGACTAATGGTATGTGTATGATAATATTAATTACAGTGCCTTGAAAAAGTATTCATACACCTTTAAATTTTCCACATTTTGTCAAGAAATGTGTATTTTATTGGGATTTTATGTGATTGACCAAAACACAAAGTGGACATAATTGTGAAGTGGAAGGAAACTGATACATGGTTTTCATTTTTTTTTTACAAATAAATATGTGAAAAGTGTGGTGTGGATTTGTATTTAACCCCATTTACTTTGCTACCCCTAACTAAAATCTAGTGGAACCATTTGCCTTCAAAAGTCACCTAATTAGTAAACAGAGTCCACCTGTGTGTCATTTAATCTCAGTATAAATACAGCTGTTCTGTGAAGCCCTCAGAGGTTTGTTAGAGAACCTTAGTGAACAAACAGCATCATGAAGGCCAATTAGCACACCAGACAGGTCAGCGATAAAGTTGTGGAGATGTTTAAAGCAGGGTTAGGTTATAAAAAAAAAGTATCCCAAGCTCTGAACATCTCATGGAGCACTATTCAATCCCTCATCTGAAAATGGAATGAGTATGGCACAACTGCAAACCTACCAAGACATGGCAGTCCACCTAAACTGACAGGCCAGGCAAGGAGAGTATTACCCAGAGAAGCAACCAAGAGGACCATGGTAACTCTGGAGGAGCTGCAGAGATCCACGGCTCAGGTGGGAGAATCTGTCCACAGGACAACTATTAGTCATAGACTCCATAAATCAGGGCTTGGAAAAGATAAATTAACTTCAATAGAAAATGTAAAGGTCATTATACTATGAAATTATTCTTAGCCTTTCAAACATACTTCATCTATAGCAGACAAAAATCGTCATTATTTAATTTTACATGGCACATAGGGTACTTCCTTTGTTATGCTCTGTAATGTCTACACCCCTAATGCAACCCTTCATAATCTCCTACTAAAACTTTCTACATGCCCTACAATGTACTTGTTTATAAGCAGAGACATAAACATGCTCTTATCAGCTGATCAAGACCGATTAGGACTTAAAATCCCTTCACTGCCAAGGCTTTGAGAACATTATCTAAATGATTTTGCTCTTTAGACACTTTTCACTCTATGATGTGTAGACAGTGCATCATCCTGTGGTCAAGTGATACTCTTTCTATTCTATGCCACCCGAAACACATACTAGAATAGATTATTTTCTAGTGACCCTCTGCTACTTCAGCCCTTTTCAGCTACAACATAAACCTAAATACATGGTCTGGCCATGTGTTGATTGATATGACCTTCTCTCTTTAACCCCAAACCCCAAAACAATGCCATTTAAGCAATTTAAAGTCTATGGGACTCGAACATGAATAATCAAAAGTGCTCATTTTAAAGGCTTATATGAAAGTTATTGTCATAAAAAGTGTTTGAGGACCTGGGTCCTGCCCCAGGGGACATGGATCAATGCAAGAAAAAGTTTTAAAAATTGTTGTTTTTTCGGGAGCAGTGATTTTAATAATGCTTAAAGTGAAACAATAAAAGTGTAATATTCCTTTAAATTTTGTACCTGGGGGGTGTCTATAGTATGCCTGTAAAGGGGCGCATGTTTCCCGTGTTTAGAACAGTCTGACAACAAAATGACATTTCAAAGGAAAAAAAGTAATTTAGAACTACTGGTGGCTATTAATGAATTGTCGGTCTGACAATACACATAATAGTTCATTGATAAAAACAGCATGGGTATTCCCCACAGGGGAACAACCGAACCAAAATTTAAAAAAAATGGCATGGAGGTCCCCCTAAATTCAATACCAGGCCCTTCAGGTCTGGTATAGATATTAAGGGGAACCCTGGCCAAATTTTTTTTAAAAATGGCGTGGGGGTCCCCCTCAAAATCTATACCAGGCCCTTCAGGTCTGGTATGGATTTTAAGGGGAACCCCATGCCAAAATTTAAAGAAAATGGTGTGGGGTCCCCCAAAAATTCCATACCAGACCCTTATCCAAGCACACAACCTGGCAGGCTGCAGGAAAAGATGGGGATGAGAGAGCGCCCCCCCTCCTGAACTGTACCAGGCCACATGCCCTCAACATTGGGAGGGTGCTTTGGGGTAGCCCCCCAAAGCACCTTGTCCCCATGTTGATGGGGACAAGGGCCTCATCCCCACAACCCTTACTCGGTGGTTGTAGGGGTCTGTGGGCGGGGGGCTTATCGGAATCTGGAAGCCCCCTTTAACAAGGGGACCCCCAGATCCTGGCTCCCCCGTGTGAAATGGTAAGGGCCTACCATTTCACAAAAAAACTGTCAAAAATGTTAAAAATGACAAAAATGATGGAGGAAGAAACCAAAGGAAGATAGAAGAAAGAAGATAGAAGAAAGAAGATGGAAAAAAGAAGACCTTAAATAAAGGAATTGTCAAAAACTGTCTCTTTGTTTGTTTCATTTTTAACATTTTTGACAGTTTTTTTGTAAAATGGTAGGGGTACCCCCTTATCATTTCACATGGGGGGCGGGATCTGGGGGTCCCCTTGTTAAAGGGGGCTTCTAGATTCCGATAAGCCCCCCGCCCGCAGACCCCCACAACCACCGGGCAAGAGTTGTGGGGATGAGGCCCTTGTCCCCATCAACATTTTTTTTTAAATTTTGGCACAGGGTTCCCCTTAAAATCCATACCAGACCTGAAGGGTCTGGTATAGATTTTGAGGGGGACCCCCACGCCATTTTTAAAAAAAAATTTGGCCGGGGTTCCCCTTAATATCCATACCAGACCTGAAGGGCCTGGTATGGAATTTAGGGGGACCCCCACGCCATTTTTAAAAAAAATTTTGGTTCGGGGTTCTCAAGTGGGGAAATCCCATGCCGTTTTTATCAATGAACTTTTATGTTTTTTGTCGGACCGACAATTCATTAATAGCCGCGAGTAGTTTTAAATGACTTTTTTCCTTTGAAATGTCATTTTGCTGTCAGACTGTTCTAAACACGGGAAACATGCGCCCCTTTACAGGCATACTATAGACACCCCCCCAGGTACAAAATTTAAAGGAATATTACACTTTTATTGTTTCACTTTAAGCATTATTAAAATCACTGCTCCCGAAAAAACGGCCGTTTTTAAAACTTTTTTTTGCATTGATCCATGTCCCCTGGGGCAGGAACCAGGTCCCCAAACACTTTTTATGACAATACCATGCATATAAGCCTTTAAAATTAGCACTTTTGATTTCTCCTATAGACTTTTAAAGGGTGTTCCGTGGCTTTCGAATTTGCCGCGAACACCCCAAATTGTTCGCTGTCCGGCGAACTGGCGAACAGCCGATGTTCGAGTCGAGCATGAGCTCGACTCGAACTCAAAGCTTATCCCTAGTTGGGAACCACATAAAGCAGTTATTTTAGGAAAATGCATTGCCATAGCCACACAATTGAAACAAGACTCGCTACTTCAAAAGGTTCAGCTTGAGTCAGCACTCCATAAACTGGGAAACCACATGTCTCAAACACCAATTGCTGTCATCTTACACAAATAAAGGCACTAAGGACTAAAATGAAAGAACTGATCTTAGATAGAGTAGAGATACAGCTTGAATCACTGAAATATTAACATTACAAATGGGGAAACAAGGTCCACACACTCTTAGCTTATAAACTAAAAGAAGATACAGCTCCCAAAACTTTATGCACTATTACAGATGTAACAGATAATCTTCACTCTGACCTGAATTGCTCAAATATTTGGAGACTAATATACCAACCTTTAAATTTAGGAAATAATTAAAGCCCTACAAGACAGCAAATCCCTGGGCCCAGGTGGCCTTACTTAGCTGTACTAAGATTTCCAATCTATACTTGGGCAACATTTGTGTAAGCTGTACAATGATTTTCTGCAGGGATAACCTGCATCCACAATGCATTCAAATATTATAATAATTTCCAACAAAGGGAACTTCCAACCTGTAGATTTTCAGTAAAATTTTAGTGAACAGGCTATGACAGTTTCCCCCAGCTCTCATACTCAAGGATCAAGTGGGTTTCCTTCCTTTCCACCAGGCAGGAGAAAACATACACATAACCATTAGGGATGAGCTTTGTGTTCGAATCGAATGCATGTTCGACTCGAACATTGCCTGTTCGTTCGTTCGCCGAATTCCAAACGATGTGGGCCATTCGCGCCAAATTTGAGTGGCGCGTCACGGCCCATAATTCACTGCGGCTTTGCAGTGCATTGCTGGCTGATGATTGGCCAAGCATGCACTATGACCCACATGCTTGGCCAATCACAGCGCCGTCTGTACAGAGAGCCGTAATTGGCCAAAGCCAGGGTGGCTTTGGCCAATTATGGCTCAGGGGGTTTAGTACACGCCCCACACTATATAAGGCCGCCTGCACGGCGGCCCTGTGTAGTGTGTTAGTGTGTTCCGGCATTGAGAGAGAGATAGATAGACCGAGAGACATTTGATCATTTGTCATTTGATTTAGGTTGGATAGAGTAGGCAGGTGAGAAAGTTAGCTGCACTTACAGTGTATTTTGTATATATATACATCCTAGGTGTTATATATATATGTGTATATATACTGTATTCAGTTTAGCTAGATCCGTTCCTGTTATTCTCTCCCTACTACTGACAGGCAGGCAAGTGTTTTTACAGTATTTACAGCTGCCTGAAGAAAATTTCTGGTGTTTTTCTGATCCTATTAGTTCTATTAGCTACAGTATTTACAGTTATTGTAGTGCGTCCTCTGCACAGTGTGCACCTAAAGCTACCTGAAGAAAATTAGTGTTCTTCTGATCCTATTAGTACAGTACCGCAGGCAGCTATAGTATTTACAACTTAGTGTAGTGCGTCCTCTGCACGGTGTGCACCTAAAGCTACCTGAGGAAAACTAGTGGTGTTCTTCTGATCCTATTAGTACAGTACCGCAGGCAGCTGTAGTATTTACATGTTAGTGTAGTACGTCCTCTGCACAGTGTGCACCTAAAGCTACCTGAAGAAAATTAGTGGTGTTCTTCTGATCCTATTAGTACAGTACCACAGGCAGCTGTAGTATTTACATGTTAGTGTAGTACATCCTCTGCACAGTGTGCACCTAAAGTTACCTGAAGAAAATTAGTGGTGTTCTTCTGATCCTATTAGTACGGTACCGCAGGCAGCTGCAGTATTTACAAGTAGGTTTAGTGCGTCCTCTGCACAGTGTGCACCTACAGCTACCTAAACCAAATTAGTGGTGTTCTTGTGATCCTATTAGTAAAGTACCGCAGGCAGCTATAGTATTTACAAGTTAGTGTAGTGCGTCCTCTGCACAGTGTGCACCTAAAGCTACCTGAAGAAAATTAGTGGTGTTCTTTTGATCCTATTAGTACAGTACCGCAGGCAGCTGTAGTATTTACATGTTAGTGTAGTACGTCCTCTGCACAGTGTGCACCTAAAGTTATCTGAAGAAAATTAGTGGTGTTCTTCTGATCCTATTAGTACAGTACCGCAGGCAGTTGCAGTATTTACAAGTAAGTTTAGTGCGTCCTCTGCACAGTGTGCACCTACAGCTACCTAAACCAAATTAGTGGTGTTCTTGTGATCCTATTAGTACAGTACCGCAGGCAGCTGCAGTATTTACAAGTTAGTGTAGTGCGTCCTCTGCATAGTTTGCACCTAAAGCTACCTGAAGAAAATTAGTGGTGTTCTTTTCATCCTATTAGTACAGTACCACAGGCAGCTGTAGTATTTACAAGTTAGTGTAGTGTGTTCTCTGCACAGTGTGCACCTAAAGCTACCTGAAGAAAATTAGTGGTGTTCTTCTGATCCTATTAATACCACAGGCAGGCAGCTACAGTATTTACAGTTAGTGTAGTGCGTCCTCTGCACAGTGTGCACCTAAAGCTACCTGAAGAAAATTAGTGTTCTTCTGATCCTATTAGTACAGTACCGCTGGCAGCTACAGTATTTACAACTTAGTGTAGTGCGTCCTGTGCACAGTGTGCACCTAAAGCTACCTGAAGAAAATTAGTGGTGTTCTTCTGATCTTATTAGTACAGTACCACAGGCAGCTGTAGTATTTACAATTTAGTGTAGTGCATCCTCTGCACAGTGTGCACCTAAAGCTACCTGAAGAAAATTAGTGGTGTTCTTCGGATCCTATTAGTACAGTACCGCAGGCAGCTGCAGTATTTACAAGTTAGTTTAGTGCGTCTTCTGTACAGTGTGCACCTACAGCTACCTAAACCAAATTAGTGGTGTTCTTGTGATCCTATTAGTACAGTCCTGCAGACAGCTGCAGTATTTACAAGTTAGTGTAGTGCGCCCTCTGCACAGTGTGCACCTAAAGCTACCTGAAGAAAATTAGTGGTGTTCTTTTGATCCTATTAGTACAATACCACAGGCAGCTGTAGTATTTACAAGTTAGTGTAGTGTGTTCTCTGCACAGTGTGCACCTAAAGCTACCTGAAGAAAATTAGTGGTGTTCTTCTGATCCTATTAAGACCACAGGCAGGCAGCTACAGTATTTACAGTTAGTGTAGTGCGTCCTCTGCACAGTGTGCACCTAAAGCTACCTGGAGACAATTGCTGTTGTTCTACTCCTATTAATACCACAGGCAGGCAGCTACAGTATTTACAGTTAGTGCACTGTGTCCTCTGCACAGTGTGCACCTAAAGCTACCTGAAGAAAAATAGTGGTGTTCTTCTGATCCTATTAAGACCACAGGCAGGCAGGTACAGTATTTACAGTTAGTGTAGTGCACCCTCTGAACAGTGTGCACCTAAAGCTACCTGGAGACAATTGCTGTTGTTCTGCTCCTATTAATACCACAGGCAGGCAGCAACAGTATTTAAAGTTAGTGCACTGTGTCCTCTGCATAGTGTGCACCTAAAGCTACTTGAAGAAAATTAGTGGTGTTCTTCTGATCCTATTAATACCACAGGCAGGCAGCTACAGTATTTACAGTTAGTATAGTGCATCCTCTGCACAGTGTGCACCCAAAGCTACCTGGAGACAATTGCTGTTGCTCTGTTCCTATTAATACCACAGGCAGGCAGCTACAGTGTTTACTAGACATGTGCTTTCGTTTTCGTCCGAATGCATTTTCGTCTGAATTTCAGGTATTTTCGTTATCGTTTTAACAATCGATAACGAAAGTGCTGAATCCGAAAAACGAAAGATCCGACATAAACAAATGCTTTATTTTCGTTTTCGTTGCTACAACAGTTCGATATAGATAGGAGATTCGACATGATGATGACAATAACAATCTGTGTCCATCAAACCTGTGGTCGAATGTGCCTAACCTTAACTCTATTAGTCTAAGATTATTCTACATAGAGAGAAATGATTCGACATAGAGAGAAAAGATTTGACGCAGGGGAGGAAAGATTCTACGTAGGGGAGAAAAGATTTGACGTAGGGGAGAAAAGATTCGATGTAGGGGAGAAAAGATAAATAAAAATAATGATGATGATGAATATTATTGGCTGATTGTAACCAAAGAGGAGGAGCAGTAAAATAGCTAGAACTAAGTACACACGTACTTTGGCTTATGGTGTCTGTTGAAAGTTCTAAGAAGATTTGATGGAGCAGGTAAACTATACAGCGTTGTACAGTTTACCTGCTCCGTTGAATCTTCTTTGAACATTCGACAGACACCATAAGCCTTCAGTGGCAGATTTGACCTTAATTTGGATTTTCGGAAGAATGCAATTTTTAACGAAAATCAAAATAAATAAAAACGAATTTCGGGAGTAGCTAAATAAATTTATTTTTCGGACGAAAACGAAATTCTGAAACGAAATATTTCAGTGTGCACATGTCTAGTATTTACAGTTAGTGCACTGTGTCCTATGCACAGTGCGCACCTAAAGCTACCTGAAGAAAATTAGTGGTGTTCTTCTGCTCCTATTACCACAGGCAGGCAGCTACAGTATTTACAGTTAGTGCACTGTGTCCTCTGCACAGTGTGCACCTAAAGCTACCTGAAGAAAATTAGTGGTGTTCTTCTGCTCCTATTAATACCACAGGCAGGCAGCTACAGTATTTACAGTTAGTGCACTGTGTCCTCTGCACAGTGTGCACCTAAAGCTACCTGAAGAAAATTAGTGGTGTTCTTCTGATCCTATTAATACCACAGGCAGGCAGCTACAGTATTTACAGTTAGTGTAGTGCATCCTCTGCACAATGTGCACCTAAAGCTACCTGGAGGCAATTGCTGTTGTTCTGCTCCTATTAATACCACAGGCAGGCAGCTACAGTATTTACAGTTAGTGCACTGTGTCCTATGCACAGTGTGCACCTAAAGCTACCAGAAGAAAATTAGTGGTGTTCTTCTGATCCTATTAATACCATAGGCAGGCAGCTACAGTATTTACAGTTAGCATAGTGCGCCCCCTGCACAGTGTGCACCTAAAGCTACCTGGAGACAATTGCTGTTGTTCTTCTCCTAATAATACCACAGGCAGGCAGTTACAGTGTTTACAGTTAGTGTACTGTGTCCTCTGCACAGTGTGCACCTAAAGCTACCTGAAGAAAAATAGTGGTGTTCTTCTGATCCTAATAATACCACAGGCAGGCAGCTACAGTATTTACAGTTAGTGTAGTGCGCCCTCCTCACAGTGTGCACCTAAAGCTACCTGGAGACAATTGCTGTTGTTCTTCTCCTAATAATACCACAGTCAGGCAGTTACAGTGTTTACAGTTAGTGTACTGTGTCCCCTGCACAGTGTGCACCTAAAGCTACCTGAAGAAAAATAGTGGTGTTCTTCTGATCCTAATAATACCACAGGCAGGCAGCTACAGTATTTACAGTTAGTGTAGTGCGCCCTCCTCACAGTGTGCACCTAAAGCTACCTGGAGACAATTGCTGTTGTTCTTCTCCTAATAATACCACAGTCAGGCAGTTACAGTGTTTACAGTTAGTGCACTGCGTCCTCTGCACAGTGTGCACACAAAGCTACCTGAAGACAATTGCTGGTGTTCAGTATCAGTATATATACATCCAAGCTTTGTGCAGCTACATCTCACTGCAGGCCATTAGTATGTCTGGAAGGCCAACAAGGAGAGGCAGACAGTCACAAGCCAATAAAAGAGGGCAAGCAGGCTCTGTGTCTAGAGGCAACAGTGCTGGTCATGGAAACGGTGCATCCTCATCAGCACGTGGCCGTGGGACACGCTTGTCCTTTTTTTCGGCAGCTGGCCATGTTAAGCCGCAACATGCGGAAGACTTGGTAGAGTGGATGACCAAGCTGTCCTCATCCTCTCTCACCCAGGCTCAGGGTACTTTGTCTGGCAAAGCAGCTGCGTGGCCTACGTGGCCTCTTCCCTCGGCTCAATGGCATCAGTCACTCCTTCCCTAGCCCCACCATGTCCTCCTGAGGAGTCCCCCGAACTGTTTGACCACAGTATTGGGTACATGATCCAGGAGGATGCCCATCATTTTGAAGGCTCCGCTGATGGTACCCAGCTAGAGGAAGGCAGTAACATGAGCCCAGGGAGAGGGGGTGCCCAAGAAGGACAGCAATCTGGCAGTCATGTTCCCCCAGCTGCAGCATACTGCCAGCTTTGCTCCAGTGATGAGGAGGGAGGGGATGATGAGGTCACTGACTCCACGTGGGTGCCTGATAGGAGAGAGGAGGAGGCACATCACCAATGAGGCAGGATGCCCTCCAGGGGCCAGCTTAAGGGCAGCACACTGACTGCATCTCACCACAGAGCTCCGCATGTGCAGGGCACTGCTGTCTCTGCGCGTTATTCCAAAAGTTCTTTGATGTGGGCCTTTTTTGAGACGAGTGCATCAGATCACACCACTGCTATTTGCAACATATGTCTCAAGCGTATCTCTCGTGGACAAAACATCTCCCGCTTGGGCACCACATGCTTGACCAAACATATGTTGACCTGCCATGCAGTTCGTTGGCAAGCGTACCTAAAAGACCCACACCAAAGAATAAAGAGGACCTCTCCTTGCTCCTCATCAGCTGGGATCTCCAACCCCACTATACCTTCAGTCCTCTCTGAGACCTGCACTGAGAGGAATGAAGGTGTAGAATTAGGTGTGTCACAGCCAAGTACTTGGGGGCAATCTGCTATCGGTACACCGACATCAGATTGTACCAGGCAAATTTCCCGGCCCCAGCTGCTGCACCGCCGAAAGAAGTTCGCTCCCAGCCATCCACATGCCCAGTGATTAAATGCGAGCTTGGCTAAATTGCTAGCACTTCAACTGCTGCCTTTTCAGTTGGTAGACTCTGCCCCCTTCCATGAGTTTGTGGAACGTGCAGTTCCTCAGTGACAGGTTCCCAAACGCCACTTTTTCTCACGGAAGGCGATTCCGGCTCTCTACCGGCATGTGGAAGGCAATGTCTTGGCCTTGCTGGACAGGGCGGTCAGCGGTAAGGTGCATATTACCGCTGACTCATGGTCCAGCAGGCATGGACAAGGATGTTACCTATCTTTCACCGCGCACTGGGTGACTCTTCTGGCAGCTGGGAAGGATGTAGGACAGGGTGCAGTAGTGTTGGAGGTTGTTCTGCCACCATGCCTCCAAAATGCTACTAGTGGTGATTCTGCCACACCTCTCTCCTCCACTCCCTCCCTTCCTTCATGGCCTCTTCCTGTGCTGATTTGACTTCGGAACCAGCGGTGCTCCGTAGGTGTTCAAGGGGCTACGCAAGCACGCGGGCCAAAAGATGCCATGCGGTGCTTGAGCTGGTGTGCTTGGGGGACAGGAACCAGACTGGGGCAGAGATTCTGTCAGCTCTGCAGGGGCAGGTTCAGAGGTGGTTGACGCCACGCCATCTTAAGGCAGGTATGGTTGTTTGCAACAATGGAACCAACCTCCTCTCCGCCCTCCGACATGGACAACTGACCCTTTTGCCCTGTTTGGCTCACGTCCTTAACTTGGTGGTGCAGCAGTTCTTGGGCAGTTACCCGGGCTTACAGGATGTCCTGAGGCAGGCCAGGAAAGTTGGTGTGCATTTCTGCAGGTCTTATAATGCCAGTGCTCGGCTGGCTGACCTTCAAAAGGAATTTACCTACCCAAGAACTGCCTAATCTTTGACATGCCCACCAGGTGGAACTCAACGTTGGCCATGCTTCAGCGGCTGCACACGCAGCAGAGGGACATCAATGAGTACCTGTGCGACTATGGCACCAGGACAGGGTCAGGGGAGCTTGTTTTTTCCCCCCATGCCAGTGGGCCATGATCAGGGATGCATGCACTGTCCTGTCACCATTTGAGGAGGCCACAAGGATGGTGAGCAGTGACAGTGAATGCATCAGTGACACTGTCCCCCTTGTCCACCTGTTGGAGTACACACTGCGTGGAATAATGGACAGGGCACTTGAGGCAGAACAGATGTAGGAAGAGGAGGACTTCCTTAGCTCTTAAGGCCCCCTTTATCTAGACAGTGTTCCTGCGTGCCTGCCGATCACACAGGAAGAGGACAAGGTGGAGGAGGAGGAAGAGGATTGTGTCAGCATGGAGGTGGAGCCTGGCACTCAGCATCAGCAGCAGTCTTTAAGGGATCATTTACAGTCTCAAGAAACCCATGGACTTGTACGTGGCTGGGAAGAGGTAGCTGCGGATCATGCCGTTCTTAGTGACCCAGAGGACTCCGGACCGAATGCCTCAGCAAACCTACGCTGCATGGCCTCCCTGACCATGCAAAGCCTGTGGAAGGATTCTCGTATTCGTGGTATCAAGGAGAGGGATCAATACTGGCTGGCAACCCTCCTTGATCCACGTTACAAGGGTAAGGATGCGGACCTTATCTTGCTGTCGCAGAGGGAGCAGAGGATGAAACATCTTCGAGAGGCCTTGCAGAAAGGTCTGTGCAACGCGTTCCCAGAGACTGGGAGGTTACAAACTCCTGTTCCTGGACAACATGTTGCTGAGGCTTCGGTCAGTCAAAGAAGGAGCGGTGGAAAAGGTGGCCGTCTGACCGATGCGTTCAGACAATTTTTTAATCCACAGCCCCAAGGTATGATCGGTTCCAGCAACCATCGCCAGCGTCTGTTTTACATGGTGCAGGAATACATAGGGGCAAGATCTGACTTGGACACCTTTCCCACTGAAAATCCTCTAGGTTACTGGGTCTTGAGGATGGATCACTGGCCAGAGCTTGCACAGTATGCAATTGAGCTACTGGCCTGTCCTGCATCCAGCGTTCTTTGGGAACGCACATTCAGTGCTGCTGGAGGTTTTGTAACTGATCACAGGGTGCGCCTGTCCACCGACTCAGTCGATTGACTGACCTTCATAAAAATGAATCAGTCTTGGATCACCACCAGCTACCAAGGAACATTTCACTTTTATTTTTTTCAATTTAAGCATCATTAAAATCACTGCTCCCGAAAAAAGGGCTGTTTTTAAAACTTTTTCTTGCATTGATACATGTCCACTGGGGCAGGACTCGGGTTCCTAACCCTTTTTAGGACAATACCATGCAAATTAGCTTTTAAAATTAGCACTTTTGATTTTGAATGTTCGAGTCCCATAGACTTCAATGGGGTTCTAACGTTCGTGCGAATTTAAGGTCCGTTCACAGGTTCTGGTGCGAACCGAACCGGGGGATGTCCGGCTAATCTCTAATAACCATAGATCTAATTGACATTTTACAATGACAAAGTGAAAAAGGGATTGTTCTTAACTTAGATGCTGAAAAAGTGTTTGACTGCCTTATTTGACCTTTACAGATTTCTGTAGCGTCTCAATTCCTCTTCTTAAAAACTGGATATTCTCTTCCATTTCCCAGCAGTAATACTTGTTCATGAAATATATAAATGCAAATGCCCCAGCAGTCTAATATGTAAACATTTATTGGCAGTAAATTAATGGTTACACTCACTTGACAGAAAACATCTATCAGCTTATCGGCAAATTACATCTCTCTCTTCTGTCCCTCACAAGCTTTCCTGGGAGAACCGCCCATCGTGGTCATGTCACACTTTGCACCTAAGCACTTTGCAACATTTCTATATGACTAAATGGGAACAAATTCTAAATAAACACTTTACAGTAGAATTTTGGAGTGCAATCTGTCAGTGACCCATAAAACCTTTATTTGCACTAAATACGAGGAAAATCAATTTAAGATCCTTTTCCAGCATATGCTCAACCCCAGTATCTTTGATCAGTGTTTGAGATGTCTAAAACAACCAGGAACAATATATAATATTTTTTTGGAGTTGCCCAAAGATACAGCCATTCTTGTAAAAATTGGAGGCCCTAGGCTAGGCTATACCCTTTTGCAAATAAAATCCCACTAGATCCATCTGTTAATGTGTTGGGACTCCTCTCACAGAGGGTGCGTATGACTGCCAGAAAGCTACTTCTGCATGCCCTTACTGCTGCCAGATGTCGAATTGCTTTATACTGGAGATGGACATGTCAACCCAATTTACATTGTCACATTCAGGAAGTCAGATTAAAGGAAGCGCTTACAGCAAAAATGAATAACACTCTTGTGAAGTGCTAATGGGTGTGGGAACCCTGATTCTGCATGGACACTTCCTCATTAGTATAGATGGGCAGTGTGATTCAGAGATTGACACAGGCTTGCTGTCACACTCTCTCTTACCCCCCCCCCCCAACCACCCCACTTCATTTCCTACTCACTTTCTGTGAAGTTAGTGTTAAAAAAGCAACAAGATGGATAATTTATGTTCAATTTTCATGATTTGATGATACTTACCTCCAAGGCATGTTGTTGGGAACATATTGTTAAAATTTTGAACACATGACATGTATGATATCATCAAATGATTTCTTTGAACAAGATCATGTGTTTGTATTGCCTGTCACATTCTTGTACATTTGATATACAATTCTTTTTTAGGCTGAACTTGTAAAGTCATGTGTCTGTAATGCCCTGTACACACGGTCGGATTTTCCGACGGAAAATGTGCGATCGGAGCTTGTTGTCGGAAATTCTGACTGTGTGTGAGCTCCATCAGACTTTTTCCATCGGAATTTCCGACACACAAAGTTTGGGAGCAGGCTATAAAATTTTCCAACAACAAAATCTGATCGCATCAATTCCAACCGTGTTTGGACAATTCCAACGCACAAAGTGCCACGCATGCTCAGAATAAATTCCTAGATGGAACTGCTCGGTCTGGTAAAATTAGCATTCGTAATGGATATAGCACTTTCGTCACGCTGCAATGTTTTAAATTGTTTAATGCAGCACACTCTCTTCTTCTTCATAACATGTAATGGAAATGTGTACGTTCTGTAAATAATTGTATTCTATTTAGTATGTATTGCACACTGCCCTCACTGTGCACACAGCACTAATAATGTTTTCAGTACATGTTTACATTCTTTCAATTCCTGATTAGAATGAGCCTGCCTATGTAACACCCTTTGTTACCATAAACGTACAATTGTAATATTAATGTGATACCTACGTAATCATGTGTATAAAAACCTTCAATTGCGTCATAATAAAGCAGAACAGTTATTTTGAAAGATGCTGAGCGTATCTTTTGTGTCTGTTCCCTACTGCAGTAGTTACTATTAATTTGGAACCACTAATCAATATGAGGATAGGAGTTGCCTATCATCAATTTAACCAAGTCAGCATGGCGAGCCAGCCAGGAGGGGATTCCAGGTGACCCTGAGTATCCGAAACGAGGAGCTTGAGACGATCCGGGAAATTCTGATAATCAGCCGGCTGAGGTAAGCCTTTTGCTTACATTTGAGTTATCAGACTTCCTTGATCGGTAAAGCATTTTCGGGACAAAGGGTACCTATTTTACTCCCCTTAATCAAAATTTATTGATTGGTGGTTATATGTTATGTTGTCCCTGTCTAATGTCCATCTGAGTGTTATAGATAAGAAAGGGAAGAATAGTGCTGTTCACAGATATATGTAGTACATCTGCTAGATAAAGTAGTTTAGAGGCAAGAGGGTATAGGCACATGTAGAGAAGACTGGCCAGTCATTATGGGCAATGAATTAAGTAAGGGAATGTAGGGTAAGAGACCCTCAAAAATGCCCAGTGCAAGAGGAGCGCTATATATGAACCGAGGGTGCGGTTCTGCCTATACTGAGCCCCTAGATTAATGGTTAAAGTGGACAGGGATCCACAATGGGTAACAAGATGTAAGAATCATGCAGAGTAAACAGCTAGAGAAACAGCTATCTATGTGAGCAGAATGGATCAAGGGTGACATTAACACTAGACAGAAAGGGACATTTTCATGTTAAGTTGTGGGATGAATTTGGGGTCAGTCACTACAACTATTATGGCCCGTACACACGGTCAGATTTTCCGATGGACAATGTCCGATCGGAGCGTGTTGTCGGAAATTCCGACCGTGTGTGGGCGCCATCGGACATTTTCCATCGGATTTTCCGACACACAAAGTTGGACAGCAGGAGATAAAATTTTCCGACAACAAAATCCGATCGCGTCAATTCCGACCGTGTGTGGCCTGTTCCGATGCACAAAGTGCCACGCATGCTCAGAAGAGATTCCGAGACGGGACAGCTCGTTCTGGTAAACTTAGCGTTCGCAATGGATACAGCACTTTCGTCACGCTGCAATGTTCAAAATTGTTTTATACAGCGCTCTCTCTTCTTCTTTATAATGTGACAAGAATTAAGTAGTTTTGCTGCTCATATTCACACACACTTCTCACAAACTTATTTTGTTACTATTTATCGGGATTCCCTCAATATATTTTGATTTCTCACATCTGACAACATATTTTTTTTTTTGCCTTTAATGTAGAATCTTTTTTTGTGATTCTCTTTTTTTTTTTTTTTTTGGTGATTTTGATTTGAGATTGTTTGGTGTTGTTGTCCCTTGTTAATTTCACATTTTATGTTAGAAATGTACCTGAATCCTCACCAACAAACTGTCCTTTTTGGATGAAAACACATACAGGAGAGTAGAATTTACGTAAAAATTTTTTATTAAGGGGTCACAACTATAAAAAAACAAAGAGGGAGGCAATGCTGGAGAAACTGCAGAAGTGGGCGAAGCCTTGGACCCCCAGGGCAAACATCAATTATTTAAAAGAAAAATTGGTGGCCTGAGGAGTCCATATCTAAGGGAGGGCAGTCTGGTCCAGAAGTCCCAGAGATCCGGAAAGCAGCAGATGACATCTATGTCCCCAGGCTGTGGTCATACGAGAGACTGCATCTTCTGTCAGACCAGACTGAAGCAAGGGCAATCACTCTTTGGTCTTCCTTCCACGCTTCCTTCCAGGCTTTGGCTGTGGTGGTGGAGTTGTGGCAGCAGGAGGAGGAGGAGGAGGATCATCGATCTCAATGACATCCGTCTTGTGTGTCAGTTCCCCACTCTCCCCCTTACGTAGGACTTTATAAATCAGGTCCTCAGAGATCCTGCGTTGGCCCTCCTGCATGCCCTACAATTTGGTGGCAGCCATGCAGGCAAAGGCCTCTGCAGGACTGGGGAAGGCTCTGAGGGACGCCGAAGCCTCCTGGATCATCCTGTACGCTGAATTCTGCACAGGACTGGGAGTCATCTTCCTGGCTCGTTTATGTGGCAGGCGGAGGGGAGGAACCTGAGACTCAGTCAGGCTGCGACTTGTTCCAGGCTTCTCTTGGCTGACACTTAGCCCCGCCTCCTCCTGGCTGACATTAATCCCCGCCTCCTCCTGGCTGCCACTAATCCCCGCCTCCTCCTGGCTGAGGTCTTCCTGTGTATGAAAAAGGGACATAGTTTTAGTATTGTTTTCATCAATCACACACAATTTTCACCTCCTGACTGCTGCAAATTGAATGTTAACAAATATAACAGACTATCAATCTGAGCCCAGCATTTTGCATTCTTGTTCCAATTTTGGGTGCCCACTACTGTCTATTGATATGTAAAACACTTTTTTTAATCAGCAATTAATGATCAATAATAACATCTAGTAAACATCATTTATTTATTGCCCAGAAATCTGTAGAAGAATGCTATACCTGACTCCAGCTGGGCTCCTCCACTTCTTCCTGCCTGGAAGGCCCAGGTTGGACATCGGAAGCCTCAGCTGGGATGGAAGGAAGCGAGGAAGGAAGAGTAGAGAGGGATTCCCTGACTTCAGTGTGGTCTGACAGAAATCGCAGTCTCTCGTAGTACCACAGCCTGGGGACATAAACGTCACCTGCTGCAGCTCCGGACCTCTGGGAATCTGTGACCTTCTTGCGCTCCCTAAGATATGTGCTCCTCAGGCCACCAATTTTAGCTTTTAAATAGGGGATGGTTGCTGTGGGGACCACCGGCTTCACCAACTCCAGCAGTTTCTCCAGCGCTGCCTGCCTCTTTTGTTTATGGTTATAGTGGGGGTGTCTCACCTGCCACAGACAGGGCAGCTCCCTGTACTTGTCAATAAACAGGGGCAGGAAATTGTGGTCGTTGAACCCATCCATTTTCTCTGCAAGACACAACACAAGACAAACCCTAATGTCAGGCCAAACTTCCCTAATCTTGTTACAATATAGGCTTCCATTTCGAAGCAGTATAGGCCCAAGTTTAGATCCTATCTTCGTTAGCACGATCGGCGTCTCTGATGCTCCTTCCTCCGCTCACAGATCGTACGTAAGACGCGCGCGTTATGATTTATACACACTGCGCATGCGTATAACTCCGCCCGCCCCTGACGTTCTTTCTAGTCTATTACCTGCCCCTTTTCGTTCGGCGCAGTGGGGGAAGAGCACACGGCGGATAGACAGCAGGATCGTGCTTATTGTAGCAACGAAGAGGAGGGGGAGGAAAGGCCGGAGCCTGAAACGTCCCGATCCAGAAGGAGATTAAAGGACTCGAATATGTCCTTTGGAGAGATGTAGGAAATGGTGGACATCCTAAAGAAGGCCGACTATGATGGAAAGTATGGGCCTTACCCCAACCCCAGTATCCGAAAGGCCAAGATCATGGCGAAAGTGGTCAGGAGTCTGCACCGGAAATTCGGGGTACGACGATCGAAAGATCGGCTCAGGAAGCGGTGGTCGGACCTGAAATTGCGAGAACATGAGCAGTACAGAAAGATCCAGAGAGTGCTGCAAAAAAGTAAGTAGTTGTGCTGTGTTCCTATTCTTTTTGTGTTTATTACGTTCGTGCTGCTCCATGTGCTTTTAGGAACTGTTGTACATTTTAAAATGGCAACTTTCATGTTCATGGGCACATTATTCGTTCGGATCACACATTTTTCTTTCGGACTATAAAATACCATTGTTTAGCCCATATGCATTTGGCCACCATTTTGAGGCCCTATACTTGTCTTCAAAGAATTGGGTTGTGTAGATGGCTTTGTTACTAGAATGAAATGCAAACTAGATTCTGTGTAAGGAGAGGACACTGAGCAGCTGTTTTCACATCTGGACACTGGAGCACTAGTGTGGGACCCCAGAACACCATTTTTATTAGGGGGGGCACACAGGTGCTCCAGTGTATACTATAGGGGGGTCTCCATCTGTGAAGCTTGTACTAAACAGGTAAAGTATTGCAGCTTGACAAAGGACACTAAAAAAGCTACATCTTGGAACTCGGCTAAAATAGATCATTGTACCTCACTTCCAAGCAATGTTTCATCTTTATAGTTCTGACATTAAATATCTGTGTGCTAATTATACCATTTTTGTTTTACATAGGGGAGAAAAGACTCGGAGGACACCCCTCATCCGAGGAGACCAGAGCCCCCCCCCTCTGGAAGAAGGGGAAATCCCAACAACACAAGATGAGCAGGAGTATGAAGATGCGGTGGAACTAGTCACCACAACAGGTGAGTGTCTGCAACCACAGGCTCAGATAAGAGATGGATGGTGGCATTTTTTTGAAACCAAATTTATTTTGGGTTTCCTCTCTTTTTAGGTGATCGTGAGGTTGTGGATGAAGATCCTTTCACATCCGAAAGTGCCCAGATCCTGATCGGGGAGATCATGGGGTGCAATTTACAATTGGAAAACATCAAGCAAAACATCAATGATGTTATTCCAAAATATAAAAACATCATCAGTTTAAAGCCCCTCCAAATCACTTTCTTCTTTTGTGTGCTACAATGTGCGAAATGTTTTTGTGATTTTTCCCAAAGCCAAATTTGGAGGATGCACACAGTGTGTCAACATGTGCTATCTGCCATCACGGGAGATCAATGGACGCGTTTTGGGGGTGCAACCCCTTCCTCAATAATAAAGTAGCGGTGAGGAAGGGCTTTCTCCCCCAAAACACGTCCCTTGATCCCCCGTGATGGCAGCTAGCACATGTTGACATTGTGAAATTTGTGTGCATCTTCCAAATTTGGCTTTTCCAGGGGTGATTTCACCCCATCTGAACGCAATATCAAATACAGTTCCTAAATACTCATGTCTGATATTGCCTTCAAGCTCTACCAAATTTGAACTTTGTAAGATCAAGATTTGTGTCCTTCTTGTGGGTTTTACACAGGCCTGTTTTCTATAAAATGGACATTTTGATTTTGGATAATGACACCACAAAAATTGTTATACAACAAACATGTCGGTTTGTCAGAAAAACCTTGGGTAAATGCACATGTGATTGTGCTGGTATTAAAAAGATTGTTCATCAAGAATGTGTGGATTATTGTCTCAACGCTACAACATTTTTGGGGTGATGTAATTGTTGTTTTATGAGAAAATGGGGGTAATTTCCTAAGGGCAAATACTCTTTGCACTACAAGTGCAGTTTCAGTGCAGTTGCAAGTGCACTTGTAGTGAAAAGTGTCTTTGCATTTAGTAAATAACAGCCAACAGTGCTTTGTAAGGTTACACAATCACGCCATTTTCTGCACTCAACACATTTCTGTCAGGGTCAGCTCAAACAAACACAAGCAGTAAATGTCCACAAAGAAGAGCCTGGGGGAGATGCCTGTTGAGAACTTCAAGTCCTGCAGGCTTCTCCCTGTGGCCAAATACCGCAGGGTAGCGACCAACCTCTGCTCCGGAGTGATGGCTTGCCTCATGCAGGTATCCTGCCTGCTGATATAGGGGGTCAGTGAAGCCAACAAACTGTGAAACACGGGGTCCGTCATCCGGAGAAAGTTCCTGAAATCATCAGGATTATTCTCACGGATCTCATGGAGCAAAGGCATATGAGAGACCAAGATTGGTCACGCTGAAGCAACCAATTCTTGGTCCATGAACTCCTCCCCACCCTGTTCATGGACTGGACTTGTGTCAAGGTCAGGACCCCAACACCAAGCCCCCGCACAGCACGAACTCTACGAGGAGTACGGATACGAAACATGGCTAGAAAACGGTCGGCTGCTCAGAACGAAGTAACAGAACGCACTGAAGAACAGCAAGGCCTGTGAAGAGCGACCTGAAAACCAGTAATGAACGAACAAGAATACAATGACTAAAGTCACGCGGAACTTGCTTGCACGCACTGAAGAGCAGATACAAACCCACAAGCACAAACTGAACGGCAGAAAACGATCTGAAAGCCACGAGTCTGAAAAAGCGCGAATCGTCTCTCACCAAACTTTTACTAACACGAGATTAACAAAAGGAGCCCAAAGGGTGCTGCGCTTGGTTCTGAACCGGCCTTTTCCAGTCTCGTCGTACGTGGTGTACGTGACCGCGTGGTTGTCGATCGGAAATTCCGACAACTTTGTGTGACCATGTGTAGGCAAAACAAGTTTGAGCCAACATCCGTCGGAAAAAATCCTAGGATTTTGTTGTCGGAATGTCCGAACAAAGTCCGACCGTGTGTACGCCCTATTAGAGTCAGAAACAGAGAAATGAGAATTAAAACAGAATACTTTATATTTTGTCAGAGAGGGAAGATAGGATGAGCACTCTGGCTGCTCGTCTGATCGTAGAATCATAGAAGCTAGATATAAGATATCTGAACAAAAAAAGGAAAGCAGAATTTAGGCAGGGAAATATTAATGAGAGTTAAAAGAAAGTGAGAGAATGATATGCATGTGTTGTGTACAAATGGGAAAAATGTAAGCGATTTTAGAGAGATATTGGTGTATATGTGTGCGAATGCTGGAACCTTTAGTTCTATTGCTTGTGTGTGTCATGTACGCAGATGTGACCCCCTCCTTTGTACTCTCATGAAAGAATGTGGCTGAGATGAGAGGTCAGTGATAAGCTGGAAGAACACCATGCCAATTCCATTTTTTTAGACAAAACATTTATAACAAAATGTGCCGGGTTAACAAATCTAATGATAAACAATGTGATCACATTTATTTTGAATCTGTTTTCCAAACATGGTAAAATGAAGGTTACATTTAACCGTGTATTACACAAATTGAATATCCTTTGATAGTGGAAACAGTGCATTTAAAAAAGGGAAATTAAGTAAAATTAAGTATAATGAGTATTAATTTCTAATATGAGTTTAACAATTTTATTAATAATATAGGTATATTGAAACTGGTTTAGACAACCTTTGGTTGGAAATGAAATCCAGGTTATTGGGTAAATTTGTAAAAATGGGATTAGTTTAGATTAAGATAACAATTTTGTAACTTTACATTTATTCAATAAGCCCTTATTGAGAGAAAAAAAAGATTAAGATGAGGTTGTTATTTGGAATACAGATGCCATAATATTTAACAAAGCCAAGATGGATGGGATACATAAGAAGGTTTTCTACAAAAATGAAATTTTAAGGTTTTTGATAATAACTTGATGTGCGGTCCATGATGTGAGAGTAATAATACATAAAATTTAAATATAACAGACCCATCACATCAAGTCCACACACCCTGTTAGGATAGATGCCACCTGCAGCCAGTTGTTTTATAGTTTTTGATGCTTTCTGGTCCATCATACAGATTGTTGATCCTTTTGTTTTTATTTATTTTTATTTTTGAAATCCAAAGCAGAATGTGTGGATTGTGAAATGATGTGCCACTTTTCCTTGTAAGTACAGTGGTATAAGCAGAAGAATAGGGGTAAGTGGCGCTACCTTTTTTGGGGTATCTGGTGTGAGAAATAGTGCTAAGTGTGTAATTAAGAGCAAACCGCTCTAAAGAATAAATCCATAAATCAAATGAAATAAAATATAGATATAATAAAATAAACTATTGCATGAATGTGTCCCCACCTATTTGTGAAGAGGGGAATCTAATCTACAGAAGTCCCCTTTAAGGATATGTGTATCAAACCAGTTGGTTAATCATACGTGAACTATTATAAAACATGTATTTAATACCCTCCATCCATCCAAGGGCCTATTAGGTAATTGATGAGAGGAGTATTAAATAATAAGTCAACAAACCAAATATTAAAAGTAATTAGTGACCACATGAAGCATAAAAAGTCCTTATGAACTTAAGAGTCCAATCCAACATGTGAGGGAAAAAAGTGTAGATTGTATATAAATATTCCAGTGGAAAAAAACTTTACCAGTCCCAACGTGACATTATATAAAAAAAAAAAAAAAAAAAATGTTCCAACAGAGAAGTGTATCTATAATGTGTTCCAGCAGTGTTCCAACAGTATTCTTTATAGTTTGTGACTTTTGTGCAAATATTCAGCTATCATCCAGTGACTTGCGGTGCTCCCCCTCAAGGGTCCCCACTCACCAGCTCCCTATACCCCTGCAGGGGTAATAGGCATGTAGTGTTACACTCTGGTATGGTATCCTAGACTCCAATGAGGTTGTTCCTGGGTCCTCCCGCTTCAGCCACAAGCCCGTCCGTAGTAAGGTAATCCACATAGGAAAGGAAACAGGGCTCCCGTAGTGTAATACGTTTAAAAAATGTACTTTATTAAAAAGTTAAACATAACGGGATAGATAAAATAAAATAAAATAAAACTAAAACAAAAACCAAGTCAAGCCTTCACACTGCGTTTAGTGGTGTCCACAAAGAGAGCTAGTGGATTCCAGGCCGTCAGCTGAGCGGCGTGCGCCTCAGCTGCGTTCCACACTCTCTTCCACTTCCGCGTGTGACGTAATCGCGTAGCTCCGGCTTACGCGTTTCGTCATCGACGTTGTCAAAGGCGTAGCTAGCGTCCATCATACTAGGCTATATGTAGGCAAGCGGGGATATCCAGTTCCACCAATGCTCCTCCCATGGGCGGAAATTAATTAGATAACCCACGGACCCTATCCTACCGGGCTGCTTCATTCTATATATTGGTTTCCTTGAGATATTCGTAGATTTTAAAACCTCATATTCCCGCTTACCAACATATAAGGCAAACATATATATTAGTTTAATATGCTCTTAAACAAGAAAAATAAGTTTAATCCATATATTATTAATTTTCCACTGATTCAGATTATCAATTTGGATATACCATTTCCCTAATCTGTGCGCTTAAATTATAAAGTCATAGGGGAGACCTGTACCTTCATAGGGGGAGACCCCTATGGGTGAGTTTGTATACTACCACTCCACATACCAAAAAGTTCTGGGCATATATAGGGCTATAACAAAAGTACTTATATCATCATATATCCTCATCATTAAGCCCTATCAGTTTGTTGTTCCCTTGGTTGCATTACCATATATATACATTAGGCCAGGGAGTTACTATAATCACATGTCACCATTATATATATATGTATCGTGAACCTATATACATAGGGGATAGGTTTTGTTTACCTATATACAGGGTCCCCCTCATGCCCTGACCGGGTATATCCCAAGAAAAGAGAGAGAGAGGGAGGGGGCTTATGTATATATATATATATATATATATATAGTGTATCCCTATGGAGGGGATAATTATCAGAAGATCCTATATGTCCGAATTACAAGAGAATATATAATGTAAGGAGAGAATATTAGATTAGATTCAAACAAAGAGGGTGGAGACACCTACACAGAGGGGGGAGGCATAAACCCTTGTAATTTTCACCACGCCTATTGTTGTGTGTGTGTTTGAATAAGAAAATTTCTTATTGTTGTAAGTGTTTTAGCTTGCCGTCTACCCAGGTGGAAACCGGCGGATGGCCCTTACCCCCAATCCTTTGTATAGTTATCCCATTATCCAACTGCAAAACCTCCCATCAAAGTAGGTAAGTGGATACCCCCATACCCATCTAGGGATTGGCTATAAAACAGTTTAGATCTATGTCTAAGTTTAACCCTTTAGGGGCCAAGGATTGTAAACGATAGATCCACCCAGTCTCATTTTGGGAGATAAGTGTTAGTTTATTGCTCCCCCTCCAGTGGTCCTCAACATGATCTATGCCATAGAATACAAGCCCCGTGGGGTCTCTCTGATGTACCTCATCAAAGTGCCTAGATAGATGGTGCTTAGGGAACCCTTTCCTAATGTTATTGATATGTTCCCTTATTCTGACAGCTAGAGGCCGCGTAGTTCTCCCCACGTACTGGAGGTGGCAAGGGCACTCTATGACATATGTCACATGTGTACTCTGGCATGTGATTAACTTTTTTATTTTGTATTCTTTATGGTCCACTGCAGATTTAAATGATTCTTTCTTTCTAGGTTGTGGTTTACTGACCCTACAGGGCAAACATCTTCGACATTTATAGAATCCCCTCAGGTCACTGTTGATTTTAACCTGTTTAGGGGGGTCTATAGCATTGTGTACTAGATAGTTTCGGAGGCTGGGTGCTCTCCTGTACACAAATTTAGGTCTTCTAGGTAAGATTTTTGATAATACCCTATCCTCTTGCAGTATTGGCCAATATCTATTGATAATGCGTTCCACATCTTTGTATTGATTGTTATATCCTGTAATAAACAGGATCTCTCCTTTGTCTTTCTTTCTCTTGTTGGTATTGTTAAATAGAGTCTTCCTGTCCATTTTCATTATTTCCAGTTTTAATTTCTCCAGGTTATTGGCTGCATACCCTTTTTCTTGGAATCTCTGAATAAGCATATCTGCCTGTCTCTCAAAATCAACCATTAGATCACAATTCCTGCGTAACCGCATTAGTTGCCCCTTTGGGATATTCCCCTTCCATTTTGGATGGTGGCAGCTGGAGACGGGTATATATCCATTCCTGTCTGTTTCTTTAAAAAAAGTGCGAGTATACAGGGATATGTCTGACTTGAAGATTTCTAGATCTAGGTACTCTATCCTCTGGGAGTCCCACTTTCCTGTAAAAGTAATCCCATACTTGTTGGTATTCAATTGTTCAAGGAATTCCTCAAAGCTATCTGGTGTACCATCCCAAAGGATGATCAAGTCATCAATATAGCGCCTGTACATCTTTCTTTGAGGGATTTTGCGACCATAAATGTATTCCTCCTCCCACATGTTAAGGAACAAGTTTGCCACACTGGGGGCGTAACGAGCCCCCATGGCTACACCTTTGGTTTGTACATAATATTTGTTGTTGTACCAAAAGTAATTGCACTCCAAATTATTATTATTTTATAATCAAGGACATCCCTCTTGAATTTTTTCTGTTTTTTTGCCTGAACTTCACCATCATATTTTTTAATATAGTCTTGTAGTTCTTTTTCTTTGTCCTTATAGTCCCTCTGATTAGTGAATGGCACTAGTAGGCTTTTGATTTCTGTGATATTGGTTTCTATCATCCTCAATTTGAATTGTCTCCTTTTAACAATGTTTTGGAGTAATTCTCCTTCACATTTATTAAAAAAGGAGAACCAATCAGCCATAAGGCCAGCATCATTGATATTATCATTAGGATGTATATCCCATCTAAGCCTTCTTGGGGTCATTTTAGCCGTAATGTATGTCTCTAGTGTGGTGGTACAACAACAAATATTATGTACAAACCAAAGGTGTAGCCATGGGGGCTCATTACGCCCCCAGTGTGGCGAACTTGTTCCTTAACATGTGGGAGGAGGAATACATTTATGGTCGCAAATACCTGGATAAATACCTGAAACCGTTAGTGCAACAAGGAAAATCCTACCTACGGGATAGTCAACAACTTATCCAGAAATTGCAAGGGATTAATAACGGAGGCAGCTGGATTCTGGCAACCATAGATGTCAACTCGCTGTACACTAGTATTGTCCAAAAAGATGGGTTAGCAGGAGTAGAAAAAGTGTTACATGAGAAAACCGGGATGAAGAAACAACAAATTAACTACATCTTGGAGGGGCTCAAGATGGCCATGGAGTGCAATTACTTTTGGTACAACAACAAATATTATGTACAAACCAAAGGTGTAGCCATGGGGGCTCGTTACGCCCCCAGTGTGGCAAACTTGTTCCTTAACATGTGGGAGGAGGAATACATTTATGGTCGCAAAATCCCTCAAAGAAAGATGTACAGGCGCTATATTGATGACTTGATCATCCTTTGGGATAGTACACCAGATAGCTTTGAGGAATTCCTTGAACAATTGAATACCAACAAGTATGGGATTACTTTTACAGGAAAGTGGGACTCCCAGAGGATAGAGTACCTAGATCTAGAAATCTTCAAGTCAGACATATCCCTGTATACTCGCACTTTTTTTAAAGAAACAGACAGGAATGGATATATACCCGTCTCCAGCTGCCACCATCCAAAATGGAAGGGGAATATCCCAAAGGTGCAACTAATGCGGTTACGCAGGAATTGTGATCTAATGGTTGATTTTGAGAGACAGGCAGATATGCTTATTCAGAGATTCCAAGAAAAAGGGTATGCAGCCAATAACCTGGAGAAATTAAAACTGGAAATAATGAAAATGGACAGGAAGACTCTATTTAACAATACCAACAAGAGAAAGAAAGACAAAGGAGAGATCCTGTTTATTACAGGATATAACAATCAATACAAAGATGTGGAACGCATTATCAATAGATATTGGCCAATACTGCAAGAGGATAGGGTATTATCAAAAATCTTACCTAGAAGACCTACATTTGTGTACAGGAGAGCACCCAGCCTCCGAAACTATCTAGTACACAATGCTATAGACCCCCCTAAACAGGTTAAAATCAACAGTGACCTGAGGGGATTCTATAAATGTCGAAGATGTTTGCCCTGTAGGGTCAGTAAACCACAACCTAGAAAGAAAGAATCATTTAAATCTGCAGTGGACCATAAAGAATACAAAATAAAAAAGTTAATCACATGCCAGAGTACACATGTGACATATGTCATAGAGTGCCCTTGCCACCTCCAGTACGTGGGGAGAACTACGCGGCCTCTAGCTGTCAGAATAAGGGAACATATCAATAACATTAGGAAAGAGTTCCCTAAGCACCATCTATCTAGGCACTTTGATGAGGTACATCAGAGAGACCCCACGGGGCTTGTATTCTATGGCATAGATCATGTTGAGGACCACTGGAGGGGGAGCAATAAACTAACACTTATCTCCCAAAATGAGACTGGGTGGATCTATCGTTTACAATCCTTGGCCCCTAAAGGGTTAAACTTAGACATAGATCTAAACTGTTTTATAGCCAATCCCTAGATGGGTATGGGGGTATCCACTTACCTACTTTTATGGGAGGTTTTGCAGTTGGATAATGGGATAACTATACAAAGGATTGGGGGTAAGAGCCATCCGCCGGTTTCCACCTGGGTAGACGGCAAGCTAAAACACTTACAACAATAAGAAATTTTCTTATTCAAACACACACACAACAATAGGCGTGGTGAAAATTACAAGGGTTTATGCCTCCCCCCTCTGTGTAGGTGTCTCCACCCTCTTTGTTTGAATCTAATCTAATATTCTCTCCTTACATTATATATTCTCTTGTAATTCGGACATATAGGATCTTCTAATAATTATCCCCTCCATAGGGATACACTATATATATATATATATACATAAGCCCCCTCCCTCTCTCTCTCTTTTCTTGGGATATGCCCGGTCAGGGCATGAGGGGGACCCTGTATATAGGTAAACAAAACCTATCCCCTATGTATATAGGTTCACGATACATATATATATAATGGTGACATGTGATTATAGTAACTCCCTGGCCTAATGTATATATATGGTAATGCAACCAAGGGAACAACAAACTGATAGGGCTTAATGATGAGGATATATGATGATATAAGTACTTTTGTTATAGCCCTATATATGCCCAGAACTTTTTGGTATGTGGAGTGGTAGTATACAAACTCACCCATAGGGGTCTCCCCCTATGAAGGTACAGGTCTCCCCTATGACTTTATAATTTAAGCGCACAGATTAGGGAAATGGTATATCCAAATTGATAATCTGAATCAGTGGAAAATTAATAATATATGGATTAAACTTATTTTTCTTGTTTAAGAGCATATTAAACTAATATATATGTTTGCCTTATATGTTGGTAAGCGGGAATATGAGGTTTTTAAAATCTACGAATATCTCAAGGAAACCCCTATATAGAATGAAGCAGCCCGGTAGGATAGGGTCCGTGGGTTACCTAATTAATTTCCGCCCATGGGAGGAGCATTGGTGGAACTGGATATCCCCGCTTGCCTACATATAGCCTAGTATGATGGACGCTAGCTACGCCTTTGACAACGTCGATGATGAAACGCGTAAGGCGGAGCTACGCGATTACGTCACACGCGGAAGTGGAAGAGAGTGTGGAACGCAGCTGAGGCGCACGCCGCTCAGCTGACGGCCTGGAATCCACTAGCTCTCTTTGTGGACACCACTAAAAGCAGTGTGAAGGCTTGGCTTGGTTTTTGTTTTAGTTTTATTTTATTTTATTTTATCTATCCCGTTATGTTTAACTTTTTAATAAAGTACATTTTTTAAACGTATTACACTACGGGAGCCCTGTTTCCTTTCCTATGTGGATTACCTTACTACGGACGGGCTTGTGGCTGAAGCGGGAGGACCCAGGAACAACCTCATTGGAGTCTAGGATACCATACCAGAGTGTAACACTACATGCCTATTACCCCTGCAGGGGTATAGGGAGCTGGTGAGTGGGGACCCTTGAGGGGGAGCACCGCAAGTCACTGGATGATAGCTGAATATTTGCACAAAAGTCACAAACTATAAAGAATACTGTTGGAACACTGCTGGAACACATTATAGATACACTTCTCTGTTGGAACATTTTTTTTTTTTTTTTTTTTTATATAAGGTCACGTTGGGACTGGTAAAGTTTTTTTTCCACTGGAATATTTATATACAGTCTACACTTTTTTCCCTCACATGTGGGATTGGACTCTTAAGTTCATAAGGACTTTTTATGCTTCATGTGGTCACTAATTACTTTTAATATTTGGTTTGTTGACTTATTATTTAATACTCCTCTCATCAATTACCTAATAGGTCCTTGGATGGATGGAGGGTATTAAATACATGTTTTATAATAGTTCACGTATGATTAACCAACTGGTTTGATACACATATCCTTAAAGGGGACTTCTGTAGATTAGATTCCCCTCTTCACAAATAGGTGGGGACACATTCATGCAATAGTTTATTTTATTATATCTATATTTTATTTCATTTGATTTATGGATTTATTCTTTAGAGCGGTTTGCTCTTAATTACACACTTAGCACTATTTCTCACACCAGATACCCCAAAAAAAGTAGCGCCACTTACCCCTATTTTTGTAAAGACTCTCCAGTATTAGCCACCCTCTAGTAGGGTTGTCTAAGGGGAGGCTGCACACCTAAGTCTGTGAGCACGGAAATCCCCTTATTTTATTTATAAGCAGAAGAATATTTTGGATCTATGGCCATCTCTCCATGACCGCAGGGTATTGTTATCATTTATTATAATATTGCCAGGAAAAAGTTGTCTTTTGAAGCATGAAACTGGAGTTCTTACACAAACAGCGTCATAGAAAACAAGCCATTGTAATATATTTATGCAAGCTGGACCCAGAAATGAAGGGTTCATCTCGATATATCAGAGCTGTAGCATTTATGCAAAGGTGCTATTAGACAAAGTAAGATATTGTTTTGATCAAACATTTCATTTTTAATGGTCTGACATTCTGCGCAGCAAATATACAGCTAACTAAATGTTTGTCTAATGAAAGGTTTAAAATATGAGTTTGTTTATGTACAAATCTAACAATGAAAAACGCGTACATTTATTCAAAAGAAAGGAAAAACCACGTGTTAAATTGATGGTGTAGGAATCAGCTGCTGTGAGCCCAGTGCAGGACACACTCCCTGAAGACCCAGATATTAAAGTTTTTGTAGATTTGAGTATGCAGTTTATCACCCAGAAGGATACTCTGTATTCAAAGTCATTGGATCATTTTTTCCCCAGCTCAAGAAGCAGAGCTCCATGTTTTAGCAAAGCCTGTGAGCTATAAAAAGAATGTATATTTATATAGATAGTCAAGATATAGAGAGCTTTTGGTTACATTTGAAGAGCCAGAAGTTTGTTTTTACTACGGCAGGTAAACCAATCAAGCATGCCAAGTTAATTTGATTGGCTGTTTTCAGCCTTCCAGCTTCTTGCTGAGGTAGCCATATTAACTTTCACACATGGAAGCAGACCAGCTGACTAAGGATGCTGCATTTACAGCCCCGGACACTTGATGGGTCTGTGCAACTCACAGATTCCACCCTAGTTCTGGCCCAGTATAGCTGGGATTAATAATTCAACTTTAAGGACCCCAGAACGAGAAGAACAAGTGGTCCACAGGGGGCAACATCTTATGAAACAGGACTTTGGAAAAGGTGATCATTTATGTCTGCCAGCCACTCTTTTCCCTCCAGCTTGACACATGGACCGTGTCATCGGTCACAAGCAGTTATGGCTGCCTTAGTAAATGAGCGTGGGATAGAGCCAGGGTTCTCCACAGTTGTTTTTATAACATACCACTTCTTGTTTTACCTGTTACCAAAGGTGTTACCAAAAGCTGAACATCCCTTCCAGAGATTACAAAAAGATATATCCAGATGCCCAAGTTAGGATCTCACAAGTATGCATTTTGTCTGTATGGACATGTTTTTTGGATGTCCAGTGGCAAATGCTACTGCAAAGGCCACAGTAAAAAGTGTTATCAGAAGTAGTTTGTAAATATAGAGTGCAAAAAGTACAAAGAGTAACAGAGGAAATAAATTTTATAGGGGAGTCCTTACTAGAAGTTTTGAGGTTTTATTTTTACACCCCCTACTGTCTACAATGTAGCGGACAAAGTAGAGTAAGAAACTAGAAAACTTTTGCCTGAATGTTTTCTTATATTTTATCAAGCCTCTAAGGGGGATGTTGGACTCTCTCCCTATGGGATTTTGTTTGGGAGTGTGTTACTCACTTGCTTATATTTTGTCTCAGCAGCTGAAGTCCTCCATTCGGATCTCACAGAGAATGTTGCTGATCTTTTAAGGTTTTTGACAAACTCATTTATGTGTTTTCTCCCCAATTCCAGATCCTAAAAGTTTGGAAGGATCTAAAACTAAAGCCAGGTGACTTGTGGATTGTTAAGAGACATTTATATATATAAGAAAATGTTTGGAGACTTAATACAGCATCTATTTCATGTACAGTTTTTGCAAAACTTAAAGGAAAAGTCACCTGGATCCACATCAGACACTACAAAAATGACTAAATTAAAGAAATCTCTGTGTTTGATTTGTTTCCCTTTTGTGATCACAGTCTAGGGTACTTTTTGATTCAATTACTTTAATTGTAAGGAATATATATTTAAAAAGTAGTTTAGCCATGTTGAAGTCATATTTGTCTCTTGTATGTCTTTCATTTTATGTAGAATTGTCTGTGTGTACATATGCTGATAAGTCAGCATGCCCACAATTCAGCTAGAAGGCCATTCTGGCCACAGGAGTGTACAGCCAGTACTCTGTAAATATGTCTTATCAATTTTCTGTTAAAAAAAAAAATATATGTCTTATCAATCATTTGTTTTTCACAATGAAAAGTCATTTTGTAATGAAAAAGTTGCTCAGCTATTATTTTCTCCACAATGGAGTTTTTTGCCTCTTTGGCCAGGACTACCTCCACCTAAGCGTGTGGAGGTTCCAGGTTAAAGGTGATAGCAGGTATGGTTAGTGATCAAAATATTGATCAAAAGAGGGGAGACTGTAATGGAAATTTGTACGTTCTGTAAATAATTGTATTCTATTTTGTATGTATTGCACACTGCCCTCACTGTGCACACAGCACTAATAATGTTTTCAGTACATGTTTACATTCTTTCGAGTCCTGATTAGAATTAGCCTGCCTATGTAACGCCCCTTGTTACCATAAACGTACAATTGTAATATTAATGTGATACCTACGTAATCATGTGTATAAAAACCTTCAATTGCGTCATAATAAAGCAGAACAGTTATTTGAAAAGATGCTGAGCGTATCTTTTGTGTCTGTTCCCCACTGCAGTAGTTATTATTAATTTGGAACCACTAATCAATATGAGGATAGGAGTTGCCTATCATCAATTTAACCAAGCCAAATGCTAGAAGAATGAAGTAGTTTTGCTGCTCATATTCACACAGAGTTCTCACCAAATTCTTTCTTTATTATTTATCGTGATTTCCTCAATATAATATTTTTATTTGTCACATCTGCTGAAAAACTAATATTTGTATTGTTATTTATATTGTATTTATATGTTTTTAGCTTTAATTTTTTTTAGGTATTTTTTTAAATCCTGATCTTGTGTTTTATTCTTATTTGTTTTAGTTTTTTTTACTCCAGAATAGTTTTGGGTGTGTTTTGTGTGTCAAGTTACCACAACACCATTATTATCTTGTTTTATTTAATCTCAAGGAGGTTGCTTGGTGTTGGTGTCTCTTGTTAATTTCACATTGCATTTTTGAAATGTACCTGCCTCCTCACAAAAAAACTGTCCTTTTAGAAGGAAAACACATATAGGCGAGTTTAATAAAACAAACCAAAAATGTATTAAGGGCATAACCAAAGAAAGAGGGAGGCAACGCTGGATAAACAGCAGAAATTGGCAAAGCCTTTGGCCCCCAGGGCACACATCAATTATTTTACTGCAAAATTGGTGGCCTGAGGAGTCCATATATAAGGGAGTACAATCTGGTCCAGAAGTCTAAGAGATCATGAACAGCAGCAGATGACATGTATGTCCCCAGGCTGAGGTCATACAAGAGCCTGCATCTTTTGTCAGACCAGACCGAACCCAGACCATCACTCTCTGGTCTTCCTTCCACGCTTCTTTCCACGCTGTGTCTGTGGTGGTGGAGTTGTGGCAGGAGGAGGATGGCCCAACTCACTCAGGTGGGTTTTGGGTGTGATTTCACCCCTCAACCCCTTATTTAAGTTTTGATAAATGAGTTCCTCACACATGAGGCGTTGGCCCTCCTGCATGCCCTGCAGTTTGGTGGCAGCCATGCAGGCAAATGCCTCTTCATGAGTGGGGAAGGGTCTGAGGGATGCAGAAGCCTCCTGAATCAGCCTGAGCACTGAATCCTGCATGTTACTCCCCTTCCTGGGTCTTTTGTTGGAAGGCGGAGGGGAGGGACCTGCGATTCTGTCAGGCTCCTACTGAGCCCGGCCTTCTCCTGGCTGCCACTTAGCCCCGCCTCCTCCTGGCTGCCACTAACCCCACCTCCTCCTGGCTGCCACATTCCACAGCCTCCTCCTGTGTGCCACATTCCACAGCCTCTTCCTGGCTGAGGTCTTCCTGTGTATGAAAAGGAGGAGAAAGAGGCGCCTCTGGGTGCAGACGTTTAAAACAATTTATTAAATTTACAGCAACAGCTGGTAATGCACTCACATTTGTGTAGAAGGTTATAGGCAAAAGGAATGTCCCAAGGCAATCAAGGGGATCCGTGCAGTCATCTCTCTCGGCTAGTGAATGGTGGAAGCTCTGGGCAGTCTGTAGACGCTGGATGTATTCGGCCGAACAGCGGAGACAGGCACCAGGGAGAGGCTTGGATTGCAGCCGATCAGGCGAGGGATGATGACGTCACTCGAGACGCGTTTCCTAAGCTGGCTCGCCGTGAGTGGTATGACGGCGGCGCTCCTTTGTCAAGCTGAATCAGCTTGACAAAGGAGCGCCGCCTTCATACCAGTCACGGCGAGCCAGCTTAGGAAACGCGTCTCGAGTGACGTCATCATCCCTCGCCTGATCGGCTGCAATCCAAGCCTCTCCCTGGTGCCTGTCTCCGCTGTTCGGCCGAATACATCCAGCGTCTACAGACTGCCCAGAGCTTCCACCATCCACTAGCCGAGAGAGATGACTGCACGGATCCCCGTGATTGCCTTGGGACATTCCTTTTGCCTATAACCTTCTACACAAATGTGAGTGCATTACCAGCTGTTGCTGTAATTTTAATAAATAGTTTTAAACCTCTGCACCCAGAGGCGCCTCTTTCTCCTTGTTTTATAGTGCTACTGGGATATGGCTTTCACTCCCATTGGAAGGCTGCCCTGAATGTGGATTTTACACCTTACTCCTGCCTACTTTATCTGCAGTGTTACTTCACGGACTAACCTTTTTATTTATTTATTTATTGTTATGGAATTCCCTTTTTCCCATTTGTTAATGCATATCACTGTATAATCAGGATTTTTTTGTCTTTTTTTTGCGCTGACTACTTGCTGTATTGTGTATGAAAAAGGGGCATGGTTTTAGTTTTTTCTTCATCAATCACACACAATTTTCATCTCATGACTATTGCAAATTGAATGTTAACAAATATAACAGATTATCATTCTGAGCCCAGCATTTTTCATTCTTGTCCCAATTATTTTTGCCCACTACTGTCTATTGATATGTCAAACACGTTCTTAAATCAGCAATTAGTGATCAATAATAACATCTAGTAAACATTATTTATTTATTGACCAGAAATATGTAGAACAATGCTATACCTGGCTCCAGCTGGGCTCCTCCACTTCTTCCTGGCTGGAAGTCCCAGGTTGGACATCAGAAGCCTCAGCTGGGGTGGAAGATAGGCTGGAAGGAAAAGTGGAAGGAAGGGTTGAGAGGGATTCCCTGACTTCAGTCTGGTCTGACAGAAAACGAAGTCTCTCATGGTACCACAGCCTGGGGACATAAACGTCATCTGCTGCAGCTCCAGATCTCTGGGAATCCTGGACCTTCTTGCGCTCCCTAAGATAAGTGCTCCTCGGCCCACCAATTTTGGCTTTTAAATAGGGGATGGTTGCCGTGGGGACCACCAGCTTCACCAACTCCAGCAGTTTCTCCAGCGCTGCCTGCCTCTTTTGTTTATGATTATATTGCGGGTGTTTCACCTGCCACAGACAGGGCTGTATTTGTCTATGAACAAGGTGAGGAAATTGTGGTCATTGAAGCCATCCATTTTATCTGCAATACACAAGACAAACCCTATTGTCAGGCTAAAGTCTCTGAATCTTGTCCGAATATAGACCTCAATCTAGAAGCAGTATAGGGCCAAGTTTAAATGTTACCTTCGTTATCACGATCGGCGCCTCTGATACTCCTTCCTCCGCTCACAGATCGTGTTATGCTTTATATACACTGTGCATGCGTGAAACTCCGCCCGCCCCTGACATTCTTTCTAGTCTATTCCCTGCCCCTTCTCGTTAGGCGCAGTGGGGGAAGAGCACATGGCGGAGACAGAGCAGGTGCGTGCTAATTACAACAATGAGGAGGAGGAGGAAAGCCCGGAGCCAGAAACGTCAGGATCCCGGAGGAGACGATTTAAGGCATCGAATATGTCCTTTGTGGAGATGGTAGAGATGCTCGACATAATGAAGAGGGCCGACTATGATGGGAAGTATGGACCTTACCCCAACCCCAATGTCAGAAAGGCCAAGATAATGGCAAAAGTTGTCAAGAGTCTTCACAGAAATTTTGGGGTACGACGATCCAAGGATCAAATGAGGAAGCGGTGGTCGGACCTCAAATTAAGGGAGCACGATCAGTATAGAAGGATCAGGAGAGTGCTGCGAAAAAGTAAGTAGTTGTCCTGTGTTCCTATTCTTTATTTTTAGAATGCTTGTGCTGCTCCATGTGCTTTTCTTTACTGTTGTACAGTTTAAAATGGCAACTTTCATGTTCATGGGCACATTATTTGTTCGTAGGAAACATTGTTCGTTCGGCCAATAAAACACCATGTTTTGGCCAGATGCATTTCAATACATTTTTTCTGGCCTACTTCTCTTAAAATAATTTTGTTGTCTAGATGGGTTTGTAACTAGAATGAAATGCAAACTAGATTCTGTGTAAGGAGAGGACACTCAGCAGCTGTTTACACATCTGGATGCTGGAGCACTAGTGTGTTACACAAGAACACCCTTTTTTTAGGGGGCCTACACAGGTGCTCCAGTAGATACTATAGGGGTGACTCCATCTGTGAAGCTTGTACAAAATAGGGAAGAATTCAAGCTTGACAAAGGTAAAAAATATTTTTTCATCTTGCAACTCTGCCAAAAGAGACAAAGTACCCCACTTTCAAGCAATGTTTCATATTCCTATTTCTGCCATCAAATATCTGTGTGCTAAGTATACTTATTTTTTTTACATAGGGGAGAAAAGACTCGGAGGACACCACTAATCAAAGGAGACAACAGACCCCCCACCTCATGAAGAAGTGGAAATGCCACAAAGCTAACAGGAGGTGGAGGAGGGAGTGTGGTGGAAATTGTCACCACAACAGGTGAGTGTCTGCGACCACAGGCTCAGGTAAGAGATGGATGCCGGCATATTTATAATACATGGTGTGTTTTTGTTTCTATATTTTTAGGTGATCGTGATGTTGTGAATGAAGGTCATTTCACCAGTGAAAGTGCCCAGATCCTGATCGGGGAGATCATGCGGTGTAATAGGGACTTGGAAAACATCAAGCAAAACATCAATGATGTTCAAAACAAAATGAAGAACATCATTGATGTTTTAGGGAGAATTTAAACCCCTCAAAATCCCTAATTTTGTTGGCTTTTTTTCCTGAAAATTTTGTTCACATTTTTAAATATATTATCGAAAAGCCAAATTTTGAAGATGCACACAGTGTGTCAACATGTGCTATCTGCCATCATGGGAGATCAATGTATGCATTTTGTGGGTGCAACCCCTTCCTCAATAATAAAGTAGCTGAGAGGAAGGGGTTGCACTCACACGTCCCTTGATCCCCCATGATGGCAGCTAGCACATGTTGACATTCGGCAATTTGTGTGCATCTTCAAAATGTGGCTTTTCCAGTGGTGACTTCACCACATCTGCTGAATGCTATATCAAACACAGTTTATAAATACTCATGTCTGATATTGCCTTCAAATTCTAGAAAAGTTGAACTTTGTAAGTTCCAGATTTGTGTATTTCTTGTTGGTTTGAAACATGCCTGTTTTACCTTAAAAGGACATTTCTACTTTTATTAATGTCACCTAAAAATATTTTAGACAACAAACATGTTGGTTTGTTTTAAAAACCTTTTATAAATGCACATGTGATTCTGCTTGTATTAAAAATATTGTGTGACTTCTTCTTTCAATGCTCCTAAACTTTTTTTGTGGTAAAATTGGTGTTTTCTGTGACAATAGGGTTTATTTCCTAATGGCAAATCCACTTTGCACTACAAGTGCAGTTTCCGTGCAGTCTCAAGTGCACTTGTAGTGCAAAGTGTCTTTGCCTTTAGTAAATAACACCCAACAGTGGTTTCTAATTTTACAGAATCATGCCTTTTTCACGACTCCACAAATTTCAGTCAGGGTCAGCTAAAAGAAACACAAGCAGTAAATGTAAGCAAATATTTTTAAATTTATTTAAAAATGTCTCCAGCTTCAGGCCCAACTGAGCCAACATAGTTCACAGAATTTCTCCTTAAAAAGTTGTGGAGAACACAGCAAGCCAGGATGATTTGATTGAATTTATATTCCGCCATGTGTATCGGTGTAAGAAATAGGTGGAACCGGCTGGCCATTATTCCAAACGTGTTCTCCACCACTCTTCTGGCTATGGCCAGCTGGTAATTAAAAACCCTCTGGTCTGGGGGTGAGGGTCCTCATAGGGAATGGCCGTATAAAATGGTCCCCCAGTGCAAACGCTTCATCTGCAACGAAGACGAATGGGAGTCCTTCCGCATTGTCTTCTGGAGGTGGCAAGCCCAAGCTGTCATTCTGGAGATGCCTGTATAACTCCATGTGGGTGATGACTGCACCATCTGATATCCAGCCATTCTTCCCCACGTCCACATACAGAAACTCGTAAGTAGCCGACACCATCGCCAACATCACAATACTATTGAACCCCTTGTAGTTGTAATAGTATGACCCCTAGTTGGGTGGTGGGATGATGTGGATGTGTTTCCCATCAATTTCCCCTCCGCAGTTAGGAAAGTCCCACTGCTGGGCAAAGTGGGAGGCCACAGTCTGCCATTCCTGCGGGTTGGAAGGAAACTGTGGAGTCAAACAAGAAAAAAATATTAATCATTGCACATAAACATGGAAAGCAGATTAGACACAAACATTCTTGGCCAACATCAGTATAACATTTATTCTAAGGAGTATTTAAAGACAAAGGTCTAAAGTCCACCTATCAGATCCCCCCCCCTCTCATGGGCCATTTAAATAAATTTATGGGGGGTGGGGGAGATATTTTGGACAGGTAACCCTCTGCACTTCAATGAGAGATGAATGCCTAAATAATGTGTGTTACTTTGGCCAACCCCTCCTTACTTTACACTATTGCCAGTCCACTGGACAGGTAAGAAGTGTCATAATACAAAGAGATAAATACACACTGTACACATTTTAGAAAATGTTTACATTCTGATATTACCTATTAAGATAATAATAGGATACAAAAACTTTTATCATTAACACTTGAAAGTATTCAGGCAGGCCCTTGCACTACATGCTTTTGGGAATTAATCCATAAATCTGACCACAAAAGAGGTGGGTATAGTGTGTATGGGTTTGGCAGCAGATAGAGGATTGGTATCAGCTGAGTTAGCAGTTGGGGGGAGGGAGGGTTCCAAATGATTTTGGGACCAAAAAAAACCCTCTGGCACTCTGCCTTAATTTAAAGCACACATTACAATTTTCAACATTTTAGGGGGTATTTACGGTAAAGCATTACTATGGAGTTGACAAAATACATTGTTAATTGAGTAGATGAGGTGGATATAGGGCCAGGAGAGCATGCTGGTGAGCTAAGTGAAGGCATATATGTATGAAGGACCAAAAAAATTACATAAAAATCCAGCATGCATGTGGACAAAGGGGACATTCACAGCATATTACAATCATGGTAATTAGGGAATGAGGAAAGAAATACATTATCAAACATTAAATACAATAAAATGTGATGTTAAAGTATAAAAATCTTACCTTAATATACGCCTTCTGCAGGACCTGGATGATGGCAGAACAGGTCTCTGGGATAATGATCCCCAGAACTTGGGGGGAGATGCCTGTCAAGAACTTGAGGTCCTGCAGGCTTCTCCCCGTCGCCAAGTACCACAGGGTGCTGACTAGCTTCTGCTCCGGAGTGATGGCTTGCCTCATGCAGATATCCTGCCTGCTGATATAGGGGCTCAGCAAAGGCAACAAACGGTGAAATACGGGGTCCGTCATCCAGAGAAAGTTCCTGAATTCGTCAGGATTATTCTCACAGATCTCACGGAGCAAAGGCATGTGACAGAACTGGTCACGCTGGAGCAACCAATTCTTGGTCCATGAACTTCTCCCCGCCCTGTTCATGGACTGGGCTTGTGTCAAAGTAAGGACCCCAACACCAAGCCCCCACACAGCATGAACTCTACGATGAGTATGTACACTCAACATGGCTAGAAAACAGTCGGCTGCTCAGAACGAAGTAACAGAACGCACTGAAGAACAGCAAGGCCTGTGAAGAGCGACCTGAAATACAGTAACGAACGAACAAGAACACAATGACAAGTCAATGGGAACTCGCTGCATGCACTGAAGACCAGATACAAACCCACAAGCACAAACTGAACGGCAGAAATACGATCTGAAAACCACGAGTATGAAAAAGCACAAATCGTCTCTCACCAAACTTTTACTAACACAAGACTAGTAAAAGGAGCCCAAAGGGTGCCGCACTTAGTACTGAACTGCCCTTTTATAGACTTGTTGTACGTGGTGTACGTGACCACGTTCTTGACGTTCGGAAAATCAGAAAACTTTGTGCGACCGTGTGTATGCTAAACAAGTTTGAGCCAACATCTGTAGGAAAAAATCCATGGATTTTGTTGTTGGAATGTCCTATCAAGGTCCGATGTGTACAATGCATTAGTATGCTATACTATGTTGTGAATTTTGAAAACTTTCTAATAAAAATGCATTTAAACCAAAATAACTTCTGTAGAAAATTCATCCTTCAAGATGAATATGAACCGACCATCTTCCAATCTCCTCTGCCATTATCTTAAAAATGGGGGATAATTTGCTTTATAAAGAGACTAAACTTTAGAAGTAACATGTATTTCTAGATAAGACATTATATAAAATCTGACCATGGAAAATAAAACTTTGTCTTCAACAGATAAATCATGTTTGGTGGCAGAGACCATTTCAATGCTCAGAGAGTTATTAACCTTTAACCTTGAAATTGATAAGAACTCAACTAGAACTTTTAAAAGATTTGGGAACATCAAAATTGTATATGTTATATACATAAGAATGTCATCAATGAAAAGGAATGCATTTGTGTTCTACTGAGCTGCAGGAAATTCCCATATTATTATTGTTATTTCTCTGTGCATTAGCTAAGGGTTCTATTGCCAGTATAAATAGTAACAGAAACTAGTGACAACTCTATACCCTTGTAAATATTCAGAGGTTCAGACTTGAAACTTCTAATAAAAAATAGAGTTATAGGTGTGCCATACAACATCCAAAGATGTTGTATGACACGCAACTGGTAAATAATTTGCCATAGTCATACATCAGTTGCCTCCTTTACCATTTTCTTACATAGGGGAATTGGGAAATGTTATAGCATAGTGTTAGGTGACACTATACAATATTCATCTCGACCCTTTAAGCTTCATTTTAGTAGAGTCTGGAAGCATGTATCCAGTTGGTGTGATGTTTGACTCTATCAATAACTTGTAATATGTAACCTGGAACAAATCCCATAGAGGTGTATCACCTAGGGTATTTCGCACTGAGCTAAGAGGGGGCTCCCAGTAGCTTGAAGTTTAAAGGTGATTTAGATCTTGGGAACTCTAGTAATCTATCACTTATTTAATATACCCATGGAGTTGTCTTGCCTTGTGCTTCCTCTTTCTTCTTTGTTGGGCTCTTACACCCACCCAGGGACAATTATATACTGATGTAGCACTGCACATTCTTGAAATAATATATTGTACTTTTAGTAAATATAATAATGGATTATATTAGTGTATAACAGTGTAATGCCCCGTACACACGGTCGGATTTTCCGATGGAAAATCTCCGATCGGAGCGTGTTGTCGGAAATTCCAACCGTGTGTGGGCTCCATCGGACATTTTCCATCGGATTTTCCGACACACAAAGTTGGAGAGCAGGAGATAAAATTTTCCGACAACAAAATCCGATCTCGTCAATTCTGACCGTGTGTGGCCTGTTCCGACGCACAAAGTGCCACGCATGCTCAGAAGAAATTCCAAGACGGAACAGCTCGTTCTGGTAAACTTAGCGTTCGCAATGGATACAGCACTTTCATCACGCTGCAATGTTCAAAATGGTTTAATACAGCGCACTCTTTTCTTCTTTATAATGTGACAAGAATATATTAGTTTTGCTGCTCATATTCACACACACTTCTCACAAACTCTTTTCGTTACTATTTATCGTGATTCCCTCAATATATTTTGATTTCTCACATCTGACAACATATTTTTGTATATTTTTTATATATTTTTTGGCTTTAATGTAGATTCTTTTTTTGTGTTTGTATTTTATTTTTATTTTTTTAGCGATTTTGATTAGTACTCCCGAAAATTTTTGTTTTTTGTGTCAAGTTCCCACAACACCATTGATATGTTATTCTATTTAATCTGTAGGAGATTGTTTGGTGTTGTTGTCCCTTGTTAATTTTACATTTTATGTTAGAAATGTACCTGAATCGTCACCAACAAACTGTCCTTTTTGGATGAAAACACACACAGGAGAGTAGAATTTATCTAAAAAATTTTATTAAGGGCTCACAACTAAACAAAGAGGGAGGCAACGCTGGAGAAACTGCAGAAGTGGGTGAAGCCTTGTACCCCCAGGGCACACATCAACTTTTTTTAAGCAAAATTGGTGGCCTGAGGAGTCCTTATCTAAGGGAGGGCAGTCTGGTCCAGAAGTCCCAGAGATCCGGAAAGCAGCAGATGACATCTGTGTCCCCAGGCTGTGGTCATACGAGAGACTGCATCTTCTGTCAGACCAGACTGAACCCAGGGCCATCACTCTTTGGTCTTCCTTCCATGCTTCCTTCCACGCTGTGGCTCTGGTGGTGGAGTTGTGGCAGCAGGAGGAGGAGGAGGAGAATCGTCCATCTCAATGACATCCGTCTTGGGTGTTAGTTCCCCACTCACCCCCTTACGTAGGACTTTGTACAGAAGGTCCTCACAGAGCCTGCGTTGACCCTCCTGCATGCCCTGCAGTTTAGTGGCAGCCATGCAGGCAAAGGCCTCTTCAGGAGTTGGTAAGGCTCGTAGGGACGCCGAAGCCTCCTGGATCAGCCTGAATGCTGAATCCTGCACGGGACTTGGAGTGGCCTTCCTGGCTCATTTATGTGGCAGGCGGAGGGGAGGGACCTGAGACTCAGTCAGGCTGCGACTGGTCCCAGGCTTCTCTTGGCTGACACTTAGCCCCGCCTCCTCCTGGTTTCCATTAATCCCCGCCTCCTCCTGACTGCCACATTCCACAACCTCCTCCTGGCTGAGGTCTTCCTGTGTATGAAAAAGGGACATAGTTTTAGTATTTTTTCTATCAATCACACACAATTTTCACCTCCTGACTGTTGCAAATTGAATGTTAACAAAAATAACAGACTATCCTTCTGAGCCCAGCATTTTTCATTCTTGTCCCAATTTTGGGTGCCCACTACTGTCTATTGATATGTAAAACACTTTTTTTATCAGCAATTAGTGATCAATAATAACATCTAGTAAACATCATTTCTTTATTGCCCAGAAATCTGTAGAAGAATGCTATACCTGACTCCAGCTGGGCTCCTCCACTTCTTCCTGGCTGGAAGGCCCAGGTTGGACATCAGAAGCCTCAGCTGGGATGGAAGGAAGAGTGGAAGGAAGAGTGGAGAGGGATTCCCTGACTTCAGTGTGGTCTGACAGAAATCGCAGTCTCTCATAGTACCACAGCCTGGGGACATAAACGTCATCTGCTGCAGCTCCGGATCTCTGAGAATCTGTGACCTTCTTGCGCTCCCTAAGATAAGTGCTCCTCAGGCCACCAATTTTAGCTTTTAAATAAGGAATGGTTGCTGTGGGGACCACCGGCGTCACCAACTCCAGCAGTTTCTCCAGCGCTGCCTGCCTCTTCTGTTTGTGATTATAGTGGGGGTGTCTCACTTGCCACAGACAGGGCAGCTCCCTGTACATGTCTATGAACAGGGGCAGGAAATTGTGGTCATTGAACCCATCCATTTTCTCTGCAAGACACAACACAAGACAAACCCTAATGTCAGGCCAAACTCCCCTAATCTTGTTACAATATAGGCTTCCATTTCGAAGCAGTATAGGCGCAAGTTTAGATCTTACCTTCGTTATCACGATCGGCATCTCCAATGCTCCTTCCTCCGCTCACAGATCGTACGTAATACGCACGTGTGTTACGCTTTATACACACTGCGCATGCGTATAACTCCGCCCGCCCCTGATGTTCTTTCTAGTCTATTCCCCGCCCCTTTTTGTTCGGCACAGTGGGAGAAGAGCACATGGCGGATAGGCAGCAGGTGCGTGCTAATTGTAGCAATGAGTAGGAGGAGGAAAGGCCAGAGCCTGAAACGTCCCGATCCAGAAGGAGATTTAAGGACTCAAATAAGTCCTTTGGGGAGATGTTGGAAATGGTGGACATCCTGAAGAAGGCCGACTATGATCGAAAGTATGGGCCTTACCCCAATCCCAATATCAGAAAGGCCAAGATCATGGCGAAAGTGGTCAGGAGTCTGCACCGGAATTTCAGGGTACGACGATCGAAAGATCAGCTCAGAAAGCGGTGGTCGGACCTGAAATTACGAGAACATGAGCAGTACAGAAAAATCCGGAGAGTGCTGCAAAAAAGTAAGTAGTTGTGCTGTGTTCCTACTCTTTTTGTGTTTATTACGTTCGTGCTGCTCCATGTGCTTTTAGGAACTGTTGTACCGTTTAAAATGGCAACTTTCATGTTCATGGGCACATTATTCGTTTGGATCCAACATTTTTCGTTCCAAATATAAAATACCATTGTTTAGCCCATATGCATTTGGCCACCATTTTGACGCCCTATACTTGTCTTCAAAGAATTGGGTTGTGTAGATGGCTTTGTTACTAGAATGAAATGCAAACTAGATTCTGTGTAAGGAGAGGACACTGAGCAGCTGTTTTCACATCTGGACACTGGAGCACTAGTGTGGGACACAAGAACACCATTTTTATTAGGGGGCCACACAGGTGCTCCAGTGTATACTATAGGGGGGGGGGGGGTCTCCATCTGTGAAGCTTGTACTAAACAGGTAAAGTATTGCAGCTTGACAAAGGACACTAAAAAAGCTACATCTTGGAACTCTGCTAAAATTGACAATTGTACCCCACTTCCAAGCAATGTTTCCTATTTATAGTTCTGCCATCAAATATCTGTGTGCTAATTATACCATTTTTGTTTTACATAGTGGATAAAAGACTCGGAGGACACCCCTCATCCGAGGAGACCAGAGCCCTCCCCCTCTGGAAGAAGGTGAAATCCCCCCAACACAAGCTGAGCAGGAGGAAGAAGACGTGGTTGAACTAGTCACCACAACAGGTGAATGTCTGCAACCACAGGCTCAGATAAGAGATGGATGGCGGCATATTTTTTAGACCTAATTTATTTTGGGGTTCCTCTCTTTTTAGGTGATTGTGAGGTTGTGGATCCAGATCCTTTCACATCCGAAAGTGCCCAGATCCTGATCGGGGAGATCATGGGGTGTAATTTACAATTGGAAATCATCAAGCAAAACCCTCCAAATCACTTTCTTCTTTTGTGTGCTACAATGTGCTAAATGTTTTTGTGATTTTTCCTTGATTTGATTGTAGCCGTATTAGTGCAATTGTGACAGAGAAAATTGAGTACTGTCCGTGATACTTTTTTTATTTGCACTAACATACAATTTTTCAGGACAAGCTTTCGGGGTATGTCCCCTTCTTCAAGGTCCAAGCAGTACTGATTCACACATTTTTAAGCAGAATGTTAAAGAAGGAAAAAAAAATAGGAAAACCAAACACATACAAATCAATGGCAATAAAGATAGCAGCAGAGTTAGTGAGATAAGACAGAGGGAGAGTTAGGGAGGGAATGCAGGGGGGGGGGGGGAGGAAAACGTTTGAACTAAGAATGATACTTCTTTTTGACACGAAGAATAATGGCCTGAATTTAGATATTGGTTTCCTTACACATTATGCTAAAGTTTTACGACCCCCTCTGTGACCAGCATCCCCCCCCCCCTGCATTCCCTCCCTAACTCTCCCTCTGTCTTATCTCACTAACTCTGCTGCTATCTTTATTGCCATTGATTTGTATGTGTTTGGTTTTCCTATTTTTTTTTTTTTCCTTCTTTAACATTCTGCTTAAAAATGTGTGAATCAGTACTGCTTGGACCTTGAAGAAGGGGACATACCCCGAAAGCTTGTCCTGAAAAATTGTATGTTAGTGCAAATAAAAAAAGTATCATGGACAGTACTCAATTTTCTCTGTGATTTTTCCCAAAGCCAAATTTGGAGGATGCACACAGTGTGTCAACATGTGCTATCTGCCATCACGGGAGATCAATGGATGCGTTTTGGGGGTGCAACCCCTTCCTCAATAATAAAGTAGCGGTCAGGAAGGGGTTTCTCCCCCAAAACACATCCCTTGATCCCCCGTGATGGCAGCTAGCACATGTTGACATTGGGAAATTTGTGTGCATCTTCCAAATTTGGCTTTTCCTGGGGTGATTTCCCCCCATCTGAACGCAATATCAAACACAGTTCCTAAATACTCATGTCTGATATTGCCTTCAAATTCAAACAAATGTGACGTTTGTAAGTTCAAGATTTGTGTCTTTTCTTGTTGGTTTTACACAGGCCTGTTTTCTATATGATTTTGGATAATGCCACCACAAAAATTGTTATACAACAAACATGTTGGTTTGTTTGAAAAACATTTGGTAAATGCACATGTGATTGTGCAGGTATTAAAAAGATTTTTAATCAAGAATGTGTGGATTATTGTCTCAACGCTACAACACTTTTGGGGTGATGTAATTGCTGTTTTCTGAGAAAATGTGGGTTATTTCCTAAGGGCAAATCCTCTTGGCACTACAAGTGCAGTTTCAGTGCAGTTGCAAGTGCACTTGTAGTGAAATGTGTTTTTGCATTTATGAAATAACAGCCAACAGTGCTTTGTATAAGGTTACACAATCACGCCATTTTCTGCACTTAACACATTTCTGTCAGGGTCAGCTAAAACAAACACAAGCAGTAAATGTCCACAAAGAATTTATTTTTTTTTTAATTATAAAAAGGCTTCACAGATTGTCTGGCATATTGATAGCCCCCCTACCCACAAAGAACTCCGGGTAGCGTAACCGGACATCACAGGCACTCAGGGAGGGCAAGCCAGGACAGCCACTTTCAAGCGCCGTCAGTGTGGTTTGATTTATGATTCCGGCCTCAGGCCCAACTGAGCCAGCATAGTTGGCCGAATGTTTCCTTAAAAAGTTATGGAGAACACAGCACGCAAGTATAATATGGTTCAGTTTATACTCCGCCATATGGATGGGTGTCATAAATAGGGGGAACCGGCTGGCCAGGATTCCAAATGTGTTCTCCACCACTCTTCGGGCTCTGGCCAGCCGGTAATTAAAAACCCTCTGTTCCCGGGGTGAGGGTCCTCATTGGGAATGGCCGCATCAGGTGGTCCCCCAGGTCAAATGCTTCATCAGCAACGAACACAAATGGGAGTCCTTCAACATTGTCCTCTGGAGCTGGCAAGTCCAAGCTGCCATTCTGGAGACGCCTGTAGAACTCCGTCTGGGCGATGACTCCACCATCGGACGTCCGGCCATTCTTCCCCACGTCCACATACAAGAAGTCGTAATTAGCTGACACCACCGCCAACATCACTATACTATTGAACCCCTTGTAATTATAATAGTATGACCCCGAGTTGGGTGGTGGGACGATGTGGACGTGTTTCCCATCAATTGCCCCTCCGCGGTTAGGAAAGTCCCACCGCTGGGCAAAGTGCGGGGCCACAGTCTGCCATTCCTGTGGCGTGGAAGGAAACTGATGAGGAAAAAACAATAAACATTACTATTTTTACTCTGAAACATGACAAGCAGATTAGACACAAACATTATGCGGCAACCTTCAGATAGCATTTATTAAGGGGAATTTAACAACGCCAAAGTATAAGGTACACCTATCATATTCCCCTTCCCCCCCTTTCATGGGCCATTTGTAACATTATAGGGGGTGTGTGGAAATCGTGGACAGGTAACCATCTTCACTTCATTGAGAGATGAATGCCTAAATACAGGGTATTACTTGGAACAGCCCCTCCTTAGTTACACTATTGGCAGACCACTGAACAGGTAAGAAGTGTCATAATACAAAGATATAAATACACATTGTACACATTTGAGGACATTTGGACATTCTGCTATTACCTGTCAAGATAATAATAGGATCCAAAAACTTGAAACAGTACCATTTGAAAGTATACAGGCAGGCCCTTGCACTACATGCTTTGGGAAATTCATCCATAAATCTGAGCACTATAGAGGTGGGTATAGTGTGTATGGGTTTGGCAAAGTCAGCAGATAGATGATTGAGGATAGATAGAGAATTGGGATCAGCTGACTTAGCAGTTGGGGGAGGGAGGGTTACTAAAAATTATTTGGGGACACCACAAAAAAAGCCTCTGGCCCTCTGCCTGAATTTAAATCAAAAATAACATTTCCAAACATTTTAGGGGGTGTTTGGGGTAAAGCACTACTATGGAGCTGATAAAATACATTGTTAAGTGACTACATGAGGTGAATATAGGGCAGGAGACACCATGCTGGGGAGGTTAGTGAAGGGCAAATATGTATGAAGGACATAAAATAATAATTACATAAAAATCCAGCATGCATGAGAACAAAGGGGACATTCACAGCATATTACAATCATGGTAATTAGGGAATGAAGAAAGAAATACAATACATTATCAAACATTCAATACAATAAAATGTGATATAAAAGGATAAAAATCTTACCTTCATATACTCCTTCTGCAGGACCCGGATGATGGCAGAACAGGTCTCTGGGATTATGATCCCCAGAGCCTGGGGGGAGATGCCTGTCGAGGACTTCAAGTCCTGCAGACTTCTCCCTGTGGCCAAATACCGCAGGGTAGCGACCAACCTCTGCTCCGGAGTGATGGCTTGCCTCATGCAGGTATCCTGCCTGCTGATATAGGGGGTCAGCGAAGCCAACAGACGGTAAAACACGGGGTCCGTCATTCTGAGAAAGTTCCTGAAATCATCAGGATTATTCCCACGGATCTCACGGAGCAAAGGCATATGAGAGAACTGGTCACGCTGAAGCAACCAATTCTTGGTCCATGAACTCCTCCCCACCCTGTTCATGGACTGGACTTGTGTCAAGGTCAGGACCCCAACACCAAGCCCCCGCACAGCACGAACTCTACGAGGAGTACGCATACAAAACATGGCTAGAAAATGGTCGGCTGCTCAGAACGAAGTAACAGAACACACTGAAGAACAGCAAGGCCTGTGAAGAGCGACCTGAAAAACAGCAACGAGCGGGCAAGATCGCACAGAAAACTCCGATACGAACTGACTGCACGCACTGAAGAGCAGATACAAACCCACAAGCACAAACTGAATGGCAGAAAACGATCTGATAGCCACAAGTCTGAAAAAACGCAAATCGTCTCTCACCAAACTTTTACTAACACGAGATTAGCAAAAGGAGCCCAAAGGGTGCCGCGCTTGGTTCTGAACCGGCCTTTTCTAGTTTCGTCGTATGTGGTGTACGTGACCGCGTGGTTGGCGATCGGAAATTCCGACAACTTTGTGCGACCATGTGTAGGCAAAACAAGTTTGAGCCAACATCCGTCGGAAAAAATCCTAGGATTTTGTTGTCGGAATGTCCGAATAAAGTCCGACCGTGTGTATGCCCTATAATACATTATGGGGTTGAATAACTAGAACTGGAGATTGCAAAATCTGGTGCAGCTCTGCATAGAAACCAATTTGCTTCTTGGTTTTTGCATCATTGAACAAGCTGAAGATAGAAGCTGATTGGCTACCATGCACAGCTGCACCAGATTTTGCACTCTCCAGTTTTTTTTGTTTTTTTTCCCAAATGTTTTTTTTTTTTTAAATAGATAAGTTTTTATTGAATATTTCACAGAACATAAGTGAAAAAAACATGTAGAAAAATATTCGCTTAGTCATGCATTTACTCAGTTTATGACACAGTCTTGAGGATTATTCCATAACAAAGTCTGTATACAATAGACATGTTAATAAAGTTAAAAAGTATGATATATAATATTTAACTTGCTGGATCAAGAGCGAGGAACACCGCCCCTCTGCCCAGGCAACCCAACCAGGAACATGCTGCGCTCAGGAGGAGAGAGGCATCCCCCATCCCTCTTTTGGGGGTTATTGCACTGTTTTCATTGTTAGATAATGTCTAGTGTTGGTCTAAGTAATATATGAAAAAAAGTGATGTTCAAAATAGAGAAATAAAAGAAAATATAAAAGGATACAATAATATAAAATAAAATTCGGAAAAAACACAGTCAGATTGTTATTTCACTTTGGATATGGTTTATAAGTGATACATTTAGGTTTTATTATTTATTGTGTACCAATCTACCCATTTTTCCCATATTTTTGGGGCTTTACTACAATTGTTTTGGGTTGATGCATACATCTCAAACTCTGCATGAGTGTTAGTCGTAGTTATTACTTCGTGAAGAGACAGGGTTAGTTGATCTCTACAATGGTGCATTATTGTTAGTCATGCACTCAAAAGAATGTGTACGGCTATGGACTTGTATTCTGGTGGAATTAACTCTATGTCCAAGGATAAAATTGCCTTTGCCGGTGACATGGGTACTTTAATATTCAGTACTTGTGAAATTGTACCATAAATTCCCTTCCAAAAGGGGATTATATTAGGGCAAGACCAGAGTATATGGTACAAGGTTCCCACAGCACCACAGTTCCTCCAACAGGTATTGGAACTTTGTGGGGAGAATTTAGCTATCCTGTGGGGTGTCAGATACCATCTGAAGAGGATTTTCTGTGATAATTCCCATAGATTTACACTTTTTGTTGCAGTGTACGTGATGTGTAGTGCCTTTCGCCACTGTTCCAGGGAGTAAGAGGTATCTAAGTCCTTCTCCCGGGCAGTCATATGTGTCTTTTTCAAAAGTATATCCTTATTCTTCAGTATATTATAGAACAACAATATACCTTTAATCTTGGTGGTAGGGTTTATGTAGTATTGGAGTACCCTCCATGGCATCTCAATAGTTGTTTCCAAGTTTGAGCATAGTAAATGTGTAATCCTATGGTATGTGTAATATTCTGAGTTAGCTAGGCTGTACTCTATTTGTCCCCAGACTACGTCATTATATGACAAAATGCGCGTCGGGAGGAGCTGACGTGCTGACGTCTCGCGTTTGTGTCCGAAGGGACGGGTGTTTGCACAAGCCGGCCGGCTGAACTGTTTTTATTGCTACGATACACTGTAAGTGGCTTTTCTTCTTTTACAATAAACGATGTTTAAACATGTTACGCTATGGTGATTCCTTTATATATTTTTGGAACATCTGATCATCACCATATTTGATCTGGGAACGATCCTGGGCTGACGAGTTTGGCGATCCCCTGCTGACCTCCTAGACGGGTTCCCCCTCAGACTTTTTGTGTCCTGATTTTGGAGAAAGGCCCTGGTCGGGTTTAGACCGCAAGCACTAATTGTTTGCCATCTGGTAAGCGAGCATTCTTCTTATCACTGGAGGTGTGGTGGGGGTCGAATTCACTTACCGTGGACCTTTATTATTATTTTTTGTCAATCCTGTATGCACAGTTACATTGCTCTTTTATCATCAGTTGATGCTTGGCACTTTTTCCTTTTTCACTGTGGAATTGAGAAGATGGACTTTAGTTCTGCTCTTGATCACAATTGATTTATTTAACGTTTATTTCAATTCGTTATTTCTGTTTGATCTTCACTACATCATTTTCACAATTTTGGGGGGTAGCGCTGCTCTGTATTAAAATTTATTATTGGTGTGTGTATCTCACTTCAGCAGCTGCTTTTTGTTTTAGGTATTATTCTTTCTGGTTGATTTTAGATACATTATTACAGCTCTGTATTTTTTCTTTATGTATTCTATTTGTATAGACCTGAAGGTTTTAGGAGTTGGACCAATCATTATATCTTCAATTCTTTCTATCCCCTTTTCCACCCAGCTTGAGACGTTTAAGTCAGGTATGATATGTGCTAAGCTATAGGTAGGCATTGATAGCGTGGAGGTAATAGAGTTCTGAAGGGAAATGTTTAACCGGGCTCTCCATGCATGAAGTGATGCTGTGATAGTGAGAGAAAGTAATGCTTATCTAGGGGTGTATTGTTGGCTAGTAAGAAGAAAGTGATATAGATTGCCTCCTTTAACTTGTATATTTTCCAGTTCTTTCCATCTTGTATTGGGACTTTGGGGGAACCATGTTTTAATTTGTGCCAATATGAAGATGCCTTCCTAGTGTTGATTAGTTTGGAGAATGCACATCTCGCCCTCCTCCTTTGCCAAAGATATCAATTGATTATGGATTGGGCTTTGATAAAGAAGGTATTAGGTTCTGGAATAGGGATGGTCCTAAATAAATATAGAAATTGTGGTAGCAGTACCATTTTAAAGGCTGCTAGTCTCCCGGGCCAGGTTAGTTCCGTTTTTGCTAGATCTTGAAGTTTGGAGTGTAGTTTGTCTATGAATGTGGAGTAATTTGCTTTGAACAATTCTGCCGTCTTGGGTGTTAAAGTGATGCCTAAGTAATTTATACCAGTGGTGTTCCACGTGTATGGCTATAACTGTTCCATTTTGCGCCTAGTTTTAGGAGGTAAATTGATGCCAAGGATGTATGACTTAGTGTTGTTTACTTTGTAATAGGATATACCATTGAACATTTTGAGTGTTTGATGTATTGAGGCTAATGAGGTCTCCACATCTGTGATCATGAGTATAACATTGTCAGCAAAGACAATGGCAACTGGCGAGTTTGTGATATTAAATGGAGTGGAAAGTACCCCGAGGTGTAAACCTGAGCAGAGGGCTTGGAGTATAATGCCATAATTGCAGAAAATATAATGCCACTGAATCCAAACTTCTCCAATACCTTAGGAAGATATCCCCAATGTATCCGATCAAACACCTTCTCTGCATCCAAGGCTCGGAGTAGAGAAGGTGTTCCCTTCAGATTTGCTTGGTGGATTATATTAATTAGGGGCCTAGTGGCATCAGTAGTTTGATGTCCTTTTGTAAATCTGGATTGGTCCATATGTATGAGCTGCAGAAGTGTGTCTATCAGCCTTAGTGCACTCAGTTTGGCATATAATTTTGGGTCATTATTAAATAATGATATTGGCCTGAAATTCTGTGGAAGAGATGGTCCCTTCCCTTGCTTGGGCAGGGTGATTACAACTGCTTTCAACATTTCTGATGGGAAGGAGGAAGAGGAAGAGGCAGCTGCAGCATTGAAAATAGTGGTTAGGTGGGGTGAGAGGATGTACTTGAATGTTTTATAGTATTCTCCTATATATCCATCAGGACCTGGGGACTTGTTTAGTGGTAGCGTATAAATAGCTTGAGACACTGGATTATGAAGGGAGAATTAAGGTGCATTAGTTGTGTTTGGGTTAGTTGGGGAAGAGACACATTCTTCAGAAAGCCATTTATTGCCTCGGGGGTTGGTTGAGTGGTATGTGGATTATCTGCCAAGTTGTACAGAGATCCATAATAATGGCTAAATGTGTCGGCTAAGTTTTGTGGGTGATGATGTTTATCTTTAGTGAGCGGGTGTAAAATGTATGTATCTTGGTTTTGTACCTGCAGTCCCGTAAGCGTTGTGCTAGGAGTTTCCCCGCCCTGTTACCATTTACATAATAATTCATGTTCAGACATCTAGTAGACTTTTCTAAGTTTCCTAACAATAGTAGTTGAAGATTGTATCGAAGTTGGGATAATTTTTTAGAGATTGAGGGTGTGGGTTTTTGTTTATTACTGATTTCTAAGTTGTGAATTTTGTTTGTGAGATCCTGTAATTGCTGTTGGTGCTGCCTCTTCCTCCTTGCCCCGAGTTTAATTTCCCAAACGTTTTTATTGAGAGTTTTTACAAGAACAAAGATTAATGCATGCAAAAAACAATTTTACATTTTTTATACAAGAGAACATCTAATGAGCATGTTGTTTGTAAAGGTACATAAGACCTATCTCCATGGAAACAGATATAAACATTTCAAACATTGAGCAATACTGGTAGTGATGAGGAAGGTCAGGGATGCAGTCCAGTACCCTATAGACACCCCAATTGGGCTCAAACTGTATCGAGGATATAGACTACCCTCCACCCCCTCTCCTTCTCTAAAGGTGTATTTTCTGGTTGTGAACTGTAATGGATCGTAAAATTTGTATCCACTAAACAACAAATGTGAATCTTCATAGCCTGTAATGTGCTGTTCTTCATTTTGGGTGTGAGCTGGGAAGAAAATCTAAATGAATGAAAGGGGAGGGGGTTTAGGGGCTCCATTCTCCTCTGCTAGGTGGTATTGGGTGTTAGAGATTCTATTCTATTTTTTGGGCCAATAGTCGAGCAAATTCAGCAAAAGTGGTGACAACAGGACCAAACCTTGCTGAATTTGAATTGTGTCTCTTCGTTTGGTCTACTAGCTCCTCCATCTCTGCGATTTTTGTTATGAGTCGAAACCATTCTGCTATTGTGGGAGGTTTGTGGTTACGCCAACGGCATGGTATGCACATTTTCGCTGCATTTATCATGTGCATGGCTAGAGAGCAGCTGTAAGTTTTTGGCGAAATGGATGAGTGATGTAGCGGGAATTGTGCCGCGGTGAAGTCTAAAGCCTCGTACACACGATCAGACTTTCCGACAACAAAACTGTGGACTTTTGTTCGAAGGGTGTTGGCTTCAACTTGTCTTGCATACACACGTCACACAAATGTTGGCCAACAATTACGAACATAGTGACGAGCCGATAAAAAGGAAGTTCAATAGTCGTGCGCCACCATTTGGGCTCCTTCTGCTAATCTCGTGTTTATCTAGTGTTAGTAGAAGTTTGGTGAGTGACGCTTCACGCTTTTCAGCCTCGTGCTTTTCAGTTCGTTTCTGCTTTTCAGGTTGTGCTTGTCGGTTCGTATCTGTTCTTCAGTGCATGCTTGTCAGGTCGTTTCTGTCTTTCAGTGCAATTTTATTTATAGTTCGCTTCTGATTTTCAGTGCGTGCTTGTCAGGTCCTTTCTGATTTTCAGTGCGTTCTGTCAGTTCATTCTGAGCAGCCGTTGGTTAACTATTGATGTTGCGTTCTCGTTGGAGAGATTATGCTGTTGTTGGGCTTGGTGTTATTGCTTTGACCCAAGTCCAGTCCATCAACAGGGCAGGAGGAGTTCTTGGACCAAGAAATTGGTTGCTTAATCATGACCAATTTTGTCATATGCCTTTGCTGCGAAGCTCCAGGAGAATAATCCTGATGATTTCAGGAATTATTTCCGGATGACGGACCCCGTCCTTCACAGTTTATTGGCTTTGCAGTCCCCTTATATTATGAAGCATGACACCTGCATGCGGCAAGCCATCTCTCCCGAGCAAAGGCTCGTCGCCACCTTGCGGTACTTGGCGACAGGGAGAAGTCTTCAGGACCTGAAGTTCATGACTGGGATTTGCCCCTAGGGTCTGGGAATCATTATTCCAGAGACCTGTTCTGCCATAATTCAAGTCCCGCAGAAGGACTATATTAGAGTAAGTTTTATCCTTTAACATCACATTCTATGTATTTAATGTTTGCTAACGTATTGTATTCATTTCATCATTACATAATTACCATGATTGTAATATGCTGTGAATGTCCTCTTTGTCCTCATGCATGCTATAATCTTTTAATGCTCCTTTTTTGTCCTTCATGCATATTTGCCTTCACTAACCTTCCCAGCATGCTATCCTGGGCCCATACACACCTAGCCTAGTCATTTAACAATGTATTATGTCAGTTCCATTGTAGTGCTTACACTAAACACCCCCTAAAATGTGTCCAAATGTTATTGTTGTCCTTAAATTCAAGCAGAGTGCAAGAGACTTTTTTTGGGGGGGACAAACTCATTTTGAACCCTCCTTCCCCCCCAACTGCTAAGTCAACCGATACCAATACTCTATCTGCTGACTTTGCCAAACCCATACACACTATACCTACCTCTTTTGTGGTCATATTTATGGATGAATTCACCAAAGCATGTAGTGCAAGTGCCTGCCTGAATACTTTCAAATGGTACTGTTTAAAGTTTTGTTCTTCTATTATCTTGATAGGTAATTGCAGAATATAAAAATTTGCTTCAATTTGGACAGTGTGTATTCATATTTTTGGATTATGACACTTCTTACCTATCTAGTGGGCTGCTCCAGTGTAAGTAAGGAGGGGCTGGCCAAAGTAACACAAATTATTTACAGTAGGTGACCGCGATATTGTGTCAATCTCGCCGCACTTCTCGGCGAGATTTGACACCTACGAGCCCCGTCGCAGGAGCCAGCGCCGAGATGGCTCACTCATCGGGAAAGGAAAACTTTGTTTTCCTTCCGCGATGAGTGGCAGGCAGCGCTGACAGCTGTCTAGTATGAATCCAGAGGCGGGAACACCACGCCAAATTTTCAATGAAAAAACCGGCGTGGGTTCCCCCCTCAGAGGCATACCAGGCCCTTAGGTCTGGCATGGATTATAAGGGGAACCCCCTATGCCGAAAAAATCGGCGTGGGGGTCCCCCCCAAATCCATACCAGACCCTTATCCGAGCACGCAGCCCGGCCGGCCAGGAAAGGGGGTGGGGACGAGCGAGCGCCCCCCCTCCTGAGCCGTACCAGTCCGCATGCCCTCAACATGGGGGGGTGGGTGCCTTGGGGGAGGGGGGCGCCCTGCGGCCCCCCCCACCCCAAAGCACCTTGTCCCCATGTTGATGAGGACAAGGGCCTCTTCCCGACAACCCTGGCCGTTGGTTGTCGGGGTCTGCGGGCGGGGGGCTTATCAGAATCCGGGAGCCCCCCTTAATAAGGGGGCCCCCAGATCCCGGCCCCCCACCCTGTGTGAATGAGTTTGGGGTACATGGTACCCCTACACATTCACCTAGGGAAAAGTGTCAATATAAAAAAAACACACTACACAGGTTTTAAGAGTAATTTATTAGTCAGCTCCGGGGTCTTCTTCCGACTTCGGGGGGTCTCCTTCTCCCGGTGTTCGGCCTCTTCTCCCGGGCCCCGCCGCTATCTTTTTCCAGCTCTATTGCCAGCGAGGGGCCCGGTCTGCTGCCGCTGTCTCGCCGCCGCTGTCTCGCCGCCGCTGTCTCTTCTTCTCTTCTTCCCCGATGTTGACACGACGCTCTCTCCGGCTCGAATGCTGTGTGTGAGCTGCGGAGCCATTTATATAGGCGGTAACCCCGTCCCCTTACGACGTCATGGTCCCAGCATGCGCAGGGACTCTGGCGTCATAAGGGGGCGTGGCCCCGGAGTCCCTGCGCATGCTGGGACCATGACGTCGTAAGGGGGCGGGGTTACCGCCTATATAAATGGCTCCGCAGCTCACACACAGCATTCGAGCCGGAGAGAGCATCGTGTCAACATCGGGGAAGAAGAGAAGAAGAGACAGCGGCGACAAGACAGCGGCGGCGAGACAGCGGCAGCAGACCGGGCAGACCGGGCCCCTCGCTGGCAATAGAGCTGGAAGAAGATAGCGGCGGGGCAGGGCGCCCCCCTCCCCCAAGGCACCCACCCCCCCATGTTGAGGGCATGCGGACTGGTACGGCTCAGGAGGGGGGGGCGCTCGCTCGTCCCCACCCCCTTTTCTGGCCGGCCGGGCTGCGTGCTCGGATAAGGGTCTGGTATGGATTTGGGGGGGACCCCCACGCTGATTTTTTCGGCATAGGGGGTTCCCCTTACAATCCATGCCAGACCTAAGGGCCTGGTATGCCTCTGAGGGGGGAACCCACGCCGGTTTTTTCATTGAAAATTTGGCGCGGTGTTCCCGCCTCTGGATTCATACTAGACAGCTGTCAGCGCTGCCTGTCACTCATCGTGGAAGGAAAACAAAGTTTTCCTTTCCCGATGAGCGAGCCAGCGCGACATTCACAGTACCCTGTCGCCGAGAACCAGCGCGATGGTATCGCGCTGGAAACACAATCTCGCGGTCAGGTACTGTATGCATTTAGCTTTCAATGAAGTGGAGAGGGTTACCTGTCCAAAACATCCACCCCCCCATAAAATTTTTCCAAAGGGCCACCAGAGGGGGTGAGGAATCTGATAAGTTGACCTTATACTTTTAAATACTCATTTCAATAAATGTTATACTTATGTTGGCCAAGAATGTTTGGTTCTAATCTGCTTGCAATGTTATGTGCAAAAGTAGTATTTTTTTTTCTTGTTTGACACCACAGTTTCCTTCCAACCCACAGAAATGGCAGACTGTGGCTTCCCAGTTTCTCCACCAGTGGGACTTTCCCAAGTGGTAGTGGTATTGACCGGAAGCATGTCAGGATCGTCCCACCACCCAACTCGGGGTCGTACCACTTTAATTATAAGGGCTAATTATGAATTCATCTACCAGGATGTAGGGAAGAACAGCCGTAACTCTGATGGAGGAGTGATCGCCCTTGCAGAGTTTTACTGGCATCTACCAAATGGCACCTTGGGGTTGCCACCTCCGGCGGGCCTCAATTTTGTGTTTGTGGCAGATGAGGTCTTTGCTCTGGGGGAACATCTGATGAGGGCGTTCCACCATGAGGAACATGACCTCAGAGCAGAGGGTTTTTAATTACTAGCTTGCCCGTGCCAGAAGGGTGGTTGAAAATGCCTTTGGCATAATGGCCAGCCGGTTCAGGCTTTTCCTTATGTCAATCAACCTGGCCAAATACAAACTTAATCGCATTGTGTTGAGCTACTGCATTCTGCACAACTACCTTCACAAGAATGCAGCCAGCTATCTGGCATCAGTTGCGACTGAGGCTGACTTTTCAGCAGAACCTACATCAATGATGGCTCTCGAAAGTGGCCGTCCTGGCTTGCCCCCCAAAGCGCCCGTGAAGTCAAGCAAAACTATGTTGATTACTTTGTGGGTAGGGGGCAATTGATTTACAAGCAAATCTTGCAGATGTTGAATAAAATTTTTTGGAAAAACTAAACTCATATTTCATTTGAATTACTGTTTGTGTTTCTTATCTGTCTCCTAGGTTCTCAAATTGCCTTTTAATTTTGGCCATTTTCATCAATAGTGCGAACATAACTTATTTGATATATGAGGTGACAATCTCTTTTTCAGCTAACTATTATGTTGTGCTGTGGGTCTGCTACACACACACAATGTTATTGTTGTTAATGTATGTAATGCATTAATGATAAAAATAATCATCCTTTTCAACTCCATGAATTTATTGCTTGGAGTTCCTTAAATGGCCTGATTTTGGCAAATTTTACAGCACAGTGGGGGTTATTTACTAAAGGCAAATCCACTTTGCACTACAAGTGCACTTGAAAGTGCACTGAAAGTGCACTTGTAGTGCAAAGTGGATTTGCCTTTAGTAAATAACCCCCGATGTCACTGTAACTACACCAACTTAAAAAATAAACAGGCATTGAGCACTGAAATAAGAAGCCACACATTGTTCAGTATAAAGCATTTTACTCCAAGCACATTCACATGTGCGTTATAAACGGTTTTGGAACAAAACAACATCTTGGTGTATAACATGTATGTTTGACATAAATTTGCCTTTTTGGGGCTAAACAGGCATGTTTAAAAACATAACATACACATCCCCAACTCAGGAACTTACAAAGTTCGACTTTGATAAAGTGAAGGCCATATGAGACATTAGTATGTCAAAACTGTGTTGATTTTGTCTTCATCAGATGAGGTGATCTCACCCTTCTAAAAGCAAAATTTTGAAGATGCACACACATTGGGACTTGAAATTTGGATTTCCCTAATAATCCCATGCCTAAAATGTGTGTATTTTCCCTACATCTATTTTGCTAAAGCCACAAAACACACAGTGTATCAACATGTGCTATCTCCCATCATGGGATATCAATGTATGCGTTTTGTGGGTGCAACCCCTTCCTCCAAACTAAAGTAGGTGAGAGGAAGGGGATGCACCCCCGAAACATGTCCACTGATCCCCCATGATGGGAGCTAGCACATGTTGACACACTGGGGCTTATTTCAGAAAGGAAAATCCACTTTGACCTGCAAGTACACTTGCATTGCACTTGTAGTGCAAAGTGGTTTTGCCTTAAAAAAATACTTACCTGTTTTGTGCAAGTTTCACACATGGAGAGACCCCTAGTAGTATCCACTGGTGCACCTGCGTGGGACACCATAACAATGGTGTTATGGTGTCCCACACTAGTGCTCCTGCATCCAGATGTGTAAAGAGCCGCTGAGTGTCCTCTCCTGACACTGAATAAAGTTGTCATTTCATTATAGTTTCAAACACATCTAGACAACAATGTAATAAACTTATTTTATCCCTTTCATGACTAAGCCTATTTTTGAAAATTGGTGTTTACAAGTTAAAATCCGTATTTTTTGCTAGAAATTTACTTAGAACCCCCAAACATTATGTATATTTTTTTAGCAGAGAATCTAAAGAATGGAGATTGTTGCAATATTTTATATCACACGGTATTTGTGCAGCGGTGTTTTAAACGCAAATTTTTATTAAAAAATTAAAGTTACCCCAATTTTTTTGTATAATGTGAAAGATGATGTTACGCTGAGTAAATAGATACCAAACATGTCACGCTTTATAATTGCACATACTCGTGGAATGGTGACAAACTACGGTACCTAAGAATTTCCATATGCAACGCTTTAAAATTTTTTTTACGGTTACCAGGTTAGAGTTACAGAGGAAGGTCTAGTGCTAGAATTATTGCTCTCACTCTGACGACCGCGGTGATACCTCACATGTGTGATTTGAACACCGTTTACATATGCGTGCACGACTTCCGTATGCATTTTCTTTGCTCGCGGGGACGGGGGCGCTTTAAAAAAAATTTTTTTTTCTTATTTATTTTATTTATTTTAAAATTCATAAATTGTGTTTAAAAAAAAATGTTTTGATGACTTTTATTGCTGTCACAAGGAATGTAAACATCCCTTATGACAGTAATAGGTGATGACAAGTACTCTTTATGGAGAGATCGGGAGTCTGAAAGAGCCCCCATCCCTCCTTTACACTTCAAAGTATTCAGATCGGCGAAAACGGCGAATAAATGTGCCTGGGGATGTAAATGAGGCCATAGTCTGGGAGGCCCACAAATCATATATCAGGGGCATTTTCATGATGGTAGGCACGGAAAAAAAATGAGATGGAAAAAAGAAAGGTCTGCCCTGGTTAAAGAAACCCAAGAATTAGAGCAATTACATAAAACATCGGGAGGGAAGGAGACCTGGATAAAATTGCAAAAGAGAAGAGAAGAGCTGAGAGCTAATACAGAACAGGAAACACGAAAAATCTATAACTGGTTAAGAAAGATAGGTATATCATGGGTAACAAACCAGGCAAACTCCTAGCCAGGGCCTTGAAAAAAAAGAAAGGGAGTAACTTTAGAGAAAAAGTCCAAATCGGGTGAAATTAAACACAAAACGTGCGACATTGCGAAAGCATTTCATGATTTCTATGGTGAGTTGTATGCAATAAATGCAGACAACTCACTGGAGTCGAATAGACGTAAGCAAGAGGATAATAAAATTTTTTTGAAAGAGGCGAAATTAACCAAAATTAAGGAAGATGAAAGAGCCATACTAGAAGCCCCTATAACCAAACAGGAACTAAAGAAAGCCCTACAGGATACTCCTAATGGGAAAAGCCCAGGCCCTGATGGGCTGACTGTCCTTTACTACAAAAAATTCCAGGAAACCTTGATCCCCATAATGTGTTCATATATGAACCGGATAGGAGAAAAGTGAGAGATGAGGAAGGAGGCATTAGAAGCTAGTATCGCCATTATTAGGAAAGAAGGGAAAGACAGCTTGCTATGCTCCAGCTACAGACCCATCTCCCTCCTGAACGTCGACACGAAGCTATTTGCAAAAGTCCTGGCTGATAGACTGAAAAAGATCATTAATGAGGTAGTCCATACGGACCAAGTGGGCTTCGGGCCGGGCAGGGAAGGGAGGGATAACAGTATTAGAACGTTAATGGTGGCCCAGATAATGAAGGACAGGGGAGCCCCAGGTCTACTACTGTCGATGGATGCTGAAAAAGCCTTCGACAGGGTAGACTGGGGCTTCATGTGGGACACTCTCGAGGAGATGGGTATAGGTAACAACATGCTTTGTAGGATAAAAACCTTATATACATCCCCCACTGCAAGAGTCAAGGTGAACGGTGCATTCTCCAAACCTTTTAAACTGTATAACGGCACCAGGCAGGGGTGTCCACTCTCCCCGCTGCTCTTCGTGATGACGCTAGAACTCTTATTGTCAAGGATCAGACTCAGCCAGGACATTAGTGGGGTTAGAATTGGGAAAGAAGAGTACAAAATTGCCGCCTTTGCGGACGACGTCCTACTGTATGTCACCCACCCGAGGATCTCCCTTCCGAACCTATTAGAGATCATTAAGAATTATGGTAGATTATCTAACTTCCGGGTAAACGCAACTAAGTCGGAAATACTGGAAATAGTAGGAGATAAAGTAGGGGACAAGGCGTACCAAAAGAGTCTCCCATTCAGGTGGGGAATAAACGAGCTCAGCTATCTAAGGGTTAAAATTACTCCAGGGAAGGAGACATTGTTCCAAGTCAATTACATGACACTTCTCAATGAGATCAGGTTTGATCTGAATAAAATCCCATGCAACCAAATTTCATGGGGAGGTAGAATAAACTTACTCAAAATGTCAGTTCTCCCAAAAATCATATATAAAATCCAAATGCTTCCAATTTCAATTTCACAAAATTTTTTGAATAAGTTGCACACCTTGCTCACAACCTTTGTTTGGAGGGGTAAAAAAACCACAAATTAAGTACGCACAATTAGTTAATGACAAGAAGAAAGGGGGGGTGGGGGGCACCTGATATTAAGAAATATTATTCAGCAATAGTTATTTCACGTATTGTAGAATGGGTAAACAATAATACAGAAAAACAATGGGTGAGAATCGAGAAGGAAATGAGTGGGGTGGATCTGGGTAAAAATGTGTGGATACCACCACAGTTTAGAAAATTAAGTATAAAAACATTAGATATCACCAAACACACTTTAAAATTATGGGATAAAATACACGTTAAGGAGAAATGGGGGTATAACTCCCCGTTATTCCAGCTAAAGGACAATTATTATTTTTTACCAGGGAGGGAAGATTTATTTGGGAGATGGATATTGAAGGAAGAGACCCAATTAAAAGACATTATGAGTAAGGGCAAGTTGTGTTCATACCAGGAGTTAAAAGCAAAGGATAAATGGTTCATTATGGACATGTGGAAGTACAGGCAGCTGAAACATTTTGTTGATACACTCCCACAACCAGTGAGGTCGATGGATGATCTTCGCCCCCTCGAAAAAGCGGTATCGGGGAAAAAAGGGAGAGGAGGAGTATCTGGGATTTATAAAACTATGATTAAAATGGGAGAAGTGGAGCGCCCGACATTTTTTCAGAAGTGGGAGGAGAAATTAGGAAGCAGGACTAGTGACAGAGAGGTGGGGTTGGTCCTAGGAAGAGTGAACACTACATCAACAAATTATAGGGTATCTGAAATGAACTACAGAATCTTGACGAGAATGTACCTAACCCCGGATAGAATACATAAAATACGGAAAGAAACATCGCCACTATGCTGGAGGGGTTTAAGAACATTGGTACAATGGCACACATATGGTGGCAATGCCCAGAAATGAAAACATACTGGAGGGATGTAAGGAGAATCATATTTGAGATCACCGGTAGGAGAATTGCGGACGACCCTTGGGTTTGCCTACACCATAGGAGCGACATCCCCCTAAAGAGGTACTTGAAATCATTGCTGCCGCATCATCTTAATGCGGCTAAAAGTACTATCCCTAGACACTGGTTAGATAGAAGAAGACCTACACTGCGGGAGTGGTTCAATAAAATAGAGCAAATTCACTGCCTGGAGTACCTGAGATACAGTGAAGGGACAGAGATGGAAGAGTATGTAGAGACATGGAGAGATTGGGTAAAATATAAGACTTCGCTTCAAGCGGCCGAGGCGTGGGAGACAGACCTGGACAACTCTCCAAATAGAAATCCAAGCATCAACTCTAGTTTGACGTAAAGCATTTAAATAGGGTAAAAGTATAGGATGAGGATTGTGACAGGTACAGGCCATCACCACGGTTAGATGAGTTGGTGGGGTAGGCTGGGGGGGGGGTTGGGTGGGGGGACTGAATATTAGGTGCGAGGGTGGGGTGGGATTCGGGGGTATAAAATGTCTATTTATGGGGGAAATTTGTATTGTTAGCCGGCATTCCCTATATTTATTAAATGAATGATGAAATTGGAGCAAGCCACTATGATGTGAAATTATTAGGGGATGAGATTGACTTAAAAGTTGAAACAATATCTCCCAAATAAATTTTTTGCTGATGTGGCAAAAGAAGAAAAAAAAAAAAAAGAGAAAAAAAAAACAGTAAAGAAAAGCACATGGACAAGCACAAAAGTACTAATAGTAATAGGAACACACAACAAATTCTTACTTTTTTGCAGCACTTTCCTGATCTTTCTATACTAATCTTGCTCCCTTAATTTTAGGTCTGACCAGCGTTTCCTCAATTGCTCCTTGGATCGTGGTACCCCAAAAATTCCTGTGCAGACTTCTGACAACTTTAACCGTGATCTTGGCATTTCTCACATTAGGGGTTCTGTACAGCCCATGATAGTCTGTCCTCTTTAAGATGCCCACCATCTCCACCATCTTTTCAAAGGACATATTTGAGGCCTTATCTCTCCTCCTGGATCTGGAACTGCCTTGCTCCAGGCTTTCTTCATTGCTGCTCTCAGCACACACCTGCTGTGTCTCCGCCATGTGCTCTCCCACTGCCCTGAAAGAGAAGAGGCAGAGAATACACTAGAAAGAAGGACGAGGCGGAGTTTCACGCATGCAGAGTGTATATAAAGCATAATACGCAGCCGATGTAATGGACGTACATATGATCTGTGAGTGGAGGACGGAGGATCTGTCAGGAAAGTCCTGTCAGTATCAGACGCCCTGTGCGGGCAGTCGCACTCATGCGCACGCGCACCAGGCGGGCCATTTAAACTGATCTGTCACATGAGAATCCTGCTGTCTGCTCTACAGCGTTACGTGTGCAATTCCTGAGAACCTGTTTCCTGTACTAGACCCGGCTTGTTCCTGATTATCCTAGCTGTCTGCCTGCATCTGATCCCGGCTTGTCTCCGACCATCCCTGCTTTCTGCCTGCATCCGACCCCGGCTTGTCTGACCACTCTTCTGCCTGACCCTTCGGCTCATCTACAGTCCGCTTGGCTATCGATCCGGCTTGTCTGACCTTCCAGTCTGCTGCACCAGTGTTCCAGTCTGCTGTCCTGTGTGTTCCAGCCTGCTATCCAGTTCCAGTCTGCTGTGTGGTTCCAGTCTGCTGCACCAGTGTTCCAGTATGCTGTCCTGTGTGTTCCAGCCTGCTATCCAGTTCCAGTCTGCTGTGTGGTTCCAGTCTGCTGCACCAGTGTTCCAGTCTGCTGTCCTGTTTGTTCCAGCCTGCTATCCAGTTCCAGTCTGCTGTGTGGTTCCAGTCTGCTGCACCAGTGTTCCAGTCTGCTGTCCTGTGTGTTCCAGCCTGCTATCCAGTTCCAGTCTGCTGCACCAGTGTTCCAGTCTACCTACCAGCTCAGCTTAATCTCCACTGCACAGTGTTTCCAGAGTTCCAGACCTACCTCCTGCTGTTGATCCTGCCAGGCACTCGTGCCACTCCTGACTCTTGTGCTTCCTGTATACCCTAACAGGGCCCTCGAGTCAGAGCCACAAGAGAGGCCATCCCCTGTAAGTTGGGCTCGTCCACAAGGTATGTGACAGGATCGTTATCGCTGATCGTTCAAACTAAGGTACAATTGTGGGCATCAGTTGTTAGTGGCCTATACTGATTATAGATTGAGGACTATATTGGGACAAGATTAGGAGAGTTTAGCCTGACATTAGGGTTTGTCTTGTGTTGTGTCTTGCAGATAAAATGGTTGATAAATTTACAGCCCCAGATTTTCTGCCAGACTTTATTGAAAAATACAGGGAGCTGCCATGTCTCTGGCAAGTACAATGCAGGGACTATTCCAACAAACTAAAGAGGAAGGCAGCGCTGGAGAAACTGTTGGAATTAGTGAAGCCTGTGTATCCCACGGCAGACATCACCTATTTGAATGCCAAAAATGGTAGCCTGAGGAGCACATATAATAGGGAGCGCAAGAAAGTCCAGGATTCTCTGAGATCCGGAGCACCAGCAGATGACGTATATGTCCCCAGGCTGTGGTACTACCACAGCCGGTGTTTTTTGTACAACCAGACGGAACCCAGGCCATCGCTCTCAACTAGGGATGAGCTTCGAGTTCGAGTCGAACTCATGTTCTACTCGAACATTGGCTGTTCGCAAGTTCGCCGAACAGGAACAATTTGGGGTGTTCGCGGCAAATTCGAATGCCGCGGAACACCCTTTAAAAGTCTATGGGAGAAATCAAAAGTGCTAATTTTAAAGGCTTATATGCAAGTTATTGTCATAAAAAGTGTTTGGGGACCCAGGTCCTGCCCCAGGGGACATGGATCAATGCAAAAAAAAGTTTTAAAAACGGACGTTTTTTCAGGAACAGTGATTTTATTAATGCTTAAAGTCAAACAATAAAAGTATAATATCCCTTTAAATTTCGTACCTGGGGGGTGTCTATAGTATGCCTGTAAAGGGGCGCATGTTTCCTGTGTTTAGAACAGTCTGACAGCAAAATGACATTTGGAAGGAAAAAACTCATTTAAAACTACCCGCGGCTATTGCATTGCCGACAATACGCATAGAAGTTCATTGATAAAAACGGCATGGGAATTCCCCACAGGGCAACCCCGAACCAAAAAAAAAAAAAAAAAAATGATGTGGGGGTCCCCCTAAATTCCATACAAGGCCCTTCAGGTCTGGTATGGATATTAAGGTGAACCCCAGCCAAAATTAAAAAAAAAAATTGACGTGGGGTTCCCCCTAAATTCCATACCAGACCCTTCAGGTCTGGTATGGATTTTAAGGGGAACCCCGCGCAAAAAAAAAAAAAAAACGGCGTGGGGTCCCCCTAAAAATCCATACCAGACCCTTATCCGAGCACGCAACCTGGCAGGCCGCAGAAAAAGAGGGGGGGACGAGAGTGCGGCCCCCCCCCTCCTGAACCGTACCAGGCCACATGCCCTCAACATTGGGAGGGTGCTTTGGGGTAGCCCCCCAAAACACCTTGTCCCCATGTTGATGAAGACAAGGGCCTCATCCCCACAACCCTGGCCGGTGGTTGTGGGGGTCTGCGGGCGGGGGGCTTATCGGAATCTGGAAGCCCCCTTTAACAAGGGGACCCCCAGATCCCGGCCCCCCCCTGTGTGAAATGGTAAGGGGGTACTTACCCCTACCATTTCACTAAAAAACTGTCAAAAATGTTAAAAATGACAAGAGACAGTTTTTGACAATTCCTTTATTTAAATGCTTCTTCTTTCTTCCTTCATCTTCTTCTTCTTCTGGTTCTTCTGGCTCTTCTGGTTCTTCCTCCGGCGTTCTCGTCCAGCATCTCCTCCGCGGCGTCTTCTATCTTCTTCTCCTCGGGCCGCTCCGCACCCATGGCATGAGGGGGGAGGCTCCCGCTCTTCTCTTCATCTTCTTCTCTTCTTCATCTTCTTCTTCATCTTCTTCTTCTTCTCTTCTTCCTTCTTCTGTTCTTCATTTCTTCTGCGGGCCGCTCCGCATCCATGCATGGAGGGAGGCTCCCGCTGTGTGACGGCGTCTCTTCGTCTGACGGTTCTTAAATAACGGGGGCGGGGCCATCCGGTGACCCTGCCCCCCTCTGACGCACGGTGACTTGACTTCCCTGTGACGTCACGGGGAATGCCACAGGGAAGTCCCGTCATGTCCCGTGCGTCAGAGGGGGGCGGGGTCACCGGGTGGCCCCGCCCCCCGTTATTTAAGAACCGTCAGACGAAGAGACGCCGTCACACAGCGGGAGCCTCCCTCCATGCATGGATGCGGAGCGGCCCGCAGAAGAAATGAAGAACAGAAGAAGGAAGAAGAGAAGAAGAAGAAGATGAAGAAGAAGAGAAGAAGATGAAGAGAAGAGTGGGAGCCTCCCCCCCATGCCATGGGTGCGGAGCGGCCCGAGGAGAAGAAGATAGAAGACGCCGCGGAGGAGATGCTGGACGAGAACGCCGGAGGAAGAACCAGAAGAGCCAGAAGAACCAGAAGAAGATGAAGATGAAGGAAGAAAGAAGAAGCATTTAAATAAAGGAATTGTCAAAAACTGTCTCTTGTCATTTTTAACATTTTTGACAGTTTTTTAGTGAAATGGTAGGGGTAAGTACCCCCTTACCATTTCACACAGGGGGGGGCCGGGATCTGGGGGTCCCCTTGTTAAAGGGGGCTTCCAGATTCCGATAAGCCCCCTGCCCGCAGACCCCCACAACCACCGGCCAGGGTTGTGGGGATGAGGCCCTTGTCTTCATCAACATGGGGACAAGGTGTTTTGGGGGGCTACCCCAAAGCACCCTCCCAATGTTGAGGGCATGTGGCCTGGTACGGTTCAGGAGGGGGGGGGGCCGCACTCTCGTCCCCCCCTCTTTTCCTGCGGCCTGCCAGGTTGCGTGCTCGGATAAGGGTCTGGTATGGATTTCTTAGGGGGACCCCACGCCGTTTTTTTTTTTTTTTTGGCGCGGGGTTCCCCTTAAAATCCATACCAGACCTGAAGGGTCTGGTATGGAATTTAGGGGGAACCCCACGTCAATTTTTTTTTTAAATTTTGGCTGGGGTTCCCCTTAATATCCATACCAGACCTGAAGGGCCTTGTATGGAATTTAGGGGGACTCCCACATCATTTTTTTTTTTTAATTTTGGTTCGGGGTTGCCCTGTGGGGAATTCCCATGCCGTTTTTATCAATGAACTTCTATGTGTATTGTCGGCAATGCAATAGCCGCGGTAGTTTTAAATGAGTTTTTTCCTTCCAAATGTCATTTTGCTGTCAGACTGTTCTAAACACGGGAAACATGCGCCCCTTTACAGGCATACTATAGACACCCCCCAGGTATGAAATTTAAAGGGATATTACACTTTTATTGTTTGACTTTAAGCATTATTAAAATCACTGCTTCTGAAAAAACGACCGTTTTTAAAACTTTTTTTTGCATTGATTCATGTCCCCTGGGGCAGGACCCAGGTCCCCAAACACTTTTATTGACAATAACTTGCATATTAGCCTTTAAAATTAGCACTTTTGATTATTCATGTTCGTGTCCCATAGACTTTAACGGTGTTCGCGTGTTCGAACAAATTTTTTTCCTGTTCGCATGTTCTGGTGCGAACCGAACAGGGGGGTGTTCGGCTCATCCCTACTCTCAACACTTCCTTCAACATCAGCTGAGGCTCCTGAGGTCCAACCTGGGCCTTCCACCCAGGAAGAAGATGTGGAGGAGCCCAGCTTGACCCAGGTATAGCATTGTTGAACATATTTCTTGTCAAAAATTGAATGATGTTAACTAGATGTTATTGTTCACAAATTTCTGATTTAACAAAGTGGTTTACATATCAATAGACAGTAGTAGCCAAAAATGATTGGGACAAGAATGAAAAATACTGGGGTCAGAATGATAGTCTTTTCTATTTGTTAACATTCAATTTGCAACAGTCATGAGCTCAAAATTGTGTGTGATTGATGACCAAAAACATAAAACTATGCACCATTTTCATACACAGGAAAGACTCAGCCAGGAGGATGCCATTGCAATGCAGCCTGACCTAATCCCAGTTTCCTCCCCTCCGCCCTCCAACCAAAAGGATCAGGAAGTCAAGGAACCTGGAGGAGGCCACAGCTGCCTTCCTTTGACATGCTACTGTGGCTATTAGTACGGCCCCTGATGGCCAGGAGGTGTTTGGAGGCATCACAGCCAATGAATTAAAGCAGATGGAGGAGGACCAGCGTACTATATGTGAGGAGATAAATATGCAGGCCCTAAACAAGGGGATGAAGGGCAAACTCACCCAACAAATACACCTCTGTGAGTTGGTCCATGCTCCTCCACCACCTCCACCAACAACACAGCCACCCTACCCACCCCACCCATCTCAGCAGCATGGAAGGAAGTCTGGAAGAAAGTGCTGAGAGTGATGGCCTGGGTTTGGTGTGATCTGGCAAAAAACGCAGGCTGTTGGAAGACCGCAGCCTTGGGACATATATGTCATCTGCTGCTGCTCCCGACCTCTCTGAGTCCTGGATTGTATTGTGCTCCCTATTAAATGGACTCCTCAGGTTACCAATTTGGACAGTCAAATAATTGATGTCTGCCTTGGAGTACAAAGGCTTCACCAAATCCAACTGTTTCTCCATCTTTGCCTTCCTTTTTATTTTGTTATGACCTTGTGCTCCCTATTAAATTAAAAATGTTGGTTTTGACGAATACTCGGCTATGTGTTTTCTTCAAAAAGGACAGTTTGTTTGTAAGTAGGCAGGTACATTTCAAAAATACAATGTCAAATTAACAAGGGACACCAACATAGTTGTATCTTTGAGGTTAAAAAATACAAGATAATAATGGTGTTGTGGTAACTTGACACGCAAAACGAAAAAAAAAAATTATTCTGGAGATCACTAGAAAAAAAAATATTATTCTGGAAATCACTAGAAAAAAAAATATTTATGTTATTCTGCAGATCACTAGAAAAAAAACACAAAAAAAATATTACCGTATTCTGGAGATCACTAGAAAAAAAAAGAAATACGTTTGTCAGAACTCTGTGACTATCAGCAGCAAAGCAGCTTCATTATTATACCATTATAAAGAAGAAGAGAATGCGCTGCATTGAGAGATTTCATAATTTGCTGTGTCACAAATGTGATATCTCCATTACGAATGCTAGTTTTACAAGACCGAGCGCTTCCGGCTTATCCTTGATTTTGAGCATGCATGTTTGTACTTTGGACTTTTGTCCGACGGACTTGTGTACACACGATCAGAAAGTCCGACAACAAACATTTGTTGACGGAAAATTTGAGAACATGCCAGCCAACATTTGTTGGTGTAAAGTCTGCCAACAAATGTCCGATGGGGCATACACATGGTCGGACTTACCGCCAACAAGCTCACATCCAACATTTCCCGTCAGAAAATCTGATCATGTGTACGCGGCATAAGGTTGTAATCTGGTTGGTAAGGCAGTGGACTTCCTTCCAAAATGGTTGGATTAGTGGACATGTCCACCATATGTGTAATAGTGAGGTAGTCCTATACCATCTTGAGAGAATTTTAAATCCGTTTTGTTTTCCTGGGTAGAAACATTAACTGTTTCTTTGTGTATGCATGTGTATATATTTTCCCAATCCTCCTTTGTTAAGTCTAGGGAGAGTTCCTGTTCCCATTTGCTACTCACTTTATCGGACTCGAGTTGTGATTGGAGAACAGCATGGAGTATGTGTCAGAGATTAAATGTCTTTGTGGCTCCTGTTTGCTGCAGATCGCTTCGAATGGTATTTTGTGGTGAGACCAGATTGGGAAAAGTTTATGGTCGGTTAAATAAATATCAGACTTGGACGTAGGACCAAAATGGAAATGTATGTGTTATCATGCGTGAGGATAGTGAGTAAAGGGTTATGAACTGCCCTTTGTCGAAGAAATATTTTGCACGGATATCAGTGTGTGGCCAAACTTCTATCAGAAATGTGTCAGATAGATCGGGGGAGAATTGAGGATTATGCCGTATGGGGGTCATAGGTCCTGGTATTGAGGAGATCTTATGTGTTAAACACACTTCTTTAAGGTGTTACTTATTATGGGGTGTGATTTGCATGGTGGTATGTGTTCCTGGGCTGTCAAAAGGGGCTGGTGTAGGGTTAGGGAGAAGAAAGAGTGTTCTAACTGAACCCAGTCTTTGACTTCAGAGTGTATATTCCAGTCTATTATCCTTGCAAGGTGACATGCTCGATGATATTTGGCTATGTCAGGGTAGCCTATGCCATCTTTCAGTTTTGAAAAAGTCAGTCGGTTGTAGTTTAGTGTAGGTTGTATTGCATGTCCAAACCAAGAAAAGAGGCCTGTTGACCATGACTGTAGGTCTTAAAATAGATTTTGCAAGATCGGGAGATAGTTTGGTGTGTAGGTCAGATATTTTGGAGGTTAGCCTAATGCCCAGATACGTTGTCACTTCCTGCTTCCAAGTAAACGGGAAGTTAGTTTCACATTGTTGCATCGTGGCTTGTGTCAAAGTGATATTCAGGGTGTGAGGTTTTGAGAAATTGATCTGTAGATTGGTCAGGGTTTTGAAATTAGAGAAGTCTTTAAGTACATTTGGGATTGTGGTGATAAGATTGGTCAAGAAGAGGAGAATTTCATCTGCGAAGACAGCCAATTTATAGTTTTTTTTGGCGATCGACACACCCGTTATATCTAGGTTTGCTCTAATTTTTATGAGTAGTGGTTTGAGGGTGAGGACAAAAATTAAGGGGGAAAGAGGGCAGCCCTGTCGCGTACCATTTGATAATGAGAAGGCATTGGACAGGTGGCCATTGACATGTGTTTTCACTGTTGGCGAGGAATACAGTGCAAGCATTAAGTTCATAATGGGCTCTCTGATTCCAAGATCCATGAGCGTTTCTGACATGTAGTCCCAGGCCACTCTCGAATGCCTTCTCTGCATCAAGGGAGAGAAAAAATCTGGGTTTTTGATTGGAGGTTAACCAGTGGTGGATGTTGATTGCTTTTGGAGTGTTATCCCTAGCCTCCCTTCCTGGTATGACACCCACTTGGTCAAGGGACACAAGCTGTGGTAATAACGGGAGCAGGTGATTTGCAAGATTTTTGGCATAAAGTTTGAAATCTACTGTTCGTTAAGTAGGATCTGTAATTTGTGACTGAGGAGGGATCCTTTCCTGGTTTTGGGATTACAGCTACGTAGGTCTCTTGGTGGGGTTGTGCGTGAAATGAAGGAGTTAATGGCTTTTAAGAAATGGGGGACAAGAGTGTCTGCAAAGGTTTTGTAGTAGCCTACCATCAGTCCATCTGGGCCCGGACTCTTTCTAATTTTTAATTGCTTAAGGGCGAGCTTTGTTTCCTCTACCGAGAGAGGACATAAAAGGTTTTGTAGCTTCTAAGACAGATAACGACTTTGGGCTGTACTTATGCAAAAATTCCTTGAGGTGCTGGAGTCTGGCTGGGTCCTTTCTCTGTGGATCTGAGGAGGATAAGTTATAGAGCTTAGTGTAGTACTGGACAAATTGGTTTGCTATATATGCATTTGAGACTAATTTGTGGCCTAAGGAATCTGTTAAGGAGTGTATCGAGGTGGTCACTCTTTGGTTTGGATTGTTTTTGCCAGCATTTTACCAGATTTATTCGCATATTTGTAAAACATTTTTTGGGACAGAATATATTTTATTTTTATTTTTTTTTGCCTAACTCTTCTAACGGCTCGGTTTTGGTTTGAATGAGATTGGATAGGGAATGTGTCACCTGTGACATGTTCTGTGCTCTCTCCAACTTGTGGATTTGAGCAATCAAGGCATCAAGAAGTGCTCGTTGTGCATGTCTACGCTTGGCTGATAGGGCTATGAGTTATCCTCTCACCACACATTTGTGCGCTTCCCATTTAATTATCTAGGAGGTATCAGGGTGCTCATTTTCTGTGAAGCATTGGCAAAGACATTTTTGTATCTCATTTACCAAGATAGGGTCAGTGAGGAGAGATGGGTTTAGATGCCAGAGTGAAGAGTGGTTGGAAGAATCTGGAATTTCTAGGGACAGAGAGATGGGGTGATGATCCGAAAGAAACATTGTAACAATAGTCGCACAGGAAAGCATTGATAAGTCTTGTTGGGATATGAAAAGGTAATCGAGTCTCGAATAATGTTGGTGTGTATGCATTCTAGTGCTATAGGGGTTGCATGTGGTCTGTCTAACAGGTTGTTAAATAGACTCACCACTGTTTGCTGCAGCTGATCTGGTTCTACTGTTTCAGGTAAGCCTCTCACTTGTGTCTTCTCCCTCTGTTGTTCAAATCTTCTATGTGGAGGTTCATGTCTCTTAGCTGCAGAGTGTGAGTGTCCACAGCTTGGTGCATGTGTCTCAGGGCTGTTCCATGGTGGGCGGCTGTGATTTCATTCTCCTGCGCTCTGCCTGTCAGTGCTAGAATATCATGGCGAAGATTGACTGAGATTACCGCTGACAGCATCTCTTTAATGTCATCTGCAACCATCCTTAGGTCGTACAGGTTAAGCTGTGGCGGTTGTGGAGTGGGACCCGCTGGTTGGGAGGGAGGCTGGCAAGAGGAGGTCTGGTGTGCGGCGTCCGTTCCCGCTGTATTTGTGGCTTGGGAAGATCCATGAGAGGAAGCCGCCATGTTTACTGCCTGAGTGAGGAACATCTCCGGGATAGATTGGCTCAGGTGGCCGGCGGTATCATACAGAAAGCGGGTTTGGGTGGCGGAGTTGCTGTGGGAGGCAGTTCCCATTGTCTCCGGGTGGATGGTGCAGTGGAAGTCTCCTATTTTACTGAAGAAGCGGCTCTGTCGGAGAGAGATCCCGGGCTAAGCGGCCATCTTCTCTCGAGGTCATACCACTCCCCCCCTCCAGTTTTTAAGTACATAATTTTTTTATATTCTTTTATTTGCATTTAGACAAGAAATTTTGCCTAAGCATTTTGTCCATAGACATGTATGCCGGACTCGGCCCCGCCCCCCGGCATCCGCATCATTGGATTTGATTGACAACAGCGGGAGCCAACGGCTGCACTGCTATCAATCTATACAATCAAGACCAGGTAAAGGGAGAGCGCATCTCCGCCAGGTGAAATTCCAGGGCTCAGGTAAGTAAAACAGGGGGGCTGGGGGGCCGGTGACTGACAGGTGTTTTTTAACCTTAATGCATAGGATGCATTAAGGTGAAAAAACATGAGAGTTTAAAACCCCTTTAACAACCGATGAGTGTTCAGCTGTCAATGGTCTTCCCCACTGATAGCTGAATAAAAAAGACCATTGTCGACAATAAAAAAGTGAAAAAAAAACGCATGGGGGATCCCCCCAATCCATACCAGGCCCTTCGGGTCTAGTAAGGATGTTAAGGGAAACCCCACGCCAAAATTTAAAAAAAGGAAAAAAAAAGGCGTGGGCTCCCCCAAAAATCCATACCAGACCATTATCTGAGAATACAGTGTTCGGCTCTGTACTATCAAAAGATGGATTTCGAACTGTGAACGAAGAGGAGGATCAGAGAAGATAGGATCAACAGCCTTTTTACACAATGCACATGATCAACCCCTTAGCTTCCACAGTAAGTATAACAAGAATGCTTTACTGCATATACAGACTCCTTCAGAGCAGAAACAAGTAGGAATCTGCAACAAAATTTGCTAAAATCCTTAAAACGTACTGTACATTAATCACCTAGAGGGGCAGATTTTTTCTCAACAAAAGTGGTGTTACTCTTTAAGTACCAAAAACCTGTGCTGCCTCAAAGAGCACATCATGCTAGGATTCTAGATACAGCTTTACATATTTACAGAGTAAATAGAAAAGCACATGATTTATATGAGAAATAATCTTTAATATGGTTAGCTTTCAATTCTCTGGTACACATGAAAAGGCTTTTGAAAATTGAAAGTACTTTATGAACTGCATATTTTAAGGATCACCTACATCAAAACTGATATTTTTGTTTTTGGTAGATGCTGGAGATAAACTACCTGGAAATTTCAAATATCTGTTAAGTAATCTGTTATTGAGCTATCTGTGCTTGAGTCTTCACATTTGCTGGGAATATTATGATGGGTTCCCATACTTCTTGTTGGATTTGCTTCCCTTATGTTATGGAGAATAAAAAAGAAGATATTGGAACACGCAAAGGTGGATGTGAACATGCAAGCCTCCCAAGTTGAGAAGATCAGGAGTATTTAAGAACTTAACTAACCAGACTTCACCTGAAAAGGAAATATCACTTTTGGGTGTACTGACCCTGTAACACTGTTTTTGTTACTAAAGTTTATTAACATTTCTGTGGTGTACAGTCTATTGAAGCAAGCACCACTGCCTCAGCTGTCACCATTGCCCCTTGTCAGTGAATAATCACATACCTTGAGCCTCTTGTGAAAAGCTTTGGGTCTAGGGTCTTGGACATAGTCCTTTAGGGCCTCAAAAACCATGGAAAGTAGGTTATTTGGGTTCCAATTACATAGTTCACACTAGCACAGTGTGTTGCAGTGCTTTTCAGTTCCATAAAAAATGTACAACATGCTGCCTTTTTCCTGCACAGAGCTGTACTGGAATGCAGTAAAATGCATCAAGAAAGCATTAAAAATGCACATGCAGTAATGCATCTGGAATTGATATGGAGGATGCTTTTGTAGTGCGAACAAACACTTAATCTGAGTTGGTGGTAAGGATATTTTTTTTAAACGGTTCCCAACCGGCTCACACAGCTATACTGTGGCAGAATAGCTCTCCTGGGCAAAACTCCATACGGGTACGTCCTACCCTGTTTTGGCCACCAGAGGGCACGGGCGGGGTACCCAATACACGTGGCCGCTGGCACGATCACCGCCGGCCATGCACGATCGCGTGCATGAGCGCCAGCACAGGAATTTGTGTGTGTAAACACACAAATCTCTGTGCTGTCAGAGGAGAGGAGCCATATTGTTTGTTCCTACTAAAGAAAAAATGATATGTCTCCTCTCCTAGTCACTCCCCTCCCCCTACAGTTAGAACACACTGAGGGAACACACAATTAACCCCTTGATCACCCCCTAGTGTTAACCCCTTCCCTGCCAGTGACATTTACACTGTAATAAGTGCATTTTTATAGCACTGTTCGCTGTATAATTGTCAGTGGTCCCAAAAAAGTGTCAAAAGTGTCCGATCTGTCGCAGTACCGCTAAAAATCGCAGATCACCGCCATTACTAGTAAAAAATAAATAATAAAAATGCCATAAAAATGCTATAAATCTTTCCCATAGTTTGTAGATGCTATAACTTTTGTGCAAACCAATCAATAAACGTTTATTGCAATTTTTTTTACCAAAAATATGTAGAAGAATATATATTGGCCTAAACCGATAAAGAAATGTGTTTTTTTTTTTTAAATTGGGGGATATTTATTATAGCAAAAAGTAAAAAATATATTTTTTTTTTTCAAAATTGTCGCTCTTTTTTCTTTATAGCACAAAAAATAAAAACCACAGAGGTGATTAAATACCACCAAAAGAAAGCTCTATTTGTGGGGAAAAAAAGGACACACATTTTGCTTCCTGACCAGTGCTCTGGTCAGGAAGGGGGTAAAATCTTCCAGGGCTGAAGTGGTTAAATAGAATTTATTAAGAGAAGCAACAATACAGAGTAATAAGAAGGTGACAGGACACGTGTCACCATGAGTTCAAACTTTTACAGAGTGTTAGTTACATTTAAAGAGATTTTAACAAGATGCTCGTATGAACACTCATAGGGTATGTAGGGTATGAGATCTCATAATATGTGGTACAAGAACTGAGATAGATTTGTTGTATCCTGTTCACCCAAAACTGGAGGGAAAGGGGTGCGAAGAAAGTTATAAAAGCATATGACAACATAAAACATATCCAAAGACAGTAGGAAATTGATGGATCAAACCTGCAGGATTACTAAATTTGGTGTGGGGGGAGTAACACACCTGAATGTTTGATAAGATAAAGTTAATGTATCCAATCTTGTAGTATCCTTGGCAAGTTGAATATTGCATTCCTGGGGAATCGGGGGGGGTGGGGTAGGTTTCTTAGAGGATATCCTCTTTGTCATACAGAGGTTGAAGACAAGGTTCCTCCTGGGACATAGTCATGTTTATGAAGGCCTGCCATCTCATGTAGAAACATTTCCTGGAAGCTGTATGAGTGAAGTCAGTGCTGATTTTCTCCCTGTAAAGCAGTAGCTGTAGTTCCCATTTTGTCATGGAAATTGTAGGATGGGAAAGTAAAGTCCAGTTTTTCAGGATAGCTCTCCGAGCAACTAAGAGGCATATTAGGATCCAAGCTTTGTGTTTGGAATTGTCTTGGTTGAGGACGATGGTGGGAGCTGATTATTCCAATAGCCAAAGATCAGTAGGAGTGCGTCCTTTGGAAGTTAAAGTAGGGTGATTGCATAAATGAAGGATAAAACTTGGTCCCAAATAGTAGAGATATATGTGCAAGACCAGAGGTGGTGAGTTAGAGAGGGTTTTGTCTGGAAGCAGAGAAGGCACGAAGCAGATTGGCAGCTGGCTTTGTCCAATAAGAAAGGTATGTAAGCACGGTGAAGTATCATCATTTGTGTTTCTCTCCAAGATTTGTTGGGAGTCAGATGAAGTATGCTGTTATAGCCTTGGAGCATTTTATCCAGAATCTCTGCATCAGGGAAGTCCTTACCCCAATTTGCTGCTGATGATGAAGCAAAAGGGGGGGGAGTGACTTTGTGAATCAGGGGTTTGTATAAGTCTGATATGGTATATGATCCTTCTCCTAGTAGGTGGTCTGTTATTGTTGTTCAGAATTTCTTACCTCCATCCCTGCAAGAAGTGTGTATTAAGCTGATACATTGCCAGTAGTAGAAGGCATGGGACATAGGTATGGATATTTTTTTTGCTATTGCAGAAAAGGCGTGTGGCGTTCCAGTATCTAGGTCGCACAGGAAAAAAAATTTGGTAAGGCCTTGTTGTTGCCATAAGGAGAAAGCTTTGTGTTCCATCACAGAGGGAAACATGGGATAGCCTTGCATTGGTAAATGTCTAGATATAAAGGGGAAGAGGTCAGTGGTGTAACTAGTACCTTCAGGTCCCCGGTGCAAGAAACCATGGAGGGCCCCCCTGACCTCCGGCCAGGGCCCTTCCCACTGATCCCAGGGGCAGCAGGACCTGGATAGGAGGGGGAACAAATCCCCTCCATTTCCCTCCAGCAGCCACTGAATGTCTATCAGAGGGAGAGGAGAAGAAGCAGATTTTTAGTGGCTGCAGGAGAAAAATGGAGGGGATTTTCTCCTCTAAATGCCCCCTATCCAGGTGTTCAGGGGCAACATGTGTGCTAGTGCAATTGTGACCCCTGTAGTTACGCCCCTGGGATGAGTGGCAGCGGTGTTGGTGGGGGATGGGATCAATGGTGGTTGGGGAGGGATAGGATCAGTGGCATCAGTGGTGGGGGATGGGATGAGTGGCAGCGGTGAGGGAGAGATGGGATGAGTGGCAGCGGTGGAGGTATGGAATCAGTAATAGCAGTGGTGGTTGGGTGGGAATAGCAGTGGTGGTGGTCGGATCAGTAGCAGCGGTGGTGGAAGGGGGATAGGATGAGTGGCAGCAGTGAGGGGGGATGGGATCAGTGGCAAGGGTTGTGGTTGGGGGGGTGGGATCAGTGGTATGGGGGATTGAGTGGGATGAGTGGCAGAGGTGGATGGGGGAATGGGATCAATGGCAAGGGTGATGGTTGGAGGAGGGTGGAATGGGATGAGTTGTAGTGGAAGGGGGATTGGATGGGATGAGTGGCAGCAGTGGTGGACATTGGATGAAATGAGTGACAGTGGCGGTGGGAGGATGGGATCCATGGCGAGGGTGGTGGCTGGGGGGGTGGGATGGTATGAGTGGTGGGGAGGGGAATGGTATCAGTGGCAAGGATGGGATCAGTAGCAGTAGTGGTCATGGTGGGGTGGATCAGTGGCAGCAGTGGTTGTGGTGTGGGGGGTTCAGGGTATCAGTCGCAGTAGTGGTGGTGGTGTGGGGGATCAGTGGCTGTAGTGGTAGTGGTGGTGGTGGTATCAGGGTATCAGTGGCAGTAGTGTTGGTCATGGTTTGGGGGATATCAGTGGCAGTAGTGGTGGTGTGGGGATCAGTGGCAGTAGTGGTGGTGGTGGTGTGGGGGGTATCAGTGGCAGTAGTAGTGGTGGTGTGGGGGATCAGTGGCAGTAGTGGTAGTGGTGGTGGTGGTATCAGGGTATCAGTGGCAGTAGTGGTGGTGGTGTGGGGGGTATCAGTGGCAGTAGTGGTGGTGTGGGGATCAGTGACAGTAGTGGTGGTGGTGTGGGGGGGTATCAGTGGCAGTAGTGGTCATGGTGGGGTGGATCAGTGGCAGCAGTGGTTGTGTGGGGGGTTCAGGGTATCAGTAGCAGTAGTGGTGGTGGTGTGGTGGGGGATCCATAGCAGTAGTGGTAGTGGTGGTATCAGGGTATCAGTGGCAGTAGTGGTGGTCGTGGTGTAGGGGGGTATCAGTGGCAGTACTGGTGGTGTGGGGATCAGTGGCAGTAGTGGTGGTGTGGCGGGTATCAGTGGCAGTAATGGGGGTGTGGGGATCAGTGGCAGTAGTGGTGGTGTGGGGGGGTTATCAGTGGCAGTAGTGGTGGTGTGGGGATCAGTGGCAGTAGTGGTGGTGGTGGTGGTGGTGGGGTATATCAGTGGCAGTAGTGGTGGTGTGGGGATCAGTGGCAGTAGTGGTGGTGGTGGTGCGGGGGTATAAGTGGCAGCAGTAGTATGGGGGGGATCAGTACAGTAGTGGTGGTGTGGGGATCAGTGGCAGTGTTGATATAGAGGGATGGGTGCCACTTACTTGCAGATCACTTGGTTCCCCCTCCTTGCTGAGTCTTGCTTGGGCGAGCAGAGAGGATGGGCGGGGCCTGTGAGTGCAGGCGGAGCTGAAGAAGATGGACGGAGTGGGCGGGGACTGTGCCCGTGAGTGCAGGCAGAGAGTATGGGCAGAGAGGATGGGTGAAGCGGGCAGAGACTGTGCCCCTGAGTGCGGGATGAGGGGATGGGTGGAGCCTGTGCAGCCTGCCCGTGAGGGGGAGGATGGGCGGAGCGGCCGGAGAGGATGGGCAGAGCGGTCAGAGAGGATGGGCGGAGCGGACTCCCATGAATGACTGTAGTGTACACTGTGAGTGTACACTACTGTACTATCTCCCAGGCGGCGGGCCCCCCTACAGTAGCAGAACCCAAGGGCCCAGTCGCAAATGCGACTGGTGCGACCCTGGTAATTCTGCCACTGGGAGAGGTTTAGACTCTTTCAACTCTCTCTCCAGGCTATAGCAGTGTCCCGCAGTAGAAGGTTATGTTGCAAATCTGAGCGGACTGCCTTCCATTTGCAGTGTAGTAAAGCCACCAGTAAGTAAGGGTGGGCCATTGCTGATTCAATAAAGTATTTCTAGTACCGTGAGGCTTTCTAAATCCAATCTAAGCCTATATGGAATAAACAGGCCAGATTGTACATCCTGATATTTGGGAGACTTATACCCCCTTCATTTTTGGGGAGATAGAGTTTTGGTAGTGCTATTCGTGGTCACATTTTCTGCCAAATGAATTGAGATAAAGCTTTATTCCACAATTGAATGTCTTTATGTTTTATAAGGAGAGGTATAGTTAGAAGAGGGTATAGCAAAGGAGCAAAACTAATCATTTTAAATAGATGACATCTCCCCAGAAGCAAAAGAGGCAGATCCATCCACTTTTCAAATTCTTGATTAATTTTCTTAATTAGGGGGGATAATTCGGAGTATACAAGGGACTTTGGAAAGGAGGAAGGGACTTTGCCTAACTTAATACCTAAGTAAGTTACTGTATGTGGGACTTAGCTAGGGAAAAGGGAGAGTGGGAGGTCCATGGGGGGTTCTGTGACAAACCTAATGGGAGGACTTCACGTTTGCTATAATTAATGCGGAGGCCGGAACAGAGTCTAAAGGCATCAAAAGTTTCCTTAATATCATGTCATGGGTGGGGGGGGTTTCTGTGAATATGAGCACGTTGTCTGCAAATAAAGCAGAGCGTAATTCAAAATCCCCAATTCGAATCCCCTGCAAGGGGGCTTTTTCAGTTTTTTTATCTAGAAAGGGGTTCTAAGGCTAAGTTGAAGAGTAACGGTGAGAGGGGGCACCCTTGTCTTGTGCCTTTGTGAAGATGGAATTCTTCAGAGAGGAGAACTTCCACTACCAGTCTGGCCACAGGAGAAGTGTACATTGATTAAACAAGGTGATTAAAGGGACCAGAGAAACACATTTTGGTCAAGACTATGGAAAGCCAGTCAAAACTGACATTGTCAAAGGCTTTCTCCGCATCCAGTGTGATGATGGCAAGGTCTTTACCTGGGTGGGTATTGGCATAGTCTAATACCATCATCACCTTACGGATATTGAGAGTGGCTGTTCTTCCCTTTACAAAGCCAGACTGCGCAGGGTGAATCAGAGAAGGCATAATATTGGCGAGACTGATTGCTGCAATTTTTTAAGGGGATCTTGACATCTAGGTTTAAGAGCGATATAGGCCTAAAAGAGCAGGGTTTTAGGGGGTCTTTACCTTTTTTTGAGAGTAACTTGATGGTGGCTTGGTTCCCTGTGGGTAGGTATGGGCCCCTGACCATTTTTTATTGTAAACTCTAAAAAGGGTGGGCTTGATTGTATTTTGAAGTGTCTGGAAGACACTTCTAAGCAAGGCCCCATCGGGACCAGGGGCCTTGCTTGGAGCTAGATGCTGTATAGTTTTAGAGATTTCTGACATGGTTATAGGTGCGTTTAGAGTGTCAAGCTGGGAGGAAGGGATTATTGGGAGATGGAGTTTGTCAAGGAAATTTTGTGCTAAGCGTTTGTTTATGGGGTCAGAAGCGTAGAGGGAGGAGAAAAATTGAAGCATTACTTTGTTGACCTCCTGTGGTAGGAATGTAATGGTGCCTGTAACATCTCGTAGAGAGGTGATATGGGTAGGGCAGTATGGGCCTTTGCAGAGCCTTGCTAGGACTTGCCTGATTTGTTGCCAAACATATGGAAAATGGTGTCTGTGTGTGCTCGTTTTGGTTAGCTCTAGAGTGTCAGCCCAAGAGTCAAAGGCTTGATTGGCTGCCTGCCATTCTGATCTATTTTCAGGGGAGTTTTGGGATGAGAGGGAGCCTTGAGCAGACCTAAGCCGGAAGCTTGCATCCCGATAGTTAGATAAGGCATGTTTCTTAAAAGTGGTAGCATATAAAAAAAGATCCGACCCCTGAGATAGGCCAGCTTCCCAGAACAGGTTAGGTTCTGGGAAGTCATCATTATTATGCAGGTATGATGGGACAAGAGATAACAATATCGGAGCATGATCTGATATAGCCATATCATGTATATCTGCCCCGATATCAACGGAATGATGCTATCAGTGCCAAATATATAGTCTTTTCTGGTAAGCACTTTGTGTGGAGAGGAATAGAACATGAATTCCCTGTCCCTGAAGCCGCCAGATGTCAGTGAAGTGTAGGGATTCCATGGTTGGTGAGAAATAGGCCAGATTAGAGTCTTCGAGTAATATATGAGGATGTTTGGGAGTGGATCTTTCATCAGTCAAGTGTAGTGTGCAGTTGAATTCGCCTCCAATTATGTGGGGGGGCGTGGGTACTTTAACAGTCTAGTGGACAAGTCTCTGAAGAATTGTTTCCCCAGGCTGTTATATGCATAGACGTTTGAGATCATGATATCCCTGCTTCCTAGGAAAATGTGAGCTGTAATAAATTGTCCCTGTGTGTCAGAGTCTACAGATAAGACCTCACAAGGGAGGCTCTTATGGATCAGTATGAGTACTCCAGCCTTGCGTCCGACAGGGTCAAAACCCAAGACTGTGCTTACCCACAACTTTTTCATATGGTAAAAATCAGGGGATGTCAGGTGAGATTCCTGTAACAAGGTTATGTCCGTTTTTAATCTCATGAAATGTTGCAGAATCTTGTGCTTCCTAATGGGAGATCTGAGCCCCTTCTCATTCCATTAGGTTATTCTAATGGGAGTATTTTAGGGAGATAAATTAGTGCTGGTGTAGTGAGTACAAAGGAGGATTCCAAAGTGCAGCTAAGAGGTGTACTGAGAGGTATTAGTATGATTTTCCTAAGAAATATAGATGTAGTCTGGGTGCTAAATAGGTAAGTAAAGGAAGTGAAGTAACAAATAACAAAAGAACCATACCAACAAATAACAATGGGACTTCTCTTTTTTCCACATGGGTCACTGTGAAAAGCCAGCTCCCAAGATCTAACCCAGTGACAGAGTGTAAGGGTTTGCCTGTTTGGTTAGATTTATATTTAACTAGACTCGGGCTGTTCGCAAAGAGATGCATAAAGGAGAGTGAGGCCCATGAGAAAAGCCAGGAAGTGTTGGGTAAATGCCTGTAAAGTAAGTAAGTAATTTCTTGCCATAACCAAGTAACACAGCATTGGATTAAAGCAGAAAATTACAGTCATTTACCCACATATCATAGAAGAACTAACCAGGAAGTTAATGTCAGCGAGGGCTGTAGAGGTTGTTTGAGCCGGAAAATGTAAGATGCTTCGGGGGGGGTCTTTTCTTGGGTTCCATTGATCGAAAGGGCGAGAGAATGGGGGGGGCTTGGGAGAAAGATTTGACTGAGCTTCTGGATTCAGCAAGCGCAAGAAGATCTTGGCTTCTGATGGATCCTGAAAAGTAAGCTGGTCCCCGTTTGGTGCTTTGAGGCGAAGGGTAGAAGGAAATGCCAAAGTTAATTTGACTTGTTGCTGGTAAAACTCCAAGCAGATATGTTGAAATGCCTTTATTCTTTGAGACCTCAATGGAGTAATCGGCAAAAATAAGGATCTTTACGACGTCGATATGTAGGGATCTGGATTGTCTGTATTTTTGCAAGATATCGGTTTTGGCTGTGTAATTTGGCAATGATCAGGCGGTGGGAATGTGCGGTCGGCAGAATAAGCCCCCAGGTGATGAGCCTGTTCAACTGTGCAAGGGTCAGGGAGGCCTAGCGCTTTGGGGATATGTAGGGCACAGAATTCTGATAATGCTCCCTTTTGCATGGATTCTGGGACTCCCACGAAGCATAAATTACTACTCCGCGACCTATTCTCCAAATCTTCCAATTGTAGAATTTTGTACTGATTTGTCTTGTCTCGTGACTGCTCTGTAGCTTGGGCCTGATAGAGCTCCTCTCCTCCATGATAGATAGCCGTTGTTCAGCTTCATTGAGCCTTGAGGCATATTCCTTTAGCTCCTTTTTAATTTGCTGCATTCCTGCATGGACAACCTTCTCTACTGCAGCTATAGTAGGAGCAAGGAAAGCTGCCACTGCCTGAGCTATGCACTCAGCGTTCTGTTCCTCATGTTGGTGGGAGGGAGGAGCGGAGCCGACACTCACCTCCATTGTGGGCACCTCTGCCATATTGGAGAGCGGGGCTGAATTGGCAGAGTCTGGCAGGGGCTGCGATGGCTGCGATCTAGGGCCGCTTTTGTCAAGAAAGTCGTCCATGTGTGAGCGGCGGTTATCACAAGGATCGGCGGGCAGTGTCGTGGTCTGGGCAGGCTTTACAACCTGATGTTAGGGCAGCGCTACGGGAGCTGTGAGGAAAGACTGCTACTCCATGCAGCGCCAGATCCAGAAGTGTAAGGTTCTTAAAGACATAGTCCACTTTTTGCAGAAAAAACTAAATCCTTTTTGTTTATTTAAAAAATTTACATTTGCTATTTTTTTCCAAAAGATTTTTATTGAATATTTCACAATAACAGAGGCATGAATAACAGGGTTACAGATTAAAGGAGTCAAGATTTTACAACAAAGAAAGAATGCAAAATATGTTTACAGTGCAAGTATTCAGCCTCATAACATTGTACTCAAATGCTGTAAGTAGAGATATTTGCATCTAGAGGGACAATTGCAGCTGTGTAGGGAAAGGGCTGTTAATGGGTGAACACCCACTACCTCCAAAGCTTCTGTGGTGCCGGGGACATCATGTATTATATGAACCAAAGGGTCATTGTGTGTAATGTAGAGACAAACCTAAACAGGCCATCCCATTACCCGTTCACCCCTAAAGGGAACAATCTGTGAGCAGTGGAAGTGGGGCCAGTGGAATGCATAAAGGGTTTAGTTCATATGTGGTTCATCTGTAGTCAGACAATAGCCCCTGTATATTGGATATGCACTGGGTGACAGCATTGATGAGGTGTAGGGTGAGGGATTTTCTGTATGTCGATAGGGATAGGGAGGTATGGTGGAGTAAGTATTGTGCTGGGGTGAAGTCTGGGGTGTAGGCTGTGATTTGAATAATTAAGTCACGAATTTCCTTCCAGAAAGGTTGTATTAGCGGGCACTCCCACCAAATATGGAGTAATGAACCATGAGCGGCGTTGCATCTCCAACAGAGTGGGGAGATGCTAGGAAAGAATTTGAGTATCTTATCGGGTGTCCTGTACCATCTGGAGTAGAGTTTGTACCTATTTTCTCGTGCAGAAATGTTGATGGACCCTTTGTGTGTATTCGTATATGCGTTCCCATTCTTCTTTAGAGAGGTCAGTGGCTAGTTCAGTCTCCCACTGTCTGTTTATCTTGGTGTTTGGGTTGTTTTCAGGAAAAAGTAACGCATATATTGCTGAGATTAGGTGCCTCTGGGGTACCAAGCTGTTGCATATGTGTTCAAAGGGGGTGAATTCTCTATACCATTGGGCGATTGGTTGTGTATTTTTGAAAAAGTGTCTGATTTGAAGATATTTGAAAAAGGGTATGTTAAGTTCCAGGAGAGCAGAGGATATCGCTAAATATGAGAGGAGTTCCCCATTATGAAAGAATCGTTGGGCTCTAATCTGGGGATGAGAGAGGGAATCCGGTGGGCTATGTGCAAGGAGGCCAGGCTGGAAGTCAGGATTCTGGGTTAGCGGAGTCATGGCCCGGGAGATGGAGTCATATTGACAGTTTTGCATGCTAATCTAAAGTTAAGCAGCGTGGGACCTATTAATGGGTGGGCAGAATATTCTTTTGGTATAGATTTCTGGGTGATCCAGGGAAGGTGTGAGATGGTATCTGAGCGAAGGCGTTTTTGATTTGAATCCAATCTTTGTTATTTGAGTGTACATGCCAGTCGACAGTTCTCACCTAGTAGTATTTGCCAGTCGACAGTTCTCGCCCAGTAGTATTTGTGAATATCTGGGAGGCCTAACCCTCCTTTCCTCTTAGGGAGTGTCGTTCTGTCCCAACTCAATCTGGGTGTGTTTGAGGACTATATGAAGGTTCTACACATTCTCTTGTATGATGTGAAGAAAGAGGGGGGAGTTTGATGTTGATGGCTTGTAGGAGATAGAGGATTCTGGGGAGGACATTCATTTTCAAAATGGTGGCTCTGCCAAACCATGAGAAGGGGCCTTTGTGCCAGTTGTGCAGGTCTCCCTGGATTTTCTGCAGGGTTGGCAGGAAGTTTATGGCATAGAGCTCAGTCAGTTTGGTGGGGAGTTTAGTTCCCAAGAATGTTATTTCATGTGGTTCCCAGCTAAAAGGGAAATTATGTTGGCATTGGGATACTGTCATTGGTCGGAAGCGTTATGTTTAGGGCTTTAGATTTGTCAAAGTTGATCTGCAGGTTGGAGAGTTGTTTAAACAAGATGAAGTCCTTGAGGAGGTTGGGAATAGTGGGTAGGGATGGGCGAATGGCCCGAGCATTAGTTCAGGCCGAACTTTTGTTGTTTGGACGTTCGGAGAACAGCCAAACAAACGCGTCTTTCGACCGTTTGTTCGCCCCCCCCCCCCCGAACCGACCACAATGCATTGTGGCTTTAAACAGTGCATTGCAAGCCCTGACTAGCTGAAGCAGTGAAAGCATCAGCCAATCAGGGCACAGAACACTGTCAGAGTCATGATTGGACACTGTCACCATGACTTTATCCAATCATGGCTCATTCCAGCCCCACAGTATAAAAGTATTCTTTCAATGGCAGCCATTTTCAGTGTGATTTTGGTGTGGAGAGAGATAGAACAGGGCTCTGTTCAGTGCTATTAGTTAGTGTGCTATAATGTGCTATTTTGCTTCAATTGTCAGTGTAGAATATTAGTTTAGTGTCAGTCTAGGGATAGTGTGAGTGTAATGAGAAGGACCATCATTCAGCTATTCATAGTGTGCAGCTAGAGTAGGGACAGCTCAGATAGTTTCAGCGTAGTGTAGTGAGACCATGTCAGTAATCTTGACGTTAGTATATAGCTAGAGTAGGGACAGTTCAGATAGCTTCATTGTAGTGACGGTTGAACACCATCTATTTGATTGCGTTACTGCCAGTTTAACGCCATATCGTATTGCGTGCGTTACTGCCAGTTTAACGCCATATAGTTTTGCGTGTGTTACTGCCAGTTTAACGCCATATTGTATTGCGTGCATTACTGCCAGTTTAACGCCACATAGTTTTGCGTGCGTTACTGCCAGGTTAATGTCATATAGTTTTGCGTGCGTTGCTACCTGTTTAACGCCATATTGTTTTGTGTGCATTACTGCCAGTTTAACGCCATGTAATATTTTGTGCGTTACTGCCAGTTTAATGCCATATCGCTTTGCATACCTTACTGTCAGTTTAACGCCATATTGTTTTGCGTGTGTTACGGCCAGTTTAACGCCATATAGTTTTGTGTGCGTTACTACAAGTTTAACGTCATATAGTTTTGTGCGTTACTGCCAGTTTCACGCCATTTACTTCTGTGTGCGTTACTGCCAGTTTAACGCCATATAATTCTGCACATCACTGTACGTTTGGCGCATTATATTGCAGTATATTATATTGGTCCGAACTGAAAAGGGGTCCATTCGGCCCATCCCTAGTTATGGAATCCGAAAGGAATAGTAGGATGTCGTCTGAGTAGGCAGCGAGTTTGTAATGTTTGTGTTTAATATCAATCCCTTTTATGTCAGGGTTCTCCCACAATCTGCGAAGGAGGGGTCCATGGTTAAAACAAAGATGATGGATGAGAGAGGGCAACCCTGGCAGGTACCGTTGGCTATGGAGAAGGCATTCAACAGTCTGCCGTTGATAAGGCAAGAATCATTTGAAGCAAGCGTGTAGGAAGTCCCAGTGTTTTTAGTGTTGCTATAATGTAGTCCCAGGCCTCTCTGTTGAATGCCTTCTCCACATCCAAGGATAAAAAAAATCCTTGAGATGAGGTTGTTGTCAGCCAGTGGTGTATTTTTATGGCATTTATGGTGTTATCCCTGGCTTCCCTGCCAGCGATAAAGCCAACTTGGTCAACTGAAATCAATCTGGGAAGTAAGGGAAGTAAGCGGTTTGTCAGAATTTTGGCATAGAGCTTCACGTCTACGTTAAGTAGGGAAATGGGACGATAATTAGAGACCATTGTGGTGTCTTTGCCTGGTTTTGGAATAAGTGTGATGTGGGCCTCTAGGATGTCTTTGTTGGCAAGAGGGGAAGAGGCTATGTTGTTGAATGCCTTGATAAAGTGGGGAATGAGAGTGTCAGAAAAGGATTTATAATAGTTAACTGTCAGTTCATCTGGACCCGGGCTCTTGCCAGTCTTTAGCTGTTTCAGTGCAGCCAGGGCTTCTTCAGTCGAAATCAGAAGGTCTAAATCTGTTGCTTCTTCCATTGTGAGTGGAGAGTGTTAGGTACCTGGTAGTTGAGCCAGACTGGTAGAAGAAGACCTCTCTTACAGCGCTGGTTCAGGAGCCACTGGAGTGGGAACAGTGGTCTCTTGAGCACAGTGGGTAGGAGTGCCTGGTGAAGGTTCTTGCAGAGGCTGGCACAGGAGCTGAGAAGTCCTTCCGGGATGGCTGAGCTGCAGATGCTGGCAGGCTGAAGCTGATCAGTAGGCAGGCAAGTGGGAGGTGAAGCAGCAGCAGAACCTGGAGCTGGATAAGCAGGCTGAAAAGCAGCATCACAGGATACAGGCAAAAGCAGAGTCAGGCAGTTCGTTTGTCAGGCAGGTATTGGCAGAAGGATAATCACAGAGTAGTCAGGCAGGCAGGCAGGTGTTCGGCAATGGGTTACAAGTGGTTAAGCAAAGTCAGGCAAGAGCAGGAAGGTCAGGCGTAGCAGGGTCAATAATAGGAATAACAATAGCAGGCAGATTCAGGAACACAGGTGCAGAGCTGCAGACGAACAGCACCTCATGGGTGCAACTGACATTCTTTTAAAGAGCCCTTGGCACCAAAAAGCGCTAGCGCGCACGGGCGCAAGTGGGAGCATGCCGGTGCCCCCCCAGTGGGGGAATTCAACTGTAACACCCTGGACAGGCCCCGCATGCGCACGCGCGCACGCATATTCGCCTGACGGGCACCGGCACGTCCCTGACAGAGAGAGACTACATCTGGATAGAAAGTCAGTTATGATCTTGTTCCGGTCAAGGGAGGGGTTGGTCTTTCTTGGTTTAAGTAGGTTATACAATTTGGAAAAATAGTGGACAAAGTGGTCAGCGATGTCTTCCGGAGTAACCAAATCGTTGCCTGATGGTGTCCTAATGGTGTGGATGGTATGTGCTGCTTTTTTAATTTTCAAGGCTCTGCCCAGTAATTTACCAGCTTTATTGCCAGATTCATAAAATAATTTTTGGGTAAGTGTATATTTGCATTTCAGTGTCTTTTGCAGTTCTTCCAAGAGTTCTTCTCTTGCTTTCAAAAGATCCGCATAACATTTGGTGGTTAATGAAAGTTTGTGTGCATGTTCAAGGGAATGTATACGTGCGGATAGTTCCTCAATGCGGGCTTTCCTGGGTTTGTTCCTTCTAGCAGCTATGGACATAAGTTCTCCTCTGATTTCGCATTTAGGCACAGCCCAAGTGACAGTGGGTGAGGTGTCATCCTTGACGTTTTCAGCAAAGTATTGGGAGAGGCGTTTGGAGATGTTATGTGTGTTCTCCAGGTCCATCAGAAGGGAGTCTTCTAGGCGCCAGATGGCTGATTTGGTGCATTGCAACGGGAGTGTCAAGGTCATGGTTATAGGATGGTGGTCCGACAGTAGCATAGGTAGCAGTAGCATAGGTTCAATAGTGGCCTCAGTAAGAAAGGTTAGGTCATTTTTGGAAAGGAAGAAATGGCTAATCCTTGAATATTTGTTATGTGGTGGGGAGAAGAAAGTGAAGTCTTTTACATTACGTTGCTGAATTGGATTTTAATTGCAGGAAGGGCTCTGTATGTCATATATGAGGACCCGTTAGATGTGTCTTGGGAGAGTGTCAGGGGGATACTGCAATCCCCTCCTACACTAAGAGTGCCCAATTGGAAAGCTGTAAGTTGTTGTAAGGTCCTATGAAAGAAAGACACTTGATGTGAATTCGGGGCATAAAGGTTTGCGATGGTGATTGGTCTATTCTGAAGTGTTCCCTTGAGGAAAAATAATCTACCTTGACTGTCCCGTTATACTTCAGTTATCTGGATAGGGCAGTTTTTGGAGATCAGGACGGAGACCCCTTTAGATTTAGCTTTCTCATATGCAGCGTGATATACTGTCGGAAAGTTATGGTTGTGGAGCTTAGGGATATTGTCAGATCTGAAGTGAGTTTCCTATATAAGGGCAATATGCGCTTTGGTTTTTGGAGTATATAGAGTAACTGTGACCTTTTCTCAGGTTTATTGAGTCCACGGATATTCAATGAGCATAATTTAAGTTGCAGGGAAGTAAGCACAGATTTTTGGCTTGCTGTAGAAGCGTTGGCGTTGTCCGTCATAGTGGAGGGGGTGGGGACAGAGGGATAACTGTTTCAGGAAGGGAGGTGTAGCTTAATGTAGTGCCAAGACAGCTAGTGAATTACTGCCTCTAGGGGGGTACCGATGAGGGGAACTTGTCCAATCTCCTCAAAATGGGGATCAGATCGGGGAGGTACAGAGCACAGGTGGTGTGTGCACGCTTGTCGGAATGCCTGCACCGTGATACACTGCTGTTTGGGGGTTGACCCAGACCACACTACAAAGAGTGTTCAATAACTTGCGGGATGGCCCGCCGCCACAGGGTGTATGGTTAAGTAGGGAGGAGGTGTATCTCCCTATAGGCTGTTGCGATAGGGAGAAATTATTGTGTAACCGTTTAAATGGGTTGGGGGGTATGCAGAAGATACACTACCTCTAATTAGGTTCACTTGTACATCAATAGTGTCTTGTAGGGATGAGCCAAACGCCCCCCCTTGTTCGGTTCACATTAGAACTTGCGAGCAGGCATCAAAAGTGCTAATTTTAGAGGCTTATATGCAAGTTATTGTCATAAAAAGTGTTTGGGGATCTGGGTCCTGCCCCAGGGGACATGGATCAATGCAAAAAAAAGTTTTAAAGACGTTTTTTCGGGAGCAGTGATTTTAATAATGCTTAAAGTGAAACAATAAAAATGTACGTAACGGGTGACCCCACCCCCCTGACATCACGGTGAATGCCACAGGGAAGTCCCCGTCAAGTCCCCATGCATCAGAGGGGGGCGGGGTCACCGGGTGGCCCCACCCCCCATTATTTAAGAACCGTCAGAAAAAAAGAAGCGTCACACAGTGGGAGCCTCTCACCATGCCATCATGGATGCGGAGCGGCTCAAGGAGAAGAAGGGAAGAAGACGCCGTGGAGGAAGATGCCGGACGAGAACACTGGAGGAAGAACCAGAAGAACCAGAAGAACCAGAAGAAGAAGAAGATGGAGGAAGAAACCGAAGGAAGATAGAAGAAAGAAGAAGCATTTAAATAAAGGAATTGTCAAAAACTGTCTCTTGTCATTTTTAACATTTTTGACAGTTTTTTTGTGAAATGGTAGGGGTACCCCCTTACCATTTCACACAGGGGGGAGGGCCAGGATCTGGGGGTCCCCTTGTTAAAGGATACTTCCAGATTCCGATAAGCCCCCCGCCCACAGACCCCCACAACCACCGAGCAAGGGTTGTGGGGACAAGGTGTTTTGGGGGGCTACCCCAAAGCACCCTCCCAATGTTGAGAGCATGTGGCCTGGTACAGTTCAGGAGGGGACGCGCTCTCTCATCCCCCCTCTTTTCCTGCGGCCTGCCAGGTTGCGTGCTCGGATAAGGGTATGGATTTTTGGGGGGACCCCACACCATTATTTTTTTCATTTTGGCATGGGGTTCCCCTTAAAATCCATACCAGACCTGAAGGGGACCCCACACCATTTTTTTAAAAAAATTTGCCCGGGGTTCCCCTTAACATCCATACCAGGCCTTTTTAAATTTTGGTTTGGGGTTCCCCTGTGGTGAATTCCTATGCCGTTTTTATCAATGAACTTTTATGTGTGTTGTCGGACCGGCAATTCATTAATAGCCGCGAGTAGTTTTGAATGACTTTTTTTCCTTTGAAATCTCATTTTGCTGTCAGACTGTTCTAAACACTGGAACCATGCGCCCCTTTACAGGCATACTATAGATACCCCCCAGGTACTAAATTTAAAGGAATATTACACTTTTATTGTTTCACTTTAAGCATTATTAAAATCACTGCTCCCGAAAAAACGGCCATTTTAAACTTTTTTTCTGTGAACACCCCAAATTGTTCGCTGTTCGGCGAACTGGTATACAGCCAATGTTCGAGTCGAACATGAGTTCGACTCGAACTCGAAGCTCATCCCTAGTGTCTTGTTGTCAGTTTCTCCATGCTGTATGTTCCTGGGATGAAGTCCCCACTGAGGTGACAGTGGGGAGTCCATGTCAGGGGTTAGGGATTGTAACAGTAATAAAGTTTGAGACCTGCTAGCTATGATGAGAATGAGAATATAAACCTTTAACAATACTAACTTGTTGCTTCAACTAGCATTCAAATAGTTAAGAGTAGGGATGAGCCGAAGACCCCCGGTTTGGTTCGCAGCAGAACATGCGAACAGGCAAAAATTTGTTCGAACACCGGAGAGTTTAAGGGTTAATATGCAAGTTATTGTCATAAAAAGTTTTTGGGGACTTGGGTCCTGCCCCAGGGGACATGTATCAATGCAAAAAAAAATTAAAAAACGGACGTTTTTTTCCGGAGCAGTGATTTTAATAACGCTTAAAGTGAAACAATAAAAGTGAAATATTCCTTTAAATTTTGTACCTGGGGGGGTGTCTATAGCATGCCTGTAAAGTGGCACATTTTTCCCAAGTTTAGAACAGTCCCTGCACAAAATGACATTTCTAAAGGAAAAAAGTCATTTAAAAGTACTTGTGGCTATAATGAATTGTTGCGTCCGGCAATACAGATAAAAGTCAGTGAAAAAATGGCATGGGACCTCCCCAGTCCATTACCAGGCCCTTTGGGTTTGGTATGAATATTAAGGGGAACCCCGAACCAAAATGTAAAAAAAAATTGCGTGAGGGTCCCCCCAAAAATCCATACCAGACCTTTATCTGAGCACACAACCTGGCAGGCCACAGGAAAAGAGGGGGGACGAGAGAACAGCCCCCCTCCTGAACCGTACTAGGCCACATGCCCTCAACATGGGAAGGGTGCTTTGGGGTAGCCCCCCCAAAGCACCTTGTCCCCATGTTGATGGGGACAAGGGCCTCATCCCCACAACCCTTGCCTGGTGGTTGTGGGGGTCTGCGGGCGGGGGGGCTTATAGGAATCTGGAAGCCCCTTTAACAAGGGGACCCCCAGATCCTGGCCCCCCTGTTTGAAATGGTAACGGGTACGTTGTACACATACCATTTCACAAAAAAGTGTCAAAATGTTAGTTTAAAAAAAACAAGACACACCAGTCTTTTATTAAAAAATAAAAATGTCCCACGAAGTCCATCCATCTTATTCTATGGGTCTGCCGACGGAGAGAAAAGTAAAATAAAAAAGGTTTGCCTTAATGGGAGGCACCCACTTTATGACGCTTCAGCGTAGATGACAGTTCTTTTATAAGTGAGGGTGGGGCCACGCGGTGACGGCCACTAGGGTACTTAAACGGGTGGCCCCGCTCTCACTTATAAAAGAACTGTCATCCACACTGAAGTGTCATAAGGCGGGTGCCTCCCATGGAGGCGGATCTTTTTTATTTTATTTTTCGGTCCGTCGGCGGAGCCATAGAAGAAGATGAATGGACTTTGTGGGACATTTTTATTTTTTCATTTTTTAATAAAAGACTAATACCAAGTAACTTTATAATATAGAAAATTGGCCTGCAAGGCCTAAAACATTAAACATTTGCAGAATATATTGGGTAACATTGAAGAAAAAAACCCAAAGAGAAAAAATAACAATGTTATATTTATCTTGTAATCTTTCCTCCTTTGGAATAGATAACATAAGCCTTCAGAAAGTTAAGTACCGGGTTCCCCGGAGTGAGAGTGTCGAGAAATTCTTTGGGAGATATATATAGTGACCTTGGTATTTAGCATATATCAACTTTCGGGATGCAGGGGTGTTTCCGTCCTGCTCCGACCGAACCCCCCCGTCAGCCCCAATGGGTTCACGCTTTGAACAGGGGGTTCCGGCCAGATCAATCTGGCCCCAAACCCACTGCCCCAATCCACGCTTCCTAATAGACTGAGTCAGTGGAGGAACGTGAAAGGGATGACTTCATCACCCGCTTAGGTCACATTTTCCATGGTGATAATTCTATGCATTGTGATGAAAGGCTAAATGGTACCCAACATTCAGGTTGCTATGGAAACATTACCCACTAGAGGACTTCCAAAATTACCTCTTTTCTTTCATTTTATCGAGAAGTTGTAAGAGACAGATGAAAGGAGGAAAAGGAAGAGTCAGAGCTACTGGGGAGAGAAGCCCCTAGAGAGAAGAGAGGAGGGGAGTAAGGGTGATAGTACGTTGTCATTGAAGAAGATTGTGACCAGGATAGAGTGGTATTTTGACATATTTAGCTCAAGATTCCCATGTTGCCTCGAAGATTGCGGGTTTCTTCCAGGTGCTAGCCCCAGTGATTCTTGCGCCAAGGAGCATGAATAAAATTAAAGTCTGGTCTCATTTCGAGGCTTCCTCTGATTCAGAAGTGCAATTGTTGGGTTCTGCGGGACTTCAACTCCCGTTACTTTGCGAATTAAATGAAATACTTTATTCTAATATGACCTGATACGTGGACACGTCCACCAGATGTGATACATGGAGCCGACTAGGTTGCACCCTCTAAAGCAGAGGGGAGAGGTGTTAGAGTAGAACCTAGCCAGTCTAAGTGGGACATAGTACCATCTTGTTATTAACACTGCCTTCAATTAAGGGGATATTCATAATGGCCTTGAATGACCTTTTAAATGCATGAAACCATTTTTCTTGACCTAAGTTGATCCCTGTGTCTGATTCCCAGGCTTGGGCATAGAAGGGCTTGGAGGTATTGTCTGCTAAATGATGGAGATACCTCCCCTCTGATCCAGCATATTGGCACACCATAATTCATAATTTGTGGGTTTAGGGGGCTCAGGCTTATTTGACCAAATTGAGTGTAAGAAGTGATTTATCTGTGACAGTCTGAACCACCCTGTGTCCGGTATTTCAAGTTTACTTATGCAATAGCCCAATGATATGGGACCCAACAAGGAGAGGAAGTGACCAATTCTGAACAATCCTTTGTTTAGCCACCATTTAAAAGCAAGGATATTCATGCCTGGTGTAAACGATGGGTTGTGGAAGAGATGTGCAAGTGATTTCATGTTTGAGATTAGCGATTCCTGTTAATGTAGGGAGTCACAAAGCGCTAGTGAATGTGATAATGTGGGGGCTAAGACTGTGGGTCTTAGTTTGGGGGAGCACCAGAGGAGGTAGTCTATAGTGTGGGAGGGTATCGCCTGTCTTTCCATATTGATCCAATCTGGTTTTGGGCCTTTCGAGTAGGCTATAGATATCTGGGTCAGTTGTGCAGCCTTGTAGTACCACCAAAGATTGGGAACTCCCATGCCCCCCTGATTTTTTAGGCGAAAGAGGATTTCTTTCTTGAAGCAGTGGCCTTGTTTACCCAAAACAAATTTGATTATTTTAGCTTGGACTGTGTTTAGTGTTTTTTTTCTGGAGGGGAATGGGAAGGGCACAGAATAGATATGGCAGGCATGGAAGCAGTGTCATCTTGACCACGTTTATCCTCCCCAGCCAAGCTAGACCACATTTTGACCATACCTTTAAGTCTTCATCAATTTTATGGAAAATTGGGGGTAGTTAGCAGAGAAAGCTTGCTCCATTTTGGCAGGTAGTTTGATTCCCAAATATGGGATCGTGTTTGTAGCCCAGGAGAACGGAAAGTGTTCCTTTAACTGGGCTGTTAGTGGAGTAGGGACAGTTATATTTAACACCACTGATTTAGCAAAGTTACAGTAATTTCAAGCCCTGAAATCTTGCTAAAGTTCTTCAGAAGCTGCATTAAGTTGGGCGTGGAGACTAATGGGGAGGTGAGATAGAGTAGCAAGTCGTCTGCAAACAACGCACATTTGTGTTCTTTCGATCCGCAGAGAACTCCCTTAATGTCAGAGTTGGATTGGATTGCTATTGCTAGCGTCTCTATAGCTATTGTGAAGATTATCGGGGAGAGTGGGCAACCCTGTCTGGTTCCTCTCTGTATATTGACTGCGTCCGAGTAGTGCCCCATCATGCAAATTTGTGCCAAAGGGGTGGAATATAGTGAGTTGATTGTACCTAGGAATTTTGACCCGAAGCCCCATCTCTCTAGTATCTCAAAAAGAAAATGCCAGGAGATGGAATTGAAGGCCTTCTGGAGGTCTAGTGATAATAGAAATCCTTCTTGATGTGTCCCACCCGTCCCATCTCGAGTTCAGGATGGAAATGACGTCTATTGCCCTTCTAATCTGGTCCGGGCCCTGTCTCTCCGAAATGAAGCCCACCTGGTCTCTGTGAATGTATTTTGCGATAAAGCTCGATAGTCTCATTGCTAAAATTTTGGTCATTTGGTCATTATTTTGAGGTCATTGTTAATTAGCGATATTATTAACGTCACTCGCGTCTTTCCCTGGTTTGAGGATGACTGAGATGAATGCAGAACTTAGGTCTTTGTTTAAGGGGGCTCCATCCTGGAGAGAGTTGAAGAACCTAGACATAAAGGAGGCTAGGACCTGTCCAAATTCTTTGTAATAACAAACTGATAGACCATCCGGGCCAGGGGATGATCCATTTTTAAAAGTTTTTATGACCTCCAGGATTTCCTCCGCGGAGAAGGGTTGGTTAAGGAGTTCCCTATGATTGTGAGATATTTTAGGCAGTGATATGTTTCTAAGGAAATCTTCCAATTTCGATGGGGAAGGTTGGGGCCATTCCTTATAGAGCTTGTCATAGAATTTTTTGAATGTGTCCATGATTCTAATGGGATTTTGTGTCAGATCACCTGATGCAGATCTTATCTTGGGGAATGCTAAAGTACGCTGTCTTGGGCTAAGTTTCGTTGCTAGTTTGGAGCCTATTCTGTCCCTCTGAGAATAGAATTTGGCACCAGACCACCGAAGGTGCTTTTCAGCTGCCGTGGTCAGGGCCAAATTAATGTTTTCTCATGTGATTTCAAGTTGGGCCAAGCTGCTGGGGTTGGGTTTTTGTTTGTGTTGTGTGCTTGCCATGAGAAATTTTCATGTTCACGTTTTAATTGTGAGGATAATTGAATTATTTTTCCCCTGATAACTGTTTTATGTACTGCCCATAGAGTGGGTGGAGAGACAGTGTTGTTGTCATCTGGGAAATGTTCTTTCAAGTTCTTTTCTAGTAGTGTACAATGTGTCAGATTGGTAAGAATTGATTTGTTTAGGTGCTATTTGGGAATTCCCCTGACCCCTAGTGGTCACTGTATTAGTTTAGAAACAATGAAATGATCCGACAGAGATGTGTCATAGATTGTGGAGGAGTTCGCTAGTGGGGTTGTTGCAGATTGCAGGAAGATGTGGTCTATTCGTGTATATGTGCGATATGGGGCAGAATAGTGTGTGTAATCCCTGGTATGTGGGTTGAGTTCCCTTCATATATCTATTATTATATAACTAAATCTAGAAGCAGTATTTTGAGAACAAAAATGTGTGGACAGAAACATATGAACAGAAACCTGTCCCCGACTTTGTGTCCAGGGTGAGCTCCGTGCACTAGATCCCCGGCCCCCGCAGCCCCCGCGCCCCCCCCGAAGAGACCTGCTGAGCCAGCTGAACTCTGCGCTTCCCTAGCCCCACCAAAGCAAGATGGCGGCCACCGCGACACGAGGCCTGGACCAGGAGTCAGCTGAATCAATAGCTGACCAGGACGCTCCACAAGCCTGCACAGCCATTTCACTGCTCCCACAGGACAGGAGCACAGTGAGTACCTGGCAGCACACCGCTCACTCCCCAGCATCTACAGAATCACTCCTTGGGATGGTAATGGGCAATACTAATCAGTCCCCAGGGAGCACTGTATTATTCATTCAAGGCACACCAGGCATAGGAACATTCAGCCACCCCCCTACACCCTCTGACTTTCCCTCCATGATGGAAGCCTTTGCCACCATGCTTGCAAGGGGACTGCAAGCATGGAGCCGTCTCCTCTCGATCAGTGTCTGGAAGGGCTTGGGGAGAGGTCTCTGTCTGCTGCTGCTGGGTTTACAGCGCCGTCACGGTGCGGAGCTCCAGGGCTATGCGGCCATCTTGGTCGCTACTGTGCATGCGTCTTGGAATCTATTTTTCTTGTGGCCCGACGGAGGACCATGTTCTGCCTTTCTGTCACTCTCTCTACCTCATGCACTCTGTCAGCTAGAGCAGGTTGAGATGGAGCTCCGAAATGGCCCTCAAGAGGGTGTCTTTAATATCTGAGGCGATGGTTCTCAGGTCCTGGATACTCAGGTGGGGCTGAGGGGGATATCCATCCTTTCATTGCTTGCCTTGACTAGCGGAGCTGGAGCAGGAGTTGTGCCTGTCAGTGGGGACCCAGTCAGAGGAGGGGAGGGCGCCTGAGTTTGTCCCTGTGAGTCTGTCTGTGGCGGGAAGACACCATGTTACCTCCATGGGACCGGAACATCTCCAGTATATTCTGGCTTAGGCTCCAGCTCTGCTCACGGGGGGAGTGGGATCGGGATGCCAATGATTGTCTGGAAGAAGTTCCCATATTCTGTGTGAGGTCTGGGGAGAGAATACCTCCATTAGCTTAGAGAGTTATCCTGTGGCGACGGGAGCTCTGGATTCAAGCGTCCATCTTCGAGCTAAGTCAGGCCATGCCCCCTACATTTGCTATTTTTTGCAATGGAACCTGCAAAGTATTGCAACTGCAATCAGTGGACCATGGATGCAATGCTCTGGATCCTGCAGACTAATTCACCAGCCAAAGGTCCATATTGTGGTATCGACCTTCACTAATGGTCCTAGAGGAAGTATTGATGGGCTACAAGTGCATTGATATCACTGCAATTGTCCTCCATTGAGAACTATGAACTATTTTTTTTTATTCAAAGATGAGCCCCAAGATTTTGTAAGGGGTGGGCTGGTTTGGGGATGGAAGGCTGCAGACTGTAACCATGTTTCATTTCACACTGCAAAGGTGACGTGGCTGTGACATGAAACATGGTCAGAAAAGATGGACTTCTCTTTTAATACAATTTTCATGATATATGGTTGTTACAAGGACATATATCATGCTTTCTACTGTCTTGCATAAACCATGCATAGTGGTAGATATGAATAATAAAGCTCTTATGAGCACACAGTTGTCCTTTTTGGAGGCAAAGGGATTTACTAAAGACAAAATAGACTGTGCACTTTGCAAAGGGCATTTGCTCTCTGCATGAGTAAAAGAAGAACAAATATAGCCCAGAGCTCAGGATAATGTAAAAACAAACTGCAACAGTCATAAATAAATAAAACTGAGTAGTTTAATAAACCAATATTGATTATAAAATGTCAATAATGACTGGTGAATTATAAAACCAAGTTGTAAAAAAATATTACAATTGAACCCACAGTAACACAATATCATAATATTATATTGCACTAAATTTCAACATATGAATGTGCACTTGAAATAAAAGACAGTTAGTCCTTGAACAACAGGAAACCAGCACGGGGGATCAATCCAAAGAATGCCCCAGCAAAAGGCAATGAGTGAGGTAGTGAGAGCGGGACGAGGTGCTCAAAACAAAAATAAAGAAAACTCACAACTTCCCCGCTGGCTATGGAGTCTGGCACCGTGCAGAGCGGCTCACCGGCTCCAATGAACTGTGTGATTGCCGTGGCGTGGACAGAGCCAATGCTCCGCCGTAAGGAGAGCAGCCTAACCAAGGCTCCGTGATGATGGATGATGACGTCAGCACAGGGGAGCCGCCGGGGTGTCAGCTGATGGAAGCAGACCGCTGACTCTCCAGACTGTGTCTCCACGGGAGTGAAAATCATCAATGGTGGGTGGTGACACCTCGTCCCGCTCTCACTACATCACTCATTGCCTTTTGCTGGGGCATTCTTTGGATGGATCTCCCGTGCTGGTTTCCTGTTGTTCAAGGGCTGACTCTTTTATTTTAAGTGCACATTCATATGTTGAAATTTAGTGCAATATAATATTATAATATTGTGTAACTGTGGGTTCAATTGTAATATTTTTTTATAACTTGGTTTTATAATTCACCAGTCATTATTGACATTTTATAATCACTATTGGTTTATTAAACTACTCAGTTTTATTTATTTATGACTGTTGCAGTTTGTTTTTACATTATCCTGAGCGCTGGGCTTTATTTGTTCTTCTTTTGTTATGATCTGTATCTACCAGCTACGGTTGGTCCAGCTGCACGGGTGTTTGTTTTTTCCTCCCTCCTTTCTTATTTATAAGTCATGCTACATGTATACAAGATGTCACAGTACATGATGTGGTAAATACACAGGTTGTACACCGCATGTCTTGATTGGAGCTCTCCAGGTAGTCTACCATTGGCGTTGTTTTATTGCTGTGTTTTTTCTCTGTTTTCTCTGGTTTACTGGCAGCCTCTGTATAGTCACCTGGAGTAGCCTCGAGGGGTAAGTCCCCACTGAGAGGTGTATATCCCATGTAACACAGTTCCTAATTTTATTTCAACTGTCTTTTTCCCTAGGTGGGAGATTCTTATTTGTTATCCTTCCCCTTTTTTTTTTTTCCTCTATAATGGGTACCGATTGAACACTTCGGCTACAGGCCATTTTTGAGAATATGAATAGTAGTAATATTATTCGACCACCACCTGACGAAGCAACTATTGGTACTTCCACCCAACGACCACATACGGAAGCTTTTGAAATTCGTATGAGGAAAGCTTTCCTACGGTTGCAAGATGCTAAACAATATGAACAGACCCAATGGTGGGATTTAACGTTTCTTAAAAAATATATAGAACTAGGCATTACCCCTAGAGGACTCCATATCAAGAAGCAATGCAGCTTCCTGGATGAAGACCTTCATAAGGAATGGAGATCCCTAGCAGAGTTCTGTACAATCAAATGGATCAAAATTCTTATTTTGCAAAGAGAAAGGAAATTAGAATTAGCAGTACAAGAAGTAAAAGATAAAGAGGTCATTGTTCAGGAATTTAGTACTTCCTGTTTGTTTCCCAGGTGGCTTCAAGTTCTTGAGAGAAATGTCAAGAAGGATGAAGATGCTTTGGTTCACAAGAAAACTAAAAAGTTAGAATGAGACCTTTTTGACTATGGAAATGGCCAAGTGTTTGATTGGCAACACCATAAACAAGAGGTCAATGAGACAGCAATACACTCAACTCATCCAAAACCTACAAAAAATCTACACAAAATCTCCAAGAAAATTAAGTCCAAAAAACATAACCTCAATAACCCCAAGAAACCTACTCCTAAAACAATTTCACACCTACCAGTTAGGGGGGCTTCTAAACCAACCAGTCCCAATACCTTGGCATCAAAGTTTGAGACCAGAGGGGAAACTATACCGACCACCACTATTATAGACCTGAATCCTTCTCCTCTTGTGGCCTCCTCCTCTTTGATGGTACCACTCATCCCTTCTATAGCAAGGCATTAACCATCATTTCACCACCTACCACACAACTTCCATTGGCTTACAATATACCCATCCAGAACAGTTTTAGTACTCTGTCTCCTGACTTAGAGGACTATATCTTACTGGGAGCCATACCCAAATCTCAAGACACTAGAGATGATCACTACCCCCAGGGCGCCAACTGTCCTATATTATCTCCAAAAAGTTCAAATTCTCAAAATTTTCAGTTTTCTCCTCCAAAGGGAGTGCTCAAAGAGAAAAGAAAACTAGAAGAGGATGAAGAGGAGGAACCACTAGGAAGAGTGAACAAAAAAGAGAGGTCAGAATCAACATAAATGATAGCACAATAAAAATATATAATCTGTCTTCACATACTCTCACCCCCACTGAAGAGCTTTTACTCCAGAAGGGTTTGGGTTTCTCGCCTTCGACAGGTCCAAATAAGTTCGGTCTCTTTAAAGATCTACACCGTTTTATACGCTCATTATTGTTAAAACGCCATTATGCCCCTAACCCATTGGCCATATATAAAAAATATAGTAAGGAGGCTAATTCCACATTGGTTCCGGTACCAGAGTGTACACCTTCCACGGAACTTGATGAAGCTGCACTACAGGCCCTTGAGGAATTATGGGCTGAGGGCCATACAGAGAGTTATGTTTCCACTGCTAGTTTAGAACCACCAGTAATGCATACTCCCACCTAAATCAACCTTCTTTCCAATCAATTCAAAAGGCCCCTACATAGAAACTTACTATCAAGCTGTATCTAAAGACTTCCTATCACTATGTGATGATTCCTAGATGTGGAAACACCAGAATCTCAGTAGATGTGAAAACGCGGCCTTGAAAGAGTTAATGTCTAATACCAAGATCATCATTAGGCAGGCGGACAAGGGTGGTAGCTTGGTGGTACAAAATCGTACCGATTACATCAAAGAGGCAAGTAGGTTGTTAGCGGACATCAACATGTACTTGAAATTACAGTCTGACCCTCTTTCAGGGTTTCAACTGGAATCAAGGTCACTGATACAGGAAGCTTGGCAAAATGGAGTACTCACCAACCAAGAAAGACAATTTCTATTACCATCTGAGTGTAGTACTACCTATTTTTACCACCTTCCAAAGGTCCACAAATCATTGGTGGATCCTCCTGGGAGACCTATTGTGGCGAGCACTAATAGCTTCAGTAATGGTTTGTCCATATATATTGATTGTTGTTTGCAGCCCCTTGTGTGTCAATTACCATCATACATCAAGGATTCCAACGACGTAATAAAAGCCCTTCAGAATTATTCATGGGAAGAGGGATACTGGTGGGGCATCTTTAGATGTGTCTTCCCTTTACACCTCTATACCCCATGAAATAGGCCTGAGGGCCGTACAATATTTTTTGACCAAAAGTGGGGATTTTAATTCCCTGCAATCACAATTTTTGGTTCAAGCCACTGAATTTTGCTTCAAACATAACTATTTTACGTTTTGTGAACAATTTTATTTACAACGTAGGGGAACTGCCATGGGAGCCAACTTTGCTCTGGTTTATGCCAATCTCACCATGGGCTATTGGGAGGAACACAGTATCTGGACCAACAATCCGTTCGCTGAGCACATTTTTCTTTTCTGGGTGGTACATCGATGACATCGTGATCATATGGAGCGGTAGCCCAGATCTGTTCTCCTCATTCGTGGCCCATTGCAATCCTAATTCATTTGGCCTGTCGTTTACTCATGTAATAGATCCCCATGAACTTGTGTTCTTGGACTTGGTGTTAGCCCATGATCAACATAGGATCTTTACTAAAAACCACTTTAAGCCAACTAGTGGCAATTCCTATCTCCATTTTGGAAGTTGTCACCATCCATCATGGAAATGCAACATCCCAAGTGGCCAATTTAACAGACTTAGACGCAATTGTTCAAGAGTGGAGGATTATGTCGAACAGGGGGCAGTGATGAAAAAGAAATTCCAAGAGAAGGGTTACCCATGTGACCTCATCAATGACGCCTTCCTGTCCCACATGAACCCCCCTCTCAGGGACAAGAGTTCAAAAGATGAATCAAAAACCAAACAGACAGTTAGATTTATTTCTACTTTTAATGATAGATATAAGTCCATATCTAGAATTGTCAGAAAACATTTTGGTATTCTACGTTTGGACCAACGTCTAGCTCCGGTATTACCTGAGGTTCCACAGGTAACGTTCCGAAAAGCCCGTACTGTTAAAAATTTGTTAGCACCTAGCAAAATAGTAAACAAATCATCCAAATCCCCCCTTGACATTAGATCTTATTTTCACGATAGAAAGGGCATATTTCAGTGTAAAAAGAGGGGGTGTCTTATGTGCCAATTTATTGCCCATGGCACTAAGATTATCACAACTAACACAGGTAAAAAATACGAGATTAGGCAATTCATCACTTGCTCCACTGACTTCGTTATATACGTTTTGCGTTGCCCGTGTGGGCTAGTCTACGTTGGTCGGACCATTCGAGCACTACAGGCTAGAGTGGGTGACCACCATAGACTCATTTCTAAAGTGTCCCGCTGCCACCAAGAAGACGAACACAGGCCCGTCGTGCCCATAGTGCCCTTCCTGCTGCATTCGCCAATCTGAATTGGGAACCCACCACTTCTGCAGCACCCGTACTTCCCCCATTCACTGGCCAACCCGGAATTCAGGTGGAAACAGTTGATTTTACGCCACTGAATTTTTATTTGCTGTTTTTTCACCGAAGATCTCTATAGATCTATTGTGGACCAAAGCAATTTATATGCTGGTCAACACATCGCCGCTAATCCCCAGTCCTCCCTTGCCAGAGATTGGAGACCAATTACGGTCTCCGAATTTAAGATCTTTCTGGGCCTTTCCCTCAACATGGGCATAAATAAAAAGAGTGAGTTGTGGTCATATTGGTCCACTGACCCAAGTTACCATATGCCCGTGTTCTCTGCTTCCATGGCCAGGGCACGATACGAGCAGATTTTGCGGTTCATGCACTTCAATGACAATGAACTCTGTCATCCTCGTGGAGACCCTGGATACGATCGGCTCTACAAAATTCGGCCCCTCGTAAACCACTTCAACCAGCGTTTTGCAGACTTGTTTACTCCCCATCAAGTTGTCTGCGTTGATGAGTCCCGATTAAATTTTCTGGCTGCTTGTCATTCAAACAGTACCTTCCCAGCAAGCGCGTCAGATACGGGGTCAAGATGTATAAGCTCTGTGACATTGCCACAGGCTATACATGTAGATTTATGGTTTACGAGGGCAAAGATAGTCATGTAGAGCCGACAAACTGCCCTGACTACTTAGGAAGCGCTGGCAAGATAGTGTGGGACTTGGTGTCACCCTTATTCGGAAAGGGTTACCACTTGTACGTGGACAATTATTACACAAGCGCCACTTTTTAGTCACCTTTTTGATCAACAGATTGGAGCATGTGGCACCGTGCGACCTAATTGCCGGGGCTTTCCCCAGCGGCTTGTAGATTCCCATCTTAGGCTGGGGGAGAGAGCCTGCTTGCAGTGTAATAATTTGCTCGCTATGAAGTGGAGGGATAATAAGAATGTTTCGTTCTTACCTCCCTTCATGCAGACACGACGGCCCAAATTACTACGGCGACTGGTGTTGTGGAGAAACCCCTCTGTGTCCACGAATATAACCAAAATATGGGAGGGGTGGACCTCAACGACCAGTTGTTGGCGCCGTACCTAGTTGCCCGTAAGGCCAGACGCTGGTACAAAAAAGTGTCTGTTTATTTATTTCAATTGGCTTTGCTGAACGCTCATGTGCTATACAGAGCTTCAGGACGGACTGGATCCTTCCTTAAATTATAGGAATAGATCGTCAGAGCCCTTCTGTTTCCAGACGGTGCTCCACCTCACCTTTCCAAACCAAATGCAGTAAGGCTGCATGAGAGGCATTTTCCTTATGTCCTCTCGAGTACCCCTACCCAACGAGCCCCCCAAAGAAGATGTTGGTATTATTGTCCCTCCTGTCCTGACAATCCTGGTCTATGCATTGGTGAATGTTTTGAATGCTACCATACACTAGTTGAGTTTTAGCGTAGGGTACAGCATTGCACAGACTAGGACACACTTTCACAGGGTCTCCCAAGATGCCATCTCATTTTGAGAGACCCAAACCTGGTACCAGTTACAAAACATGCCATGGGAATATGTGAAATTACACCCCTAAATAAATTCTGTTGCTTCCCCTGAGTACGGGGATACCACATATGTGAGACTTTTTGGGAGCCTAGCAGTGTACGGGATCCCGAAAACCAAGCACCGCCTTCAGGCTTTCTAAGGGCGTAAATTTTTGATTTCACTCTTCACTGCCTATCACAGTTTCGGAGGCCATGGAATGCCCAGGTGGCACAAACCCCCCCCCCCCAAATGACCCCATTTTGGAAAGTAGACACCCCAAGCTATTTGTTGAGAGGTATAGTGAGTATTTTGCAGACCTCGCTTTTTGTCACAAAATTTTGAAACCTGAAACGCCCTTAGAAATGTGTGAGCAATATATCATTTAGTGACAACTTTGTGCAAAAAAAAAAATTGGTCACTTTCCCGCAACTTGTGTCAAAATATAAAATATTCCATGCCTCTCAGCAAATAGCTTGGGGTGTCTACTTCCCAAAATGGAGTCATTTGGGGGGGTTTTGTGCCATCTGGGCATTTTATGGCCTTCAAAACTGTGATAGGTAGTGAGGAGTGAAATCAAAAATTTACGCCCTTAGAAATCCTGAAGGCGGTGCTTGGTTTCGGGGCCCCGTACGCGTCTAGGCTCCCAAAAAGTCCCACACATGTGGTATCCCCATACTCAGGAGTAGGGATGAGCTTCGAGTTCGAGTCAAACTCATGTTTGACTCGAACATTGGCTGTTCGCAAGTTCGCCGAACAGCGAACAATTTGGGGTGTTCGCGGCAAATTCGAATGCCGCGGAACACCCTTTAAAAGTCTATGGGAGAAATCAAAAGTGCTAATTTTAAAGGTTAATATGCAAGTTATTGTCATACAAAGTGTTTGGGGACCCGGGTCCTGCCTCAGGGGACATGGATCAATGCAAAAAAAAGTTTTAAAAACGGCCGTTTTTTCAGGAGCAGTGATTTTAATAATGCTTAAAGTCAAACAATAAAAGTGTAATATCCCTTTAAATTTCATACCTGGGGGGTGTCTATAGTATGCCTGTAAAGGGGCGCATGTTTCCTGTGTTTAAAACAGTCTAACAGCAAAATGACATTTTGAAGGAAAAAACTCATTTAAAACTACCCGTGGCTATTGCATTGCCGACAATACACATAGAAGTTCATTGATAAAAACGGCATGGGAATTCCCCAAAGGGGAACCCCGAACCAAAATTTAAAAAAAAAATGACGTGGGAGTCCCCCTAAATTCCATACCAGGCCCTTCAGGTCTGGTATGGATATTAAGGGGAACCCCGGCCAAAATGTAAAAAAAAAAAAATGACGTGGGGTTCCCCCTAAATTCCATACCAAGGGTCTGGTATGGATTTTAAGGGGAACCCCGTGCCAAAAAAGAAAAAAAAAACGGCATGGGGTCCCCCCAAAAATCCATACCAGACCCTTATCCGAGCACGCAACCTGGCAGGCCACAGGAAAAGAGGGGGGACGAGAGTGCGCCCCCCCTCCTGAACCGTACCAGGCCACATGCCCTCAACATTGGGAGGGTGCTTTGGGGTAGCCCCCCAAAACACCTTGTCCCCATGTTGATGAGGACAAGGGCCTCATCCCCACAACCCTGGCCGTTGGTTGTGGGGGTCTGTGGGCGGGAGGCTTATCGGAATCTGGAAGCCCCCTTTAACAAGGGGACCCCCAGATCCCGGCCCCCCCCTGTGTGAAATGGTAAGGGGGTACAAAAGTACTCCTACCATTTCACTAAAAAACTGTCAAAAATGTTAAAAATGACAAGAGACAGTTTTTGACAATTCCTTTATTTAAATACTTCTTCTTTCTTCTATCTTCCTTCATCTTCTGGTTCTTCTGGTTCTTCTGGCTCTTCTGGTTCTTCCTCTGGCGTTCTCGTCCCACATCTCCTCCGCGGCGTCTTCTATCTTGTTCTCCTCGGGCCGCTCCGCACCCATGGCATGGGGGGAGGCTCCCGCTCTTCTCTTCTTCTTTATCTTCTTCTCTTCTTCTTTTCTTCTTTTCTTCTCTTCTTCATTTTTTTCTCCGGGCCGCTCCGCACCCATGCTGGCATGGAGGGAGGCTCCCGCTGTGTCACGGCGCTCCTCGTCTGACAGTTCTTAAATAACGGGGGCGGGGCCACCCGGTGACCCCGCCCCCCTCTGACGCACGGTGACTTGACGGGACTTCCCTGTGACATCACGGGGAATGCCACAGGGAAGTCCCGTCATGTCCCGTGCGTCAGAGGGGGGCGGGGTCACCGGGTGGCCCCGCCCGCCGTTATTTAAGAACTGTCAGACGAGGAGCGCCGTCAGACAGCGGGAGCCTCCCTCCATGCCAGCATGGATGTGGAGCGGCCCGGAGAAGAAAATGAAGAAGAGAAGAAGAGAAGAAGAGAAGAAAAGAAGAAGAGAAGAGCGGGAGCCTCCCCCCATGCCATGGGTGCGGAGCGGCCCGAGGAGAAGAAGATAGAAGACGCCGCGGAGGAGATGCTGGATGGGAACGCCGGAGGAAGAACCAGAAGGGCCAGAAGAACCAGAAGATGAAGGAAGATAGAAGAAAGAAGAAGTATTTAAATAAAGGAATTGTCAAAAACTGTCTCCTGTCATTTTTAACATTTTTGACAGTTTTTTAGTGAAATGGTAGGGGTACTTTTGTACCCCCTTACCATTTCACACGGGGGGGGCGGGATCTGGGGGTCCCCTTGTTAAAGGGGGCTTCCAGATTCTGATAAGCGCCCCGCCCGCAGACCCCCACAACCACCGGCCAGGGTTGTGGGGATGAGGCCCTTGTCCTCATCAACATGGGGACAAGGTGTTTTGGGGGGCTACCCCAAAGCACCCTCCCAATGTTGAGGGCATGTGGCCTGGTAAGGTTCAGGAGGGGGGGGCCGCACTCTCGTCCCCCCTCTTTTCCTGCGGCCTGCCAGGTTGCGTGCTCGGATAAGGGTCTGGTATGGATTTTTGGGGGGACCCCACGCCGTTTTTTTTTTTTTTTGGCGCGGGGTTCCCCTTAAAATCCATCTTAGACCTGAAGGGTCTGGTATGGAATTTAGGGGGAACCCCACGTCATTTTTTTAAAAAAATTTTGGCCGGGGTTCCCCTTAATATCCATACCAGACCTGAAGGGCCTGGTATGGAATTTAGGGGGACTCCCACGTCATTTTTTTTTTTTTAATTTTGGTTCGGGGTTCCCCTTTGGGGAATTCCCATGCCGTTTTTATCAATGAACTTCTATATGTATTGTCGACAATGCAATAGCCGCGGGTAGTTTTAAATGAGTTTTTTCCTTCAAAATGTCATTTTGCTGTCAGACTGTTCTAAACACAGGAAACATGCGCCCCTTTACAGGCATACTATAGACACCCCCCAGGTACGAAATTTAAAGGGATATTACACTTTTATTGTTTGACTTTAAGCATTATTAAAATCACTGCTCCTGAAAAAACGGCTGTTTTTAAAACTTTTTTTTGCATTAATCCATGTCCCCTGGGGCAGGACCCAGGTCCACAAACACTTTTTATGACAATAACTTGCATATTAGCCTTTAAAATTAGCACTTTTGATTATTCATGTTCGTGTCCCATAGACTTTAACGGTGTTCGCGTGTTCGAACAAACTTTTTTCCTGTTCGCATGTTCTGGTGCGAACCGAACAGGGGGGTGTTCAGCTCATCCCTACTCAGGAGAAGCAGCAGAATGTATTTTGGGGTGTATGTGCATGTTTGAGCAATATATCATTTAGTGACAACTTTGTACAAAAAATTAAAAAAATTGTCATTTTCATGTGTCAAAATATAAAATATTCCATGGACTCAACATGCCTCTCAGCAAATAGCTTGGGGTGTCTACTTTCCAAAATTGGGTCATTTGGGGGGTTTGTGCCATCTTGGCATTTTATGGCCTTCAAAACTGTGATAAGTAGTGAGGAGTGAAATAAAAAATTTACGCCCTTAGAAATCCTGAAGGCGGTGCTTGGTTTTCGGGGCCCTGTACGCGGCTAGGCTCCCAAAAAGTCCCACACATGTAGTATCCCCATACTTAGGAGAAGCAGCTACATGTATTTTGGGGGGCAATTCCACATATACCCATGGCCTGTGTGAGCAATATATCATTTAGTGACAACTTTGTGCAAAAAAAAAAAAAAATTGGTCACTTTCCCGCAACTTGTGTCAAAATATAAAATATTCCATGGACTCAACATGCCTCTAAGCAAATAGCTTGGGATGTCTACTTTACAAAATGGGGTCATTTGGGGGGGTTTGTGCCATCTTGGCATTTTATGGCCTTCAAAACTGTGATAGGTAGTGAGGAGTGAAATCAAAAATTTACGCCCTTAGAAATCCTGAAGGCGGTGCTTGGTTTCGAGGCCCCGTACGCGGCTAGGCTCCCAAAAAGTCCCACACATGTGGTATCCCCATACTCAGGAGAAGCAGTTAAATGTATTTTGGGGTGCAAATCCACATATGCCCATGGCCGAAACATTATATATAACCTCTAACGGGATTTTTAAGGCAATGAAGATTTTGATTAAAATAAAGGCATTGGATAGGATAGGTAGGGTATAGGATGTGTGGGATAAGAAACCAAACCCCAGTTTTAAAACATGCGTGATCCGACGCAGGCTCACGCAGCGTGCATGCGCGGCCTTGTGGCGGTATTCGTCTTCATGGTGATGCTCAGCGTCATGACGTTGAAGCGCACCTAAGGGCGGCTAGGACAGGTGAGCCACGCCATTGATTGGCGCAGCACCCTGTCCAAGCCCACACCACATAAAGGACGCCAGAGATGGCAAGATGGCGTCACTCCTCCCTCGGTAATCACTGAGGGCCGGCAGGGCAGACGTCTGGCCTGATTTTCTTCACCATTGCAGGCGAATCTTCATCCGGTACCTCTGGGAAAGTAAGTGTTCTTGTCCCTTACTACTCAAACTAAATGGACCCCTTGTAAATGGGAGGTGGAAAACTTTTTTGTCATTTAGGGGATTTGGGGATTTAGGTGGGGATGGAGGGTTTATGTGGGGGTATATGGGATGGGGGAATTGTGTGTGTGAGTGGGGGGATTTGCCGAGGCTTCCCCTCACCCTCCCCACTTTCCCCTTCCCGGGCCCCACCCCCCCTCTATTATTATGGCATTTTGACTGATTATGCCCCCTCTTTCCAACAGCCATCAATACTTGATGCTGAAAATGCCAAATATCTGGATTGAATGTATATTTCCAGCCGTCTTGAAGGAGATATAGGATGTTTTAACCTTTGGAAACTTGGGACTCTCTACCCCGATGTGGGAGCCTATGCTTACCCAGGAGATGTCTTGGGAGGATGTGAGTAATAGAACTATCTTATATTGCAGGAACTATAATACATAAACACATATATTTATAAATTGTAATATGACTATTTTTGGTTTACTAGAAAGTGATGCATTTCCCTGAAGAAGACTTTTTCTAAAAAAAATATACAGGTTGAAACGCGTTGGAATTCCATCACTTGATGCCACGGTTGCCATCTGTGGTGATTGTATTGGGTGGTGTGCTGTATCACCTCTCTCCAAAAATTGTTTTCACAGCTATGTATTATTAGCAATACAAATCTTTCAATATCTGATGTATATAGAATTTCTCAATTCATTTGAATATATATATTTTTTGTGTAAACTGTTATACTTTTTTTCTTGATCTACTATATTAATAAAATTGGTTTTATTTTAATCAAAATCTTCATTGCCTTAAAAATCCCATTAGAGGTTATATATAATGTTTCTACAAATTTGTATGGGATGATGGCAATGACACATCCATACCACCGAGGTCATATGTATAAACATATGCCCATGGCCTGTGTGAGCAATATATCATTTAGTAACAACTTTTTGTAATTTTTTTTTTGTCATTATTCAATCACTTGGGACAAAAAAAAATAATATTCAATGGGCTCAACATGCCTCTCAGCAATTTCCTTGGGGTGTCTACTTTCCAAAATGGGGTCATTTGTGGGGGTTTTGTACTGCCCTGCCATTTTAGCACCTCAAGAAATGACATAGGCAGTCATAAATTAAAGGCTGTGTAAATTCCAGAAAATGTACCCTAGTTTGTAGGCGCTATAACTTTTGCGCAAACCAATAAGATTATTGACATTTTTTTTACCAAAGACATGTGGCCGAATACATTTTGGCCTAAATGTATGACTAAAATTGAGTTTATTGGATTTTTTTATAACAAAAAGTAGAAAATATCATTTTTTTTCAAAATTTTCAGTCTTTTTCCGTTTATAGCGCAAAAAATAAAAACGGCAGAGGTGATCAAATACCATCAAAAGAAAGCTCTATTTGTGGGAAGAAAAGGACGCAACTTTCGTTTGGGTACAGCATTGCATGACCGCGCAATTAGCAGTTAAAGTGACACAGTGCCAAATTGTAAAAAGTGCTCTGGTCAGGAAGGGGGTAAATCCTTCTGGAGCTGAAATGGTTAAAGCATGGTGATGAGATTCATCTTCATGAATGAGCATGGCTTGGCTCCAAAACAAAAGGTTTAGTCACTCTAAATGTGCAACTGGATTCCAAGAGCTACCTGGGCACACAAAGTTAGCTTAGAGGATAACTAAAGGTGACCTATAATTGCAAGCATTCTTATTTTAAACACAGGGATATACCTGTCAGGTTTATAACAAGGAGTAGGCTAGAACTTCCACTACAAAACTTCAGACACCATCACCTAAATGCCCTATGGAATTATAAATCCTATAATACTTTACATATTACTCTGAAGACTAGGCAGGTATTATAGCATTTCATATATAGCATTAACTAGCTAGTGTGGTAAGCCTTGCAAAGAGGGAAAAAATGCCCTCTGCAATTAGGGCAATAGATAACTTGTCCCATTACATTGTAATATTTGATCAGACATCAGATGAGCTTTCTCAGGGGTATTGTAGTGCACAGCAAACATTAGTTGGCAAAAAAGTTGAGGAACATCTTTCACCAAAAATGTATGACAGACTGGAAAATTTTAGCTGGTAGACTAGAGATCTCCTGCAGAAAAGAGGGTTGTTGCCAGATCATTGAATGTTTGGGGGCAAAAATCAACTTTTAACTGTACAATTTCATTACATCACATCATTCTTAGCCAGTTTTATTTATTTTCTCCATTTTCCAACATGATAGACCATCAAATTGCAAGTAATGGAAATGATCGACCTACTTAAACTGGGCAAATAACATTTTCTTAAAAAATATTTTATGTTTTGAAATGGCATATATGATCTGCATGTTTAAACGGGCACTTTCTGTATTGTCTGATAAAATATTGCTTTATCTGTTGCATCTCAGTATATTTTCTACTTCATTGCATGCAGTGATATGATCATGAAGAACTGTTTCTGATGCCAAGAACAGAAAGCAATAACCCATATGGTCTAAATTATCCGCAACATAATTATGCCTGGTACGTTGGATATGTCATTAAAAATCTTTGCCAGGCATAATGGCAGTATACTGTTTCTAGTAATAAAAACACAGCAAGGCATCCATTTTGAAATGCAAAGCTACCATAGTTAAAGGAAAACAGAACCTAAAACTCAAATTAAAATGCCTGTTACATGCTGAAAATAACATAGAAATTAAATTTCTTAAAATATAAACTTCACTCTGAAGAAAAAATAAGGGTTAGCTGACTAACTATTTACTGCTTTAATATCGGACACTTTCACCCCCCCCCCCCTTCCTGCCAAGGCCAATTTTCAGCTTTCAGCACTGTTGCACTTTGGATATCAGAGACAGTATAAAGGCTCTGATCCCAGCACTCTAAAATGGATGAAATGATAATGGTCTATGCACTTCAAGCTGCTATTATAAGAAACCAACAACAGAGATAAACAAAGGTATATACCCCCTTCTTTCTTTGAAAAAAGAGAGAGAAGGTATTAACAGCGCTACAAGTGAATACAAAATTCACCAATATGGTATAACATATAGTGCATGAAAAATGAATAATACATGTATGAAATAAAATATTTCCACTGAATTGGCAAAAAAAACCCTGCCAGTGGTGGATCTGATGTGTCTGGTCTAGAACAACGGTATTGTGTGTGCTGGTTAAACACAATCCTAGTTATCAATTGGAGCAAGAAAAAATTGGAAATAACAATAGCAAATACAAAATGGGTAATATGTGTGAAAGTCCAAGCACTCAGTCAACGTGACTATAAGACATAGAGAGGGTGATGTAACCAGTCCTTTGTAAAGAAAGAAAGTTCCATGCATGCAGTCTACAGCAATTCAAGGCTTTAAAGTCAAACGGAGTGCAAACTTCAAGAGCTGCTACACCATCACCGGACCACCTCGTGATAACCCCTTAAGGGTATAAGCTGTCAAATACGCCCGTAGTAACTTCCTGGTAGTAATCTGCTCCTCTGCCACTAGATGGATCTGCTCTCCTCAGCCAAAAGTTTCTCAAAGCCGCAGACATGCCATAAGGAAAACAAAGGGAGGCTTTCCATAGTGTTACACTGTTTATTTAAACCAAACGGAAACCCCCTTATACAAATTATGCTTACTAGATAAAAATGATAAAATTGCAGCCTGTCACAGTATCAGTGTCTCTCACCGCTGGTCGGAAATTCACAAGTCCCGCCCACCGCGATGAGTCCTGGGATGACGCTGCATGTGTATAGCTGGATAAGGTCACGTGGTCACGCAACACGACTGTCTGTTTTATATAGTATGAGTGACGGGTTCACTCGACACCGTCCTCACGGGCGTCATCTGATTCAGACCCACCCCTCTGAGTATAGTGCGGAGCCGATGCTCAGCATCCCATCCATCCATAGTGGTTCTCTCCCCTTTCAGTCCTTAATTAGAAGACTGTTTACATAAAACATTTAATTAAGAACATCTTAGATTACTATAATATCAGTGGGATAAAAATGTATATAAAAAAATGTATATAACTCAATGTAAAAAAATTAAAAAGTCAATGTAACAAAGTTTTTACAGCTTACTCCTTCAGAATATGGGATGTAATGCAGATAGTACTGCAATGGCAAAACGTTGGTGTGGGTAAAATTAAAAAAGTCCCACTTTTTCAAGACGTAATGACGAAACACGTCAGGGCGTGACCAGGCGACCCTTTCCAGCTATACACAGGTAGCGTCATCCCAGGACTCATCGCGGCGGGCGGGACTTGTGACTTTCCGAACAGCGGTGAGAGACACTGATACTGTGACAGGCTGCAATTTTATCATTTTTATCTAGTAAGCATAATTTGTATAAGGGGGTTTCCGTTTGGTTTAAATAAACAGTGTAACACTATGGAAAGCCTCCCTTTGTTTTCTTTGTGGCATGTCTGCGGCTTTGAGAAACTTTTGACTGAGGAGAGCAGATCCATCTAGTGGCAGAGGAGCAGATTACTACCAGGAAGTTACTACGGGCGTATTTGCCACTTACCTCTGGTAAGCTTATACCCTTAAGGGGTTATCACGATGTGGTCCGGTGATGGTGTAGCAGCCCTTGAAGTGTGCACTCCGTTTGACTTTGAAGCCTTGAATTACTGTAGACTGCATGCATGGAACTTTCTTTTTTTACAAAGGACTGGTTACATCACCCTCTCTATGTCTTATAGTCACGTTGACTGAGTGCTTGGACTTTCACACATATTACCCATATTACCCATTTTGTATATGCTACTGTTATTTCCAATTTTTTTCTTGCTCCGATTAATAACTAGGATTGTGTTTAACCAGCACACACAATACCGTTGTTCTTGACCAGACACATCTGATCCACCACTGTCAAGGGTTTTTTGCCAATTCAGTGGAAATATTTTATTTCATACATGTATTTTTCATTTTTCATGCACTATACCATACTGGTGATTTTTTTATTCACTTGTAGCGCTGTTAATACCTTCTCTCTCTTTTTTCAAAGAAAGAAGGGGGTATATACCTTTGATTATCACTGTTGCACTTTGAATGACAATTGTTCGGTCATGCAACACTGTACCCAAACTAAATTTTTCTCATTTTGTTCACACAACTAGACCTTTCTTTTGGTGGTATTTAATCATCCCTGGGTTTTTTTTTTGCTAAATAAATGAAAAAAGACCAAAAATTTTGAAAACAAAATGCATTTTTCTTTGTTTCTGTTATACAATTTAGGCCAAAATGTATTCTGCTACATTACAGCCCAAGGTATTTATTAAGAGGCATGGTGAATTTTTTGAAGTTGTCATTTTTTTTCATAAACTTTGGAAAATAAAGAAATGAAAAACACATTTTCACGATTTTTTGTTACATACTATCACCAGTGCAGTACAACATCATCATAAAACTAGTGTGGAGGTGATCAGGGACACTGAATGGTAACAGTGTGACAAAAAAATTGTAATTTAGATTTAAATAGAATTTAATTTATAATTTTATTTTTTTAAATGTTTTATGACATTTGTTTTCTTTCTTTTTTTAATGATTTTTTTTAACACGGTGACCAGAGCAAAATAATGTTACCATAAAAAAATTGTACTACTCTGGGAAAGTGATCATGATTTTTTTTTTTTTTTAATTACGCATTATGATTATTTATAGACTTGAATTTAATTGCTATAAGCAAGCATATCACTGAATAAAATTGATTAATTCAGTTTTTTTTTTGTTGTGGTTTGCTGTGATTGATCACAGCTAATCACATGGTAAAGATGGGCTGCGATTGGCCCTGTCTGTACAATGTAATCACTGTGACCAATTACAGCTAGCAACAGAATTGTACACAATGAATGGCAAGAAAGGAAGCTATCTATTGTTTACAATTGTCATGTTATCTGCTGTGATTGGTCAAAGCGATCACATGGTATCAGCAGTCAGCCAATACAGTGATCAGTCATCCAATGGACACAGCCAATGACGGATCATGCCACATAAGGTGCAATCTGGGAGGATGTCATTTGACGTCATTTGATGCCCACCCATATTGACAAAGGCTGACATTAAAGTGGTTGAAAACTCTTACATATACCCTGTAACATGATTAGCCTCAGGTAATACACAGGGATTAAAGAAATCATCCTACATAAGTTGTACCTGTTTATCTGAGCACTCCTTGCGCTACTTTAGTTTAAAGTGCAAAAATTATACAGTTTGTCTGAGATTTCAGAAAGCAAGGGACAGGGCACTAAGGTTACTTTCCACAAAGCTATATGTCAGCTGAGAGCTAATTGGAGTGAAGGGACGTACCCCTTCACATAGCACACAGGAAAAGGGCCAAGGCTGTCAGTCACAGGCTGTGTGCTGTAGCTCCCTCCCCCCTCTATCTCTCACAACTGGGAAAACCTGTCAGAAATTACTCATGCAGATAGCAGAGGAACATGACAGCAGGAGAAATGGCACTAAGTGCTTTGGATAGAAGCAAGTACACACTATAGAAGGATGTGCTTTACTAATATTTCATGTCAGAGGTTTACGACCACTTTGACATGATAGCAAATACAAAGGATGTGCATAGTCATATTATTATTAATATTGTTATTCAGGACATAACAGTAATAATTTAGTTATTAGATTGTGTTTCACAATGTTTGGATGACAAAAAAGCTAAATTGATATTACAGTATAACATAGTGTACTTTGACTGGTAACAATTTATTTGCAGTGTGGCTAACACTTCTTAGATATCCATAATACATATCCGGTCATTTACTTATATGTTCAATGTATACAATATGTTACAATGACACTAGGCCTGCCAGTAGCAGGGCTTTCAAAAGATACAACTTGCCAAGAGCAATCGAACGAGTCTTTTAACAGTTCAGTGCCTATTAAGTTTTAATTACTCCCAAAGCATTGGCCCATTTAGGACTGCAGCAAAAGAGAAATATTTTTTCATACTCACTTTGAAGTTAAGAGTCTGCATTTACATTGCCTCTGGCTCCATTTTACAGATTTATTCTCAATAAAATATGTTCTATTTTTCTTTGATACCACTGACTTCAATCCTCATTCTGAGACACTGTTTAATACTTTTAATACTAACAAAATTAGTACATTGGAAATGGGTGTCCAATATTGTGCATGCTCATCCATATTTCTATCTGTACACCTATCCGTTTATCTATACATAGATCTATTTTTATTGAAAAAACACGTTTTTATAAAACTAGGACTTTTCAACTATTGCTTTCCAGAAACTTTAAACTGTAGAAAGGCTTTTCTTTTTAATAGAGTAGGGAAGGATTCAAACCTTTTTTAGTTTTACTATTTCTGTCTCTTTAGAGATATTTCCCTTCACTTCTTGTCCTGTAGACTCCTGTAGACTAGACTATCTTTCTTTATCCAGTTGTCACAGGAACAAGTGTCCCCAATGGAAGATTTTTCTTTTATTCTCCGTGATATTAATGGCTAAGACAATAAGAGTGAATTTCTCTAACTGGGACACAGGCAGCAAAATAAATCTGACAGGGGTTCTAATCCCTTACCACTTTGACTTTAGGCATATTTTAGTAAAAAGAGACAAAAAATTACTCTATATTACATGCATAGATATAGTGTTAGAGTATAGAATATATTGTCAGAATGATATTTGATTCATTCATGATTTTTACTTATAATAAGGCTTACCTATAGGTACAGTAAATATCTTCTAAACATGCACTGTTTAGGAGATATGTAAGAAGGGTGGCCATTGGCTAGCCTGAATTTGTAGGAGGAGTCTGGGGCTTATAGTCCTCCTCCTTCCTACACTCACGTTGGCTGGCTTCTTTGTATCCCTCCCACCCGTAACTCCTTTTTTCATTTCTCATTTATACTCAGAGTATGCCCTCTTTTAGGCATACTGACCAGCATGACCATGGCACACCTCAGGTCACTGTAGATAGGGGAAATCACATTCCCAGTATTCAGACACTGACTATAATTACTTTATATGCAGCCGGTGATGTCACCAGTGTATGCGCTCTGAAGGAACAGGATACCTGTACCGTTTCTTCAGAGCCGTGCTGTGACTCACGCGTGCATGTGAACCTGTAAGGAAGACTGGTTGAAGTTGGAAGTGCCTTCAGTGCTTCATTTTCAGGTAAGGGCTGAGGGCTTCATTTTCAGGTAAGTCTGTCATATTGTGCTAGTATAAGATGCATACTAGCACATTTTGACTTTTACTGCCCGGTGCCTATTTTTTTTTTTTTTTATGCCATTTACTACTGCTTTGAATGCTTTGTTTTTCATGCAGTGCACATTGTGTTAAAGTATACAGACAGGGACTGAGTCACATTCAAAATAGCTAAAGGCATAATCTGCTGACAAGTGGTATGTGTATGAGTTTAAGCAATGTCTGCTTGATTAGTGAATATCAAGGGTAGTCAATGTGTTGATACATTTTGTGCATCGCATCAGTCCTCAAGTAGCACAACTGTCTTTTTCTACTGCAAATCACATGCACATTATTCTTTATTTATGATTTATGTGGTGGTTTACCAAAATAGTAATTTTCATTTTAGTGCAAAAATAGGAAGAAATAGCTTGACCGCTGCACACCTCACACAGTCCCAATGGTTAGCAGGTATAAGCCGCCTAAGTTTGATTAATTCAGACCAGAAAGCCAATATGTTTCGACCTGCCCTTGGTTCTTAATCATAGAGAAGAATTTTCATTTTAGACTATGCTTGCCTCAAGTATGCAAATTTCTACTATACTTGACTAAGTATTTGAAGATATTGCAGACAAAAGAGACCCCCTTCCTTAGTGTCTATTCCAGATTTAACAATATCAACTCAGCATTTGTACAACCATTAGCTGACATTATTGTTTGATAACGTGCAAATAGGGTTACCAGCAGCACATACAGCCTACTTACTGTATATTTGCATTGATAGAAATTCTAAAGCTGTTTATTTTTTGAATAGCTTATGAAGTTTTCTGAGCACATGTTAGAGATTATTTATGAAGGACAGCTTTAAAGTGATTGTATTTTTTTTAATATTCTGTGGCATTTATTAAAAAATAATCAAACCCAGTTTGTAGCAGGGATGGACTGAACTTTGGCTCTTTGGGCTTTTGGACAAACACCTGAATGCTTTCTCTTTTTGGCTCATTGTTCAGTGGGAGATGTGCATCAAATATAGAAGAAATATTTGTAGCACTCATATGTATGACATATTCCTGGTGCCAGTGGTTCCTAAAAAAAAGTAGTGGGTGTCCCTAGCAACATTTTATGCCACCAGAAGAAGTCTTCAGCTCCATAAATAAAGAGGCAGGGGAAGCAATGACATCACTGCCCAAATATGGTCACTGGCTATGACATGGTCATAATTGGTTATTGATATCACTACTCTCTCCACCCATTTCCTTATATACCCAATGACAGCTCAGAGATCTTTATTTCTAGGGTACATTTGTTTTAATGAGTGAATGTACTATGCACCCCTTATTCATTCACATGGGGTGTTAGTATCTGGGGGCCCCTCCTATTATTTTTTCATATGCATTCTTAATTTAAAGTTTTTCAAAAGTTACAAACATGTAGAACAGTTTAAACATTTAAACATAAAAGGAGTAAAATATGGCAGTACCATCTGCAACAAATTCCAAATCAATATGAGAGTTAACTAAAAATAATAAAGTAAACAACTGCCCCTTACTCTAATTATTTCCACCGTGCCACAAATAAAATATGAAAAATATATGTGTGTAACACTATGAAAAAAGTGTAAATGAAAATTAATAAAAGCTGCCACTGTGTAAAAATAATGCTAAATAGTTATCCTTCAAAATATCTGTATAGTGAACAAATAACATATAAAGAAGAAACCTCATGGCGCTATATGAAAAACATGTAAAAAAAAAAATATATATATATATAATAGAAAAAATATACATATATATAAACGGTGAAAGCACTATAATTAAATGCAAAACAATGTGATGAATCTTCAAAACACCAAGTGACGTATTAAGGTGATAAAAGCAAGCACAATGTCCATAAACAAAAGTCCATATAATCAATGGTTATTTGCACAAATCTTCTTAGTTTCTTCCACCACACCCACGTGTTCAGTGATCCCACTCCCTTAGGAAATGCTCTTACCAGCTCCAAATGCCTGCACTTACGTATGAGGCTACAGCGCTTTAATAGCACAAAGCAGGTTATGATCTGCAATCCGATAATCACCAATGTGTATGGGACACTCCACATGTAAAATGAAAGTAAAGTGCTCCAATAGTGTAAAATTGTATGATCAATTTATTAAAAACACTATCAATCTTCAAAATCACCACTCACATTTTACAAAATCCAAAAAAAGCCAAACTCAGTGCAATACTACAACACAGCAACTCAGCAGGTGGATCATACAGCAAAGGCATGCGGTCATGGCAGACCCGAGGTGTGCAGGCATCAGATATTGAATTCTCACCCCCTCCTCGATAGTACACCGGCAGATCGAATCACCACTATCTCAAAAGCATCAGCGTCATGCGTCACAGCCACGCCCCCGACATGTTTCGTCACAGATACGACTTATTCATGGGATTGGCTGTGCGGGATGCCAATCATTACTTTTATACCCTCCTATCAAGTGTATGAATGGGAGCCCAATAGTGTGCCTGCGCACACCTCGTGTCCCCGCGACCACGGAAATGAAATCACTTTGCATAAAAATAAATAAAGCCCAGCGTTATAGGCGTAATTTTCCATCTAGCTGCACAGAGGTCGTACCCTGTTTCCCTGAAAATAAGACCTAGCGTGATTGTCGGTGATGGCTGCAATATAAGCCCTACCCCAAAAAAATAAGCTCTACCCTGAAAATAGGACCTACAAGGACTTTAAATAGGGCTTATTTGGAGGGTAGGGCTTATCTTGCAGCCATCACCGACAGTCACGCTAGGTCTTATTTTTGGGGAAACGGTATCACACAGAGGATTTACAAACCATACACATAATGCTGTATGTGCAAACTGTACGATCCTCCATTGATTTTTACCTCACTAGTATAGAATACAAAACACTTAGTGTGCATCATGGCTTCTCACCATCTCACATTAACTTTAAAGTGCATAAAATTCTTACATATAAAATTCTTACATATTTATCTCAGAAGAATTGATAATAAAATTAAACCTAAATTAAATTAAATTTAAAAATAAAAAATTGAATATATTATGAATGGCTGGAATGTTGAATAGCAACCCATATTCCTAACACTAAAATAGATACTATAACCATATGAAATAGATCTTCCATATTAAAATATTAAAATATTATCACTCCACACTCTGATGTGTAGGTCACATCACTATGATATTTATAACCATTTTTTATATTTGTTAAATGTTCTGAAATATGGATTCTAAGGAGCCTCTTAGTTCTGCCCACATAAAGTAGGCCACAGGGGCACCACATCAGATATACCACATGAGTGGAATGACGTGTGCTGAATTCCTTAATTTCAAAGGTGTCCCCCTCTCTATTCGTAACACTTGTTATCCCCTTATTACTAACGCTCACAGTTCTGCAGCATATGCATCTTCTGCAACAATAAAATCCCTTCAGGTTAATTTTCAAAGTATCCTGTCCAGGGGGGTCCAGAATTCTTTTTACTACCCGGTCCCCAAAATTGGGGGCTCTCCTATAGATGAATTTAGGCTGTTTGGGTAGAATATCCCCAAGATGCCTATCTTTACATAAAATGTGCCAATGTTTTCTATATATATTTTCAATTTCCCTAAATTGGCAATGAAAACCAGAAATGAACCCCAGTTGGTGTTGTTTATTATCCAATTGAGCCTCTTTCTTCCTAAAACAATGATCCCTAGGGGTATCCGCCACTTCCTGGATAAGTTTCATCAAATTCTCATCATCATAACCTTTTTGTACAAATTTATTTTTAAGGATGTTCGCTTGCGTATAAAAATCCTCTATTTGTGTACAGTTTCGCCGGACTCGCAATATTTGTCCCTTAGGGATGTTTCTTATCCATGCAGGGTGGTGACCACTCCTGGTGGACAGGTAACTATTGCGATCTGTAGGTTTAAAGTAAACCTTTGTATTCAATTTATTTGAACTTATTTCTATTGTGACATCCAAAAAATTCACCATTTTGTCACTAATCACGTGTTCCAATTTGATATTATTAGAATTGTTATTTAATTCACCCAGAAATTCTACCGCAGATTCCTCAGACCCCTCCCAAATGAACAGGAGGTCGTCTATGAATATGCGGTAGAATTTTAAATGGGGTCTTACTTTATTAAACACTCGTCTATCCTCCCACTCCGCCATGAACAAGTTGGCGAGGCTGGGAGCATATTTAGCTCCTATTGCCACACCAACTTGTTGGGAGAAAAACTGACCATTAACCCAAAAATAGTTATGGGACATGCAGAACTCCAATACCTGTCCTAAAAACCTCTTCTGTGTATATGGGCTGTCCTCTCGTTTACTTAACGTCCAACTAAGGGCTAGGGAGGCATCCTCATGCTGGATGATAGTATACAAGGAAGCTACATCTGCTGTTACCAGATATGACGTAGCTGATGTATTTATCTCAACCTCATCCAACAACTGTAATAGATCCACAATATCCTTTAAATAGGTCTTGGTTTCCTTGACACTAGGCTGGAGGAACCTATCCAAATATTCACCCAGCCTAGCCGTCACAGATCCAATGCCATTAACTATCGGGCGAGGAGGTGGGCACTGTAAATTTTTGTGTATCTTTGGAAGTGTATAGATTATTGGTATTCTACATGTGCTCGGGACAAGGTACCTTTTTTCTTTCAGGTTCAAAGAATCCGTTTTATAACCCCATTCCACCAAAGCAGACAACTGGGTTCTATAGGCTTCTGTAGGGTTGGACATTAGTCTTTTGTAGGTGGATCTATCCCCCACCAATTCAGTTAGTTGTTTCAAATAGAAAGATTTGTCCATTACTATTACCCCTCCTCCCTTATCCGTGGGTCGTATGATTAAATTTTTCTTTTCTTCCAAAGATTTTATACCTTCCCTAATGTACTCCGGGTTGACCCTTTTTTTTGGGGTCAAGCTTTCAATATCGTTCAGTACCAAAGTTTTAAAAACCTCTATAAAGTGATTACACTGGTGTTGTGGATTAAAAATAGACCTATTTTTCAAGCCAGTATCCACTTTCCCCGATGGGAGAGTGGCTTTAACCGTAGCAGTTACCGGATGGCTTAAAAAATATTTTTTCATATTCATGGATCTGATGAATTTGTGTGTATCAATATAAACCTCAAATTTATTCATCTCTTTTTGTGGTGCACATTTAAGACCCAAATTGAGTATGTTGAGCTCCTTATGATTGAGCTCAACCCCACTCAAATGATAAATCCCTGCATTTATGCGTCCCTCGCTCGCTTTTTTGGATTGCTTCCGCCTTTCTGCTCTACATCCCCTTCTTCTCTTTGGAAGGGCATCAGCTCCTTGTGATGGATATAGGGAGGTGTATTCCTCCCTCCACCTCTCTGATTGGATGCTCGTGGATTCCTCCTCGGTGTACCTCCCCTTCCTCCCCTCCCACGATAACCTAAAAAAGGAGAGCGATATGAGTAATGATTATAATGGTCCTCCTCCTCTAATGGGGCATATCTGTTGTATAGGGGAAGTTCATTGCTTGTTTCCGGGTAATGATTGGGTGGGGGATATTGTTGCCACTGTCTATACCCATATGAAGGGTTATGGCCCTGTGGCCTATTTCCACTATGGGTTCGGTTGATTACGGGGGGAATTATCAATCACCCCGAACCCATAGTGGAAATAGGCCGCAGGGCTACATCAGCTACGTCATATCTGGTAACAGCAGATGTAGCTTCCTTGTATACTATCATCCAGCATGAGGATGCCTCCCTAGCCCTTAATTGGGCATTAAGTAAACGAGAGGACATCCCATATACACAGAAGAGGTTTTTGGGACATGTATTGGAGTTCTGCATGTCCCATAACTATTTTTGGGTTAATGGTCAGTTTTTCTCCCAACAAGTTGGTGTGGCGATGGGAGCTAAATATGCTCCCAGCCTCGCCAACTTGTTCATGGCGGAGTGGGAGGATAGATGAATGTTTAATAAAGTAAGATCCCGGTTAAAATTCTACCGCAGATTCATAGACGACCTCCTGTTCATTTGGGAGGGGTCTGAGGAATCTGCGGTAGAATTTCTGGGTGAATTAAATAATAATTTTAATAATATCAAATTGGAACATGTGATTAGTGACAAAATGGTCAATTTTTTGGATGTCACAATAGAAATAAGTTCAAATAAATTGAATACAAAGGTTTACTTTAAACCTACAGATCGCAATAGTTACCTGTCCACCAGGAGTGGTCACCACCCTGCATGGATAAGAAACATCCCTAAGGGACAAATATTGCGAGTCCAGTGAAACTGTACACAAATAGAGGATTTTTACACACAAGTGAACATCCTTAAAAATAAATTTGTACAAAAAGGTTATGATGATGAGAATTTGATGAAACTTATCCAGGAAGTGGCAGATACCCCTAGGGATCAGTGTTTTTGGAAGAAAGAGGCTCAATTGGATAATAAACAACACCAACTGGGGTTCATTTCTGGTTTTCATTGCCAATTTAAGGAAATTGAATGTATATATAGAAAACATTGGCACGTTTTATGTAAAGATAGGCATCTTGGGGATATTCTACCCAAACAGCCTAAATTCATCTATAGGAGAGCCCCCAATTTTGGGGACCAGGTAGTAAAACGAATTCTGGACCCCCCTGGACAGGATACTTTGAAAATTAACCTGAAGGGATTTTATTATTGCGGAAGATGCATATGCTGCAGAACTGTGAGAGTGGGGGACACCTTTGAAATTAAGGAACTCAGCACATGTAATTCCACTCATGTGGTATATCTGATGTGGTGCCCCTGTGGCCTACTTTATGTGGGCAGAACTAAGAGGCTCATTAGAATCTGTATTTCAAAACATTTAACAAATATAAAAAATGGTTATAAATATCATAGTGTATCATTACACTTTAAGGAAAAACACCAACAGGACACCTCACTCTTGCAATTTTGTGGGATTGATGTAGTGCATCCATCTTGGCGAGGATCCAATAGGGTGAGGGATTTGTCCCAAAGAGAGACCCGCTGGATCTTCCTGATGAAAAGTTTGGCCCAGAGGGGACTAAACGTGAAACTAGATTTAAACTGTTTCATTAATAATTTTTGATTGATTATGATTACCTGGTCATCAGTTGTGGAGGTATATATTTTATCCTCTAGCATATGGTCAGTGGCTCTGTTAACATTTTTGAATTAATGATATATCATTGGAATTTTAATATTCTGATTTTTTGGTCATAAATTATACTTTATCTCCCCCTATGTTTTTATACATTCTTTGAGTGTTGCCTCTGTACATGTGAATTTGTCCCTTGGGTTCGCAGGTGGAGAGGCAATACCATTGTTAGGTGTCACCTTTTTCCGTCTTTTTGGATTAGACAGTCCTAACTTGTTTGAAATAGGAGGGGAGTGAGTACTGTTTATTTAATTGATAACAATTTTCTGGTACTCTGCAGCTGATGCGACCTACACATCAGAGTGTGGAGCGATAATATTTTAATATGGAAGATCTATTTCATATGGTTATAGTATCTATTTTAGTGTTAGGAATATGGGTTGCTATATTCAACATTCCAGCCATTCATAATTAATTTAATTTTTTATTTTTAAATTTAATTTAATTTAGGTTTAATTTTATTATCAATTCTTCTGAGATTAAGAATCCATAAATTTGTAAGAATTTTATGCACTTTAAAGTTAATGTGAGATGGTGAGAAGCCATGATGCACACTAAGTGTTTTATATTCTATACTAGTGAGGTAAAGATCAATGGAGGATCGCACAGTTTGCACATACAGCATTATGTGTATGGTTTGTAAATACTCTGTGTGATACGACCTCTGTGCAGCTAGATGGAAAATGATGCCTATAATGCTTGGCTTTATTTATTTTTATGCAAAGTGATTTAATTTCCGTGGTCGCGGGGACATGAGGTGTGCGCAGGCGCACTATTGGGCTCCCGTTCAGACACTTGATAGGAGGGTATAAAAGGGATGATTGGCATCCCGCACAGCCAAACCATGAATAATGGGGCATACACACGGTCAGACTTTTCGTCTACAAAAGTCCGACAGCCTGTCCGACAGACTTCCGGCGGACTTTCGGCGGACTTGCGGCGGACTTGTGGCAGACTTTCTAACGAACTTGCCTACACACGACCACACAAAAGTCCGATGGATTCGTACGTGATGACGTACACCAGACTAAAATAAGCAAGTTCATCTTCAGTAGCCAATAGCTGCCCTAGCGTGGGTTTTGTCCGTCGGACTAGCACACAGACGAGCGGATTTCGGGGTCCGTCGTAGTTACGACGTAAAGATTTGAAGCATGTTTCAAGTCTAAAGTCCGTCGGATTTGAGGCTGAAAAAGTCAGCTGAAAGTCCGGGGAAGCCCACACACGATCAGATTACCAGCCAGCTTTAGTCCGTCGGCGTCCGTTGGACTTTTGTAGACGAAAAGTCTGACCGTGTGTATGCCCCATAAGTCGTATCTGTGACAAAACATGTCGGAGGCGTGGCTGTGACGCATGACGCTGATGCTTTTGAGATAGTGGTGATTCGATCTGCCGGTGCACTATCGAGGAGGGGGTGAGAATTCAATATCTGACGCCTGCACACCTCGGGTCCGCCGTGACCGCATGCCTTTGCTGTATGATCCACCTGCTGTGTTGCTGTGTTGTAATATTGCACTGAGTTTGGCTTTTTTTGGATTTTGTAAAATGTGGCTGGTAAATTTGAAGATTGATAGTGTTTTTAATAAATTGATCATACAATTTTACACTATTGGAGCACTTTAATTTCATTTTACATGTGGAGTGTCCCATACACATTGGTGATTATCGGATTGCAGATCATAACCTACTTTGTGGTATAAAAGCGCTGTAGCCTCGCACGTAAGAGCAGGCATTTGGAGCTGGTAAGAGCATTTCCTAAGGGAGTGGGTTCACTGAACACGTGGGTGTGGTGGAAGAAACTAAGAAGGTTTGTGCAATTAAACATTGATTATATGGACTTTTGTTCATGGACATTGTGCTTGCTTTTATCACCTTAATACGTCACTTGGTATTTTGAAGATTCATCACATTGTTTTGCATTTAATTATAGTGCTTTCACCGTTTATATATATGTGTATTTTTTCTATTATATATATATATATTTTTTTTTTACATGTTTTTTCATATAGCGCCATGAGGTTTCTTCTTTATATGTTATTTGTTCACTATATAGATATTTTGAAGGATAACTATTTAGCATTATTTTTACACAGTGGCAGCTTTTATTAATTTTCATTTACACTTTTTTCATAGTGTTACACACATATATTTTTTCATATTTTATTTGTGGCACGGTGGAAATAATTAGAGTAAGGGGCGGTTGTTTACTTTATTATTTTTAGTTAACTCTCATATTGATTTGGAATTTGTTGCAGATGGTACTGCCATATTCTACTCCTTTTATGTTATGTTTTATGTATATTTTTTCTATTATATATATATATATATATATATATATATATATATATATATATATATATATATATATATATATATATATATATATATATTATCACATGTTTTTCATATAGCACCACAAGGTTTCTTCTTTATATGTTATTTGTTCACTATATAGATATTTTGAAGGATCACAATATGAGAGTTAGACTGTGATTGCCTTTGGTCAGGTTGATACACAAGTGGTCACAGCAAAAAATCCATGGATATGTTTGAAAGGTATCTTCAGAAATATTGCATCAAGTCTGACGTGGCATATCTGTGTTCTATGTCGAATCTTTTCTCTCTATGTAGAATAATCTTGGACTAATAGAGCTAAGGTTAGGCACATTCGACCACAGGTTTGATGGACACAGATCGCTATTGTTAGCATCATGTCGAATCTCCTATCTATATCGAACTGTTGTCGCAACAAAAATGAAAATAAAGCATTTGTTTATGTCGGATCTTTCGGTTTTTGGATTCTGTACGTTCATTATATGAAAATAAAAAGAAATTACAGCGCTGTGTAAAAAAATAGCAGCCAACACAGCTATAGACCAAAGCCCCAAAACGTGAAAAATAAAGTGTAGCGCTATAAATTTTAAATAGACTATTTAACTAATAATGGATAAAATATCCCCCCATATAAACAGACGATCGGCTCCTTCTTCTCCTGCCCCTCTCTTCCTGTGTGCACTGCTTAGATTCATAGTTCCTGTGGTGCACACAGGTGGAGAGGGGCAGGAGGAGAAGGAGAAGATTGTCTCTCTCCTGTCCTGTCCATGCAAGGGGGGTGATCAGTGCAGACTCTCAGCCATATGATAGATACGTTCTTAGCTCAGAGACCTGCAGCAAGCAACCCAGCCAGGGCCTCCCTTCAGTGGCAGAAGATTAAGGCAGTTTATCCCCCCTTCACAGCTCTCACCGGCTCAGTGACCCGGATCCCAGCAGCTCAGGGATGTCTCACTCTTGGGAGCAGCGGGTGGCTTGGCGTTCGGTGATGTCAAGGTGTGTTCCTGAGCAGCTCAGTGTGGAGCTGGAAGAGAGGGGCCTAGAAGCAGCAGAGAGAAGCTGGATAGGAAGGGTAACGGGTGGTAACATATAGAAAAATCAATTCCTGCCTCCTGCAGCTGCTGAATGCCTGCGGGAGGGAAAGGAGGAGAGGCAGGCATTCAGCGGCTGCAGGAGGCGAGGATCGATTCCGCTATATACCGCCCCTCCTGTTAAGCTGTAAAAGGGGACCTCATGGGCCCCCTAGAGCATGGAGCTGGGTTGCAAGTGCAACCTTTGCAAACCCTGTAGCTATGCCCCTGCCCTCAGCACTGGCCTGGTGTTTGTGGAGGTCTGCAGTGGAGACTTATCAGAATCAGGTTTCCCCTGTAAAATAAGGTTAATTACCATCTAAATGATTAGGTTAAGGGTGCTTAGCTCCCCCTTGATTACTCATTCACAAAACAGTAAATACAACCTTTGACAAGTCATAAAAAAAACAAAGAAAAGAAGAAGTTCCTCACGGTGCAAGGCCATCGTCAATCATGTCATCCAGGAATTATCATTAGTGACAATGATTGACAACCTCTGAAACAAACACATTAGCTTCTGTTGCACTCCTGTACACAACTGGCACATCATTAGGCCAGTGGCTTGATTGTAAATAAAGGAACAGGAATGCTCATTGAGGTTGTTGACTAAATATGGCTTGGGCCCTTGCTAGCAGGGATTCCCAGAAAAAAGAGTCGAGAATGTGCCACTGGTTGCTAGGTCCCTTGAATTTTACTCTACAATTTAACTTAAGTCTCCCCTTAACATTTGGGGGAAAGCAGGAAGCGCCACCTGAGTGTAGTGTTAGTAAAAACGATTTAATCACAAAGATACAAAACACTCACAAGATGTCAGTTAAAAGTATGCTCATATGTTGGAATAGTGTCCTGCAGGTCTCTCATGGTATCCTTTTGCTGTGTCCACGGCTGCTGGATGGAGAGATGTCTGCAGCACGTCCTGTGACCAAAAGGATGTCTAACAGAACCAGCATGGAACGCAAGGAAGTGGGGGAGTCACTTGGGAACACTGTACAGGATAGGCTACGTGCTCGGAGCTTCAGCTCCTTCTACAGACCTGAGCATGAATCACTCTGTGGGTCTATTTAAATAGGAGGGGCTGGCTGTAGGATTACAAGAGCCAGCACCTCTGTGGCTTAAAATCGGAAATTTACAGCCAAGATTGAAAATATCAATAAAAAATAAGCAATACGAAAAAAAATGTAAAAAGAAATGATATGTGAAAAAACTACTAAAAAAATGGAACTTGTAATATATAAGGCACGATGAGATGAGGGCCAGCTACAAAACAATATAAGTTGATGGGAAGTAATAAATATAGCCAATAGGTACAGATTATAGAAGATATGAGGGCTAACTTCGCTAGCTACGCTAATCTTACTATGGGCGTTTGATGTGATTTACTACCCTGCTCATGTAATTTACTATGGACGATATATTGATGACATAGTGATCATAAAGGACGGTTCACCCCAAGAGATTAACATCTTTGTCCAGTATTGCAACCAAAACACACTTGGCTTGTCATTCACTCATGTCTTGGACCAAGACTCCCTGGCTTTCTTGGATCTAGAATTATGCCATGATGATAGTTAATTAATATAACTGGGTACTGACATTTATAGGTAAAGTTGATCCAGGGAAAATCCGATTGCCTCTCTGGGATCAGGAAGGAATTTTTTCCCCTGCTGTAGCAAATTGGAGCATGCTCTGCTGGGGTTTTTTGCCTTCCTCTGGATCAACTGTGGGTATAGTATTGGGTATATTGGATTGTACGTTTTTTTTTTTTTTTTTTTTTTTTTTTTATATGGTTGGACTGGATGGACTTGTGTCTTTTTTCAACCTGACTAACTATGTAACTATGTAACTATAGTTCCATATATGCCAAGAATTTTGTAAAACCAACTACAGGGAACTCTTTCATTCACTTTTGCAGTTGCCACCACCCCAAGTGGGTCAGCAACATTCCACTAAGCCAGTTTTGCCATCTACAGAAAAACTGCACACGGGATGTAGACTTACCACTCATGGTCAACTTCCTAGAGAAAGGATACCCGACTTACCTGGTGGATGAAGCTGTTCACCGCTATCGTGTTCCAGCTTCTTGTCATCCAAAGGACCAACCCGCTAATGCAATACAACCCACCCAGTTTATTACTCAATTCCACACTCAGTATAAATAAATAGAAAACATCCTATCAAATCATTGGTCAATACTACTTGAAGACCCCCATCTACATACTACACTTACTACCAGACCAAAAGTATTGTATAGAGAAGCCAGAAACATAAAAAGCAAGATTGGTAAAATCAAGACCACCTCCCCCACTTCCTGTACCTTGACGCTTATCCCACTGGTGGGGATGTATCAGTGTAATAAACCCCTCTGCCTGACCTGTCAGTTTGTCCAGCATGGTCAAAAATCCTTTTCAGTGAAGGGTAATGCCCTGTACACACGGTCGGATTTTCCGACGGAAAATGTGTGATAGGACCTTGTTGTCGGAAATTCCGTCCGTGTGTGGGCTCCATCACACATTTTCCATCGGAATTTCCGACACACAAAGTTTGAGAGCTTGCTATAAAATTTTCCGACAGCAAAATCCGTTGTCGGAAATCACACAAACCCGACGCACAAAGTGCCACGCATGCTCAGAATAAATTAAGAGATGAAAGCTATTGGCTGCTGCCCCATTTATAGTCCCAACGTACGTATTTTACACCACCACGTTTAGAACGATCGGATTTTCTGACAACTTTGTGTGACCGTGTGTATGCAAGACAAGTTTGAGCCAACATCCATTGGAAAAAATCCATGGATTTTGTTGTCGGAATGTCCGATCAATGTCCGACCGTGTGTACAGAGCACAAGACCTACATCATCACGGAATTCTTTAATTGCTCCACCGATTATGTGTTGTTGACTGTTTCAACTTGTCCTTGTTATGTCGGCAGAACAATTAGAGCCCTGAGAGCACGCTTTGCTGAACACAGTCAATTCATTGAGAAAGGCTGTGATCAACACAGCACCCCTAAGCATTTCTTGGAACTTCAGGGTAAATAAACTGTTAGCCTGAACGTTTGGATCATTGCATCCATATCCAACTCGTTCCCAGTGGCCGAACGTTTTAAACGCTTGTGCCAACAGGAGACGTTTCAGATTTACGCATTAGGTACCCTCATTCCAGGGGGGTTAAATGAAGATATTGAGATGCATACCCTCCTCTAATCCCAATTTAACTGGATCTGTTTAGCCTTGTTGTTGTGGATACTCCATTGTCATGGGTGCTATTTTGAATAATTTGTTTCCACTTTTTTCTTTTCTAGTGGACCCTTATGGTCTTTCCCCGAAGCACATATCACAGAGGTTGAGTTTGAAATTTTTTTCAGCTATAGTAAGTACAGTGCATCCCCCCATTTTCTCCCTTCTTCCTCCATTCCTCTCCCCCTTGCTCCCCTTCCCCTCTTTCCCTCCCCCCATTCTCCCCTTTCCCTCCTCCCCCACCTTTTTTTGTACCCCCTTCCCTTTTCGGTTTTTGAACAAACACCCCCCTCCTCCTGTCTGTACATACTTATGACAATATAACACTTTCTTACTGAGATCATTCGTATGATGATTATCTCTATCCAACGTTTATTTTTGCTGATTCCTATATGTAATTTCCTTTCATGATTGCCTACCAGTAGGGATGGGCTTTATGTTCGACTCGAACATTGGCTGTTTGCTCGTTCACTGAATAGCGAACAATTTGGGGTGTTCGCAAATTCGAAAGCCGAGGAACGCCCTTTAAAAGTCTATGGGAAAAATCAAAAGTGCTAATTTTAAAGGTTAATATGCAAGTTATTGTCATAAAAAGTGTTTGGGGACCTGGGTCCTGCCCCAGGGGACATGTATCAATACAAAAAAGTTTTAACAACGTTTTTCAGGAGCAATGATTTTAATAATGCTTAAAGTGAAACAGACCCCCACAACCACCGGGCAAGGGTTGTGGGGATGAGGCCCTTCTCCCCATCAACATGGGGACAAGGTTCTTTGGGGGGCTACCCCAAAGCACCCTCCCAATTTTGAGGGCATGTGGCCTGGTACGGTTCAGGGGGGGCACTCTCTCATCCCCCCTCTTTTCCTGCAGCCTGCCAGGTTGCCTGCTCGGATAAGGGTCTTGTATGGATTTTGGGGATGACCCCACGCCATTTTTTTAAAATTTTGGAGCGGGGTTCCCCTTAAAATCCATACCAGACCTGAAGGGCCTGGTATGGAATTTGGGGGGACCCCCACACATTTTTTTTTAATTTTGGTACAGGGTTACCCTGTGGGGGAATCCTATGCCGTTTTTATCAATGAACTTTTATGTCTATTGCCGAACAGACAATTCATTATAGCTGCGAGTAGTTTTAAATGACTTTTTTTCCTTTAGAAATGTCATTTTGCTGTCAGACTGTTCTAAACACGGGAAACATGCGCCACTTTGCAGGCATACTATAGACAACCCCCCCTCCCCCCCGGGAATGAAATTTAAAGGAATTTGCATTATTAAAATCACTGCTCCAGAAAAAATGTCCGTTTTTAAAACTTTTTTTTTGCATTGATACATGTGCCCTGGTGTTCGGCCATCCCTACCTACCAGTATTTGTTAACGATTGTTATAGTGATTTATGATTTTATGCTTAATATTCATATGTTCTATGAGTAGTACTCATTGGCCCTATTATAATTATTATGTTGATTTATAATTTATTCTATGTATCATTTTCATATTTTCTATAATCTGCATCTATTGGCTATTTTAATTGCTTCCCATTAACTTATAGCGATATGTAGCTGGCCCCCATCTCATAGTGCCATAGTGCCATAGTATTAGAAGTTCCTTTTTTTGTAGTTTTTTAGGTTTTTTATATATCATTTTTAAATATTTTTTTTAGTATTATCTATTATTTTTTATTGATATTTTCAATTTTAATTTTAAGCATGACGCCATCACGCCTTACGTAGCACTCACACGGATCCACCCATCAGCCCTGGGTATCTGATTCGCTAAGCCGCTGAAGCCGCTGAAGCCGCTGAAGCTTTGCTGCACAGAACCAGGAAGTGCCTGAGGAGTTACACCGCGTCCAGGCGGTACGCTACAACACCCCTTCAATCTTCACTATCCCGGCTGGCATTCGTTCACACAGCCCTATGAGCCATTTCTACTTGGCCAGAGGAGGATTCAGCTGTCTTGCACAACTTGGGAAGACCCGAGGAGGATCGGAGTGCTCTGCATGCCTCTGCATGCCTGCCATACACTGATGTCCATGGACTGGTGAGATTGTATCTACCCAATATCTTTTTTTGATTACTGTCACTACAGTATCATCAGTGTCTTCGCTTTATGATTCAGCAAATACGCTGTGTTTATTCCATCACCATCCATGCAGGCACACACTCCCTCCTGTACTCTTGCACAGCCTCTACACAGCTGCTAATGCATGATTATCAGCTACGGCTGGGTACTCATCTGCAAGTGCTATAATCAGCAACCCTCGTAGCCTATATCTCTAGTCACACTCTAGGTCTGCCACCGGCAGCGTGCACAGCGGACTTTCATTATCCACGGCTGCATACATTTACCTCCTGGCCCTCAACATTACTTTATAGACACTATATATAAGACGGTCCTTGTCCATTCAGCCAGTTGGATGTAATTGTATGTTTAGTGGTGGCCATCTGTGTGTTGTTTTTGTCCTTAGACAACGTTGTCTATTTTATTTTTAGTGGTGGTATTTGGTTCACTTACTGTCATATATTTTTTTGATTTTGTTTGGTGTATATGTGGTATCATTTTTCTACAATAAATCATATTTTTGCTATTTTGCTGGTTCCTTGTTGAAGAATTTGTTTTCCTTCCTCTCTTTTTTCTTATATGCTTTTCAATTCAGAGGAACACACCCACCTGTGATCTCCTGAGCCCTTTGGTGTTTGCAAGTAGCTTCATTTTTATGCAGATGCTGTTAGGGTACTACCCCCATCTGTTAACATCTATATTGAACTAAGCAAAGTTTCTCGGTTCATAAGTTTTCTTTTTGTTTGTTCATATTTTCAATTTTGGCTGTATATTTCTGATTTTAAGGTTTTTATTACCTGTCACAGAGGTGCTGGTTCTTGTGGTCCTACAGCCAGCCCCTCCTATCTAAATAGATTGTGTTCTGGAGTGACTCCCCCACTTGCGGAGATGTCACATTTGTGGTTCCGTTAGACTACCTGGTGAGCACAGGACATGCTGCAGACATCTCTCCATCCAGCAGCCATGGATACAGCACAAGGACACCATGAGAGACCTGAAGGACACTATACCAACATATGAGCATACTTTTAATTGACATATTGTGAGTGATTTGTTTCTCTCTGATAAAATAGTTTTCTACTAATACTACACTCAGGTGGCGCATCCTGCTTTCCCCTCTTTGCTTATTCTACAGAGCTTGCTTTCTCTGTGAACAGCTGCTGCCATTATTTATCTATGGACTTATGGACATTTAACTCTCAGGAGCTATATTCATGCATTATGTCTCTTACTAACGTATGTGCCCTATTATAGTGACTGCTACTAATCATGAGTACAGTAACCGTGTGCCAGCAGTTACTGTATACAGAAGGCCTTCAGGTAGCCATATTGCATTGAATTTTACAGGATGTTCAAACACTACAGATATAATAGGAAAGGTATTTTTTGATAACATTAAGTTACAGTATGGCATGTGCAGCAACTGTATATGCTATATTATTTTTTATTTGCTATATTTTTTCCCAAAAAAGTAGAATTACTCTTTAAAGGGGATTAATTCAAACTGCAGTAAAGAAATGAAAATTCTTGGCTTGATTCATTAGGATTATTTTTACACTGTAAAACAGAATTTTATGAAACACAAATATCAATGGGTTTTTGATGGGAGTCTAATAAAACAAAATTAAATGGTTATACAATACTTTCATTATTGTGTCAGGTAAGGTAGCAGTACAACATGGTAAGACAAAAGTTCCATTATCTCAGCGCTATCTAATATCCCTAAGGAGCATAATGTCAAAGCCTACTTTTGTATAGATAATAAGATAATAACATCATGCATGCATGTTGGTGAAGTCTAATATTTCTTCTGTGTTCACTTTATTGCTAACCTGATCTGATATGGATGGTTAAATGAACAATGCTTATATTTAATTTCTGTACTGCTCAGTTAGATGTCAGCATGCCTATTGATACTAAGAAAATGGTTTATGTGATTTCTTTCTGTATTAATAAAAACCATTCATCCAGAAGTTACTACCAGCAGGTTACTCCATTTCCTGGTAAGATGTACTAAAACCAACCCTCTTTCATATTGCTTCCCTGCAGTGTCAAAATGAATACTGTTAATCAGATTGTACCCTTGCTCTATGTGCTGGTGGATTGTTGAAGAGGCTCATATTTATTACAGATACAATAACACGGTATTTGTAGTACAGCACAATTTTATAATGACATTGACTGCTGAACTTAATAAATGTATATTGCAACTTATACATTCCAAATACCTTTGAGTCATAAATAGAGAAGGGAAACCAGTCCACATCAGTCATGTTTTGGACTTGCAAGTTAACTGGCAAGTTGTCCTTCTGAATAAACCTTGGCTCAGTCTGAACCAAACAAGTACTGACTTGTGTGAATTATTTTCTCCTCCAGATCACTAAGTTTGAGATAGATCCATTTATATATACAAGGAGGTTTGCAAACTTACATAACTTCTACCCAGATCTGCAAAACACCAGGACCTAGTATGGTTAATATTCTAAGCCAAAGAGGTGGTAATGTTTGCACAAAGCTGTTATTCTGACATGTTCCAGAAATTGTGATCTGAGTGGAGGAAGGTTTAGGCTGGTTAGTGGAAAGGGCATTTAGAAGTGCTCTGCAACAGGTGCATCCAAGCTACTACCTCCTGTGCAATGCCTGGTGAGCCTCAAGAACACAGCACTCAGCCTGTGAGGTCCCTGTAAACCTTCATATGGTCCATGTAAAAAAGGAGAAATTCTGGTGCCATGGAAGTTGGCTAAAACATTGTTTTATTACTGCATGTGAACAACAGTCAAAAAGAAAGCCAATGCGTTTCGGTCATCAGGCCTTAATCATGGCTAGCCGTTTTGCGGGGGGGGGGTCAAAAAGAGTGTGCATACACTCACATGCTCTACAAGTTTATTCTTACATAAGAATATCTGGAAGACTGGAAACCAGTCAGTGCAGCAGGAAATGACTGGAAGGTAAGTAGAGGTTCTGCCTCCACTAAAGTGAACCAGTTACTTTACATGCTATGGGCAGGTTACCTGTTCACTTTAATCAGGTTTACTGGTATTCTTTAAACTGCTTTCAGTAAAGTGTAACTTTTACACCTAAAATGAATATAATTTATTGGACATAAAATTGTACAGATTAATATACTGTACAAACGCTCATATAAATCCCATTTTATTTTCAACATTCAATTACTTTTCTTTTCAAAATCTCTCTAATCTTTAATTTTACCCTAAGACATTTCATGAGTGTTCTTAAAAGTGATTGCAAATCAATAGTCATAAAATTGAATTGAATGTTGTAAAAAATTAGAGCAGAAAACAGCATTATGAAACAAAAGAAAAAAAAGAAAACAGTACAGAAAATAACAGTTTATATTATAATATCTAACTTAATAAACAGCATGAAAGGATTTCAAATAAAAGCAAAATGAATAATAAATATGAATAGATTTTAATAACGGTTTGCAAGTTGGATGCATTTTAAATTTCAAACTTCTCCAATAGTGTGCTATGCATATAAACATTCCTGAGACCAAGTCAGGTAACTTATTTTAATTTCTAACAACAACAAAAAACAACTTTGGTGTATAGTACGTCTTGCAGAGCAATTTGATGTAAACCTTAGCTTCAGACAATGGCAGTTAGGAGTTTGATATAAGCTTACATGATCCTGTATGAATGCTGTGCAAGTCATCCTCCTCCAGTCACTCTTATGCCCCATACACACAATCAGAATGTCTGCCAGCAAATGTCGGATGTGAGCTTTTGGTCAGAAATTCCGACCGTGTGTATGCTCCATCGGACTTTTGCTGGCAGAATTCCAGCCAGCAAAAGATTGAGCGCAAGTTCTCTATTTTTCAGTCGGAAAAAGTTCCTATCCGAAAATGTGTTTGTATGCAATTCGGACACGCAAAAAATCACACATGCTCGGAAACAATTCAACGCATGCTTGGAAGCTTCGAACTTCATTTTCTCGGCTCGTCGTAGTGTTGTACGTCACCACGTTCTTGACGGTCGAAAGTTCAGAGAACTTTTGTGTGACCGTGTGTATGCAAGGCAAGCTTGAGCGGAATTCCGTCGGAAAAACCACCCAAGTTTTTTCTGACGGAATTTCTGATCGTGTGTATGGGGGATTATATTTAGACTTATCCTAGTAGGTGAGAACAATTTTCCCTCTGCCTGGTCCAGGGCCAGTATAATAGGGAGGCAATAGCAGGCAACATCTTTCCAAAATGAATAATAACATCTTTTCTTTACCTATCCTCCCTAAGGAATTTCCAACTTTATTTCATACTTATGTCCTTTACACACGATCGGACTTTCTGACAATAAAACCATGGATTTTTGTTCGAAGGGTGTTTCCTCCAACTTGTCTTACATACACACGGTCACACAAATGTTGGCCAACAATTACAAACGTAGTGACGTACAAATTGCACGTGATATCTCCATTACGAATACTAGTTTTACAAGACCGAGCACTTCCGGCTCGTCCTTGATTCCAAGCATGCGTGGACTTTTGTGCGACGGACTTGTGTACACGCGAAAGTCCAACAACAAACGTCCGATAGAGCATACACACGGTCGGACTTACCGCCAACAAGCTCACATCCAACATTTCCTGTTGGAAAATCCGATTGTGTGTACACGGCATAAGAGTTCCAAACAATTAAACACACAATGCCCCCTTTGGAATGGGTGTGGTGCCAGCTTCAGTCTGATTACAGACTACATTCTCTCCTTTGACATTCCAAGTTGCTATCGGTCCACCTTGAAGACTTAATGCTTTATGTAAAATATATTCTTTATATATGTATTATGCTTTCTTTTTCACTACCATGTGGAATTACCAGATCATTACTAGATCAAGTATAAATCACCCATTGACATTTGCACAAGTAGACAAAAACTTGAAAAGTAAATAAAACATGTATCCATCAGTATTTTTAATTGAGTAATATGTATATTTATGTTTTTTTTTAATTTTTCATTGAAAATGGAAGCATTTCATGCCTGTACCTGAATCTGATTTCATTTGAACATTTTAGCAAATGAATTGCATGGCTTTTTCAAAGATGTTGGAGCATTTTAAATCAATATAGAATAATATGACAGTGACAGTGCGTATAGAGTATTACATAAAAACATGTAATGGTGGATGCCTAAATGTACTGATTAATTATAAACGAATGCAGATTACTTTGCTCAAGAGACATTTTCAATGTGGGGTCAATGACAAGTTATACAGTTATGTCTATTTCCTTCTCTTAGTAATAAAAAACGCTGATTACTTAGAGCAGGATGTCAAGAGCTCTCAAAACATTATCAGAATTGAGTTAGAGAGAATCAAGATATTTGAATAATTTGTTAAATAATACTGATAAACAACTAAGAAAACTATAAATTAGAAAAGGACTATTAGAAGTGACTTGACAAACAAATTGTTAGAAAATTAGAGAATACTATTTCTTTTCAGAACAATATTAACTCATTTGATGGCTAATTCTAAATTTCACAGTTTTGAATGTGTAAATAAATTGTCTAATGATTTGTGTCATTTAAACTGGATACAGCTTGCATAGTTGGCAAGTTGTGCTTACTGTATGTTTATCATTTACTTGCTTAAATTATATTATATTATGTTATATTATATTCATTTAAATTTAAATGTGCCTACTAGGGATGAGCCCGAAGTTCAAGTCGAACATAAGTTTAACTCGAACATTGGGTGTTTGTCTGTTCACCGAACAGCGAACAATTTGCGGTGTTCGCGCCAATTTGGAGAGCCTCTGGAACACCATTAAAGTCTATGGGACACTAACATGAAAAAGTGCTAATTTTAAAGGCCTATATTCAAGTTATTGTCATAAAAAGTGTTTGGGGACCTGGGTCCTGCCCCAGGGGACATATATCAATGTAAATTTTTTTTTTAAAGGGACGTTTTTTCGGGAGCAGTGATTTTTTTAATGCTTAAAGTGAAACACTAAAAATGAAATATTCCTTTAAATATCGTGCCTAGGGTGTGTATATAGTATGCCTGCAAAGTGGCGCATTTTTCCCATGTTTAGAACAGTACCACAGAAAAATGACATTTCTAAAGGAAAAATTGTCATTCAAAACTCAATAGTCGGGTCTTGGCAATATAGATAAAACTCATTGAAAAAAAGATCATGGGATCCCCCCAGTCTATTACCAGGCCCTTGGGGTCTGGTATGAATATTAAGGGGAACCCTAAATCAAAATTTAAAAAAAATTGCATGAGGTCCCCCTAAAATCCATACTAGGCCCTTCAGGTATGATGTGAAAATTAAGGGGAACCCTGCACCAAAATTTTAAAAAATGGCGTAGGGTCCCCCCAAAATCCATACCAGACCCTTATCCGAGCATGCAACCTGGCAGGCTGCAGGAAAAGAGGGGGGACGAGAAAGCGCCCCCCCTACTGAACCATACCAGGCCACATGACCTCAATATGGGGAGGATGTGTTGGGGTCTGACCCCAAAGCACCTTGTCCCCATGTTGATGGGGACAAGGGCCTCATCCCCACAACCCTTGCCTGGTGGTTGTGGGGGTATGCGGGCAGGGGGCTTATCAGAATCTGGAAGCCCCCTTTAACAAGGGGACTTCCTAGATCCTGGCCTCCCCCTGTGTGAAATGGTAATGGGGTACATCGGCTCATCCTTGGTGCCTACATGCTCACCAATTCCCTAAAAATAGGCATTCTAGGAAATATTTTCAGAGTGCCAGTTTGATTTCTTTGTGAGAGAGTTGCACACAATATAAAAACAAAGCAAAGCAAAACATTTAAATAAAAACTTACTTTAGAGAAAAAGTAAAGGAGTGGATCCAATTCCCCCCCCCCCAATAAAAAAAATGATTACAGCAGTTGATCAAAAACTAAATATTCTTCATTACTACAGTATATTTTTTCAAGATATATGGGAACAAAACAGGCCAAATAGGCAACAGGGGAATATATGTTTTGATTAACTAGCATATTACATACTGTATATAGTTAAAAGATAAACTGTAATTGCTATACCAGGGAATAGGGATGAGCCGAACACCCCCCGGTTCGGTTCGCACCAGAACCCGCGAACGGACCGCAAGTTCGCACGAACGTTAGAACCCCATTGACGTCTATGGGACTCGAACGTTCGAAATCAAAAGTGCTCATTTTAAAGGCTAATTTGCATGGTATTGTCCTAAAAAGGGTTTGGGGACCCGGGTCCTACCCCAGGGGACATGTATCAATGCAAAAAAAACTTTTAAAAACGGCCGTTTTTTCGGGAGCAGTGATTTTAATGATGCTTAAAGTAAAAAAAAAAAAGTGAAATATTCCTTTAAATATCGTACCTGGGGGGTGTCTATAGTATGCCTGTAAAGTGACGCGTGTTTCCCATGTTTAGAACAGTCCCTGCACCAAATGTCATTTTTAAAGGAAAAAATCTCATTTAAAACTGCTTGCGGGTTTAATGTCATGTCGGGTCATGGCAATATGGATGAAAATCAGTGAGACAAACGGCATGGGTACCCCCCAGTCCATTACCAGGCCCTTTGGGTCTTGTATGGATATTAAGGGGAACCCCGCACCCAAATTAAAATAAGGAAAGGTCCCTATATACTCTGAACAGCAGTATACAGGCGGTGCAAACAAGACAGGGACTGTAGGTTTGTTGTTAAGTAGAATCTGTTTGTAATTTTGAACATTTTTAATGTGTTTAGCTCCAGCCAAAAAATCTTTTCTAAGCTTTTTGGAAAACATAGGGAAGGGTTATCACCCCTGTGACATTTGTTTTGCGTCTTTCCTCCTCTTCAGAAGATTTCACCTCACTTTTTTGTCCCAATGAAAAATGTTTTTTGAAAATTTGGGTTTTTTTGTGGAACAAGGATTGGAAAGCATCAGTGGAAAGGAAAAATTGTTTTCCCATATTAACTCTTACAGGAGAGAATTTCCCTTCCTTAGGGGTAGATTTCATCTCACTTCCTGTTGTCTCCTTCCGTTTGCAAGTAGGAGTCGTTTGTAAGTTAGATGTTTGAAAGTAGGGTCCTGCCCTATATACTCAGCAGAAATTTGGGCCTTAGGTGTTGCTGTGGCCAAAACACTGTAAGCCCTCACAGGGCCCTGCTGTGAAATATTAGATCAAGAATTGTAATTACATGCCCCTGTTGAACAGGAGCTGAAAAATTAGGCCTTAGGCACTGGTGCTGGTGCCACAACACTGCAACCCCTCACAGACACTCTAGTTGAAACGCAGGAACAAGCCCAGCTGCAAAGTATTGCATCAAAAATTGTAATTACACGCCCCTGTTAGACAGGGGCTGAAAAATTGGGTCTTAGGCACTGGTGCTGGTGCCACAACACTGCAACCCCTCACAGACACTCTAGTTGAAACGCAGGAACAAGCCCAGCTGCAAAGTATTGCATCAAAAATTGTAATTACACGCCCCTGTTAGACAGGGGCTGAAAAATTGGGTCTTAGGCACTGGTGCTGGTGCCACAACACTGCAACCCCTCACAGACACTCTAGTTGAAACGCAGGAACAAGCCCTGCTGCAAAGTATTGCATCAAAAATTGTAATTACACGCCCCTGTTAGACAGGGGCTGAAAAATTGGGTCTTAGGCACTGGTGCTGGTGCCACAACACTGCAACCCCTCACAGACACTCTAGTTGGAATGCAGGAACAAGCCCTGCTGCAAAGTATTGCATCAAAAATTGTAATTACACGCCCCTGTTAGACAGGGGCAGAAAAATTGGGTCTTAGGCACTGGTGCTGGTGCCACAACACTGCAACCCCTCACAGACACTCTAGTTGGAATGCAGGAACGAGCCCTGCTGCAAAGTATTACATCAAAAATTGTAATTACACGCCCCTGTTAAACAGGGGCTGAAAAATTGTGCCTTAGGCACTGGTGGTGGCGCCCAGAACCAAAAATGTTCTTACAAGCTATCAGCGTGATGATTGAGGAGGAAGAGGATAATTACTCAGGGATAGTCACTCAGCATCAGCATAGGCAGTCTTTGAAGGGATCTGAGATTTCAAAAAAAATTATTCGGTTACATCTGCATCAGGTGCTTGGTAGCTGGTGGTGATCCAAGACTGATTCATTTTTATGAAGGTCAGCCGATCGACCGAGTCGGTGGACAGACGCACCCTGTGATCGGTTACCACGCCTCCAGCAGCACTGAATGTGCGTTCCGAAAGAACGCTGGATGCAGGACAGGCCAGTAGCTCAATTGCATACTGTGCAAGCTCTGGCCAGTGATCCATCCTCAAGACCCAGTAACCCAGAGGATTTTCGGTGGGAAAGGTGTCCAAGTCTGATCTTGCCCCTAGGTATTCCTGCACCATGTAAAACAGACGCTGGCGATGGTTGCTGGAACCGATCATACCTTGGGGCTGCGGACCAAAAAATTGTCTGAACGCATCGGTCAGACGGCCACCTTCTCCACCGCTCCTTCTTTGACTGACCGAAGCCTCAGCAACACGTTGTCCAGAAACAGGAGTTTGTAACCTCCCAGTCTCTGGGAACGCGTTGCACAGACCTTTCTGCAAGGCCTCCCGAAGATGTTTCATCCTCTGCTCCCTCTGCGATGGCAAGATAAGGTCCGCAACCTTACCCTTGTAACGTGGATCAAGGAGGGTTGCCAGCCAGTATTGGTCCTTCTCCTTGATACCACGAATACGAGGATCCTTACGCAGGCTTTGCAGGATCAGGGAGGCCATGCAGCGTAGGTTTGCTGAGGCATTCGGTCCGGAGTCCTCTGGGTCACTAAGGACAACAACGTCCGCAGCCACCTCCTCCCAGCCACGTACAAGTCCATGTGTTCCTTGGGACTGATCCCTTAAAGACTGCTGATGCTGAGTGCCAGGCTCCACCTCCATACTGACACAATCTTCCTCCTCCTCCTCCTCCTCCTCCTCGTCCTCTTCCTGTGTGATCGGCGGGCACGCAGGAACACTGTCTGGATAAAGGGGGCCTTGAGAGCTAAGGAAGTCCTCCTCTTCCTGCCTCTGTTCTGCCTCAAGTGCCCTGTCCATTATCCCACGCAGCGTGTGCTCCAACAGGTGGACAAGGGGGACAGTGTCACTGATGCATGCACTGTCAGTGCTCACCATCCTCGTGGCCTCCTCGAATGGTGACAGGACAGTGCATGCATCCCTGATCATGGCCCACTGGCGTGGGGAAAAAAAACCAAGGTCCCCTGACCCTGTCCTGGTGCCATAGTCGCACAGGTACTCATTGATGGCCCTCTGCTGCGTGTGCAGCCGCTGCAGCATGGCCAACGTCGAGTTCCACCTGGTGGGCATGTCACAGATTAGGCGGTTCTTGGGCAGGTTAAACTCCTTTTGGAGGTCCGTCAGCCGAGCACTGGCATTATATGACCGGCGGAAATGCACACAGACTTTCCTGGCCTGCCTCAGGACATCCTGTAAGCCCGGGTACCTGCCCAAGAACCGCTGCACCACCAAGTTAAGGACGTGAGCCAAACAGGGCACATGGGTCAGTTGTCCCTGTCGGAGGGCAGAGAGGAGGTTGGTGCCATTGTCGCAAACCACCATTCCTGCCTTAAGTTGGCGTGGCGTCAACCACCTCTGAACCTGCCCCTGCAGAGCTGACAGAACCTCTGCCCCAGTGTGGCTCCTGTCCCCCAAGCACACCAGCTCAAGCACCGCATGGCATCTTTTGGCCTGCGTACTTGCGTAGCCCCTTGAACGCCTACGGAGCACCGCTGGTTCCGAGGAAGAGGCCATGGAGGAAGAAGAAGAGGAGGGGGTGGAGGAGAGAGGTGTGTCACAATCAGCATTTTGGAGGCGTGGTGGCGGAACAACCTCCAACACTACTGCACCTTGTCCTGCATCCTTCCCAGCTGCCAGCAGAGTCACCCAATGCGCCGTGAAACTTAAGTAACGTCCCTGTCCATGCCTGCTGGACCATGAGTCAGCGGTAATATGCACCTTACCGCTGACCGCCCTGTCCAGCGAGGCATGGACATTGCCTTCCACATGCCGGTAGAGAGCCGGAATCGCCTTCCGTGAGAAAAAGTGGCGTTTGGGTACCTGCCACTGAGGAACCGCACATTCCACAAACTCACGGAAGGGGGCAGAGTCTACCAACTGAAAAGGCAGCAGTTGAAGTGCTAGCAATTTTGCCAAGCTAGCATTCAACCGCTGGGCATGTGGATGGCTGGGAGCAAACTTCTTTCGGCGGTGCAGCAGCTGGGGCAGGGAAATTTGCCTGGTACAATCTGACGTCGGTGTACCAAAAGCAGATTGCCCATAAGTACTTGGCTGTGACACACCTAATTCTACACCTTCATTCCTCTCACTGCAGGTCGCAGAGAGGACTGAAGGTCTAGTGGGGTTGGAAATCTCAGCTGATGAGGAGCAAGGAGAGATCGTCTTTGTTCTTTGGTGTGGGTCTTTTAGATACGCTTGCCAACGAACTGCATGGCAGGTCAACATATGTCTGGTCAAGCATGTGGTACCCAAGCGGGAGATGTTTTGGCCACGCGAGATACGCTTGAGACATATATTGCAAATAGCAGCGGTGCGATCTGATGCACTCGTCTCAAAAAAGGCCCACACCAAAGAACTTTTTGAATAACGCGCAGAGACTGCAGCGCCCTGCACATGTGGAGCTTTGGGGTGTGATGCAGTCAATGTGCTGCCCTTAGGCTGGCCCCTGGAGGGCATCCTGCCTAGTTGGTGATGTGCCACCTCCTCCTCCTCCTCCTCCTCCTCCTCCTCCTCTCTCCTATCAGGCACCCACGTTGAGTCAGTGACCTCATCATCCCCTCCCTCCTCATCACTGGAGCAAACCTGGCAGTATGCTGCAGCAGGGGGAGCATGACTGCCAGATTGCTGTCCTTCTTGGGCACCCCCTCTGTCCGTGCTCATGTTACTGCCTTCATTGAGCTCAGTATCATCATCAGAGCCTTCCAAACGCTGGGCATCCTCCTGGAGCATGTACCCAACACTGTGGTCAAACAGTTCGAGGGAATCCTCAGGAGGACATGGTGGGGCTAGGGAAGGAGTCACTGATGACATTGAGCTGAGGGAAGAGGCCGCTGCTTTGCCAGACAAAGCACCCTGGGCATGGGTGAGAGAGGATGAGGAGGATGAGGACGGCTTGGTCATCCACTCGACCAAGTCTTCCGCATGTTGCGGCTCAACACGGCCAGCTGCCGAAAAAAAGGCCAAGCGTGTCCCATGGCCACGTGCTGATGAGGATGCACCGTCTCCACGACCAGCACTAGACACAGAGCCTGCTTGCCCTCTCTTATTGGCTTGTGACTGTCTGCCTCTCCTTCTTGGCCTTCCAGACATACTAATGGCCTGTAGCTGCACTAAGCTGGGATAGAACACCTGTAATTTTCTTCAGGTAGCTTTATATACTGTAACCAGACAAGCCTGCCTGTCAGTAGGAAGATAACAGGAACGGATCTAGCTGAACACTGTGAGCAGGACGTACTGCACTAAATGTATATAGCAGGAACGGATCTAGCTGAACACTGTGAGCAGCACGCACTGCACTGAATGTAAATAGCAGGAACGGATCTAGCTGAACACTGTGAGCAGGACGCACTGTACTGAATGTAAATAGCAGGAACGGATCTAGCTGAACACTGTGAGCAGGACACACTGCACTGAATGTAAATAACAGGAACGGATCTAGCTGAACACTGTGAGCAGGACACACTGTACTAAATGTAAATAGTCTAGCTGCCTGACCGTGGTACTAATAGGATCAAAAAGAACACCTGTAATTTTCTTTAGGTAGCTTTATATACTGTAACCAGACAAGCCTGCCTGTCAGTAGAAAGATAACAGGAACGGATCTAGCTGAACACTGTGAGCAGGACGCACTGCACTGAATGTAAATAGCAGGAACGGATCTAGCTGAACACTGTGAGCAGCACGCACTGCACTGAATGTAAATAGCAGGAACGGATCTAGCTGAACACTGTGAGCAGGACACACTGCACTGAATGTAAATAACAGGAACGGATCTAGCTGAACACTGTGAGCAGGACACACTGTACTAAATGTAAATAGTCTAGCTGCCTGACCGTGGTACTAATAGGATCAAAAAGAACACCTGTAATTTTCTTCAGGTAGCTTTATATACTGTAACCAGACAAGCCTGCCTGTCAGTAGGAAGATAACAGGAACGGATCTAGCTGAACACTGTGAGCAGGACGCACTGCACTGAATGTAAATAGCAGGAACGGATCTAGCTGAACACTGTGAGCAGCACGCACTGCACTGAATGTAAATAGCAGGAACGGATCTAGCTGAACACTGTGAGCAGGACGCACTGCACTGAATGTAAATAGCAGGAACGGATCTAGCTGAACACTGTGAGCAGGACGCACTGCACTGAATGTAAATAGCAGGAACGGATCTAGCTGAACACTGTGAGCAGCACGCACTGCACTGAATGTAAATAGCAGGAACGGATCTAGCTGAACACTGTGAGCAGCACGCACTGCACTGAATGTAAATAGCAGGAACGGATCTAGCTGAACACTGTGAGCAGGAAGCACTGTACTGAATGTAAATAGCAGGAACGGATCTAGCTGAACACTGTGAGCAGGACACACTGCACTGAATGTAAATAGTCTAGATAGAAGATAACAGGAACGGATCTAGCTAAACTGAATACAGTGTATATATATATATGCAACACCTGGGATGCATATATATACACAATACACTGTAAGTGCAGCTAACTGACTGACTGTTCTGCCTAATCTATCTAACTCAAATCAAACACTGTCTCTCTGTCTATCTCTTTCAACGCCGGAACACACACTACACAGGGCCGCCGTGCAGGCGGCCTTATATAGTGTGGGGCGTGTACTAAATCCCCTGAGCCATAATTGGCCAAAGCCTCCTTGGCTTTGGCCAATTACGGCTCTCTGTTCAGGCGGCGCTGTGATTGGCCAAGCATGCGGGTCATAGTGCATGCTTGGCCAATCATCAGCCAGCAATGCACTGCGATGCCGCAGTGAATTATGGGCCGTGACGCGCCACACGAATTTGGCGCGAACGGCCCATATCGTTCGCAATTCGACGGACGGTCGAACAGCCGATGTTCGAGTCGAACATGGGTTCGACTCGAACACGAAGCTCATCCCTACCAGGGAATATGTATTTAACTTGATCAAAATCACTAATCCAAAAAAATGTTGGTGTTACGTACATTTTGACTAAAACAATATGAGTCAATATGTCTCTAGAAATGTACTTGAGGTGGCAAGATGGCTGCCTAGGACAAAATGGCTTCATTATAGAAATATGAATTTAAACTTGTTTCTTCATCTTACATGTGCACTGGCATATGGCATAAATAATTCCGATGACTTCTGAAATATTTGATTTATATTTGAAGAACCTGTGGCAAGGCAAGTTCCTGGAAACCCAACCAGATAGCAGTCTGGTGAATGATATCCAAAAACCACAAGAGATAAACATCCTTCGATGGTGACTTCTCGATGAACTATAATCACAAGACAATTAACTCTACACTTGCTGTAGATCTTACTAATCTTTGATTGGTCAAACTATATCTTGACACAACCTACCTTTTATATACGTAATTTACTGTATGCAGTCTGAAGCGAAAAATTGAAAGCAGAGCAACTGACTCAAACTTTCTCTGTCTGGTCTCTATGTAGCTACATGTTACCCTTGAATTTGGTATCACTGACTAAAAGGTGTCAGGTATCTGCACCTGATCTGAAAGAATCCACTACTACTACTTAAGGCTAGTCCCATATAATTTGCAGTAACTAGTTTGATTAGAGTTTAAAAAATATATGATTTCAAAAGATTAGGAATAAGGTAGATAAAGAAGAGGAGAATAGGGAGGAAAAAGAAAAAAAGAGGGGGAGGGATTTGGGAGGTGGGGATATTATCTTCCCTTATCGGTAGCGCCATACCATCATTTTCAGACTTAAGCCTCATACACAAGATCGGATTTTCTGCAGACAAAATGTCAGAGTTTTGTCCGAAGGGCGTTGGCCAGGAACTTGTCTCGCATACAAATGGCAAGGAATTGATGTTGCGCTTTTCATTTTGCGCTTTTCATTTTGTGCTTTTCATTTTTTTCCATAGATTTTTATTGGAAGGTAAAAATCAGGCTTACATTCCATTTTAACAAAATGCCAGAGGCAGTAATATCCAATACAATATGTTTAACAATAGTTTAGAACAGCATTGATTGGCGACAGTAGTGAAGAAGTTCTAGCTTAAGTCAACAGAGTGCGCTATGAAGAAGACATGAGGTTCGGTCGTAGTTATTTCGTTATATGGAAGTGCTTATCCCAGTATCAGTTCTTCTACCTAGTGCTAATAAAGGTTTAGCGTGTGTTTCGTAGATAAAATCGGGGGTTTGCTTGCTTGTGGAGAAATTACCAACTCTGAGTGATTAAATCCTTCTAGCAACTACAGGACCAAAGTCAGTTGAAAATTGTTGTTAGGTGGGATAGAGTTCTGATGGATATAGGAAGTGGATTGGGTTGTAGATCCAAGAAGGGAGGGGGATAAAAAAAAGAAAAAGAAAAAAAGGGGGGAGGGGGGTGGAATGAGGGAGAGGGGGTGATGGATCGGGTTTGCATGGGGGAAGGGAAGAGGGATATTAACTTACCTCCCAGTCTCCACCACCATCCCCAAAGGGTTAGTGTAGGATGGGTGAAAGCGTCAGATCTGGAGTTATTAGGGTGTTTGCTTATAAAGATCGAGAACGGTCCTCCCTCAATCTTCCCTTGTGTAGGGGAGGGAGGATCATCCTCATGTTTTGATGGGGTCCGCTTTTAAACTATAGAGTAGAATCTTTAAGGAGTACAAATGTCTTGGGGTGGTTTGTCGGGGTTTGGTTTGTCAATAGTTTGAATTTGGCTGTGGTGCGAAAGTGGGACCAACAGGCCCATGTATTTGAAAATTTGGTTGGACAGTCCTTGGCTATGGAGATTAGTTCTACAATTTCCACAATTTTTGCTACTCGTCTGAGCCATTCTGGGATGGTTGGAATCTGGGTTGAACCCCAATAAAGAGGGATACACATTTTGGCTGCATTTAACAGAGGTGGTATTAATGTTTTACGGTAGTGATGTGTCGATAGGTATGAATGGTGAAGGAGGAGTTGAGTTGGGGTGTGTTCTAGGGTGTATGTAGAAATTTGTGGCGTCAGTTCTCGGACTTGTGTCCAGAACGGCTGGATTAAGGGGCAGGACCACCATATATGTGCTAGAGTACCTGTTTCCTTGGAGCATCTCCAGCATTTTTCAGAGAGGGCAGGGTTATATTTGTTGAGAATTACCGGGGTTCTATACCAGCGCATTAGGATTTTATAATTGTTTTCCTGGATAGAGACATTGAGGGAGCCTTTATGTGTATTGTAGATATGCGTTCCCATTGTGCCTCTGTCATCTCTATTTGCAGGTCTTTTTCCCAGTTTAAACATGATTTGTTAGATTCCATCAAGCTTTCAAGTGAGTTATGGATGACTGAGATTACATGCTGTTGGGGTGTAGAGCGAGAGCATAGCTGTTCGAAAGTAGTGAGTGGGCGAGAGATGGAGGAGGCACGATCAGCTTCTTGTAGGAAATGTCTGACCTGGAAATACGTCCAGAGAGGAAACGCGTTGTTATCCATATTAGCTGGTAGGGAAATATTCCCAGTCGAAAGAAGTGGTAGGCTAGAACCCCTGAGTGTTGCCAGATGTCTTCTAAGAAGTGTGTGGACATGCCAGGTGGGAATGCCAGGTTGAGTCTTACAGATGTAGGGGGTCCAGGGTTAGAGGAGATGTGTAGTTTTCTGCAGGCGTCTTTAAAACACCGGAGTGTCGGGTCAATGAGGGGGTGATCCTTCAGGATCCGTAGGGTATGTCGGGTCGAGGTCCAAGGGAGAGATCATAGTGATATCAGGGAGAAGGTGTATTTGAGAGCAACCCAGTCTTTACAGTGGCCGTATAATGACCAGTCAATGATTCTAGAAAGGTGACAGGCCCAATAGTATTTCTGAAGGTCTGGGAGACCAATGCCTCCTTGTGTCTTAGCTTTCGTTAGTTGCTCATATGCTATTCTTGGCCTTTTCTGTCTCCATAGAAACCTAGTGCATATTATTTTGTATGATTGGAAGAAGGTCACGGGGAGCTTAATGGTCTGCAGGATATATAAAATGCAGGGAAGTATGTTCATTTTTAGGATTGGCCCTTCCAAAACAGGAAAAATGAGATTTCTTCCACTTATTTAGATAATTTCCACATTTGTTTCCAAATTCATAGAAGAGTTTGTGGTGTAGGATGAATTTGTCGTGTTTTGCGGTTCAATTCTTCCTGTAATATTTTCCTGGTATGGGTAAGCTCATGATAGATTTGTTGAGCTTGTGATTGTTTGTGGGTACGTTCTAGGTTTTGGATCTTATCTAGTAGGTCTGTAACTTTTTGATGATGAGTTTTTCGAAAGGATTATTTAAGGGCTATTAGTAGGGATGAGCCGAACACCCCCTGGTTCGGTTCGCACTAGAACCTGCGAATGGACCGAAAGTTTGCGCGAACTTTAGAACCCTATTAAAGTCTATGGGACTCGAACGTTCAAAATCAAAGGTGCTAATTTTAAAGGCTAATATGCAAGTTATTGTCCTAAAAAGGGTTTGGGGACCCGGGTCCTGCCCCAGGGGACATGTATCAATGCAAAAAAAAGTTTTAAAAACGGCCGTTTTTTTCGGGAGCAGTGATTTTATTGATGCTTAAAGTGAAAAAATAAAAGTGAAATATTCCTTTAAATATCGTACCTGAGGGGTGTCTATAGTATGCCTGTAAAGTGGAGCGTGTTTTCCATGCTTAGAAAAGTCCCTGCACAAAATTACATTTTTAAAGGAATAAAAGTCATTTAAAACTGCTTGCGGCTTTAATGTAATGCCGGGTACCAGCAATATGGATGAAAATCAGTGAGACAAATGGCATGGGTACCCCCCCAGTCCATTACCAGGTCCTTTGGGTCTTGTATGGATATTAAGGGGAACCCCGCAGCCAAATTAAAAAAAGGAAAGCCGTGGGGCCCCAGGCCCTATATATTCTGAACAGCAGTATACAGGCAGTGCAAACAAGACATAGACTGTAGGTTTGTTGTTAAGTAGAATCTGTTTGTATTTTTGAACTGGTACATTTTTAAAGTGTAGCTCCAGCCAAAAAAATCTATTTTTAAGCTTTTTGGAAAAGATAGGGAAGGGTTATCACCCCTGTAACATTTTTTTGCTGTCTGTGCACCTCTTCAGAAGATTTCACCTCACTTTCTGTCCCAATGACAAATGTTTTTTGAAAAGTTGGGGTTTTTAGTGAAACAAGGATTGGTGATAAAGCATCAGTGAAGAGGAGACACATTTTTTCCCTAGGGGTATATTTCATCTCACTTCCTGTTTTGTATTGTAATAATAAGTTTGAAAAAAGGGGGGTTTTGTAAATATAAACATCCGAGATGGATTCTCCCCGGGTCTCAGTGTATTTCTACAAACTAATATTGAAAATCACATTCATAAATAAAATAAAATATGAAGTGTAAATTACATGTGTCCCGACAATATTAATATCCCAAAAAAATTATAATACAACTTAAGATTCATTGATAAAAGCATTAATGTCCAATTCCATATTCATACCATATGGAAAATGGAACTGTAGCTCATGTATCCAGAACATTTCTAGACAGGAAACCCCTCTGGTCATGGCTCCTCCCCTCTAAAGTTTAATATACTTATCGATGGCAATAAATTGTGAATAAATTCATTACAGCTGCGAGTAGTTTTAAATGAGATTTTTTCCTTTAGAAATGTAATTTTGCTGTGGTATTGTTCTAAACACAGAAAACATTTGCTATTTTACAGGCATACTAAGGACACCCCCTAGGCATGATATTTTAAGAAATAATTTATTTTTATTGTTTCACTTAAGGCATTATAAAAATCACTGCTCCTGAAAAAACGGCCGTTTTTTGCATTGATACATGTCCCCTGAGGCAGGACCCGGGTCCCCATACACTTTTTATGGCAATAACTTGCACATAAGCCTTCAAAATGAGCACTTTTGATTTTTCATATTAGTGTCCCATAGAGTTTAACGGTGTTCGCTTGTTTGTACAATTTTTTTGCCTGTTCGCGTGTTCTGGTGCAAACCGAACCGGGGGGGGGGGGGGGATTTGGCTCATCCCTAATTGCCAGCATAGAGGGGATATCTGAGGGTTGATTTTATGTAAAATTTGGGGGGGGGGGGGTTATACCATCTTGTGAGTATTTTATTTCCATTTTCTTGATATGTTTTTGCTAAGAATGCTTTCTATTTGATTTATGCATATGTTAAAATGCTTTATGAACTTGATTGTACATCTTTTTCCTCATTTACGCTAGGGTCTCATGCATGGAAATTGGTTACACATTGTTTTCAGACACTGGATTAATTTTTTTATATTAATTAATTGATTCATGTTTTATGCTAAGTTTCTTGTGGTGGAAGACTAATCACGTCAGGAGCACTGCATTCTATCTAAACATATATACAGTATATATAGATATTTGCCTCAAAGTTATTATTATTAATTTAGGTTTTTTTACTATAGAGCGCAACACATAAATGTACTGTATACATCTATAATATAACATTATTCATTGCTTTTAAAGTAAAATTAATGGCAAAACATATTTTTTAGTTTTGGATAGCATAGAGAGGAATTAGTATACTTGTCATCTTTTATTGCTGTCTGTGCCCCTGTTAAGGAGATTCACCCTCTCTATTTGTCCTGTTATCATTGAAACTGAAAGTAAAAGAAAATCCCAAATTTTGGGTTGTCCCCAGATAAGTAATAGAGGGGAAATCTTCCAATAGGGACACTAGTTCTGGTGACCTGGGGGTCCCCAAGGAATTCTTTAACTTGCAGGGATTTCCTCTTACTTTCTGTTTGGCTATGGGACAGGAAGTGAAGGGAAATCTCTGCAATGGTACACAGATGGCGAGAAAAAAATCTAACAGGGGGTATAACCCTCCCTTTCTCTATCCAAATTTTTTTTTTAAAAGTTTTGCCTATAGCTCTATCTTAGGTTACACAAAAGAGAACTAAAATTGCCAGGCCTAATAAGTAAGGATTTGTTTCTTTTGGTTTTTTTTGGAAAAGAGTTAATTTAGTTAATTAAAGTGGTAATAAACCCCAAACCATATATTGTAGCTTACCAGTCATTAGAGTTGGTGGTTGCATCAGTTGTCTTAGCCTTTTTTCCCTCTGTTTTTCACCTGTTGATCTGGCCAGTAACACATCTCCTGCATTGCAGTGTCCTCACTGTGGATGAATACACACTGGGAGCACCTTTGGGCAGCTTAATTGTCATTCTGGGGGCAGGGGAATGTTAGTTGTACTAGCAGATTTAGTTATACTAACAATTGAAGTCAAACTTCAGCTCACTCCAGTTACAGCAAATAGTTTTTCTTTTCTTTTGGGATATTAATCGTACATATGTAAATAAATGCTGATCATTCTAAGAACCCCTGTCAGTGTTAAATGGTTTGTCTCATATTTGTAACTGTCTTTTCAAAATAGCTTGTTCTTTTGAAAAACAACGGACCAGGTCACCAAAATAAAAACAAAAGAAAGAAAGCCTAATAAAGAAAAGGAATGCAGTCATCGCATTTATAAAACAAATGGTAAGCTTAAATAAATTACATGTTTGCTTTTGGGTTTAATACCACTTTAAGTATGAAAAAAATATTATAGTCTGTCAACATTTTGCATCTGGTTACTAAGAACAGATTGAAATGGCAGTGGTAACACAATACATGCTGTAAATATCAATTTTCCATCTATTTTACTAAGCATAGCTTATGCACACATGGGCTTTTGTACTTTAAGGATTTTAATTACATCTGAACTTTCTTGTAAAGGCCACTACATGACTATGTTTATTAATATTTTTTGTAATTGTTTTAATTCATATACCTATCTCTGTTGCTTTTGAAAACTGCTCTGAGCAAGTCAACCTTCAAGCTAAGAAGAGACTTTATAGCTACATCGTTGTGTGGAATACATAATGAAACCTTGAAATGGGAAGGAAGATCAATGGATGTAATTATTTCCCTTAACTTCACAATATGTTACAAAACAGTGTTAATCAATGATTGTGCATATTAATTTATTTATTTTTCACTTTATGCTATTGATTGTTCAAGACAGGTCCAAATACAATATACAGCATCCTACTGGTTCTGTGAGACCCTCTTGGGTCCAAGTACTTTAGTGTGATTCCCTATTGCAGTGCCATGGGTGAGAAAGCTAGTGCTCATTCCAGTTTGACAGCTTCCGAGTGGCTACACTGTTTGAAAGTCAATATAGAACTCCTTTATTCATATTTTTCTCAGCACTTAATTTGATCTTTCTATGTAGGCTGTTACCTTGGCCCAAGAAAAGTAAATGGGCAAATCATGAGCTTAATATTGAAAAATGTTATTGCTTTGTTGTCAATATATTCCGTTTAGCAATAGGTGTTTAAAGCTGAATATAAAAAAAATATACATATATGAATATACAGATGAAATACTGTATATATATATGGAAACTGTTTCATCTTTAGAAAAACTGTAATTCTGTTCCGTCATCTTTGCCACCCAGACAGACCAATCAAATCCTTAAACTCCACTGCAGCAGCAGAAAAGCTTAACAAAGAACACATCCAAAACCTATTGCTTGGGCAATAATATTTGCAAGGGTTGCATGTAGAGGATGGTAGCAATCATGTCTTATGCTAACAATTATATCTTCTTTATTTTGAAAAGAAGAAGGTATCCAGCACTCCGTAGGCAACACAAATATCAAAAAAAATATTAAAAGAGGGGGGTAAATGTAATTGGGTAATAACTAAATACCAGCGGTCAACTGCCCACTCACTGAAATAATAAAAAGTGAATACACAGTTGAAATATATACATGAGAACGGTTTCACTTCAGAAGATGTGTAATTCTGTTCAGCCATCTTTGCCATTCAGACATTCATTTCCTTAACCTCCACTGCAGCAGCAGAAAATCTTAACAAAGAACACATCCAAAACCTATTGCGTGGGCAATAATATTTGCAAAGGGTGCATGTAGAGGTTGGTAGCATTCATGTCTAATCCTAATAATTATATCTTGTTGATTTTGAAAAGAAGAATTTATTCAGTACCCTGCAGGCAACAAACATATCAAAAAATATACTAAAAGAGGGGGATAAATATAATTGGGTAATAACTAAATGTCCATGGTCAACGGCCCATTCACTGAAATAAAAAAAAAACAGTGGTGCTCTATAGTCAAACAACAGCATACACAAAAAGAATGGCAGACAGAAGTATTCTACCAAAATTAAGGACCATATAGCTGAGCCTCTGGGGCATACATAGACCCTAATAAATATAGTGTTGGGTGAATAGTTCGCCCCAAGCATGAATTTGGGCCGAACATTGGCCGTTCGCCCCCTTCGGTGAACACCTGTATTGTCTGGGCGTTCGACCTGCTAAGTGCCCCACAATGCTGCGCAGGTCTTTTGACTGTTCTTTTCTACCTCCTCATGGCTCGGTGTCTAGCCTGCTTAGTGCATCCATGTGAGAGCTAACAAACTCATTACCTATTTATACACGAACACTAATTGTGATTTAAAAAGTAATTAACCTTTAGTTGCCATTTTAAGGGTGTGTACCACCTTCTGTGTTTGTACCAAGGCCAATTCCAGGGTATGTAAACTTTTTATCAGAGCCATTTGGTTGATTTCTGGTAAATCATAACATCATTATGATTTAAAAAAGGATAAAAAAAAAAACTATGTGATAATAAATGGCTTCATGTGATTGCTATGCTTAAAAAAAAAAGTTTTTTGGCATGATCAGTCATATTTTCAATATTAATACCAACATTTCCCAATTTCGGCCAGGGTATGCAAACTTTTGAGCAAAACTGTATATTGAAGTGTGTTAGTGTACTTTTACTGCAGTATGTTGAAGTGTGTTAGTGTAGTTTGACTGCAGTATATTGTAGTGTGTCAGTGGAGTGTGTCTGTGTAGTGAATACTCAAGTTAAAGTGCAGCAAACACAACTTTCCATTGATTAACCACTTGCCGACCGGTTCACACGGATATACATCGGCAAAGTGGCATGGGTGTACAAAACAACGTCGCTGTGTCATCTGCGGCTAGCGGGCACGCGCATTCTCAGCAAGCACCGCCAGAGCAGAGGGGTGGGACTCAATGTGACATGGAGAGGCAGAACGGGGAGATGCCTATGTAAACAAGGCGTTTCCCTGTTCTGCCTAGCAACATGACAGGTATCTATTGCTCCCAGTGATCGGGAGCAATGATCTCTGTCATGTTCTACTGAGCCCATCCCCCTTCAGTTAGAACACGCCCAGGGAACACACTTAACCCCTTGATCTCCCCCTATTGTTTAACCCCCCTCCCTGCCAGTGACATTTACACAGTAATGCCCTGTACACACGATGGGACATTGATCAGGCATCCTGACAACAAAATCGATGGATTTTTTCTGACAGATGTTGGCTCAAACTTGTTTAGCATACACATCGCACAAAGTTGGCAGAAAATCCGATCGTTCTGAACGCGGTGACGTAAAACACGTACGTGGGGACTATAAATGGGGCAGTAGCCAATAGCTTTCATCTCTTAATTTATTCTGAGCATGCGTGGCACTTTGTGCGACGGATTTGTGTACACACGATCGGAATTTCCGACAACGGATTTTGTTGTCGGAAAATTTTATAGCAAGCTCTCAAACTTTGTGTGTTGGAAATTCCGATGGAAAATGTGTGATGGAGCCCACACATGGTCGGAATTTCCGACAACAAGGTCCTATCACACATTTTCCGTCGGAATTGTCCACACACGGTCGGAAATTACCTGAACGGATTTTGTTGACGGAAAATTTTATAGCCTGCTCTCAAACTTTGTGTGTCCGTAAATTCCAATGGAAAAAGTCAGATGGAGCCCACACACGGTCGGAATTTCCAACAACAAGCTCCGATCACACATATGCCGTCGGAAAGTCCGACCGTGTGTACAGGGCATAACAGTGCATTTTTAAAGCACTGATCGCTGTATAAATGCCAATGGTCCCAAAATAGTGTCAAAAGTGTCTGATCTGTCCGCCGCAATGTCGCAGTCAGGATAAAAATCGCAGATTGACGCCATTACTAATACAAACAAAATTAATAATAAAAATGCCATAAATCTATCCCCTATTTTGTATATATACATACAGTCACTGTCACCCACATGCCCAGCGTCTAAATTCAAGCTTGTCAAAGCTGCTGGCTTTACTACTCCTGCCTTTCCGTCTGGTGGAGTCTGCCCCTTCCAAGATTTTGTAGAATGTACTGTACCACAATGGCAGGTTCCCATATTTGTTTTCACGTAAGGCCATTCCAGCTCTGTACCATCACGTGGAAGCAGGGGTCAAGTCCTGGGGAAAAAAAGTGTGCGAACTCACCCAAGATTCTCGCCCCTACCTCAAAAATAAAAAGTGTGTGTGTATATATATATATATATATATATATATATATATATATATATATATATATATATACATACACACACACAATGTCCTCAGTCTGCCTGTGTTGATTGTTCAAAGTGGGGCCCAGGCCCCAAACTGCTCATTCCTAGTCTATCAAATGCCGCCTGATCAGTGCCCATCAAATGCAGCTTTACCAGTGCCCATCAATGCAGCCTCACCAGTGCCCATCAATACAGTCTCACCAGTGCCCAGCAATACAGCCTGATTAGTGTCCCAAGCAATGCAGCCTGATCAATGTCTGCTGGCTTTACTACTCCTGCCTTTCCGTCTGGTGGAGTCTGCCCCTTCCAAGATTTTGTAGAATGTACTGTACCACAATGGCAGGTTCCCATATTTGTTTTCACGTAAGGCCATTCCAGCTCTGTACCATCACGTGGAAGCAGGGGTCAAGTCCTGGGGAAAAAAAGTGTGCGAACTCACCCAAGATTCTCGCCCCTACCTCAAAAATAAAAAGTGTGTGTGTATATATATATATATATATATATATATATATATATATATATATATATATATATACATACACACACACAATGTCCTCAGTCTGCCTGTGTTGATTGTTCAAAGTGGGGCCCAGGCCCCAAACTGCTCATTCCTAGTCTATCAAATGCCGCCTGATCAGTGCCCATCAAATGCAGCTTTACCAGTGCCCATCAATGCAGCCTCACCAGTGCCCATCAATACAGTCTCACCAGTGCCCAGCAATACAGCCTGATTAGTGTCCCAAGCAATGCAGCCTGATCAATGTCCCCAGCAATGCAGCCTGATCAGTGTCCCAATCAGTGCAGCCTGATCAGTGTCCCCTTTAGTGCAGCCTGATCAGTGTGCCCATCAGTGCAGCCTGATCAGTGTCCCCATCAGTGCTGCCCTTCCCAAACACCCACACTGCCTGCCACAGCTTGCCATTCTGCAGGATGCGGCAGCAAATGGGAACAAGGTTCCTCCTGTGAAAAAAGTACAGGAATGTTGTTTCCATGTTGAAAATAAATAAATGTAGGTGTGGCACTGTTCTAAATGGTAAGTATTTGGTTTGCACCTGTTCTGATGATCCTGCTGTGTTATACCCTCTGCAATATGCAAGAATATATCAAACCAACTAAGGAGAAAAAGATACCCTAAAAGGGATATACAGAAGAATATTAATGGCAGTATATGCCACTTGGAGTATGTTCTGTTCAACTTGGTCTAAACCAGCTTTGGTACTACACCCCCTACATTAGCAGATGCAAAAATGATCACCAAAACTTCTGCTGGGTAAGCCCAGTAGGAAAGGAATGTGTGATAAAATCTCTAGTGGATCAGAAGTGAGAATCAAAAGGTAGGTGATATGAACTCCCAATTTTGGTATTGATGTGCTTGTGTGCTACAATCTCTGCATAAAATAAGTGTCTATCTTATACACCCTATGTGCTTCTATGACCCTTTTGGGTGAAAAATTGAAACTTGAAAAATGGAAAATATATGAATGCAATATAAAGTGATCGATTTTCCATGTGTTACACCCTTTGCCGGGTGCTGTGCAGAGAGTAAACAATTATATATAAAAAAGATAAAGTTGATGATAGTGACAATGAATAAAAAGCAATGGCCTGAATAAACCAGTGATATAAAAGTGGGATGTGTTACACCCCCTGGAAGGTGCTAAACAAAGCTAATTTGTTTCCCTAAATGTATTGTTTTCACCAATGGCTGCATACAGTGTGTTAAACCCAATGGGTTTAAACTAATTAATCTGGTGATGATCATAAAACATTAGGGTATAAATGCAAATTTCATGTGACAAAAACTCATTAAATGCAATATAACACAAATAAAGTGACTTGTGCTCAAAAAAAGTGTCCAGTGCTTTTTGTTAAATAATCTCTGAAATCTTCTTATTTGGGTGACAACCGGTGTTAGTGATCCTTATCTGTGCTCCTAATGTGAATACACTCACCGGATAGCCTCACCCCCCCCAGGGGTACTGCGCGTTCACAGTATGTACCACACTGTGTAGCAATTCCTGGAGCCCCTGGTCCATGCTTGTAGTATTAATGATGTTTTTTTATGAACTGACAGTTTTTATTGATTTTTTAAGAGAAGAAAAAAAAAAGAGTTGTCAACACAGGGTACAGGTAAATACATTTTGTAGTAATATAGGTACTTCTGGTATATAATCAACAAACAGATGATTATTGGTATAGTTTGATGCACAACGAGCCTGACTTACAACTATTGAGTGTTTGCACTAACATCGCGTTACTCAGACAGTACAACAGTTTTTACCCTGTATAAAGGCACAAAAGTAAATGGGAGAGAAGAAAGATATAACGGAAAGATTGAGAAGAGTAGGAAAGAAGTAAAGAGGAGAGGAGAGGATAGGACAACCATCTGCTACCAGAGCCCGGCATCCTCTGGTAGGTACCAATCAAAGGTGATCGAGAAGTGCGGGACATTAGGTTGTGGGATTCTCCAAGAGGACCCATGGCTCCCATACTCCGTTATGCTTATCAAGAGCGTCATTTAGAGGGGTCGTCAGGTACTCCATTCTTTTTACATCTCTGATCCCGGAGTGCAGCTCGGATAGTGAGGGGGGCTCCCTCTCTTTCCACTTTAGGGCCACCAAACATTGCGCTGCAGTTAGCAGGTGTGCCATGAGTTTTTTTGACATTTTAGAGAGGGAGGTCAGTGGGAGGCCTAAAAGGAAGGCCTTAAAGGAAGGCCCTCGAGTCAAAGGGCACTACAGTATCAAAGATGGAATGAAGCAGGGAGTGCACCATTTGCCAATAGGGGATATGATTAGAGGGCAGATCCAATAGATATGAAATTGCGTTCCCCCTATCCTTACAACATCGCCAGCATCGAGGGTCGATGGGTTATATGGAGTGAAGCAGGTCAGGGGTCTGATACCAATGAAATAGAATCTTATATTGATTCTTTTTATAGAGCATACAGATGGAGCTCTTAGAGGCCTGCAACCATATAAGCTGCCATGTGTTCAGAGGTATGTCTACACCCAGGGCCTGCTCCCACTTTCCCATATAGGCATGTCGTGGTCCGGCTGGTGATAAATCCATGGTCAGGAGCTGATAGGGGCGCAAGATCATACCCTTAGGGTATATGATTAAGAATTAAATACAAAAAAAAGAACAAAAAACTGTTTTTTATCAACTGGTAACAGTCATATCAATAACCATAACTATAACCCAAAAAAACTGGTATAACTATTTGCTCGGGAGGGAAGAGTAGTGAGGGGGTGCAGTCTGGAGGCCTCAAATTGTGAGATAAGCATATCTCCCGTCCCAGCGCCCCACAAAAGAGCACCTGGAGGGAGGGGAGGTCCTCTCAGGCTTTGTGTGTCACCCTTTTGTATGTGGGGGAAGGGAAGGGGGAAGGGGGGAGGGGGGAGGGAGGGGGGAGGAGAGGAGTGGAGAGGATGGTGAGGGGGAGAGGGGGGAAGGAGAGAGGGGGAGGAAAGGGAAGGGGGGTGGTCTGGGGGAGGGGGATGGATGGGGGGATACCTCTGTAACCTGATAAAGTCCTATCAGATACTGTACCTGTAGTCAAAACAAAATGCAAGGTGAGACCATGGACCTATAGCCTTGTTAGGTATGTCCAAGCAATTGGGTAAGGGAACTAGTAGGGCCTGTCCAGGAGCCCTACGAAGGGAGTTGGGTGGGAAGAGCCAGTTAACTATACATCAGTATGGTAAAGGGCTTCAAAGAAGCAGAGATTTATCTCTGGTGGGATGACGGAGGGATCTGGGCGAGGTAGAGGGGCCGGCTGAGCTATTAATATTCCCCCCCGCCCGTGCCCCCCTCCATGACTTTTCCATTAAAATCAACAATGCAACCATCAGTCCCTCCCCTCACGCTAGGGTACTAGGTGTAATCCTAGACTCTGACTTGTCATTTCAGCCTCAAATCCAATAGCTGTCAAAAGTTTGTAGAATTCACCTCCGTAACATCTCTAAAATTCGCCCTTTTTTAACAAATGAAACCACCAAGCTCCTCATTCACTCCCTTGTTATCTCTCGCCTTGACTATTGCAACTCCCTTCTCATTGGCTTACCTCTCCATAGGCTATCCCCTCTTCAGTCTAGCATGAATGCTGCTGCCAGACTTATCCACCTTACCAACCGCTCAGTGTCTGCCAACCCTCTACTTCAATCCCTACACTGGCTCCCAATCACCCAGCGAATTAAATTCAAAATTCTAACCACAACATACAAAGCCATTCACAACTCTGCTCCGAGCTACATCACTAATCTTGTCCCCAAATATCACCCAAATCGACCTCTCCACTCTTCTCAAGACCTCCTGCTTTCAAGCTCTCTCATCTCCTCCTCCCATGCTTGTCTCCAGGATTTCTCCAGAGCCTCTCCCATCCTCTGGAACTCACTACCTCCATCTATCCGGCTATCCCCTACTCTTGCTACCTTCAGGTAATCCCTGAAAACTCATCTCTTCAGGAAAGCCTATCACGTCTCCAACTAATCTCCTACCACTTCCACCAGCTCATTCCCCACAGTTACAACCTTTTGTACCACCTGCCCCACCCTATTAGATTGTAAGCTCTTCTGAGCAGGGCCCTCTTAATCCTATTGTATTGTATTGTATTGTATTAAAACTGTATTGTCTCCCTTTTATATTGTAAAGCGCTGCATAAACTGTTGGCGTTATATAAATCCTGAATAATAATAATAATAATAATAATAATAATGCAGGGGTGAGTGGAACCAGGATATCCAGCTCTCTGCAAAAAGAGTGGAGATCTTCAGGATACGGTAGGGTGGTGGACTTCCCATCTTTCTTTGCCATGAGGCTGAAGGGGAAGCCCCAGTGGAAGCAGAAGTCGTGTTCTCATAGGGAGGTGAGAAGTGGTTGTAGTGAGCGTCGTTGCTGGAGGGTGATCCACGACAGATCCGGGAAGAGCTGTATGGAGGCACCATGAAAGTCAATGGCGCGCATGTTGCGCGCTTTTCTCATGATGTTCTCTTTAAGGGCGTAGTTGTGCACCCTACAAATCACATCTCGCGGTCTGGACCCCAGACCACGGGGGCAGAGAGCGCGGTGGGCTCGGTCCAATTTAACTCTTGGGTTTTCCGGGGGGGCCTAGTATATTATTGAAAATAGCTTGCAGAGTCACATGCAAATCTTCGTCCTGGATCGCCTCTGGGAGGCTGCGGACCCTGATGTTGTTACGCCTGCCTCTGTTGTCAAGGTCTTCGAGGTGGCGTTGAAAGTCTCTGAGAGTAGAGGCTTGTGAGGTCAGGCGTTCGTGTATTTGTGAAAGTTCAAGATTAGTGTCGCATGCTTCCTCCTCCAGAGATGCGACTTTGGCGGATAGCTGGTCTAGGTCGGTGCGTAGCATGTTAATCTCAAACCTGCAGGTTTCGTGAACAACTCGGTTTAGGATCAGAATCCATTGAAGTGTGGACATAAAAGTCCTGCGTTATGGCCGAATAGGGAGTTGATGGGGGGTAGCCTCCCTGGGGTGGTTGTGGGGGAGTGGTTGTTTTAAGCTTTGTTTTTTTTTATTGTTCCATGCAGGCGTTCAGTTTGTGAATAAGCCCCCTGAGGCTCTAATAGCTGTGAAGCTTGGGGAGGTGCTGGGACCTGGTATGAGTCTCTGTGATGAGGAGAGGGAGAGCGGAGTCTATCCCTGTGAGCCTGGAATCGCTGTGGGAAGGAGCAGGGGTCCCATTCAGGGGCAAGTGAATCCCAGGAGGGAGATGGCTGGCCGGTGAATACAGATAGTGGGGGCTCCACAAGGCAGGGTGGGAACGGCTGTGAGAACCTTCCCAGCATGTGTCCTCCAGAGGGAGGGGGGGCGATCAGGTTATTAGCTGGGGGGGCAAGTGGTCTGCAGGTCCCCCTCAGAGGCATACCTGTCGGTCCTGTGTCCCAGGGAGGCTCGCGGTGGAGGAGAGGAGAGGGCTGTTGTACATGGAGCTGGCGGCGGTGTGATGAGCGGTGGGGGAGCTGAAGAGGACTTTGTAGCGTGTCCCCTGGGGTCCACTTCTTTGTTTTTTTGGGGTTTGCCCATGTTTCTAGCGCTGTTGAACAGGGTTCAGCTTTGTGCAGGCAGGCCTGGCCTAGAGCTTCAGGGAGACACGTCCAATCCAGAAGCCATCCAAGCCATGCCCCCTCATTAATGATGTTTTTATTCATTCCCCATATGTAGAAGAGAAGGGATGCCCATAGTGTAAATCTTGCACTAGAATCCGGTGCGCGGATCCATCCACAACTCCTCTCCAATGCAGGTAACTGTGTCTCTATCACAAGCCAAGTTTTTCCCATGTGTTCCCGCAGGACTCAAGCCCTGCTCACAATTATTGAGTTCTCACCACAGAAGTAAGTCTCTGCGTCTGTAAAGGCCTTCTGACCTTCTATCAGTAGAGGGCTATTGGACAAAGGAAAAATTCAGACTGCCTGACAGCTTACCTAAATAAGGGCTTTCTCTGATGCAACGAGCCCATCACTTGTATGGTTGCATGGTCATCTAGCAAAACATCAGTCTGACAGTGGTGGTGTACATCCATCAGCAGAGCAAAAGGTTTGGAGGCAGTTCAAGAAGTGAAGCAATTACATTGGTGATCCATTCCAGTCAGAGGCATCCCCCAGAAGGAAGGGGGTGGGCGGAGGCAGAGAGAATACTGGGAGCTTCAATCTGCAGGCTGTAGCAATTAAAAATAAATAAATAAATATATAAAACTGTCCCCAGCCAAGTGGACTCTTTCTTCCCTTTCGCATGTCGCTGTGCAGTGATCTCCTGTGTGAAAAGTACTTGACAGTCCCGGTCTCTTTTACATTAATTTGCCAGGCAGGCCAGGACTGTCATGTACTTGTCACACAGGAGATCACTACATGGTGGCACCCGAAAGTGAAGAAAGAGTCCGCATGGCTGAGGAAAGTTCTTTTTTTATTGCTACAGCCTGCAGATCGCGGTGTCCAGTATTCTCTTCCTTCATTCCCTGCTGGATTAGCTGGACCGACCTAGAAAGTAGCCCCGTACAGCAGCCAAAGCAGTCTGATGGCACCCCCCCCCTCTGCCTCAGCTCGCAGCGCCTGGACACGGCCTTGCCCTCTCCTTCCCGCACACTGCCTGCCTCATTTCCCATGCTGAAGGCCAGTCCTGCAGGACGTGGCTGCAAATGGGAATGGTGTTCCTGCTGTAGCAAAAGTACAGGAACCTCGTTCCCACGTGTTCCCACAGGACTCGAGCCCTGCATGGAAGGCAATGTTGTGGCATTGTTAGGCAAGGCAGTCAGCCGCAAGGTCCATGCTACTGCTGACACGTGGTCCAGTAAGCATGGTCAGGGATGCTATATTTAGTTCACAGAACACTGGGTAAGAGGCCCAGAGATGGTTCACGCCATGCCAGCTGGAGTCAGGAATGGAGGTGTGCGATATATGGCTGGGACTAGTCTTCAGCAAACAGAAGTCCTAGAACTTACATGCCAGGTCTGAAGGCAGGGTGCATGTACTGTGCCTGGGTCAGAACAATTGAAGTGATAGGCCCGGTCCAATAATGGATGTGCCTGGATGCATCGGTCTGCTTGGCAGAAGTTGTAGCTAGTTTGATACCAAAAAAGGCGTTGTCTCTGGCAGAGATCACAGGGGTACAGATCACTATAACCCACCAGATGGGATTACCTTTTGCAGATATCCCTGGGGCCTCTCCCCACGAGCAAAAACTGTCCCACACATTATTTAGTGCGGTCCGCTGGTGTATAGCCTTGTTTTGGCCCTTGGGACCAGGTCCTTAGATGTATGGCTGCCATCCAACTTATGAAAAAATTTCTCATACAATTACGGACACTATGCACACTTATGATCGGAAATGGAAATCATGGGTTCCATAAACACTCGGAGTCCTCCTATACAATCTAACACTGACCCCTTAATTGAATGGCACTAATTTCTGCTTGCCCAAGTTGGTCTCCCGTAGCCCACTCAGATTAACACATTAGTGGTTGTAAACTCACTGGTTTATGTTCTTTTTGCTTTTATGTTTTATGTTGTACAAATTTTCTAGCTTTTACTATAACTGCACGGGTGTCAAAACTTCTGTCAAAACTTCTGAGGAGACTCTCAAGTACTTTCTCAGGTTTCAGGACCTTTCCTTTCTGGAGTTCTCCTCAGCTCAATATGTCTCTTTTCGTAACTTCTATGTATTTGACAATTGAATGTATATTTGGTATACTGATTTATAGAACTGTCATATTTCTAAGGTATTCGCATGGACTTTGGACAATTGTTGAGTCTTCAGTTTCCACAATTAATGATACTGACACCCTATGTATTCTGATCTGATCTTCAATAAAAATGTGTATTCAAAAAAAAAGGCGTTGTCTCCAGGAAAGCAAAGAAGTAAGGTAAGTCTGGTGGACTGTGTAGGGTAAGCGATGTAGAGCCTTTTCAGCCCATCAGGGAGAAGAAAAACCCCAACAATATGTGTGACCTAGTTGGCGGAGCTTATCCAAGAGTGGGCACAGTAAGGTCCGATGCTGTATGGTGGCACAGGACCGATCAGGAAGGATCTTCACTGTGGCTCCATCAAATTAAATTGGGTCCAGGGTCCAGAACTGTCAGAGAACAGTGGCGTCTCCAGCTTTCATATTTAGGGTGGGCACATGGGGGGGACAGGGACAAAAGTGGGGGGGCAACTATGAAATGCAATTATATATATATATATATATATATATATATATATATATATATATATATATATATATATATATATGTATATATGTATATATATATAGGCATTACATGTGTCAATTAAATGGCCTCCCCAGTTACCGGGTTGTACCATTGACCCCGTTTGACCATTTTCCTTTATGTATATATGTATATATATATATATATATATATATATATATATATATATATATATATATATGTATATATCCTGGGGCCCTTTAGTGCGATCCCACAACGGGCCCTTTCACATGTTCTACAGTGAGCTCCCTTCCTACTGTATTGGGGCCCCCCAGGGTGGCAGAAAACAAGAGATATATGTCACCAGCATATCAAAAAAATATAAGGGTCCAAAGCAGTGGGGGAACTATCAGGTTTGCAAAGGTTGCCTTGCCACCGGGCCCTGGTGTTCTGCCACTGTGGGGTTCCCCAGCCTCCTCTTGCTGTCCTGCCCTTGCTATTGACAGCGCTGGTCTGGTATCTCTTGGAATTTACAGGCTGGTTCTCCTGTCTTAAGGACGGGAGAAATCAGTCTGTTTTTTCAGTAACTGAGAGTCCTGGTGGAGTCCTTCTTGCAACTCGCTCTTCTCCCTGCCAATGAGGATGCAGGGGAAGGAGCAGATTGGGCGGCCATAGTTGTGTGAGCGCTCACATTATGCAGTGTCAGTGAGCAGAAGGAGAGGGGAAGAATCACCCGCAGGAGCTGACTGGGGATGCTCTACCTCTCAATAGAGACTGTTACTCCAGCGGCGGCCCGAGTAAGATGTGGTGCATCCACTACAAATGCAAACAAAAAGATATTGCCTTTTTGTAAAAAAAAAAAAGTTTTTTTTTTTAATTGGGGGGGTACATGGTGGGGCACAGCATAATGTTGGGGGGGTCAGGGACCCCTCTCCCCCCCTAGGGACGCCATTGTCAGAGAATAGCTTCCTTATGGGTATGACGGTGTAGCCTACAGATGATGTCTCCTGGTCTTTTGGGGTATGTTGGTTTGGGACCCAGTGCCCTGTGTACTCTAGTCAGTTCAAGAGGCTCCAACAGGGCAGGATTCAAAATGCACTGAAATGTGGCTAGCACTGTGTCATAGAGGTTCTCCACCTCTATGGCCAATGGGAGGCCTCAGCAACAACCTGTGGCTCCGGTCCCCAAGATCCTCCATGCCACAGTGGCAGCAGATCGTGAAGACCAATTCCAATATAGTGATATGTTATCCAAGACAGCAAGAGAGGTCTCCTCATGGAGACATGGTCTGTAAGTGATTGCATATATGTGCGGATGGCCTGGATGTCTCACCTGTGGGTTTCCTGAAGCGGGAGGATTAACTTTTCAATGTCCGCCTTAGTCAGCAGGGCCTGAATCAGCTCTCTAAGCTCCACATTCTCCCGAAGTGGAGGAGATGCCACTGCATGAGAAGGAAAGCAGGGTGATCTACAGAGAAAAGAGCACTGAGAGGTCTGAGAAGGTGTCTGAGGCCATTAAAGGGGCCAGAAAAGCCAGGAGCACCTGAAAGGAGGTTGGGTCTGGAGTAGCACCTGGTTGCATTTGCCATATTCACTTGTGGTCTAGACTGCAGATTACCGAGGAAGAACTGCTTGATCTCTGTTCTGCCACGAGTCTTATATATTCTTTTCACTTTCCGCCATTTGATTGCACTCCTGCCGGGGAGAAGGCTGGATCCTGCCCTGTAGAAATTGGCCCATTCTTTCAATTTGCATATGCAGAATTACATTAACCCAAAACATGCAAAAGCAGTTCCATTTATATTGTTATTTTGAAGTTAAACAGATGTAGCAGGACTTTGAAAACCACACAGTCATTGCTGTCAGGAGAGTGGGTTTGAGTATAACTAAAATGGTAAACATAGTCATTCCTGTTTTGCATTAATGCTTCTAACTCTGAGGTCTGGGTAACACAGCGTGTTCCTGTGTGATTCACATGCAGTTCTGTGTGGTGCAATTTCAGCTCATTCATTTTGAATTCAGCCACCACATTTAATGATTGGTAAGCTGCAATATGTTACATTTTTGGTTTTGGATTTTATACCGCTGTAAACATTTCCTATGCTCACCATGACCAGCCATTATAATCACATGACCAGAAATCTTACAGATTGGTTCCCATTAGTCTGAGACCTGCAGCTATCAGTGACAGGTTTGTGCTTCTAGTTCAGTGCTGCAGTGTAGTTTAACCATTTTATAGCATAGGAACATGTACCTTAGAAAATGTATTTAATGATGTAACACAGCTAAGTGTTTCATGGTACACATTGGCTATGTTATGCATATCATGAATTCCACCATAACCTGAGTTTTCTGTCGCACAATAAAGAAAAATAAACAACAGAAAACGCAACAACAAAAGCTCAGCAAATGAGCATTAAATTGGTTGTTCCCCTCTTGAAAAAAATATTTCATGCATTTTGTACACAAGTATTGAGTACACAAGTGAACTAAAATAATTTTTATATAAACTGAAATTGGAATGCTATGGGACATTGCCCTTTGCATATCATCATTGCAGTTTGCATAAATTAGTGAATAAGCGCATTTGTTTTTGTTTTTTTTTCAGGTTTTTGATTTTTATCTTACTACAGCATATACAGTATTTAACCTTTCCTCACAATGTTTTTAAAATTTGAATCAAGCAAATTGTAAGGAAAACATGAATACTGAAAAGCGTGTATTCAGTGTATGAATATTTGCACACATCTTACATTTACATTGTTACCTATTTGCTCTTCATGTTTAATTATTAGAAAAAAATGTTTTATTGAAGTAGTTTCTACTTGACATTTCGTGTTTTGATTGGCATTTGTGTCTTGCCAGCTGTCAAATCTAAAGCCTGCAATACAAGCCAGCAGCAGAATATGCCTTTTTAGGCAAGATATAACATTTTTACAAAAGATATATAAATAAATAAAAGAAGGGAAACTGTAATGATCCATAAAAAGCTAGGCTTTCATTAGAGTACTGCTTGCAAAGATATAATTCCCCCAGGACTTAAATTCCTCACTTTCACACAGAAATCAGAAATGTAAAAAAGGGCAATATTTATTCCATTAATTGACACAACTGTGTTTATTTTGCAAACTAATTAGCATATATATGTTTCAGCATACAGTCTTATGCTGAAATAACAACTACTGTGTAAGATAGATTTAGCAGTATATTTATACCAAGTAATTTTACCGGTCTGTTTTTCTAATTAATTTATAACTCCAAACTTTCTCACCAACAGGAGTAGCATGTAAGGTTTGTTAGAAAAAGAAGGGTTGGCAAGATTTGGAGGGATATGCGTAGTTGGCTGGAGTAAATTAGAGAGGAGTGAAGTGGTAGAAGGAAAGGGTGGGAAGGAAGAGTGAAGTGTGAAGTCACAATGTGGGCAGAGGGGTGGGGGTGACTAGTACTTGTCCTCCTTAGTGGGGCCCAGGAGGATAGCTGAATATAACCTAAAGAGGAGCCTATAGTGAGTGATGAATTTGGACTAGGTCAGTCACAAAAAAAGGAGTGAAATGGGCAAAATGTACTGTTAAACATTGAACTATTTTGGACATTGGACTGTTAGATGCAACTTTCTATTAATAAAATATCAACTCCCAGTCCTAGAGGAGGTAAAGCCTACACATGGGGAGCGGAGTCTTTGAGACTGGTTGTAGTTGGGAAACAGGTGGTGACCTAGTTTAGAAGAGCCATTCTGTCTGGAACGGGAAAATAGTCATGTCCAGCAATTTAATGTGCCAGTAATCTGCCCCCCCATGTCACACATGCCCAGTAGTAGAGTTGGACCCCCCCATAGACTAGGCTTGGAAGTATCAGATGCAGTGGGACCCCTCTTGTGTATGTTAATGAGTGTTTCCTTACATGGCTTACAACCTGAGGAAGTAAACTAAAGTGATTTCCTTGCATAGTCCTGGACCCTCCATCACAGAAAGTGTGCAGTGGACCATGTGCACGGCTGCTGTTAGAAACCCTGTGCAGCCTACCTGACAGATCCTCCCTCTGTGTGTAAATTAAGACTTGGGGCTCATTCATATAGGTGCTGTGGCCTGTACAGTGTGAAATGTTTTGAATTGTTTTTTTTTCAATGTGGCTATTGCTGTGTGCAGGCAGCCTATGTGGGGATGCAGCAGCTGTACGAACACAGCCTCAGGTCCTTATTTGACAGGCGTGTGGATGCAGGTATATGGCCTCTGAACATTGACAGTGTGCATTCCGAGCCACTTATCCACACCTGTACACCCATCAAATTAGGACCTGCTGTTCACACAGTCACCGCACTCTCATAAAGTAACAGATGGCTCCCGCCGCACAAACAAACAGCTCATTTACACTTTTTGGGCAAGAGAACCCCTGTGAATTAGCCCTTCATTTTTTCATTCACAGTTTTCTCAATTGTTTTTGACAATTTAAAAAAAATATTTTTTTACGATTTGTTATTACTTTAAACATTATATAAATGTGTTTTTAAAACTTTTTTTACAATACTGTTTTGGGGGGGGGGGGGCTTTGGTGAGACATCAGTGGTCTAAACAGACCCCTGACATCTCACCTTTGAGACATGGAAAGATATTGAGGACACAGATTCTTCATTTCTTCTCTGTGTAGCCTCAGGTACACTGAAGATGAATGTGCCGCCAACTCCTGTTTATGAAGATGAATGTGCTGCCAGCTCCTGTTCATTCATAAACTGATGCATAGTAAACACAGTTTACTATGCTCAGTTATCAATAGACACAGGGATGATCAGTAGCGATCACTCACGTTATCCATTGAAAAAAGGATGCTCCATCATGACATATGCCCTGTACCCGAGGCAGCCAGTGGGTCAGGGAAGCTGGCAGCACTGTGGGAAGGGGAAGGAGGAGGGGGGCAGGCACAATCCTAGACCCTTCCATTCCTTCCCTGATCACCTTACTCAGTCGGAGGGTATGCCGAACCACTGCCCACAGACTATGACCTCGTCTCATCTTTGGCGAGTTTTATGATAAACTCTATAACTGCTCTATAACTCTAAACTATCTCTCGCTCTTCATCCTGTTTGACCATGAGACGTTCAAGAGCTTTCTGGCAGATATAAAGCTACCTAAACTGGTTGAGACCGATTTACAAACATTAAACGCCCCCATCACTGGGGAAGAATTAGCAAACACTATTAAATATCTACCCTCACACAAATCCCCAGGTCCAGATGGCCTCCCCTATTCTTATTACAAGACATTTATACCAATTTTATCGCCCCGTCTGCTATCCCTATACAAGGCAATATCGCTCATCAATTGTTTCTGTATTCCTATATTACAGTCATACCTAAACCGGGTAAAGACCCATCCCTTCCAGACAACTACAGACTGATTGCACTTCTAAATTCAGACTATAAACTTTTTTCAAAAATCCTAGCCAACCATTTATCTCAATTCTTGACAAAACTGATTGATAGGGATCAAGTGGGCTTTGTCCCTACTAGACACCCAAGGGACAACACCAGACGTACTATTGATCTTATCGACATGCTGAACAGAGTCCGCCGACCTGCTTTGATCCTTAGCTTAGACACCAAAAAAGCATTTGATAGATGTAACTGGCCCTACATGTTTGCCACCCTTACTAAATTCGGCCCCTTTATATCTGCCTTAAAACCTCTCTATTCTAACCCCTCATCACAGGTCCAAAAAGCCTATTTTATGTCCCAGACCTTTTCAATGTAAAATGGCACCAGAAAGGGCTGTCCTCTATCCCCACTGCTTTTCATCCTGTGTCTAGAATCCCTGGCAGAGGCTATCCGGTCCCACCCTGACATCGAAGGGGTTCGCATGCGTCATAGGGAATTTAAACTATCTGTATTTGGGGATGATATATTACTGACTCTCACCAAACCACATATACCCCTTCCTGTCTCTACACGTTCTCCTATCCTAGTTCAGTTCTCTGGCTACAAAATGAATACCTCTAAAACAGAAGCTATGCCTCTTCACATCCCACCTGAGGATCTATTTTCTCATACCACTATCATTGGTGTACCTCCTCCCTCAAATACCTGGGCGTACAACTCACCCCAACCTATTCATCCCTATACTCAATTATTCCTCCTTGCTCAAGGACATCAGCGATATGTTGAAACGTTGGAACCCACTTCCAATATCCTGGATAGAAAGAAACACTAACTGACTAGGTGGGACTTTATATGAGGACATTAAAATAGAAATGTACCTCCATCCCTAATATGTGAATGTAAAAAAGGAAAAAGGGTTTGGAACTTTATATGAGGCATGCAGCTGGGAAGGTAACTCAACATAGTACTAATGAGCATAACTGGTAAATACACCATATCTGCAACCACATCATTTGCATAGTAACAAATTGTGTACAGTAGCATATAGTAATTCAGGGAAACTTTATTTCATAATAAAATACAATTCCTTTTTTCTCAGGGACCAGCATTTAGTTATGGCATGGGTGTTATCAACAGCCTTGTTTTGTTTCTACATTTTTTGCTGACAGAACCCTGTAGTAGGGGTGTGGTTGGCCTTTGGGCTGCTTTACTTGCCGGGGATCTCAATTCCAGGAGTTGCGATGCACACTGGGAGCCCTCCCCTTCCCCTCTTCGCCCTTGTGACGTGAGGGTCCGGGCGGACGTCCCACTACTCATCAATGCCACGTTCCCTGTGTCTCACGTGTGACGTCAATATTTGACGTCATCACGTCGACGCTGTGCGTTGCACATCCAGGCGTCTATGCGGAGAATTGGCGCCAATTGTTGGGCGGCCTGTTCTGCTCTGGCAGCCAGTTTTCTCCTCTGTTTAGCCGCCCACGTGACGTTGGCGGTTACCTATTGGTGGCACCTGAGTACTTATACTCCCCTCAGTTGGACATACACTCCCTGTTGAACTTTTAAGCGGTGGCCAAAGGGTGTCACTTGGTCTCTTTGAAATCACAGGTAATACTATGGCTACTTTCTGCCCTTGCTTTTGTTGTCACATTTCCCTTTTGGTCCAGGTACTTACATTGTAGCCTTACTTCATTTCCACATTCCCCCGATTGGCCATTACGCTGCTATCCACCTTTGCAAATTTACTTCCCCTCTTTTTACTCCCAATTAGGTAACATCACTATTGCTATACCATTTAGTTCTACTCTGTTGGTATTAACACATCTCGATTCACAATGATAACTACTCTGCTATATTCACATAGTATTTCACAGTCACCTTTAGTATTTCTATTCTTACAGGTTATGATTATGTGGTTATGTTATATCATAAGCTTCCCAGAGATAGCTATCCTTCACAGGCGTTTCTACCATCTGCCTTTAGGGTACCGCCTCAGCTCCTGGGATTGACGTTACACCCCTGACGGGTTCTGATCCTTGGTGCCCCCCACCCATCTACACAGGTCCTTTGTAAGTTACTTACTATGGTTTAAGTTATCATCTTTATTCAAAGATTAAATTCTACTTTTTCTTGCCTGCCCTCTGGTTAGTCCCTAAAAACCTTCCTATACATTTTTTATAGATAGCTACACTGCATCTGCTCCTAAAGATTGGAAATATCAATGAAACACGTCGAGCTATTAGATGCCTTTCACACTAACAACCTTTTCATACATCTATTATAACACTCCTCTTTGGACCCCACCGACTGTTACTATGCTATTGTGAAGACACGCAACAATGAGTCTGAGTTTGTTATTTATTCACTACTGCGATTACATTATGTTGCTATGTTGCCATGCTACATTGCTACTATGTATTATTGTGTGGAATATAGGTTCATACGTTTTACTATATCATACTGTATGCATTCTGGTAGTATGCAGGTTATTTGGTCATCAGTATGGTCTATTAACCATTCATTATTATTATTATTATTATTATTTTTATGTTGCAGTCACATGCAACAAACAGTCTGATGTTTTTTTATTATGGTACCATTATGACTACATTATACTGCAATACCATCATGCTGCTTTATCGTTATGTATTTTATTATGAAATAAAGTTTCCCTGAATTACTATATTCTACTGTACACAATTTGTTACTATGCAAATGATGTGGTCGCAGATATAGTGTATTTACCAGTTATGCTCATTAGTACTATGTTGTGTTACCTTCCCAGCTGCATGACTCATATAAATTCCCAAACCCTTTTTCCTTTTTTATAGTCACAATATCCTGGATAGGTAGGATCAATGTGTTGAAAATGTTATTCTGAAACTGTTGTTAAACTAATCAAACGTGGTTCCTTAATGTTATCTGGAGGGACAAGGCTCATAGAGTAGCAAGCCCGATGATCTTCTCTCTCAGAAACAGAGGTGGCCTAGGGGCCCCGGATATTTATAAATATTACTTGGCCTCTCACCTCCGTTCAGTGATATCTTGGTCCAGTTTATCAGCACCAAATAGGTGGTCATAGATTAAGATGAGCTCTTTGGTCCCTACTCATTCCTGCTCCCTAGTCTGATCGCTCACCCTGCATCAAGACCCCAAACTCCATAGTTTGTGTCTAGGCCCTATGTTGTTTTCCTTAAAGATTTGGCGTACTTGTATCACCAAGTTCTCTCTCTCTTTGCCATGCCCCCTATGACGGACCCCGTAATCAAGATGTCCGCCGCAAATGCTTCCTCTGTCTGGTACCACACAATCCAAGACCCCTTAGCTTTCCCATTTCCTAGTCGTAGCTTAGTGTAGGGTAAAACATGAGACCACACCAGTCTTGGAGTACTTCAGGAATACCCTTTTATTTGAGATTTTCACACAAATATATACAGCAGGATGACAAACTCTAATCAGAAACCTAATTAACATGAGCTAATTATCTAATCCTTAAACAGCCTAAGTGACTAATCGACATGACCTTTAGGACAGACTTGCAGTCTCTTTTAGTTCAGAAGACACAATCAGCATTATCAACACAGAACTCCGTCATACAATTGCAGGGTTAATTAGAACAAACAACAATGGGTGAAATACAACATTAGAAGCTGTGGCAAGCCAGACTAGACTCATTTACATTATAGAAGACAACAGACAGGTGGCTAGAGTTGATGACATTAGCATCTAACAGTATGTGTCCCAACAGTATAAATCAGTCACTATTTGTAATATGACAAATACTGGGTTCCCAGAGTCTGTGGTCTGTGTCTCTTAGGGGGGATATGGACCTGAATCCAAAGGAACACCACCTCAAGGGTCCCCAGGCATACAACTCACAAAGAACACCATTCCCCCAAATGCCAGGGCCCATGATCGGTCAGCAAGAGGCTAGCATTCAGTCCCCTCCAAAAGCCTCTGTCCTGGCTAGGTCTGTCACACCCCCCTTTATCTAATGTACTCTTCAATCCTCTAATTTCAGATGGCCTATCTCATCTCCAAATGATCCCCTGGGTACAGGTTGGCCTGTTTCAACTCCGCCATTTTGTTCACCCAGTCACTCGTAAATTCCAAACCTTTACTGACCTTCAGTCCAAATACTAGATACCAAAAAACATATTCTACTCCTACCTCCAAATAAACCATTACTTATCGACTTTCTCCCTGTCCCTTACACTACCTAAACCAGTGGCCTTTGAACCCATTTGTTCCCAAGGTCCCCATCAATTGTGATTAATCTCTGCTATCTGTCAACTACTTCAGGAGTCTTCTCCACTCTCAGATGAACTCCACACCTACATGCGAAAATGCTCCCAAATCATACAACAACCAATCTCCCTTCCTCAGTGGGATAACATTTGGACCTCAACTCCCAAAATATCCAGGTGCACGGCGCAGAGAGAGACAGCATTTAAGGTATTATTTTTCTGGTATAGGACACCTGAGGTACTGTACCATTTTGATCCATCTCTTTCACCCCTATGTTGGAGATGTAGTAAAACTAGAGGCACCCACTACCGTATTTTCTGGCAATGCGAGTTGATCACACCTTTCTGGTCCATGGTGATGTCTCTGCTCCAACGAATATTTGAGTCTCCTCTCCCGCTGGATCCGTTACATCACCTTCTAGGCCTCCTTTTTCCTGGTTTAGGGAAAACTTCGAACAAGGTAGCTTCATATATCTTATTAGCCACTAAGAGAGTTATTCCAATGTGTTGGCTGTCTCCCACCCCCCCTCTCAAGATCAATTTCTGCAGATCATTGCTGAAATACGCAGAATGGAGCACATGACAGCCTTATTAGAGGATGCTGTAGCCAGGTTCGACGGGATTTGGAACTTGTGGGATAAATCTGAGTTTGGTTCACCTCCCTAATTCTGTCTGAGCCCCATCTATCTTTTCAGCATTACAATTCCCTGTCTTTACTCATCCTCATTATTATTATGCGCATTCAGTTACAACTCATGGCCTAATACTTTATAACCCCATGGTGTATATTTTTGATATATATTCTTTTGTACTCAAGTGTTTACCTGTTGTCGCCTTTGGGATGTTCTTCATGAGTCGATCTCAACTTTGATATATATCTGTATTCGATGAGTATACTTTTATTACATTTTTGTTTCATTTTTCTTTCTGGATTTTACTGTGCACAATGTGCTTTATTTGTATTCCATAAAACTTAAAAATACAAAAATACAATAAAAAAAATTTATTTACAAAATAAAAAAAGTTTTTATTTTTTATTTTTTGCATACATTTAATTTCATTTTTCCAATATTGCATCTGTAATTTATAGTTCTTACTGATTTAAAAATAAAACAGATATACCCTAAATCACATATTGTTAACTGTAAACCCTTAAAGATAACTATGTATATATGTGTACAGGCAAAATATTTACTCCACCATGCCACTGCTAGCCCAATACTCCCCTAGAGGCACATGGAATAAATATGGGGCGCTTCAAATATAAATAAGTGTAACCAAAAAACTGTGTATAGCACAATAGTGGTGGAACCCTCCTACTGTGTTTTGTGCTTCACATAACAAGTATAACCAAAAAACTGTATATAGCACAATAGTGGTGGAACCCTCCTACTGTGTTTTGTGCTGCACGTACCAAGTGTAACCAAAAAAACTGTGTATAGCACAATAGTGGTGGAACCCTCCTACTGTGTTTTGTGCTGCACGTAACAAGTGTAACCAAAAAACTGTATATAGCACAATAGTGGTGGAACCCTCCTACTGTGTTTAGTGCTGCACGTAACAAGTGTAACCAAAAAACTGTGTATAGCACAATAGTGGTGGAACCCTCCTACTGTGTTTTGTGCTGCACGTAACAAGTGTAACCAAAAAACTGTATATAGCACAATAGTGGTGGAACCCTCCTACTGTGTTTAGTGCTGCACGTAACAAGTGTAACCAAAAAACTGTGTATAGCACAATAGTGGTGGAACCCTCCTACTGTGTTTTGTGCTGCACGTAACAAGTGTAACCAAAAAACTGTGTATAGCACAATAGTGGTGGAACCCTCCTACTGTGTTTTGTGCTGCATGTAACAAGTGTAACCAAAAAACTGTGTATAGCACAATAGTGGTGGAACCCTCCTACTGTGTTTTGTGCTGCATGTAACAAATAACACACATTAAATGAATAATTGTGACATTCACGTGTAACACTCTGTGAAATCACTGCATTCCATCAAAACATTAAATGACAGTCCATATGAATCAGATCCATCCAAGAGGAACTGCTTGTGATCACATCCAGTGTAAATCAGCTGCATACATTTAAGTGTCTTCGTGTGTCTTCCACCTCACCCCTGTGCTCAGTGAATCACACCCTCCAGAAATGCACTCACCGAGTTACAATGCCAGCACTTTCATGCAAGGCAAAAAACGCAGGTTTTACCACACTCAGGTGTAAAAAATGGCAAGATACGTGTCCAGGAGGATAGTTGTTATATGGATCCACATGTAAGAAAATAAAATGCTCCAATAGTGTAAACCAGCAAAACTATTTATTAAAACCACTGCAACCTTCAACTGATGCACTCACATTGTACAAAAGATAAAACAGCAGAAATCATTTGTGGATCACATCAATCTTCAAGCAATCTTCAAACAGGTGTAACTCAAATAATAAACAACTGGTGGTCACGGCGGACCCGAGGTGTGCTTTCTCTGGGCTGCAGTATCACTGCAATCTCACCCTCCCTTCAGCTCTCCTCCGCTCCTCCGTCCACTAAAACTTCCTGATTCCTGTGTAGTTCAACTGCGCTGTGTGTCAAGCAGAGAAGTACTAGCGCTGCTATTCCTTCTGGTGAACCGGCAAGCACCAGTGGCCTAGTACACCCTGGTCGTACATCCAGCACTGCAGTAACACTTGGTGACGTGGCAAGTCCCATAAGTGCAGTTCAAGCTGGCGAGGTGGCAAGCATAAGTAGTGTCCCACTGCCACCAAGAAGATGAACACAGGCCCGTCATGCCCATAGTGCCCTTCCTGCTGCATTTGCCAATCCTAATTGGGAACCCACCACTTCTGCAGCACCCGTACTTCCCCCATTCACTGGCCAACCCGGCATTCATGTGGAAACAGTTGATTTTACGTCACTTGATTTTTATTCCCTGTTTTTCACCGAAGATCTCTATAGATCTATTATGGACCAAAGCAATTTGTGCGCTGTTCAACACATCGCCACTATTCCCCAGTCCTCCCTTGCCAGATATTGGAAACCAATTACAGTTTCCGAATTTAAGATCTTTCTGGGCCTTTCCCTCCTCATGGGCATAACCAAAAAGTGTGAGTTTTGGAACATGTGCGACCTAATCGCCGGGGCTTTCTCCAGCGGCTTGTAGATTCCCGTCTTAGGCTGGGGGAGAGAGCCTGCTTGCAGTGTAATAATTTGCTCGCTATGAAGTGGAGGGATAATAAGAATGTTTATGTTCTTACATCCCTTCATGCAGACACGACTGTCCAAATTACTACGGCGACTGGTGTTGTGAAGAAACCCCTCTGTGTCCACGAATATAACCAAAATATGGGAGGGGTGGACCTCAACGACCAGTTGTTGGCGCCATACCTAGTAAGGCCAGATTCTGGTATAAAAAAGTGTCTGTATACTTATTTCAATTGGCTTTGCTGAACGCTCATGTGCTATACAGAGCTTCAGGACGGACTGGATCCTTCCTTAAATTCCAGTAAGTGATCGTCAGAGCCCTTCTGTTTCCAGACGGTGCTCCACCTCACCTTCCCAAACCAAATGCAGTAAGCCGGCTGCATGAGAGGCATTTTTCTTATGTCCTCCCAAGTACCCCTAGTCAATGAGCCCCCCAAAGAAAATGTTGTGCCTGTAGAAAGCCCGGATATAGGCGTTACACCCGCTATTATTGTCCCTCCTGTCCTGACAATCCTGGTCTTTGCATTGGTGAATGTTTTGAGTGCTACCATACACTAGTTAAGTTTTAGCGCAGAATACAGCATTGCACAGACTAGGCACACTTTCACAGGGTCTCCCAAGATGCCATCGCATTTTGATAGACCCAAACCTGGAACCGGTTACATTTACAAAAGTTACAGTTATAAAAAAAATGTTAAAAAAGAAAAAAAAATACACAAAAAAATATAAAATAAAAAAACAAAAATAGTTTTTGTTTTATTGTTGTCTCTCTCTCTATTCTCTCTATAATTGTTCTGCTCTTTTTTTACTGTATTCTATTCTGCAATGTTTTATTGTTATTATGTTTTATCATGTCTCCTTTCCGGTATGTAATTTTTTTATACTTTACTGTTTACTGTGTTTTATTGTTAACCATTTTTTTGCTTTCAGGTACACCATTCAGCTGCAGCGCGGATTTATTTATCTTGACAGCAACAGCGTTTGCTCCCACGATACATAAAGCCGTGACTCCAGCGCTGTCGGAGGTGATTTCTCCATAACAGTTAAAAAAAAGAGCATATATGCCGAAGCATGGGGGCAGCAGGGGAGGAGGAGTGATTTGCTCCTAACTTTTGGGGCGGATGCCCCCATGCTTCGGCATTTAGAAATGGTGTATGTATGCCCATCATTAGAAGTGGGTGGATGAAGGGAGGTATTCTAATGGTGGTCATACCCACCGATCATCTCTTTTTTTCGTTCAGCCCACAGGCTGCATGAAAAAAAAAGATTACAATATATGCCCAACAAGGACCAGCAATGTACTTGTATGTTGCTGAACTTTGAGTATTTATACTAGAATGATGCCTGCAGGTTTAGATATCATCTTGGTATCATTCTTTTCAGCCAGCGGTCGGCTTTCATGTAAAAGCAATCAGCCTCTAGACTGCTTTTACAAGCAGTGGGAGGGAATGTCCCCCCCCCACCGTCTTCCATGGTTTTCTCTGGCTCTCCTGTCCCAACAGGAAACCCAAGAATGCAGCCGGTGATTCGTCCAGCTGACCATAGAGCTGATCAGAGACCAGAATGGCTCCAATCATCTCTATGGCCTAAGAAACCAGAATTTACAAGCATTTCACGACTTAGATTTCGCCAGATGTAAACAGCGCCATTAGGAAACTGGGAAAGCATTTTATCACACCAATCTTGGTGTGGTCAGATGCTTTGAGGGCAGAGGAAAGACCCCAATTTTTTCAAAAAAGAGTACCTGTCACTACCTATTGCTATCATAGGGGATATTTACATTCCCTGAGATAACAATAAAAATGATAAAAAAAATGAAAGGAACAGTTTAAAAATAAGATAAAAAAGCAATAAAAATAATAAAGAAAAAAAAAAAAAAGCCTCCCTTTCCCCCCCTGCTCTCGCGTAAAGGTGAATGCAAGCGTCGGTCTGGCGTAAAATGTAAACAGCAATTGCACCATGCATGTGAGGTATCACCGTGAAGGTCGGATGGAGGGAAGTAATTTTAGCAGTAGACCTACTCTGTAAATCTAAAGTGGTAACCTGTAAAGGCTTTTAAAGGCTTTTAAAAATGTATGTAGTTTGTCGCCACTGCACGTTTTTAAAGCATGTTGTGTTTGGTATCCATGTACTCGGCCTAAGATCATCTTTTTTATTTCATCAAACATTTGGGCAATATAGTGTGTTTTAGTGCATTAAAATTAAAAAAGTGTGTTATTTTCCCAAAAAATACTGTGTGAAAAAAAAAATGAAACACCCACCATTTTAATCTGTAGGGCCTTTGCTTCAAAAAAATATATAATGTTTGGGGGTTCAAAGTAATTTTCTTGCAAAAAAAAATGTTTTTATGTAAACAAAAAGTGTCAGGGCTTTGTCTTCAAGTGGTTAGAAGAGTGGGTGATGTGTGACATAAGCTTCTAAATGTTGTGCTTAAAATGCCAGAACAGCTCAACCCCCCCCCCCCAAATGACCCCATTTTGGAAAGTAGACACCCCAAGCTATTTGCTGAGAGGCATGTCGAGCCCATGGAATATTTAATATTGTGACACAAGTTGCGGGAAAAAGACAATTTTTTTTTTTTTGCACAAAGTTGTCACTAAATGATATATTGCTCAAACATGCCATGGGCATATATGAAATTACACCCCAAAATACATTCTGTTGCTTCTGTTGCTTCTCCTGAGTACATGGATACCACATGTGCGAGACTATTTGGGAGACTAGCTGCGTACAGGACCCCGAAAACCAAGCACAACCTTCAGGGTTTCTAAGGGTGAAAAATTTTGATTTTTGATTGAAAGCTATTTGCTGAGAGGTATGGTGAGTATCTTGCAGACCTCACTTTTTGTCACAAAGTTTTGAAAATTGAAAAAAGAAAAAAAAATACATTTTTCTTTTCTTTCTTCATTTTCAAAAACAAATGAGAGCTGCAAAATACTCACCATGCCTCTCAGCAAATAGCTTGGGGTGTCTACTTTCCAAAATGAGGCCATTTGGGGGGGTTTGTGCCATCTTAGCATTTAATGGCCTTCAAAACTGTGATAGGTAGTGAGGAGTGAAATAAAAAATTTACGCCCTTAGAAATCCTGAAGGTGGTGCTTGGTTTCGGGGCCCCGTACACAGCTAGGCTCCCAAGAAGTCCCACACATGTGGTATCCCCGTACTCAGGAGAAGCAGCAGAATGTATTTTAGGGTGCAATTCCACATACGCCCACGGCATGTTTGAGCAATATATCATTTAGTGACAACTTTGTGCAAAAAAAAGTTTGTCATTTTCCCGCAACTTGTGGCAAAATATAAAATATTCCATGGACTCAACATGATTCTCAGCAAATAGCTTGGGGTGTCTACTTTCCAAAATGGGGTCATTTGGGGGGGGTTGTGCCATCTTGGCATTTTATGGCCTTCAAAACTGTGATAGGTAGTGAGGAGTGAAATCAAAAATTTACACCCTTAGAAATCCTGAAGGTTTTGCGCCATCTTAGCATTTTTTTTTTTTAATTTCAAATATTTTATTGATTTTTATATGATGAACAGTATATAAGCACATATATGTGCACAATGAACTTACAAATATCAAGCACTTAAACAATATCATTGTGGATAACCGAAAATGAATGTTGAGAGCTACAGGCTAAGGTACACTCTAAAAAAACAATTAAAGATGTGCTTTTTGACAAGTAGGGCTGTATCATTGAAAGGACTGCCATAGGGGCCCCTTAGCCACCTCCATGATATCAGTTATGGACTGACCGGGGCGCCCCACACACCCTTCCCCAATGGGATCTTCCTGAAGGTGTGTGCAGTGACCCCCCAGGGTCCACTTCCGTTCCCCTAGAGGCGGTCGCCGGGGAGGTAATGGAAGGCAATAAAGGTAGTGCCCTCCAGTTTGCAGTACATCCCTAAGTGTGGGAGATAACGGTAGTTGCAGGAGGAGCAAGAGCCCCCCGACAGTCCTGTAAAAATTTTGCGCAGTCTTCCCCTTGGGGAAAACTGCAGTTCCCTATGCGCTAAGGAACAAGAGAGTCCCAGAGGAGGAAGAGAGAAAACGTAGGAAATGAAGAGGGGGAGGAAAGAGAAGGATAAGGATGAGGTTGGATCAGGGAGAGGAGGGGTTAATACCAGATCCTGCTGTCATTCCCGGAAGTGAGGCCCACGGTTTCCAGGTGGTCATGAACCTCCCCACTTTATCATATCAGTTTAGCTACTAAATGCTCCTGAGACATAATCCACAAAATTTTCCTAATATAGCTCTTGAGGGATACAGTGGGCTTTTTCCAACATTTAGCAATGGTAATTTTAGCTCCAGAATAAAGTAGGATAGTACTTGTGAGTGTTTAGGCAAACTAGGAACATTCTGATTAAGGAGAGCTATGTGTATGTTGGGGACTACTGATGTTTTAAATAAGTTACTGATAAGGGCAGGTCCACCAAGTGTGAATCATTGAGCTTTCGAGTGAACAACCTCTAAAACATAGAGGGGATGTTTCAGGAAAAATCATTGCCAATCTGGAAGGAACCACCTTGATATAACCTTTAGACTGGCTTCCATGAGAGAGATATTGCAAATACCTTTGTAGGAGCGAGTTCAGGATCTGGACCATTCTGCTGGTGTCTAAGTTTGGCCTGTATCCTCCTCCCAGGTCTTAGCCTATACTGGTTTGTCAGGTTTTGTCATGAGCGCTGTATAGATCAAGGAGATGCCCCCTTTCTGGTCCTGGATATTCGAGCACCAGTGTTCGTAAGGGGTAATGGATGGAGGTTCCCGAATTGTTACGCCAAATAGTAGAAAATGTGAAAGTTGGGTGAATCTAAATTTTTCCGAGTCCGGCATGTCGAGTTATTTCTTACAGTAAGATAGGGTTAGAGGGCAAGTTGGGGTAAGGAAGTGACCAATCTGATAGAGACCTTTATCAGTCCAGGTCTGATTTTTGGATCACACCACAGGAGGTAGTCAAGGGTGTTGAGAGGCGTTGCCCTTCTTTCTATACAAAGCCAGTCTGGTTTTGGACCCTTAGAGAAGATCATTGATATTTGAGCCATTTGAGCAGCCTGGTAGTATCCCCATAGATCTGGAAGTCTCAATCCGCCCTGGGATTTAAGGTGAAGAAGGACGCTGGACGGGCATCTGTATCCCTTCTTTCCCCAGACAAAGCGCGTAATATCCGACTGGAGTTTGCGGAGGAAACTTTTCGTGAGTGGGATTGGTAGGGAGTGGAATAAGTATAGGAGGCGTGGACGAAGTGTCATTTTCACCGCGTGTATCCTTCCCAGCCAGGACAGACCACACCTTGACCATTTATCAAGTTCACCCCTGCATTTATAAATCATAGAGGGATAGTTAGCTTTGAAGAGGCTACTGATATCTGCTGTGAGGTTGATTCCAAGATATCGGACGGTCTCATGGGCCCAGGGGAAGTCAAAATTGCTAGCGAGTTGTGAAAGCAGGCCAGTAGGTACCGTGACATTCAGCGCAGTGGATTTATTCATATTAACCATCAGACCTGACACTGCACTGAATGCAGTTAGAACTTTGTATATCCCCGGAATGGAGATTAGGGGGGAGGTAATATACAGTATGAGGTCATCAGCATAGAGTGCGCATTTATGTTCCTGATCTCCGCACTGTACCCCTTTAATGTCTGGGTTTGATCTGATAGCTATGGCCAGGTTTTCTATAGCTATTGCAAATAGGAGGGGAGATAGTGGACACCTCTGTCTGGTGCCCCTGCCTATAGGGAATGAAGTCGAGTATCTACCCATCAGACGAACCTGTGCTGTCGGGTTAGAGTACAGGGAGAGAATTAGATTTAGGCAGTACGGTCCAAATCCCCATTTTTATGGGATGTCAAACAGGTATGTCCAGTCTATGGAATCAAAGGCCTTATGTAGGTCAATTGATAAAAGAAAACCTTTTTGAGGGGGGCCACCATCCCAGTGGGATTGTAAAAGGGATATAATATCAATGGTCCTTTTAATCTGGTCCGTACCTTGCCGCCCAGGGATAAAACCCACATGATCTCTGTGGATATATCAGGGAATGAAGCTTGACACCCTATTCGCCATAATTTTGGTTAGGATCTTAATGGGAAGGCCATTTAATTGACACGTGTAATGCCTATATATATATATATATATATATATATATATATATATATATATATATATATATATATATATATGTGGAAAATGTGAAAAAATGTGTAAGTATCAATGAAAGGAATCTCTTGTACATAAAACACAAACTCCTAATGCCTCCCAATCTCCTTGAAGCTGTTACAGATACCCGATTGCTACAAAAAAGTCATTTTAGCCAATGTGAGATATTTAGATAAGGGGCAGAGCCTGTTTGTCAAGAAACAGAAGTTTGAAGCTAGATAAACAAACAAAATTGGGTATACAGACATAGATGTGTATAAATGAATATAGAATATAGCTATAACGCCAAGCCATTTTGAAAATACAAAACCACCCTGATGTGATCGTTAAAGCTGCCGATAAGGGCGGCAATATAGTCCTCATGACTAGGTACTTCTATGAAAGGCTTTCAATAAAGCCAAGCGCAAAACACAAAACGATTTACTATATACAACTAGAGCCCGATCCAAAGAGTCCACTGTTAAAGTATTTACTAAATTTTCATCTCATCATCATGATATCAGAAAAATTATGAACACACATTGGCACCTCTTATTAGAAGACCCGATTTTGAGTAAATACATCAACACACATCCCAAAATAGTATTCAGACGTGCAAATTCATTGAGAGACAGACTTGTATCTAGTCACTATAAAACTCATAACTTATCCACATCCAAGTTACCATTGGGAACATCACCTTGCTTGCATCAACTGTGCTTTTTGTCCCTGGATACTGCCTGGACATCACATCCTACTCCCCAATGGTAAGGTCCACCACCCTAAATTTTCGGCCACATGCAGCACACAGGGTGTGGTTTACCTCATGACCTGTGTCTGCGGAGCTTTTTATGTAGGGAAGACGGCCAGACAGTTAAGACAGAGAATTAATGACCCCATATACTACTCAGGAAACAGCAAAATGCTCACTTCCATTAGTTGACACCTCGACTATTACCACCGTTTTGATACCTCCTCTGTCTTCTTCACTGTTCTAGCCGTCATCCCCAAAATCCCCAGAGGGGGTGAGTGGGATAAATTCATATTGCCAAAAGAGACCCTGTGGATTGAGTGCCTGAACGCTACTGGAGCGCCAGGACTCAACGCGTCTCAATCATACAGACCATTTCTTTGAATACTCCACATTAAAGCTCCTTAGTATCCTCACCAATACACATATACTGTACATAACTAACATGCCAGTCAATAACTTTATACTTCAAACAGAGATCTAAAAAGACTTTCTCCAATCTTTGATATTAAAATTTAGGTCATATTCCAGGATCATTAAAACTTAGTCATCCATTTGGATACCAAGACTCTTTGTGAAACATTATGTATTTTAAAGATGTTGATATTTCAAACCCTGTATATTATGTCACTTTATTGTTTCAATATGTATTGTTTTTTCTTCCCTCTGTTTTGATCCCATGGTGCACCCCCCTGGTTATGATCGCCCAGCAGGCACTATGGATTTTGCCCAGGTAAGCTCTACTGCGCAGCGCAGCATATCTGGTTCCCTCCTCTGACCGGATGTGCGACGATTGACGTGGACACGGGGACCCCTCGGGGTTCCCCGCCTCTGCTGCTGCGGCATTGGCTAGATACCACCGTTTAAAAAAGAAGGGGTGTGGAGGCGCCAACTGTGGTAGCTTGTTTATGCAAAAATAAAAGTTAGTGTAACAATTACACTTACTGGTTTGCAGGGTGGAGGTGTTTCTTTGAGATGGAAAAGTGTCCTGGGATGTGCTGTTATCTTGTTTCCAGCTCAGATTTCATTCCTTCAGGCGTCTGGGTGTGGAGTCTGTACACAGACGCCTGAAGGAATGAAATCTGAGCCGGAAACAAGATAACAGCACATCCCAGGACACTTTTCCATCTCAAAGAAACACCTCCACCCTGCAAACCAGTAAGTGTAATTGTTACACTAACTTTTATTTTTGCATAAACAAGCTACCACAGTTGGCGCCTCCACACCCCTCCTTTTTTCAACATTGATTATCAACAGAGGTAATGGACACCCTCTGAGGATGGCTGCCTCCTCATTCTAGAGTTTACCTGCCTTATTTTAATGTGCTATTATAGCTACCATTGTACTATTTACCTTAGACATCACATGTTGCGGAGCGCCGGAAAACCCCCCCTTTTGTTTCTCTGATAGATACCACCGCACCGGTGCTGTCTGCCTGGCGCATGCGCGGTAGCTGATAGGGCTCTGTCCCTGCTCTGCCGCGCTCGCGTTGAATGACCACTGCGTGGTTGCGGCGCTCCTGGAGCATGCGCAGGGGCCAGCAGTTGGACTGGGAGACGCCGAGCCCTTCCGAGCTGGCGTCTTCCGGTCGGGGACGCTATTTAAAGACACATAATCACCCCTCTTGGTCAGTGGATGCTACCTCATTCGGAAGCTACACCAGACCCTGCACTGTTTCCCATTGAACTCTAGGTAAGCCTACACATAGCCTAGCACTGAATTTACCTTTTGTAACATTTTTAAACTAACACTGGCATGTTACACATGCATAGTATTACTTTACAACTATAATGTTGTTCTTCTATATTAGAAATAGTGGTCGCTATAGCCATCGCTACCCGCAAGGCTTTCTATTGGCGCCTACTCTCAGAAACTGGGGTTACACTGGTGCTTCCGTTACGTCCAATACATACTATCAGCTTTTTAACGCAACCTATTGATTGCTTGCTCTATCAACAGCATCATTACAGTTACAATCTATTGATTTTGTCTGACCATAGGTAGTAAGCTATATTCTATATTCATTCATATTCACCTATATCTGTATACCCAATTTTGTTTGTTTATCTATCTTCAAACTTCTGTTTCTTAACAAACAGGCTCTGCCCGCTATCTAAATATCTTACATTGGCTCAAATGACTTTTTTGTAGCAATCGGATATCTGTAACAGCTTCAAGGAGATTGGGAGACATTTTTTCACATTTTCCACATTTATATATATATATATATATATATATATATATATATATATATATATATATATATATACATATATATATATATATAGGCATTACATGCATCAATTAAATGGCCTCCCCAGTTACTGGGTTGTACCATTGGCCCCCGTGACCATTTTCCTTTATGGGGCTTTCTCCACGAATCACTACAACGGGTTGAAATTTTATTACAAATTTCTATTTCACATTAATGTATACTCTGTTCTAATTTTTGTTTATAATGTATATGCACTTATTTTTATATTTTTTCATATATATTCAGCAGAACTACCTCTAGCTCCTGAAGAAGCATTTTTTGACATGCAACATGTCGAGCGTAAAGAGAGCATATAAAGTGGAATACCTACTGCACCTACAACTCAACCCACAACCTTCATTCCTACATTCATAACTGCAATCTATATCTGGGAAGTTATCTTTCCCTTTTTTTAATTTGAATGTTGGATTTTATGTACTAATAGTAGGGTTAAAAATACACGCAGGATAGGATCCACTCTATATACACAATATATTTGTTATATTGATACTGTATTGATTTTAATAATTGTGTCCATTTTTGTAATTTAAACTCAGTAAAATCCAAAAATCCTTTTACTTTTCATAGTCTAATTACCTGTGTGCCTCCAAAGTCCAACTCCACTAGTTTTCATATCTCGCATACAAATTATAGGGACGTTGGCACACTTTCTATAAGAGTACCTACAGTGCCACCCTGGTTTTAGGTACTAACTTAATTGGGATTCTTTCTTCTCCCTTGCGATATAATTGTGAAGCCTCATTTTTACTCAGTTTTACTTTTCATAGTCTAATTACCTGTGTGTCTCCAAAGTCCAATTCCACTAGTTTTCATATATCGCAAGGGAGCCCATCTGATCGGGAAGGTTGCAGGGCTCTGTGTGCTCTATCGAGCTCCAGACGGTGTTCTGATATGTCAGGAATGAGGTCTCTCAGTAGACTTTACTGAAGCGTGAGTGTCCTTTTCAGCTTCTGGGAGGCCTCTAATGCAGAAATTGTACCGTCTCGATCTATTTTCGAGATCGTCGATTTTGGCGAAAAGCTGTTTCAAGTTGATCCTGCATGTCCTGTATTCTGGCTGAGTTTTGGTTGATATGGGAAGCTGCCTGGTCAGCTTTCTTTTCAATGGAATCTATCCTCTGCCCTAGTTGCTGCAGATCAGCATGGATGGAGGAGGTTATTTGTGCTGCATTCAGGGCCAGGCATTTAGATAGTAACTGGGAAAAAGCCTCCATCATGGATGGGAAGTCTGTGGGTACAGGGGAGTTTGCAGAAGATTCTGTCACTGACAACAGCATGCCTGTATGAGGGTCCATCATGGAAGTGGAGGGAAAGCAGGGTCCCAGACGGCCTAGCAGGGATTCAGTGGATGTGGGTGAAGTGACCAGAGGCAGGGGCGGAAGTCTGTACCTGGGGAAGGTGAGCGCTGAGAGTCCTGATCCGCAATGGATTCCTCTGTGTCTCCTGTAGTGAGGGAGCCTCGTGGGGCCGCCACCATTTTAGCATAGCTGGCCAGGACAGCCACCTTGGTCATCTGGCCCGAGAGGCTTCTCCGGACTTGCGCCGTTATGCTGTGCTTGTTCCCGGGGGTCTCCCCCGCTCGATTATCCTTGTGAGGTGTCCGGGGGTCCGCTCTGATGGAGCGGAGCTCTAGACGCCGGTGGCCATCTTAGAAGCTGCCACGCATTCGCCTCCACCATCTTAGCATTTTATGGACTTCAAAACTGTGATCTTCCATCTGCGCTCTGAGCCTCGTTTTGGATTTTTATCAGTATTGCAGCCGGCTTTAACATCTCAAGCAATATCCCTCCACACGCAGGCAGAGCAGCCAGTAGACAAGGTTTCTGACCGACCTGATGACACCTCCCTTGATGGATACTCCACATATATATGCCTTTTTATGATCTTCCAAACGTGAGTGTGATTGACACAAGATTATTCAATAAACTGTTTTTTAAAGTCTACACCCAGAGGCGCCTCTCTCTCTTTTGTGTTTCTCCTCAGGATTTGGAACCCAGTTTCAGTTCCCATTGAAGGCAGCCCTACATGTGGACTCTCTGTCCTGGTTTGGACTTTCCTGTATATACGTGTTTTTTTATTATACATATATATACATTTATCATCATGACCGTCTTGTGCCATTGTTTTGGAATATTTTATTATCTGAGATGGTTTTTATAATAATAATTTTATAGTTTTTATGTTTACAGTAATTGACTTGTTCCTTTTATTTAACGTATGGAATAAGGGTTGTTTTACTGCTCTTTTTCGGTTTTTGCGTCTACACTTGCATATTCAAAACTGTGATAGATAGTGAGCAGTGAAATCAAAAATGTACGCCCTTAGAAATCCTGAAGGCGGTGCTTGGTTTTCGGGGCCCCGTACGCGGCTAGGCTCCCAAGAAGTCCCACACATGTGGTATCCCCATACTCAGGAGAAGCAGCAGAATGTATTTTGGGGTGAAATTCCACATATGCCCCAGGGCATGTTTGAGCAATATATCATTTAGTGACAACTTTGTGCAAAAAAAAAGTTTGTAATTTTCCCGCAACCTGTAGCAAAATATAAAATATTCAATGGACTCAACATGCATTTCAGCAAATAGCTTGGGGTGTCTACTTTCCAAAATTAGGTCATTTGGGGGGGGGGTTGTGCCATCTCGTATTTTATGGCCTTCAAAACTGTGATAGGTAGTGAGGAGTGAAATCAAAAATGTACTCCCTTAGAAATCCTGAACGCAATGATTGGTTTTTGGGGGCCCCGTACGTGGCTAGGCTCCCAAAAATTCCCACACATGTGGTATTCCCGTACTCAGGAGCAGCAGCAAAATGTATTTTGGGGTGCAATTCCGCATATGACCATGGCATGTGTGAGCAATATATCATTTAGTGATAAAATATTCAATGGGCTCAACATGCCTCTCAGCAAATTCCTTGGGGTGTCTACTTTCCAAAATGGGGTCATTTGGGGGGGGTGTTTGTACTGCCCTGCCATTTTAGCACCTCAAGAAATGAGATAGGCAGTCATAAACTAAAAGCTGTGTAAATTCCAGAAAATGTACCCTAGTTTGTAAACGCTATATCTTTTGCGCAAACCAATAAATATACGCTTATTGACTTTTTTTTTACCAAAGGCATGTGGCTGAATACATTTTGGCCTAAATGTATGACTAAAATTGAGTTTATTGGATTTTTTTTATAACAAAAAGTTGAAAATATCTTTTTTTTTCAAAATTTTCAGTCTTTTTCCATTTATAACGCAAAACATAAAAACCACAGAGGTGATCAAATACCATCAAAAGAAAGCTCTATTTGTGGGAAGAAAAGAACGCAAATTTTGTTTGGGTACAACATTGCATGACCGCGCAATTAGCAGTTAAAGTGATGCAGTGCCAAATTGTAAAAAGTGCTCTGGTAAGGAAGGGGGTAAAACCTTCCGAGGCTGAAGTGGTTAAAGGATCACTAAAGATAATTTTTTTTTTTAAATAACAAACATGTTATACTTACCTCCACTGTGCAGCTCATTTTGCACAGAGTGGCCCCGAACCTGGTCTTCTGGGGTCCCTCGGCGGCTGTCTCAGCTCCCCCCCGCAAGGACTCAACACCTTCATGCGAGCTCCCTCGCATAGTGTTGAGTGCTTGCATGTGTGCTCCCGTGATACAGCCAGCGGCCCTAGCAGCTCACTGTATCACTCGGCCCTGCCCCCCGCATCATTGGATGTGATTGACAGCAGCGCGAGCTAATGGCTGCGCTGCTTTTAATCCATCCACTGTAACCGATCAACGGCCAGGCTGAGCGGCGAAGAGGATGTCAGGGGCAAGCGCTGGACTTTCGAGGGGTCAGGTAAGTAAAACAGGGGGGCTGGGGGGGGCTGGTATTGTCGAATGTTTTTTCACCTTAATGCAAATAATGCATTAAGGTGAAAAAACTTTTACCTTTACAACCCCTTTAAACACTAGGGGGCAATCAAGTCGAGGCCCTAATTTACCACAAAAAAAATGGGAAAAACTTACTGACCCGAGTATAAGATGAGGGTGAGAAATGCACAGCTACTGTAAGTGGAAAAGACGGTCAACAATGCCCATTTGCAGCATCACTGTGCCCATTTGCATGCATCACTGTGCCCATTTGCAGCCATAGGTCCCCTGAACTTCAAACTCGGCAGTTAAGGGTTCCTAGATGCCCCCTAGCTGCAGCCAAAATTTGGGGTCTCTGAACCCAAAGGGTCCCAAAATTACATTGCTGCAGATAGACACAGTTGACCAAATTTGGGGCCCCGTATCTCGGGGTCACTTAGTGCTAAGAACCCCAAATTTGGTGTGCAAACCCAGTGGAACTAGCACCATAAAATTTCTAAAGCCAGGGTTTCTAGCACCAAGTGGCCCCGAGATACAGGGCCCCAAAATCAGTTCAGAAAATGTCAAGCACTTTTCTGCAGCAGAGAATGACATTTTCCAAACCAGTTTTGGGGCCCCGTATCTCGTGGCAACTTAGTGCTAGGGACTTCAGCTTTGGATATGTTGTGGTACCAGGTCCACTGGGTTTGCATACCGAACTTGGGGTTCCTAGCACCAAGTGATCCTGAGATATGGGGCCCCAAAGTCGGTACAGAAAATGTCAAGCACTTTTCTGCAGCAGAGAATGACATTTTCCGAACCGATTTTGGGGCCCCGTATCTCGTGGCAACTTAGTGCTAGGGACTTCAGCTTTGGAAATGTTGTGGTACCAGGTCCACTGGGTTTGCATACCAAATTTGGGGTTTCTAGCACCAAGTGGCCCTGAGATACGGGGCCCCAAAGTTGGTTCGGAAAATGAAATTTTTTGCTGCAGAAAAGTGCTTGACTCGAGTATAAGTCGGGGGGGGGGGCACTTTCAGCACAAAAAAATGTGCTGAAAAATTCGACTTATACTCGAGTATATACGGTAACAAAGTTGCGCTACCAACAACACTCAAATAAATTATGAAAATAATAACAGCAGCCAGCATCAACAATGATTTGAATTGTGAAAAAAGCAGGAAATATGCAATGCAGCGCTAAAGGAATATATCAACCCCAAAAACACTCTTGGGGAGAATATTCATCAAGTGAACTCATGAATATAAATATAAAACTAAAAGTGAATAAATAAAAATGTGTTCATAACGTTTAACATAAGAGAGGGATCTCATATGAGCATTGCACAGTTGCATATACTAAAAAAAAAACATAAGAAAAGTCCATCAAGTTAATACACCAAGAAGTTAATCTAATTTAGGTAAGACAACTCAATGGTTCAGCATATAATGAAGTTTCTAGATGTTTCATAGAAGCAATCAATATAGTCTCTTTATGAAAAATAAATCGGTGCAATCCTCCTTAAACGGCACAAATAACAGGTATGCATGGTAGATAAGACTTCACATATGATACTTGTAGATGTACATCAAACATCAGGGAAAGGCAATGGGTACTTTTTTCCCAGGGTGTGGACCCACACACTAGCAGTGGTGAGTTGATCAAGCATAAAATGATCCTCCACGATAAATCATCCAACCAGGATCTCTGCAAGCAAGGCGGTGCATAAAGACATCAACTTCCAAGAAGTTCCATGAGAAGTAATCACCATCCGAACATCAGAGAGGAGTATTAGTTCCACTTAGACCAGTTCCACTTGGACAGAGTTGCAGCAGACTCAAAGATGAACAGGGACGTAAAATAGATAAGAGTAAAATAATAACAAACAAAAAAAAATGGGAAAAGAAGAAATATAGTATACTTCCATCTATATAAATATGTCTAAAATGTACTGTTAACAATTCAACTCAATAATATCATTCTCAAAATATAAACCTTTGTTTACAGCAAATAGGTTCAAGCTGTAAACAAAGTTTATTTATTAAGCTCTTGTAATGTATATGATAGAGGTAAGTTATTTTTGATTTCCAAAAATTAAACAATTAAAGGTTACAGGTTTTTAAATAATTGGAGGCTCTAGGGTGATCCATCCAAGCCTGCCATTTTTTTATAACTAGTGATATGAAAGTTTTTATAAGCTAACATCAGCTCATATTGTGTTTGTATATTCAGTCTGATAAATACATTAGATATGTTCGGAACATTAGGAGATTTCCATAAAGTAGATATTGATAGTCTAGCTGCTATAAGTATGTGGGCTACTATTGTTCTAAACATTTGTGGGTAACAATCTAAATTTAATCCTAGGAGGGCCATATCTGTAGAGAGATCAATTAATATTCCAGTGAAATCTGCTAAAAATTTAGAAATAGTGTTCCAAAAACTTTGTAAATTTTTGCAGCTCCACAGGGTGTGGAGTAGATTCCCTATATGTTCATTACATCTCCAGCATAAAAGTGAAGAAGAGGGGTACATTTTTGATAATCTATACGGAGTCAAATACCATCTATTTAGTATTTTTTGGGAATTATCCCAAAAATTATTATTATGTTCAATACAGGATGAAGCTATTCTAGATGTTAGTAATGCCTTCCGCCATTGTTCTCCTGTAAAAACCTGTGAGTAATTTTCCCATTTAATCATATGAGGATTCTTGTACCCCATAGGATAATCGGAGAGGAGTTCATAAAATAGCGAAATTCCTCTTCTCTTCTGATCCCTATGGTTAGTTAAAAATGTCCATATAGTTGTAGGAATCGCTATTTTATGATTTGGGTTGAAGTTATTTAATAGGTCTATTTTACCTAGTACCATTGCTCTGTAACTTGGGCGCAAATCATTAAACATATAATAATCTTGAATATTCCATTCATGTGTCTTAATGAATATTTTACAATATTCCAATATTTTCACAGGTAAATGCAATGACGTTTGTTTTTCCTCACTTTTAGTTTTGGACAGCATATGTTTCCATGCCATGAAGGTGGCTTTAATGCTGAGTAGGTTGGGGATAATAATTTTATTAAATAAATGAAAAGCCATAGATAACGCGTACATATTGTGTCCTAAAGTAAATTCTTTTTTAATGTTTACCCATAATTTATCCTCTGAAGCAGTTAACCAATATTTCATTTGGTCCATTAAGGCTGCGTAGTAATAATTTCTTATATCTGGTAGGCCCATTCCACCTACTACCTTGGTGGATGTCAGTATAGAAAAAGCCATTCTAGGTTTTTTCCCATTCCATATATTTTTTTTAGTTTTGTGTTAATTTGCGTAAAAAATTGTTAGGGATTAAAATAGGGAGGGTACGGAAATAATACAGAATTTTGGGTAGTGTTACCATTTTAAACGCTGCTATAAAATGAACTTTTTAGTTGTTGTCATGAATAATATGCCTTTGTATTGCTCTGTAAGTTTCTGAGTTTCTAGAAAAATAGCAGAATGCCAGTTAATTTGGAATTTAGAATTTTTTATTTGCAAGATTTGAATGCTGTGCTTATCAGACCCAGTAGAGTGGGACTAATAGTATCAAAACAGCTAAAAACTGCAAAATGTTTCTCACAAAGATGCACTCGATTGGATAACTGAGCTAAAAAAACACATGACGTTACTCTTCAGCAACAAGAGCCAAATCTTGGCAGTTCCAGACAAGTTACCTTTGTCTCGCCCTAGTGGACATCACATAGTCTGTAGTCAAAAAATTCAATTGAAGAACTTCTTGCAGAGTGCTAAACCAAACAGAGATTAGCCTTAATGTGGAGGTTGACAACAGGTATCTGACATTTACTGAAAAAAATAATATGGATTTTGGAAAGCTCAAAGTTGCACACAATCAGAAGTAAGCTACTACAATAACCCTGCTTTGAGCACAAGAGATACATTAAAAAAATAACACTTGGATTACTGAGTTCCATATAACATGTTTTCATTTCTGATAGAAAACTTGCATGTGCATTTTCTTAAAGCTAAACCCAAATAAAAATGTAATATATTACAATGTACTAGTCCTTAGACATAGCTGCATACATTTTTTTCATTAGCTTTTACCTGGTGATTGTGCCTATCATGTTATGCATACATTGTTGTTTGTTTGCATTTTAAAAAAATGAGTCCCTTTCTCCATAGCTAGGAAATGCTCTGTATAGCTAGTCCTACCTTGTTTTCAGTGCATCTTTCTCTCTAGTTTTTGTTCTTAGTACATGTAATTGCTGGAGCTAGAAACACTAAGATTTTATACCTATTTAATGTTCATGCATGAGTTTTAGATTAAAGCTATCTACGATCTGCAAGATATCATTTGGATAATGTCACTGTCTGCTAATTCTACTGAGACTGTAAGTTACAGCTATCTTGTCACAGCTGAATCAGATATAGGGATCACAATTCAGTGCTTAGATTGGAGAGGCAGAACAGAGCCAGGTACACACCCTGTCCTATGGTGACAATGCACATTCACTCTATGAAAGGACAATAGAAACAAGACAGAAATAATGAACTATCCTTACTCCTGATCAATAGTCATGTTTTTGCACTTAAAAACAGATTAACCAAAACACTTTCAATGGTATTTGTAACCGATCATTATAGTATATTGAATCACTGTAAGGCAGCCGATACAGTAGTATTTTTTTTTTGTTCAACCAGTGGTGGGTGGGGGAATCCTCCCTGTGTAGCTATTGTATTCTGACAGTGGGAAAACTGTCAGAATGCACTGGTCAACTCTGCAGTCTATAGCCTGCGGTGCTGATCGAGCAGGAATAGATCAATAGATCAACTTCTGTACAACTCTCCTGTTGGATTTCCCCTACAACCACGGTTTCCATACATGGATCAAAATGTGTCTGGTCCCTGCTGAACCAGCTGATTTTGAATCCATGTATGACCAGCCTAAGGGTTTACATATCATTTAATATATGAGGGGGGCTGGCTAGAAACCATCTTTGTTAGAATCTATTGCTTACTGTCTTTGTCTTGTTTAATAAAGTTTATAAGACATTTCACACTTAAAATTATAAAAAAAAGTTTAATTTCTAAGAAATGTATTTTGATCTGAAACATTCAATAACAAAACTTTTCAATACCTCTTTCCATCAATGCTGTGTGCCTACTGAATGGGTTTTGTTATTACAGTAGTTAAACAGATTGGTATACACAGAATTGACCATTCAGATTTTGGCAGATGGTGGCAAGTTGAAGTGGGTATTCAGTGGGGTCTTACATTTGTCTTCTTTCTAGCTACCAGGTCCAACTCACTAAGTAAACCTCTAACTTTTTCTTGTCGATTCTTCATATATTCCATATGTATGTATTCTTTGGGAGAATACTACAGTAAGGAGTGACACGCCATGGAGGAGCACTGCAAACCCTGACATACATAGTCAATGGGTGATTTGTCTAGCCAATAACCATGCATAACACAAACATTGTATTTTAATTGGACTTGTAAAGAAAGAACAGACTCTTGTCAATAGACCTTACATCAATGAGGACATACAGTATGTGCATGCCCATTATGCTGCCCATACAGCTGTGTATAAGGTAAATGTCAGACATTCATTAGCGAGTAGGTACAAGTGTGTTTACATGAGATCAGCGAAGCTGGCCCCCTACAATCAGCACAAATAAAAACTCACAAATAAAAAGTGTGTTTCTTTAGTGCTACCTTTGTACTGTTTTGTGCTGTAAAAATTTACATTTGTGCTGCTTTTATTTTGAATATATTAGCAATTGTTTTTTCCAGACTATGACATCACCCAGCCCCCCTACAACAGCCAAATGGCACAAAACTGGTCTCGTTGGTTAGTGCTACCTTTGTGCTGTTTTGTGCTGTTTAAATTTCCGTTCTATCTTTTATCGTTTTTGCGTTACTAATGATTTATTAAAGGTCACCAAAGGTCACTCAGCCCCCCCTACAACACCCAAATGACACAAAACTGGTCTCGTTGGTAAGTGCTACATTTGTGCTGTTTTGTGCTGCTAAAATTTCTGTTCTATCTGTTATTGTTTTTGCGTTATTAATGATTTATTAAAGGTCACCAAAGGTGACTCAACCCCCCTACAACACCCAAATGACACAAGATTGGTCTCGTTGGTTAGTGCTACGTTTGTGCTGGTTTATGCTGCTAAAATTTTTATTTGTGCTGTTATGGTTTTTAAGTTATAACAGTTTTTTTTTTTCAAACCCCACTCACTTTGCCCCCTCCTACAATCAGCACAAATAAAAACTTGAGTGTGTTTCTCATTTGTTAAAACATTTTATTTTGTTTTCAGTAACAATACATGCATGTGTAAGATGTTGAACGTTGTCTGTGATAGTATACATATTACAGAGAGATACAATAACGGTTACAGTTTACAGTGACGGTAACAAGCTTATTTGAAACTGAATATAACATACAACGGTATGCAAATGTTGCTTTTTTATCGCCCGCCTCCCCTGAACACCCCATCTGGGAACTAACTGTGTTCCATAGGGGGGGGGGATTCAGTACGTCTGATTCTTAATTTGCGGCAGGTATGGTCTGATTGGAATGTCAGATATTGAGAAAAAGAGAAAAGAAGAAGAAAAAAAAAAAAGAAAGTAATTTACAGCGGATAGTTGTAGAATAATATTAAAGACCCTTATCTACTAGGAATTACAGTCCAGTGAACCTTGAGACATAATAAAAAGAGCAAGTAAGTCATTAACAGAAATGTTGTTGGTTGTATCTTCACCTATAACCCTGTATTCTTTTGTAGGTGACTTATGTTGTTTGAGTTTGAAGCCAGGGTTTCTAGGCATTATTGCATCTTGTAACAGTATTATTGTATAGGGCTGAGCTAAATTCAAATTCTTTAATAGTAGTAAGTTGAGATCGGTCATCCGTAATAGTTGGGGTTAGGGAGCATCTCCACTTGCGCATAATGAGCAATCTAGCAGCAAATAGTATATGCATTACTAGGGTTCTGAACTCTTTTGGATAAGAGTCTATTCCTAGGCTAAGAATTCCTAGTGATGGAGAAGGGTTGGATTTGTGCCCCGTTGTGTCTGATATAAAGGTGAAAACCGCTTCCCAAAATGGGTACATTTGTGGGCATTCCCAAAGGATGTGAAGTAGGGAACCTTTAGTGGAGCAACCCCTCCAACAGAAATCGTCATCTACATTTGTAAATTTATGTAGTTGGACTGGGGTTAGGTACCATCTATGATGGAGTTTTTGCGAAAGTTCCCAGTAGGTGATGCATTTGGAGGTTTTCTGGTTTTAGTGAATGGCTCTGCACCACTGGTGATCTGAAAATGTGATTTGTAGGTCTCTTTCCCATCTTTTATATGTTGATGTTTTGGTAAACTGGTCTTTGTTATGCAAGGTGTTGTATATGAGAGTTATCCCTTTAGCTTTGAGGGAGGTAGATGTCCAGAAGGACCATACTTTGTGTGGTAGTTTAGTGCATGGGGTAGAGTTTTTTTGTAGGTAGGACGATATTTGCTTGTGTGTGTACACTCCCTGTAGAGGTATGAATGAATGAATGATTTGTAAAGCGCAGCAAATGCGAACTGAATCGCCTCAAGGCGCTGAGATACATTCTCTGTTGTCAGCTTGTTAGAAGAGGAAGGTCTTTAGTTTTTTCCTGAAGGCCTGGTGGTTTTCTTCCATGAGGATGTTGGTAGGAAGAGCATTCCATAGTCAGGGTCCTTGGACTGCGAATCTTCGTTCTCCCTTTGCTTTGTAGCGGTATTTGGGAATGATAAGGAGATTTTGGTTGGCTGATCGAAGACTGCGATTCGGTGTGTAGCGTTTTATCTTCTCCCGGAGATATAGCGGAGCATTTCCTTGTATACATTTGTGGGTGAGGCAGAGGGTCTTGAATGTGATCCGATTCTTCACGGTTAGCCAGTGTAGGCTCTTTAGGGATGGGGAGATGGATTCCCAGGGTTTTTTTCCTGTTAACAGTCTTGCTGCCGTGTTTTGGATGAGTTGTAAGCGCGCAAGCTGATATTGGGGAAGTCCTACGTAGAGGGAATTTGCGTAGTCGAGTCGGGAATTGATGATTGTTCCCACAACTGCCGCTTTGTCCTCTTCTGGGATGAAGAGGATTAGTCTGCATAGCTGGCGGAGGAGATGGTGGGATACGCTCACCACTGATCCTATTTGTGCATCCATTGTCATTCCTGAGTCGAAAATGACTCCGAGGCTCTTGGCTTTGGTGCTTGGAGAGATGGTCTGTCCGAGGATGGTGGGAGGTGTCCACGGAGTCTTTGTTGTGGAATTTTTGTTAGCTTGAAGGAGAAGAAGTTCTGTTTTTGAACCGTTGAGTTTGAGGGAGCTACTTGTCATCCAGTCATCTATTAAAGTGAGGCATTTCTGTAATTGCTGATGAAGGTCTTTTTGCCCGTTGATGCGAAGGTAGAGTTGGGTGTCGTCAGCGTATGAGTGGAAGCAGAGATCGGTTTTCCTGATGATATTGAGAAGTGGGTGGATGTAGATGTTGAATAGTATTGGTGACAAGGGTGAGCCTTGAGGGACTCCACAGGAGACTGCTCGGGTTTCCGAGGTGAAGGTTCCTAGTTTCACTGTCTGGGAGCGATTCTCTAAGAAGGATGTAAACCATTTTAGAGCAGAATCTGTAGCTCCTGCAACTTCAGCGAGGTGGACAAGTAAAGTATTGTGGTCCACTGTATCGAATGCTGCGCTGAGGTCTAACAGTACCAGGAGACTCGGTTCTCCGTCGTCTGCTGCTTCAAGGGCGTTGTCCCATATCTTCAGAAGTGCTGTTTCTGTGCCATGACCTGGGCGAAAGCCTGATTGCAGAGGGTCCAGGAGTTGGTGTGAATCCAGGTGGTGTTGTAGCTGCTGTACTACTGCTTTCTCTAGAATCTTGGAGATGGTGTTGAGGCTGGTTATTGGTCTGCGGCAGTTAGGGTCATACAGGGTATGCTGTGTGTTTTTTGTAGATCCGGGAACGTTAGGAGTTTTTTTGTGGGTTTTTTGTTGTGTATTAGTGAGGTGATTGGTTGGTGCCTGATGTGGGACCAGTGTTTTAGGGTTAAGTCTGGTATGAGGAATTTGAAGGTTTCTATCGGAATGGGTATGGTGTGGTCACCGTCTAGGGATGGGGAGGTGGAGGCTAAAGTTTTCCATGCTGCGACAGCAGCTGAAATCGTGGGATGTCTCACTTCCTTGGTTTTATTAGGGAAGGACTGGGCTAGGAGGAGAGAGCTCAGTTTGCCCTCAGTTATGAACAATTGTTCGATGTTGTGCCATTGTTTATTGCAGGAGGGTGTGAACCAGTCTCTGATTTGGTCAAGAATCATTGCCGTATGATAGTCAGTTACGTCGGGGAAGCCCATTCCACCTACCGATTTGTATTTAATGATGGAGGCATATGGACAATGGGTTTTCCTTTCTTGCCAAACAAAGGAGCAAAGTGTTTTTTTGAGGGTGGCGAAAAATGTTATGGGTGCAACAATAGGTACGGCTCTGTACAGATAAAGAAGTTTAGGTAAGGTAAGCATTTTGAAGGCAGCTGTTCTACCCGCCCAGGAGAGATATTGTTTGCTAATCATGTGGAGGTCTTTCATACAGATCTGTAGAAAGGGAATGTAGTTGTATGTATACAAATTGGAGGATGGGGTAGTTAGATTAATTCCCAAGTAAGGCATGGAGGTGGTCACCCATTTATAGGGGGCTAAAGCTTTTAGACAAGGCTTAATAGCGTCAGGTACCATCACACTTAGGACATTTGACTTGGACTCATTTACTTTGTAGAATGAACAAGAGTTAAAGATGGCTAGGATTTCCTGTACCTGAACCAGGGAGGAAGTCGGGTCTATTAAAGTTAATATGATATCATCTGTGTATAAGCTAATTTTGTATTCTTGGTCTTTGACACGGATTCCCGCTATGAGAGGCAAATTTTTTGGGCTAAAGGTTCCATCAGCAACGTGAAGATTATTGGGGAGAGGGGGCATCCTTGCCTGGTGCCATTAGTGATGGAGAATGGGTCAGAAAAGGTCCCATCTGAGAGGACTCGAGCTGAGGGTTGTGAATATAGGGCTAAAATGGCTGATAAAATATTGCCTTTGAAGCCAAATTCATTTAGAGTGCAATTCATATATCCCCAGTGGATCCTATCAAACGCTTTTTCTGCATCTAATGTTATGAACAGAGATGAGATGTTATTGGTTTCTGCGTAATGGAGATTTGTTATTTTACGGGTTGCATCAGGTGCTTGTCTACCCATAGTAAAGCCGACCTGGTCTGGATGTATGAGGTGGGGCATAATTGGAGCTAGTCTTTGGGCTATAAGTTTTGCGTATAATTTTAGGTCTGTATTCAGTAAAGAGATGGGGCGAAAGTTGGATGGGGTAACCGACTCCTTCCCTGGTTTAGGCAAGGTCACAATGTTTGCAGAAAGCATTTTAGCAGGAAAGGCGCCTGAGGACACAGCAGCGTTGAACAACTGACATAAGTGTGGAGCTAGAGTGGTGCCAAACATTTTGTAATATTCAGTTGAAAATCCATCTGGGCCAGGGGCTTTACCAGAGGGGAGTGTCGATATGGTTCGAATGATTTCAGTGGTAGTGAATGGACTGTTTAGAGACGTAAGATGTTCCGGAGATAGTTTGGGGAGTTTCAGTTTGTCTAGGAAAGTTTTAATGTTAGCTTCTGTGTGTTGTTGCGGGGTCATCGGTAAGGTTGTATAATGCTTGATAATGTGCTCGAAAGGCATTTGATATGTCCTTCTGTTGATATAGTTTGTCTCCACTAGTGGGATGAATAATGTAGGGTATCCTGTGCTTAGTTCTTCTTTGTTTAATTTGTTTAGCTAAGAGCTTGCCGGCTTTGTTCCCGGCCGTGTAAAAAGTGGTACGTAGTTTCAACAGTAATTTAGCATGTTTGTCATTAAGGAAGGACCTAAGGTAATTTCTGGCTTAAAATATTTTATCGCTAATTGTTGGCGTTGGATTGGTTTTGTTTATCGGTTCTAATTTGGATATGTTGTCTAGTAGTTCTGTTAGCTGCTGTGTCCTTTGGCGTTTGGCTTGGGAACTCAACTTTATGAGCGTGCCACGTATATATGCCTTATGGGCTGACCATATAGTAGAAGGGTGTGAGACTGACGATTCATTTAACTCAAAATATTCCTGTAGGCAGTTTTGAATGAGAGTTGTATTGCTGGGAATTGCCATTAGATGCGGGTCGTTCCTCCAATTGGTGAAGCTGGAATGTGTAGGTTTGCCCCAAGAGTCAGTGAGACAGGTGCATGGTCTGACCATGTTATGGGCTGGATGTCCGTTTCAGTGGCATCTTGGAGTAGTTGCTTGTCTCCTACAAATAAATCTATTCTGAAGTAGGTGCAGTGGGGTTTCGAGAAGAATGTGGAGTCCCGTTCCATGGCGTGTTGGCACCTCCAAATATCAAACAGATAATTAGTGTGGAGAAAGTGAGCCAGAGTCGCTGGACGTGGTTTCTTGATAGAGGGACCTTTAATGTCAAAGGAAGCATCGGGTGCTAGGTTAAAGTCTCCGCATAGGACGATTCGCCCTTGTTTGATGCCTTGCACTTTTTTCCATAGCTTGCGAAGGAAACGCAGCTGGCCCGAATTTGGGGCATAGATGTTTACCATTGTGTAAATGGTATTGTTAATTTCTCATATGAGGATGATAAATCTTCCTTGCGGGTCAGGGGTAACTGAGATTAGTTTAAATGTAACTGTGTTTTAATAGCTATAAGTACTCCCTTCATTTTGGTTTGAGCGTTCGCGAAAAATATATGTGGGAAGTTTTCGTGAGACATGGTGGGGGATTTGTCCTGGCAGAAGTGAGTTTCTTCCAGACAGAGAATGTCACAATTAAGTTTTCGCGCTTCCGACCAGAGGGAGTATCTTTTCCCTGGATGATTTAGGCCCTTAACATTTAAGGACGTGATTTTGATCGGCATGGTGAGAGGATTGTGTTATAGAGGTGGCAGGGCAGGTGATGGTTCCCAAGAGGGTCTCTATGTTGGGAAGGGGTTGGGCCAGGTATGACCCTGAGAGGTACTGTTTGGGTGTTAGAGTGGTGTAGTAGTCAACTTACTTTTGAAGAGATGAATTGGAGGCTTCCGATAGGGGTAGGTTACGAAAAAGCTGTTTTAAACGACCACTGCTGGTGAGGAGTTTGAGTAGGTTGTGGACTACAAAAGAGTCAGAAACAAATCAATACAGGGATAAACAATATTATAACAGTAGAACAACAATGTTACTGTACACAATAACTCAGAATAGGGGTAGAACTTTGTGTGAGCGGTATATACCGCGACTTATATTGGGGTTTTAAGGTTACTTAAAGAAAGAGGGCTCCAATGGGCATTCCAGGGCTTGTATGTAGGCCTGGAGTTATAGGGACGGTTCAGGTGGTCATTTCATCAGGAGGGTCAAAGTCATCCCAATTACCAGTGTTGTGGTTGCGATGATTGCAGTTAGGTTGGCATTGTTACAGTGGTTCTAAGATGTGCCATTGGCGCAGTAGTGAGAGGCCTTCGTCCAGGTGGCGGACAGAGAAGGACCTATTGTCCTTGGGGATGATTAGTTTAACTGGGTGACCCCACTTATATTGAATTTGGTGATTCTGGAGTGGTTTAGTGATAGTAGAAAGATTCTTGCGTTGCGACATGGTGTATTTAGATAAATCCGCAAAGAAAGCCAGGGCGGCATACGGCTTAGGGTATTCGGTAGGATTCCTCGTGGCACACAAACATTTTTCCTTTACATGAAAAAAAGGTATGCGGACAATAGTGTCTCTTGGTATATTGTCTGCTACATGCGGTGGTTTTGGCAGGCGGTGTATGCGATCGACAATCAGCTCACCTGGAGGGGTGTCAGGGAGGAAATTAGAAAGTAGCTGTGTGAAGTAATCTTTTAGTGCAGATTGTGGGACGGATTCTGGTATACCTCTTATTTTTAAATTGTTCCTTCTGGAATGGTCTTCCAAATCTGCTATTTTGGCCTTCATCCATTCTATGTCCTCTGCTTCTTCTCCTTGTGCATCCACTAAGCTGTTGAAGGAAGATGTCACTTCTCCCATTTTAGTTTCTATGGTGGTGACTCTGTCCCCTAGATATGACACTTCGGATGCAAAATTGTGAATCAGTTTAGTAATGTCAGAATGGATAGAATTTTGTAATGTGAGAAGTATATCTTTAAGAGTGGTGTCAAGAACAGGTTGGTTTAGTGTGGGATATGCAGCTATGGAGCTTGTATTAACATGGCTCATAGGGGATAGCTGATTGATATGGCTTACCTCAGCCGAGGCTGTGTCTTGAGTCAGCTTCATTTTAGATTTAGCAGGGCTTGTAGAGGGGGTGGAAGCTGAAGAGAAGCTCCCTGTGCGCTGTAAGCGCGTGTGTTCTCCCTCCGCTGGCATCTCTCCTGAGATTGTGTGTGACGGGCCGCTGTGGTGTGTGCCTGCAAGTCCATCGGCGCCATCTTGGAGATCCTTTCTGCTGGGTGTCGGGTAAAACTCTGTGAGCTTCTGCGGCGTGGATCTTTCTTTTTTCAGCTTGTACATGATGTCTGCAGTCCCGGAGTCAGTGTGATGCTCTCGGTGTAGTTGTGGCGATTTCCACTCGTTGTTGGTGCCCTGGACAGCCGCCGTTCCCTCAGAGCTAGTTCAGCGAGCAGCCATCACGATCGGCTTCCAGCCACGCCCCGAGTGTGTTTCTTTAGTGTTACATTTGTGCTGTTTTGTGCTGCTAAAATTTCCGTTCTATCTCTTATCGTTTTTGCGCTATTAATGATTTATTAAAGGTCACCAAAGGTCACTTAGCCCCCCTACAACACCCAAATGACACAAAACTGGTCTCATTGGTTAGTGCTACGTTTGTACTGTTTTGTGCTGCTAAAATTTCCATTCTATCCTTAATCATTTTTGTGTTATTAATGTTTTATTAAAGGTCACCAAAGGTCACTTAGCCCCCCTACAATGCCCAAATGACATGAAACTGGTCTTGTTGGTTAGTGCTACATTTGTGCTGGTTTGTGCTGCTAAAAATTTTTATTTGTGCTGTTATGGTTTTTAAGTTATAACAGTTTTTTTTTCAAACCCCACTCACTTTGCCCCCTCTACAATCAGCACAAATAAAAACTCAAGTGTGTTTCTTTAGTGCTACATTTGTGCTGTTTTGTGCTGCTAAAATTTTTATTTGTGCTGTTATGGTTTTTAAGTTATAACTGTTTTTTTTTAAACCCCACCCACTTTCCCCCCCCTACAATCAGCACAAATGAAAACTCAAGTGTGTTTCTTTAGTGCTATGTTTGTGCTGTTTAAGTTTTCGTTCTTTTATCTTTTATCATTTTTGCGTTATTAATAATTTATTAAAGGTCACCAAGATCACTGAGCCCCCCCCACAACACCCAAAAGACACAAAATTGGGCTGGTTGGTTAGTGCCTCATTTGTTCTGTTTTGTACTGCTAACATTTTTATTTGTGCTATTATTTTTTTTAGTCAGCAGGTGGATGGGGTAGCAGAACCCGCTGGTGGCAGATGAACTGGCACTAGCTGTGTGAAGTTGGCACCCCATGTTTGTAATACCTGAATAAAAATATACTATTCGTTTGTGCCGTGCTTGTGCTGATTTGTGCAGCAAAAATGAGCTTTTTGTGCCGGTTCAGTTTCTGAGATATTAGATATTCAATTTAATGTAAGCCGCGCCCACTTTGCACCCCATGTTGCTGAATTTTAAAAACAAACACGCCATTCGTTTGTGCCGCTTTTGTGCTGGTTTGTGCCGCAAAAATAAACGTTTGTGTCACTTTGGTTTTGGAGATATTGTGCGTTATAGTTGCTGAAACCCTGCCCACTTGGCACCCCATGTTGCTGAATTTTAAAAACAAACGTGCCATCCGTTTGTGCCGCATTTGTGCTGGTTTGTGCCACAAAAATACATTTTTGTGCCGCTTTGGTTTCGGAGATATTGTGTGTTATAGTTGCTTAAACCCCGCCCACTTTACAACCCATGTTGTTGAATTTTAAAAACAAACACGCCAATCGTTTGTGCTGTGCTTGTGCTGGTTTGTGCCGCAAAAATAAACTTTTGTGTCACTTTGGTTTCGGAGATATTGTGCATTATATGTTGCCAAACCACACTGACTTTACACCTTGTTATTAAATCTTACATACAGAACTTACAGAACCTATACTCAGCTTGGGTTTCATTAATGTAATGCTCCTCCCACTGTAACGGCCACTGCACTTCATACTGTACCCTGGAAAAGGCATGACCATTGTAGAGCAGATGTTCCATCCTTAGCCAATAGTTGTCAGACCAACCCCATACTTCATCTCCTCCAAACTCAATGCCCTTAAACATTTAAGGAAAATGGATCAACCCTGGACACCGAAGCCAGCCTTGTCGCCTCTGACCCACCCACTGGCGGGATCCACGCTGACGATGGCATGGCTTGGGCACTGGTTCAAATAGCTGGACCAGCTCCGTCAAACCCAAACGGAACCCCTGCAACCTTTTATCTGACCTAGATGTGGCGTGACCACAGCCAGCACTAGAAGTTGCAGAAAGCGTGGGCAAATCAGACCGCAGAGCCGCCAACTCCGTGTGGGAGAGGGCCCTCCCCCTAGACACACAATATCATCAACAGCAGAAAACACAGACATGTTACAAGAAGTAGTAGACTTACCAGGCTGCCTAGGAAGGATCCCACCAGATGTAGATCCTGACTCCATCGATGCAGGGCCTCCATGCGACTCCTCCCTCTCTGAAGCAGAAAACTTGCCCTCTGATCTCTCATCTATCTCCACGTCTCCTCACTCCGGCAGCACCCCAGGAGCAGTGGCCCTGGATGCCGAGGATCCACTCGACTGCTGGCCCTGTCTGCTTGCACCGGCTCCACCCACCGATTTCTGGGTCACCTTACCAGAGCGCCCAGACCCTGGGAGCTCGCTGCTGGTCTCACACCACCGCTCCTCTGCACCTCTGACATGACCTGGTGCTGGCTGGTCTTGGGAGAGCCACCGGCCATGGAGGTAAAGGGCCTGGGGGCCGTAGCAGCATGATTCCCCTGTCGAAACTCTGCCCCTGCTGACTCATCGCCGGGGGAGGAGCCCGCCTGTTACTGATCCTGGGCAGGCTGGGGAAAGACACAGACACCCCCGGAAGCCCTGCCCCCCGATGATGAAGGGGATTCCTTCCAGGAGCACCACCCATGGGCGCTTTGCAGGTAGTCTTGAAGGGACCCGCATGGGACTCCGATTGTGGCACTGAGCTCTGGAGGAGGAGACCGGAGAGAAGCGCTCCAGGGCCAAGACCTCCAAGCTCGTATGCACTCCTGCCCCCCTGTCCCTGACCCAGAGGCTCGATCTTGCAGGACAGATGAGAACTGCTCCTGCAGCCACTCCACTCCTCTGGACGCCGCCTCCGCCTTGAGCTGGGAAAGCAGCCTGTCTACATCTGCCATCTCTTACAGCAACTGCAGGGGATCCAAGTTGCTACCGCGCTGTGAGATCCTCTGGATGCGGGGTTTCAGCAATTATAACGCAAAATATCTCCGAAACCAAAGCGGCACAAACGTTTATTTTTGTGGCACAAACCAGCAGAAACGCGGCACAAACAAATGGTGTGTTTGTTTTTATAACTCAGCAACATGGGGTGCAAAGTGGGTGGGGTTTCAATAACTATAACGCACAATATCTCCAAAACCAATGCGGCACAAACGTATATTTTTGCGGCACAAACCAGCACAAATCGGCACAAACGAATGGCGTGTTTGCTTTTAAAATTCAGCAACATGGGGTGTAAAGTGGAAGGGGCTTACATTAAATTGAATGTTTAATATCTCAGAAACCGAACCGGCACAAATGCTCATTTTTGCGGCACAAATCAGCACAAACGCGGCACAAATGAATGGTATGTTTTTATTCAGGATTTACAAACATGGGGTGCCAACTTCACACAGCTATAACGCACAATATCTCTGAAACCAAAGCAGCACACAAGTTTATTTTTGCAGCACAATCCAGCAGAAACACGGCACAAATGTATGGCGTGTTTGTTTTCAAAATTCAACAACATGGTTGCAAAGTGGGCGGGGTTTCAGCAACTATAATGTACAATATCTCCGCAGCCAAAGCAGCACAAACATTTATTTTTGCAGCACAAACCAGCACAAATGCAGCATAAATGAATGGCATGTTTGTTTTTAAAAGTCAGCAACATGGGGTGCAAAGTGGGCGGGGTTTCACCAAATATAACGCACAGTATCTCCGAAACCACAGCAGCACAAATGCTCATTTTTGCGGCACAAATCAGCACAAATGCGACACAAATGAATAGTCTATTTTTATTCAGGTTTTACAAACATGGGGTGCCAACTTCGCACAGCTAGTGCCAGCTCATCTGCCACCAGCCGGTTCTGCTGCCACATCCGCCTGCTGACTGCTGCCACCACATAGTCTACTGGGCTGATCACAGGCACTCATACCTCACTGTGCTCCCATGGCTGCTGTCTAACCAGGAGCTCACTAACCAGGTACGTGACAGGAGGGCGGGGTGATGTCATTGTCTGGAAAAAACAAAATGCTATTATCTTAAAAATAAAAACAACATACATTTTTATTTTTATGACACAAAAAAGCACAAAGGTAGCACTAACAAATAGTATGTTTGTTTTTAAGATTTAATAACATGGGGTGCAAAGTGGGTGGGGTGTTATCAAATATAAACAAGCTGTTATAACTAAAAACCCATAGCAGCACAAATAAAAATATTAGCAGCACAAACCAGCACAAATGAGGCACTAACCAACCAGCCCAATTTCATGTCTTTTGGGTGTTGTAGGGGGGCTCAGTGACCTTTGGTGACCTTTAATAAATTATTAATAACGCAAAAACGATAAAAGATAGAAAGAAAATTTAAACAGCACAAACGTAGCACTAAAGAAACACACTTTCATTTGTGCTTATTGTAGGGGGGGCAAAGTGGGTTGGGTTTTAAAAAAACAGTTATAACTTAAAAACCATAACAGCACAAATAAAAATTTTAGCAGCACAAACCAGCACAGACATAGCACTAACCAACAAGACCAGTTTCGTGTCATTTGGGTGTTGTAGGGGGGTGAGTGACCTTTGGTGACCTTCAATAAATCATTAATAACGCAAAAATGATAAAAGATAGAATGGAAATTTTAGCAGCACAAAACAGCACAAACGTAGCACAAAACCAACAAGACCATTTTCTTGTCATTTGGGTGTTGTAGGGGGGCTGAGTGACCTTTGGTGACTTTTAATAAATCATTAATAACGCAAAAATGATAAGAGATAGAATGGAAATTTTAGCAGCACAAAACAGCACAAACGTAGCACTAACCAATGAGACCAGTGTTGTGTCATTTGGGTGTTGTAGGGGGGCTGAGTGACCTTTGGTGACCTTTAATAAATCATTAATAACGCAAACACAATAAAAGATAGAACAGAAATTTTAGCAACACAAAACAACACAAACGTAGCTCTAAAGAAACACACTTGAGTTTTTATTTGTGCTGATTGTAGGAGGGGGCAAAGTGAGTGGGGTTTGAAAACAAATATGCTTAGAAAACAAGGAGGGAACAGAGGAGATACACAAGAAAGTGAATCTCCTAGGCCCAAAGAGAGTTACTATGGATATAGTGGGCGATAATGGGAAAAGAAGTTGTTAAAAATAAATAAAGTTTATTAAGGTTGCATATAAAATTTGGCAATAATTTAAACCAGCAAATGTACAAATAGAAACGATCCACTGTTCACTTATGTACGTGCCCATCAAGTGCAATTGCACATGATGTGCTCTTTAGCCAAAAACACACAAAAATAACAAACAGTAACAAACATATACACATATAACAGATAAAGTGCAGGCGCCTAAATTCCCATGGATGCACAAGCCTCCTATGGCAAGCTGCCAAGTACAAAAATATAAGAAACCAATCTCTAATATACAAGGAGCATTGTGCATGCGTGGTCCCTCGGGGGGGGAGGGATGGAGGGTGGTTCAAAAACCTCTCTAGTTAGACCCCATAAAGTATGTCATCAGCTGCTGTAGATGGCAGAAGGAATGAGTTAAATAAATTGACAAAAATTGGTAAATAACATAACATGTCCTGCAGTAAATGTCATTGAGGCATGTAAGAAATCTCTATGGGGTATTAGAGGACAATTAAGACCATAGGAAGTAGTTGCGATCACTGCTAGGTTCTGGTCACAAGGTATCTAATCACAAGGTATCCCAGACTTGCTGGAAGTTTCCCAGTAAAGCTTAATAGTACTGTTTCAGAAGCAGTCATTTAAATCGGTAAATGCTTTACCATCACAGCATATTATGCCAAGGTCCGTATTTGTCTAGGCACAACCACATTAATAGTGACGCAGGGATGAAACCAGAGACTAATTGGTTACTTTACCGCCTCTTGGAGTATGAAGATCGGACGGTGTCTCCTAGGTTTCCATAGCAACTCTACTTCCCCATGGTTCCTCCGCCTGTACGTAAGATGCCGTCTTTGGCTTGCTATGTTTCGCTGTATCTCATGGGAACGTGGTATATGGCAATCCCACTCCTTAGAAGTTCAGGCTGCCGCTGTAGTTCATACCAAGTAGACTAGTAGTTATGAACTTGCTATTAATGTGGTTGTGCCTAGACAAATACGGACCTTGGAATAATATGCTGTGATGGTAAAGCATTTACCGATTTAAATGACTGCTTCTGAAACAGTACTATTAAGCGGGGGACCACGCATGCACAATGCTCCTTGTATATTAGAGATTGGTTTCTTATATTTTTGTACTTGGCAGCTTGCCATAGGAGGCTTGTGCATCCATGGGAATTTAGGCGCCTGCACTTTATCTGTTATATGTGTATATGTTTGTTACTGTTTGTTATTTTTGTGTGTTTTTGGCTAACGAGCATGTCATGTGCAATTGCACTTGATGGGCACGTACATAAGTGAACAGTGGATCGTTTCTATTTGTAAATTTGCTGGTTTAAATTATTGCCAACCTTAATAAACTTTATTTATTTTTAACAACTTCTTTTCCCATTATCGCCCACTATATCCATAGTAACTGTCTTTGGGCCTAGGAGATTCACTTTCTTGTGTATCTCCTCTGTTCCCTCCTTGTTTTCTAAGCATGTTTTTTCTAGTTACGGATATGGCCTCTAAATTAGAGGAGGTAGAGGAGGGACATTGTGGAAAAAATCTCTATTCCAAACTAGGCATATATTTTTCAAAGGTGGCCCCCTTTTCCTTTGTTTTTGAAAACAAATAAACTGTTATAACTTAAAAACCATCACAGCACAAATAAAAATTTTAGCAGCTCAAACCAGCACAAACATAGCACTAACCAACGAGATCAGTTTTGTGTCATTTGGGTGTTGTAGGGGGGCTGAGTGACCTTTGATGACCTTTAATAAATCATTAATAACGCAAAAACGATAAAAGATAAAACGGAAATTTTAGCAGCACAAAACAGCACAAATGTAGCACTAACCAACGAGACCAGTTTTGTGTCACTTGGGCATTGTAGGGGGGGCTAAGTGACCTTTGGTGACATTTAATAAATCATTAATAATGCAAAAACAATAAAAGATAGAACAGAAATTTTAGCAGCACAAAACAGCACAAACGTAGCACTAACCAACAAGACCAGTTTTGTGTCATTTGGGTGTTGTAGGGGGGCTGAGTGACCTTTGGTGACCTTCAATAAATCATTAATAATGCATAAACGATAAAGGATAGAACAGAAATTTAAACAGCACAAAACAGAAAAAACATAGCACTAACCAACAAGACCAGTTTTGTGCCATTTGGCTGTTGTAGGGGGGCTAGGTGATGTCATAGTCTGGAGAAAACAATTGCTAATATCTTCAAAATAAAAGCAGCACAAATGTAAATTTTTATGGCACAAAACAGCACAAACGTAGCACTAAAGAAACACGCTTGAGTTCTTATTTGTGCTGATTGTGGGGGGGCCAGTTTCGCTGAGCTGTTTGCATGTCCAACATGTATGTGGGCACAAAATTAGCATGTACACACACTATTTATTTGCATCCAGTGGCCTATAAAAAACAAACCACTGCAGAAGGAAGTTGTTGCTGAATGGTCTTCATCTTGTCCTTTTTACCAGAGATCTGATCTACTGATTCTACCACAGTGTGTATGACCCGGCTCACCCTTTGTTACCGCCTTGCGCCTTGTACCCTGCTTGCCCTGTTGATCTTAGCTTGTCTCTCAGACTCTGTCTTTACTTCCTGAATTGGAACCACACTGCCTGGTTGTTACTGACCTCAGCTTGTTTCCTGGACCTTGACTTTGTCCCCTGATCTGGTGCTGCATTGTTCCTGTGCCTAGTTCCCACTCTGTGATTCTCAGATCCCAATTAATCACATATGGCTTCTAGACAGATACATTTCAGCCTGCAAACTCCAGCACTTGTGCCACTCTGTGCCCTTACACTTTGTCACCACCTTTAGAAGTGTTGGGCAGGAGGTGCAAGAAGAGCCCCCTGATCAAGACTGATCAATTTGGTTAACATGTCGGTAAACATGTTTGCAGAATAATAACAGTCATTGCAACTGTACATAGACAAGACAATCCAAAAAACTTTAAAAACATGAAAATATTTTTTGTGAGAAAAGGGATACTATTCTGCCTGCATTTTACTAATTTTAAGGTAATTTGGCAACACACTTTTTGTAGCATGTTGATAAATCATTTATTTTACATGTAAATTACTAAATGTATAGGTGCAGAATCACACACTTATGTTTTGGCTGTTATTCCTTGCAAACAACTCATGTGTACAAACTGCTTTAGGATTGATCATAATAAATTAACCTTTTTTTTTACAGAATTATTAGGCCCAATGGGGCATGATGGGTATGGCATGACCTCCCTATTCACTTTAATCGCTTAGGATTTGATGTGTTACTAAATTGTAGTGCAGTACCCATTACCATGCTCAGATGAAAGTGCAGGTCCCATTGTCTCTATTTCCCACAACTCTCTGGGTTCCTGCACACGTACAGGTAAAACAAGTTCCTCCCTCAGCAGCTTAGAAAGGCCACACTTGATGAGGTACTGTAACTGAGCAAATTACTTACAGTTGTGTACAAACTGTAGTGCATAAAGCCAGGCAGGTGCCTAATAGCATGCATACTTCCAGTTCAAGTGGGCTGGCCCTTTGACAATGTATCCATCCAGCTGTTTCCATTTTACCAGAGCTACCTTGGACTTCACTATCAAAGAAGTAGTTGGAAATTGGAAGTAGTTTGTGTTCTTAACTGCTGTACTGAAGTAGTGATTTTCAGCTAGACTCCCTGTTGTACCAGAGTCCTATAGCCAATTCTATGCAGCCACATGCTACCCTGCTTGAGCCACAGATATATTGCTGCAAACAGCATGTTTGTACCACTTTCATAATCTGTTTTGTTTCACTTTGAAGTGAATGCTTGCTCTTTGCCATCCTGAGCTGGTTTTGCAGGTTACAACTTGTTACAGTTAGAAAAAAAAACTTTTAAATATTGAAATGAATAGGGAAATTAATAATAAGATGAGACCGAGAGTAAATAAAAAATGGGTAGCTCGAAATGTTGGAGCCCCAGGGAGTTCAAGACTGAAACAGACTTGCATGGGTGATATGAATCTTTTAGCAGCATTGGTAACACTATCTAGTAAGAGATAAAGTTTGTGTGTATATGCACCTCTACAAAGAACCTGCACTTCTTCAGTCCTTCAATGCACTGTGTGCCTTCTGGGAATTGTTTCATGGAGTGGAGTTATCTGATCTCACAATAAATATTGCAGCACAGAGTTTGAAGTGCGGGTATTGTTGTACCATTTTTGGAAAAAGCATTTAAAGAAAATTTGCTAACACTTAGCAAACAGTAATGCCGCGTACATACGATCGGACATTCCGACAACAAAATCCATGTTTTTTTTTCCGACGGATGTAGGCTCAAACTTGTCCTGCATACACACGGTCACACAAAGTTGGTCGGAATTTGTGAACGTCAAGAAGGCGGTGATGTACAACACGTATGATGGCACTAGAAAGAGAAAGTTCAATACCAAGTGCGCCACCCTTTGGGCTCCTTCAGCTAATCTCGTGTTAGTACAAGTTTGGTGACAGACGATTCGTGCTTTTCAGCCTCCTGCTTTTCCGATCATTACTGCTCTTCAGTTTGTGCTTGTGGGTTCGTATTTATATTACTTATTTGATTTTCAGTGCGTTCTTGTCAGCTCGTTTCTGATTTTCAGCTCCGGCCTTTCTGTTTTTCAGTGCTTTCTGTTATTTCGTTCTGACCAGCTGACCGTTTTGAAGCCATGAGGAACCTCACCCCAGACCAGAGATTTTTTAACTACCGTCTGGCCAGAGCCAGAAGAGTGGTGGAGAATGCTTTTGGGATAATGGCCAGCCGGTTCCGCCTATTCCTTACACCAATCAACATGGCGGAATATAAACCTAACCATATAATCCTTGCATGCTGCACTTCAACAAGAAACCCTGACGGCGCTTGAAGCTGGCCATCCTGGTTTGCCCCCCCAAAGTGCCCACGAAGTAAGACAGAAGTATGTTGAGTACTTTGCAGGTGGGGGGCATTGATATGCCAGAAAATGTTTTAGAAACATTGTATCCTAAATTTTTTAACTCAAACTGAAAGAAGATTTCCTTTGATTTACTGCCTGGGTTTCTTTTAGCTGTCTCCTAGGTTCTCCAATGGACTATTGTTTTTGGACATTTTCTTCAATAGTGCAAATGTAATTTATTTGATACATGAGGTGACAATCTCTTCTTCAGCAAACTATTATTATGTTGTAAGTCTGCTACACACACATCTTGTTGTTGTTGTTAATGTATCTAATGCAGAAGAAGCCACACATTGTTGAGTAGAAAACATTTTACTCAAAGCACATTCACATGTGCATTAGAAAAGGGTTTTGGAACAAACCAACATCTTTGGTGTATAACTTTTTTTTTCACATTGTAAATATCCTTTTTTTGGTTAAACAGGCATGTTTCAAAGCATAACATACACAACTCAGGAACTTACAAAGTTCAACTTTGACAAAGTGAAGGCAATATCAGACATGAGTATGTCCAAACTGTGTTTATATTGCCTTCATCAGATGGGGGGATGTCACCCCTGTAAAAGCCAAATTTTGAAGATGCACACAAATTGGGATTCAAACTGGGGATTTCCCTCCTGATCCCATGCCTAATGTCAACATGTGCTAGCTCCCATCATGGGGGATCAATGGACGTGCTTTGGGGGTGCAACCTCTTCCTCTCACCTAATTGAGTTGCGAGGAAGGGATTGCACCCACAAAACGTGTACATTGATATCCCATGATGGCAGATAGCACATGTTGACACACGGTGTGCATATTCAAAATTTGGCTTTTAAAATACTTAATAAATTTGTTTTCAAAGCAAAAATACACGCTAAAATGGTTCCATTTTTGTGTGTTTTATAATCTGCCTAAAACATCAATGATGTTCTTCATTTTTTGTTGAACATCATTGATGTTTTCCTTTATATTTTCTAAATCATGATTGCTCCCCATTCTCTCCCCGATAAGGATCTGGGCACTTTCACTGGTGAAATGAGATTCTTCTTCCACAACATCCACATCACCTAAAAGAAAACTCACACCATGTATTATAAATATGCAGGCATACATCTATTACCTGAATCTGTGGTCTCAGACAATTTTGCCCACTTCATAAACATCTCCCTCCTCATCCTCTGCTTGTGGTTTTGGGATTTCCCCTTCTTTAGGAGGTGGGGGGTCCCTGGTGTACTCTGATGTCCCGAGTATTTTCTCCCCTATGTGAATAAAAAATAGGTATACTTAGCACACAGATATTTGAGGGCAGAAATAGGAATATAAAACATTGCTTAGACGTGTCATACAATTGTCTGTTTTGACAGAGTTCCAAGCTGAAGAACATTTTATTTCCTTTCTAAAGCTAGAATACTTCCCTTTTTTGTTAAAGTATCACACATGGAGACACCCCTAGTATTCACTGGAGCACCTGAATGGGACACCCTAAAAAGTTTGTTCTGGTGTCCCACACTAGTGCTCTGCATCCAGATGTGTAAACAGCTGCTGAATGTCCTCTCCTTACACTGAATCAAGTTTGCATTTCATTCTAGTTACAAACCCAAATCTAGACAGCAAACTTATTTTAATACAAATAGGCCTGAACAAATGTAGTTAACTTGTATCTGCCAAAAACATCTTATAAGTGGGCGAACGAACAATGTTTCCTACGACCGATTACTGTGCCCATGAACATGAAAGTTGCCATTTTAAACTGTACAACAGTAAAGAAAATCACATGAAGCAGCGTGCAAGTATTAATAATAATAGGAAAACACGACAAGTACTTACTTTTTAGAAACAGTTTCCTGATCTTTCTGTATTGATCTTGCTCCCTCAATTTGAGGTCTGATCATCATCTCCTCAGTTGATCCTTGGATCGCCGTACCCCAAAATTCCTGTGCAGACTCTTCACAACTTTAGGCATGATCTTGGCCTTTCTCACATTTATGTTTAGGTATGGTCCATACTTCCCATCATAGTCGGCCCTCTTGAAGATGTCCACCGTCTCCACCATCTCTATAAACACCATAATTGAGGCCTTCAATCTCCTCCGGGATCGGTAGGTTCGTGGCTCTGGCCTTTTGTCATTGCTTCTCTCCTCTGCATGCAGCTGTTGTCCCTCCGCCATGTGCTCTCCCACTGCGCCAAAAGACAGGGCGGGGAATATACTAGAAAGAACGTCAGGGGCGGGCAAAGTTTCACGCATGCGCAGTGTATATAAAGCATAACATGCATGCGTTGTACATACGATCGGTGAGTGGAGGACAGAGTAACGGAAGCAACGATCGTTATAACAAAGGTACAATTTTAACTTGGTGCATCAGTGGCCTATACTGCTTATAGATTGAGACCTATATTGAGTCAAGATTAGGAGAGTTTTGCCTGATATTAGGGTTTGTCTTGTGTTGTGTCTTGCAGAGAAAATGTATCCTTTCAATGATAGGGTATTTCTAGGAATATTCATTGATATGTTCAGGAAGCTGCCCTGTCTGTGGCAGGTGAACCACCCGTTTTATAATAATCAAAGAGGCAGGCAGCGCTGGAGAAACTGCTTGAATTTGTGAAGTCAGTGATCCCCACAGCAGACATCAAGTATTTAACATCCAAAATTGGTGGCATGAGGAGCACTTATAATAAGGAGCGCAAGAAGGTCCAGGATTCCCTGAGATCAGGAGCTGCAGCAGATGACATTTATGTACCCAGGCTGTGGTACTATGACAAACCGCATTTTCTGGCAGGCCAGACTGAACCTAGGCCAGCACTCTCCAGTCTTCCTTAAAAGGCTTCCTTCCCCCCCAGCTGAGGTTTCTGATGACCAACATGGGCCTTCCAGGCAACAACATGTGAAGGAGCCCAGCTTGAGTCAGGTATAGCATTCTTACAAATATTTCTGGTTTCCAGTTTAATGATGTTAAATATATGTTAGTTTTGATAACTAATTTCTGATTTTACAAAGTGTTTTACATATCAATAGACAGTAGTGGCCACAAATGATTGGGACAAGAATGAAAAATGCTGGGGTCAGAATGATAGTCTTTTCTGTTTATTAACATTCAATTTGCAACAGTCACGAGCTGAAAATTGTGTGTGATTGATGAACCAAAAACTAAAACTATGTCCCTTTTTCATACACAGGAAAGTCTCAGCCAGGAGAAGGCTGTGGAAAGTGGCAACCAGGAGGTGGCGGGGGTAAGTGGCAGCCAGGAGGTGGTGGGGCCCAGTGCCAGGAAGAGGAGTAACATGGAGGAGGCAGCACTTGGCCTAATTCTGAAGGCTACTGCAGCCCTCAGAAACCCCCCAGTCTTCAAGAGGACTATGCCTACATGACAGCCCGCAAAATGCTGAAAATGGAGGAGGGCCAATGCTTCTTATGTGAAGAAGTGATCTTACAAGCCCTAAATAAGAGGTTGAGAGGCAAACTCACAAGCCAACGCCACGTTTGTGAGTTGAACCATGGTCCTCTTCCTCCTCCTCCACCTCCTGCCACAACTCCAACACCAGAGCCACAGCCTGGAAGGAAGCATGTAAGGAAGACCAGAGAGTGATGGCCTGGGTTCAGTCTGGTCTGACAAAAGATGCAGGCTGTGGTATGACCACAGCCTGGGGACAGATATGTCATCTGCTGCTGTTCCTGATCTCTTGCAGTCCTGGATCGGATTGTGCTCACTATTATATGGACTCCTCAGGCCACCAATTTTGACTGTGAAATAATTGATGTGTGCCCTGGGATACAAAGCCTTCACCAATGTCAGCAGTTTCTCCAGCGTTGCCTTCCTCTTTATTTTGTTATGACCCAGAATAAATGGCTATTTGTTTTTCAGAAATACTTGCCTATGTATAAATTGTATGCTGAAAAAAATACTGCGCTATCCCCAAGTGAAAAGTTATATGTGAACAAGCTGCAACCATGCAATGTGAGACACATCCATTTGTTGTACAAATCAAAAAATTAAAAGGCTGCGCTGCAATGAATGACATAAAACAAATGAGATAATGAATACATCTTGAAAAGTACAGATTTCTGTGCGTGAATTATAACAGTGATAATATGACCCACACAATAATAACCAAAAAAAATTATTAATAAACCACATAAAGTCCAAAATGCAAAGTGCACGAAAGTGTACAGTTCATGTAACAGCAAGATTTATGCCAGGGAGAGAGTGGTGAGCATCCGAATGGTGTATGGCATATGGTTAAATCACCCGGGATTCAGTGATGATAGAAAAGCTCCTCCACCTATGTAAAAAGATGTCCCCTACCGACTCCTAAGATCTCTTTTCGGGAGATCAAACAGGCATGTGGCTGTGTAACCCCAGCCTCGGCCTGGGATACTCAGACTACTTCTGTGTAGGAGAGCAAAAAGAAGAGATCCACTGAAAAGGACAAACGAGTGACCATTCGCCATACAGAGGATTCCCATTATAGAAGTTCATGAGTGTCACCTTCTTGGTCTGTACCCGAGGCTGGGGAAAATGGGACTGCGGCTAAGGAAAACTGTACATAAGCACTGTGGCCAAACCGCAGCTACACCGGTGTGTGTCCAAAGGCTTGTACACACTTGCAGCAGCCACTGCCACTCCGCTGAAAAGTGATCAATGCTCAGGTCACTTTTGCTTATGCTCAGCGGCTCTAACCAGAGCTGTCATTTTTTTTTTTTTTGTTCAACTCGCTTAATTGAGCAAAAAAAAAAAAAAACTAGTGATGTGTACAATGCTTTACTATGTTGATAAAGCAATCAAGCAATTTTCCTGAGTAGTGGTCTCTCTGTGTGTGGACAATTTGGAGCAATGTCTCTCTCTGTCAGTGGTGACTGGTGCTTAAAATGTTTTTTTTGGGGGGTGCAAACTAAAAAACCCCTATCAATTGCAGCCTCACTCTGCCATTAAATGCAGCCACTGTGCCCATCAAATGCATCCAATGTTACCCCCCAATGTTTAACCAGCACCCCACCTCGCCCGCTGTCTGACTGGCACTTACCCCATCTTGGTGGCGGGTCAGGCAGCGAGTGACAGCAGGGAGCTGTGGGATAGGCAGCAGCTCCTGTGTTCTCTATGCTTAGACATCCAATAGGAGTGCCTGTCATTTCAGCCAATCAGGTGACGGGTATCAGACCCGCTCTTCCTGATTGGCGGAGAGGCGGTTCAGTGTTAGAAAAGCAAATATTAGGCGACCGAGCTCCAACATGGACGCTTAATGTAGGAGCTCCACTCGGCCGCCGGAGAGAATCCGAATCCATCCACGCTCACCGGCACCATCCAGAACCCAGAATTCATCCACGGGATCTCTGGAACCCACTGAGCCAGCCGATATGCCTAGGCACAGAAAAAACCCACAAAATCTGCAGAAAATGCAATATTTTTTCCAGGCGCGCGATCACCACCAAAATGGCGCCGGCGCGAGGCTGAGCCAGAAATCACAGCGGGCAGCATCCACACCAAACGGCCGCTCCGGCCCTCAAAACGAGCAGCGAAACACCCGTACGGAAAGTGGGTCTTCTTCTGGGACCTCTAGTCCATCCACCAGGAGTCCGGCGAAACAAAAACAAAGAACTGTTTCCCCTGTAAGACCGCTGATGGACCCTGACATGGAGGTAAGCAGGCCTCACACCACTGAAGCGCCAGCTGCATCCCACACACCAGACCCTATAGCAGCTTTCCCCACCTCTGACAAACCGGTGTCTGATACAGTCCTAAAGGACATGTTACTGTCATTAAAAGCCTCATTACATGCTGAAATGACAGCAGGAATCAACCACTGCCAGAGGGAAGTGCAGGCCCTGGGTAACAGAGTAGACCACATTGAACACAGTATGAGTGATTTTACCTCATCCTTCAATACAATGGTGGATGCACACAGCAATCACACTGAAGAAATCGCATGGCTGAAATCAAAAGTAGCAGATTTGGAAGACCGTTACCGAAGGAACAATCTAAAGATTAGGGGGATACCTGAATCGATCCCTGCTACACAACTACTGGCATACACCCAAGCGCTCTTTTCCACCCTAATCCCATCCCTGTCTCCACAAGACCTCATTGTGGATCGCATCCACCGCATCCCCAAACCATCCTTCCTCCCAGAAAATACTCCCAGGGATGTATTACTCAGGGTGCACTACTATCATATCAAGGAACAACTCCTGATAGTGTCTCGCAAACCTGACAGCAGACACCCGCAATACGCTGAGCTGCAGCTGTTACCTGACCTATCCAGACACACTCTCCAACAACGTCGCAACCTTGCGACAATCACTAAGGCTCTAAGAAACCACAACATTACTCACAAGTGGAAATACCCCGCCAAGCTGTCCGTTACTCATAATGGTACGTCAGTCCTGATTTCCACATTGGATGAAGGCATCGCAGCATTGCGACAATGGGGCATTCTACCAGCCCATACTCCACCACTTGCCCAAGTTTCTACACCTTCTCCAATACAAGAGGACTGGCAAGTGGTCTCACGCAAACGTTCCTCTAAAAAATCTGCCGGTGAAAACGCATGAGTACACCACGACCACTGTCATCCCTTCTCTCTGGATACAGGGTGTCCAAGTTTGATCCCTGTCTTCTCCCTGCCACCACCTAAATAGCAGTTACGTCTGCAAATGGATCGGTTCAATGATCCCTTTCTTAATAAGTTCGTTAACTTTGCAACATTAACTTTATTTCTTCTATATTGTTTGTTTTCTTTTACCTCTTTTATGATGGAAGCACGCCGACCAGTAGTGGACGCCAATTACTTACCGGAATTATACAGAATCAACTCTGCCGTGCCAGAAGACACAATTGGCCACAGTGAGTACATAACCTGCACAATGATACCGCACAATCCCCGAAATTATCTACATGCCAATTAATTGCCTATCTATAAATGCCAGGGGTTTTAACCATCCTGCCAAGCGGCGCTCCATGTGGGCCGAGGCCCTTAAACACAAGGCAGACATACTATGTGTACAGGAGACCCACTTCCAGGAATCCAAAGCACCGACATGCACCAACAAAGAATACCCCCATGTGTTTCTGGCCTGTACACCAGATCATAAAAAGAGAGGAGTTCTAATTGCCCTGAGAAATACGTTATCCTTTCAACATAAGGAAACCATTCTAGATGCTAACGGCAGATATATCATCCTCAAAGGTGACATTAACTCAGCTCCATATACAGTAGTGACTCTATACGCTCCTAATACGCATCAAACCCGCTTCCTCAACAGGCTTCTCAAGAAGACGGAGTCCCACTTGTATGGCAACCTCATACTCTGCGGTGACTTTAACCTCATTATGGACCCGAAACTTGATACGACAAATACCAAAATGAATGGTAAAACATTCTTGAACAAAACCATCCATAATGCAGAACTCTTTGATACCTGGCGCTGCTTAAACGCGAATACTAAAGATTACACTTTTTTTTCCCATAGGCATTGTTCTTATTCACGAATTGACTTATTCTTTACTGATAAATGTCTATTACAGAAAGTCTCCTCTGCACAGATCCACGATATCACGTGGTCTGACCATGCAGCTGTTACCATTACTATCAATGACCAGGTTGTCTCCTCTTCTACACCCATCTGGCGCAATAACATCAGAATACTACAAGAACCCCACACGTCCAAAATCATATCTCAACACCTTAGTGATTTTTTTCAGGATAACACAGAATCGGTAGAAAACCCCTTTACTCTATGGAACGTCCATAAGGCGTACATGAGGGGAATACTAATTCAGTTAAGTGCTAGAGAAAAAAAGCGACACAAAACCCATATCAATTCCATTCTGTCGGACATACACTCTTTAGAATCACGAAACAAACAAAAACCTGATCTGAATCTAACCCAACAACTTTCCTCACTGAGAAACAAACTAAGAGACCTATTGACCCAACAATATGACTACCACCTACGCAGATTGAAACTGCACTCATACGCCAATGCTAATAGAGCAGGCAAATACTTAGCTAATAGAATAAAGGCAACACAATCCAAATCAAGAATCACACACCTGATTCACCCCACCCTCAAACACAAAATCACTAATCCACAGGACATTGCCAACCAATTCGCTAACTACTATAGCAATCTGTATAATATTAAAGATGACTCCACCGCACACCAACCAACTCTACCAAGTATACAGAACTTCCTTCATAAACTAAAGTTACCTACCCTATCGGAATCCCAAATCAGATTACTTAATTCCCCATTTACCATAACTGAAATTGAAAATGCATTAGCCTCCCTACCTAATGGCAAATCGCCAGGACCTGATGGGTTTTCCAATGAATATTTTAAAATATACAAAACACACCTTATACCCTCTCTTCTACAAGTCTTTACAAAAGCAGCAGACACATCATCCTTCCCTCCAGAAATGCTAAAGGCATACATAGTCACCCTACCCAAACCAGGTAAAGACCCTAATACACCACCTAATTTTCGTCCAATCTCCCTACTTAACTCGGACATAAAGATATACGCAAAACTCTTATCGCAAAGACTAGCGGAATGTGTACCATCCCTTATACAACGCGATCAGATGGGCTTCATGAAGGGGAGACAAACCTCAGATGCTACACGGAGAATGGTCAATATAATCCACTATGCTGTTAAAACACAAACGCCTTCTCTGCTGCTATCTATAGACGCAGAGAAGGCGTTTGACAGGGTCCACTGGAAATATATGTCAATGACTTTGTCCAAGTTTGGTTTTTGTGGTCACATACTAAATGCAGTGCTGGCCCTGTATTCTTACACGTCTGCGCAGGTATACACATCCAGCATGCTTTCCATACCATTTCAGATAACTAATGGTACTCGCCAGGGATGCCCTTTATCCCCAACGATCTTCAATCTCATGATTGAACCTCTGGCTGAGGCCATTAGAACCCACAAAGATATACACGGATTCCAATGTAACACCTCCCACCATGTCATCAACTTATTCGCAGATGATGTGATCCTTATGTTATCAAACCCACTAAAATCCCTCCCAGCAGCACACGAAATATTGCAATCCTTTGGCGATATCTCATATTATAAAGTAAACTTCTCAAAATCCCTCATACTCAATTTGGGGGTATCACAACTAGATTGTCTTAAATTACAACATTCCCTCCCATACGAATGGAGCTCTAAAGGCATAAAATACCTGGGCATCACCCTAACTAATGATACTACTTCACTGATAGACATCAATATGAAAACACTCATTCACAACCTAGAAATTCAAACTTGCAATATAGCAAAACGAGAACTATCTTGGTTAGGTAGGCTAGCAGCCTATAAAATGATGATTCTCCCTCAAATTTTATACATGTTCCGAGTGCTTCCACTTGCTGTTCCCGACCATTATCTTAAATCCCTTTCTAACCTCCAATGGAAACTCTTATGGGGATCCAAAAAAGCAAGATGCTCTCCACATGTGGGCAACTAGACTTGAACAACTCAAATATTGGTTTCTGACCACGGATAATCCACTATGGGTAGACATAGAAAGATATTTAGCTCCTCTACCAGACCTACAAACGGTTCTTTTGGGAGACACTTGGATACCTTGGAACCTCAAACACCTACCCCCAACTATCGCCATATCATTGCAAGCTTGGAGATTCCTCCTAACACGCACACTTTACAACAGCAAGACAATAGAGTTTACTCTACCTCTAAGCATGATTGAAGCTAATATTCCAATGATTTCCTTGAAAGCGCTCCCCACCTATGGAATAACAAAAGTGCAGGACCTACTCACGCATAACACCCCACAATCAGCAGAACATATTATGAAAACACATAATTTACCTAAACATATGCTCTTTACATGTATGCGAATATCCCACTTTATGAAAAAAAAACCAATAGGTACCTTCAAACTCCCGCTCTCCATTTGGAGACACCTCACTCAAGGGGCTAAAAACAATAAAGGTATATCACTTTATTACAACACACTGCAAAATAAAAGAGTGTTCAAAAAAATGCAGTACATATGAAATGGGACATGGACATAGGCAAAACGCTTACCGAAGACCAATGGAAATTCATGTTTCAAACTATACACCGTGCCTCACACTGTATCAATCACTGGGAATCCTCAATAAAGGTGATGAACCGATGGCAATACACCCCAAGTAGAATTGCACACATGTCCCCCAACTCTTCACCCCTATGATGGAGAAACTGTGGACATAAAGGTCATCTTCTCCACATGTTCTGGGAATGCCCCAACGTAATTAGCTTCTGGAATCAAGTTTTTAAACTCATATCGTCCATTACAGGAATATTCACGCCCCCAAATCCCGCATTGGCTATCCTTTTAATAGGGCTAGAAACATTTCCGCAAAACATGAGACACATAGTCACTCATATACTACTAGTAGCTAGATCCCTAGTACTCCAAAACTGGAAAAATACTCTAACACTCAATATAAACGAAGTGAACAGAAGAGTGCACCAAAACTATACATTTGAACGTCTCTTAGCAATTAATTCACTTTATTGTAATAAATTTGACAAATGTTGGGTGTTATGGACTAGCAAATATCAGCATGAATAAGTACCTGTAAATGTATATTACTGTAATTCTGAATACGGTCACTCTGGCTCTGTGCTTCCTAACTAAATTTGTTACCTATATTAGTTTACATTCTTCTTATGTGCTTACCCTGTCTCTGTATCATCTTGATAAAATCAATAAAAACCTTTTAAAGTTAAAAAAAAAAAAAAAAAAAAAAGAAAAGCAAATATTAATTTGCTTTTCTAACACACCCAGGTGGGCTCTGAGCGCAATGCTCTGCACTCCGAGTCCACCCTATTTTGAAGCCTATTAGAGCCTCTGGTCAAGCTGCCTGAGGTGACATTGGGAGCAGTGAATGAATTAGAACATATGTGTGTCATGGGAGCTTGAGCCGGCAGCAGAGGAGGAGATCACATCCTTAAATCTCAGCCAGGGTTCATGCTGGGACTTGTAGTCCTTTACTTTTGGGGATGTGACACCCCAAAAGTGAAGGACTAAAGGTTACAGCATAAACCCCTCAGAGCTCAGGATGTGTCACACACCCCTGCCTCCCCCCACTAGTGAAGGACTACAGGTCCCACTGTCCCAGCTTAAACCCCTCAGAGCTGAGGATGTGTCACCCCTCCCCAATTAGGGAAGGACTACAGGGCACAGCATGAACCCATGGGATCTGAGGGGACACATCCTTAGATTTCAGGGGTTAATGCTGGGACTTGTAGTTCGTCACTAGTTGCAGAGGGGGGTCAGGTCCTCAGCTCTGAGGGATTCATACAGGGACTTGCTTGCAGTTTAGTTCCTGGAGGCCATGGTAGTACAAGTCCCCCACAGGCCCTGGAGGGCCACATTGTCCTCCCTGCCCCCCCCCCACACACACACACACCTTTGTGATCATGAAAAACCTTAGAGACTGTTTTTCCAATCCATCACTTTGCCACCACTGGTTCTATGGGCCACTTGACTGGACTTTCCCCCCAGGCCTAAGGCTGCCAGCCCTCCCCTGACTCCAGTGCTGTAGGAGGTTATTTCACCACCACAGTTAAAAACAAAATGGTGCATGTATGCCCATCATTAGAATTGGGTGGATGAAGGGAGGTATTCTAATGGTGGGCATACCCACCGATCAATCTCTTTTTTTTGTTCAGCCCACAGGCTGCATAAAAAAAAGATTATAATATATGCCCAACAAGGACCAGCATTGTACTGGTATGTTGCTGGACTTTGAGTGGTTATACCAGAATGATGCCTGCGGGTTTAGGTATCATCTTGGTATCATTCTTTTCAACCAGTGGTCGGCTTTTATGTAAAAGCAATCCTAGTGGCTAATTAGCCTCTAGACTGCTTTTACAAGCAGTGGGAGGGAATGTCCCCCCACCATCTTCCATGGTTTTCTCTGGCTCTCCTGTCCCAACAGGGAACCTGAGAATGCAGCCGGTGGTTCCGCCAGCTGACCATAGAGCTGATCAGAGACCAGAATGGCTTCAATTATCTCTATGGCCTAAGAGACCGGAAGCTACGAGCATTTCATGACTTAGATTTTGCCGGATGTAAACAGCGCCATTGGGGAATTGGGAAAGCATTTTATCACATCGATCTTGGTGTGGTCAGATGCTTTGAGGGCAGAGGAGAGATCTAGGGTCTAATAGACCCCACTTTTTTAAAAAAAGAGTACCTGTAACTACCTATTGCTATCATAGGGGATATTTACATTCCCTGAGATAACAATAAAAATGCTAAAAAAAAATGAAAGGAACAGTTTAATAATAAGATAAAAAAGCAAAACATTTTTTTTAAAAAAGCACCCCTGTACCCCCCTGCTCTCGCGCAAAGGCGAACGCAAGCGCCGGTCTGACGTAAAATGTAAACAGCAATTGCACCATGCACGTGAGGTATCACCATGAAGGTCAGATCGAGGGCAGTAATTTTAGCAGTAGACCTCCTCTGTAATTCTAAAGTGGTAACCTGTAAAGGCTTTTAAAGGCTTTTATGTATGTAGTTTGTTGCTGCTGCACGTTTGTGCGCAATTTTAAAGCATGTCGTGTTTGGTATCCATGTACTCAGCCTAAGATCATCTTTTTTATTTTATCAAACTCTTGGGCAATATAGTGTATTTTAGTGCATAAAAATGAAAAAAAAAGTGTGTTTTTTCCCCAAAAATGCGTTTGAAAAATTGCTGCGCAAATACTGTGTGAAAAAAAATGAGACACCCACCATTTTATTTCAATATTCAATTATTTCAATATTCAATATTCAATGGGCTCAACATGCCTCTTAGCAATTTCCTTAGGGTGTCTACTTTCCAAAATAGGGTCATGGGGGGGGGTTGTACTGCCCTGCCATTTTAGCACCTCAAGAAATGAGATAGGCAGTCATAAACTAAAAGCTGCGTAAATTCCAGAAAATGTACCCTAGTTTGTAGACGCTATAACTTTTGAGCAAACCAATAAATATATGTTTATTGACATTTTTTTTTTACCAAAGACATGTGGCTGAATACATTTTGGCCTAAATGTATGACTAAAATTGAGTTTATTGGATTTTTCTAATAACAAAAAGTAGAAAATATAATTTAAATAAAATAAAAATCGCAGAGGCAATAAAATACCATCAAAAGAAAGCTCTATTTGTGGGGAAAAAAGGACGCAAATTTCGTTTGGGTACAACATTGCATGCCCGCGCAATTACCAGTTAAAGCAGTGCAGTGCCAAATTGTAAAAAGTCCTCCGGTCATTGAGCTGCCAAATGGTCCAGGGCTGAAGTGGTTAATATTATTCATGAGATCACGAAAAATAATAAAGAAATCAGTTTGTGAGAACTCTGTGTGAATATAAGCAGCAAAACAATTTCATTCTTCTAGCATTCTAAAGAAGAGGGGAATGAGCTGCATTAAACTAATTAAAAAATTGCAACGTGACGAATGTGCTATCTCCATTACGAACGCTAGTTTTACCAGACCGATGCTTCTGTCTCATAATTTACTCCGAGCATGTGTGGCACTTTGTGCATCGGAATTGTGTACACGCGATCAAAATTTACGCAGAACGGATTTTGTTGTCTGAAAATTTGAGAACCAAATCTCAAATTTTGTGCGACGGAAATTCCAATGGAAACTGTCCGATGGAGTCTACACACGGTCGGAATTTCTGACAAAAGGCTTCCATCTAACATTTTCCGACCATGTGTACGGGGCATTATAGTTTTTGAAAGTCGATTTCACCATAAAACTATTTCACCTGTCTAGCAAGTTTTTGCTTTGTGTTTGCTTCTTGTGGCATAAGTACAATGTAATGTATGCTCCCACCCATTTCCCACTATCTGTAGCATGCTCAGAATGGGGCTAGGTGCTGGGATGATATAATCCAGTGCACATGCTGAGGAGTTACATCTTCAGTGGCAACCTGATGATTGTAGAGGGAAGATGCCTGGCCAGAAGAAGACCAGGAGGAGATGGACGCAGCATTTGCAATAATGCACAGGGTTTTAGTGCTGTGGAAGCAAAAACTAGTAGGTACAGCTTCCATAATGTGCCAATATGCTGTGTATACTTGCACACCATATCAATTTCTCTAAGGACCTGCTGCTAATTTTAGTTTCACTGTATTAAGGAAGCACACATTCCATTTATATCCTGTGTACTAAACTATTTTTTTGCAACCTTCACCTGAAATGTTTGGTATATATAAAAATAATTTCACATATTGGATGTTCTGGCTTCTAGCTTTGGCATTTAAAAATCATTCTTAGTGTAGGGAAAGAGTCAGTAAAGTATGTGAACCCAGTGAGAGAGGAGAAAGAAACAGAGAGAAAGTAACAGAGAATAAGAGTGTGCACATTTATTTCAATAATGAATGTTACAGTGCTATAATTTTGTTAACAATGAGCATTGTAGCAGTATGGTGCTGTATTTGACTCCAATAGGGACTCCGTATGAAGTTTATATATTAATGTCTTAATCTTTTTTTAGGTTTCTTCCTGTGTTCTCCACTCTACTCTCACAAGCTAAACTATAATAATAGGTAATCTGGGTATTTTTGACCAATTTGCCCCATAATGCCCCGTACACGCGGTCGGACTTTGTTCGGACATTCTGACAACAAAATCCTAGGATTTATTCCAACCGATGGTGGCTCAAACTTGACTTGCATACACACGGTCACACAAAGTTGTTGGAAAATCCGATCATTCTGAACGCGGTGACGTAAAACACGTACGTCTGGACTATAAACGGGGCAGTGGCCAATAGCTTTCATCTCTTAATTTATTCTGAGCATGCGTGGCACTTTGTCTGTCGGATTTGTGTACACACGATCAGAATTTCTGACAACGGATTTTATGTCGGAAAATTTTATATCCTGCTCTCAAACTTTGTGTGTCGGAAAATCCGATGGAAAATGTGTGATGGAGCCTACACGGTCGGAATTTCCGACAACAAGGTCCTATCACACATTTTCCGTTGGAAAATCCGACCGTGTGTACGGGGCATAAGTGTTTTATGCTAGTAGTAGGGAGATGTGTATGCAGTTTCAGGAGTAGGGAATGGTGTGAATCATTTCATCTACCTTGTGAGGTATTGCAGGCTGTTTTTAGAAACAACAAAGTAAACAAAACATACAGGATTCCAAAAAGCAAAAAACAAAAAACAAAAATAAAAACACAGCCCAAGGAGAGATGTCCAAGGAAATCCTTCAGTGAAAGGGTTAATATCAATAGATTATCTCACACCATTTTTTTTGCAGATTTGTGATCAGCGGGGAACTGACAGCTTTAGAAACATAAAGGGAGATACGAGCGCACAGGCTCATGGTGCAAATAACATTTGTTTATTTGATAAAGGAAATAAAATCAATACACTTACAAGTGTAGATAGAACATCCAAGTCTATAATCCTGCTGTATGCAGCCCTGAACAGGGTCACATCCGAGTGCCAAGATATATGGATCGTTCACATGATGGATGGATGAGCACCTCCACAAGCAATGGCTCACTACGCAGCTGCCGACAGGCTGCAAGCAAGGCACTCACTGACTCCAGGTGCCGGCCTGGTCGGGACAAGGTTGTGGAAGCATCCACCATGTAATCTAGGGGGAGCTTCTGATGGAACAGACTGACAGGGGACGCTATGCTGTTGCCAGGACAACGCATTTCAGAGGGTGTAGCCTCCTACCTCAGGTCCCCCTGTGTTGTTCGAGGAGCCCTTATATAGCTATTGATAAATGTCGGGGGTTTTAACCCTTCTTTCTCAGGCCATTGGGCTTACATCGGAAACACACAGGGAATAATATGTGGCAACTACAAATCAATCATAAAAGCCTTCATGAAAGGAAAGGTATTGGGATATCAGCGCCACAATGTAAATTAAATCAATATAATACCAATGCTGCACCTAAAATTAGTATAAACTAATATGTCATGAAAAAATGTATAAATAAAGGGTACAAAGGACAAATTAGAACAAGTAACCAATTAATAAGTGTACAGTACTATCCTAATTAGTAAAGTGCACAAATAAGTAAATCATCAAAAATGTCCATGACAAATATATGTGATCAAATCTTCCTGTGTATACTCCAGCACTGTGAATTTTAAAATGAAATGTGCTCCAAAATCTTGCTTATAAAAGTGCTTCACCCGAAGTGATAATAAAATGCACTCACCAGATAGCTGTGTCCACAGAGTGACCACAAAGCATGATATTGTAGAGAAATCCTCGATTCAATGGTATACCTCCTTCAAATATCTCATTCCAGTCAATCATTCATGTGTAGAAGAAACTGGATGCCAATCCAATATGCAGATTTTCACCGTAAGTATCTTCACCTTATGTATCCTCCACTGCATATAACCAACTTGCATCAAGTATGTCCGTGAAATAGCTGCTGCGATGGTAAGACGGATAAAGGCCATGGAGGAATGTGTGCAAAACTGCAGGTATGTGAAAAGGGATGTGAAATAAGGCAATCCCTGTGTAGAATCAGTAGCTTGCAGCAGTAGAGAAAACTGTCCCATGTGACGTGAGAGTGAAATGAAACCAGTTTCAATCGCTAAATTGCTGAAGAAGGATGATTTTTTTTTATATTTACATTATCTCAAAAAAGTGAGTACACCCCTCACATTTTTGTAAATATTTTATTATACCTTTTCATGTGAGAACACTAAAGAAATGACACTTTGCTACAATGTAAAGTAGTGAGTTTACAGCTTGTATAACAGTGTACATTTGCTGTCCCCTCAAAATAACTCAACACACAGCCATTAATGTCTAAACCACTGGCAACAAAAGAGAGTACATCCCTAAGTGAAAATGTCCAAATTGGGCCCAGTTAGCCATTTTCCCTTCCCAGTGTCATGTGACGTGTTAGTGTTACAAGGTCTCAGGTGTGAATGGGGAGAAAGTGTTAAATTTGGTGTTATTGCTCTCACTCTCTCATACTGGTCACTGAAAGTTCAATATGGCACCTCATGGCAAAAAACTCTCTGAGGATCTTAAAAAAGAATTGTTGCTCTACATAAAGATGGCCTAGGCTATAAGAAGATTGCCAAGACCCTGAAACTGAGCTGCACCACGGTTGTGAAGACCATACAGCGGTTTAGCAGGACAGGTTCCACTCAGAGCAGGTTTCACTTTGGTCGACCAAAGAAGTTGAGTGCACATGCTCAGCGTCATATCCAGAGCTTGTCTTTAGTAAATAGACGTATGAGTACTCCCAGCATTGCTGTGGAAGTTAAAGGGGTGGGGGATCAGCCTGTCAGTGCTCAGACCATACACCGCACACTGCATCAAATTTGTCTGCATGGCTGTCGTCCCAGAAGGAAGCCTCTTCTAAGGATGATGCACAAGAAAGCCTCCAAACAGTTTGCTGAAGACAAGCAGACTAAGGACATGGATTACTGGGACCATGTCCTGTGGTCTGATGAGACCAAGATAAACTTATTTGGTTCAGATGGTGTCAAGTGTATGTGGTGGCAACCAGGTGAGGAGTACATAGACAAGTGTGTCTTGCCTACAGTCAAGAATGGTGGTGGGAGTGTCATGGTCTGGGACTGCATGAGTGCTGTCAGCACTGCAGAGCTACAGTTCATTGAGGGAACCATGAATACCAACATGTACAGTACTGTGACATACTGAAGCAGAGGATGATCCCTTCCCTTGAGAGACTGGGCCATAGGGCAGTATTCCAACATGATAACGACCCCAAACAAACCTCTAAGATGACCACTGCCTTGCTAAAGAAGCTGAAGGTAAAGGTGATGGACTGGCCAAGCATGTCTCCAGACCTAAACCCTACTGAGCATCTGTGGGGCATCCTCAAATGGAAGGTGGAGGAGCGCAAGGTCACTAACATCCACCAGCTCCGTTATGTCATCATGGAATAGTGGAAGAGGACTCCAGTGGCAACCTGTGAAGCTCTGGTGAACTCCATGCCCAAGAGGGTTAAGGCAGTGCTGGAAAATAATGGTGGCCAAACAAAATATTGACACTTTGGGCCCAATTTGGACATTTTCACTTAGAGGTGTACTCAATTTTGCTGCCAGCGGTTTAGACATAAATGGCTGTGTGTTGAGTTATTTTGAGGAGACAGCAAATCTACACTGTTATACAAGCTGTGCACTTACTACTTTACATGTAGCAAAGTGTAATTTCTTGTCACATGAAAAAATATAATAAAATATTTACAAAAATGTGAGGGGTGTACTCACTTTTGTAAGATACTGTATACTCCTATAATGAAGATTAACAACGTCAATACCCAGGCACTTTCGCCCCTTCCAGCCCAAACCAATTTTCAGCTTTCAGCGCTATTGCGCTTTGATTGACAATTGCGCGGTCAGGCTACACTGTACCCAAACAAATTTTTTATCATTTTGTTCACGAAAATAGAGCTTTCTTTTGGTGGCATTTGATTACTGCTGGGGTTTTTATTTTTTGCGCAAAAAATAAAAAAAGACCAAAAATTTTGAAAAAAGAAAATGTTTTTTTTTGTTTCTGTTATACAATTTTGTAAATAAGTATGTTTTGTCCTTCACTGATGAAGCTGCACTGATGGGCACTGATAAGGTGGCACTGATGGGCACTGATGAGGTGGCACCAATGAGGTGGCACTGATGAGGCTGCACTAATGGGTATTCATAGGCGATGCTGATGGGCACTGAAAGGCTGCACTGATGGGTACTTATGGGTGGCACTGATAAGTGGCACTGATGGGCATAGGTGGGCACTGATAGGTGGCAAGGATGTACACTGATGGATGGCACTGCTGTGCATCACTGATGAGGAAACATCTGGCAGGCATTTGTAGTTGGCATTGACTCGCACCATTTCTTAGCACTGATTGGCATCTTTTAGGGCACTGTGTGGCATCCCTGATGGCCATGTGGGGGTATACCTGGTCATCCCTGGTCATGTGTGCTGGCCATCCCTTGTGGTCCTGGCGGCATCCTTGGTGGTCCAGTGTGGGGATCCGCGAGGGGCTGCACTAATAAACAAGCAGCGCAGACCCCCCCTGTCAGGAAAGCCACCGATCAGCTCTCTACTCACGTCTATCAGACGCGAGTGAGGAAAAGCTGATAAATGTCTCTTCCTGTTTCCACTGTGATCAGCCATGATTGGACACAGTTGATTACATGGTAAAGAGCCTCTGAGTTCGGTGTAGCGGTGTGTCAGACTGACACACCGCACCACCAATCACCGCGCGCGGCGGCTGTTATCCTGAAGTACGTCATATGACTTCCAGTCAGGATAACTGAACCACCGCCCTGAGCCGTGAAGACCCCGTAATAGGGGTCCTGCATATCTGGTAAGCGGCCCCCCATTCTTTTACCATTATCTGGCTTGTTCGATACTAAAGGAGATGAAATTCCGCGATCTGAAGGAAGGACTGCTTATATAGCAATACACACTGTTTGATTTTTTAGGACTTTTATTAAATATTCACTTTTTAGGACTGCACAATATTGGAATAATCAATTTATTCACACTCAGTGTTTAAATATTATGAACTTTAGATTGAAGGTGTATCTTTAACCACTGTGGCTTTTGACACTAGTAGCGCACCTGAATCTACTTTACCCCTTTACATTACACAGCACCCTGAACCTCTGGATACCTTTACATTACACAGCCCCTGCACCTCTGGGCCCCTTTACATTACACAGCCCCCTGCACCTCTGGGCCCTTTACATTACACAGCACCCTGCACCTCTAGACCACTTTACATTACACATCACCCTATATCTCTGGACCCCTTTACATTGCACATCACCCTGCATCTCTGGGCCCCTTTACATTACACATCACCCTGCATCTCTGGGCCCCTTTACATTACATATCACCCTGCACCTCTGGGCCCCTTTACATTACACATCACCCTGCATCTCTGGGCCCCTTTACATTACACATCACCCTGCATCTCTGGACCCCTTTACATTACACAGCACCCTGCAGCTCTGGACCCCCTGCATGTAACACAGACCCCCTTCAGTGCAGACCCCCCTTCAGTGTAGCCCCCATTCAGTGCAGAATCCCCTTCAGTGTAGCCCCCCGTTCAGTGCAGATGCCCCCATTCAGTGTAGCCCCCTGTTCAGTGTAGCCCCCTCATTCAGTGTAGCCCCCCGTTCAGTGCAGACACCCCCTTCAGTGTCGCCCCCCCATTCAGTGTAGCCCCCCCTTCAGTGTAGCCCCATTCAGTGCAGTGTGCAGACCCACCCATTCAGTACCTCAGATCAGTGGGGCGGCACATGCTCAGCGGATCCCCTCCTCCTGTTTACACATGAACAGAGAGGAAGGAGAGGCGGCTTCACTCTGCTCGGCTGTGCCTGTGTGACATCTGGGATCACACAGACTGACAGTCCGTGGCCGCGAAAGGAGGGGATGGTATGTGCAGTGGTGTCACCCTGCACCCCCCGCACACCCCCTCCCGCTCACATCACAATACCTCTCCCTCTGCCTAAATCCGCGGCGCTGTCACTGCTTCAATTGCGGAGGGACGGCCAGCCTGACACCCCCCAGTGTGTGGTACTCGGGACAGCCCACCCCCCACTTAGTATGCCTCTGCACAGCTTTGCAAGCAGGCGCAGCTCTGCAATGTTGTAGGGGTGGCTGGTGATAGTCACTTGCCCAGAAAATTTTACATCACACTGCCTGCCAGCGCTGCGCCCCCTTCCTACAATAAATCGCTCCACCAATGGCACCTGCCCCTTCCGCCCGCCCCTTATGCCCACCCCTTGTACCGGCCCTGACAGAGCAACCCACATCCTCCTTTTCTCAGGTCCCTAGTCTGCACTCCAGGCCCCTCCCTCCTTCCCCCAGAGCAAGCATCTTTCCTTGGGGGCACCCGAACCGGCGCACTCCTGAACTGCTGTTCTGCATGTACATTCACACACAAAGCTGTGGCTCAGCCCCACCCTGCCAATGGCTCCCACTGCTACCTCAGCCAATGAGGAGTGAGAGTCCCCAGAGAGCTTGAAGCTGTGTTGTGCACATCGCTGAATCGTGAATGGGCTCAGGTAAGTATTAGGGGGGCTGGGGTGGCCGCTGCACACAAAAGGTATCTTACCTTCATGCATAGAATGCGTAAAGGTTAAAAACCTTAAGCCTCTACAACAACTTTAAAACAAAAGAAAATGAAGCACATCTCTCTGGTGCACACAAACACTTTATTAAGCAATATAAACATACTTGTAGCAATTGTATTAGCATGTCGTCTGTCATGTATTGTCACCCTAAACATAGTCGTGCTGCAGAGAGGGGGAGGAATAGATCCTTATTGCCAGAACTGGTGGTGTATGGTGTATGGAAGTATGAAAATCACTTGACTCATCTGCCATGGGCAGCCATTGGTCCATGCAGTGATAGCGTACACCTGCACCCCTCAGAACTCCACATGACTGTGGCTCTGGCTCAAGTGTGTACTACCCACTTTCTCTCAGAAGGCACAGAATGTCAGCGTGGCTTCCACAGTGATGCTTTTTGGGGCGGATTCCCCTTTCTCAAGCCTGATGTTTTATGCACACCGACCCTTCTTATACAGTGGGGATGGAAAGTATTCAGACCCCCTTAAATTTTTCACTCTTTGTTATATTGCAGCCATTTGCTAAAATCATTTAAGTTCATTTTTTTCCTCATTAATGTACACACAGCACCCCATATTGACAGAAAAGCACAGAATAGTTGACATTTTTGCAGATTTATTAAAAAAGAAAAATTGAAATCCTGAAATGAAATGAAATTAAATGATCCTAAGTATTCAGACCCTTTGCTCAGTTTTTAGTAGAAGCACCCTTTTGATCTAATACAGCCATGAGTCTCTTTGGAAAGATGCAACAAGTTTTTCACACCTGGATTTGGGGATCCTCTGCCATTCCTCCTTGCAGATCCTCTCCAGTTCTGTCAGGTTGGATGGTAAAAGTTGGTGGACAGCTATTTTTTTTAGGTCTCTCCAGAGATGCTCAATTGGGTTTAAGTCAGGGCTCTGGCTGGGCCATTCAAGAACAGTCACTGAGTTGTTGTGAAGCCACTCCTTCGTTATTTTAGCTGTGCGCTTAGGGTCATTGTCTTGTTGGAAGGTAAACCTTCGGCCCAGTCTGAGGTCCTGAGCACTCTGGAGAAGGTTTTCATTCAGGATATCCCTGTACTTGGCTGCATTCATCTTTCCCTCGATTGCAACCAGTCGTCCTGTCCCTGCAGCTGAAAAACACCCCCCACAGCATGATGCTGCCACCACCATGCTTCACTGTTGGGACTGTATTGGACAGGTGATGAGCAGTGCCTGGTTTTCTCCACACATACCGCTTAGAATTAAGGCCAAAAAGTTCTATTATGGTCTCATCAGACCAGAGAATCTTATTTCTCACCATCTTGGAGTCCTTCAGGTGTTTTTTTAGCAAACTCTATGCGGGCTTTCATGTGTCTTGCACTGAGGAGAGGCTTCTGTCGGGCCACTCTGCCATAAAGCCCCGACTGGTGGAGGGCTGCAGTGATGGTTGACTTTCTAAAACGTTCTCCCATCTCCCGACCACATCTCTGGAGCTCAGCCACAGTGATCTTTGGGTTCTTCTTTACCTCTCTCACCAAGGCTCTTCTCCCCCGATAGCTCAGTTTGGCTGGACAGCCAGCTCTAGGAAGGGTTCTGGTCATCCCAAACGTCTTCCATTTAAGGATTATGGAGGCCACTGTGCTCTTAGGAACCGTAAGTGCAGCAGAAATTTTTTTGTAACCTTGGCCATTTCTGTGCCTTGCCACAATTCTGTCTCTGAGCTCTTCAGGCAGTTCCTTTGACCTCATGATTTTCATTTGCTCTGACATGCACTGTGAGCTGTAAGGTCTTATATACAGGTGTGTGGCATTCCTAATCAAGTCCAATCAGTATAATCAAACACAGCTGGACTCAAATGAAGGTGTAGAACCATTTCAAGGATTATCAGAAGAAATGGACAGCACCTGAGTTAAATATATGAGTGTCACAGCAAAGGGTCTGAATACTTAGGACCATGTGATATTTTAGTTTTTCTTTTTAAATAAATCTGCAAAAATGCAATTCTGTGTTTTTCTGTCAATATGGGGTGCTGTGTGTACATTAATGAGGAAAGAATGAACTTAAATTATTTTAGCAAATGGCTGCAATATAACAAAGAGTGGAAAATTTAAGGGGGTCTGAATACTTTCCGTCCCCACTGTATACCACACATACTGTATATTGCATATGCTTGCAGTTCATTACCTGCTTATGCAAGTATTTGTTATCATAACACTTCATATTCCTGATATGTGCCTGCTGTACCATGTACTTGTATGATCTGTCAGACGCGAGTGAGGAAAAGCCGATCAATGGCTCTTCCTATTGACATCATGATCAGCCGTGCTTGGACACGGCTGATCACGTGGTAAAGAGCCTCCGCCGGACTGACACACCTCTCCAGTGATCGCCGCGATGCGCACGTGGCGGCATGTTATCCTGCTGGATGTCATGTGACACCCAGTCAGGATAACGGAACCACTTTCCGGACGTCAATCCGCTATAGGCCGGGCGGGAAGTGGTTAATCAGAGCAGTATATGAAAGTTTTTAGGAAAAGGGTACAATGGAGAGCATACTATGGAGGCCTTTAATAGGTACATCAATAAGACTGACAAATACAGGGATACCAGGGAAACTGAAAAAAAAATATATGTCAATTTTCTTTTTCCAACAAATATAATAATCAATATTGGTGTCAGGGCCTGGACCCAGGACCTCTGTTGTGTCTGGCAATAACTCTTTCTGCTGTGCCATCTGAGATGCTGGACAGCTCCCTGCCTGATTGCTTAGACAACCTTCTCTTATGTCTTATCTCTCTTGAACCTTGAATTCTTTGCTCTTTCCATGAACTTCCTGATTTAAGCTATGTCTCTGCACTTCCTGTTTGCCAGATTATTGTGCTCTCTCCAGCCAATATCTTGCTCTTGCTACTCTTGCCATCCGTATGTTTGCTACCACTTAATACCAACCTTTGGCTTGTTCATCGACTGCGCTTCTGCTTGATCGGACCCTGCAACCATGTTTTACTAACCTTTGGCTTGTTTACTGACTTCACTTCTGCTTGATCCCTACTTGCTTTTGTTCACCTCCAGGTGGGGGGATCCAGAGGACCACAACCTGATACTAACACGCAGCAAAACCAATCTCCACCATCAGGAGTTCTGGTAAACACAAGGTGGTACTTAGACCCCTTCACTTTGGGTGAGCCTGGGTCATCCGCCAGAGTGACCTGCTTGTTCACTTATCCAGCTGGTCAGTGGCCAGCCTCTCTACTGCTATAGCTACTGGTCTCCAAGCGCATCCTTTGATCATGAAAATGGGGTTATTATGAAAATGAATAATAAACATTGGTCAATATTTTTACAAGAACCAACGTTACAAAAGGGGCTTCCCAAAAAGCCCTAAACAGTCTTAAGAAAAGCTAAAAATCTAAACAATTTCACTGTTCCTAGTAAAATAACTTCTATAAATGTATGTATCAGGGTAGTCGCTGTAAGAAAAACTATTTTGAGCCTGGAAGTTCATTCCACTTGGTCAAACCTGTGGATCAAGAGGGTGAGAATAGGCTACAACAATTTATTAATTGCACTTCCCAATTTGTGATATATTGGTTGAGGTGCCTATGTGGGATGTATTATATACCATCCAGAGTACACAATTTAGTGAACACAGATTGACAGAACAGAGTAGTATATATTTTCATTTTGTATTATATTGTATCCCAACATTTCTTGACACATCACAATATGGATACCAGTAGTCTTATGTTATTTGGGATGGGGGGATAGAGGAACATACTGGATTTTTGTATTAAATAGTATGACCTCTAATGGTGCAAATGAAGAACTAGAGATCAGTATCATCACTTAAAATTTACCACCTCTTGAAGACAGAGTATGTAGGATGTTTTTTTAAGTTCCTGTAGTCCTCCGTGGCAATTCTCCATGTACATATATATATATATATATATTATTATTTTTACAATTATTATTATGTTATTTAAATTTTTAAACTAAGAGGTAAATGCCTTTTTTAAGGGATTTGTTTTTTCTTATAATAGAGCTTTCTATTTGAGGTGTCCATACTTGACAGATGACATGTGAATTGCATAATTAAGTGTTTTATTGTGCCAGGGAGATGTGACTCTGTACCGAACAGGTGTTGTCGTACTGAAGTGGTACGAACTAACAAAAACATCACAAATTCATGGTAGATGTTCATACCTTCTCCTGTGCAGTAGAATATGATATACTGTATATTTATTTATTATTACAGGTTCTTATATAGCACTGTCATTTTACACATATACTATATATATATTGTACATTCACATCAGTTCCTTCTCTCAAGGAGCTTACAATCTAAGGTCCTCAACGCAAATTCATACATGTACTAGGGCCAATTTACCTACCAGCAAGTCTCTGGAGTGTTGGAGGAGGAAACAGAAGTACTCAGAGGAAACCTACACAAGCACAGGGAGAACATACAAACTCCAGGCAAGTAGTGCTATATCTGGGATATGAACCAACAACCCTAGTGCTGCTAGGCGGGAGTACTAACCACTTAGCCACTGTGATGCCTGTATGAGTATATATATATATATATTTTTTTTTTTTTTGGCAGACCAGCTTATATGAAACTTTGGACAGTAGAGCATGTATCAATTGCTTTTTTGCTTTTAAATATCAACCTTCTATTGTGGTTCATTGACCAAATAGTATTGTGTTTTTGCAACTTTATTGGCTTACAATTAAGAGAGAAAATCTAACAAAGAGGACCTTGAATCACTGGTTAAGAACCAAGCCTTATTAGAGTGTAAACCCAAGGTTTCTGGACCATTGGAAAGGAAACTTCATTAAAACTTTCTACTCGATTGTGCTGTAAAGGTGCTTTCCATCATTTACTTTGACAAAGATTGAGTGCAGAATAATAGTATAGCAGCAGACTTTTAAATGCTGCACTGCTTTTAAGATCTCAGTAGACTCAAGGATGTTGATGCCCAGCAATTCAGACAATATTGGTGTAAAGAGCCTATGGTTATTTTAGACTTGTTTGCTGATTAGAGTGAGAACCAAACCATTTCTATCTTTCCTTCATGCTTATTAGAAACACACTTTTTTGCTGGATTCCTAGGTTATCTCCTAGCTGTTAGAAAAAAGTAAAGTTTTAATCATATATCTTGGAAGTACACACATTGCTGTAAATCATAAAGCATCAAAATGGTGTGCAAAACTTTTGGAAGATTCACTGCATTGTAAAGAAAAGAATGGTCTTTATTGTATAACATGATAAAAAAGTACCGGTAATAAAGTTCAGTACTTGTAAGAATCAGAGATCTATTCAATAGTGTGTATGAGGAAAACTGATAAAGCTGTTTGATTGCTCCACTGTTCTTTGTATTTTACTATAAAACGATAATATTAATAATAATAATTGCAATCCTGTTTATTGTATAATTCATTCACTTATATCTACCGAAATAAAGCAAGTGTTGTATTTCTGGCACCATTAAAGCTGGAAAGCTGCAGGATCCTATCATTTGTTCACCCTTTACTCTCCTTTGTTCACTCATAGTTTGTTCACAGTGAACAGAATACAAGGTGCTCTGTGAATTGACAATGGACGAGGAAAAGGTGGGTAAATGACAGGTGGGTAAATCCCTTCACTGTATGAGCTCTCATAGCAGCAAAGCCAGAGGTACAACACTGGCTATATTTTCCTGTGAGTACAAATAAATTATTTAAACACTAGACAAGCCCAAGCGGAGCATTCTCCCAATGAATTTGTATAGATGCTATTGGCTGAAGTTATGTCTTAAATATGTTGATATGATGAGGTTGATTTACTATAAAAGTAAAAGCAGTTTACTTAGCTTACTTTGTAAAGTGCATGTTCATTTTCCAAAGTGAATTCTGATAAATAAGTTGAACTTGGGAATCATGTGTTAAGGGAAATGAAAAAAAAAAAAAACAGGATTATTGCTAGCACATAAGGTATTTGCAAAGTGAATATTAACTAAGGGAACATACTATATTTCTTTGGTAAACCCACTGAGATTATTATATGATTTACTTCTATGCCTTGTAAAATCACATTTTTATTTTCTCTTGTCAAATTTGTTTATTGAAATTTTATAAGTCAGGGAACAGGTTCAAAAGCAATACAGGAATATACAATAGTAAGGTACAGTATAGCATTATAATATGACAAAAGATAAAGTTGTCTCTTACTTTAAACAAAAAATTGTCAACTCAGAGAGACATTTCCTATAGTGTTAAGAAAGCAAAAATGTCTAAACATAGACTATGATAGAATAATGGAATCTCAATAAAATTATAATTTGAGAATATCTAAAGTTTTTAATAAAAGAAGCGTTAAGGAATTGTTGCTCTCATATTTAAAGTAAGAGGAAGTTCCAATGGTTAATAACATCATAGAAACATGAAATATAATTAAAAGTGACGCTATATGAACCTGATGAAGAGAAAGGAGTATAAGAAAGGAAAAAGGAAGGTAGGATAGCGAAATGGTTATGCCCTGTACACACGGTCGGACATTGATCAGACATTCCGACAACAAAATCTATGGATTTTTTCCGACGGATGTTGTCTCAAACTTGTCTTGCATACACATGGTAACACAAAGTTGCCGGAAAATCCGATCGTTCTGAACGCGGTGACGTAAAACACATACGTCGGGACTATAAACGGGGCAGTAGCGAATAGCTTTTGTCTCTTAATTTATTCTGAGCATGCGTAGCACTTTGTGCGTCGGATTTGTGTACACACAATTGGAATTTCCGACAACAGATTTTGTTGTCGGAAAATTTTATAGCAAGCTCTCAAACCTTGTGTGTTGGAAATTCGATGGAAAATGTGTGATGGAGCCACACACGGTCAGAATTTCCGACAACAAGGTCCTATCACACATTTTCCGTTGGATAATCCGACCGTGTAGTTAGTTTCTAAAGCAGCTATATTTTGAGAGGAGGATTTTGTAGTAGTTCAAATCTTATCCCATATTGCTGTTTCCAATGAGATTTTTATTTTCTCATTACCATGTCTTTTCCTGATGTGGTACATGTATATATGCTATTTTTGTGCAGCAAGCAAGCTGTAAAAGTACATGAAGTCTTCATGAAGGGATGAAGCTTAGGTTAAATACAATTTCTTCCAATAAAAAAGAAATGGTGAGTTTTCAACAATATATTACCAGGCCAGCATTTAAGTATAAAAAAGCAGCACAGGTAATTCCATCTGTATGATAAAAGGTTTGTCCAGTACCACACTGGATTTTCTTCATTTAAACAATTATTTAAAACCTCATCAGGAAAGGTCATCATTTGTGCTTCTTTATTGTGGCTGTTGCATATCCGGAACAAACTGGTAGTCTTCTTCATGTCTACAAACAAACAAAAGTCATATATTAGCTTTCAGATAGCATGAATTTTTTTGATAAACATTTGCAAAAAATAAATAAATAAAAATAATAACTAACTTTATGAAATATCTTTGGGGTTACCCTAACTTGACTATCTTACTCATATAAATTATTACAAGGAACTACAATGATTCTGTAGCTTTATGCCATCTTCCATGTACAGGTGGTTATTTTGCCAAATCTTTCTCAATCATGTTTATTGGTTTTGACAGCTAACTTAGGTCTGTATCTTCTGCAATGAGCAATTTTGAAAGTGAGATGACAAAGAAAAAGGGAACAGAGAGGGGCAATGATTGAGTGGAAAGGTAAAGAGAGAAAGAGCACAAGAGAAAGAAGAAGGACATTTAGAGGAGGGAAAAGGGTTAAGAGGGGAGTCTCAGTAAGTCTACCAAATGAATATTTAGCCGTACGCTTAATACAATACAGGTTTTAAGTTTAACCTTTTCTGCTAGAAATTCTACCCTATTTCAGCATAGTTCAGTTCTCACTAAACATAGAGTACAAGTTGATTATACTCATTAAGACAAAAATTATCCACGTATGAATGAAAAAGCGTTTCTGTTTTGAATAATTGTAAGACTACATTAACAATATGCTTACAGTGCATTACATTTCTGAAAGAATAACATTATCCAATTATCAATCATCATGCATGCAAACTTTTTACTTGATGTTTCTCAAGTGAACTGAAGTGTTATAACTGATTCAAAAAAGGCAAATTGGAGAGCTTTATCATCTACTGATAATGAAAATATTGTTAATGTTTCTAAAATGAATGAGAGTAAATGAGTAAGAAACACACTGTGTTTGCTCTTCTCTTAAATACCTGTCTCTAATGGTAGATGACATGTTCAGCATTTTTGATAATTATTGACAAATCTGACTAGATTCAGTCTTGTGGATTTATTTCTGTTTATGTCACTATCTTGTATTCTACATTGCCTGTTTACTTTTTAGTTTCTGGTCTCCACCCTCTTGTAGCCTGTGCTGAGCCCGCTCATTGCCTGTAGCTATTTGTGGGTTCTATTCCCATACTACAGCACTGGTGCTGTATCTAAAGCTGCCCATAGATGCATTTAAATTCAGCTGATTCAGCAGGGGCCAGCCGAATTTCAGTCCATGTATGGGCACTGAGATTGTGCCGAAGTTAATCTACCAATCGACTGCTCTGCTGCAAAAAAGAACCTAATCCCCATACATTCCAAAATAAAACATTACTAGTAGTAGCCATTAGTCAGAAAGGTATATATATATATATATATATATATATATATATATATATATATATATTTCAGTCGAGTTGGTGGGCCTGTCAGATGCAAACCCCGTACCCAACTCTGCGGACTGCACGTGACGTGTGTACTGAGAAAGAAACTGGCATGTAACTCAGAACATTAGGTCCATTGCCAAACTATACAAACTATATACAGCTAGAAATTCTGATAGCAAAACAAGAATTAGTACATAAGAAATCTGAAACGGGGCATTACCCGCACATTGCATCAGCATATGTGTGGGCAATACATGTATTTACCACCCAAACATGTGCTCCCATTTGGATATAGTGCATATAGTGTTCAAGAGGGATTATAAGAACAGAGTGCTATTGTAGGCAGTAACTCCAAAATAAAATCCAAAGGTCAGTTACCATAGCTGCCATCCTCCAGTAATAGGCACAGAAGAGGTAATTCAGAACTCTCCCTCTGGGATGTTATGCTTATAAGCAGAGTCCAGTAGATGGTGACAAAGTACAAGGATTCCTAATGCAAAGTTCTGAAACTCAGAAAATGGGGAAGAAATAATAAAAGTTCAGCACAAAATGGTGTTTTGTCTCACCTTTAATTAGAGCAGGGACGTGCAGTGAGGTCAGTGGCTGGTGAGGCACTGGCTAGTATCAGAACCAGATACACACAGGTTACATACGCCACGATTATTAGAGCAAGTGCAATAATTCTAGCACTAGACCTCCTCTGTAACTCTAAACATGTAATCTGTAAAAAAATGTAAAGCGTCGCCTATGGAGATTTTTAAGTACTGAAGTTTGGCACCATTCCACGAGCCATTTTGCTAAAACGTTTGTACGACATGATGCATCCTTGCTTTTATTATATTTTCATTATATGTTTTCCATGTATTTAATAAACTTGTCATTTTTTCTTATATATATGCCTTACGTTTTGGTAGTGCATTTAAAGTCCCACCCCTAGGGGGATCCTCCATTTTCATGTTTACTTGGGATGTGGCACCTCTTTTTACAGTCTATTTTGAACATCCCTATTCATTCCACGAGTGTGTGTAATTTTAAAGTGTGACATATTAGGTATCTATTTACTTGGCATAACATCATCTTTCACATCTTTCACCTGCCTCCCCTGACTGAACGTCCCTAAACTAGAGATCCCAAATTACAGTATATGGTCATTAACTGTAATGTTATAACCAATGTAACGGTCATCTTTTGCTGCCAAAGCAGCAAAGGCACAAGTTTTAAGAATTTATATAATGTGAATTATACCCATTGTGGTATTAATGCCAGGCACTTAGCATAGAACAACTGAAGGTGGCAAAGCAAACAAGTGGATTCAACTGTAAAACATTCACGATGGATGACCTTTCGTAGTAAACCAGTCGTGGGCAGCCTCAGGAGTGGTAAAGAAGATGACTCTACTGCCGTCAATCACTCTCAAGTGAGCTGGAAAGGACATGGAGTAGACAAATCCCTTTCTCCCTCATCTTCCTCTTAATGTCAGTGAAGGAGGCTCTTTGCTTTTGTAGTTCCACAGAGAAATCTGGGAAGATCGAGATCTGTGTGTTTTCAAATCAAATCTGACCCTTCTGTCTAGCCTTGCGGAGGACAAGATCTTGATCCTTACAATTCAACATCCAAGCAAGTAGTGGCCGTGGTGCAGCGCCTGGTGGGGGAGGTTTTGCTGGCACTCTGTGTGCTCTTTCCACCACAAATGCAAAGGAAAATTAGGCTTCTGGGAATGTAGTTTTCAGCCAGGCCTCTACAAATTCCCCAGGGTTCTGCCCCTCAGCCTACTCAGGTAGGCCCACCATTCTGAGGTTGTTCCTTCTGAGGCAATTTTCTAAGTCATCTGCTTTCTGGCTACAGAAGGATATTTGTTTTTCTGCAGCAGACACCCTAATAGGGACAGGGGAGAAGTCACCTTCCAAGGTGGAGATCCTACACTCAGTCTCCGCCACCCACTCTCTCACATGCTGCATGTCATGGTGCAGCAGACCTATGTCCACCTTTATCTCCTTCATCTTTCCTGTGAGAAAGGTGCTAGAGCTGGTAATGGCACTCAAGAGCTGGTCATTGACTTGCTTCAAGGTAGCCTTACCCCGTTTGTTTGAGCCTTTGGGAGCGTCCAGGGCAGCTGTTCCCATGCTCCTGGTGTGAGGAGGGCTGTGGTTGCCATCTTGCTTTTCAGTGCAGGCATACTCTTTCAGATGATCCACAGCCACGGATGAACGATCTCTGTTCATGGTGCTTGTAGGATGTCAGCACACTGTAGGGAGTTGATTAGGGGAGCAGAAAACCGCTGAAAATATGCAGGATTGTAACGGATGCTATGGGCGACTAACGGAGCTCTTCTCAGGCACGTCCGGCCATCTTGGCAGTAGCCACGCCCCACTCCTGACTTCCTTTTGAAAGGGTAATTCTACCCACATCTTTTTCTGGGTGTGCTCCTACCAGCACTTTTTCACCTTTAACAGGGTCCCACTGGTCTCTCTACCACCCCTTCTACCGCTTGGCCTTGAGCTCATGCGTTTCTTTTTAGTTCCCCCCAAACTACTTCCCTGGGACAATAGGGGGTCTACTTCTATGGCACCTGATTATAATGGTCATTGAGCTGTATCTTACATGCATGAGGTCCAGCCACTATTCTGTTTTCAGGGTGGTGGCACTGGATGTAAGTTATCTACTACCAGCTTTTATTCTGAACATACATATGTGGATGTTATTACTGTGATACTCTTGAGGTCCAGCAGCCATACTTCTTGTAGTCTGGCGGCATCAGATGTAAGGAGTGTGACCCAGCAGTATATGTCATAGCACTTTAACTTGTGTTTTTTTAAGTTTTTTATACTTTTAATCTTTTGTTGAAAAAAAATACTACACTATACGCCTTTCTCTCTCTGACATTCAGTGAATGCTGCATGCGCCCTTTGTGAAGAAGGATCAGAGAATAATGAACGAGTTTTGCTGCCCCCTTTGTTAGACAGCAATTTGTTTTGGTGAGTTCGCACTCTGTATGTTTGGTGAACACAAGAACACCAAGGTGGAGGTTCCCACACAGTCGATTATCTTTGTTTTTATATGAACTTTACTGTTTGTTTATTACATTACATATTTAAATTACTATTTTTTTGGGCACCATGTATGCAGTGTAATACCACGTCACACAGCTCCATTACCTTTTACAGTACAATGCTGTATGCGAATAAACATAAAACCCTTGCAATACAAGAATAACATGCAATACTTTAACGGCTTTAACCCCTGGAAGATTTTACCCTTCTCCTGACCAGAGCACTTTTTGCGATTCGGCACTGCATCGCTTTAACTGACAATTGCGCGGTCGTGCGATGTTGCACCCAAACAAAATTGACGTCCTTTTTTTCTCACAAATAATGCTTACTTTTGTTGGTATTTGATCACCTCTGTGGTTTTTATTTTGTGTGCTATAAACAAAAAAAGAGCGACAATTTTGAAAAAAACACAATATTTTTTTACTTTTTGCTATAATACATATATCCCTCAAAAATATATAAAAAGAACAATTTTTTTTCCTCAGTTTAGGCTGATATGTATTCTTCTACATATTTTTTGGTAAAAAAATCGCAATAAGCGAATATTGATTGGTTTGCGCAAAAGTTATAGCGTCTACAAAATAGGAGATAGATTTATAGCATTTTTATTATTATTATTTTTTTTTACTAGTAATGGCAGCGACCTGCAATTTTTATAGTGACTGCAACATTATGGGGGACACATCGGACACTTTTGACACATTTTTGGGACCATTGGCATTTATAAAGCAATCAGTGCTATAAAAATGCACTGATTACTGTAAAAATGTCACTGGCAGGGAAGGGGTTAACCACTAGGGTGCAATCAAGGGGTTAAATGTGTTCCCTCTCTGTCTTCTAACTGAAGGGGTGAGGGGACTGTCTAGGGGAGATGACAAATCGCTGTTCATACTGTGTATGAACAGACAATCAGTCTCCCCTCCCCACACAGATCCCAGTTCTCGGTGTGTCAGCAGCGTTCGCGGGAGCCCGGCGGTGATTGCGACTGCTGGGCACTCGCAACGGCTCAGGGGGCGAGCAGTGCGCGTGCTCCCCTAGTGGCCACAGGGTGAAGTGACGTTACATAATGTCGTTTCGCCCAGCCATGCCATTCTACTGCAATAAAACTGCGGCGGCTAGTCAGCTAATGGTTAAATCAAATAAAAAATTGTTTGCATTAATTTAAAGGATGACTTTCCCCTTTGGGAACATGTTTCATTTTTAGGGTGGAACATATAACAAATACCCACTGCTGCAGCATCTCCCCAATCCACCACTTGTAGTAACAGTGAGCCGGGGATCTTCTCCCCAAACTTGTTGTCACAATTAACCACTTGACGACCGCCTCACGCCGATGTACGTCGGCAAAGTGGCACGGACAGGCAAAATCACGTCGTCGTTTGTCCAGCGGCGATCGGTGATGAGGGGGAGACCATCCGTTCGTGGCCCCCCCCTCGCGATCGCCGCCGGCCAATCGAATCATTCCTCTGCTGCTGTATGCTAAACAGCAGCAAAGGAAATGATGTCATCTCTCCTCGGCTCGGTAATTTCCGTTCCGGCCCGAGGAGAGAAGACATCAATGTGAGTGCACAAACACACACACACACAGTAGAACATGCCAGGCACACAAAACACCCCGATCCCCCCCCCGATCGCCCCCCGATCCCCCCCAATCACCCCCCCCCCCTGTCACAAACTGACACCAGCAGTTTTTTTTTTTTTCTCTGATTACTGCATAGTGTCAGTTTGTGACAGTAAGTGTGTTAGGGCAGTTAGTATTACCCCCCTTTAGGTCTAGGGTACCCCCCTAACCCCCCCTAATAAAGTTTTAACCCCTTGATCACCCCCCGTCACCAGTGTCACTAAGCGATCATTTTTCTGATCGCTGTATTAGTGTCACTGGTGACGCTAGTTAGTGAGGTAAATATTTAGGTTCGCCGTCAGCGTTTTATAGCGTCAGGGACCCCCATATACTACCTAATAAATGTTTTAACCCCTTGATTGCCCCCTAGTTAACCCTTTCACCACTGATCACCGTATAACCGTTACGGTTGACGCTGGTTAGTTTGTTTATTTTTTATAGTGTCAGGGCACCCGCCGTTTATTACCGAATAAAGGTTTAGCCCCCCGATCGCCCGGCGGTGATATGCGTCGCCCCAGGCAGCGTCAGATTAGCGCCAGTACCGCTAACACCCACGCACGCAGCATACACCTCCCTTAGTGGTATAGTATCTGAACGCATCAATATCTGATCCGATCAGATCTATACTAGCGTCCCCAGCAGGTTAGGGTTCCCAAAAACGCAGTGTTAGCGGGATCAGCCCAGATACCCGCTAGCACCTGCGTTTTGCCCCTCCGCCCGGCCCAGCCCAGCCCACCCAAGTGCAGTATCGATCGATCACTGTCACTTACAAAACACTAAACGCATAACTGCAGCGTTCGCAGAGTCAGGCCTGATCCCTGCGATCGCTAACAGTTTTTTTGGTAGCATTTTGGTGAACTGGCAAGCACCAGCCCCAGGCAGGGTCAGGTTAGCGCCAGTACCGCTAACACCCACGCACGCAGCATACGCCTCTCTTAGTGGTATAGTATCTGAACGGATCAATATCTGATCCGATCAGATCTATACTAGCGTCCCCAGCAGTTTAGGGTTCCCAAAAACGCAGTGTTAGCGGAATCAGCCCAGATACCTGCTAGCACCTGCGTTTTGCCCCTCCGCCCGGCCCAGCCCAGCCCACCCAAGTGCAGTATCGATCGATCACTGACACTTACAAAACACTAAACGCATAACTGCAGCGTTCGCAGAGTCAGGCCTGATCCCTGCGATCGCTAACAGTTTTTTTGGTAGTATTTTGGTGAACTGGCAAGCACCAGCCCCAGGCAGCGTCAGATTAGCGCCAGTACCGCTAACACCCACGCACACACCGTACACCTCCCTTAGTGGTATAGTATCTGATCGCATCAATATCTGATCCGATCAGATCTATACTAGCGTCACCAGCAGTTTAGGGTTCCCAAAAACGCAGTGTTAGCGGGATCAGCCCAGATACCTGCTAGCACCTGCGTTTTGCCCCTCCGCCCGGCCCGGCCTAGCCCACCCAAGTGCAGTATCTATTGATCACTGTCACTTACAAAACACTAAACGCATAACTGCAGCGTTCGCAGAGTCAGGCCTGATCCCTGCGATCGCTAACAGTTTTTTGGTAGCGTTTTGGTGAACTGGCAAGCGCCAGCGGCCTAGTACACCCCGGTCGTAGTCAAACCAGCACTGCAGTAACACGTGGTGACGTGGCGAGTCCCATAAGTGCAGTTGAAGCTGGTGAGGTGGCAAGCACAAGTAGTGTCCCGCTGCCACCAAAAAGACAAACACAGGCCCGTCATGCCCATAGTGCCCTTCCTGCTGCATTCGCCAATCCTAATTGGGAACCCACCGCTTCTGCAGCGCCCGTACTTCCCCCATTCACATCCCCAACCAAATGCAGTCGGCTGCATGAGAGGCATTTTTATGTCCTCCCGAGTACCCCTACCCAACGAACCCCCCAAAAAAGATGTCGTGTCTGCAGCAAGCGCGGATATAGGCGTGACGCCCACTATTATTGTCCCTCCTGTCCTGACAATCCTGGTCTTTGCATTGGTGAATGTTTTGAACGCTACCATTCACTAGTTGAGTATTAGCGTAGGGTACAGCATTGCACAGACTAGGCGCCATTTCACAGGGTCTCCCAAGATGCCATCGCATTTTGAGAGACCCGAACCTAGAACCGGTTACCGTTATAAAAGTTAGTTACAAAAAAAGTGTAAAAAAAAAAAAAATATGAAATAAAAAAAAATAGTTGTTGTTTTATTGTTCTCTCTCTCTCTATTCTCTCTCTCTATTGTTCTGCTCTTTTTTACTGTATTCTATTCTGCAATGTTTTATTGTTATTGTTATTGTTATTGTTATTATGTTTTATCATGTTTGTTTTTCAGGTGTGTAATTATTTACACTTTACTGTGCTTTATTGTTAACCATTGTTAACCATTTTTTTGTCTTCAGGTACGCCATTCACGACTTTGAGTGGTTATACCAGAATGATGCCTGCAGGTTTAGGTATCATCTTGGTATCATTCTTTTCAGCCAGCGGTCGGCTTTCATGTAAAAGCAATCCTAGCGGCTAATTAGCCTCTAGACTGCTTTTACAAGCCGTGGGAGGGAATGCCCCCCCCCCACCGTCTTCCGTGTTTTTCTCTGGCTCTCCTGTCTCAACAGGGAACCTGAGAATGCAGCCGGTGATTCAGCCAGCTGACCATAGAGCTGATCAGAGACCAGAGTGGCTCCAAACATCTCTATGGCCTAAGAAACCGGAAGCTACGAGTATTTCATGACTTAGATTTCGCCGGATGTAAATAGCGCCATTGGGAAATTGGGGAAGCATTTTATCACATCGATCTTGGTGTGGTCAGATGCTTTGAGGGCAGAGGAGAGATCTAGGGTCTAATAGACCACAATTTTTTCAAAAAAGAGTACCTGTCACTACCTATTGCTATCATAGGGGATATTTACATTCCCCGAGATAACAATAAAAATGATTAAAAAAAAAAATATGAAAGGAACAGTTTAAAAGTAAGATTAAAAAAGCAAAAAAATAATAAAGAAAAAAAAACAAAAAAAAAAAAACACCCCTGTCGCCCCCTGCTCTCGCGCTAAGGCAAACGCAAGCGGCGGTCTGTCGTCAAACGTAAACAGCAATTGCACCATGCATGTGAGGTATCACCGCGAAGGCCAGATCGAGTGCAGTAATTTTTCCAGTAGACCTCCTCTGTAAATCTAAAGTGGTAACCTGTAAAGGCTTTTGAAGGCTTTTAAACATGTATTTATTTTGTTGCCACTGCACGTTTGTGCGCAATTTTAAAGCATGTCATGTTTGGTATCCATGTACTCGGCCTAAGATCATCTTTTTTATTTCATCAAACATTTGGGCAATATAGTGTGTTTTAGTGCATTAAAATAAAAAAAAGTGTGTTTTTTCCCCAAAAAATGCGTTTGAAAAATCGCTGCGCAATTACTGTGTGAAAAAAAAAAAATGAAACACCCACCATTTTAATCTGTAGGGCATTTGCTTTAAAAAAATATATAATGTTTGGGGGTTCAAAGTAATTTTTTTGCAAAAAAAAAAAACTTTTTCATGTAAACAATAAGTGTCAGAAAGGGCTTTGTCTTCAAGTGGTTAGAAGAGTGGGTGATGTGTGACATAAGCTTTTAAATGTTGTGCATAAAATGCCAGGACAGTTCAAAACCCCCCCAAATGACCCCATTTTGGAAAGTAGACACCCCAAGCTATTTGCTGAGAGGCATGTCGAGTCCATGGAATATTTTATATTGCGACACAAGTTGCGGGAAAGAGACAAATTTTTTTTTTTTTTTTGCACAAAGTTGTCACTAAATGATATATTGCTCAAACATGCCACGGAAATATGTGAAATTACACCCCAAAATACATTCTGCTGCTTCTCCTGAGTACGGGGATACCACATGTGTGAGACTTTTTGGGAGCCTAGCCGCGTACGGGACCCCGAAAACCAAGCACCGCCTTCAGGCTTTCTAAGGGCGTGAATTTTTGATTTCACTCTTCACTGCCTATCACAGTTTCGGAGGCCATGGAATGCCCAGGTGGCACAAAACCCCCCCAAATGACCCCATTTTGGAAAGTAGACACCCCAAGCTATTTGCTGAGAGGTATAGTGAGTATTTTGCAGACCTCACTTTTTGTCACAAAGTTTTGAAAATTGAAAAAAGAAAAAAAAAATGTTTTTTCTTGTCTTTCTTCATTTTCAAAAACAAATGAGAGCTGCAAAATACTCACCATGCCTCTCAGCAAATAGCTTGGGGTGTCTACTTTCCAAAATGGGGTCATTTGGGGGGGTTTTGTGCCACCTGGGCATTCCATGGCCTCCGAAACTGTGATAGGCAGTAAAGAGTGAAATCAAAAATTTTTACCCTTAGAAATCCTGAAGGCAGTGATTGTTTTTCGGGGTCCAGTACGCGGCTAGGCTCCCAAAAAGTCCCACACATGTGGTATCCCCATACTCAGGAGAAGCAGCTAAATGTATTTTGGGGTGCAATTCCACATATGCCCATGGCCTGTGTGAGCAATATATCATTTAGTCACAACTTTATGAAAAAAAAAAAAAAAAAAGTGTCACATTCCCGCAACTTGTGTCAAAATATAAAATATTCCATGGACTCAATATGCCTCTCAGCAAATAGCTTGGGGTGTCTACTTTCCAAAATGGGGTCATTTTGGGGGGTTTTGTGCCATCTTGGCATTCCATGGCCTCCGAAACTGTGATAGGCAGTGAAGAGTGAAAGCAAAAATTTACACCCTTAGAAATCCTGCAGGCGGTGATTGGTTTTCGGGGCCCCGTACGCGGCTAGGCTCCCAAAAAGTCCCACACATGTGGTATCCCCATACTCAGGAGAAGCAGCAGAATGTATTTTGGGGTGCAATTCCACATAGGCCCATGGCCTGTGTGAGCAATATATCATTTAGTGACGACTTTTTGTAAATATTTTTTTTTTTTTTTGTCATTTTTCAATCACTTGGGACAAAAAAAATAAATATTCAATGGGTTCAACATGCCTCTCAGCAATTTCCTTGGGGTGTCTACTTTCCAAAATGGGGTAATTTGGGGGGGTTTTGTACTGCCCTACCATTTTAGCACCTCAAGAAATGACATAGGCAGTCATAAACTAAAAGCTGTGTAAATTCCAGAAAATGTACCCTAGTTTGTAGACGCTATAACTTTTGCGCAAACCAATAAATATACGCTTATTGACATTTTTTTTACCAAAGACATGTGGCCGAATACATTTTGGCCTAAATGTATGACTAAAATTTAGTTTATTGGATTTTTTTTATAACAAAAAGTAGAAAATATCATTTTTTTTCAAAATTTTCGGTCTTTTTCCGTTTATAGCGCAAAAAATAAAAACCGCTGAGGTGATCAAATACCATCAAAAGAAAGCTCTGTTTGTGGGAAGAAAAGGACGCAAATTTCGTTTGGGTACAGCATTGCATGACCGCGCAATTAGCAGTTAAAGCGACGCAGTGCCAAATTGGAAAAAGACCTCTGGTCCTTAGGCAGCATAATGGTCCGGGGCTCAAGTGGTTAAAAGAGAAACTCTCACCCGACCGCGTCAGTCATTCACAGAGTTCTGTGAATGGGAAAACTACAGGTACTGAGAGCCTTTGTGGCTGCTGACTTGTAGTTCTCTATGAACTACCAGGATGCCATTGGGCATAGTTCATTGTTGCATCCTGTCAGTGTGTAACTGTCTGCTCGAACGAGCTATGATTAGACAGCTTACACAGACAGTCTGCAAGAGCCCTGCACTGCACCCGCGAACTGCTGATCTCAAGTGCAATTCTTTCCAGGCTCCTAATAAAAAAAATAGTAAATGCACATTTACCCGCAAAAAGATCTGCAATTATTTATTTTTTTAAAGATGAACTTATCTTTTAAATTGCATTATACCTATAAAGAAAGTATGAATGCTTTGATAAAGAGAATAACAAGGCACATGTGCCAGTATATTTTTAAAATTGTTATGTTTGTTATTTGCTGTGGATTTATAGGAAAAGTGAAAAAAGAAAACTAGAAGTTGAGAATTAACATGGATAAGAACATGAGAAAGGTAAAATAGGAAAACTATTCCAGTGATTGGGATATTAACATATACCACACTAATTCATCCAACCGTGGAAATGAATAATTAACCATACATATCAACACAATTAAATGTCTATATTCATTATCCACTATTGGATGAATAATTGTGGTATATGTTTTAAGTGATGTTAATTGTTTTCTAATAAACAATATTGTTATTATTTTTTTTATAAGTTGTATTTACTGTTTGCAAAACCTGTGAATTCCCATTGACTGGAATATGTTTATTTTTCCCTTTGTATTGAATGTTGACAAATAATGTTTATCTAGAGTAGTGTGAACCCTAATCTAGTCTATTTGCAGCTTCAGAATTCAGTTAGTTGATCTTTTCCACTTGAATCATGTGCACGTACTCTACTTTCACCTCCTTACTCAGGCCATGACCATTAACAATAGACGTTGCCTCTATAATTGTCTCTTGTCCAATCCTTTAAATTCTGCAGAAGTAACCGGGAGCACCTCAGCCACAGAGAGATCACAGGTTAAGTGAATGTAGAATCCAATTGGATAACATTTAGGTTTTTTAAAGCATCTTTTATCTTAAAAAAAATTGCCATCCTTTTTTTTAGAAAATATCTTTGCCACCTTAATCAAATTTTTGCTTATCTCCTGCAGCTTTTATGCAGCTAGTTTCTGTCTACATACACTTTTTTCAGTGCCTGATGCATGTCACTGTTTAGGGCGGGTTTCCTTATCATAACCAAGGTGGATCAACTATTTCAGGGGGAGGCAAAAAGTCAAGTGTACTTGGAAAATGTATTAATTTATTTTCTATCACCACCAGTCTTACCAGGTTCATACTAAATAGTTTAAATATTATGTTGTGCACTCATTTTGCACTTATTTTGAAATACTTTTATTTTAACCGCTTAAGGACCAGCCACCATAGTTGTATTGCAGCAGGTTGGCTCTCCTGGGCGAATTGCCTCATTGTACGTTGGCCACTTTATAATCTCTAGGAGGTGTGCGCCTGCGGCGCGATGCTAGAGCTGATGTGCAATGCTGGGCGCTGCAATGTCGCTCCTCAGAGAGCCAGAACGGGGATCTGTCAATGTAAACAGACCGATCCCCTTTCTGACAGAGGTGGAGAGACATATCTGCTGTTCCTAGTGATTAGGAACAGCAATCTCTCTCCTCCTCCAGTCAGTCCCATCCCCCCACAGTTAGAAACACCTCCCAGGAAAAACTTTTAACCTCTTTATCACCCCCTAGTGTTAACCCCTTCCCTGCCAGTGACATTTACACAGTAATCAGTGCATTTTTATAGCACTGATTGCTGTATCAATGTCATTGGTCCCAAAAATGTGTCAAAAGTGTCTGATCTGTCCACTGCAATGTTAAAGTCCTTCTAAAGATCGCAGATCACCGCCATTACTAGTTAAAAAAAATGCCATATTTCTATCCCCTATCTCTTAACTTTTACGCAAACCAATAAATATACGCTTATTGTGGTTTTTTTTTTTTTTTACCAAAAATATGTAGAAGAATACATATTGGCCTAAACTAACAAAGAAATTTGTTTTTTATATATATTTTTTTGGATTTACTATAGCAAAAAGTAAAAAATATTATTTTTTTTCAAAATTGTCGCTCTTTTTTTGTTTATAAATATAAATAAAAACTTCAGAGTTGATCAAATACCACCAAAAGAAAGCTCTATTTGAGGGAAAAAAAGGACATAAATTTTGTTTGGGTACAACCTTGCACAACTGCGCAATTGTCAGTTAAAGCAACGCAGTGCTGTATCGCAAAAAATGGTGGTTAAAATACAGTGTATTCAGTTACATGTCAATATAAAAAAAACTACAGCGCAAAAACATAAAAAAATGACACGGAAAAAGCCCCAAGCTATTGTCTACGGCAATCAGTCTGAAATTTGCTTTTATGTCATACCCTGCATCACAAATGACAGCTATAAAGGCAAGAATATGAAGTATATATTGTAGAGTTAGTTGCCTGAGCAAGAAAATCAATGGCATATTGGCATAATTATGTGCTGGATAGAAATAGGGAAATACATGTTTTGTATTCAAAGGCTGATACGTGTTCATGTGTTTGCTTACTGCCAGCATTCCTCCCCATCTGTTTGGATTGAAATTGAGGTGGCTACAGGTTGCTTGTGTTCATGCCATAGGGCATAGATGCCAGAGGATAATGGGTTCAGCTGGTAGACGAACTAACATTTCTACACTATCATTTATCCAATGGTACCAATTGTATGCCAACAATAAAGTGATGCAATGTATATAACAGTTCAATGTCTCACATCTGTTACATGGTTACTCTAACCTAAATATGCAATAAAATAAAAAATCACATTACTATACTTGTGTTATATCAATTCTAGACATGGTGGAATGTCTTTTGCCTAAACCTACAATAGCTAATGCAGTGGGATGAGTAATTTTGAAATGTATGTCTAGGTAAAAGAAAGAAAAACAAGAGCGCATTTCTGAAAAATATTTACATTTCCCAAAGTGCTGCAAGTAGAGACAAATACATATTAACCCTACCAGGCATACAGTTTTCATCTGTAGCCTACATAACCTCTCCCCTCATGTTATAAAAATTAGGAGGGGAGGTGTTCTGTAGCCCTACAGGAAAGAATCAAGGCACAGCTGATTATGTTTCAGCTTGCTACAGAAGCTCACAGGATTTTTACATCACCAGATATTTTTCCAGATATCGGGTTGAGGTCAAGTTCCTCTACCCCAAACTCACTCATCCATGTATTTATAGACCTTGCTCTGTGAACTGTTCCAAATAATTTTGTGGAGGAGGGATTATTGTGTGGGTTTGTTTTTCAGAGGCTGGGCTTTGCCCCTTAGTTCCAGTGATAGGAACTCTTAGAGCGTCAGCATACCAAGACATTTTGGACAATTTCATGCTCATAACTTTGTGGGAACAGTTTGGGGATGGCCCCTTCCTGTTCCAACATGACTGCACACCAGTGCACAAATCAAGGTCCATAAAGATATGGATTAGTGAGGTGGAGGAACTTGACTGACCTGCACAGAGTCCCGACCTCAACCCAATAGACCCCTTTTGAGATGAATTAGAGCAGAGACTGTAAGCCAGGCCTTCTCGTCCCCATCAGTGCCTGACCTCACAAGTGAGCTCCTGGAAGAATGGTCAGACATTCCCATAGACACACACACTCCTAAACCTTGTGGACAAACAGCCTTCCCAGAAGAGTTGAAGCTGTTATATCTGCAAAGGGATGGCCAACTCAATATAGAACCCTATGGGCTAAGACTGGGATGCCTTTAAAGTTCATGTGCATGCTTTCCGTTATTGTTTGTGTTATGCTTTTTAAAGAATTCCTAATTGGATGCTGATGGGAGACTATAAAGCCTCTTTAATTTCCATCGCTATTTAAGGTATTGTGTTATGAGGCACTGAAACAATTCTTGGCAATTAACATTTCCCTGCTTTTCCATGTAATTGAGATATGTGGACATACAGTTTATCTGAACACTTCATAACTTTTCCCATCCATAAAGCTTTGCAATAGGTTTCTGAAACAGCTGGTCTCGCAGCCCTAGACATAAGATGGCTATATTGAATAGAGACTGTATGTTAGGCGTGACTTTATTGCCATATATGTATTCTGATTATTACAATAAGGCCATTGAACACTTCAGAGGGTGAATCCTCTTGTTGATCTTTATGTTGATATTGTATATGTTTTTATAACTAAAGTTTAAAAGTCTACACTAAAAATTATTGAAAGAGAACGTTCATGTGCGTGTAAAGGCAGGTGTCCCAATATTTTCGGTAATATAGTGTATATGTATCTCTTACATTCTCTTTTTGTTTTTTCTGAGTATATGTGCTCCTTTAGTGAAATAGAGAGATGCTATTCATTGTAGAGAATGACAGACAAGCCAGCCAGTAATATTTAAAGTGTAGGAGATCCATCCTTATTATGTCTACAGATTTACGTAGTGCACAAATGCAAGGACTTGAAATAATACAATGAGAGAAATGCATTTATAATTGGGTTTCTATCTTATTATAATTAGGTATCTCTACTGTTTATAGAGTTAGGCAAGTAGTTTCACCACTTCTGAAGTTTAAACTCTTCCCGCCCACCGGTCGTCAATTGACAGCTGGGTGGCGTGGCTCTCGTTGTGGGTGGACGCCATATGACGGCCCTCCAGAACGACCTCTCTCACGCACCGCTCTAGCGTGTCAGTCTGACACACCGCTACACCGATCTCGGTAAAGAGCCTCTGATGGAGGCACTTTACCACGTGATCAGCCATGTCCAATCATGGCTGATCACGATGTAAACAGAAAGAGCCGTTGATCGGGTTTTCCTCATTCGCGTCTGACAGACGCGAGTAGAGGAGAGCCGATTGACTGCTCTCTTGAATGGGGGGTCTGTGCTGATTGTTTATCAGTGCAGCCCCCTCGGAAGCCCACCCAGATCCACAAGGATGCTGCCAGGACCACCAGGGATTGCCCCCACATTGGACCACCAGGTATGCAACCCTAGACCATCAGGGAAATGCCAATCAGTGCCCATCCCCATTGCCTGCCAGTGCCAGTGCCATCAGTGATACCTATCAATGCCTATCAGTGCCACATATTAGTGCCCATTAGTCCCACGTATCAGTGCCCATCAGTGTCCAGCAGTGCCACCTATCAGTGCCACCCATAAGTACCCATCAGTGCAGCCTTTCAGTGCCAACCAGTGCCAGCCATGAGTGCCCATCAGTGCCACCTATCAATGCCCATCAGTGCTGCATATCAGTGCCACCCAGTGCCGTCTATCAGTGCCCATCATCAGTGCCCATCAGTGCCACCTCATCGGTGCCACCCTATCAGTGCCCATCAGTGCCGCCTTATCAGTGCCCATCAGTGAAGGAGAAAACTTACTTATTTACAAAATTTTATAACAGAAACAAAAGAAAAACTTCTTTTTTTTTTCAAAATTCTAGGTCTTTTTTTTATTTGTTAGCAAAAAATAAAAAACGCAGAAGTGATCAAATATCACCAAAAGAAAGCTCTATTTTTGGGAACAAAATGATAAAAATTTAGTTTAGGTACACGACTGCGCAATTGTCATTTAAACAGCGAAAGAGCTAAAAGCTGAAAATTGGCCTGGGCAGAAAGGGGGTGTAAGTGCCTGGTATTGAAGTAGTTAATGGTGCAGAATTTATCATACTAAAATCACCAATCACCTTTTACAATGAAGTCTGTAAATACTGCATTCCTTTGTAATAGCATACTACAGTTCCATATGCATCACAATATGCAAAACAAGGGGGCGCATGCGCGACTCTGAGCGTGATGGACGTCTGAGACTTTAGCTCCGCTCAGTCCGGGAAGATAACGGCTTCAGCAGGGCCAATACCAGCTCTATTTTCAGCGATCTAATCACCCCTCGAGCCCCTTATGCTTGGTGCATGCCTGGGAGAAGGAGAAAACCCAGAGGATCGGCGGAGCACACCCTAACCCACTATCTCCTCCGCGCCCGTGATCTTGGCGGCATGTCTCAAAATGGCGCCGCTGGGAGAAGCAAACCTCCATCTCCGGCTTCATCACCAGGATATCCCACAGTTCGGACGCCTCCCCTGGACCCTAGCCGTGAGTACACAGCCTCCCTTACCAAGTTAGATCTAGAAAGCAGTCTGGAGGCCATGTACGCCAGGCTAGCTACAAAGTTCCAGACTGAGCTGCACAAAACTTCTCACACACTCTCCCAGGAGATCGCAGCCTTAGGCTCCAGGACAGAAAGACTGGAAACTAAGCACGATGAGCTGGCACTTGCATACAGTGACCTATCCAGAGAACATGACTCCCTAGCCACGGCCTTCTCCCAAATGCAATCCCAAATCGAAGACCTCGATAACCGCAATAGACGTAACAATCTGCGGATAAGAGGTATACCGGAATCTATTACGGATCTCATCCCTACAATGATTCGCCTATTCAAATCTCTGCTCCCTGACACAGATGCCGGAGCGTTTACCTGTGATCGTATCCACAGAGCCCTCAGACCCAAACCTCCAGGTGACAAGCCCCCCAGGGATATAGTTCTTTGTATGAAGGACTTTTTAATTAAAGAAGAGATCCTCAGAGCTGCTCGCAACCAACAACGCATCACTCTAGACGATCGTACCATCCAAATTTACCCCGATATTTCTCCCGCCACCTTGGACAGGAGACGTGGCCTCAAAGAAATCACATCTGCTCTTCAAGCTGCACGCATCCACTACAGGTGGGGCTTCCCTTTCAAGCTAGTAATTCCCCACAATGGCACCACTTATTCTGCCACATCACTCCTGGAAGGCCAAGAGGTCCTGGTCAAATTGGGCCTTTTGGAACCAGAAGTCATCCGTCGACCCCCTTCTACGCCTAGACCTTCACCCATCTGGCAGACCCCCCCAACTAGGAGAGACAGACGGAGGATCAGATATGACATCGGAGACAGATTGGAAGATCCCTTTCCGTGATCATCTCAGCGTAGCCGACAACTACAAGATACCCCAGCAACTTGCACCACATACCAGTTTACAGTGACCCGGACGTCGGTCCCTTGGAGCTGCGACATGCACACCCCACCCAGCAGAAGCTTGCAGATTCTGACCTTTTTTATTTTTGGTTTGAGTCATTACTGTGGGCCTGTTCTCTTTTTGTTTTTTTTCTTCTATTTGTTTTTGGGTTTATACCCACTTGCTCTGCAAAGTTCAGGACATTTTTCACGCTGGGTTCGAGACCTCGCAGTCTCGGGAGTAGGTATTTTTCTTATCAGGTTTTCTACAATTACCTGATCCAGTTTCTAGTTATGATGACTTTTGTGTTACTATCAGTCCTATGTTTTTTTTTCTTATCCTTCTCTCCTTTTATTTTTTTGGTTCTCTTTTTTACCCACAGGTTTTGGACTTCCGGTAGTCTAAGTTTACATCGACTCTTTATTGCATTATTGTCTTGCAGGATACATGCCTCATTAAGCCTTTATGGCTTGCATATTTGTATGTTATACTTCACTACCCTCCTGTGCATGAGTGTGTCGGCCCTCAGCTTGACCCTTGAAATGATAGATACTGGTCATAAAACACATTTGGCTCCTATCTATCTTCAAATTATAGCGAATAAAAACATTTACCATGGTAATTAAATGTGTATCACACAATGTTAAGGGATTCAATTCCCCACCTAAAAGGAAGAAGGCTTTTGCCTTTTATAAACAACTGGGAGCTCAAATTCTCCTATTACAGGAGACACATTTTGCACACTCCTCACACCCCAAATTCCTCCACAGAAGCTTTCCTCAGACTTTCTGCTCCTTACACCAGACTAAAAGTAGAGGAGCCGCCATACTCTTGCACAGATCCTTCCCAATGGAAGTCAAACAGGTTTTTAAAGACAAAGACAGCAGATATGTCATAATCAAAGGCCAGATTCACAACAGAGAACTCACTATTGCCAGTATTTATGCTCCAAATGACTCCCCCGCCTCTTTTTTCCACTCATTCTTTGACCGCCTCTCTCATTTCCATTCACCACACATGATTATTGGAGGGGACTTCAATATGGTTGCCAACCCCAACCTAGATAGATCCAACTTGTCCCCATCAGCCAAATCATTTCCCCGCTCCCTCTCCAGTGGATTACTAGAACATCAACTGGTAGACTCCTGGAGAGCCCTCAATATTGGTTCTAGAGAATACACATTCTACTCTTATCCTCATAAAAGTTATGCAAGATTGGATTATATTTACACCACCCCAATAATTCTCGCCAACACCACAGATGCTAGCATCCACCCCTGCTCCTGGTCTGACCATCATGCCACTGCCTTCACCACTACTTACATTAGGCTTGCGCCTACCTCTTACTCTTGGCGTCTAAATGAAGCCCTCCTCTCAGATGCAGTGGTGGAGGCAGAAATCGCACGAGCCATTGAAGAATATTTTAATTTCAATGCCATCCCAGAAACCCCCCCTGCAGTAGTCTGGTCAGCGCATAAGGCAGTCCTTAGGGGCAAATTAATTAGTCTAGCCTCAGCCCAGAACAAAATGGACAAACAAAACATCTTAACCCTCACTAAAGACCTAGATGATCTATATAAAAATACTAATCTCTTACACCTAGACTCCACCAGACAGTTGATTGATCAAAAGAGATTAGAGTTGGATGGCATCCTGTCGAAGAGAGTGGAAAAATCTCTACGTTGGTCTAAAGCCAAATTCCTCCTTCACGAGAGCTCTGCCTCTACCCTCTTCGCCAGAAAGTTAAATCACTCATCTCGCCCACCCCACATTTATAGATTAGCGACCCCCTCAGGACATCTCACTTCCCATCCCTTAGAGGTCCTACATATCTTTGAACAATTTTACTCCTCTCTGCTGGCCCCCTCTCAATTAAAACCTTCACCAGATGATGAGGCCTGGTTTCAGAACATTCCTCTACCACATCTTACTCCTACACATCTTGACAAACTGAACGCCCCCATCACTTCTGCAGAGGTTTTGAACGTAATCAAATCCTTAAAATCAACCTCAGCCCCAGGCCCCGACGGATTTTCCGACCTATACTATAAAAAATTTTCATCCCTCCTCACCACTAGGTTGACCCATTTATTTAATTATATCCTACAAGGTGGTAGTTTCCCTGAAGAGATGTTACTAGCCAATATGTCCCTGATACCGAAACCCCACAAAAACCACACTTTACCACAAAACTACCGTCCTATTTCGGTCATTAATAATGATCTGAAAATATTTAGCAGGATCATGGCAGACAGACTAGCAGGTGTTATCCCCTATTTGATTTCCCCTTTTCAATCGGGTTTTATACCCCATAGACTTATCACCGATAATATCCGGCTAGCGACTAATATAATACAAGATGCCAACCTTTTTTCACGTAAACTCCTCATGCTTAGCCTGGACATACAGAAGGCATTTGATAGCGTCTCATGGTCATACATCACCACACTCTTGCAGAGGATGGGTTTCCAGGGAGCATTTCTTCAAGCTTTCTTGGCCCTTTACCATAACCCGAAAACCCGGATCAGGCTCCCTGGCTGTAACTCTGGGTTTTTTGACCTAGGCAAGGGTACGAGACAAGGGTGCCCGTTGTCACCTTTAATTTTTGCGTTAGCCCTTGAGCCATTAGCCATAGCTATACTCCAAGACCCTGATATCTCGGGTTATGTTAAGGGCCACTCCACATACAAATTTGGAATGTATGCTGATGACGTTCTAATGTTTCTCACTAACCCCCTGATCTCTCTGCCGAACTTATTTCAAACTCTTTCTAGGTTTGCAGAGATCTCAGGTCTATCCATCAACATGGCTAAATCAAGCGCCCTTCCTATTGGCTACTCTCCTGGAGAACTGCGACATCTTCAGTCAGTCTATCCTTTTATTTGGGCAGATTCTCACCTTCAATATCTGGGAATCAACCTGACTAAGGATTACCGCAAACTCTTTGAAGTAAATTTCCCACCTATGGTTTCCAAAATAAAAGGTATCCTTAAACTATGGTCACACCTCCACATTTCATTTCTGGGCAGAATCACTGCTCTTAAGATGACTATTCTTCCCAAACTCCTCTACCTTTTTAGATCCCTGCCTCTTAAAATTTCTAAAACATACCTCCACACTATTCAGGTGTTGCTTAACAGATTTATATGGAAAGACAAACCCCCACGCTTCGCCAAAGAAGTCCTTTACCGTTCTTCCAAAAGGGGTGGTCTAGGGGTTCCTCAAATATGGCTTTACTACCTAGCCAGTAGATATACCCAACAAGCGCAATGGAATATTCATAACTCCAGAGTCCCTTGGGTGCAATTTGAAAACGAATCCATTGCTCCTCTATATCTCCCTGCCCTTATGTGGTCAAACAACCAAAACAGACCAGAAGTAGGCACTAAAAATCTGATCACACAAGACAGTCTTCAACTTTGGGACACATATAAAAAAACATACAACCTCATTTCAGCTGTCCCTCTAGGTGCCTCATTCCTAGGCGATTCTAGATTCCCATTGGCCTTTGACAGACCCTCCTCCTTTCAACTCTGGATTGACCTAAAACTAATTACGTTAGATACATTTTTTATAAACTCAAACTTTATCTCTTTTTCTCAGCTACAATCCACATACCAGATTCCAAACACTGAATTCTATCACTTCTTACAAATACGTCACTTCTTCCAAAAACACTACACTGGACCTGTAGCGACCTCCACCACTCTATATGAAGACATATGTCACAACTCACCCCGCCAAAAAGGTCTGATCTCACTAGTCTATATCAATCTAGAAGCTAATTCAGAAGGAACAACCCTTAAATATAGAGCTCAATGGGAATCGGAACTAGATCCTGAGGTAGATGACATTGACTGGGTGAAGGGCTGGCAGAACCTACGTAAATGCACTAAATCCTTCATGGTTCGCGAAACTGCTATTAAATTAATAACACGCTGGTACTACACCCCAATGCGAATTCACAAGATCTACCCACAATCATCCCCTCTCTGCTTTAGGGGATGTATGCAACAAGGCTCATTTCTCCATATATTTTGGGACTGCGAGAAACTACGTCCAACTTGGAATGAGATCCTTAAAGTTATAGATAAATTAGCAGGCAAACCTCTTAATATCTCATACCAACACTGCTTATTATTTCAATCCCATTCAGACACCCCAAAACCTTTGGTTAAACTGATCCACTCTATCTGTATAGCTTTTCATTGGATGGTTGCTCTACATTGGAAATCTGCTTCAGTACCATACTCTCAAGTTATCGCAAGAATAGACCACATGATGTTGGCAGATAAAATCTACCACACCTTACATGACACTATACCTAAACATGACGCTATCTGGAACCCTTGGTTCTTATTTAGGCTCCAAACCTGACAAACCTATGGTTTTCTTTTCTTTTTATTTTTATTTTGTAATTTTTATTTTCCCGCATTGGACTTTCTTTGTTTGTTTTTTTTATTTTCATTTCCTTTGATTTAGTTTTTAGATATGTCTCTTCTATTTAGCTAAATCTCAGACTTTCAGAATAGCTCAATAGCTCTAACAGATATGTATAACTCAACAGTTTATATTTGTACTCTGTCTTTGCATATAATTTGTATCCTTACACCCCTGTATTCAATCTACTGATGGTCTTGGATTTGTAACCCTCTCTCTGTTATTCTTTAAAAATAAAATAAAAAACTTTTTGAAAACAAACAATATGCAAAACACTGAATTTGGCACTGCAAATGTCTACAATAGGGAGACTGTAGTGGCTTTTATTAGCAATAAATTCTTATAAGAGTCTGTCACACTTTGACACATTGAACAGTATTCAGTTAATCTAGCTGCTTTTTTTATTTGTAGAATCTTAAGAAAGGGTGTAATTTTTATTAAAAGAGAGCATGCCAGATGCTAGGGTGTTTTTCCCCACTTTAAATTGATCCTGTTTTATGTGCTCATCTTTCTCTTTCAAAGCGACTTGCCTACACTTTTCAATAAATAAATTTACTGCAGACAACTTTCTCTCAGACACAGTTGATTTCACAGATGATCATAAAATGGCCAGGAGAGGCTAGAGTAATGGAAAAGATGACTGCCTGACAGAACACTATTGCTGTAGTCATTCATAAATAATAGTACATGATTAAAATGCTGTGGGAAAGATGACCGTTGTTACAAGCAGCTTGAGTCAGTCAAAAAATAACCACAAGCCATTTCTATACCTCTCCAATATTATACCTAACACTTTGTTTTGTCCTGTTCATTTTCTCCCTCACAATTGCTTTAAAACCACAAAAGCTGCATTTTCAATGAAGTTAAGAAAGAACATCTAGATATTTCAAAAATATATAAATTTGTTTTTCTTGTTGACCTTGTCCTAAGCATTTTGGAATAGATCCTTCCTTCTTTAAGTGTGCAACTAAAACACATAAATGTATATTTATGCCTCCTGCTATAAAAGGTTTTAAACCATAAAGAAAAATAAAACAGTCTTGTTATTTACGGTGGATATCTGCTAAGCTAGGAGACCGTAAAAAAGTGAATAAATCAATTGGAATTGTTTGTTGCCGCTAAGTACAGCATAGGCGTTCTTAAGGATTCAAACAATTTAGTTTGATTTAAAATAGGTTACAGCTGAGGTTTCCTTTGACAACTCAGTTATCTTTGCCCATTGTGAAGTACAGTCATAAAAAGGGAGAGTCTGTAAATTTTGGCTTTGTGAACTTCACTAGTGTTGATAGCCAGAGATGGCTTTTTATAAACTACTGATTTGATCAATAGTTTTTAAAACATCTGAAATGTCCATGAGCTTCAAAGCTTTGGTGCTAATGGTAATTTAATGCTAACAGGGATCCTAGGTGGTGCCCAATACATATGTCCCCCGATTTCAAATATATCACTTACACTTTATACACACTTAATCAATAACAGTTCCACATAATTCTGATATTTCTGTATTGCATTTTTCATTTGTGCTACTTTCACACTGAAAGCAGTAAAATGCCGCTAGTTTCAACCCAAAGAAAGGGTTAAAAGTGCCTGTGTTGCGGGGCTGCCAAAACAGTTTGCAGGCTCTGCCCATTAATTTCAATTGGCAGAGGCGGTGGAGGAGCGGTGTATACATCGGTGTATACATCGGTGTATACATCGCTCCTCCATCGCCCCAAAGATGTTGCACTCAGCACTCAGGCTTTCACACTGGGGAGGCATGAGAGGCACTTTTCAGGCACTTTACAGGCGCTATTTTTAGTGCTAAAATGCCTTAAAAGCGCCTCAGTGTGAAAGGGGTCTTAAAGTTAATGTGAACCCTATCTTTAAAAGCTTTCACATAATAAAGTCCTTCATAATTAATTTTCAATTGTTTTAAAGCTGCGGTTCTCAATAAAGGAATGCCTGGTGAGTCTGCCCTGAAAGCATTTTTTAGACATTTCAGGTTAAAGGACAGCTATGCTTCATCCCTTTCTCTCACTGCTGGTATCACCCTGTCACTTGGACTTCTCATAGAAACTACAAGTGGTTGTTTCAACACTTTTGCAGACATGTTCCACTATTATTACCGTAAGTAAACCTGTTCTATTCTAAGAGATTCCATGCTGCAATCACAAGGGATGGAAAAAAAAGTAAACATGAGTATTTTCATGGAAAAAAGGCCTTTTTTAAAATTTTTTACACATAGTGCTTTATTCAGCTAAATGCCACCTACATCTACTTTAGGAACAATATAGCAGGAGTAATACCCCGTAGCAGTGTTAATTTCATTGACTAAAACATTTTCGTTGACTAATAATTATTATTTTAGTCGACTAATATACAACTAAAACTAAAACAATTGAGATGACTAAAATATGACTAAAACTAAAATGACATTTTAGTCAAAAGACTAAAATATGACTAAAACGAATATGGCAATTTAGTCAAAAGAGTATGACTAAAACTAAATTGAAATTTGACGTCAAAATTAAAGCGGGATTCAGTCCCTGAAAAAAAATGTAAAAGTCAGCAGCTACAAACACTGTAGCTGCTGACTTTAAATAAGTACTTACCTGTCCTGGGTGCCCGCGATGTTGGCCGCCCGAGGCCGACCCGTCCCTCGGCTCTCGGGTCCCGGCACCGCCATCCTAAGTAAGGGAAACAGGCAGTGGAGCCTTGCGGCTTCACTGCCAGTTTCCTACTGCGCATGCGCGAGCGGCGCGGCGCTCTGTGAATGGCCCCGTGGTGTTCCGGGAACACACAGTTCCCAGAAGGCAACAGGGCCGCTCACCGAGGAGCAGAACACGCCACGGAATAGAAAGAGGCAGATTAGGAAGACTGCCTAGCAACAAGGGTTTAGGTAAGTTTAATTTTTTTTTTTCAAATGTTTTTTTTTTATTTTTTTTAGGATTTTACATGCAATTTTGTTTTTTAGGATGGCCCTCCAATTTAACATCGGTCTGTAGTGCATGTTCAAACCTTAATACCATAAATAATAACATATTCAATATTTTACACCAGCAGTATGTAATATGTTTGGAAATTGTAGAGAAATGCTTAAATAATGCATTACAATTTAACTACACCTATTAGATGTTAGACGACTAAAATTATTTTAGTCGACTAAAATGTACTTGAGATTTAGTCGACTAAATACGACTAAAATTTAAACAATAGCAGAAGACCAAAATGGGACGAAGACTAAAATTCCATTTTACTCAAAAGATTAAAACTAAATCAAAATTTGCTGCCAAAATTAACACTGCTCCATTGTAAGTGTGAACAGAGATGGGAACTCTAATTTGGATAACTTAGTTGACACGCAATTCCTGCAGAAAAATTTGAAGCTAGGGTGACATTATGCCTTTGTAACTGAAATAGCAGTTTTAGGTGGACTCACCTATTGCACATTACCTATGGCAATGTTTTCCACAGTTCATTTGTATATTAGATCACTGGTTTGAAGAGAAAAGCTCTGGCTGAATTTTTAGGTTTGTGTCTCAGGCTGCTGCTCATGTCATCAATATTATCCCCAGGGTTTCAGAGGGTTCTTCATCTTAAAATGAAATAATAATGAAATGATGAAATAATTATAGTTACACAAGCATCCCTGCAGCCTTTTCCCAAAATATAGAGTGTCCTATTGCCAATTCTACTCTCAGATGACACAGCTGTGGCCCAACTAAGACTGGGATCATTGTTTTACTGCACTGTTTACAGTGACAAGAGACTTTTCATTGGCTAGAAGAGCTTTAAAACAATTTTTTTTGTTTTATACCAACATTAACCAGAATTTCTCTTTAATCCTTATTGTATAAGCATAATCACCTAGATCAGGGTTTCCCAAAGTGGTCAATATTGACCCACAAGGGACTATGAGATTATTTAGGAGGTCAAGAAAATGTCTAGGGGTCAAAAGAAGTAAATGTCTGAGGCTGGCCATACATATACAATACTCTTGTACATTTCTCCTTTAGGTTTACAAAAAAAACATATAACATGAGGTCAAACCTAAACAACACTTTAAATTTGTATCCAATCAGGCAGGTCCTTGCACTACATAGTTGAAGTTAAATCTAAAGAAAATTATTACAAGAAAATTGTATTATGTATAGAGAGCTTAAAGCCTAGTACAAACTGCTAGGTTTTTTTCGTTCAACTCAGCAGGCTGAACGAATAAAATACTGAGCGCTCCAATCCAATGTTAGTACAGCAATCTTTCCTGCTGTTCTATTATGCACTGACAGGGGAACAGTCCCCTGCCAGAACACTCCAGTCAGCGCTCTCAGCCATTGGCTAAGAGAGCTGATCAAGAGTCGGTAGACAGACCTTTTTCAGTCATGCCCCTTCGACAGAAGCTGGAGTACACACGGGCTGAATGTTGGCCAGTTTCTATTAAACCATACGATTGCTGCCTGACATTTGGCCTGTGTGTACAGGGCTTAAGGTTAACAGGTGGTCGGTCAATAAATCATGAAAGATTAATTGAAACCAATGAATAATTTGAGTTTTCTGTAGAGCACCATGCCAGTCCTTAGCCCTGAAGGTGAGTTGGCTAGCAGCGAGACCACCCAGGGCTAGATGATAAGCCATCAGTGAGAGTGGCCTTCAGTTGTCTCTATCAGCTGACCTCATTTACCAGCATTATTTGTGTTGTGTGCCTGTGACCCTCCACATTCTCTCTTCTGGGAAGGATATATATATAACTCATGCTGTCACCAAAAGAGTATGGCTTTACTATAAGCAATAGTTTATAGAGACAACAAGACCCCAAACCCCTTATTGCATCCATGTCAGGGTACTAGGTCTTATAATTTTTGTGTTGTGTTGTGGATACAGGGCAAATATACTTCCTGTGAAAGTATACTTTTCAAACACAATGCTTTAAGAATTTGGATGTTAAAGCTTACAGAGGCTTTATATCATATGTCTATCCAACCCTCATTAACTTTTTTTATAATATATGTTAATTATGTTAAGTGTATACCTCTATGTAAATACCCTCCAAACACTACTGGAGTATTTACAAATACACATCTAGATCTGAGGATTTTTGAACAAAAGCGGTAGTTCAAACTACAATATACATTTATTGAGAGGGTTACATAATACATACAAATTGCACACTACACAGTATTTACAAAACAATGTACACTATAAGTACACTGAGTTGCATGATATTTACAAATTACACACAAACCATATTCACAATACAATGTACAGTACAAGTATGGAGGTAGTTTACCTCTCAGCTTCAGAACTGGTAATACTGAGAGCTTGTGTGTCTCAGGATAAAGAGAAAGTACAGCTTTATAACCATTTATTATATCCCCCGCTCCTTTCTGTACAGTGAAATAAGGAAAAACAATGGTCAAGCCTTTTAAGTAGAAAAAGTAAAAATGCTGAGGAAGCTGGAAGGAGTAACTCCAGCAACCGTTTAAATATATTTCCGTCTAACTAGAATGTACTCATAATTACAATATTACGTACATCTCTTAAAAGAGATTTTAAATATATTAATTATCAATAAAATATATATAAAAGATACAAATTAATACATCTCTATATTCATTAACACGTCACTAAATGTTTTTTTTTTGTGAGATGTTTAAGTACCAACATTTGATTCAATTTCATACTCTTGTAGTCCCTATACAGAAGAGGTCAGATTAGTGGAGGGAGAAGCAACAAAAGAAGACATCTGTGCTGCATTAAAAGCAGCATGCTGATGGGAGAACAAAGCAGAGTGACATAGAGACATCAGCCTGTTGCTTCTCCCTTCATTGACCGGTGACTAGCACAGGGTGCTGGTAAAGATGGAACCTCTAAGATATACTCAACCTACTTAACGGGACTGTGCCGTTTCGCAGGACTGTGCAATTCTCAAAACTTAATGTGCAAAAATACAGATCCTTTCCCAGGTAAATCCTTTTTGTAGCTCCCTTATGGTTTTCTGTGCAGTGTCTGTAGTTTGGTTTCAAGGTTTTCAATATATAACTTACTATAAAATCCCTTGTATGTTTTATGCTAATATTTGGTAGTAGATGTGATTTGTTATGAATCAAAATTTGAACGAAATTTGCATGATTCTGAGATTTGGATGAATCACAATAGTAACGAATCCTAAATAACCCTTTCATGACTTATGCCACGTACACACGATCAGGATTTTGGTCGGAAAAAGGTATGATGGATTTTCCGATGGGATTCCGCTCAAGCTTGTCTTTCATACACATGGTCACACCAAATTCCGACCGTCAAGAACGCGGTGATGTACAACACATACGACGGCACTAGAAAAAGGAAGTTCAATAGCCAGTGCACCACCCTTTGGGATCCTTCTGCTAATCTTGTGTTTATCTTGTGTTAGTAGAAGTTTGGTGAGAGACGATTCGTGCTTTTTAGCTTTCGTGCATTTGAGTCTGTTACTGCTCTTCAGTTTGTGATTGTGGGTTTGTATCTGGTTTTCAGTGCATGTAGTCAGTTCGTATTTGTTTTTCAGTGCGTTCTTGTCCGCTTGTTTCTAATTTTCAGGTCGCTCTTCACAGGCCTTGCTGTTTTTCAGTGCGTTCTGTTAGTTCGTTCTGACCAGCTGACCATTTTGAAGCCATGTTGCGGGTACGTACACATCGTAGAGTACGTGCTATGCGGGTGCTTGCTTTGACCCAAGTCCAGTCCATGAACAGGGTGGGGAGGAGTTCATGGACCAAGATTTGGTTGCTCCAGCATGACCAATATTCTCGTATGCCTTTGCTGCATGGGATCCAGGAGAATAACCCTGATGATTTCAGGAATTTTCTCTGCATGACAGACTTTGTTTTTTACCGTCTGTTGGCTTTGCTGTCCCCTTATATTATGAAGCAGGACACCTTCATGTGGGAAGCCATCACTCCGGAGCAGAGGCTCATCGCTACGTTGCGGTACTTGGCGACGGGGAGAAGTCTACAGGACCTGAAGTTCTCTACAGGCAGCTCCCCCCAGGCTCTGGGGATCATTATTCCAGAGACCTGTTCTGCCATTATACAGGTCCTGGAGAAGGACTATATTAGCGTAAGTGTTCTCCTTTAACATTACATTCTATGTATTTAATGTTTGCTAATGTATTGTATTTATTTCAACATTCCCTAATTACCATGATTGTAATATGCTGTGAATGTCCCCTTTGTCCTCATGCATGCTGGAAGCTTTTAATGCTCCTTTTTTGTCCTTCATGCATATTTGCCTTCACTAACCTCCCCAGCATGCTATCCTGTGCCCATACACACCTAGCCTAGTAACGTAACAATGTATTTTGTCAGCTCCATTGTAGTGCTTTACCCTAAACACACCCTAAAATGTGTACAAATGTTATGTAAATTCATGCAGAGTGCCAGAGGCCTTTTTTTTGGCTACCAAACTCATTTATAACCCCCCTCTAAAATTTTTACAATGAGCCATCAGAGGGGGTGAGGAATTTGATAAGTGGACCTTATATTTTTGTGTTTAAATACTCCTTAAAATAAATGTTATACTGATGTTGGCCAAGAATGTTTGTGTCTAATCTGCTTGCAATGTTATGTGCAAAAGTACCATTTTTTTTATGTTTTGACTCCACAGTTTTCTTCATTGCCACAGGGATGGCAGACTGTAGCATCCCACTTTGCCAACCATTGGGACTTTCCCAACTGTGAAGGGGCAATTGATGGGAAGCACGTCCACATCGTCCCACTACCCCATTGGAGTCATACTATTATAACAATAAGGCGTTTCATAGTATTGTTTTAATGGCGGTGGTGTCAGCGACATACAAGCTTTTGTATGGGAAGAATGGCCGGATGTTTGATGGTGGAGTCTTTGCCCAGACCAAGTTCTACACTCGTCTCCAGAGTGGTGGCTTGGGATTGCCACCTGCAGAAGAGAATGTGGAAGGATTCCTGTTTGTTTTTATTGCTGATGAAGCGTTTGGTCTGGGTGATCACATGATGAGGCCCTTCCCCCAGAGGACCCTCACCCCGAAGAAGAGGGTTTTCAATTACCGGCTGGCCAGAGTCAGAAGAGTTGTGGAGAACACCTCTGGGAAAATGGCCATCTGGTTCTGCCTATTTCTAACAGCTATAAATATGGCGGAGTACAAGCTTAACCACATCATATTAGCATGCTGCATCTTGCACAACTTTTTAAAGCGAAATGCTACTAATTATGTAGCCTCAGTTGGGCCTAAGGCTGGACTTCATGAAACAACAATGATGGCCCTGGAAGCTGGCCGTCCTGGCTTGCCTCGCCAAAGCGCCCGTGAAGTGCGTCAAAAATATATTGATTATTTTACAGGTAGGGGGGCTATTGCTATGCCAGCAAATTTTTAACTATTTTAAAAAATAAAAAAAAGGTATGATAAAATCTTGAATTTGATTTACTGCTTGTGTTTCTTTTATCTGTCTCCTAGGTTCTCCTAGTGCACTTGTAGTGCTAAGTGGTTTTTCCATTATTTAAATAACACCAATTGTCACTGTAAACACCAACTTAATACAAAAACTGGTATTGAGCATTGAAAGAAGAAGCCACACATTGTTGAGTATAAAACTTTTTACTCCGTGCACATTCAAATGTGCATTGTAAAACCTTTTTTTGTAAAAAAATAACATCTTGGTTTTATAAATGTTTACCGTGAAAATATTTTTTGGTACATAAACAGGCATGTTTCAAAACATAACATACACAACTCAGGAACTTACAAAGTTCAACACTGAAAAACTGAAGGCAATATCAGACATTTACATAACACGCACCCCAAGTTTAGGAGGGAATTTTAAGGAAAAAAACTTTTAGGAGTAAAGTTTAAGGAAGAAAAACTTACATTAAAATGCCCATCAATGCAGCGTTATCGGTGTCCATCTGCAGCCTTGTCAGTGCAGCCTTTTCAGTGCAGCTTTGCCCCAGTGTAGCCATGTCAGTGCAGCCATGTCAGTGCAGCCTTGTCAGTGCAGCCATGTCAGTGCAGCCTTGTCAGTGCAGCTTTACCCCAGTGCAGCCATGTCAGTGCAGCTTTGCCCCAGTGCAGCCTTGTCAGTGCAGCCATGTCAGTGCAGCTTTGCCCCAGTGCAGCCTTGTCAGTGCAGCCATGTCAGTGCAGCTTTGCCCCAGTGCAGCCTTGCCCCAGTGCAGCCTTGTGTGATTGCCGCGATCACGCTGACATACATAGCCGTGTGTAAATTCAAATATGGCGCCGAGGCTGCAGGGACTAGTCGGAGCCGAGATACACATACCCGAGTATCCTCTGCTTTTCTCGGCGCCGCTCACAGTCACGCCCAGTCCCGCCCTATGATTGACATAACACAAGTGGGACTGGGTGTGACTGTGAGCGGTGCCGAGAAAAGCCAAAGATACTCAGGTATGTGTATCTCGGCTCCGACGAGTCCCTGCAGTCTCGGCGCCATAGTTGTATAGTTGTATGTGTATGTCGGCGGCGATCGCGGCAAAAGCCGCGATCGCTCCGATCAGAACAAAATTGGCGGGGATCGGCCTATAACACGCACCCACGATTTTCCCCTGATTTTAAGGGGAAAAAAGTGTGTGTTATATGCCGATAAATACGGTACCTTTTTTGGACAAGTTTCACACATGGATACACCCCAAGTATCTACTGGAGTACCTGTTTAGGACACCCTAAAAAGTTTGTTCTTGTGTTCCACACTAGTGCTCCTGAGTCCAGATGTGTAAACAGCTGCTGAGTGTCCTCTCCTTACATTACACTGAATCAAGTTTGCAATTATTTCTAGTTTCAAACACATCTAGACAACAATGTCCTAAACTTCTTTTAATACAAATTAGCATGACCAAATGTAGTTAACCCTGTATCTGCCTAAAACATCGTATTTAGTTGGTGAACGAACAATGTTTACTGCGAATGATTACTGTGCCTATGAGCCTGAAAGTTGACATTTTAAACTGTAAAACAGTAAAGAAAAGCATATGCAAGTGATAATAATAATAGGAACACACAACAACTACTTACGTTTTAGAAGCACTTTCTTGATCCTTCTGTACTGATCCTGCTCCCTCAATTTCAGGTCTTCAGTTGCTCCTTGGATCGTCGTACCCCAAAATTCCGGCGCAGACTCTTCACAACTTTAGTCATGATAATGGCCTTTCTCACATTTGGGTTTAGGTACGGTTCATACTTCCCATCATAGTCGGCCCTCTTCAAGATGTCCACCATCTCCACCATCTCTACAAAGGCAATATTTGAGGCCTTAAATCTTCTCCTCCAGGATCGGGATGTTTCTGGCTCTGGGCTTTCCTCCTCGTTACTGCTATTATCATGCACCTGCTGTGTCTCCGCCATGTTCCTCTCCCACTGCGATGAAAGAGACGGGGTGGGGAATATTTTAGAAAGAATGTCAGGGGCGGGTGACGCGGGCGGAGTTTCACACATGCGCAGTGTATATAAAGCTAACATGCGTGTGTGTCATACCTACATTCTGTGTGCGTAGGAAGGAGGACTGGAAGCGCCGAATGTTCTAATAAAGGTGCCATTTTAACTTGGGACATCAGTGGCCTATACTGATTCGAGATTGAGGCCTATATTGGGATAAGATTAGGAGAGTTTAGCCTGATATTAGTGTTTTTGTCTTGCAGCAAATATGAAACAATTCAAAGACCCTGAATTCATGGGCCATTTCATTGACAAATACAGGGATATGCGTAATTTGTGGGAGGGTAAAAACCCCTTATATCGCAATAAACCAGCTAGGAAGGCATCACTGGAGAAACTGCTGCAATTTGTGAAGACGTGGGTCCCCAATGCAGACATCAAGTTTGTGGAGAAGAAAATTGGTAGCTTGAGAATCACATATAGGAAGGAGCTTAGTAAGGTCTAGGCTTCAGCAGCAGAAGACATGTATGCATCCAGTCTGTGGTACTACAACAGGATGCAGTTTCTGAAAGACCAGATGAAAGTCAGGGAATCATTTTCTACACTTCCATCCAGCCTTCCCTCAACCCTTCCCTCAACCCCAGCTAAGGCTTCAGAGGACCAACCTGGGCCTTCCATCCTGAAAGAAGTGGAGGAGCCCAGCTGGAGACAAGTATAGTATTTCTAAACATATTTATTGTCCGAAAATTATTGTTGTTAACTAGATGTTATTATTGATAACAAATGAATGATTTCGCAAAAGTGTTTTACATATCAATAGACAGTAGGGGCAAAAAATGATTGTGACAAGAATGAAAAATGTTGGGCTCAGAATGATAGTCTTTTCTATTTATTAACATTCAAGTTGCAATAGTCATAAGCTGAAAATTGTGTATGATTGATGAACCAAAAACTAAAACTATGTCCCTTTTTCATACACAGGAAGACATCAGCCAGGACGAGGCTCTGGAATGTTGCACACAGGAGGAGGCGGGGGTAAGTGTCAGCTAGGAGGTGGCGGGGCCCAGTAGCCACACCCAATCCCAGGTGCCTCCCCTCCACCTTCCAAAAAAAAAGGGCTAGGAAGGGGAGTAATGTGGAGGAGGCAGCACTGGGCCTCATTAAAGAGGACAATGTAGCCCTGAAAAGCCTCCCCCCGACACTGAAAAGGCCTATGGCTGCTATGTAGCTGCCAAATTGCAGCAAATGGAGGAAGGCCAATGCCTCATCTGTGAGAAGATTATTTTTGAGGCAATTCATAAGGGGTTGAGGGGCCAAATGAGTGATAACATGCACTTAGGTGTGCTCGCCCATCCTCCTCCTCCTACTCCTCCTCCTCCTCCTGCCACAAGTCCATGTCCAGAGCCACAGCCTCCAAGGAAGGCTGCAGGGAAAGCTGCAGGGAAGGCTGCAGGGAAGCGTGGAGGGAAGATGCAAGGAAAACAAGAAAGTGATGGCCTTGGTTCAGTCTGTTCTGACAGAAGATGCAGGCTGTTGTAGTACCACAGCCTGGGGACTTGTATGTCATCCGCTGCTGTTCATGATCTCTGGGAGTCCTGGACTAGATTGTGCTCACTATTATATGGACTTTTCAGGCTACCAATTTTAATTTACAAAGAGTTGATGTCTGCCCTGGGGGCCAAAGGCTTCACAAATTCAAGCAGTTTCTCCAGAATTGCCTTCCTCTTTATTTTGTTATTATGCGCCAAAATAAATGTTTTTTTTTATATGAAAATACTTGCCTATGTGTTTTTCTTCAAATAGGACAGTTTGTTTGTGAGTAGGCAGGTACATTTCCAAAATACAATGTCTAATTAACAAGGGACACCAACCAACCTCCTTGAGCTTTATAAAAATACAAGAAAATAATGTTGTTGTGGAAACTTGACACACCAAAAAAAAAAAAATATATATATATATGTAGATCACTAGAAAATAATTTAAAAATAATCCAAAAAACAGGAGATCTTGATTAAAAATAAAAAAAGATGACTATAAAAAATAATTCTAAACATTATTATGGAGATCTGGCTTTAAAAACAAAAAAGATTATTCAGGAGATCCGGAGAAATAATAAAGAAATAAGTTTGTGAGAACTCTGTGTGAATATCAGCAGCAAAACAACTTCTTTCTTCTAGCATTATAAAGAACAAAAGAATGTGCTGCATTAAAAGATCCAATAATTTGCAGCGTGACGAATATGCTATCTCCCTTACGAACGCTAGTTTTACCAGACCGATCGCTTCCGTCTTGTACTTGATTCTGAGCATGTGTGATTTTTGGCGCCTCGGAATTGCATACAGACGATCGCATTTTCGGATGGGAACTTTTTCCGATCAAAAAATAGAGAACCTGCTCTCAAGCTTTTGCTGGCTGGAATTCCGCCAGCAAAACTCCGATGAAACATACGCACGGTCGCATTTTCCGACCAAAAGCTCTCATTGGAGTTTTGCTGGTGGCATTTCTGATCGTGTGTATAAATAAGCCTATTTCTGACATTTGGTGTTTACAAGTTAAAATCTGTATTTCTTGCTAGAAAATTACTTAGAACCCCCAAACATTATATATATATATTTATAAAAATAATGTGGCAATTGTTGCAATATTTTATGTCACACGGTAAACATTATATTATAAATGTTTATAAAAATAATTTGGCGACTGTTGCAATATTTTATGTCACATGGTATATGTGCAGCAGTGTTTTAAACGCAACTTCCGTATGTGTTTTCTTTGCTGCGTGAGCTCGCGGGGACGGGGGCACATTTTTTTCTTATTTATTTTATTTATTTTTATATTATTAAATTGTGTTTTTTTTTTTTTTTAATTCGATCACTTTTATTGCTGTCACAAGGAATGTAAACATACCTTGTGACAGTAATAGGTGGTGACAGGTACTCTTTTTGGAGGGATCGGGGGTCTAAAAGACCTCCAATCCCTCCATTGCACTTCAAAGTATTCAGATCGCCAAAAACGGCTAATCTGAATACTGTATACTGTTGTGATGTTGCTTCTGTGTTTACATTCAGGAGACTGGAACTAAGCCATTTCCGGCTTCATGCCAGTCTGTCTCTAGTCGCTGTCTCTAGGCGGCGGCTTTTAGCAGCATCGATTGTTATCCCTGGAAAGCCAATCACCTGCTCTAAAAAATGGTACTGGGATGATGCCCGCAGCTGCAGGTATAACCCCTGAGGCCACATATCTGCGTACGCTCAGCAGGAAGGGGATAAACTATAAAGAAAACAACAATTTAATTTGTATTCATTTGTTTCATTTGGATAACATGTGTCACGTACCTGATCAGAGTCTGAAGTGACGAGGTCGGCCTCCCTTGTATCTCCAACCCGGGTCCCGCTGAGAGTGGGAATAGAGGGACCCCAGGGAAAGGAGGAACACGAGTGCCTGTAGAAGTAACCCAGGAATCTTGAGGCAGATGATGCGACTTTAGGTAGGCAGGAAGTCACAGCGGATCGCAGGAGCTGAGATGCAGGGACTTGACAGGCAGCTTGGAGCCAAACATGAAACAAGAGCGGAGTCACGGGAATAGCCGGGTTCGGAAGCAGGCGGACAGCAAGGTACCAAATCATCAGGCGGAAGCAGAGTCAAGTAGGAAGCCGAAATCAGGAACCAGTGAATCAGGATATGGGAGAGTCCAGAGGCAAGGTCAGAGGAGCCAAGGTTCAGCAACGGATATCAAGCAGGCAGGTAACACAGGATACAGATACAGGAACAGCTGAAGATCAGTCAGCACCTGTCACAGTCAGTGTGTCCTTTAAATAGGCCGGAAGTGCAGGACAAAAAACAGAAGTGAGAAAGGACGTATGCGTACCAAGAGGCCACCCTTACGCATTTCGTCATCAAGACGTCATCTGGCCGCGCCTCAGATGATGTCTTGATGACAAAACGCGTAAGGCGTGGCCTCTTGGTACGCATACGTCCTTTCTCACTTCTGTTTTTTGGCCTGCACTTCCGGTTCCGGCAGACGGCTGTGGAATGCAAGCCGCTCACACTGCACTGTCTGCGGCTTCTCACATGGAGCCAGCCGGCAGAGTGCTATTTGTTTTTAACCTCTGAGCTTTTTATTTTGTTCATTTCTTTTTGTTGTTTACTTGAGTTTAATAAATATATATTCGGAATCACACTATGAGGCTCTTCTCTTCTCCCTGCACATGGTAATTGTTCCGGATGGATGCCTTTTGAAAGTGATCGGGTGACACAGGTGGAAATTAGGTGGTGAGGGGGACACCAACCGCTTGGATCATCGGATCATCTACATGCTCATTACCCCTGCAGGGGTTGGGCACTCCGGTGAGTGGGGGCACTAGAGGGGACTCCACACGGGACAGCATATACTCATTGGGACAGACCTACCCGCAACCTTTGAAGATATATCAGCTTGCTGCATAAGAACTGTTTTTTTATTCACGGATATAATTTTTATATATATTTTTTTTAAATAATTTATCTGGTTGCTTGGACTCTCATTTTCTTTTTGGTTTTTTCACCTTTTTTATTCTTTTTGTGCACTAAGATTGTCTGCACACTACATGCCGATCGTTCTTTTTTTATATATATTCTCACATTTTTTTCAACACTATTCAGCTTCACTAGTACACATACTAATTTTCAGTGGGCAACACAGTGTTTTGTCCCCTTTTTAGGTATACCCACTCATACCTTTCATTGCACACATACATATTTTTTGTGTTTTTTATACACACTTGATTGATCATTCACCTTTGGTAATGCTTGGAGTTCTATTTACTAATTTTATTTTGTAAAAAAACTTTTGTATTTTGGGTACTCTGCATATTTTTTGACTATTTTCAGCACATATATCTATTTTCTAATAATAATTTACATTGTGTTACACGTTTTACCCACCTAGTATTGGGGTGTTATGTTTTCCTTTTGTTAGGAGTTTATATAGTTTATTGATTTATTTATTATCATTCTTTATCAGTGAACAGCACCAATCCCCTATTTCTTCAGACTACATAGTTCTCTTACATTGCCCCCTCCTTACGGGCAGCCTAAGGATGCCCCTCAGGGGCTTCTTCTCTGGATGGTGCTGAAAAAATGCTCGTACCTTTTGCGGGGCATGTACGTTAGAAGCTGGTTCCCAGGAATTGTCTTCAGGGCCGTAGCCCTTCCATTTAATCAGAAACTGTGTTAGGCCATTCCTGGTTCTGCAGTCGAGAACGGCTTCTACCTCAAACTCTTCACTGCCCTCAACGAGCAGTGGAGGAGGGTTTTCTGGATCCCGGTTAGAAAAGGGATTGGGTACTGATGTCTTCAACAAAGAAATTTGAAAGAGGAATTCATGGATGTGCCACATGATTTACAAAAATGGTATGATATCATTAGTAGGTACCATCATCCCAAATATGAATAAGGCAAAAGAATGGGAATGAAAGAGAAAACAGAGCAAAGACCCCTCCAATTGGGTCCTGCCTCTTTCAAAGGGATGGGGACTATTGCGGTACCAAGAGAAAAAAGACTTGTGTTTGAAAATTATTAAATTTATTTCAAAATAGCAATAAAAAGTCCTGTAGGGGACTTGTACTATACATCAACATAATTTAACATACATAAAGAAAAGTAATTGTTACAGCATTGTTGACAGTTGGTGAAACTAATGCCCACACAAATGTATGGACAGAGGTTGTATAGTATGATACTTGCAGACGTGACCTCTACAGTTTCGTGGTCGCAGCCGCTTCTTCAGGAGGCGTCTGATAGTATGTAATCTATAAAGATGGAGAAAACAATACAGTATCAACATAAAAAACATGAATAGATAAAAAAGATAAAGAGATTTTTTTTGTCAGAAACAGGCACAAGGTTAATATTGGAGAATATAATTGAATTTTGGAAGTTGCACTCACCAAACTATAACCTCAAGGGTTTTCTGGAGCGATGCTGTGAGACGCCCTCAAGAGGCGTTCCCCCGGGGGCGGGCCCGGGAGGCAAATTGGGGTGATACTGTTGTAAGAAATTCAATAAGATGAAAGTTTTTTTAGAATTTATGCGGTGTGTGTTCTACTTGAGAAACCACCCGGGAGTGTCAGGTTGAAAAGTGGGGAGGGGTGGAAAGGAAGGAAAAGGGGAAGAAAAATGGAAGACCAGATCAGAAACCAGGGAATAGTGGAGGGGAGGGGAGTTGAAAAGATTGGGAGGGGGGGAAAAGGAAAAGTGATGGATGGGGGGAGGTCGGGGAGGCACGGAAAGAAAGGGAGGAAAGAGGGGGGATGGGGAGGGGAGGAGGGGAGGGGGGGAGAGGACAGGAAAGAGAGGGAGGGGAAAGGAGGGGAAGGTAATCTCAACTACATCCGGTTCACCGTACTAGACGTTGTCCCCGAAGACCCCCGAGGGGGCAACTGGGACCGCGAAATTTTAAAACGCGAGTCCCTCTGGATTGAGCGACTTAACGCATGTGTCCCTCCCGGGATTAATGAGGCACACTCATATAAATATTTTCTTGAATAACTACGTCATAGTCCCCCCAACCTCTGCCGTGACCCTAAAAAATCTAAAAACTTCAGGTTCTTTCTATGACTGTACATAAGTGGACTCTCCACACATAGTGGTTTCACTATGTAATATTTATTCTTTGATGTTGATCTCTTTATGGCTGCATCCAAATTTCCAGTAGATTGCATGCTTTATTTAACAAGAGCTATTTATATTTGAATAAAACTGTTTTTACATATCCTGGGACGGGGTTGTGATGCATGTCCCCATGACCGTGGATCCCTATGTGCTCCCATTGCTGGAGACTATGCATCCCCTCCCCCTTCCCAGTCTATTCTCTGATTAACTTTGTTTGTATTTAAGTTATTATCACCTATTGCACTTACCATCCCTGTCTGGAGGGATGTGAGGAGTTAATTCTCCCCCTACGGCGGGCTTGCGTTCCTCCGGCAGCAGACGGGGCTCTATGGAGCCCAGCTGCTGCTTCTTTCGATCACTGCTTTGGCACTGATCACTACTTGAGCTGTGCGCCTGCGCTGGGTGACTCTCCCGTGCCTGCGCAACAGTGGAGGATCAGACCCGGAAGCAATAGCGGCGGCCATCTTCGGCGCCGTTGAACTTCCGGGTTGGAGGCATTTAGGATGCCTAGACTCGGCTGTTTACCGTCACTGGCGGACACCCAGAATCCCACCGGCGTCACTCGGAGCCTATGTAAATACCATGTAATTTCCCTTATGAAGGACGGGGACTACTATTACCTTTGTACGATATCTCCCCCCTCCTTCTTGGCACAATATGCCTTATGGCCCATTCCTTAAACTACCCCATAATACTTATCCCTTATCCATTTATATCTCTTACAGCGACTCCTCTTGACAGTGTGGTGTGGCTCCTTGGCCATCAACTGCATCAGCCACGTCTTTCTGGGTGTCAGCAGCCCTTGAGTCTAGTTCCCCCCCCCCTTTTTTAACTACAGTAACGGTGGGTAATCTTTTTGATACCATTACCCCTCTCTCTGTCCAGTTCCTTACCTTATCTTCTTAACCAGGTGGCAGGGTCATTATCTTTTTCCTATTTTCTTTTCCTTCATCCCCTCTTTCCCCCCCCCTTTTCCTTCCTCTTTCCTCTCCTATCTCTCCCCCCCCTTCCCCCCCCTCACCTTGTGTTTTCCCTCCCCTTCTTTGCCCGCCCCCCCCTCCGTCCCATCCCTCCCTTGTTATCCCTCTCTTCCCTTTCTTTTCCAAACCCCCCTTTTTTCCCCCCTTTCCCTCTCCTCCCCTTCCCCATACCTTCCCCTCCTTTCCCCTCCCTCTCTTTCCTGTCCTCTTACCCACCTCCTCCCCTCCCCTCCCCTCCCCGTCCCCCCCTCTTTCCTCCCTTTCTTTCCGTGCCTCCCCGACCTCCCCCCATCCATCACTTTTCCTTTTCCCCCCCTCCCAATCTTTTCAACTCCCCTCCCCTCCACTATTCCCTGGTTTCTGATCTGGTCTTCCATTTTTCTTCCCCTTTTCCTTCCTTTCCACCCCTCCCCACTTTTCAACCTGACACTCCCGGGTGGTTTCTCAAGTAGAACACACACCGCATAAATTCTAAAAAACTTTCATCTTATTGAATTTCTTACAACAGTATCACCCCAATTTGCCTCCCGGGCCCACCCCCGGGGGAACGCCTCTTGAGGGCGTCTCACAGCATCGCTCCAGAAAACCCTTGAGGTTATAGTTTGGTGAGTGCAACTTCCAAAATTCAATTATATTCTCCAATATTAACCTTGTGCCTGTTTCTGACAAAAAAATCTCTTTATCTTTTTTATCTATTCATGTTTGTTATGTTGATACTGTATTGTTTTCTCCATCTTTATAGATTACATACTATCAGACGCCTCCTGAAGAAGCGGCTGCGACCGCAAAACTGTAGAGGTCACGTATGCAAGTATCATACTATACAACTTCTGTCCATACATTTGTGTGGGCATTAGTTTCACCAACTAAGTGTCAACAATGCTGTAACAATTACTGTTCTTTATGTATGTTAAATTATGTTGATGTATAGTACAAGTCCCCTACAGGACTTTTTATTGCTATTTTGAAATAAATTTAATAATTTTTAAACACAAGTCTTTTTTCTCTTGGTACCGCAATAGTCCCCATCCCTTTGAAAGAGGCAGGACCCAATTGGAGGGGTCTTTGCTCTGTTTTCTCTTTCATTCCCATTCTTTTGCCTTAAAGAAATATGAAAAACAGGGTGACTTTTGAGATTCTTTGGTAGGATAAGTTCCAAGGCCACAGAGTTGATCCTCCTCTTCACAGCAAAGGGCCCCAGGTATTTTGGACCAAGTTTCTTGGAGGGACACTTAAGTTTTAAATTAGCAGTGGATAGCCAAACCTTGTCTCCTGGATTCAGATTCAAGTTACCCCTCCTTTTCCTGTCAAAAAATCTTTTGTTATTAGCCTGAGCCTTAGAGATGGTGTCCTGAAGCACTTTATTGTTGGAGATGAACCAACTCAGTCTGTCTTGAACAGCAGGCACAGCAGAATCCACAGGTAATTTAGGCAAAAAGGAAGGGTGGTATCCATAATTGGCAAAAAAAGGGTGTTTGCTTGGTGGCAGAGTGGATGGAATTGTTGTATGCAAATTCTGCTAGTGGAAGCAGAGGTGACCAATCGTCCTATGAAAAAGAGGAGAAGCAACGCAAATATTGCTCCAGCGTCTGGTTGGTTCTCTCCGTCTGTCCATTAGTTTGAGGATGGTAGGCAGAGGACAGACGGAGCTCGATGTTCAAGACTTCACAGAGAGATCTCCAGAATCTGGACGTGAACTGTACCCCTCGATCAGAAGTGATATTATCGGGAATACCATATAGCCTCACTATCTCTCGGATGAACATGGAAGCAGTCTCAGCGGCAGACGGGGTTCCTTGCATGGGTAAAAAGTGTGCCATTTTAGTCAAGCGATCAACCACAACAAATATGGTGGTAAAGTCTTCAGATGGGGGAAGTTCCACAATGAAATCCATGGATATCATGCTCCATGGTTTCTTAGGCACAGGAAGACATTCTAATAGGCCCCAAGTCTTGGCTCGGTCAGTCTTATTGCGTTGACAGGTCACACAGGATTTGACGTATCTTTTACAGTCTTGAATCAAGTCTGGCCACCAGAAAGAACGGGAAATTAGGTTGATACTCTTGTGAATCCCGAAATGGCCTGCCAAAGGATGATCGTGGCAACGCTTCAGGACAGAAACCCTGAACTGCTCCGGGACAAAGACCTGTTCCTTATGGTAATACAGCCCGTCCTTGAGTTGAAGAGATAAGTCTTGGGAAGGGGGATGCCCCAACAACTCAGCTCTTATTTGGGACATCAGGTTGGTTTGGAGAAGAAGAAAGTTTTTGGCTGCTTCGGAAGGATGAACAGGATCATGGAACATGCGTGACAGCGCGTCTGGTTTCCCATTCTTAGAACCAAGGCGATAGGTTATGTGGAATGTGAAACGGGAAAAGAACAATGCCCATCTTGCCTGCCGAGGTCTGAGTCATTTAGCTGTTCTCAAATACTCGAGATTCTTATGGTCGGTGAAAATGAGTATAGGGTGCAAGGCTCCTTCTAACTGGTAGCGCCACTCCTCGAGGGCAGCTTTAATGGCCAACAGTTCCCGGTCCCCTACATCATAATTCTTCTCAGAGGGATTTAATTTCTTGGAGAAAAATGCCACAGGATGGAGTAGGGACTTGGGGCCCTGTCGCTGCGATAATATGGCTCCCACTGCGATCTCAGAGGCGTCCATCTCCAGAATATAGAGCAAGGAAGGGTCGGGATGCTTTAAGATGGGAGCTGAGGTGAACAAGGCTTTCAACTGTTCAAAAGATGCTTGTGCTTCAGTACTCCACCGGAAGGGAACATGCTGTTTGGTCAAAAGGGTGATAGCAGAAATAATACCAGAAAAGTTCTTAATAAATTTCCTATAGAAATTAGCGAATCCCACAAACCTTTGTACTGCCGTTCGATCTGTAGGAGCTGGCCAATCCTAAACAGCAGCAACTTTCTGGGGATCCATGGAGATCCCATCAGCGGAGATGACAAGTCCCAGGAATTGAATTTTCAAAATCGCACTTTTCAGCCTTGACATAGAGACGATGTTCACGAAGTTTACTCAAAACTTTTCTCACATGGGTACGGTGGACCTCGATAGAGTCAGAAAAGATAAGAATATCATCGAGATAGACAATGATAAACAGGTCAAGAAAATCCTGAAAAACATCATTTACCAGATGCTGAAAGGTGGCTGGGGCGTTGCAGAGACCGAAGGGCATAACTAAATATTCAAAATGCCCAAAGCGTGACCTGAAGGCAGTCTTCCATTCATCCCCCTTTCTGATTCGTACCAAATTGTAGGCACCTCTTAGATCTAGCTTGGAAAAAACTCGTGCTCCGCGTAGTCTCTGAAATAATTCGGGAATTAAGGGAAGTGGGTACCGGTTCTTGATAGTTATTTTATTAAGATCACGATAATCAATACAGGGCCTCAGTGAGTGATCTTTTTTCTCCACAAAAAAGATACCAGCTCCTGCTGGGGAGGAAGAGGCTCGAATAAACCCTTTTTCTAGACTTTCTTCAATGTATTTGCGTAAGGCCTCTAGTTCAGGTTCCGAGAGAGGGTAAATTCGGCCGAAGGGAATTTCTGCCCGTGATAGAAGTTCAATGGGACAATCGTAAGTCCGGTGGGGAGGTAAGCTCTCTGCACTCTTTTATTAAATACGTCCAAGAATTCATGATAGACGCTGACGCATGTGGATGCTGAGGAGAGGAGCAGGATTAACAAACTTTTTCAGGTAACAATGTCTCTGACAATAATTAGAGGAAAATGAGATATCTCCGGTAAGCCAGTCAATATGAGGGTTATGGGCCCTTAGCCAGGGTAACCCCAGGATAACAGGAAACATGGAGGACGTTATGATGTCCAACCGGAGCAGCTCCTGATGTTCCGAAGAGACTTGGCAAAGAATGGGTACAGTCTCTTGTGTAACAGGCCCAGACTTGAGACCAGAGCCATCTGCCAGATGCACAGTAAATTCCTGCCTCTTGGTACATACAGGAAGTTGATGTAAGGTGACAAAGGCTGAGTCCACAAAACAAATGCAAGCTCCGGAGTCTATAATTGCGGTTACAGGAATAGTCCTCCCTGGCAACTGAAACTGGAGCGAAAGAGGGAGGTGTAGCAGATCCCTCCCAGGAAGATGCGACATGTAAGGTGGCGTAGAAGTGGGCTTGGCAGGTCTTATGGGACAAGCTTGGATGAGATGACCCGCTCCTCCACAGTAAAGGCATAGTCCGTCATGTACTCACCGGAGGTGTTCTGAGGAGGATAGTGGTGGTCTTGAAAAGCTTCTGCGGGGAAACTCAGGGGGCTCCTTATTCTTGTAGGGACCCCTTGGTAATCTGGACGTGATTGTGGAGACAGGAGCAAAACTTCTTGAGAGAGTAACTGGCTTGGTACTAGCTTTCTCAGATTGCCTTTCACGCAATCGACGGTCAATTTGGATAACAAGATGGATCAGATCTTCCAGGGATGAGGGCACTCCTATTCGGGCAAGTTCGTCTTTTAATTGGTCAGAGAGTCCAAGACGAAATTGATGATGTAAAGCAGCCTTATTCCACTGCGTATCTAAACTCCAGACACGGAAATCTGCTACATAGTCCTCCACGGATCTCAAGCCTTGTTGGAGTTTTCCCAGTGTAAATTCAGCAGTCTGTTGGAGGAAGGGGTCAGCATACAGCTGGGACATGGCTGAAAAGAAGGAGTCCGCGGAAGACAAGGCCGGATCATGGTGTTCTCTAAGATGATGAGCCCAGGAGAGTGGTTCATTTCGTAGGAGTGTAATGGTAAATCCCACTTTAATATGCTCGGATGAGAAGGTTCGTGGTAACAAGGAAAAATAAAGTTCACAGGCATTTTGAAAAGTGCGAAACAATTTGCGATCCCCTGAAAAATGCTCTGGCAAGGGTACTCTGGGTTCAGGAGGCAGAGAGGTTTCGTTGAGCAGGCAAAAGTCAGTCTGTACAGATGTATTTACAAGTGCAAGGAGAGCAGATGCAGATGAGACATCAAGCATATTCGGTAGACGATCTTGCATCTGGCCCAAGTCTTCTTGGAGATTTCGTACGGTATGGGCTAGTGCAGAAATTGCCCGGCAGATGTCCATAACAGGTGAGGCCTCCCTTTCAGACTCCATTGCTGGCTGACTGATACTGTCACGTACCTGATCGGAGTCTGAAGTGACGAGGTCGGCCTCCCTTGTATCTCCAACCCGGGTCCCGCTGAGAGTGGGAACAGAGGGACCCCAGGGAAAGGAGGAACACGAGTGCCTGTAGAAGTAACCCAGGAATCTTGAGGCAGATGATGCGACTTTAGGTAGGCAGGAAGTCACAGCGGATCGCAGGAGCCGAGATGCAGGGACTTGACAGGCAGCTTGGAGCCAAACAGGAAACAGGAGCGGAGTCACGGGAATAGCCGGGTTCGGAAGCAGGCGGACAGCAAGGTACCAAATCATCAGGCGGAAGCAGAGTCAAGTAGGAAGCCGAAATCAGGAACCAGTGAATCAGGATATGGGAGAGTCCAGTGGCAAGGTCAGAGGAGCCAAGGTTCAGCAACGGATATCAAGCAGGCAGGTAACACAGGATACAGATACAGGAACAGCTGAAGATCAGCCAGCACCTGTCACAGTCAGTGTGTCCTTTAAATAGGCTGTCTGGCGCCAAAGAGCCGCGCGGACGCGCTCCCGCGGGCGCGCCCATTCCTTTGCGCACGCACATTGCACATCGTCTGCGATCCGAAGAGACCTTCCCGAACGCATGCGTGCGTGAAGAGTCCTTTACGAACGTGCGTACCCGCGAGTGAACCCGGGACGCAACAGTTCTCTTACAACATGATGCAATAGTTTTGGCCTTTTGTTAAAGTTTGAAGCATCTAAAATAACGTATTGAGGTTAAGAGACCATTTGTTTCATTTGTATATGCACGGTTCAACAAAAAAAGTCAGTTGGGAATAGGAAAATTAATTTAACTTAATAACATAATGAATGAATATGTATTAATTCGGATGAATTTGTTTTATTCAGATGAGAGCGGTAGTCTTAAATAAAGTAAATTTGTGATTTAAAATACATTTGTAATTATCAGTCTGTTCTACAGTCTAATACAATTTTTAGGTTTGAAAAATGTGGTTATAAACAAAGCTAAGGATAAATCCAAGGAAAAAAAAAACAAGCTTACTTACTGACCAGCCCACAGACAACCGAATCAACCTGTCTGATTTGATTGACTGTGGGCTGGTCGGTAAGTAAGCTTGTTTTTTCCTTGGATTTATCCCTGGCTTTGTTTATATCTTATGTTGCCCTCCAATGCTGCTTACTGCAATGGCCAGTTATAGGTGGAGGAAGTGGCCCCCTTTTTGAAAAATGTGGAGCCTAACTGCATTAGTACCATTGTGTCTAAAACAAATAATGCTGAATAGTTTCATTATATATGAATAACTAATCTCCTGGAAGAACAAATTACCACGTTAAAATGATTATAGCGAATCTTATTAAATAAACGAATAACAAAACCTCTGAAAATATGAATCGATTCAGAACAACAAATATATACTTTTCCAAAGTAACGAATCATTCTAAAAACAAATCATTCTAACATAATGATTATGACAACACAAAATGATTTACTCACTGAATGAAACTGAAATGAAAAGAGGCAAATGTTTCTGCCATGCACATCTCTAGTGGGTAGGTAGGCATCATAAATATATTCCTTCTATGAAATTCACACACACACACAAACTGAAAATTCTGAGTCATCGCAGTGCATTGCTGGCTGATGATTGGCCAAGCATGCACTATGACCCGCATGGTTGGCCAATCACAGCGCCGTCTGTACAGAGAGCCGTAATTGGCCAAAGCCAGGGTGGCTTTGGCCAATTATGCCTCAGGCGGTTTAGTACACGCCCCACACTATATAAGGCCGCCTGCACGTCAGCCCTGTGTAGTGTGTTCCGGCGTTGAGAGAGAGATAGAGAGAGAGACAGTGTCATTTGATTTAAGTTAGTTAGAGTAGGCAGGCGAGTCAGTTAGCTGCACTTACAGTGTATTGTGTATCTATATACATCCTAGGTGTAGTAGTTACAAGTTAGTGTAGTGCGTCCTCGGCACAGTGTGCACCTAAAGCTACCTGAAGAAAATTGGTGGTGTTCTTCTGATCTTATTAGTACCGCAGGCAGCTGCAGTATTTACAAGTTAGTGTAGTGCGTCCTCTGCACAGTGTGCACTTAAAGCTACCTGAAGAAAACTGGTGGTGTTCTTCTGATCCTATTAGTACCGCAGGCAGCTATAGTATTTACAAGTTAGTGTAGTGCGTCCTCTGCACAGTGTGCACCTAAAGCTACCTGAAGACAATTGGTGGTGTTCTTCTGATCCTATTAGTACTGCAGGCAGCTGCAGTATTTACAAGTTAGTGTAGTGCATCCTCTGCACAGTGTGCACCTAAAGCTACCTGAAGGAAATTGATGGTGTTCTTCTGATCCTATTAGTATCGCAGGCAGCTGCAGTATTTACAAGTTAGTGTAGTGCGTCCTCTGCACAGTGTGCACCTAAAACTACCTGAAGAAAATTGATAGTGTTCTTCTGATCCTATTAGTACTGCAGGCAGCTGCAGTATTTACAAGTTAGTGTAGTGCGTCCTCTGCACAGTGTGCACCTAAAGCTACCTGAAGAAAATTGGTGGTGTTCTTTTAATCCTATTAGTACCGCAGGCAGGCAGCTACAGTATTTACAGTTAGTGTACTGTGTCCGCTGCACAGTGTGCACCTAAAGCTACCTGAAGACAATTGCTGTTGTTCTGCTCCTATTAATACCACAGGCAGGCAGCTAAAGTATTTACAGTTAGTGTACTGTGTTCTCTGCACAGTGTGCACCTAAAGCTACCTGACGACAATTTGGTGGTGTTCTTCTGCTCCTAATAATACCACAGGCAGGCAGCTACAGTATTTACAGTTAGCATACTGTGTCCTCTGCACAGTGTGCACCTAAAGCTACCTGAAGACAATTGCTGGTGTTCTCATACTAATAATACTACAGGCAGGCAGTTGATTCTGCTAGCTGCAGTATCAGTATATATATACATCCCAGCTTTGTGCAGCTACATCTCACTGCAGGCCATTAGTATGTCTGGAAGGCCAACAAGGAGAGGAAGACAATCACAAGCCAATAAAAGAGGGCAAGTAGGCTCTGTGTCTAGAGGCAACAGTACTGGTCATGGAGATGGTGCATCCTCATCAGCACGTGGCCGTGGGACACGCTTGTCCTTTTTTTCGGCAGCTGGCCATGTTGAGCTGCAACATGCGGAAGACTTGGTAGAGTGGATGACCAAGCCGTCCTCATCCTCCTCATCCTCTCTCACTCAGGGTACTTTGTCTGGCAAAGCAGCTGCCAACGCAGATTCTTCCCTTGGCTCAATGGCATTAGTCACTCCTTCCCTAGCCCCACCATGTCCTCCTGAGGACTCCCCCGAACTGTTTGACCACAGTGATGGGTACATGTTCCAGGAGGATGACCAGCGTTTTGAAGGCTCCGATGATGGTACCCAGCTAGATGAAGGCAGTAACGTGAACCCAGAGAGAGGGGGTGCCCAAGAAGGACAGCAATCTGGCAGTCATGTTCCCTCAGCTGCAGCATACTACCAGCTTTGCTCCAGTGATGAGGAGGGAGGGGATGATGAATTCACTGACTTCACGTGGGTGCCTGCTGGGAGAGGGGAGGAGGAGGAGGCACATCACTAACGAGGCAGGATGCCCTCCAGGGGCCAGCTTAAGGGCAGCACACCGAGTGCATCACACCGCAGAGCTCCGCATGTATTTTTCCAAAAGTTCTTTGGTGTGGACCTTTTTTGAGACGAGTGCATCAGATCCCACTGCTGCTATTTGCAACATATGTCTCAAGCGTATCTTGAGACATATGAGAGAGAGGACCTCTCCTTGCTCTTCATCAGCTGGGATCTCCAACCCCACTATACCTTCGGTCCTCTCTGAGACCTGCACTGAGATTAGGTGTGTCACAGCCAAATACTTAAGGGCAATCTGCCATCGGTACACCGACGTCAGATTGTTCCAGGCAAATTTCCCTGCCCCAGCTGCTGCACCGCCGTAAGAAGTTCGCTCCCAGCCATCCACATGCCCAGCGGTTGAATGCTAGCTTGGCTAAATTGCTAGCTCTTCAACTGCTGCCTTTTCAGTTGGTAGACTCTGCCCCCTTCCGTGAGTTTGTGGAATGTGCGGTTCCTCAATGGCAGGTTCCCAAACGCCACTTTTTCTCATGGAAGGCAATTCCGGCTCTCTTCCAGCATGTGGAAGGCAAAGTCTTGGCCGTGCTGGACAGGGCGGTCAGCAATAAGGTGCATATTGCCACTGACTCATGATCCAGCAGGCATGGACAGGAATGTTACCTATATTTCACCGCGCACTGGGTGACTCTTCTGGCAGCTGGGAAGGATGCAGGACAGGGCCAACATGCCTCCAAAATTTTACTAGTGGTGATTCTGCCACACCTCTCTCCTCCACCCCCTCCTCTTCTTCTTCCTCTATGGCCTCTTCCTGTGCTGATTTGTTCTCGGAACCAGCTGTGCTCTGTAGGCCTTCAAGGGGCTACGCTAGCATGCAGCCAAAAAAATGCCATGCGGTGCTTGAGCTGGTGTGCTTGGGGGACAGGAGCTACACTGGGGCAGAGATTCTGTCAGCTCTGCAGGGGCAGGTTCAGAGGTGGTTGATGCCACACCAGCTTAAGGCAGGTATGGTGGTTTGCGACAATGGCACCAACCTCCTCTCTGCCCTCCGACAGGGACAACTGACCCATGTGCCCTGTTTGGCTCACGTCCTTAACTTGGTGGTGCAGCGGTTCTTTGGCAGGTACCCGGGCTTACAGGATGTCCTGAGGCAGGCCAGGAAAGTCTGTGTTCATTTCTGCAGGTCATATAATGCCAGTGCTCTGCTGGCTGACCTCCAAAAGGAATTTAACCTGCCCAAGAGCCGCCTAATCTGTGACATGCCCACCAGGTGGAACTCGACGTTGGCCATGCTGCAGCGGCTGCACACACAGCAGAGGGCCATCAATGAGTACCTATGCAACTATTGCACCAGGACAGGGTCAGGGGACCTTGTTTTTTTCCCCACGCCAGTGGGCTATGATCAGAGATGCATGCACTGTCCTGTCACCACGAGGATGGTGAGCAGTGACAGTGCATGCATCAGTGACACTGTACCTCTTGTCCACCTATTGGAGCACACACAGTTTGGAATAATGGACAGGGCACTTGAGGCAGAACAGAGGGAGGAAGAGGAGGACTTCCTTACTTCTCAAGACCCCCTTTATCCAGACAGTGTTCCTGCGTGCCCGCCGATCACACAGGAAGAGGACGAGGAGGAGGAGGATTGTGTAAGCATGGGGGTGGAGCCTGACACTCAGCATCAGCAGCAGTCTTCAAGGGATCATTTACAGTCCCAAGAAACCCATGGACTTGTACGTGGCTGGGAGTAGGTGGCTGCGGATCATGTTGTCCTTAGTGATCCAGAGGACTCCGGATCGAATGCCTCAGCAATCCTACGCTGCCTGGCCTCCCTGATCCTGCAAAGCCTGCGGAAGGATCCTCATATTCGTGGTATCAAGGAGAGGGATCAATACTGGCTGGCAACCCTCCTTGATCTATGTTACAAGGGTAAGGTTGCGGACCTTATCTTGCCATCGCAGAGGGAGCAGAGGATGAAACATCTTCGGGAGGCCTTGCAGAAAGGTCTATGCAACGCGTTCCCAGAGACTGGGAGGTTACAAACTTCTGTTCCTAGACAATGTGTTGCTGAGGCTTTGGTCAGTCAAAGAAGGAGCGGTGGAGAAGGTGGCCATCTGACCGATGCCTTCAGACAAGTTTTTAGTCCGCAGCCCCAAGGTATAATTGGTTCCAGCAACCATCACCAACATCTGTTTTACATGGTGCAGGAATACCTAGGGGCAAGATCTAACTTGGACACCTTTCCCACTGAAAATCCTCTGGGTTACTGGGTCTTGAGGATGGACCACTGGCCAGAGCTTGTACAGTATGCAATTGAGCTACTGGCCTGTCCTGCATCCAGCATTCTTTCAGAACGCACATTCAGTGCTGCTGGAGGCTTTGTAACCGATCACAGGGTGCGCCTGTCCACCAATTCGGTCGATCGACTGACCTTCATAAAAATGAATCAGTCTTGGATTACCACCAGCTACCAGGCACCTGATGCTGATGTAACCGAGTAATTTTTTTTGAAATGTCAGATCCCTTCAAGACTGCCTATGCTGATGCTGAGTGACTATCCTGTTATGTTGAGTGATTATCCTCTTCCTCCTCAATGATTATGCTGATAGCTTGTAAGAACATTTTTGGTTCAGGGCGCAGCCACCAGTGGATAAGGCCCAATTTTTCAGCCCCTGTTTAACAGGGGCGTGTAATTACAATTTTTGATGCAATATTTTGCAGGAGAGTTTGTTGCTGAGCTCAACTAGAGTATCTGTGAGGGGTTGCATTGTTGTGGCACCAGCACCACCACCACCACCACAGGCCCAATTCGTTTGCCCCTGTTCAACAGGTGCATGTAATTACAATTCTTGATATAATATTTCACAGCAGGGCCCGTTACAGCGCCCACCAAGAGTAACTGTGAGGACTTACAGTGTTGTGGCACCAGCACCACCACCACCACCAAAGGGCCAATTTTTCTGCCCCTGTTCAACAATGGCATGTAATTACAATTCTTGATCTAATATTTCACAGCAGGACCCATTCCTGCGCCCACCAAGAGTAACTGTGAGGGGTTACAGTGTTGTGGCAACACCAACACCTAAGGCCTCAATTTCTGCAGAGTATATAGGGCAGGTCCCTACTTTCAAACATCCAACTTACAAACGACTCCTACTTGCAAACGGAAGGAGACAACAGGAAGAGAGATGAAATCTACCCCTAGGAAGGGAAATTCTCTCCTGTAAGAGTTAATATGGGAAAAACGTGTCTCCTGTCCACTGATGCTTTAGCACCAATCCTTGTTTCACTAAAAACCCCAAATTTTCAAAAAAACATTTGTCATTGGGACAGAAAGTGAGGTGAAATCTTCTGAAGAGGTGCACAGATAGCAATGTTTTCCAAAAAGCTTAAAAACAGATTTTATGGCTGGAGCTACACTTTAAAAATGTACCAGTTAAAAATTACAAACAGATTCTACTTAACAACAAATTTACAGTCCATGTCTTGTTTTCACCACCTGTATACTGCTGTTCAGAGTATATAGGGCCTGGGGGCCCCATGCCTTTCCTTTTTTAAATTTGGGTGCAGGGTTCCCCTTAATATCCATACAAGACACAAATCTCCTGGTAACGGACTGGGGGAGGGGGTACCCATGCCGTTTGTCTCACTGATTTTCATCCATATTGCTTGGACCCGACATTACATTAAACCCGCAAGCAGTTTTAAATGACTTTTATTTCTTTAAAAATGTCATTTTGTGCAGGGACTGTTCTAAGCATGGGAAACACACACCCCTTTACAGGCATACTATAAACACCCCCCAGGTACGATATTTAAAGGAATATTTCACTTTTTTTTCACTTTAAGCATCATTAAAATCACTGCTCCCAAAAAAACAGCCATTTTTAAAACTTTTTCCTGACGCCACCATGGCAGCATACTAGTGATAGGCTCCGCCTTTCTCCCCTCCCTCAGGACCAATGAAATAGCATAACTTAAAGGCCAGTTAGGCCCCACCCCATTCTTCTTTTTGTCCTCATACCTCCACGCACTAGTGAAGAGTAAGCAGTACTATGTTCCCCCCTCTGCCTCCGGGCAGCTGCCGGCTGGGTTAAGCCTCTCCCAGTGCGAAGTCCCACTATCAGGCTGCTAAAAGCACCAGAGTAGCTTGGGAGCTCCTTCTGTGGGTCTCGATGGAGCTGAGCAGTTTTTCCTATTTAGGAATGAAATCTGCCTTTAAGGTTGGTGTCTGCAACGCTTGTTGGGGTTGGGGAGGCCAGCTTTGCCTCCTTCTTACCTTTGCCTTTGTTTGTCTCCCTCCATTTTCTGCACCTCCTGTTCTTTTCCTCCTGCAGTGGCACTGGTCTGAGAACATTACTCCCCCTAGACAGGTTATCTGTCCTTTGCTGTCCAGGGCCGGCTGTAGGTATAGCTTATGTTTGTAGGTTGTGTATGTATAGGTTTGGGGCAGGTGAGTGTGTGTGTATATGTATGTGTGTGTGTGTATATGTGTAAGTATGTATATATATATATGTATATGTATGTGTGTATATATGTATGTGTGTGTATGTGTGTATGTACAGTAGGTGACCGCGATATTGTGTCAATCTCACTGCATTTCTCGGCGAGATTTGACACCTACGAGACCCGTCACGGGAGCCAGCGCCGAGATGGCTCACTCATTGGGAAAGGAAAACTTTGTTTTCCTTTCCCGATGAGTGACAGGCAGTGCTGACAGCTGTCTGGTATGAATCCTGAGGGGAAACGCCGCGCCAAATTTTAAATGAAAAAATCGGCGTGGGTTTCCCCCCAAGGGGCATACCAGGCCCTTAGGTCTGGTATGGATTGTAAGGGGAACCCACCCTACGCGGAAAAATCAGCGTGGGGGTCCCTGCAAAATCCATACCAGACCCATCCATACGCAGCCCGGCCGGCCAGGAAAGGGGGTGGGGACGAGCGAGCGCCCCCCTCTCCTGAGCCGTACCAGGCCGCATGCCCTCAACATGTGGGGTGGGTACCTTGGGGGAGGGGGGGCACCCTGCGGCCCCCCCCACTCCAAAGCACCTTGTCCCCATGTTTATGAGGACAAGGGCCTCTTCCTGACAACCCTGGCCTTTGGTTGTCGGGGTCTGCGGGCGGGGAGCTTATCGGAATCCGGGAGCCCCCTTCAATAAGGGGATCCTGGCCCCCCACCCTGTGTGAATGAGTATGGGGTACATGGTACCCCTACCCATTCACCTAGGGAAAAAGTGTCAATAAAAAAAAAAACACAGTACACAGGTTTTAAGAGTAATTTATTAGGCAGCTCCGGGGTCTTCTTCCGACTTCGGGGGGTCTTCTTCCAACTTCGCCTCTGCAGTATGTATACAAATATAAATATATGCACATACCGCTCCATATAACACCCCCCCCACATACATACAACCTGTGTACTGTGTTTTTTTTTTATTGACACTTTTCCCTAGGTGAATGGGTAGGGGTACCATGTACCCCATACTCATTCACACAGGGTGGGGGGCCGGGATCCCCTTATTGAAGGGGGCTCCCGGCCCCCCACCCTGTGTGAATGAGTATGGGGTACATGGTACCCCTACCCATTCACCTAGGGAAAAGTGTCAATAAAAAAAAAACACAGTACACAGGTTTTAAGAGTAATTTATTAGGCAGCTCCGGGGTCTTCTTCCGACTTCGGGGGGGTCTTCTTCCAACTTCGCCTCTGCAGTATGTATATATGTTCATATATATGTTTGTGTATACATGTGTGTGTTCTTTTGTTGGTTGGTATGTATGTATGTGGGGGGGTGTTATATGGAGCGGTATGTGCATATATTTATATATACATGCATATTATTTAAAAAAAAAAAAAAGAGAGAAAGGAGAGAGTGTGTAGATGTATATGTGTATGTATATATTTAGATATACATTAATAGAGAGAGAAGCGAAGTCACTGTTGCCTTATCTATTTTTCCTCTTCTCGATCTTTCTGCGGCTGTCCGTTTCTCAGCTGGTCGTCCCATTTCTCCACGGTTCGAGTATCAGTCACCACCCATACAAAAGACCCTGAACACTTAGGGTGGGAACCACCGTGTCGGTAAGTTTTCAGGAAAAGAGTGCCCTCTCATGCGGATTGCTTTGATTTGCTTCAGCTCCACGCACCCACGCTCTCAAAGGCCAGAGCCAGAGGCCATAGAAAGACGGCCGTTCTTCAGAGAAGCATAGCTCGGATGCCGCTCACACTCAGGAGAGAGGTTCCAAGAAAAACGTCTTAGCTCTTCTTTCCCAGACCCAGCACCCCAACAAGAGTCCTGCAGGAACTTCTGTTTTAAACTCACTGTAATTACTCTAGCTAGTCAGCCCCCTTGTTGCGGATCTAGCCACTAGCAGAACAGCCTGCCTCATGGATCACTCATCCTCTCAGTACTCCTTATGAGGGGGCGCAGCCTGCAAATGATTTTAGCTCCCTTGCACCAGAGGACGATCTGGAGCTACTTGGTGTCAGTTTTTCTTTGGAGAACTGTGTATGCAGGCAGTCATGCAGACCATTACATGGGTTAAAAGACAAAGTCATATTTATCCTTTCAATGAGCAATCACTTTTCCATTAGGAAACTGGTTTATTTCAAGGCGGATATAGCATCGCTGAAATCCATGCCTACAGTGGGACCGGCTGTTGTCCAATAGGGTGGCGGCTGGGAAGGGCCTGCCACTCAACAGAGGCCCTTACCTTGGTGATGGATACTTTGTGTTTCTGCTTCCAGGATATGATTGGGGAGGAAATCTTTAGGGCTGATAAAAATCTTGTGATCGGCAAATTTCACTGCGGAAGCAGCAATAGTCTCAACCTGGTGCCTGGCCAAGGCAATGCTATACTCAGTTACGGCAAGGGGTACCCTATGGTTGAGACCCATGGCTGTGTTTGGCTTCCTAGAAACAAAATTGGAATAGTCACTTTATAGTGCAAGATCTCTGTTTGAAACGAAACCAGAGACAGCCATGTCGGAAGTGACAGGAGGAGGATCTGTTCTTCTCCCATAACAGAAAGCAGGAAAGTAAAAAAAAATATATAACTAAAAATAAATAATAATAAATAAAGGGAGAAATATGTTTCTCCCACTATGTTCCGCTCCTCTAGGGGCAACCTTTCATAAGGTCCATAAATGAAAATCTTTGGGTGTACCACAGGTACCCACAAAACCCTTTTATCGGGCGCATGCCCAGACTTTTAAGCTAAGTCCCAGTGGGAACGCATCACAGGTTACTGGACAGTGGATTGTGAAGATCCTTGGAGGACAGTGTTGCCTTATGAGTTTATGTGAAATCTCCATTAATAACTGTAAAATATTGTAATAATTAATATATTTCATTTAGCTGGCATCTATGAAAGCCAGGCAAAAGGGTTTCATTTAAGCTTTTGCTAAGAGCAGAGAATGTGGACCAAGGCTTATATATACAAACAATGGAGAGCTAATTCCATTGTTTTACACCTACTCCTTTCAAAGGGTCCCATGCTGGGATATGCATTGGAGGGGGCCCAACCCATAATCAATACCTAACTTCCTGGGGAAATTCAATTAACTCACTTGGCCAGCATAGTCACAAGGATTTGCAAGAAAGAGGGCCGACTTATGGAGTAAGCCCTCCAATCATGATCCAAGCTAGGCCTACCAATGAGACATCAGCCTGGTTTGATATACTCAGAGCCAAGGGGGAGGTAATGCTCTCTTTCTGATAGACCAGCAAGCTGAAAGGAACTTGGGTAAGGATGGGTAATTATGGGAAAGGAATGCCCTTTTACTTGTAACTAAATATGTGTGTAGATTACTGTATTGAGGAATATACCCTGTATTCCTTTATGTAAATACTTTATTTCAACCTAATATTTTCTTCCTTGGTGTAAGACGATAGATAGATGATTGTGTATTAGCTAGACTTTCAACTGCTTCCTAATAAATGTTATTATATTTGAAGCTTTCACTCTTGGTCGAAAGGAACTCTCGCTTAACCCACATCATATCTATGAGATATAAAACATCTTAAATATAGATTTTTCAGGGTAAAAGATGGCGACCACTGAAGTAGAGTACAAGACTGAAAGTATTTAATATAATTAAAGAGATTTGTGTAATGCAGATTAAGGTTATTGGGGGGAATTTAAACTGAGTCAGTTTGTCCTGGAAGTTGGAGGTCACAACAATTTTATCTAGACAAAAATATAGGTAAATGTTTGTTTTATTAGTGGGTATTAGATGAACTCTAAAAAGGAGAGAGGATACACCACATGTTTTTTTGGTTTCATATAATAATATCCCAAAATTATACTTGAAAAAAGTACTTTGGATGTACCTTTGCAAACCGGTAAATGTAAGGAAGAAGAAGTACAGAGTGGGAATTTTTTGTTTTGATTTTTGAATATTGTTGTTTTATGGAAAGAGGACACTGAAAGAGTGGTCCTTGGTTTTGTGAAAAAAAAAAAAATATCATAATAATTTTTTTTTTATTTTTCAAATTTAAAGATTTTTTATTTTTTTTTATTTTAGTTTTTTAATTATTTTTTTTTGTAACTGTTTTCTGTTGTGTGTAGTTTGAAACAGGTTCATAGGTTTGGTTGTTAGTCAAATTGTATGTCCACTAAAAGGAATAATATTGGTTTATGGACATTGAAACTAACCTACTAAAGATTTTTTTTTTTTTTGCTTTGCTAGTTGTTTTTAGCTGTGGGAATTTACAAGCAGAAATATTCTCATTGGCGTCAGTTAAAGTACAAAATGGTGGACGTCTTGTTACTGAAGCTAATATTCGATAAAGATTATTATTATGGGGTATAAGGTGCCTCTAGCATACTGTATTATACCTTGATTTTTTTTAAGGATAAACCCTATACAAAATTTTGATAAGCTGAGTTTGTGGTAGATTTTTTTTTTTTTTTTTTATTAAACTGAATTTGGTTTAACATTGGTGTAAACATGGCTGTGTTTACCCTTCTATTGAAAACCTAGAGGTTTAAACCTGGTGGCCTTACTATTGTTCCTTTTGTCCCCCGGGTCTAGTGTTTTGCGGGTGTAGGCTCAGACAAGGTAAACTACAGTCTATTGTGTGTAGGCTACAGGCTAGTGTTAGTGTGTCTTCACTAAGCTAAAAGATTGTGTTATTGAGAGCTGAAAATATCTTTTATTTTCTACACTTTACTGTATTTTCTAAATTTTATTCTATTTGAGTTTCTGTTTATTGTTTTTTTCCCTCCTTCTATAGTAACTGTATAGTACAGGGGAACATTTAACTTAATCTAGCTTACAAATTGTGCATATTATTTGTTGATAATGGCAGCCATGTCCTGTCTAGAAAAGTTTGTAACAACTTATACTCTTAAATATAAGAGCAATGAATTTGCATGTGATGCTAGATTACAAGGTTCACCTTGGGACGAAGAGTTATTTGAAGAACAATTTAAAACAACCAAAAAGGATAAAAAGCTCAAAGGTTTAGCTGTAGCAGGCATGTATTCGGCTTGCATGGCTATGAATGCTAAAATACAGCAATTAGAAGATATAATCTATAATAAAAATATTACAATTTCTGAGAGGGAAAAGGAGAATTCAGCTTTACATAACCAAGTACAAACCTTAACTACCCTTAATCAAATGGTAAGGCCTCACAGGAGGAAAATGTTAAAAATTACAAATTAGCTCAAAAAGAAGTGATACAATATAAAAACATGCTAACCAAAGTGGAGACTGAACTGGATCACATAATTAGTGCACATAAAGTGATCCAAAATCAGTTACATGAAACTAAGAAAGGAAAATTTATAGATCACACACGTTGCACGCAAACATAGTCACAGTTGCTACAAACAATTTCAATTCTTAAAGGACAGGCTGTTGTGGCTAACAGATGTGAACATACTAATACTACGGCACCTACTTGTGCCTATGAAATTGGGGACACAGAGGAATATGAAGAGTACTGGGGAGGTGAAGATATGGGTCCTAATTCTACTTGTCCTGTGGCGATGGGAGAAATTGCAGAGCCACAGGAAAATCGAGAATGCACCATGGTCACAGACCCACCATACAATGGGGACCAGCTGTCCACAAATGAGGAGCAAGACAAGTTCCCCATCATGGGTAGGATCCAGATCCTCTCCTCTCCTGAAGGAAATCAAACATGTTTGGGGTTTGACAGTGAAGGAAATGAGGGGATTTCAGATGTATATCCAATTCAACCGGTAAAAACCCTCAGGAGTGTGGCTGCTTTCATTGGCAAAATTAAAACTTATGAACACATTCCACATGCAACCAATGTACAACAGAGCTGTGAACTCTTAGGTGGGAGAAGGCCTAGTGGCCAGGTTAAGGCATCTTCCAGCCCAGGGCAGAGTGTGCAATCTACACATACCAGTGATTGTAATGCAACCAGTTTGAGTATTTCTAGAGACAACAGGAAGTTATCTCCACCCGGAGAAGTTGTTCATTTTAACAACTCATTGAAAGGTGAGAGCTCTTTTATAAATACCCCTAGATCTCTTATGAAGACAGGAAAAGTTGATAATCAAGTTGGAGCCATTGAATATTCTCGGCCTAAAACCACACCAGTTGTTAAGAGACGCTGTAATACTTTACAAAAGTGCTACACGTGTGGGTTATGGGGCCATATTTCGCAGTTTTGTTTGTCTTCTGGGAAAAAGATATTTAAACACAAGCATTATACGACCTAGAGGCGTGACGTGGAAGTATACTCACCGCACTGGAGTGAAGGGCCTAGGAAATATGAAAATGCAAAATCATACATCCCTTCCTCAACTATTAAGGCCGAAAATGAGGCTTTACAGCAGGAGATTAGGCAAATCAAACAGGAACGGGATGAGTTTGTGAAAGAATTCCAATCCTTTAAAAGAAACGTTATTGACTCCTTGAATTGGAAAAATGAAGGGAGTAATTTGTCCATCGAGAAACAAAACACTACACTAAAACCGGGGTGGCAATACAATATATAAGTTATGTTATAGAGTTCTATGGCATTTAAGTGTCACTATATCAAGACAGGAATGTCATGAACCATTTACCAATATACACGTATGAATGATGTATTGCTTTAAATAAGGTTAAAGAGAAAAAAGAGGGGGATAGAGTTAATAACAGTTTTCTACAAGTTATTTTTTTTTCAGGTTAAGTGAGTTCCTGAAAATATATGTACATATAAAGCAGCTGTATTGTAGATAGCTGTACATATGCGTAAAATACGCGCCTAACAAAGGTAAGGTATACTAGGCCATTGGGTCCATGTGTAAACAAAGATTTTTTTTTTGTAGGGGTGTACTCACCATTGTTTTAATGGCCATCAAAAAGTGTGATCACACTAATGCGCATGCTTTGTACTGTTTATGATTATTTTATCAATTTTTTTTTTTCGTTTGTAATGAGGTCAATACTGGTACCAGTTTAAATTAATACTTTTTTTTTTTTACAAGTTTATATGTATTCCCAAATAAATAACCCGTGCACAGACAAAAGATCTCGATCCCTATAATGCCCCGTACACACGGTCGGACTTTCCGATGGAAAATGTCCGATCGGAGCGTGTTGTCGGAAATTCCGACCGTGTGTGGGCTCCATCGGATATTTTCTATCGGATTTTCCGACACACAAAGTTTGAGAGCAGGCTATAAAATTTTCCGACAACAAAATCCGATCGCGTCAATTCCGACCGTCTGTAGCCGTTTCCGACGCACAAAGTGCCACGCATGCTCAGAAGAACTTCTGAGACGGAACAGCTCGGTCTGGTAAAATTAGCGTTCGGAATGGATACAGCACTTTCGTCATGCTGCAATGTCAAAAATAGTTTAATGCAGCGCACTCTCTTCTTCTTTATAATGTGAGAAGAATGAAGTAGTTTTGCTGCTCATATTCACACAGACTTCTCACAAACTTATTTCTTTATTATTTATTGGGATTCCCTCAATATATTTACATTTGTCACATCTGACCAAATATTTTTTGGGTTGGTTTAAATATTTTTTCTTTTTTTCAAGGCTGTTTTTGTATTTGTTTGGTGGTTTGTCTTTTTTCCAAGGCTGTTTTTTTTTTGTGGTTTGTATTTTTAAAAAGTCTGATGTTTTTATGGGGTTTTTTTTGTGTGTTTTACTCCATAATATTTTTGGGTGTGTTTTGTGTGTCAAGTTACCATAACACCATTGATATCTTGTATTATTTAATTTCAAGGAGGTTGTTTGGTGTTGGTGTCTCTTGTTAATTTCACATTGTATATTAGAAATGTACCTGCCTCCTCACAAACACACTGTCCTTTTAAAAGGAAAACACACATAGGCGAGTATAATTGTAAAAAAAAAATCCTTTATTAATGGCTCAGAACCAAACAAAGAGGGAGGCAACTCTGGAGAAACAGCTGAAATGGGTGAAGCCTTTGGCCCCCAGGGCACACATCAACTATTTTCTTGCAAAATTGGTGGCCTGAGGAGTCCATATCTAAGGGAGTGCAGTCTGGTCCAGAAGTCCCAGAGATCCGGAAAGCAGCAGATGACATCTGTGTCCCCAGGCTGTGGTCATACAAGAACCTGCATCTTTGGCCAAACCAGACTGAACCCAGGGCCATCACTCTCTGGTCTTCCTTCCACACTTCTTCCATGCTGTGGCTATGGTGGTGGAGTTGTGGCAGCAGGAGGAGGAGGAGGAGGAGGGGCCAACTCACTCGGGTGGGTATTGGGTGTTAGTTCCCCACTCACCCTCTTACTTAGGACTTTATAAAGATGGTCCTCACATAGCTTGCGTTGACCCTCCTGCATGCCCTTCAGTTTGGTGGCAGCCATGCAGGCAAAGGCCTCTTCAGGAGTGGGTAAGGCTCTGAGGGACGCAGAAGGAGCCTGAGTGCAGAATCCTGCATGTGAGTCGCCTTCCTCGCTCTTTTGTATGGAAGGCGGAGGGGAGGAACCTGCGATTCGGTCAGGCTGCGACTGGTCCCAGGGTTCTCCTGGCTGATACTACCCCCGCCTCCTCCTGGCTGCCACATTCCACAGCCTTCTCCTGTGTGCCACATTCCACAGCCTCGTCCTGGCTGAGGTCTTCCTGTGTATGAAAAAGGGACATTGTTTTAGTTTTTTATTCATCAATCACACACAATTTTTATTTCATGACTGTTGCAAACTGAATGTTAACAAATATAACAGACTATCCTTCTGAGCCCGCCATTTTTCAGTCTTGTCCAAAATATTTTGCCCACTACTGTCTATTGATATGTAAAACACTTTTTTCAATCAGCAATTAGTGATCAATAATAACATCTAGTGAACATCATTTATTTATTGACCAGAAATCTGTAGAACAATGCTATACCTGACTCCATCTGGGCTCCTCCACTGGAAGTCCCAGGTTGGACATCGGAAACCTCAGCTGGTGTGGAAGGAAGAGTGAAAGGAAGGGTTGAGAGGGATTCCCTGACTTCAGTCTGGTCTGACAGAAATTGCAGTCTCTCGTAGTGCCACAGCCTGGGGACATAAACGTCATCTGCTGCAGCTCCGGATCTCTGGGAATCCGTGACCTTCTTGCGCTCCCTAAGATAAGTGCTCCTCAGGCCACCAATTTTGTTTTTTAAATAGGGGATGGTTGCCGTGGGGACCACCGGCTTCACCAACTCCAGCAGTTTCTCCAGCGCTGCCTGCCTCTTTTGTTTATGATTATAATGTGGATGTCTCACCTGCCACAGACAGGGAAGCTCCCTGTACTTGTCTATGAACAGGGGGAGGAAGTTGTGGTCATTGAAGCCATCCATTTTATTATCTGCAAGACACAATGCAAGACAAACCCTAATGTCAGCCTAAAGTCTACTAAACGTGTGCAAATACAGGCCTCAATCTAGAAGCAGTATAGGCCCAATGTTAAATCTTACCTTCGCAATCACGATCGGCGCCTCCGTTACTCCTTCCTCCGCTCACAGATCGTACGTACTACGCACGCGTGTTACACTTTATAGACACTGTGCATGAGTGAAACTCCACCCGCCCCTGACGTTCTTTCTAGTCTCTTCCCCGCCCCTTCTCGTTCGGCGCAGTGGGGGAAGAGCACATGGCGGAGACACAGCAGGTGTCAGATAATTTACCAACGAGGAGGAGGAAAGCCCGGAGCCTGAAACTTCCCGATCCAGAAGGAGACGATATAAGGCATCAAATATGTCCTTTGGGGAGATGTTGGAGATGGTCGACATACTGAAGAGGGCCAACTATGATGGGAAGTATGGACCTTACCCCAACCCCAATGTCAGAAAGGCCAAGATAATGGCAAAAGTAGTCAAGAGTCTGCACCAGAATTTTGGGGTACGACGATCGAAAGATCAGCTCAGGAAGCGGTGGCTTTTGCCATCATTTTTTGGGGCCTACTTGTGTGCAAAGAATTGGGTGGTGTAGATGTGTTTGTTACTAGAATGAAATGCAAACTAGATTCTGTGTAAGGAGAGGACACTCAGCAGCTAGTTACACATCTGGACGCAGCTTGGACAGGACAGGTAAAGTATTGAAGCTTGAAAAAGGACAATAAATATGCTACATCTTGGAACTCTGCCAAAATAGACAATTGTACCCCACTTCCAAGCAATGCTTCATATTTATAGTTCTGACATTAAATATCTGTGTGCTAAGAATACCTATTTTTTTTAAATACGGGATAAAAGACTCAGAGGACACCCCTCATCTGAGGAGACCACAGACCCCCCCATCTGGAAGAAGGGGAAATCTCCCAAAGACAAGAAGAGCAGGAGGAGGAAGACGTGGTGGAAATAGTCACCACAACAGGTGAGTGTCTGCGACCACAGGCTCAGGTAAGAGGTGGATGCCGGCATATTTATAATACCTGTTTTTTTTTTTGGTTTCTCTCTTTTTAGGTGATCGTGATGTTGTGGATCCTGATCCTTTCACCTCTGAAAGTGCCCATATCCTGATTGGGGAGATCATGGGGTGTAATGTTGCATTGGAAAACATCAAGAAAAACATCAATTGTGTTCTTCAAAAAAATAAGAACATCATTGATGTTTTAGGGCGAGTTTAAAAGCCCTCCAAATCCCTTTGTTTTTTGGTGTGCTACACTTTTTGAAAATTTTTAAAAAAATATTAGAAAAGCCAAATTTTGAAGATGCACATCACAGGAGATCAATGGACGCATTTTGGGGATGCAACCCCTTCCTCAATAATAATGTAGCTGTGAGGAAGGGATTGCACCCCCAAAACACGTCCCTTGATCCCCCATGATGGCAGCTAGCACATGTTGACATTTTTAAATTTGAGTGCATCTTCAAAATTTGGCTTTTCCTGGGGTGACTGCACCAGGATCAATACTGGATCTGGGAGGCTAGTCAAGGGGGAAAAGCCTAGCCTCCCAGATCCAGTATTGATCCTGGTGCAGTGTCACCATTTTTCACTGAGGAGCTTTTACCCCTGTGGAGACACCATCCAGCAGGGCAGCGGTCTGTTTTCCATCCGCTGACATCCCAGCGGCTCCCCCGTGCTGACGTCATCTCTCACCGCCATGGAGCTCCAGCTAGGCTGCTCTCCTCACGGCGGAGCTTTGACACCATCCACTCTGCGGTCATCTCACAGCCTGTTGGAGCCGGTGAGCCTTCCTGCACGATGCCAGACTTCCCAATGAATGGGGCAGCTGTGAGCGCTTTCCTCTTGCTGTGAGTACTTTGTTCCGCCCCCACCACTTCACCCACTGCCTCCTGCTGTGAGCACTGTGTTCTGCCCCGATCACCTCACCCATTATCTCCTGCTGGGGCAGTTTTTTGGTATGGATCTCCTGTGATGGTCTCCTGTTGTTCTAAGGCTGACTGTATCCCATCTCAAGTGCTCTTCACATGTTGAAACTTAGTGTATTACTTATCAACTTTTTTATCATTGTGAGATTGTGGTTTTTAATACTATGTTACTGTGTTTTTTCTGTAACAATGCTTTCTAACTTAGTTTTTTAATCAGTAGTCATTACTGTCACTTTATAATTATTTATTACTGGTTTATTAAATTACTCAATTTTTATGACTGTTGCAGATTGCTTTTAATACACCCTGAGCGTTGGGCTGCATTTGTTTTCTTTTGTTATGATCTACATTTCTGTCAGAGTCAGCTAAAACAAACACAAGCAGGAAATGTCACCAAACCTTGGTTTTATTTTTATTTTTTTATTTAAAAAATGTTTTAGACATTGTCTGGCATATTGATGGCCCCCCTACCCGCAAAGAATTCAAGGTATCTTAGCCGGACATCATGGGCACTCATGAAGGGCAAGCCAGGACGGCCACTTTCAAGCACCGTCAGGGTTGGTTTATTGGAATTCCGGCCTCAGGCCCAACTGAGCCAGCATAGTTGGCAGAATGTTTCCGTAAAAAGTTGTGTAGAACACAGCACGCCAGGATAATGTGATTCAGTTTGTACTTCGCCATATGTATGGGTGTAAGAAATAGGCGGAACCGGCTGTCCATGATTCCAAACGTGTTCTCCACCACTCTTCTGGCTCTGGCCAGCCGGTAATTAAAAACCCTCTGGTCCGGGATGAGGGTCCTCATCGGGAATGGCCGCGTAAGATGGTCCCCCAGCGCAAATGCTTCATCTGCAAAGAAGACGAATGGGAGTCTGGAGGTGGCAAGTCCAAGCTGGCATTCTGGAGACGCCTGTAAAACTCTGTCTGGGCGATGACTCCACCATCGGACATCCGGCCATTCTTCCCCACGTCCACATACAGGAACTCATAAGTAGCTGACACCACCGCCAACATCACAATACTATTGAACCCCTTGTACTGTAATAGTACGACCCCGAGTTGGGTGGTGGGATGATGTGGACGTGTTTCCCATCAATTACCCCTCTGCAGTTAGGAAAGTCCCACCGCTGGGCAAAGTGGGAGGCCACAGTCTGCCATTCCTGTGGTGTGGAAGGAAACTGTGGAGTCAAAACAAAATCAAAAATTAGTCATTTTGCACATAAACATGGAAAGCAGGTTAGACACAAACATTCTTGCCCAACATCAAGCTAACATTTTTATGAGGGAATTTTTTAAGACCAAAGTATAAGGTACACCTATTAGATTCCCCCCCCCCTCTCCTGGGCCATTTCTAACATTATAGGGGGGGACTCTGGGACAGGTAATCCTCTCCACTTCATCGAGATATGAATGCCTAAATAATGGGTATTACTTTGAACAGCCCCTCCTTAGTTACACTATTGGCAGCCCACTGGACAGGTAAGAAGTGTCATAATAGAAAGATATAAATACACACTGTACATATTTTAGCACATTTGGACATTCTGCTATTACCTATCAAGATAATAATAGTATACAGAAACTTGAAACAGTACCATTTGAAAGTATACAGGCAGGCCCTTGCACTACATGCTTTGGGGAATTCATCCATAAATCTGAGCACAAAAGAGGTGGGTATAGTGTGTATGGGTTTGGCAAAGTCAGCAGAGGTGAATATAGGGCCAGGAGAGCATGCTGGGGAGGTAAGTGAAGGCAAATATGTATGAAGGACAACAAAAATAATTACATAAAAATCCAGCATGCATGAGGACAAAGGGGACATTCACAGCATATTCCAATCATGGTAATTAGGGAATGAGGAAAGAAATAAAATAAAATACATTAGCAAACATTAAATACAATAAAATGTGATGTTAAAAGATAAAAATCTTAAATTAATATACTCCTTCTGCAGGACCTGGATGATGGCAGAACAGGTCTCTGGGATAATGATCCCCAGAGCCTGGGGGGAGATGCCTGTCAAGAACTTCAAGTCCTGCAGGCTTCTCCCTGTCGCCAAGTACCGCAGGGTTGCAACGAGCCTCTGCTCTGCAGTGATGGCTTGCCTCATGCAGGTATCCTGCCTGCTGATATAGGGGGTCAACAAAGCCAGCAAACGGTGAAATACGGAGTCCGTCATCCGGAGAAAGTTCCTGAAATTATCAGGATTATTCTCACGGATCTCATGGAGCAAAGGCATATGACAGAACTGGTTACGCTGAAGCAACCAATTCTTGGTCCATGAACTCCTCCCCACCCTGTTCATGGACTAGACTTTTGTCAAGGTCAGGACCCCAACACCAAGCCCCCGCACAGCACGAACTCTATGAGGAGTAGGTATACGCAACATGGCTAGAAAACGGTCGGCTGCTCAGAACGAAGTAACAGAACACACTGAAGAACAGCAAGGCCTGTGAAGAGCGACCTGAAAAACAGCAACGAGCGGACAAGAATGCAATGCATAATCAAATACGAACTCACTGCACGCACTGAAGAGCAGATACAAACCCACAAGCACAAACTGAACAGCAGAAAACAATCTGAAAACCACGAGTCTGAAAAAGCGCGAATCGTCTCTCACCAAACTTTTACTAACACGAGATTAGCAAAAGGAGCCCAAAGGGTGCCGCGCTTGGTTCTGAAATGGCCTTTTATAGTCTCGTCGTACGTGGTGAACGTGACCGTGTTCTTGGTGATCGGAAATTCCGACCGTGTGTACGCAAAACAAGTTTGAGCCAACATCCGTCGGAAAAAATCCTAGGATTTTCTTGTCGGAATGTCCGATCAATGTCCGACCGTGTGTACGGGGCATAACTCTGAGAAACTGTACTGATTTTGTTTGAATAATTTGCTTTGCACCTTGTGGCATCTTATGGATTCAGTAGGTCTTGTGTTTTGTTTTTCCTTCCAAATTGACGCATGTGCTGTTAATATGTGTAAAGGTTTTATGTCTACATGTTGTCTTCTTAAACTTGAAGTACTTACAAACACACCAAGTTTTCCTATAACTTTTTGTTTGTCAGAGTACAGATATGTGGGTGTGTCTGTACATTTTTGACTGTACTTACTGTGGATGGACGCATTATCTCAGCTGGAAGTCTGTTCCAATAATCCACTACTAGTTTAGTCCATTATGAACCTCTCAGAGAGGTACAGTGAGGTGTTATTAATTTTTTTTGAGTTTTGTATTTTAGGAGAAATACACAGACAAGGACGGATGATTGGACCCAGACTGGGCAAAGTACTTTGAAACCCAGAGGACCTTAAAACATCATTTTTATGTTTGTTTTAAGGAGAAGCCTTGAATCAAATTAATTGCAGTCAGGCCTAACTAAATTCTGAAAAAAAATAAAAAAAATAAATACATTTTTTTTGGGTGGTCTGTTTCTTTAAACACAGATCCTGCTCTCTCTAATACAAGTTCTTGTGGCCTGCTTGACTTGCAAATGGATTTGCACTGAGTCAATTAATATGTTAATCACCACCGACAGAGGGTGTTGCCTTTTGCATAGCTACAATGTTTGAAGGCAGTTTCAATGTTTTTTTTTTTTTTTTGATAAAATACAGATTCATTTTTTTTTGTTTAATTTTTTTTTTCCCATGTTTATTCTTTTTTATTTTTTTTTATTTTACGGTAATTTTTTTTATTTTTTACAAAAAAAAGGGGAAGAAAGATTTTTTTTAATTCTTTCTTTTAATGTTTACATTTTTTCTTTCTTTCCTATATTACCTCCATTTTTTTTTGTTTGGTTTCACTAGGGTGAAATAAAAAAAAAAAGAGGGGAGTAGGGGGAACATTATATGGAGAACATTTAAAATGGTTAGAAATGTTGATATATAATATTAAAGCTTCCCTCTAGCATTTTGGGGATGGGCCAAGTTTTTCTTCTCTCTTTCGACATTGGATAATTATTTTATATAAATGTATGCGATTGTAGCTATTACCAACTATGACAGTAACACCTGGAGGTTAGCTAAAGTCATATGACTATTTTCTTTGTATATGTGACATACAATCCTCTCTACAGTTGGGCAGTCATCACATGTGGTCATTGATCAATTTATTTTTTTGGCCATTTTTTTTTTCGTGCCCTAACTAAGTTCAAAGAGCATTGCGTGAATATCACATAGATATACTGGGACTTGTGAGACTCATAGTGATAGGCAAATAGGAGGGAGTATAGTACAATTGTACTTAAGAGTATTTTAGTTTGATTGTTCCTGAAGCCACTAGTGACTGATTGCATCCCACTTATCCGTATTCTGAAATCAAGTTATTTTTGTCTGCGTAGAGGACACTGCCTAATCTGCACGGAGAACTCTTAAAGTGATGACCTCTTCTGTAGCCTGCTAAAGGCAGGACTCATACAGTAGCTACACATGGTAGCCAAGGACGGAGCTATATGCCCAAAGGTTTGGCACCAGCCAAGGTTGAACTGAACCCAGTTTCAATAAAAGGAGTTAGTGGTGAGTTGCAATGTCAACAAAATTCCCCTGAACACGTGAAGGGTCATACACACACACACAACGTGGTATTCCACAGAAGGTGGGGCAGAAGTACTTGCAGGCATATGACAATGGAGGAAGAAAGATGGGGGGTGAAAATCAGGCTGGCTGAAGGACGGAACCATTCAAATTGTTACACATGTCACTGGGAAAGGGGTCTCATTAGTAGGTCACAGTATATCTATGGAAATTCTAATCAAAGGTCCTTACGGCTCAGATTTACCAGACAAGCATTCAGTTGAATGCATATGTTTTAAATGTACTTGTGTTTTTCTTTCTCTACCTTGGTCCACATTAATAGAGTATAATCTTAGAAAGCCAGGAAAGCCATTATTGTATGCTGTATCCAATTGGAATCACCCGGGAAGGCCGTCCCTGAAGCAAGGGCAACAGGACCAGATGCGCCTTGTGGACTTTCATACTGTTATTATTGGACTGTTGTTATTATTGGACTGTTGAGAACAAGGATCCTCATGTTTTCTTTTTCCTTCTTGTTTTGTTTTGGTGCTGTCTCAGGTCCACAAACACTTTTTATGACAATAACTTGCATATTAGCCTTTAAAATTAGCACTTTTGATTATTCATGTTCGTGTCCCATAGACTTTAACGGTGTTCGCGTGTTCGAACAAACTTTTTTCCTGTTTGCATGTTCTGGTGCAAACCGAACAGGGGGGTGTTCGGCTCATCCCTAGTCACGACCACCCCTCCATTCTGACCATAAGAGTCTTGGTGCTTCCTGGCTATCTACTTCAGAATACAGAAGTCGATTCCCCCTCACACATGCACACACCATTGATGCAAGCATAATGGAGGGAAGGGGAAGCTGCAGAACCTAGATTGCTCCAGTGTTGCTCCAAGAGTGAGCTCTACTTTGGGAGGTGTGAAAGGCACTCTACTAGCTTCTATGCCAAGATCTGGAACAAACGTGTCTTTTTTTCTATTTTGCATGGCAAGATATTATTCTTACTGCACCTCTGGTGGCAGCTGTTCTGGTCTTCTTGTAGGTCAGATAGGACATGAACCTTACCCTATACTCTTTTGAAGTTGCAGGGGTCAGCAAGAACAAGGTTTAATTTAGCCAAAGGCCCTTTAGTTTGCAAAATTTTGAGGACAGTCAGGAGGTTTTGTCAACCATGAGAGAGAATCTTTCACAATTAAAATCTTTCAATGCTGTTGGGGTTTATTTCCACTGTTTACTCCAACAGGGCAGTGTTCAGTTTAAGACATCGCATTCTAACCAGTATTTAGCGCAAATCGTCAAACAGAAGTCGGCTTGAGTTTCAAGCCCTTAGAGCTCCAGAAAAGCATATTTCTTTTGTTACAGGAGTAGAGCTGCATCCTGTAGTTCAGCTTATATCAGAGGTAGCGACAGCCCTCCATCTATCAATCATCTGTCCATTGCCTAACTTTCCAGACATTCAAGCAAGAAAAATTGTATCATACTTACCGTAATTTTCCTTTCCTGACGCCAACCCATGGCAGCATACGGACCCACCCTTGTGCGTTTCGGTATCTAGCTAATTACGAAGAATGGGGTGGGGCCTAACTGGCCTTTAATTTATGCTATTTCATTGGTCCTGAGGGAGGGGAGAAAGGCGGAACCTATCACTAGTATGCTGCCATGGATTGGCATCAGGAAAGGAAAATTACGGTAAGTAAGATACAATTTTCCATTTTTTTGCATTGATACATTTCCCCTGGGGCAGGACCCAGGTCCCCAAAGACGTTCGAGTCCCATAGAATTACATGGGGTTCTAAAGTTTGCGCGAACTTTCGGTCCGTTCGCAGGTTCTGGTGCGAACCGAACCAGGGGGTGTTCGGCTCATCCCTAGTAAAGAGTATAATGCAGTGTTCAGAGATTTAAAGGAGTTGTAAAGGCAGAAGGTTTTTTATCTTAATGTTATATGCATTGAGATAAAAAACCTTCTGTGTACAGCAGCCTCCCCAGCAACCCCTAATACTTACCTGAGCCCCATCCCTGTCCAGCAATGTCCACGAGTACATCGGCCGTCTGAAACTCTCCCTCCTGAATGGACACACAGAGCTGCAGCTCACCTTGGGTGCTCCCATGGCAAGCTGCTTGCTGTAGGGGCGTTCAACAGGAGAGAGGGGCCAGGAGCATCGAAGAGGGACCCGAGAAGAAGAGGATCCAGGCTGCTCTGTGCAAATCCAATGGAACAGAGCAGGTAAGTATAACATGTTTGTTATGTAGCCTCCCTGGTGGTATGATTATGTCTGATTTTTGCTTCTCAAAGCGGTACAATTATTTTGCATAGGAATTTGGTGTTTTATAAATTATAATTTAATAAATAAATATAAATAATTATAAAAAATAACAATATAATAGTAATAAAATTAATTTCCCCAAAAATTACTATTGCTCAACTAATGTATCTGTAAGATTACAGTGTACTGTATGTATTATGATTTTTCACTTCTTTGAATTTGATGCCGGGCTCCGCCCCAGTGTGTCGCAACACTCGTGAGACTTTACAATCACTTTAAATAACATTTTCAGTGTTCATATGTAGTCACAACTCTTTAGCCTCTCATATGTTATACATATGTAAGCTATTTGAATTTGAGCACAGACATCTCCATATATAACACAGAAATACCTACAGTCATCAGGCATGAACCAGGCCTTATCATCATCCCTCTGGATGTCAGACAGGTGGATCAAGAGGTAAGATATTCATGTTCTTTTTATCATGGTTATATGACAACAATAAAATTGAAGACTGAATTTTCAGTGGTGCCAGCTCTTCTATGTACTTTTGTGGTTGGTTTCTGGATGTGGGAGGGACATACAGATCCAGAGCACCTGGACTAGGTGTGTCACCTTCCATCTTATTTTTTGGCTTTTCTGCTCAGATCAGTGTGATTTAGTGTTGCAGTCAAAAGGTAAGATATATTGTAGTTGATTTACTAAAGGAGTAAAGAGTGTTTACTTAGGTAGGTATGTAGATGTAGTTATTTTGCTCCAGGAGTAGAGTCTGTTCTCTTAGCAACCTGAGTATACTGAGCTTAGTAAAATAGATTTTTGCTTCAACCATCCAATCATTTTCTAGAAAAAAAAAATAGTTTTCTTTTTTTTATTAATTCCCTTGACTTGTGATCAGATATTCAATTTAAACACTGCCAATAAATAGGTAATAGGATCCTTTGCAAAGTTTCTCATTCACCACCACCTAAGATACCAGTGGTATGAAAGTGCTCAATGACCCTAGGAACAAAACTAAGGTTTTGAGAATGAGCCCACATTCTTTTTTGCTTAATCTTGCTTTGCCAATCTATTGATAAAGATAGCATGGGTGGGTATCAGCATGCCCTACACCACTAAAGTCCCCTAGGCATGGGAATGCCAAATTTATGTGTTTAGTGTGTCCGTGAGGTATTATATGAGAATGCTTACAGTTTGTCTAATTAATAAATGTAATTTAAATTTAAAAAAATATGATCTAAAGCTGTGATTTAGTTTTTCAGTCCAAGCTGAATTTCAAAATCAACTAATGCTTTTTATTTATAGTTACAATGCATATATTTATCACTAATTGTTATGTTTTTCACACACACACGCACACACACATACACACACATAAATATACAGTATACTGAATATATATATATATATATATATATATATATATATATATATATATATATATATATATATATATATATATATATATATATATATATATATATATATATATATATATAAATATATATTGATATATATATCAAATTAAATTGTACTTACACTCTTTGTATGTAATTCCCTGTAAATCATTTATGGTAAACAGCCTTAAAGGTTACAGCCATACTCTGAACTTTATCTTTCAGTTATTATATTTTTGCAAAGTATTTTGTTTAATAAAGTAAAATGTCAAAGAGTTCAGCAGCAAAGAGCTGCAGTCACTGGTAAATTAAGTTCATGTAAATTGTGATATTTATTAGGCTTCAAATTATACACTCTGAAAACAGATATTTCCACCCCTGCCTAGCATTTACCTCATTTATATTTTTTTATTGGCTATGTGCTTAGAGAATAAGACAGAAAGCATAACCTGGGAACTGAGTTTTTATACAGAAATAATTTTTTCCATTTTAATAACTCTTCAGTTACAGTAGGAGGATACTTTTAAAAACAATCTCAAAATAAAGCATCAGCTCCTTTTTTTGTTTTTGAATAATAGCTTTTTACATATACTCTGCAAACTTGAACTTTTAAAATAGAGGGTTCAGAAACATTCTAAAACTCTTTGACCACAATATATTCTTAGTAAATGACTGTTTCCCAAAATGTATTGCTGCTTCCCCAAATTTTGGTGATAAGTTCTATCCACCAACCAGTAAGCTTATAATAACAATTGTTCTTGAGATCTGGACACTGATGAAATATATAGTGATACCATTTTATATAGATTTTCTCAGTTTCCTCAAGGGTTGAACATATAATTTGTTCTTTCTTCATGTGAAATATTGATTCCACTGGTTTTACTTCATGAAATACTTTGAGCAATTTCCTCACTCCTTTTTTGCCATATAAATGTTTAATAGTTAAAATACATAATAAATCTGTTTTAAAAATACATTTTAGCATTTTTTAAATATTTTTTTCACAGAAAATGTCCCCTAGAGTTTACCCTAATTTAAACCCAACTGTTTATGTCATACTTCTCTATACATTGGAGAAATAGTAAACTGAATTTTGTGGCAAAATCGGGGAACATTTATCAAAAACAAAAAAAAGAAGTTATTTTGCTGAACTTCAAAACATGACCTTTTTTTATACAATAGAATACATACAAAAGTACAGAACATACAGAAAGCACATGAGGTAGGAAGCTTTTGTAATGCCAACCCTAGAGAATGCCCCCTTTAGACAAAAACGTCAAGGGAATTTTAAACCCAAAGGCAAAAATATTACAGCTTTAGAACTAGAGAATAGCCTTGGCCATACAGGCTTCCGTATTGCTCCGACTCAATAAATACATGCAAAGTAAATCTTTTATAAAACAAGCAATACATGGTTAGATTTCTACTGGTGACAAAGTTTAGCTGATCATCACATGTACTTACCATGGAAGGGTTAATGAAGGTTTATTACTGTGAGCAAATTGTATTCTCATGACTGTATGTACAGTAGTTTATGTATATACTGTATGTATGTACTGTAAGTATTCAATATATTAATTACTTTTTTTGTCTAACATGCCCTTATATACTATATTTTATTTTACTTGTTTAGATGTATAAAACTCTCTATAAAAGTAACAGATAGAGGGTGGGACAAACTTTAATGTTAAGAGTGCTAGATCAGTTGCGGCTATAGTTTTGCTGCCAATGTTGAAAGGCATGTGGCCTGGTATATATAAAACAAACACAAGAGGATAGTTCCATCTAGGTGTAGCAATTAATTGAAAAAGAATAAGAGACAATAAAAAAGCAGTCACTAATAAAAAATGGATCAAGGCTTGTCATGAACCAATATAGACCTCCATAGGATCACCATAAGGCTACAGAGCTCGGCAAGTAAGAGTTAGTGGTTTGAAAAAGGGGCAATCCTGTTGCCCTCAAACATATAGCTATACCCCCTCCACTTGCTGTCATCATCACCCAACCAAGAGAGGTGCTGATTGGAGTCATCTTGCTACACCTGTAAGCCGTTGCTGCCTATGTTCCAGCCTGAAGCCTGAGAGCTGTACTTATACCTCTTCAGCAAATTGTTATGTACTGTGCCTTATGCCCTGTACACACAAGCGGACTTTTTGACCGGACTGGTCCGACGGACCGAATCCGTCAGACAATCCGACCGTGTCTGGGTTTATCGGACTTCCGACTGACCTTTTCAGTCAAAAATCCAACGGACTTTAGATTTGAAACATGTTTCAAATCTTCCCGCCGGAACTCCGCTGGACCCAGTTCCTATCGGGAAGTCAGTTCGTCCGAATACTGGTCCGACGGACCAAATACGACGCAAGGGCAACTGAAGCACCTGCCCGCGAGAATGTTTCCAGCGCGATCCTATCGTGCTGGTTCTCGGCGACAGGGTACTATACATCTCGCGCTCACTGCAATAGGAAAAACACATTTTATGGGGACAAGGTGCTTTGGGGTGGGGGGGCCGCAGGGCGCCCCCTTCCCCAAAGCACCCACCCCCCCCATGTTGAGGGCATGCGGCCTGATATGGTTCAGGAGGGGGGGCGCCTATGGCCCCCTGACCCCAAAGCACGTTGTCCCTATGTTGACGAGGACAAGGGCCTCTTCCTGACAACCCTGGCCATTGGTTGTCAGGGTCTGCGGGGGGGCTTATCGGAATCTGGGAGCCCTTTTACTAAGGGGGCCTCAAGATCCCGGCCCCCCACCCTATGTGAATGAGTATGAGGTACATCGTACCCCTACCCATTCACCTGAGGAAAAAAGTGTCAATAAAAAACACACTACACAGGTTTTTAAAGTAATTTATTAGGCACCTCCGGGGGGTCTTCTTCTGACTTTGGGGGTCTCTTCCGACTTCTCCGCTCTCTCCAGCCTCTTCTCCCGGTGTCCGGTTCTTCTCCCACTCTCCAGCCTCTTCTCTGCTTCTTCTCCTGCTCTCCGGTTCTTCTGCCGGGCTCCTCCGCTATCTTCTGCTCATTTGCCACTCTCTTGCTAGTGGTGGCCCGGTCTTCTTCTCTCCTCTCTTGTTCCGATGTTGACACGGCGCTCTCTCCCGCTGTAATGCTGTGTTCACGGTGTGCAACGACTTATATAGGCATGGGGTGTGGTCACTGGAAGATGTCACCCTGTGACCCCACCCCTTATGATGTCACAGTCCTGGGGCATGCTGCGACTGTGCCATCATAGGGGGCGGGGTCATCACCCGGTGACCATGCCCCATGCCTATATAAGTCGTTGCGCACTGGGAACACAGCATTACAGCGGGAGAGAGCGTCGTATCAACATCGGAAGAAGAGAAGAGGGAAGAAGGGCCATTGCTAGTAAGAGAGCGGCAAAAGAGCAGAAGAGGAGGCTGGCAGAAGTACCGGAGAGCGGGAGAAGAACCGGAGAGCAGAGAAAAGGCTGGAGAGCGGGAGAAGAACCGGACATCGGGAGAAGAGACCGGAGAGAGCAGAGAAGAGACCTCCGAAGTCGGAAGAAGACCCCCGGAGCTGCCTAATAAATTACTTTAAAACCTGTGTAGTGTGATTTTTTTATTGACATTTTTTTCCCCAGGTGAATGGGTACCGGTACGATGTACCCCATACTAATTCACATATGGCAGGGGGCCGGGATCTAGAGGCCCCCTTATTAAAGGGGGCTCCCGGATTCCGATAAGCCCCCCCAGACCCTGACAACCAATGGCCAGGGTTGTCGGGAAGAGGCCCTTGTCCTCATTAACATGGGGACAAGGTGCTTTGGGGTGGGGGGCTGCAGGGCACCAAGACAGGTTTGGGGACCCTGGTGCCCCTATTAGGGAAGGGATCGGTTACAGCAGGCTTCAATAATGACACATGGAACACAGGATGGATTTTAAGTGAGTCAGGTAAACACAGTTCATAAGACACTTCGTTAATCTTCTTTTTTACCGGAAAAGGCCGAATAAACTTAGGAGCAAGCTTCTTGGAAGGACAAGCTAGTTTAATATTATTGGTAGACAGCCATACCTTATCACCAATCTGCAGATTTAGATCTCCTCTTCTCTTTTGATCGAAGATCCTCTTACTGTCTGCTTGTGCCTTGGATACCGCTTCCTGTAGCATCCGGTTGTTGTGACTGAGGAACTGTACTGTGTCCTGTACCGCTGGAACTGGGGACTCTGGAAGAAAATCTGGTAAGAAAGACACATGAAAACCATAATTGGCAAAAAACGGGGACTGACCCGTGGCAGAGTGGCTAGCATTATTATAAGCGAATTCCGCTAGAGGTAGTAGGGACACCCAATCGTCTTGTACAAATGAGGTAAAGCACCTAATGTATTGCTCTAGCGTTTGATTTGTCCGTTCAGTTTGCCCATTTGTTGGGGGGTGATACGCTGAAGACAGGGCTAATTCAATTTTCAGTATTTCACATAGGGCTTTCCAGAAGCGTGAAGTAAACTGCACCCCCCTATTGGACACTGTATTTGCAGGAACTCCGTGCAGCCTGACGATCTCCTTGATGAACACACGGGCAGTCTCTACAGCAGAAGGTGTCCCCTTTAACCTCCCTGGCGGTATGATTATTTCGGATTTTAGGTGCTGAAAGCGGTACCATTATTTTGCATGGAAATTTGGCGTTTTATACTGTAGGTCTGTAAATCTTAACAATAACACACTTAAATCTGTCCAAACCAGAGTCTAGTAGATATCCCGGGTATGATAAAGTTTGAAACACAAAAACATAAATTATAATATAATAAATAAAAAAAAATAATTAAAAAAAAAAAAAATAGTAATAAAAGAAATTTCCCCACAAATCACTATCGCTCAATTCTGCAAGTGTTCTAATTTACTATCGCTGTTTTCTAGCTGGTCTAAAGCCACTTTTGACGTAAAGGGACAGTTTTGGTTGCTATGGACAATCTCCAGTTTCCAGGCAGAAAGAACAGTTTTATATATATAAAACTGCATGCAGGACACTGGGCAGACCACTAGGGACAAAGGGGATGTGTCATTATTTGATACAGTACTGTAATCTGTAAGATTACAGTATACTGTATCTGTACTGTGTGTTTCACTTTTTGAATTTGCCGCCGAACTCCGTCCCCGTGCGTCTCAACGCTCGCAGGGAACGGAGCTCGGCACTGTGAATCGAGCGAGACACAGCGGCTCGCCGATCACAGCGGGGAGACATCGCAGGATCCAGGAGATAAGGTAAGTAAACTCTTCCTGGATCCTGCAATGCAAGCCCGAGTCTGGCTCGGGGATACCGCTTTTGGTATGAAAAATCCACCCCGAGCCAGACTCGGGAATACCGCCAGGGGGGTTAAGGGCAGAAAGTGGGCCATTTTAGACAGACGATCGACGACCACGAAGATCGCCGAACATCCTTCTGAGCATGGTAATTCAACAATAAAGTCCATTGCTATCATCCTCCAGGGCCTATCTGGTATGGGCAATGGCCTCAACAGTCCCCAAGCTCGGTTCCTGGAAGTTTTATTTTGAATGCAAACAGAACAGGAGCTGACGTACTTTCTGCAAAATTCTTTCATGTTAGGCCACCAGAACGTGCGTTGCACGAGTTCAAGGGTCTTACGGACCCCAAAATGTCCTGCAAGTGGGTGATCATGCAACAAAGTCAGCACTTTGACTCGGATGTCTTCTGGCACAAATATTTGACTTCCTTTCCATAATAACCCATCTCGAGATGCTAAAGCAAGTCCCTGAAAACTTGAGGGTTCTGGTGATGCTTCTCTGATCAAGGACAGGATGTCCGTCTGAAGGAGTAAGAAATTATTTGCTGGCAGGATGGTGTCGGGTACAGAAGGTTCTTTGGGATGATCAAACATGCGCGACAGCGCATCTGGTTTTATGTTCTTGGTTCTTGGCCGGTAAGTAATATGAAAACAGAAACGTGTGAAAAATAGGGCCCACCGGGCTTGTCGAGGTTTCAGTCTCTTAGCAGATCTTAAATATTCAAGGTTCTTGTGATCTGTATATATTAGAACCTTATGGACTGCACCCTCCAACAAATACCTCCACTCTTCTAGTGCTGCCTTGATGGCCAGTAATTCTCGGTCACCCACATCGTAATTTCGCTCAGCCGGCGAGAGTTTCCTGGAGAAAAATCCCACAGGGTACATCAGATCCTTGTTACCCTGTCGCTGAGAGATGACTGCACCCACGGCCACTTCGGAAGCATCCACCTCCAGAATAAAAGGTAGGGATGGGTCAGGATGGCTGAGAATTGGAGCTGAGGTGAAACGCCTTTTCAATTCTTCAAAGGCCTCCTGAGCCTCTGAGCTCCAGTGAAAGCGACAGTTCTGCTTGGTTAACTGCGTGATAGGTGAAATAATGGCGGAGAATCCTTTAATACATTTTCTATAGAAATTTGCGAATCCGATAATGCGCTGCACGCCCTTCTTGTCCAGAGGAGCTGGCCAATCTAGCACAGCGGACACTTTTTGAGGATCCATTTTAATGCCGGTAGGGGAGATCACTAGCCCCAAAAACTGAATGTCCCTTTGTTCGAATTCACATTTTTCTGCTTTGGCATACAGTCCATGTAAACTAAGACGGCTCAAGACTTTGCGAACATGTTCCCGATGTTGGTTAAGGGAATTAGAGAAGATTAAAATATCATCCAAGTAAACTATCACAAAGATGTCCAGGAAATCTCTGAATACATCATTGACCAGATGCTGAAATGTGGCAGGGGCATTGCATAGGCCGAAAGGCATGACCAAGTACTCATAGTGCCCGAAACGGATCCGGAAAGCCGTCTTCCATTCATCTCCGGCCCGAATGCGGACCACGTTGTAGGCCCCTCTTAGATCCAACTTAGTGAAGATAACGGCAGACCTCAACTTCTGAAATAATTCAGGTATCAGGGGCAACGGGTAGCGGTTTTTAACTGTGACCTTATTTAAGTCCCGATAGTCCACACATGGACGAAGAGTCTGATCTTTTTTGGAAACAAAGAATATACCGGCCCCAGCTGGGGAGGTGGAAGGTCGAATAAAGCCCTTTTTGAGGTTTTCATTAACATATAGTTTAAGTGCCTCTTGTTCCTTTTCAGATAGTGGAAAGATGCGCCCGAAGGGAATCTCGGCCCCAGGAAGCAGCTCGATTGGGCAATCATAGGGGCAATGGGGTGGCAGGGAGTCCGCTCCCTTCTTGCTGAAAACATCTGCAAATTCATGATAAGCTTCTGGTATGGTTTGGAGGTGATCTGGATCTACATCCATGCAGAGTAAGGTGGCAGCCGGTTTGGAGGGTTCAGGTAAACAATGTCTCTGACAATAGGGAGATAAAAACTTAATTTCACCGGTAGTCCAATTAACGTGGGGATTATGGGCCTGAAGCCAGGGCATGCCCAAAATGATCGGGAACACAGGAGAGGAGATGACGTCCAGAATCAGGATCTCTCTATGCTGAGATGAACAGGTGGCAGACAGTGGAAGGGTTTCTTGAGAGACTTGTCCTGATTTTATGTGGGACCCATCGGCCAGAAAAACGGAAAGTCTGTGTGTCTTGTCTTTCAGAGGAAGATTTTGTTGAGCAGCAAAGGCAGAGTCAATAAAGCAGCTGCAAGCCCCAGAATTAATGATGGCGTTGATCCGGATTGTTCTTCCCTGGAGCTGTAACGAGAGAGGGAGAGCAAGTTGAGTGGCATTGGCGGTTAATGGGGAAAGACTGGCCGGAGTAGAGGAAACACACTTACGGGTCTTGACCAGGCAGTTGTTCACATAGTGGCCTGTCCCACCACAGTAGAGGCAGAGGTTTAGCTGGCGTCTGCGTGCCCGCTCTTCTGGAGATAGAGTAGAACGCAGTAGTCCCAGCTGCATTGGTTCAGGAACATCAGGTGTTGGAATGGCCGGGTTGGAGCAGGTAGAAGGTAGGTATCGGGAGGTAGGCATCAGAACTTTTGCAGTCATATACATGGGGCGTGTTTGCTGGGAGGAACGTTCAGACCGGCGTTCACGAAGGCGCCGGTCGATCTGAATTGTCAAAGCAATGAGTTCTTCAAGGGTATCTGGCATTCCTACCCGTGCAAGCTCATCCTTGAGGCTCTCTGATAACCCCATGCGGAATTGATGGCGTAATGCTGCATTGTTCCATTGTGTGTCCGCGATCCAGCGTCGAAAGTCCGTGATATAGTCCTCGGCCGGTCTGCGGCCTTGCTGGAGCGCGAACAAAGCTGACTCGGCGGTGGCAGTCCGCTGAGGATCCTCGTACAATTGAGCCATGGCTGCGAAGAAAGAGGGCAAGGACTGGATCTGCACTGACTTATTTTCAAGCAGGCGATGAGCCCAGGTTTGCGGCTCTCCTTGCAGGAGGGATATCACAAATCCTACTTTAGTAGCCTCCAAAGAAAAAGTTCGTGGCTGTAAGGCAAAGTATAACTGACAGGCGCTGCGGAAAGCCAGGAACTTCGTGCGGTCCCCAGAGAACCTCTCAGGGATGGGGACCCTCGGTTCGGGTGGAAGCATAACCACAGAGGGAGGTACAGCAGCTTGTACTGGAGCTGCTGCTGAAGCAGGAGATGTGCCTCCTGGGCCAATGAGGTTCAGGACTTGACCCTCCAGTCTGGTATAACTGTCTTGCAAAGTCTTTACGGCTTGTGTGAGTGCCGCTAAGGAGACCTCTCTTAAGCGCTGGTTCAGGAGCCACTGGAGTGGGGACAGTGGTCTCTTGAGCACAGTGGGTAGGAGTGCCCGATGCGGTTTCATGCGACGGCCAACACAGAAGCTGAGAGGACTTCCTTCAGGGAGGCTGTATTGCGGATGCAGGTAAGCAGAAGCGGATCCGTTAGCAGGCAGGTGAAGGATATTGCAGCAGCAGAACCTGGAGCTGGAAGAGCAGGTGGTGAGCAGCGTCACAGGACACAAGCAAAGCAGAGTCAAACAGTCCGTATTGGCAGGAGATCAGGCAGGTATATGGCAGAAGAGATGATCACAGAATAGTCAGGCAGGCAGGTGTTCGGCAACAGGTAACAGAATATCAGCAAGGTCAGGCAGGCCGGGTCAGGTAGGAGATAATAGAATAGTCAGACGGAGCCGGGTCAATAATAATAGTAACAACAGACAGGATTCAGGAACTCAGGTGCAGAGCTGCAGATGAACAGCACCTGATGAGAGTAACTGACACCTTTTTAAAGGGACTTTGGCGCCAAACAGCGCTAGCGCGAGAATCCACTTCTTTATGCAAACAGGCTATAGTCAGCTTACTATGTAGGCAAACGGAGAAACGTACACAGAGAGGACCCAGAGTACAAAACCCTTCTAATAGCTAATGCCCATCCAAAATTTAAAATTAAATGTGGATTTTTTATAAATCCTCTTAAAGATTCATATCAATGCATCATGGACTGTATGCACAAATTTTTTCATGTAGCCAGAAGGTCTAATTCTGTGAAATCAAAGATTTATCACCAGAGTACAAACAACAAAACCTGTTTAGCAAGTCACACTACAGGAGAATTTGCCACCTTTTCAAACAGAAGAAGGCACCATTACAATTACAATGCCTCCAAAGATAAGATCTATAGGCATGGCCCCCCAGGTACTAGTCAAAGGCAAATAGCCTCATGCTCCCCTTTGAATGTAAATTCCATGGAAAGTGATCTCAGATTACAGCACAGGAGATCAGTTCTGAAAGAGGTTAAGTTAATTAGCACAATTACCTCTCTTGAAAATGAGATTGAACTACTGAAGTCGCATATTCATAAGAGGGAAAATACCAATAAAATAATGGAAACATCACAACATGTTCTTAAGGTACAATATGAAGCATGCCATGCAGATGTGGTACAGTGTAGGAAAGAACTGAAAGAAATAAAACAATATTTTGATCAAATTGTTAAGGTCCCACAGAAAACCATCTGTTCCATTCAAACAGAAAATACTGGAGGGGGGGCGAACCTATCTATGTTATCTGCTAGGACTTCACCTTACTGGGAACAAACCTTAAATACAAGCAATGTAGAAACAGCAAAAGAAATACCAGATCTAATGTGTCATTCAGATGTCTATGATCTGAGTCATTTGTTTTCACCAGATCCAAGGGTGAATGTCAGTGAACATATACCAATGTAAATATGTAAATGTAACAATGTGGCAGTGTTTGTTTTCTTTGTGTGAAAGAAAGGGAAAAGGGTAATAACTTTTGTCTAAGTTATATTTTCCAGGTGCAGGGAGCTCATGAAAAAGTATTTACATATTAATCAGGTGTATCAATATAGATGTATTTATACATAAATACATACACCTAAGGTGATGTATATTAGGCTAGGTATTCAAACATGGTTATTAATAATACAGGTGTTTATCTTCCCCAAAGGATCAGAAGACTGCCATACATATTCAAAGGTATAGGGTACAAGTAGTGTTTAGTACAGAAGCCTACTCTTGCTTCATTTTATTTATTTATTTTTATTTATTTGTTTTTGGTTGGTGTTCTTGGTTTTTGTTTGGTTTTTTTGTTTCCTTTCTCCTGTTTGCGTAAACACATAACAATTCATTTGCGATTTATCAAAGCTCTATCCAGAATGTATGGGTTCAATCTAAATGAATGTGTGTGTCTGAGTGAAGGAATGCATGGATATGAACTGTCCATGTGTAAAGAAAGATTTTTTTTTTTTGTAGGGGTGTACACGCCATTGTTTTTATAGCCATTAATAAGTGTGATCACACTAATGCGCATGCTTTGTACTGTTTATGATTATTTTAATAATTTTTTTTTCTCGTTTGTAATGAGCTCAATACTGGTACCAGTTTAAATTAATATCTTTTTTTTGGTTTACACGTATTTGCGAATAAATAACCTGTGCACAGATATGAGATCTCGATCCCTATGACTCTGAGAAACTGTAGGGATATTTTATTTTATTTTTTATTTTTTCCTTTCCTGTGGCTTAGAGTGAAGTTTCATTCACTCTGATACGTGGAAAATACATAACAATGCATTGCTTTGCACCTTGTGGCATCTTTTGGATTCAGTAGGTCTTGTGTTTTGTTTTTCCTTCCAAATCGACACATGTGCTGTTAATATGTGTAAAGGTTTTATGTCTACATGTTGTCTTCTTAAACTTTTTTTTTTTTTTTTTTCCACTTCAGAAACCAATAATCAGAGGGCTAAATCAGCTTGATGTTCATTGACTGGACGCCTTCTCCGGTTTACATCATCGTGGATAATGCATTAACTCTAATTCCCTTTATAACGTCTCTCCGGATACTTTAATGTGGCAACTTGGAAGGGACTCGTATAAGGAAATAGAAATATAGAAAAGATAAAGAGAAAACAGGAAAGGGATATAAGATAGAAGGCTTATGGGCTCCCCATGCCCGTTCTTTGCTGAGCTGCCCGAAATTTCCCAAGAGATTTACTTATTCCCAGATCAACCCCCCCCCTCCCCCCCCCTCAGAATTTATCCTACATACCATCAAAACCATCATAAAACGAGAAATGGGTCACATTCACAAAAAAAAAGAAAGGAAAAAAAAAAAAACAAGAAAAAAACAAAGAGATATGCATATCCAAATCACTTTGCTATACCGCTCCTTGGTTTCAAGGATCTCGGTTATCTATGTAGTCACCTAAAGCCCCACTCCTGGGCTAATCCTACACCTTGCCTACTAGGGAGCACCTACTTTCTCTAGCCATGGCTTCCACATGTCTTCAAATTCCTGAAGGTTGCCTCTCTTTATATACTCCACCCTCTCCCTACTCAGGGTATCATTGACAGTGGAGATCCATTCTCTCACCGAGGGGGGGTCTCTTGATTGCCATCTTAATGTTATCATCTTCCTAGCCTGGAACAAGGCCCGCGTGATAGCCAATGTAGTGCCCAGTCTCTCCCCCTGAGCTCTTCTATACCCCAGGATACAGGTTATGGCCTCTTTTACTACTATAGTGCCGAAGATACTTCCCAGGTTTCTGGTCACTTCTTCCCAGTATCTAAATAACTTGGGGCACCTCCACAACATGTGGATGAGGTCTCCCGACCTCTGACATCTGGGGCAGTTGTCATTAGGCCTTCCCCCAAATTTAAAAAGTCTTTTAGGTGTATAGTAGGATCTATTCAACAAAAATAGATGAGAGAGCCTCTGTGAAGGGGACACCGAGACCTGTACACTCAGTTCCAAGGTTTTCGCCCATTGTTCCTGGGTCATTCCCCCTATATCCTCTTCCCATTTGGCTTTTAGTCCCTGGAGTATCCCCCCGCTGTTGTCTGGTTTACTTAATTGGTCATAAATTCTAGAGATTAGACCTCTAGTAGGGTTTACCTGCATTATGCACTGAAATAGAGGCATTTCTTCCCAGCATAGAGTCTGGTCTTTAAATTGTGCTTTAAGAGCGTGTTCTAGCTGGAGATATAAGAAGAAGGAGCTCTGAGGTAGCTTGAATTCCCTTACTAATTCCGGGAAACTCTTTAGTTTAGTATCATTATAAAGCTGGCTTAACCTTCTGATGCCGAGATTCGCCCATTCCCCAGAGGTACCTATTTTAAGAACTTCCTGTAGATTACGGTTGTTCCAAATAGGGGAATAAACTGTTGGATCTTCATATCCCATCGTTTTCTTGACAGTTTTCCAGAGTTTAGTTAGCAGCTTAATAGTTGGATAGTTATCGTGGAACATATCCGCCTCTAGTGTTTCAACTAGGTTATTATGTGGAGTACTCAGCAATAGCAGTTTGCCATTGGGGGTGCCGCCTTTCGGTATCCCACATCCTAGCAGCTGCTGCAGCTGCGTTGCTAAGAAGTAGCGCTCGGGGTGTGGGAGGGCAAAGCCCCCCTCCCGTGTGGGCAGCTGAAGCACTCGAAGTCGAATTCTGGCTTGCTTCCCCTTCCAAATCAGCTCCCTAAAGAGACTATCAATTCTTTTAAACCACTTCTTGCCTATCCAGACTGGCGAGTTGTGCAGAATGTATAGCAGTTGTGGCATCCAAACCATTTTTATTAAGCTACATCTTCCTGCGGCGGACAAAGGCAAGCGCCTCCAGATTACCATTTTTTGTTTCAGTTTTGTTAAGAGGGGAGCGAGGTTTATGCTGATATACCGGGTTGGGTCCTTCGTCAGGACTATTCCCAGGTATTTCAAGGCATCCACCATTACCATCTGGGATATATCGCCCGCTATTAACTCGCTGATGGGATCTATCGGCATAAACTCGGACTTCTCCCAGTTTATCTCTAAGCCAGAAAAGTTGCCGAAATCCTTCACTATCCTCATCGCACTCGGCAACGAGTGTCTCAAGTCCCCCAGGAATAACAAAATGTCATCCGCATATAGCGCGATTTTTTCCTCGCCCGATTTTCGCAGGAATCCAGTTATCGCTCTACTTTCCCTTATAGAGATGGCCAGGGGTTCCATTGCCAATGCGAACAGCAAAGGAGATAGTGGGCACCCCTGCCTAGTCCCCCTTTCCAGCTCAAACCATTCTGAGAGTTCGTTGTTGATTTTTAGTCTTGCCTTAGGGCGGGTGTATAACATTCTAATCCACCTTATAAAAGACGTGCCAAATCCGAATTTTTCCAACACGCGCCATATATAGCCCCACTCCACGCTATCAAAAGCCTTAGATACATCGAGGGTCATTAACGCTCTCGAGCCTGCGTTTTCCGATGGTAATTGTAGATTCAGAAACGCTCTTCTAATGTTCAGGCTCGTAGATCTGTTGGCTATAAAGCCCGCCTGGTCTTCGTGTATCAATTTGTGAATAACTCCGTTCAGTCTTACTGCTAGTACCTTGGCAAGAATTTTTACATCAGTACAAAGTAGAGAGATTGGTCTATAGGCAGCTACATCCAGTGGGTCTTTCCCTTCCTTCTGTAGTACCGTAATTGTTGCTTCTAGCATTGAGGCAGGCAGCTGGCCCCCCTCAAGTGACCCCTCCAGGGTTTTTAGTAGTTCAGGGATCAACACTTCACCATACTGCTTATATGTCTCGCTTGGAAGGCCATCGGGTCCGGGTGACTTAAGACATGCCATGCCCGCTACTGCTTGTTGCAGTTCTGCTATCGTTATTGGGGCGTCTAATATGGCGCTTTCTTCCTGCGAAATAGTAGGGATGGTTAGTCCTTCCAAAAAGTCCTCCATCAACGCCTCCTTGCCCCTTTTCTGCGAAGAGTAGAGTTTTTTATAATACCCCCTAAAGGCTTGTACAATTTCTGGGGTGCTTGAGGTTATATCTCCACTCTGTGATCTGATAGCGAGGACCGTGGATGGAGCCGCATTTGATTTTACAAGCATAGCCAATGTTCTTCCTACTCTTTCCCCCTCCACCATGAATTCCTGTCTCTGAAGTAGGCGCCTAGTCTCTGCTTTCTGCATGACCACTGATTTATACTTTTGTTGTTTCTCCTGCCAGGTGCTTTCCAGCTCCGACGTTGGGTTTCTGATAAAGTTATTTTCGGCCTCGATAGCCTCCCTCAGAGTGCCCTCTTCTTCGCTCCTAGCCTCTTTATTAAATTTAGCCATCTGCTGTATTAGAACCCCTCTAAGAAATGCCTTAAGGGTGTCCCATAGCACAGGGGGATCCACCGAGCCCTGATTGAACTCCACAAATTCCCTTAGGGTGGAGAGAATTCCATCCGATTTTTTAATTACTTCGAACCAGTGTGGACTCACGCTCCAACTCTTCCTGGGCTTGTACTCTCCTACATTTAGTGTAGCCACCATAAGGGAATGGTCTGAGATGCCTCTTGGCCAATATGCAATTTTTTCAAGCAGCTGAAGTGCCCTGTCATTCCCCAGGATTAAATCAATCCTTGAGAGCGTGGAGTGTGACATAGAACAACAGGTGTATTGCAGCGCACCTGGGTTTCGCACCCTCCACAAATCTACTAACCTAACTTCTTCCAGGAATAAACTCAAACGGGTCTTCCCTGATTCCTCTGAAAGTTGTCGTATCGGGAATCTATCCAATTTTCTATCTAGGACCTCGTTAAAGTCCCCGACAACTACTATCGGGCATTCCTTTTTATCCAACAGAAATTTGTGCAATTTAAGCAATACGTCCAAATTAAAAGGGGGAGGGATGTATATGTTTGCCACCACTAACATGACTCCGTCAATGGAACAGAGTAAAAAAATATATCTACCTAGATCGTCTATACTGGTCTGTCTGCAGGAGAATTTTACCCCAGCTTTCACAAAGATACTCACCCCCCTACTAAAAGAGGAGTGATATGCATGAAATTGGTATTGAAATTTTTTCATCTGTAACTGCTGGCTGGTATCTCTAGTTAAGTGAGTTTCCTGCAGACAGACCAGATCTACCCCAGAGCTTTCCAGCACAGAGAACACTGCCAACCTTTTAAGAGAAGAACCCAGGCCCCTAATATTCCAGGATCCTATTTTCAAGGGCCCGACTACCATCTAGGTTCCAAAAGCCTGTCGTGTCATGACAAAAATTACCCCATATGTCCTTATTATTTTTATAAAGTGAAGTTTATGCACCTCTTTACACGAAGAGAGATAAAAGAATAAAAAGGAAATGGAAGAATATATAGAGAGAGAAAGATCTCTCCCAGCGACTACCGTTTCAATTCCAAACGTATGCATATTGTAAATTCTAAAATACACGCTTGGTTTAATCAAATCTACCCTGCTTTATTAAAATATACTGCAAAAAGTGCCTGCATGTGTAACAATAATCTGTAAGTGGAGGTCCGAGGGCCTCCAGTGTGATTTCTAATGGTGCATATCCTACTTTGTTAAAATATACTACTAAAAGTGCCTGCTTGTGTAACAATAATCTGTAAGAGGGGGCCCAAAGGCCTCCAATGTGGCTTCTAATGGTGTAAGTGTTCATAACTAATGGTTTTCCCACCCTAGTTCCCTTCCCTCCCACATTCCCCCCCCCTCCCTTCCCACCCCACCTAATCTCCCCTACCCTCCCACCCCATCCCCCTCCCCCCATCCCTGCCCACCTATCTAGGTGTATCCCCTGGGGTTTTATCATGACCGTTACCTCTTAAACTAACACCCTTTTACACCGATTCTTCCACTCACCACCGCACACCACTCTATACCCACACAGCTGTGTGCACCCGTCCCTTCCCGTCCTTCACAAGAAAAAAAAAAAAAAAACCATTAATGGGCGCCGGGAAAAAATAGGGTCTTTAAGAGGCACCCCCCTTCGGGGCAAAAAAAAGGAAAAAAAACAGGCCAAAGAGTCCCAAAACAAAAAATGCAGCCCCTATACCTCCCAGTGCCCTATCGTGTCCTCCTCTCAGCACCTTGACCTATTCTGTTATCTCCCGTTCTCTACGTGAAGTTCGTAATTTTTTCTCTATTGTCATCCAGCCACTTCTCAACTTCAGCAGGGGAGCTAAAAAACAGGGTCTCCCCCAGTGCCACAATCCGCAACCTTGCAGGGTATAAAAGAGCATAGGGTACCTTCAATTTTTGTAGGCTGCGTTTTGCCTGGGTAAACTCTGCTCTGCGCCTCTGCAAGTCCGGGGAGAAGTCAGCATAGAACGAGATTCTTGCCCCTTTAAAAAAGACCTCCCCTACTTCCCTAATCCTCCGCAGTAAGGTCACTTTGTCCTGGTAGTTAAGAAATCTCAGGAGAAGAGGTCTCGGGTGGCCCCCCTCCGGCGGTGTCCTGAACGGGATCCTGTGAGCTCTTATAATGGAGAACGAAGCTGAGAGTGATTCTTTCCCGATTAACTCCCCTAACCATTTTTCTAGAAATACAATTGGGTTGGCGCCCTCACTCCTTTCGGGTAGACCTATCAGTCTCACATTATCTCTTCTACTCCTGTTCTCCATCTCATCTATTTTACAGGCTTGTTTAGATAACTGTTCCTTCAGCCACTTAATTTCTTTGGTTATTGGGAATACATTATCTTCTAGCCCACTGACTCTTTCTTCCAGGGCCACCGTTCTCTCTACCACCTTCTGTAGATCTTGTCTGACCAGTAAAAGATCTGCTTTAACCCCTTTTATCTGTTCACAGAGATCTTTAAGCGAGCCATTACATACCCCTACGGCCATGAATACATCCGTTAAAGTTGGTTCTCTGTTCAAGGGTAGAGACGGATCATTTATTGGCTCCGAGTTCCCGTTTATGTTTTGGTCACTTGGCTCTGGGCCTTTATTACATGTTGATTTGGAGGACTGGGTAACCAACGCTCCTCCCAAAGGCTGTGAAAGTGGCTGGCCCTGGCTTTTCCTATCTGATATCCCTCCCTGTTGGCCCTTTTGCTGCGTCCCTTTTTTTGGAGGGGTCAGAGCAGAGGCATGAGCGTATTGCTCCAGTTTTGCTGCCGCTGCAGCAGCATGCTGCGAGGTTTTCTCTTTAGAAGAGCGTAGGTTCTGCATCATTCACTCCTATGGGTTTACGTATACTTTAACAAAAAGAGATTAGCAGTTCCTTTCTACACTCATCTACCCACAGAATGGAGTGTCTGCCATATTGCTCTAAAAAATGGGATGTGTAAAGCGTGCACGAAGCGGGGTGGCTCTCCCCTCACCTATGCACCCCGATACGGAGGAGGATATCAGACAGGGAGAGACCACCATACGTTAAGTGGCCGGTATGGGTGCTACCCCCAAGAGCACCTCAGTTACGGCAGTGTTTAATACAACCTTCCCCCTCCACCACAGTTTTACACAGCTGGTTAAATGCCTCGAAGGCAGTCGCCAGCAGTCTGTGGTTAGTAAGGTATGTATGCGGCTACTGAGGGGCCCAGGGCTCTAGCAAGCTTATGAAGGCACCACCCATACGTGGGGGGGGGGTGGGGGGTTAATGTATTCTCAATACTTTTAATACTTTAGTGACACCCCCAGAGGGGTCCCCTCCTGCCCCCAATCCCACACCCGTATCAGCAGCACAACCTGACATAAAAAGAAAAAAGGAAAAAAGTATGCTTTACTTCCTATATCAGCTCACTCTGCTCCCACACATAGTACTACCAAGGCAATAGATAAGGCAGAAATACTGACACACAGAAATATTTACATAAATAATTATGTTACTGCGCAGATACTACATCACCCAGAGCTGCCATGAAATATCTCTAAGCGAAAAGGTTATCGAACTTCTTTACAACAGCATCAGATTACCATGTTGTGATACCATACTATACCAGTTCCAGCCGCCCTCTATTCCATGTCTAGCCCGGGGATCTAAAAGTGAAAGTGAAAGCTGCAGCAGCGTGCAGGAGGTGGCGTCTCTCCCAGAGGATTCCTCAGCATTCACCTCCCTTGAGAGGTAAAAAGACCTTTAGCAGAGCGACCAGAGGGGGAGCATAACGCCGGGCTACGGATGCGGTCGTCCGTTTAAGGGGCCAGAGCCGGCCGGGATGCTATTCCATACAGCCGGGGAGCTGTGGACGGGCAGGACGGAGCACACAGCGTCCCTGCTCACACTCGCTCACACTCGCGCCATACTGCCGCTCGTCGAGCACCCGCCCATCCGGTCACGCCCCCATGTAGACCATATTCAGAGATCCAGAATCCACCTCCCAGCAGTGACTTCCGTCTTCTTAAACTTTAAGTACTTACAAACACACCAGGTTTTCCTATAACTTTTTGTTTGTCAGAGTACAGATATGTGGGTGTGTCTGTACATTTTCGACTGTACTTACTGTGGATGGACGCATTATCTCAGCTGGAAGTCTGTTCCAATCATCCACTACTAGTTTAGTCCATTATGAACCTCTCAGAGAGGTACAGTGAGGTGGTATTAATTTTTGAGTTTTGTATTTTAGGAGAAATACACAGACAAGGATGAATGATTGGACCCAGACTGGACAAAGTACTTTGAAACACAGAGGACCTTAAAACATAATTTTTATTTTTGTTTTAAGGAGAAGCCTTGAATCTAATTAATTGCAGTCAGGCCCAACTAAATTCTAAAAAGAAAAAAATGTAAACATTTTTTTTTTTAAACAGAGCACCTGCTCTCTGTAATACAATTTCTTGTGGCCTGCTTGACTTGCAAATGGATTTCCACTGAGAGTCAATTAATATGTTAATCACCACCGACAGAGAGTGCTGCCTTTTGAATATCTACAATGTTTGAAGGCAGTTTCAATGATTTTTTTGACAGAATACAGATTCAATTTTTTTTAATTTGTTAAATTTTTTTTTTCTCTCATTTTTATTCTTCTTTTTTCTTAACGGTAATTTTTTTGTTTACAAAAAACAAAGGGGGGAGAAAGATTTGTATTTTTTTTTTTAATTCTCTTTTTTTTTAATGTTTACTATTTTTCTTTCTTTTCTATAGTACCTCTATATTTTTTTTTTGGCAATTCTTGAGTTTAGTTTCACTAGGGTAAAATAAAGAAGAAAAAAAAAGAGGGGAGTAGGGGGAACATTATATGGAGAACATTTAAAATGGTTAGAAATGTTAAAGCTTCCCTATAGCATTTTGGGGATGGACCAAGTTCCAACAGTTCCAACAGTTTTTCTTCTCTCTTTCGACATTGGATAATTGTTATATAAATGTATGTGATTGTAGCTATTACCAACTATGACAGTAACACCTGGGTGTTAGCAACAGTCATGTGACCCTCATGACTACCGCTACAAGATTACATGCCTGTTTTATCTTCTGCAAATGTGAGTTGATCTTGATTTAACATTTTTTAAATAAATCCAAGTTGAAACGTTATCACGCTATGTGAGTGTTTTTATCCCTCACATGTTATACAAATTATCCGCTTGGCCCATGGTGTACCCATTGACGAGGAAGCCGTGCCGATTTCTTCCCCCCTTCTGTGTGATGTCATCTGACCAGATATAATCCCCTGACCGCTCGGTCATAAAGCCTTTTTGACCTGTATGGCATACGCCATTTCAGACCAATCTTTCTGGTAAGCCTCCCTGGTTTCTGGTGATGGTTCTGGCACTGATTTCAATCCTCTGTGCACCTTTGGTCTCCCTACGGTCTACCTATCTACCAAGTTGCCGGGTCTGAACAATCCTCCTGCATGCCCAGGAGACACCTGTTTATCATCGATTTTTGCACTGTCATCACAGACTTTTTGCTTTTGTTTGTTCACTCATTTGGACTCTATATTTTATATTTAATATTATTTTGTGACTTTTTACACTACCTAATTCATTTTATGTATTTAAGTGTTACTATTTGTCACTATCACATCCATCCACGTAGATTTCTTCTGACTTATACCGGAATATCTGCTTTTGAAGTCACTGTATATGCAATTTAATTTTTTCGTATTATCTACTTATCACCTTTATATATAGTTCATAGCGCCACACTTTTTGAATTTTTTAAAAGTCAGTTTTCAGGAAAGGTTTTGTTTTATTTTCAACATTAACAAAACTGCTTAGTGGTTTTTTCTTGGCATATTAAAGAAACACTTTGAATGCCCAAATAGCAGACAAGGAGCAGAACACTCAGCAATTAAATGGCCAACAAGCCTGAAAAAATGTAGTCCTTGCTGAGAGGGAAAATAACTAAGCTCAAAGTTTGAACTTGACACAATGCCAATATCTGGACACTTGAATTGTGATGAGAATAATAGTATTCTCATCACCATTCTTCAAGTGTCCAGATATTGGCAATTTGGCATTGTGTCAAGTTCAAACTTTGAGCTTAGTTATTAGAATAGAAAAAAGAGGGAGAAACACCCGCGCAATGGGATGCATGCAATGGAATAAAAAATTTAAAAATTAAAGAATGTTGTTGGAATTGCTGCCACTACCGATTACTTCCACTAGGTGGAGTAAGATATAAGAAAAAAGGAATAGAAGTAGATAGCGCTGTTTCCAAGCCTGGTGAATTCAAATGTGTTATAAAGGTCCTGGATGTGCATAAGTCAAGTTGGTTGTCTGACTTAATAAAGTGCAGTGTGTGCTCTAAAAAAGATATAACTTAATCTGTATAAATATAATATATCCATATATAAATGAACCCTATTTTTAAATTAAAAATATTTGTGCAAAATTATGTGATCCATAATGTAAATCGATAATGTACATATGAAGTGAACAAACAAATATATATAATCAAGTGCTTTCAGTGCTGCTAGGATCTGGTGAGTGCAATCAATCACTATTAGAACACGGATTAAGGCACGCACTGAAAGGTTTACTCATTGGAATATCCATCAGAATCCAGGGGGATTTTTCGTATCAGCACTGAAAGCACTTGATTATATATATTTGTTTGTTCACTACATATGTACATTATCGATTACATTATGGATCACATAATTTTGCACAAATATTTTTAATTTAAAAAATAGGGTTCATTTATATATGGATATATTATATTTATACGGATTAAGTTATATCTTTTTTAGAGCACACGCTGCACTTTATTAAGTCAGACAACCAACTTGACTTATGCACATCCAGGACCTTTATACACAATTCCACGGGATAAACATTCACTGAATACTATAGGCAACATCTTTACAATCTTTCCCACTCCTTACTGCCCTCCCACTAAGGGAATAACACATTTGAATTCACCAGGCTTGGAAACAGCACCTATCTACTTCTATTCCTTTTTTCTTAGTTATTAGAATAGCCACTTAAAATGCATTGCATTTGCAAAAAATAGTATTCTCACTTCTCAGAATACTATTTTTTGCGAATGCAATGCATGTTAAGTGGCTATTCTCAGAATAGCCACTTAAAATGCATTGCATTTGCAAAAAATTAAATTTGAAAGTACTTTCTCACACAGTTGTGAGCGATGGGGTCGCATTATCACCCCACCATGGCTGAACACACGTTCAACAGGTGCGCTTGATGCAGGGACTGACATTACTCTTACCGCTACCCTGAACAAAGAGGGGAGCATGTGCCTGTTCATGGCCCAAAATTGAAGGCAGCTCTGTCCATCACAAATGTCTAAATACTGGTTCAGCTGAATTTGGGGACTGGAACATGAATCTCTCTTCTGTTTTTTGCGGTATGCTGTGAACAGCCCAGATTGACTCTCTGACTCTGCCACTGGCATTTGCTCGTCTTCATCGGTAGTTGTTGGGGTGGGCTTGCAGTCATCTTTGAGAATCAAGTCTGAAAAACACAAGCATAAAACAGTGACTCAATGCACTCAGGTGTTATTACTGCAAACGGGTTATTACCAAAAACATAACATACTTTTTATCATCGCAGACACAGCCTGATTGACATTTTTGGTAGCCAAAACATCATGGGTCAACCACATGGTGCCAAATGAAGTATCCAACAGAGCAGCTTTTAGGTATAGAGGGTCAGAGAAGGGTAAGGTTGCTTCATCATTCTGTTCATCTGCCATCCTCACATTGACAAAGATCCCTTCAAATCGTCTTTGGAGTGATTCTTGCAGGCTACGGATCAAGCCACCAAGGTAGCGCACGCTCTCTTTATGATTTTCCAAGTGGTGATTCAGAGAAAGGATACAGGATACAACAGCACTTATTGTCACAAGTTTTTCTCCCTGTGAGAGGTCTGTGGCTTCTCCAAAAGGTTGAAGGACATCCACGAGTTCCTTAATCTGATTCCACTCTCTAGCTGTGAATACAGTCTCTTTGTGTCCCCCATCTTCAAGCGTTCTAGTCAGTTTCAGCTGGTCACAGCTGACCACTGATTTCAATCGCCTCAGTGTGGAATTCCAGCGTGTGGTAACAGAGGCAGGGATTCCACGCTGTCCAAACTCCTCCTTAAATTTTTCCTTGAAAGAGGTGCTTGTGTGTAACAAGGAGCTCAACCTGGAAACTTTGGCGAGAGCTGCATTGACTAATTTAGTCTCTTTAAGTCCATCACCTATTACCAATTGAAGCGTGTGTGCAAAACATTGAAGTCTAGTCTGGGTTTTTGCACTCAAATAATTGTCAAACATCTCCTGTTCTTCCACTGACAGGTCATTCCAAATGTCTGAATCATCAAGGTCATCGTTTTCATCTAGCTGTCCTGGAAAACATGTAGTGAATGCTTTTTGCATGTTTGCGGCGTTGTCACAGATGATGTGGTCTACCTTTTTTTTAATCTTGTACTCTTCACATATATGCTCAAATTCCTCACAAATTCTTTCCCCTGTATGGGGACCTTTGATGCGGTTGCATGCAAGCAACTGTGATTTTAACTGAAGACGGTCTTCCTCAATGTTGATCCAGTGCACTATGACTCCAAGAAAGCCTCTCATCCTGCGGTCTGACCATATATCTACAGTCACTGACAGATGATCTACCACTTCGAGTTAATTTTTCAGCTTCATTTTCCTATCTGCCACCAGATTGTCAAGCTTGCCAGTAATTGTTCTTCTACTTACTGGAGAGTACTTGTTGTCTAACATTGACAAAAAGCGACGAAAGCTTTGATGTTCAATGATGGACAGTGGCATGTTGCAGTTTATAATGAGGTCTGACATGAATGAGTTTGTAATTGCCTTTTGCTGCTGGTGGTTGCAGCGGTATAGCTGCACAGTCCCCTGTGCGATTAATTGTGAGATTTGAGGCTGGGTATCATCAAAAGTCCCTTTGGTATGGATGTACTCTTCATATCTATAGAGTAAACAGAAGAGAGGTAGAAAAAAAAGTTAGCTATGTGATTTATTGATTTGAACAACAATACACTCTGCTCCCACCTAAAGTGGGATGTAGGCCTAATTTGCATATATATATACATACACATGACGTTACTGTACCTACGTTTCTTTGTGGGTTTTGTGGTGACGGATGAAGTTGGATGTTGTGGTGGACGTGTCTCTTATTTTTGAGTTGCAGACCTTGCATATCGCCGTTCTCTTCTTTTCACCAACATCTAAAACATAATCCTTATATCCAAATGTAATTATTTTTGGAATCACTACCTCCATTATAGCTGCCTTGTGTGTTGGTCTGTCAGGGGCGGATTCAGAGTTTGCTGTCAGGACAGCCCGGGCACTGCCAGAAAATAAGGTGTTGCTTAGTACACTAGTACTTACAGAACTATTTTTAATGTATTATATATATACGGTCCTAACCTAACCTTGTTTAAAACAGTGACACGTTTATCATTCCAGATTAGAATATTACATTAGTGACTCATAGTGACACTTTTTGGGCACCAGTGACACCAATACAGTGATCAGTGCTAACGTTTGCATTGATTTCAGCATGCATGGAGCACTGCAGTACATGAACTTTCACTGGATGTGGACTGTTTAATGAGTTTGTAGTACGCATGTAGCACTTAATTGCAATATGATTTTTATGTAATATTCACGTTGAGCACTTTGTACTTCGCACAAGTAATAGTTAATTAGTGAAGAACTCAGGGAGGAACTGGTCTGGGACTGGGGGTCAGTGCAGTGGCCGTCGCAGCGCAGGAGAAAAAAGCACAGAGCCGAGGAGGAGGAGAAAACAAGGAAAGAAGGTTTGTACCTACCTAGGTTTCATAGTTTTAGCATGTGCAATGATATTGATGATTGATTGCATCTGCAATCATATCTGCATCCTGCAATCATCAGTACAGGCCACTGGCCAGGGCCCTGCGGCCAGGGCCCTGCTAGCTGCTACATCACTAGTGCAGATTTGCAGAAGCTGCAGGTCTGTTTGATGCAGTGCCAAGCAAGCTAATGCTTCCCTGCAAAGTTTGCAGGGAAGTTTTCAGGGAAGCATTTGCTTGGCACTGCATCAAACAAACCTGCAGCTTCTGCAAATCTGTTTCCTCCTCCTCGGCTCTGTGCTTTTTCTTATGCGCTGCGATGACCACTGCACTGACCCCCATTCTCAGACCAGTTCCTCCCTGAGTCGTGTGACTGTCCCTGCTCCAGTGCCCCCTCAGTAGAAGAATAATAGTCTGCCATGACTTACTCTATGGCTGCTGGACTGGACTCCACTCAGATTCAGTCAGTCGGCCAGGCTTGGCTGGCTCCGTGGGCAACTTCCAGTTCCTTCTTCCTCCCCCACCGTGAGGCCCGCGACTCACGCTGCTGGCTCTGCACACTTGCACAGAAGCCCAGCCCCTCCCTTAGAGATCACTCTGCAGCAGGAGGGGGGCAGCGCCACGGCCTGGCCGGACGGAATACAGAGACCTGTACAGCCTAGGAGGAGAGACTGCATCAAATAAAAAAAAGTCTGCGGCGGTCGCGAACACTGCAAGCGCCGCTCGCGGACACCTATCCGATCCCCGCCCACAATGTTAGCAAGCTGTATTTGTGCGAGCAGAAGCCGGGACTTAGGGGAGCTTTCTTTTGTGGGGGGGCGGCTTTTGCCTAGGCCAAGACACAGCACTGGTGGTGCCAAGTCATTGCAAGTCATTGCAAGTCAAATAGCCCAAGTCAAAGTCAAATCGCAAGTCATTAGTGGCAAGTCAAAGTCAAGTCAAGTCATTTATTTAATTTTGTCAAGCAAGTCGCAAGTCCTCAAACAGGTGACTCGAGTCCGACGAGTCCAGTCATGTGACTCGAGTCCCCCACCTCTGCAAAACTCTATTGCATTACCATGACACCTTCTTTCGGGCCATCCACTTCTGGGGAGCATGATAAGTTATTAACTCAAACTGGCACCCTAACAAATAGTACCTTGCGTTGACAGCTTATTTTATGGCTAAACATTCCTTTTCAATGACTGCATACTTTTTCTCATGGTCATTGAGCTTCCTGCTTGGGTACACCACAGGGTGTTCTTCCCCATTGTGTACCTGTGACAATACTGCCCGGATACCTACATCAGATGCATCTGTCTGAACCAAAAAATCTTTGGAGAAATCTGAGAAGTACAGCACTGGTTGTGCACAAAGAGCCTTCTTTAAGATTTGAAATGATTCCTCTGCTTCTGGGGATCATTTCACAATTACGGAGTCTTTCACTTTTGTAAGTCAGTGGGGCAGCTATAGTTGCAAAATCCAGGATAAACTTTCTATAATACCCCGCGATCCCAAGAATGGCCCTGACCTGCTTCTTGTTTGCACTAGAAAGAATTATTCACCAAAAGTGGACTTAAATGTTGCCACCATCCCTTGTACAAAATTGTAAAACAGGGGTCCCCCACAATAGGGTTTGGGATTTTAAAGGCAACTAGATGTAATGGAAAAACCAAAAATTGTAAAAATAGACATATTTTATTAATGTATAAACATTAAAAAGAGTTAGTGCATATCATAAATGCAGCTGACTTGTTAATAACAACAATCACATGTAATAAAGCATAGATTTGCAAACAGAAAACAGTCTCCTGCTTAATGGATATGAGCCCGAAACGTTTCAGGAGCTTGTCCTTTCTTCAGAGGCTTGTCATATATGGAGACATGTCTCCATAACTCTTTTTAATGTTTATACATTAATAAAATTTGTCTATTTTTACAATTTTTGATTTTTCCATTACATCTAGTTGCCTTTAAAATCCCAAACCCTATTGTGGGGGACCCCTGTTATGCTTCTTGTTTGCAGGACATGGCCACTCCTGGATGGCTTCTATTTTATTGACTTGAGGTTTTATGACACCACAGCCAATAGTGTAGCCCAAATAAGACAAGGAATTGGCCACACACTGGAACTCCAAAATATCTCAATGTCATCTTTCAAAGAAAAAAATGGAGGGACTTTTTGGACTTTGTAGGCACAGTAACACCAATTCTCTTATAAAAATAGCTGATATCATTGACGGTTGGGTCGGAATGCTTTGCTCTCATGGTCCAGGTAGACTATATCCCACTGCAGATACATTCTTTTTGAATGTTGTCGGATGATCCATATATACTGCTTAGGCTCCTTTTGGATCCCTTCTCACCCACGGACATCTGCTAACCAGCAGTGTCCATAGGATTAGACTCTACCTCTATACCATACAGCATACAAAGTATCCCAAACAATTCATCATGTTGGTAATGGAAATACATACAATCACTTTGGACCATATATTACGTAGGCTACTTAGTCCCGTTCCACCGTCGTTTCTATTAATACAGGTGTGCACTTGCAAACTTTTCATTCTTACTTTTAAATATCATACCATAATTGATTCGAACATGTAGAGCACTTCTGGATATGAAGTTATCTGTTGATGAATTGCTGTCCAGCCACGTCCTTGGATATCTACTCATTTTTTGGATAAGTTATCCTTATATATCCGAGGTTTGATGTATGTAGAGGTGGCTTTGTACAGCAACGATCATATGAAATATCTGTTGTACTTCAACGTTTGTGGTTTTTTAACAATTAATGTATAATTATGTTTTTTCAATAAACTATTTTTATAAGAGAATTGGTGTTACTGTGCCTACAAAGTCCAAAAAGTCACTCCATTTCTTTCTTTGAAGTATTATTTTTAGGACGTGGCACATTTATATTTTTCATGTATCCAGAGTACCACTCTGTGCTATGATACATTTCCTTGAGAATTATTCAATGTCATCTTTATTGTCAAACAAGGGTCAGACAGATACAGGCAATGGTAGACATTTCACAAGCGATAGCTTGCTTGCTTGTTCACAACCTAGTGTAGCCCAAATAGCTGGCTTCCTATAAACCAATGACACTTTTTTGGGATGTGCCGTAAAACCTTCTTTGAAGAGGAAATCAAGGACAACCTGGACATGGGGCAAGTGAGACTCCAAGTCAGTGCTACATACCACTATGTCGTCTAGATAGGCTGCTGCATAGTGGGGTCTTAGGGTCCTGTCCATGGCCCTCTGAAATGTCGCAGGGGAATTTTGCAACCCAAAAGGCATTTTTTTTTTATTGAAAAGAACCCTCCGTGGTCACAAATGCAGTCTTCTCTTTGGCGCTACCAGTCAGGGGTATTTGCCATAACCTTTTGTCAAGTTCAAAGTGGTCAGATAGTGGGCCTTGCCAAGTCGGTCTATAAGTTCGTCTACCCTGGGCATTGGGTATGTGTCAAACTTTGTCACTGCATTAAGCTTTCTGAAGTTGTTATAGAACCTCTACCTCCCATCCGGTTTTGGGACTAACACGATGATGCTAGTCCAGTCACTATTGGACTCCTCAATGACATCTAGCTCCAACATCCTCTTAACTTCATCACTGATGTCCTTTCGTCTAGCTTCAGGAATTCGGTAGGGTTTGAGCTTGACACGGACCCCAGGTTCAGTAACTATATCATGGTGAACTGCTGAAGTCGTGCCAGGTAAAAAGTGAAAATTTCTCTCTATTCCTTATCAGGAAATGTCTAGCTTCCTGTTTTTGGGAATAAGACAGGGTGTCTGGAATTGTGACCTCAGGGATCAGAGGGGACTCAGTACCCTAATGCCACGTACACACGAGCGGAATTTCCGACAGAAAGAGTCCGATGGGACCTTTTCATCGTATATTCTGACTGTGTGTATGCCCCATCGGACTTTTTCAGTTGAAAATTCAGACCGAGATAGTGAACATGTTCTATATTTTTCCCACGGAACAAATTACTATCGGAAAAACCGCTCATCTGCATGCTGTTCTGACGCACCAAAAACGACGCATGCTCTGAAGCAAGTATGAGGCGGAAGTTATTGGCTACTGGCTATTGAACTCCGTTTTCCAGTCCCGTTGTACGTGTTGTACATCACCGCGTTCTGGACAGTCGGAATTTGGTGTGACTGTGTGTATGCAAGACAGCTTTAGAGGACTTCAGTCGGAACGCCTCAGAAAAACCTTCAGCGTTTATTCCGACGGCAAAACTGGTCGTGTGTACAGGGCATTAGGCGTTACCGGGAGGGACCTCGCCGTTAATGCCAGTCTATCCTTCCAACGCTTTAACAGGTTTATGTGGTAAATCTGCTCAGGCTTTCTTTTACCTGGTTGATATACTTTGTAATTGACCTCCCTAACTCTTTTAATTACTTCGAAGGGACCCTGCCACTTAGCCAGGAACTTGCTTTCAACAGTGGGAACCAACACCAGGACCCTGTCACCAGATGAGAAAACACGGATTTGGGCCCCCCTGTTGTATATTCTCTGTTGGGCTGCTTGGGCTGGCTGTAAGTGCTCTTTTACCATAGACATGATTGTTGCAATCCTGTCCTGCATTTGAGCGATATGCTCCATGACACTTTTGTGGGGTGTCTGCTCCCCCTCCCAGGTTTCCTTGGCTAAGTGTCCTGAGGGTGTCTCCCATAAAGCAACTCAAATGGAGAGTACCCTGTAGAGGACTGGTGAACCTCCCTGATGGCAAATGTCAAGTAGGGAATCAGTGAATCCCAGTTTTTCCCATCCTTTTTTAACATGCTCTTTAATGTTTTATCAAAGCGTTCCACCAAGCCGTCAGTTTGAGGGTGGTACATAGAGGTTCGCAGCTGCGTCACCTTACATAACTTGCATAGCTCTCCAATTATTCGTGATATAAGTGGGGTGACCTGGTCCGTAAGGACCTCCTTAGGGATGCCAACGTGACTGAACACCATAAACAGCTCTTTGGCAATGTTCTTAGCAGATGCAGTGCGTAAGGGAACTGCCTTGGGGTAATGGGTAGCATAATTGGTTATCTTGAGGGCGTGCTCCCGAGTCCAGCATTCGGCGTCCTTAGCCGCCGAATGTATGACTTGGCCCCCCCCAGGGCCAGCATCAATGGATTTGATTGACAGCAGTGGGAGCCAATGGCTGCACTGCCATCAATCTATCCAATCAAGAGCCGAGAACCCCAGGCAGAGATACAGTGTGTCCTCTCTGGGTCAAGTTCTAGGGCTCAGGTAAGTAAAACAGGGGGGGGCTGGTTTACAACCCCTTTAAGGTCAACAAACTCTAATGTAGCCTCAGAGTCCACCTTCACTTGTTGTGGGGACTTCCTTAGGCTCCTCCAGTTCTCCTGTCATAACTGAGAAATGAAAACCCGGGGAAGCCTGAGAGGAGTCTCCTGAACCCACATTGTTGGTGCTGGCCAAGAGTTCTGGCTCTGTCAGTTACTGTGACCGAGTCAGGATGATCCCACAGTTCCCAAAACATAGGGAAATCCCTACCAATGATGGCCTTGTGCACCAAGTGGGGCACAAGTCCGACCGGATAGGTCACTGTACCTAAGTCAGTTTTAAAGTGAACAGTGACTATAGAATACTCCTGGGTATCCCCATGTACACAGATCACAGCAACTTTTTTAGCCTGAAAATTCACAGTTTCAACCATCTCAGCTTTAACCAAAGTCACTAGACTTCCAGAGTCCAGCAAGGCCATAATACGCTTATTATTAACAGTAATTTGGCACATGTGTTTTCCTGCATTTGGGGCTGCAGCACATGGAACAGCAGCAAACATAGACTGCCTTCTAATAGATACGTCACACTTCATGGGTTCATTGGTCAATGGACAGTTTGCTGCAACATGTCCTAGTTCTTGCAATGGAAACACCTGATGTTGCCCCAGTTTGGTTTGCTGACAGGCAGTGGCTTCCCTTGTTTGGGACGCCAAACTTCAGTCCTGGCACCAAAAATCCTCCCCCTATCTCTTCGTCATGCTTACCACCCACTTCCCCTGAAACAGTCATACCGGTTCCCTGGGGAGATTGTGGCTTTGGGTGGAAAGTCTGTGCAGCTGTAGGGGTGGTGACCAGGCTCTCTGCAGCAAAGTATCTCTCTAAAAGCTTCACCAGGTTGTCTGCCGATTTGGAGTCTCCTTGACTCACCCACTTCTGCAGGGGAATTGGCAGTGACCTCAGGAGTCGGTCTATGACCAAACGCTCCACTATTTGTGGCACAGACAGGGACTTTAGGTGTAGTCATTTCCGCACCAGGTAGATTAGATCAAACATCTGCAATCTTGGTGGCCTCTCATCTTGGAAGGACCAGCTGTGGACATGCTGTGCTCGAACAGCCAAGGTGACACAGAATCGCGCCACTTGACCTTCTCATAGTCTCCTGCTTCTGCTGACTCCAGATCATAGTAGGCCTTCTGCAATTCTCCAGAAAGTAAGGGGGCAACCAATCCTGCCCACTGGGATTCAGGCCAACCTTCCCTCTCAGCGGTCTGTTCAAACATTAGCAACAACGCCTCTGGATCATCATCTGCAGTCATCTTAGAAAGAAAGTGATGCACATGGATGGCTAAGGGCTTGTCTCCAACTTCATCAATTTTAGCAGGTGACCACTGTGCTAGCGTCTCCACAACCCCAGTTGGGTTTTTCCTATCCACATTAGCAACAGTGGCTAGCTGTTCAAGCAGCATCTGCGATTGCTCCTGTACAGCACCATCTGTTGGCACAGCGCCTTGGTTTGCTCCTGTGCGAAAGCGTTGGCTTGCTGTTGTGCAGCGTTTGCTTGCTGCTGTGCAGCGTTGGATAACACCAATTGTTTGAGGATTTCCTCCATGTTTAGTCACAGTAGGTACTGGCCTTTTAAGTAGTAACTTACTACAGCTAATCACAGCCTCCACCATGTGTAAGCTCCCTGGGATAAGCAGTCTTTCAGGCACATATACCAAATCCAGTGAGGTAGTAACAAACAGTGCAGTGTTTATTGGTGATATATACAAGTCTATATTCAGGTGCTGTACAGTGTTTCAGAAAACAAACAGAACAAAAATAGTCAAACAAAAACCTAGCCCTGTCTCGGCACTAACTACACAATATATACAGGCCCTGACTACCAGGCTGAGCAAGCCTACAGCTTGTCAGCTTCCACAGAAACTGCTTTTTACCAACCTTTTGCTCTCACTGACCAGTATTGTCTGTGTTTCCCAGGCAGAGAGTGAAGGCTGCCTGTCACAGGTGAGTTTAAATTGGTCTGGGGGAGAGGACGAAGATCCGAACTAGATCGTGGATCAGAGATCCCTGAACGTGTATGAGAGGAGCCTGGGCGTATAAACCCCGAACAGAACTTTTCCTGGCTCTCTCTGGGACGCTTTGCTACACCACACACTGTGGTGCATATAAATGTTGATACAACTGCTCCAATACGTGGTTTATCTTTTTGGAATGGTGTGATAAAATATTATTAGAGCCCTTAAGGGCAGCAATGTGTGTAGATGAAAAATTTCCCCTGGTTAAATTTCCCAATAGCTTTCCTGCTTTGTTCTGATATTTTAGAAATGTTAGTCTAGTGTAAGTTTCAAAATTTAGTTCTAATTGTAGTGTCCAATGATAAAATTGTTGTTTTGCATTTGTCCACACTTATCTGAATTGTTTTGATGGATAATTAGATAATTGAATTTGAGCCCTATATAGCATGCTACTGGCTCTGCTGTAGTAGACCCTAACTTTTTTTTCCTTAGGGCAATAACATAGGATAGGATCTTGTCTTGTAAAACGGCTTTACTGGCTTCCCATAAAGTATTGTGCCATGTTAATTTTGTAGTTTATGTTATTCAGATCATAGTCCTGATTAGCCTCTTTCAGCATTTGTTGAAAAAAAATTACCTTAGCCATCAGGGGCATTAGGCTTTCAAAGGACCCAAGTCCAGAAGGCTTCTCTGGCCTGTACTTACATAGTTAGTTACATAGTTACATAATAGGTGAGGTTGAAAAAAAAACAGAAGTCCATTAAGTCCAACCTATGTGTGTGATTTTATGCCAGTATTACATTGTAAAACCCTGTATGTTGTGGTTGTTCAGGTGCTTATCTAATAGTTGTTTTAAACCATCGGTGCTCCCCGCTGAAACCACCGCCCGTGGAAGGGAATTCCACATCCTTGCTGCTCTTACAGTAAAAAACCCTCTACACAGTTTAAAGTTAAACCTCTTTTCTTCTAATTTTAATGAGTTGCCACATGTCTTAATAAACGTCCTTCCATGGAAAAGTTTTATACCTATTGTGGGGTCACCAGTACGGTATTTGTAAATTTAAATCATATCCCCTCTGAAGTGTCTCATCTCCAGAGAGAATAAGTTCAGTGATCGTAACCTTTCTTGATAACGAATGTCCTCCAGTCCCTTTATTCGTTTTGTTGCCCTTCTCTGGATTCGCTCCATTTCCAGCACATCCTTCCTGAGGACTGGTGCCCAGAACTGGTCGGCATACTCCAGGTGAGGCCAGACCAGAGTCTTGTAGAGTGGGAGAATTATCACTTTATCTCTTGAGTTAATCCCCTTAATGCATGCCAATATTCTGTTTGCTTTGTTAGCAGCAGCTTGGCATTGCATGCCATTGTTGAGACTATCATCTACTAGGACCCCCAGGTCCTTTTCCATCATTGATTCCCCCAGAGGTTCTCCCCCAGTGAGTAGATTGCATCCATATTTTTGCCACCCAAATGCATTATTTTACATTTTCCACATTAAACCTCAATTGCCATGTATTTGCCCACCCCATTAATTTGTTCAGATCTACTTGCAAGGTTTCCACATCCTGTAAAGAAGTTATTGCCCTGCTTAGCTTAATACAGAGATTAAACTGTTTACCCCATCCTCCAGGTCCTTTATGAACAAATTAAATATGATTGGTCCCAGCACTGAACCTTGGGGGACCCTACTTTCTACCCTCTGACCATTCTACTCCCCATTTATCACTACCCTTTCAATCCATGTACTCACTCTACAGTCCATGCCAACGGACTTTACTTTGTACAGTAAACGTTTATAGGGAACTGTGTCAAATGCTTTGCAAAATCTAGATACACCATATCTACGGGCTTTCCTTTATCTAGATGGTAGCTCACCTCCTCATAGAAGGTTAATAGATTGGTTTGGCAAGAATGATTCTTCATGAATCCATGCTGAATACTGCTAATGATACAGTTTTCATTACTAAAATCTTGTATATAGTCCCTTATCATCCCCTCCAAGAGCTTGCATACTATTGATGTTAGGCTAACTGGTTTTTAATTCCCAGGGATGTATTTTGGCCCTTTTTTAAATATTGGTGCTACATTGGCTTTTCTCAGCTGGTACAATTCCAGTCAGTAGACTGTCAGTAAAAATTAGGAACAATGGTCTGGCAATTACTTGACTGAGTTCCCTGAGGACCCTCGGATGCAAGTCATCTGGTTCCGGTTACTTATTAATGTTACATTTTTCAAGTCTATTCCTAATTCTGTTCTCTGTTAGCCATGAGGGTGCTTCCTGTGATGTGTCATGAGAAAAAACACTGCAGTTTTGGTTACTGAAGCCCCCTGATTTCCTTGTGAAGACTGAGGAGATGAATAAATTCAATACCTTCACCATCTCACCATCCTTTGTAACCAGATTCCCTTCCTCATTCTTTATAAGGCCAATATGGTCTATCCTCCCTCTTTTACTGTTTATATACTTAAGGATTTTTGGGGGATTTTTTTTGCTCTCCTCCACTATGTGTCTTTCGTGTTCTATCTTAGCCTCCCTAATTGCACCCTTACATTTCTTGTTGCATTCTTTGTAAAGTTTGAATGCTGATGATGATCCCTCTGCCTTGTACTTTTTGAAGGCCTTCTCCTTTGTTTTTATATGCATTTTTACATTGGAGTTAAGCCACACAGGACTTTTAAATTTATTTCCCAATGGGATGCACTGGCTAATGCCCTTATTTAATATGCTCTTAAAGCAAACCCATCTCTCCTCTGTGTTCTTTGTTCCTAAGATTTTATCCCAATTAATATCTTCAAGCAAGGTTTGTAGTTTAGAAAAGTTATCACATTTAAAATTCAGTGTCTTTATATTCCCCTTATGTTTCCTATTTGTGTGTTTTTATACTGAAGCTAATTGACCTGTGATCGCTGTTTCCTCAATTGCCCTGTATTTCCACATTCGTGATCATGTCTGTGTTGTTGGTTATCAGTAGCTCTAGTAACACTTTGTTTCTAGTTAACGCGTCTACCATCTGACCCTGTAAGACATTTAGGAACTGGCTAGCCTTAGAGGAATGCGCGGTTCCTTCTGCCCAGTCTATGTTTGGATAATTAAAATCCCCCATTATGATGACACTTCCCATACTTGCCGTTAATCCAAATTGTGATAGGAGGTCCATCTCCCCCTCCTCCCCCAGGTTAAGAGGCCTATAGCATACTCCCAGTTTTACTTTCCCCTTAGTTACCTCCCTTTGGAGCTCTACCCATAAGAATTCCACTTCCTCCCTTGCTCCCTTCTGTCATCTCTCACTTTGCTTGTTCATTATTCTTGATATGTACATACATACCCCTCTCCCTTTTTTACACTCTCTATCCCTGCGATAAAGGGAATACCCTTGAATGGTTGCCAGCCAATCATGAGAGCTGTTGAACCAAGTCTCTGAAATTCCCACAAAATCTAAATGCTCTTCATGCAACAGTATCTCTAGTTCCCCCATCTTGTCTGCCAGGCTCCTAGCATTGGTGAACATGCCACATAGTTTAGACCGGTCGCATACTGTCTTCTTATTGTGTGTTTTCTGAGGTTGCATATAGGACTTACCTTGGGTTTATTTGCTTTAGTCAACCTACCACTAATGTCCCTAATACTACCCTCTGGACACTCCCCCATTGCCTAGTCAGCCCAGTTCTCCAGGAACCCAAACCCCTCCTTTCTACACCAGCTCCTCAGCCACATGTTTACTTCCCTAATCTCCCTCTGCCTTTCTGGTGTGGCTCGAGGTACCGGCAGTATTTCTGAGAATACTACCTTGGAGGTCCTTTTCCTCAATTTAGCTCCTAAGTCCCTAAAATCGTTCTTTAGGACACTCCATCTACCATTGACTTTGTTATTGGTGCCTACGTGCACCATGACAGCCGGATCTTCCCCAGCCCCTCCCAGTAATCTGTCCACCAGTAGGGATGGGTGAACGGTTCGGCCCGAGCATAAGTTCGGGCCGAACTTTGGTTGTTCGGATGTTCGGCGAACAACGAACATTATGTGGTGTTCGCGGCAAATTAGAAAACCACAGAACTCCGTTAAAGTCTATGGGACATTAACATGAAAAACCAAAAGTGCTTATTTTAAAGGCTTATATGCAAGTTAAGTCATAAAAAGTGTTTGGGGACCTTTGTCCTGCCCCAAGGGATATGTATCAATGCAAAAAAAGTTTTAAAAATGGCAGTTTTTTGCAGTGATTTTAATAATGCTTAAAGGGGTTCTAAACCCTCGTGTTCTTTCACCTTAATGCATCCTATGGCAAATGCATCCTTCCTGGCAAATGCAGCAGGAAGGGCACTATAGGCTCAACGGGCCTGTCTTTGTCTTCTTGGTGGCTGTGGGACACTAATTGTGCTAATCACCTCACCAGCTTGAATTGCACATATGGGACTCACCCCGTCACCACGTGTTACTGCAGTGCTGGTTTGGCTATGACCAGGGTGTACTAGGTCGCTGGTGCTTGCCAGTTCACCAGAAGGATGAGCGGCACTAGTACTGGGTCTCTCCTCCATATGAGAGCCCTGCAGGTCTTGCACCTCAACGACCACAACTCCGTCGTCAGAGCTATCTGTCAGGGTGCCACTGCTGTCTACAGGATCGTATTCTGAGCCTGAATCTGACAGATGAGTGACTTCCTCTTCACTATCTGTTATGCTCAGAAACATGTAGGCCTCTTCACTAGTGTACCTCCGATTTGACATTTTGGTCTCTAAATTTACTGGTGCACTAGTAAAACTCACAGGAAAAAGAGCTTCTGACTGTCAGCGATTGATTTAAACGCTACCAAAAAAACTGTAATGCCGCGTACACACAAGTGGACTTTCCGGTATACTTGGTCCGGCGGACCAGAGTCCGCCAAACAATCCGATCGTGTGTAGGCTCCGGCGGACTTTTTTTTTCCCAAAAGTCCGCCGTACTTAGATTTGAAACATGTTTCAAATCTTAGTCCGTCGGACTCACCGGACTCCCTTCCTGACGGACTCCCTTCCTGACAGGGTGTTGCATCTCGCGCTCAGTGCAATAGAAAAAACAAATTTTCCTATTGCGGCAAGCATGGGGAATCCCAGGCCCTTAGGTCTGGTATGAATTATAAAGGGAACCCCTACGCCGTAAAAACGGCGTGGGGTCACCCCTAAAATCCATACCAGACCCCAATCTGAGCACGCAGCCCGGCCGGTCAGGAAAGGGGGTGGGGAGGAGCGAGTGCCCCCCCTCCTGAACCATACCAGGCTGCATGACCTCAACATGGGGGGTGGGTGCTTTGGGGGAGGGGGGGTGCCCTGCGGGGCCCCCGGGCCCCCCCACCCCAAAGCACCTTGTCCCCATGTTGATGAGGACAAGGGCCTCTTCCTGACAACCCTGGCCGTTGGTTGTCGGGGTCTGCGGGCGGGGGGCTTATCGGAATCCAGGAGCCCTCTATAATAAGAGTTGCTGAGGGCATGTGAGGGCATGCGGCCTAGTACGGTTCAGGAGAGGGGGCGCTCGCTAGTCCCCACCCCCTTTCCTGACTGGTAGGGATGAGCTTCGAGTTTGAGTCGAACTCATGTTCTACTCGAACATTGGCTGTTCGCAAGTTCGCCGAACAGCGAACAATTTGGGGTGTTCGCGGCAAATTCGAATGCCGCGGAACACCCTTTAAAAGTCTATGGGAGAAATCAAAAGTGCAAATTTTAAAGGCTTATATGCAAGTTATTGTCATAAAAAGTGTTTGGGGACCTGGGTCCTGCCCCAGGGGACATGGATCAATGCAAAAAAAAGTTTTAAAAACGGACGTTTTTTCAGGAGCAGTGATTTTAATAATGCTTAAAGTCAAACAATAAAAGTGTAATATCCCTTTAAATTTCGTAGCTGGGGGGTGTCTATAGTATGCCTGTAAAGGGGCGCATGTTTCCTGTGTTTAGAACAGTCTGACAGCAAAATGACATTTTGAAGAAAAAAACACATTTAAAACTACCCGCGGCTATTGCATTGCCGACAATACACATAGAAGTTCATTGATAAAAACGGCATGGGAATTCCCCAAAGGGGAACCCCGAACCAAAAAAAAAAAAAAAAATGATGTGGGAGTCCCCCTAAATTCCATACAAGGCCCTTCAGGTCTGGTATGGATATTAAGGGGAACCCCAGCCAAAATTTTTTAAAAAAATGACGTGGGGTTCCCCCTAAATTCCATACCAGACCCTTCAGGTCTGTTATGGATTTTAAGGGGAACCCCGCACCAAAAAAAAAAAAAAAAACGACGTGGGGCCCCCCCAAAAATCCATACCAGACCCTTATCCGAGCACGCAACCTGGCAGGCCACAGGAAAAGAGGGGGGGACGAGAGTGCAGCCCCCCCCTCCTGAACCGTACCAGGCCACATGCCCTCAACATTGGGAGGGTGCTTTGGGGTAGCCCCCCAAAACACCTTGTCCCCATGTTGATGAGGACAAGGGCCTCATCCCCACAACCCTGGCCTGTGGTTGTGGGGGTCTGCGGGCGGGGGGCTTATCGGAATCTGGAAGCCCCCTTTAAAAAAGGGGACCCCCAGATCCCGGCCCCCCCCCTGTGTGAAATGGTAAGGGGGTACTTACACCTACCATTTCACTAAAAAACTGTCAAAAATGTTAAAAATGACAAGAGACAGTTTTTGACAATTCCTTTATTTAAATGCTTCTTCTTTCTTCCTTCATCTTCTTCTGGTTCTTCTGGCTCTTCTGGTTCTTCCTCCGGCATTCTCGTCCAGCATCTCCTCCGCGGCGTCTTCTATCTTCTTCTCCTCGGGCCGCTCCGAACCCATGGCATGGGGGGGGGAGGCTCCCGCTCTTCTCTTCATCTTCTTCTTCTTCATCTCTTCTTCCTTCTTCTCTGAAGATGAAGAGAAGCATACAGTTCGGCTTCAGGTCTTTGTCACAGATTGCCCTCTCTGTCCTTCTAAGAATTGAGTCCCCTACCACCAGAATCTGTCTTTTCTTTCCCTTCACTCCCCCCCACTCTCATTGGAGGAGTTCTTCCCCTTGCAGCTAGGGGAGTCCCTCAGCTCCAGCAGTGCTGGTCCCTGACTGGTTTTACCAATGTTACTCAACGGGGCGTACTTATTGCGATGCTCCAGTCCAGGATCGGCCTCTCTGTCACTTTCCCCTCTACCCTTTCTGACTGTCACCCATCAACTCTTTTCTAGTGCCTGTACCTCTTTGTCTGCACCCGCCTCTGTACTGGCCCCCCCCGGCACCTGCTGGGTACGTTCCCAGCTCTCCTTTAGTAGGGAGGGTCTTCTCAGTGCTGACAGTTGCTTCCATAGATTCAGAACCTGGGTTTCCAGGGAAACAATGTGCTTACATTTTTCACAGCAGTATTTGCCCTCGATCGGATGATCAAGGAACATACTGTACACATGCCGCAAGATGTACACTGAGTCACATCTCCACACCCGCCGGGCATCATACCTATTAATTTAATGATAATTGGGGATTATACCATGTCCAAATTAACTAACAACTAGCTTTCTGACACTAATACTCAATAATACAATACACAGGTACTCACAGTCCACAGGTACTCACAGTCCACGTGCACACACAGTCCACGTGCACACACGGCCCACGTGCACTCACAGTCTACTTGCATTTGCAGCCCACGTGCACTCACAGTCTATGTGCACTTGCAGTCCATGTGTACTCACAGTTCACGTGCACTTGCAGCCCACTTGTACATACAGTCCACGTGCACTCTCAACCCATGTGCACTCGCAGTCCACTTGCTCTCGCAGCCCATGTGACTGACAGTCCACGTGCACTTGCAGCCCACGTGACTCATAGTCCACGTGCCTTCACACTCAACGTGCACTCGCAGCCCACGTGTACTCACAGCCCACGTGCACTCGCAGTCCACGTGTACTCACAGTCCATGTGCCTTCACAGCACATGTGCACTTGCAGCACTCGTGAATTCACTGCCCAAGTGCACTCACAATACACAGGTACTCACAATACACAGGTACACACAATTCTCAGGTACTAACAATAGACAGGTACACACAATACTCAGGTACTAACAATACCCACACCTTACTCAGATACACACAACACTCAGGTACTCACAACACACCCATATGCACACACTCAGGTACTCACAATACACGGGTACTCACAATACACAGGTCACTCCCAATACTCAGGTACTCCAAAATACACCATTACTCAAAATACTCAGTTACTCCACAATACACATGCCCCACTAGACACAGTCAGTCATTTTTTTTTTGGATTGTTTATGACCGTTCAGCTCCGGCTCAATTGCCCTTGCAAGCTGACACTTACAGGGCTTGTCAGTGTCTATGGTCTCCCCTGGTCAGTCAGCCTGTTACTGCTCCCACCGCTCCCCTGACTGCCTATCACTCACCCCCTTTGGTATGTGGCTCACTTACATGCCGCTTCTCCTGGTGAGGTCTGCCCTTCCCAGTCCCCTCAGTCTCTCTCCCGGTCCCGTCAATGGGGGGTGGCGCTGGCGCTGTCATACATCACTCCTGATGGCTGCTCTCAGTCCCCCGGGTCACCTGCCTTGCTTCTCCCGGTCTGGGTCTCGGAGGCGGGTTTGATCCGGTCCGCAGCTCCCTCACTCCCTCACATGCACACACACAAACACTCCTCCCAGACACCATGCTGCTCTGTGGATTTGCGCCAAACATGTAACAGCACCACAGCACTACCTAGCTGTCACCACATCCACCACCTAGCTGTTGACTTCCTGGTCTCCTGTCTTGCACTGTGGTTTCTTCCATTACTACTGTCTCCTATAGCGGTGGGCAGAATGAACCACTTAGCTCAGTAGGGGACCAGAAGATTCCAGAAGTGTGAATTTTCTCCCCTCCTGCTCCCCCACTTGATGGACTACTTCAATAGCATGAAGCAGGGAGCACAGCCTTCTCCTGACTCCTTGGGAGTGCACATTTCTATGATTCCCAAAACCAGTAAGTGAGCCCATGAACCCCAAGCCTTCCGCCCCATCTCCTTGTTGAATGAGGACCTGAAACTCGTGGGCAAGATCTTGTGTTCTCGCAATAATAAATACCCATGCTCCCTGATCCACAGAGACCAGGGTGGCTTTGTGCCTGGCTGTAAGGCGGGGGACAATGTCCGTAAAGGTGGTTCACTTGATCACTGTTTTACACTGTCGCAAAATCCCAGGATTTCTCCTTTCGCTTGACATCTAAAGAGTTTTCCACATCCTCTATTGGAATTACTTGTGGTACGTACTGCAGTGGTGGGGCTTCGGGGATTCTATTCACACATGGCTGACCACATTGTACTCTTCCCTCTTGGCCACCATTTGCTACGCGGTCTGCCTATCCCCCTCATTCTCCATCTTTTGAGGAACATGGCAGTCTTGAGCCCTGTCTCCCCCTCTCTTAATCCTTGCCCTTGAACTCTTGCCCATAGCTCTTAGAGCTGACCCAAATATTAATGGAATTCCATATGCAAGCGAGTGTTATAAGGTGAATATGTTTGTGGACGACACTCTTTTGACCCTTACTAACCCGATTGTCTTCTTACCCAATCTACAATCTCTTTTGACCCGGTTGCTACCATCTCCGGGGTCTGAATTAACCCACACAAAACCACTGTGCTGAATATTTCCCTTCCAGAATCCCTAGTTTTGCACCTCCAATCTATCTTCCCATATCGTTGGGCCAGCTCTACTTTAGACTACTTTTGGCATTCAGCTGACTCCCTCCTACTTCTCTCTCTTCTCTGCCAATTTCTATCCTTTGTTAAGCTCCATCACAGCGATCATGGCATCTTGGCGATTTCCGACCCTATCTTGGATTGGCCGCATCCATGCCGTCCTTCTGAAGATCTTATACTTTTTCTGGACCCCGCCGGTTCAGGTTCCCGTGTTTTATTTGCCCTTCCTCAGAATAGGCTTTTCTCCATTATCTGGGCTTACAAACGCCCCAGGGTCTCCCGCCTTACCTTATATTCCCACAGGTTGAGAGGTGGGCTTGGAGTTACAAACATCACAAAATATTATCAGGCTGCACAAATCTCTCAGCTTACCATGCTTCAGGCTACCTATGACATTCCCCTCTGGGTTCTTTTGGAACTCCAAAACTGTGTGCTGGTCCCCATCCCTGCCCTCTTATGGCTCCCCCTTGTTTCTTCCCGGTTTAGAACAGCCATGTTTCTTCCTGGTTTAGAACAGCCACATGTTTTCTCATGGTGGTCTGCCCAAGGGTTCTCTCGGGTCAGACATTTTCTCGGTACTCTCACCTTCCCCTCCTGGGCTTCACTCCAAGAGACCCACAAAGCTCCCTCAATTGAATTTTTCCGCTACATTCAATTGTGACACTGGGTAACTTCTCTCAGACCCCATGACACTTTCCCATACTAGAAAACAGCCTTCGAGCATACCTGCCTGTACTCTTCAGGAGCCCCTGGCATTATATCCTTGATTTACTCCTCCCTCAACTCTAGCGGTAACCTAGCCTCTTTATCCTATGTCCCCAAATGGGAATGAGACTTTTCCCCCCATTGATTTGGTGGATTGGAGAAAAGCCTGGTCCAGTATTGCAAAGTGCTCCTTCAATACGGCTACTCTGGAGGCAGCTTATAAGGTACTCTTCGGCTGGTATTGGGTCCCAACCCACATTGCCAAATTGAACCCATCTTACAGTGATAGATGTTTCCGGGGAGACAAACTTCATATCTGGTGGGTCTGCCCCCCGCCTAGTGGAACTTTGGTCAAGGGTATTTGGACTTCTGTTCAATCACTTCCATGTGTCCACCCACGAAAATGCCAAATATGCCCTAATTTAGTGTCCGATCCCAGGCCTCTTCTTCTATTAGCAGATATTGGCCACCTATCTATTCATTGCCGCCAAGTGTGCAATAGCTAAGGTCTGGAAAAAGCCTACTGTCTCGTTTGCAGAGGTAAAGAGCATCCTAATGACTCTCAGGATTAATGAGAAAATGACTAGTGTCCTCCACGATTCCCACGCTAAATTTCTCAAAGTGTAGTGCCCATGGTGGTCTTACACTCTTCCAACTCTGCACCCGACCAGCCTGTTGCCAAGTCTAGGTCTTTCAAATCACTGGCATGATCTTGAGAGGGGAAGGCCTCCATAACAGCCTTGCAACCTAAGGTTTGAACAGGCAAGTGTGGTTTGGGTCCTCTTAACCACTTCAGCCCCAAAAGGATTTACCCCCTTCCTGACCAGAGCACTTTTTACAATTTGGCACTGCGTCGCTTTAACTGCTAATTATGGGGTCATGCAATGCTGTACCCAAACGAAATTTGCGTCCTTTTCTTCCCACAAATAGAGCTTTCTTTTGATGGTATTTGATCACCTCTGCCATTTTTATTTTTTGCGCTATACACGGAAAAAGACCGAAAATTTTGAAAAAAAATGATATTTTCTACTTTTTGTTCCAAAAAAAATCCAATAAACTCAATTTTAGTCATACATTTAGGCCAAAATGTATTCGGCCACATGTCTTTGGTAAAAAAAAATGTCAATAAGTGTATATTTATTGGTTTGCACAAAAGTTATAGCGCCTACAAACTAGGGTACGTTTTCTGGAATTTACACAGCCTTTAATTTATGACTGCCTATGTCGTTTCTTGAGGTGCTAAAATGGCAGGGCAGTACAAACCCCCCACAAATGACCCCATTTTGGAAAGTAGACACCCCAAGGAAATTGCTGAGAGGCATGTTGAGCCCATTGAATATTCATTTTTTTGTCCCAAGTGATTGAATAATGACAAAAAAAAAAAAATGTACAAAAAGTTGTCACTAAATGATATATTGCTCACACAGGCATGGGGCATATGTGGAATTGCACCCCAAAATACATTTAGCTGCTTCTCCTGAGTATGGGGATACCACATATGTGGGACTTTTTGGGAGCCTAGCTGCGTACGGGGCCCCGAAAACCAATCACTGCCTTCAGGATTTCTAAGGGCGTACATTTTTGATTTTACTCCTCACTACCTATCACAGTTTTGAAGGCCATAAAATGCCCAGATGGCATAACCCCCCCCAAATGACCCCATTTTGGAAAGTAGATACCCCAAGCTATTTGCTTTGAGGCATGTTGAGTCCATGGAATGTTTTATATTTTGACACAAGTTGTGGAAAAGTGAATTTTTTTTTTTTTGCACAAAGTTATCACTAAATGATATATTGCTCACACAGGCCATGGGCATATGTGGAATTGCACCCCAAAATACATTTAGCTACTTCTCCTGAGTACGGGGATACCACATGTGTGGGACTTTTTGGGAGCCTAGCTGCGTACGGGGCCCCGAAAACCAATCACCGCCTTCAGGATTTCTACGGGTGTAAATTTTTGATTTCCCTCTTCAATGCCTATCAGAGTTTCGGAGGCCATGGAATGCCCAGGTGGCACAAACCCCCCCAAATGACCCCATTTTGGAAAGTAGACACCCCAAGCTATTTGCTGAGAGGCATGGTGAGCATTTTGCAGCTCTCATTTGTTTTTGAAAATAAAGAAAGACAAGAAAAAAATGTTTTTTTTTCTTTTTTCAATTTTCAAAACTTTGTGACAAAAAGTGAGGTCTGCAAAATACTCACTATACCTCTCAGCAAATAGCTTGGGATGTCTACTTTCCAAAATGGGGTCATTTGGGGGGGTTTTGTGCCACCTGGGCATTCCATGGCCTCCGAAACTGTGATAGGCAGTGAAGAGTGAAATCAAAAATTTACGGCCTTAGAAAGCCTGAAGGCGGTGCCTGATTTCCGGGGTCCCGTACGCGGCTAGGCCCCCAAAAAGTCTCACACATGTGGTATCCCCGTACTCAGGAGAAGCAACAGAATGTATTTTGGGGTGTATTTTCACATATTCCCATGGCATGTTTGAGCAATATATCATTTAGTGACAACTTTGTGCAAAAAAAAAAAAAATGTCTCTTTCCTGCAACTTTTGTCACGATATAAAATATTCCATGGACTCGACATGACTCTCAGCAAATAGCTTGGGGTGTCTACTTTCCAAAATGGGGTCATTTGGGGGGGTTTTGAACTGTCCTGGCATTTTATGCACAACATTTAGAAGCTTATGTCACACATCACCCACTCTTCTAACCACTTGAAGACAAAGGCCTTTCTGACACTTTTTGATTACCGTATTTATCGGCGTATAACACGCACAGGTGTATAACACGAACATTAATTTTAAGAGGGAAGTTTCAGGAAAAAAAATTTAATTTTAAATAAGGAACTTTGAAGCAAAATAAGGGTCAGTGCCCATCTGCAGTCCCACTATTGCCATCAATACAGCCTCATCAATGCCCATCTGCAGCCTCACAAGTGCCATCAATGCAACCTCATCAGTCCACATCAATGCAGCAGCCTCACCATTGCCATCAATGCAGCAGCCTCGCCATTGCCATCAATGCAGCAGCCTTGCCATTGCCATCAATGCAGCAGCCTCGCCATTGCCATCAGTGCAGCCTGATCGATGCCCATCTGCAGCCTAGAGGGGACAGGGAGGGGGGCGGCCCAGGACATGGGACTTCCTTTTACAGAGGCTGCCAAGTAAACAGGAGATTCTCACTGTATGTAATCTGACATCGCTCGTCCCGCCCCCCTCCCTGTCCCCTCCGAGGCATCTAAAATTGAAGTATTGGCGTATAAGACGCACGTGCTATTTACACCCAATTTTTAGGGTGAAAAAGTGAGTGTTATACGCCAATAAATACAGTACATGAAAAAATTATTTTTTTTGCAAGAAAATTACTTTGAACCCCCACACATTATATATTTTTTTTAAAGCAAATGCCCTACAGATTAAAATGGTGGGTGTTTCATTTTTTTTTTTTTCACACAGTATTTGCGCAGCGATTTTTCAAACGCATTTTTTGGGGAAAAAACAAACTTTTTTAAATTTTAATGCACTAAAACACACTATATTGCCCAAATGTTGACATACTTTAAAATTGCGCACAAACGTGCAGTGGCGACAAACTAAATACATTTTTAAAAGCCTTTAAAAAGCCTTTACAGGTTACCACTTTAGATTTACAGAGGAGGTCTACTGCTAAAATTACTGCCCTCGATCTGACCTTCGCGGTGATACCTCTCATGCATAGTGTAACCGGTTCCAGGTTCGGGTCTCTCAAAATGTGATGGCATCTTGGGAGACCCTGTGAAAGTGTGTCTAGTCTGTGCAATGCTGTACCCTACGCTAATACTCAACTAGTGAATGGTAGCATTCAAAACATTCACCAATGCAAAAACCAGTATTGTCAGGACAGGGGGGACAATAATAGCGGGTGTCACGCCTATATCCGCGCTAGCTGCAGACACAACATCTTTTTTGGGGGGGTTCGTTGGGTAGGGGTACTCAGGAGGACATAAAGAAAATGCCTCTCATGCAGCCGACTGCATTTGGTTGGGGATGTGAATGGGGGAAGTACGGGCGCTGCAGAAGCGGTGGGTTCCCAATTAGGATTGGCAAATGCAGCAGGAAGGGCATTATGGGCACGACGGGCCTGTGTTTGTCTTTTTGGTGGCAGCGGGACACTACTTGTGCTTGCCACCTCACCAGCTTGAACTGCACTTATGGGACTCGCCACGTCACCAAGTGTTACTGCAGTGCTGGTTTGACTACGACCGGGGTGTACTAGGCCGCTGATGCTTGCCAGTTCACCAAAACGCTACCAAAAAAAACTGTTAGCGATCGCAGGGATCAGGCCTGACTCTGTGAATGCTGCAGTTATGCATTTAGTGTTTTGTAAGTAACAGTGATCGATCGATACTGCACTTGGGTGGGCTGGGCTGGGCCGGGTGGAGGGGCAAAACGCAGGTACTAGCAGGTATCTGGGCTGATCCCACTAACACTGCATTTTTGGGAACCCTAAACTGCTGGGGACGCTAGTATAGATCTGATCGGATCAGACATTGATCTGATCAGATACTATACCACTAAGGGAGGTGTACGGTGCATGCATGGGTGTTAGCGGTACTGGCACTAACCTGACGCTGCCTGGGGCTGGTGCTTGCCAGTTCACCAAAACGCTACCAAGAAAACTGTTAGCGATCGCAGGGATCAGGCCTGACTCTGCGAACGCTGCAGTTATGCGTTTAGTATTTTGTAAATGACAGTGATCGATCGATACTGCACTTGGGTGGGCTGGGCCGGGCGGAGGGGAAAAACGCAGGTGCTAGCAGGTATCTGGGCTGATCCCGCTAACACTGCATTTTTGGGAACCCTAAACTGCTGGGGAAGCTAGTATAGATCTGATCGGATCAGATATTGATCCGTTCACATACTATACCACTAAGGGAGGCGTATGCTGCGTGCTTGGGTGTTAGCGGTACTGGCGCTAATCTGACGCTGCCTGGGGCGACGCATATCACCGCCGGGCGATCAGGGGGCTAAACCTTTATTCGGTAATAAATGGCGGGTGCCCTGACACTATAAAAAATAAACGAACTAACCAGCGTCACCCGTAACAGTTATACGGTGATCAGTGGTGAAAGGGTTGACTAGGGGGCAATCAAGGGGTTAAAACATTTATTAGATAGTATATGGGGGTCCCTGACGTTATAAAACGCTGACGGCGAACCTAAATATTTATGTCCCTAACTAGCGTCACCAGCGACACTAATACAGCGATCAGAAAAATGATCGCTTAGCGACACTGGTGACGGGGGGTGATCAAGGGGTTAAAACTATATTAGGGGGGGTTAGGGGGTACCCTAGACCTACCGGGGGCTAATACTCACTGCCCTACCACTTCTAACTGTCACAAACTGACACCATGCAGTAATCAGAAAAAAAAAAAAATACTGCTTGGTGTCAGTGTGACAGGCGATCGGGGGGGGGGGGGGATCGGGGTGTATTGTGTGCCTGGCATGTTCTACTGTGTGTGTGTGTTGTGCACTCACATGTCTTCTCTCCTCGGCGCCGGAACTGAAACTGCCGAGCCGAGGAGAGATGACATCACATCCTCTGCCTGTGTGTACTACACACAGGCAGGGGAGGATTCCCATTGGCTGGGAGCGATCGCGAGGGGGGGCCACGATCGGATGGCCTCCCCCTCGCCTCTCAACGCTCCCAGACAAATGCCGACCGCCGATCTGACCCCCCGCCCGCGGGAGGCAGATCACGTACGGGTACGTGATTCTGCCTGCCCGTGCCATTCTGCCGACGTATATCATCGTTAGGCGGTCGGCAAGTGGTTAAGTAGACTGATTACAGCCCCAGGTGATGGAAGTGACTTCAGGCCACCATTTACATAAAAGTCTCTCTTAATGAACTAAAATGTCTAACATCTTTCCCATAGTCTTTTTCACCTTCTTGGGCAGATAGCTTAAGTCCATAGATAGCAACAGCAGGGGATGGGCTATTGCAAAAACATGTACTTTTATGTGGTATTCTACAATGTCTTTAGTGTGGTTGTTATCCCTAAAAGAGAAGGATCTCAGAAAAAGCCTGTGTTTTTCCTTGACTTGAAAACTGTGAAACATTTGTTGTCTGTCAGCAACAGGGATGAGCCGAACACCCCCCTGTTCGGTTCGCACCAGAACATGCGAACAGGAAAAAAATTCGTTCGAACACGCGAACACCGTTAAAGTCTATGGGACACGAACATGAATAATCAAAAGTGCTAATTTTAAAGGCTAATATGCAAGTTATTGTCATTAAAAGTGTTTGGGGACCTGGGTCCTGCCCCAGGGGACATGAATCAATGCAAAAAAAAGTTTTAAAAACGGCCGTTTTTTCAGGAGCAGTGATTTTAATAATGCTTAAAGTCAAACAATAAAAGTGTAATATCCCTTTAAATTTCGTAGCTGGGGGGTGTCTATAGTATGCCTGTAAAGGGGCGCATGTTTCCCGTGTTTAGAACAGTCTGACAGCAAAATGACATTTTGAAGGAAAAAACACATTTAAAACTACCGCGGCTATTGCATTGCCGACAATACACATAGAAGTTCATTGATAAAAACAGCATGGGAATTCCCCACAGGGAAACCCCGAACCAAAATTTAAAAAAAAAATGATGTGGGAGTCCCCCTAAATTCCATACAAGGCCCTTCAGGTCTGGTATGGATATTAAGGTGAACCCCAGCCAAAATTTTTTAAAAAAATTGACGTGGGGTTCCCCCTAAATTCCATACCAGACCCTTCAGGTCTGGTATGGATTTTAAGGGGAACCCCGCGCCAAAAAAAAAAAAAAAACGGCGTGGGGTCCCCCCAAAAATCCATACCAGACCCTTATCCGAGCACGCAACCTGGCAGGCCGCAGGAAAAGAGGGGGGGACGAGAGTGCGCCCCCCCTCCTGAACCGTACCAGGCCACATGCCCTCAACATTGGGAGGGTGCTTTGGGGTAGCCCCCCAAAACACCTTGTCCCCATGTTGATGAAGACAAGGGCCTCATCCCCACAACCCTGGCCGGTGGTTGTGGGGGTCTGCGGGTGGGGGGCTTATCGGAATCTGGAGCCCCCTTTAACAAGGGGACCCCCAGATCCTGGCCCCCCCCTGTGTGAAATGGTAAGGGGGTACTTACCCCTACCATTTCACTAAAAAACTGTCAAAAATGTTAAAAATGACAAGAGACAGTTTTTGACAATTCCTTTATTTAAATGCTTCTTCTTTCTTCCTTCATCTTCTTCTGGTTCTTCTGGCTCTTTTGGTTCTTCCTCCGGCGTTCTCGTCCAGCATCTCCTCCGCGGCGTCTTCTATCTTCTTCTCCTCGGGCCGCTCCGCACCCATGGCATGGGGGGGAGGCTCCCGCTCTTCTCTTCATCTTCTTCTCTTCTTCATCTTCTTCTTCATCTTCTTCTTCTTCTCTTCTTCCTTCTTCTCTTCTTCATTTCTTCTCCGGGCCGCTCCCCAGCCATGCTGGCATGGTGGGAGGCTCCCGCTGTGTGATGGCGTCTCTTTGTCTGACGGTTCTTAAATAACGGGGGGCGGGGCCACCCGGTGACCCCGCCCCCCTCTGACGCACGGGACATGACGGGACTTCCCTGTGGCATTCCCCGTGACGTCACAGGGAAGTCCTGTCAAGTCACCGTGCATCAGAGGGGGGCGGGGTCACCGGATGGCCCCGCCCCCGTTATTTAAGAACCGTCAGACGAAGAGACGCCGTCACACAGCGGGAGCCTCCCACCATGCCAGCATGGCTGCGGAGCGGCCCGGAGAAGAAATGAAGAAGAGAAGAAGGAAGAAGAGATGAAGAAGAAGAAGAAGATGAAGAAGATGAAGAGAAGAGCGGGAGCCTCCCCCCTCATGCCATGGGTGCGGAGCGGCCCGAGGAGAAGAAGATAGAAGACGCCGTGAAGGAGATGCTGGACGAGAACGCCGGAGGAAGAACCAGAAGGGCCAGAAGAACCAGAAGATGAAGGAAGATAGAAGAAAGAAGAAGTATTTAAATAAAGGAATTGTCAAAAACTGTCTCTTGTCATTTTTAACATTTTTGACAGTTTTTTAGTGAAATGGTAGGGGTAAGTACCCCCTTACCATTTCACACAGGGGGGGCCGGGATCTGGGGGTCCCCTTGTTAAAGGGGGCTTCCAGATTCCGATAAGCCCCCCGCCCGCAGACCCCCACAACCACCGGCCAGGGTTGTGGGGATGAGGCCCTTGTCTTCATCAACATGGGGACAAGGTGTTTTGGGGGGCTACCCCAAAGCACCCTCCCAATGTTGAGGGCATGTGGCCTGGTACGGTTCAGGAGGGGGGGGGGCCGCACTCTCGTCCCCCCCTCTTTTCCTGCGGCCTGCCAGGTTGCGTGCTCGGATAAGGGTCTGGTATGGATTTTTGGGGGGACCCCACGCCGTTTTTTTTTTTTTTTTTGGCGCGGGGTTCGCCTTAAAATCCATACCAGACCTGAAGGGTCTGGTATGGAATTTAGGGGGAACCCCACGTCAATTTTTTTTTTTAAATTTTGGCTGGGGTTCCCCTTAATATCCATACCAGACCTGAAGGGCCTTGTATGGAATTTAGGGGGATCCCCACATCATTTTTTTTTTTTTTATTTTGGTTCGGGGTTGCCCTGTGGGGAATTCCCATGCCGTTTTTATCAATGAACTTCTATGTGTATTGTCGGCAATGCAATAGCCGCGGGTAGTTTTAAATGTGTTTTTTTCTTCAAAATGTCATTTTGCTGTCAGACTGTTCTAAACACAGGAAACATGCGCCCCTTTACAGGCATACTATAGACACCCCCCAGGTACGAAATTTAAAGGGATATTACACTTTTATTGTTTGACTTTAAGCATTAATAAAATCACTGCTCCTGAAAAAACGTCCGTTTTTAAAACTTTTTTTTGCATTGATCCATGTCCCCTGGGGCAGGACCCAGGTCACCAAACACTTTTTATGACAATAACTTGCATATAAGCCTTTAAAATGAGCACTTTTGATTTCTCCCATAGACTTTTAAAGGGTGTTCCGCGGCATTCGAATTTGCCGCGAACACCCCAAATTGTTCGCTGTTCGGCGAACTTGCGAACAGCCAATGTTCGAGTAGAACATGAGTTCGACTCGAACTCGAAGCTCATCCCTAGTCAGCAACTATGGCAATGGCTTTCTTGCGGAATCTGATGAGAATGCTAAGAAGTGTGTTGATGAGATCTGGTCCTTTTAAGAGGACATCGTTGAGAGAGATTCCTTCGTACTGGGAGCTGGAGTCAAATGCTACTCAGATTTTCCCTGGCTTCTTGGGATGGTAAACACCAAAGATAGGTAGGTACCAGCACTCTTCTTTCTCTTTCAGTGGTGGGGCCTCCTCTGCATGGCTGTCTTTAAACATCTTACTCATGAACGAGAAGAAATTCTCTTTCATTTCTGGCTTCCTTTGAAAATTGCTCCTGAGAGATGAAAAGCGTTCTAGAGCCTGTAGTCTGTTGTTAGTTAGACACAGTCTCTGTGCTTTGAAAGGCAGGGGTGCTACCCAGCTGTTTGCATCATTTTTCTAGAATCCCTGTTCCATTATCTTCAAGAAGATATGATTTTCAATAGATAGGGCAATTTTGTGGTCTTCTTTTGTCTTTTGGAAAACTGAGCATCCCACTGATCTTTGTCTTCATCGCAGGGAAAATTGTTTTTTTTTTTTATGATGAATCTATTGAGGCAGGGTTGGGAAAGGGATGGACGCCCATTCTCTAATATCATTGTAAAAAGAGAGTTTACACTGGTTGGTTTGTGAGCATTTCATAGGCAAACATAGCCTATAATGACCCATCCTAGGTCCAGCTTCTCAGCGTAAGGAGAGTCGTGGGGGCCATTGATTTGTTTTCTCACCTTGTGAACTCTGATGATATCTCTCCCAAGCAGGATCTTTTATTGCATTTCTGAAGGATGATCATCATACTCTATAGCCTTCAGGCTGGTCATTAAACCTTGTTAGTTCAGTTGTCAACAACTCACACTGTGCAAAGCACAACATACCTTGGTCTTTGTGTGAGTAGTCTGCAGGTGCTCTGCTGTGCGGAGCACTTGGTGGATATTTGTGGTCATCAGAAATGCTGTCGCTGTGATTCCTACCTTGCGACCCTTCCTTTCTGAAGTGGTACTGTACTGTACTCGGTTCTCCTAAATGCCCCTTCCAACATTCTTTATACAGTACTGTACTGTTTTAAGTCTGTTTTAAGTCTTTACTGTATACAGTACTTTAATGTTTTATGTCTTGTGTCTTTACTGTACAGTATACAGTACTGTACTGTTTTATGTCTTATGTCTTTATACTGTACTGTTGTGTGTTTATGTCTTTATGTACAGTACTGTAATGTAATGTGTGCTTGTACTGTACAGGTACTGTATTGCCCACCTCATGTCAGAAAAAAGAAAAAGCATGCTTGCAACTGCAGAAAGTGTTTAGGAAAAAAGAAAAGCTATTGATCTTTATATGAAAAATAAGATCATTAAGAAATATGAGGCTAGCAAGAAAGTTAAAAAAATAGCAAGTGAATTGGAACTTGCACATTCTACCATTTCAACAATCTTAAAGGATAAGGATAGAGTGAAAGAGGCAGTAGAAGCATCAACAGGATATCAAGCCATAATAACCTGGCAGCGGAAAGGCCTCATTCATGACATGGTAAAATCACTGGCTGTATTGATTGATGACCAAATAGAAAAAAAATGCCAATGCGTCTTTTATTGATTTAAACCAAAGCACGCAGTATTTTTGAGAATTTAAAAGTGCACAAAGGAGAAGAATTGACTGAAACATTTACAGCAAGCCATGGATGGTTTCAAAGGTTTCATGAAAGATTCAACATCCATAATCAGAGTATCAGTGGGGAGACTGCAAGTGCAGATGTGGAAGCAGCTGAAAAATTTGTGGATTAATTTCATAAAATCATCAAAAAAAGGTGGCTACTGTCCAGAGCAGAAATTTAATGTGAATGAAACTGAACTTTTTTGGAAAAAATGCCCAAAATGTCCTACATACAAAGAAGATAAAACAATGCCTGGTTTCAAGGCTTTTAAAGACAGGGTCACACTGTTGGGAGGAAATGTTGCTGGGTTCAAGTTAAAGCCTCTCCTCATCTATCATTCACAGAACCCACGTCCATTGAAGCAGGTTAATAAGCACACACTGCCTGTTTATTATCGTGCAAATAACAAAGCATGGATGACACAAGCTTTATTTAAAGACTGGTTCATCAACTGATTCATACCCTCGGTCAAGCGTTATTGTCAGCAAAAGAGTGTTCCCTTTAAAATGATCCTCCTGCTTGATAATGCCCCAGGCCACCCCAAGCATCTTGATGACCTACAGCCAGATGTAAAGGTAGTGTATCTGCCTAAAAACACAACTGCTATCCTACAACCCATGGATCAGGGTGCAATAGCAACATACAAGGCCTACTATTTGCACAACACATTTTCCAAAGCTGTAGCAGCAACTGAAAATGATGAAGTTACCCTTTGTGATTTTTTAGAAAGCTTACAACATTTCACATTATTGCATCAGCTTGGGAGCGAGTAACAGTAAAGTGTATGCAGGGTATATGGAAAAAATGCTTAAAACATTTTGTGAACAATAACAAAGAGTTTGATGAAACAGATGTTGAAGTTATAAATCAAAAAAGTGTGCAACTTGCTAACATTCTTGACTTATGCCGCGTACACACGAGCGGACTTTCCGGCATAATTGGTCCGGCGGACCAGAGTCCACCAAACAATCTGATCGGGTGTATGCTCCGGCGGACTTTTTTTCCCAAAAGCCGTACCTAGATTTGAAACATGTTTCAAATCTTAGTCCGCCGGACTCGCCGGACTCCGTTCCTGATGGAAAGTCCGTTCATCTGTATGCTGGTCCGACGGACAAATTTTAACAAATATATAAAAAATTTTCCTATTGTGGCAAGCGCGGGGCATCCCAGGCCCTTAGGTCTGGTATGGATTTTAAGGGGAACCCCCTATGCTGATAAAACGGCATAGGGTCCCCCCTAATATCCATCCAGACCCCGATCCGAGCACACAGCCCGGCCGGTCAGGAAAGGGGGTGGGGACGAGCAAGCGCCCCCCCCTCCTGAACCGTACCAGGCCGCATGCTCTCAGCATGGGGGGTGGGTGCTTTGGGGGGGCTCCCTGTGGGGCCCCCCCACCCCAAAGCACCTTGTCCCCATGTTGATGAGGACAAGGGCCTCTTCCCGACAACCCTGGCCGTTGGTTGTCGAGGTCTGCGGGCAGGGGGCTTATCGAAATCCGGGAGCCCCCTATAATAAGAGGGCCCCCAGATCCCGGCCCCCCACCCTATGTGAATGAGTATGGGGTCCATGGTACCCCTACCCATTTACCTAGAGATAAAGTGTCAATAATAAAACACACTACACAGGTTTTTTAAATAATTTATTAGACAGCTTCATGGGGTCTTCCCCCGGCTTCGGAAGTCTTCTTCCGGCTTCGGGGGTCCCTCCGGCTCCTGTTCTCCCGGCGTCCGGTTGGTTCTTCTCTGCTCTCTCTGGCCTCTTCTCCCGGTGTTCCAGTTCTTCTGCCGGCTCCTCCGTTGTCTTCATGCCGCTCTTTTGCCATCGGAGGCCCGGACTTCTGGCTTCTTGTCTTCTTCCCTCTTCTCTTCTCCAGATGTTGACACGACGATCTCTCCAGCTGGACTGCTCTCTGAGCGCTCCGCTGTGACTTATATAGGCGGAGACCCCACCCCCTTATGATGTCACAGTCCTTGGGCATGCTGGGACTGGGATGTTTTAGGGGGTGTGGTCTACATCACCTGGTGACCACGCCCCCTAAAAGTGCTGGGGAGTGTCTATAGTATGTCTGTAAAGGGGCGCATGTTTCCCGTGTTTAGAACAGTCTGACAGCAAAATGACATTTCAAAGGAAAAGAAGTCATTTAAACTACTCGCGGCTATTAATGAATTGCCAGTCCGACAATACACATAAAAGTTCATTGATAAAAATGGCATGGGAATTCCCCACAGGGGAACCCCGAACCAAAACTTAAAAAAAAAATGACGTGGGGGGTCAACATGGGGACAAGGTGTTTTGGGGGGCTACCCCAAAGCACCCTCCAAATGTTGAGGGCATGTGGCCTGGTACGGTTCAGGGGGGCGCTCTCTCGCCCCCCCTCTTTTCCTGTGGACTGCCAGGTTGCATGCACGGATAAGGGTCTGGTATGGATTCTTAGGGGACCCCACGCCGTTTTTTTTTTTTAAAATTGGCGCGGAGTTCCCCTCAAAATACCATACCAGACCTGAAGGGTCTAGTATAGATTTTGAGGGGGACCCCACGCCATTTTTTTTTAAATTTTGGCAGGGGTTCCCCTTAATATCCATACCAGACCTGAAGGGCCTGGTATGGAATTTAGGGGGACCCCCACATCATTTTTTTTTAAATTTTGGTTCGGGGTTCCCCTGTGGGGAATTCCCATGCCGTTTGTATCAATGAACTTCTATGTGTATTGTCGGATGCATGTACAATGCATTAAAAGCCGCGAGTAGTTTTAACCACTTGCCGACCGCCTAACGCCTATATACGTGAACACAATGGCACGGGCAGGCAAAATCACGTACCTGGTACGTGATTGCCTTCCTGCGGGTGGGGGTCCGATCGGACCCCCCTGGTGCCAGCGGCGGTCGGCATTTGTCTGGGAGCATTGAGAGGCGTGGGGGAGGCCATCCGATCATGGCCCCCCCTCGTGATCGCTCCCAGCCAATGAGAAACATCCCCTGCCTCTGTATAGTACACAGAGGCAGAGGATGTGATGTCATCTCTCCTCGGCTCGGCAGTTTCCGTTCCGACACCGAGGAGAGAAGACATCTGAGTAAGTGTAAAACACAACACAACACAGTAGAACATGCCAGGCATACATTACACACCCGATCCCCCCCAATCGCCCCCCGATCCCCCCCCATCACCCCTCCCCCCTCCCTGTCACACTGACACCAAGCAGGTTTTTTTTTTTTTCTGATTACTGCATGGGGTCAGTTTGTGACAGTTAGAAGTGTTAGGGCAGTTAGTATTAGCCCCCTTTAGGTCTAGGGTACCCCCCTAACCCCCCCTAATAAAGTTTTGACCCCTTGATCACCCCCCATCACCAGTGTCGCTAAGCGATCATTTTTCTGATCGCTGTATTAGTGTCACTGGTGAGGCTAGTTAGGGAGGTAAATATTTAGGTTCGCCGTCAGCATTTTATAGAGACAGGGACCCCTATATACTACCTAATAAATGTTTTAACCCCTTGATTGCTCCCTAGTTAACCCTTTCACCACTGATCACCGTATAACCATTACGGATGACGCTGGTTAGTTCGTTTATTTTTTATAGTGTCAGGGCACCCGCCGTTTATTACCGAATAAAGGTTTAGCCCCCTGATCACCCGGCAGTGATATGCGTCGCCCCAGGCAGCGTCAGATTAGCGCCAGTATCGCTAACACCCACGCACGCAGCATACGCCTCCCTTAGTGGTATAGTATCTGAACGGATCAATATCTGATCTGATCAGATCTATACTAGTGTCCCCAGCAGTTTAAGGTTCCCAAAAACGCAGTGCTATCGGGCTCAGCCCAGATACCTGCTAGCACCTGCGTTTTGCCCCTCCGCCCGGCCCAGCCCAGCCCACCCAAGTGCAGTATTGATCGATCACTGTCACTTACAAAACACTAAACGCATAACTGCAGCATTCGCAGAGTCAGGCCTGATCCCTGCGATCGCTAACAGTTTTTTTGGTAGCGTTTTGGTGAACTGGCAAGCACCAGCCCCAGGCAGCGTCAGGTTAGTGCCAGTACCGCTAACACCCACGCACACACCGTACACCTCCCTTAGTGGTATAGTATCTGATTGGATCAATATCTGATCTGATCAGATCTATACTAGCGTCCCCAGCAGTTTAGGGTTCCCAAAAATGCAGTGTTAGCGGGATAAGCCCAGATACCTGCTAGCACCTGCGTTTTGCCCCTCCGCCCAGCCCAGCTCAGCCCACCCAAGTGCAGTATTGATCGATCACTGTCACTTACAAAACACTAAACGCGTAACTGCAGCGTTCGCAGAGTCAGGCCTGATCCCTGCGATAGCTAACAGTTTTTCTGGTAGCGTTTTGGTGAACTGGCAAGCACCAGCCCCAGGCAGCGTCAGGTTAGTGCCAGTACTGCTAACACCCACGCACGCACCGTACACCTCCCTTAGTGGTATAGTATCTGATTGGATCAATATCTGATCCGATCAGATCTATACTAGCGTCCCCAGCAGTTTAGGGTTCCCAAAAACGCAGTGTTAGTGGGATCAGCCCAGATACCTGCTAGCGCCTGCATTTTGCCCCTCCGCCTGGCCGAGCCCAGCCCACCCAAGTGCAGTATCGATCGATCACTGTCACTTACAAAACACTAAACGCATAATTGCAGCGTTCGCAGAGTCAGGCCTGATCCCTGCAATCGCTAACAGTTTTTTTGGTAGCGTTTTGGTGAACTGGCAAGCATCAGCGGCCTAGTACACCCCGGTCGTAGTCAAACCAGCCCTGCAGTAACACTTGGTGACATGGCGAGTCCCATAAGTGCAGTTCAAGCTGGTGAGGTGACAAGCACAAGTAGTGTCCCGCTGCCACCAAGAAGACAAACACAGGCCTGTTGTGCCCATAATGCCCTTCCTGCTGCATTCGCCAATCCTAATTGGGAACCCACCACTTCTGCAGCGCCCGTAATTCCCCCATTCACATCCCCAACCAAATGCAGTCGGCTGCATGAGAGGCATTTTCTTTATGTCCTCCCAAGTACCCCTACCCAACGAACCCCCCCAAAAAAGATGTTGTGTCTGCAGCAAGCGCGGATATAGGCGTTACACCTGCTATTATTATCCTTCCTGTCCTGACAATCCTGGTCTTTGCATTGGTGAATGTTTTGAACGCTACCATTCACTAGTTGAGTATTAGCGTAGGGCAGTGTTTCTCAACTCCAGTCCTCAAGGCGCCCCAACAGGTCATGTTTTCAGGCTCTCCATTGTTTTGCACAGGTGATTTGATCAGTTTCACTGCCTTAGTAATTACCAAAGCTGTTTCATCTGAGGGAAATCCCTAAAACATGACCTGTTGGGGCGCCTTGAGGACTGGAGTTGAGAAACACTGGCGTAGGGTACAGCATTGCACAGACTAGGCACACTTTCACAGGGTCTCCCAAGATGCCATCGCATTTTAAGAGACCTGAACCTGGAACAGGTTACTGTTATAAAAGTTACAGTTACAAAAAAAAGTGTAAAAAAAAAAAAAAACCACAAACAAAAAAAAAAAAAAAAAAAAAAAAAAAAGTTGTCCTTTTATTGTTCTCTCTCTCTCTATTCTCTCTATTGTTCTGCTCTTTTTTATTGTATTCTATTCTGCAATGTTTTATTGTTATTATGTTTTATCATGTTTGCTTTTCAGGTATGCAATTTTTTATACTTTACCGTTTACTGTGGTTTATTGTTAACCATTTTTTTGTCTTCAGGTACGCCATTCACGACTTTGAGTGGTTATACCAGAATGATGCCTGCAGGTTTAGGTATCATCTTGGTATCATTCTTTTCAGCCAGTGGTCGGCTCTCATGTAAAAGCAATCCTAGTGGCTAATTAGCCTCTAGACTGCTTTTACAAGCAGTGGGAGGGAATGCCCCCCCACCATCTTCCGCGTTTTTCTTTGGCTCTCCTGTCTCAACAGGGAACCTAAGAATGCAGCCGGTAATTAAGCCAGCTGACCATAGAGCTGATCAGAGACCAGAGTGGCTCCAAACATCTCTATGGCCTAAGAAACCGGAAGCTACGAGTATTTTATGTCTTAGATTTCGCCGGATGTAAACAGCGCCATTGGGAAATTGGGAAAGCATTTTATCACACCGATCTTGGTGTGGTCAGATGCTTTGAGGGCAGAGGAGAAATCTAGGGTCTAATAGACCCCAATTTTTTCAAAAAAAAGTACCTTTCACTACCTATTGCTATGATAGGGAGTATTTACATTCCCTGAGATAACAACAAAAATGATTTAAAAAAAAATATGAAAGGAACAGTTTAAAAATAATATAAAAAAGCAAAAAAAAAAAAAAAGCAAAAAAAAAAAAGCACCCCTGTCCCCCCTGCTCTCGCGCTAAGGCGAACGCAAGCGTCGGTCTGGCGTCAAATGTAAACAGCAATTGTACCATGCATGTGAGGTATCACCGCGAAGGTCAGATCGAGGGCAGTAATTTTATCAGTAGACCTCCTCTGTAAATCTAAAGTGGTACCCTTTAAAGGCTTTTAAAAATGTATTAATTTTGTTGCCACTGCACGTTTGTGCGCAATTTTAAAGTATGTCATGTTTGGTATCCATGTACTCGGCCTAAGATCATCTTTTTTATTACATCAAACATTTGGGCAATATAGTGTGTTTTAGTGCATTAAAATTTAAAAAAGTGTGTTTTTTCCACAAAAAATGCGTTTGAAAAATCGCTGCGCAAATACTGTGTGAAAAAAAAAATGAAACACCCACCATTTTAATCTGTAGGGCATTTGCTTTAAAAAAATATATAAGGTTTGGGGGTTCAAAGTAATTTTCTTGCAAAAAAAATGTTTTTTTCATGTAATCAAAGTGTCAGAAAGGGCTTTGTCTTCAAGTGGTTAGAAGAGTGGGTGATGTGTGACATAAGGCTCCTAAATGTTGTGCATAAAATGCCAAGACAGTTCAAACCCCCCCAAATTACCCCATTTTGGAAAGTAGACACCCCAAGCTATTTGCTGAGAGGCATGTCGAGTACATGGAATATTTTATATTGTGACACAAGTTGCGGGAAAGAGACCATTTTTTTTTTTTTTTTTTTGCACAAAGTTGTCACTAAATGATATATTGCTCAAACATGCCATGGGAATATGTGAAATTACACCCCAAAATACATTCTGTTGCTTCTCCTGAGTATGGGGATACCACATGTGTGGGACTTTTTGGGAGCCTATCCGCGCACGGGACCCCGAAAACCAAGCACCGCCTTCAGGCTTTCTAAGGGCGTAAATTTTTGATTTCACTCTTCACTGCCTATCACAGTTTCGGAGGCCATGGAATGCCCAGGTGGCACAAACCCCCCCATTTTGGAAAGTAGACACCCCAAGCTATTTGCTGAGAGGTATAGTGAGTATTTTGCAGACCTCACTTTTTGTCACAAAGTTTTGAAAATTGAAAAAAGAAAAAAGTCCCAAAAAGTCCCACACATGTGGTATCCCCTTACTCAGGAGAAGCAGCTGAATGTATTTTGGGGTGCAATTCCACATATGCCCATGGCCTGTGTGAGCAATATATCATGTAGTGACAACTTTTTGTACATTTTTTTTTGTCATTATTCAATCACTTGGGACAAAAAAATAAATATTCAATGGGCTCAACATGCCTCTCCTTGGGGTGTTCACTTTCCAAAATGGGGTCATTTGGGGGGGTTTTGTACTGCCCTGCCATTTTAGCACCTCAAGAAATGGCATAGGCAGTCATAAACTAAAAGCTGTGTAAAATCCAGAAAATGTACCCTAGTTTGTAGACGCTATAACTTTTGCGCAAACCAATAAATATACGCTTACTGACATTTTTTTTACCAAAGACATGTGGCCGAATACATTTTGGCTTAAATGTATGACTAAAATTGAGTTTATTGGATTTTTTTATAACAAAAAGTAGAAAATATCATTTTTTTTCAAAATTTTCGGTCTTTTTCCGTTTATAGCGCAAAAAATAAAAATGGCAGAGGTGATTAAATACCATCAAAAGAAAGCTCTGTTTGTGAGAAGAAAAGGACGCAAATTTCGTTTGGGTACAGCATTGCATGACCGCGCAATTAGCAGTTAAAGCGACGCAGTGCTGAATTGTAAAAAGTGCTCTGGTCAGGAAGGGGGTAAATCCTTCCAGGGCTGAAGTGGTTAAATTACTTTTTTTCCTTTGAAATGTAATTTTGCTGTCAGACTGTTCTAAACACGGGAAACATGTGCCCCTTTACAGGCATACTATAGACAACCCCCAGGTACGAAATTTAAAGGGATATTGCACTTTTATTGTTTCACTTTAAGCATTATTAAAATCACTGCTCCTGAAAAAACATCCGTTTTTAAAACTTTTTTTTGCATTGATCCATGTCCCCTGGGGCAGGACCCAGGTCCCCAAACACTTTTTATGACAATAACTTGCATATAAGCCTTTAAAATTAGCACTTTTGATTATTCATGTTCGTGTCCCATAGACTTTAACAGTGTTCGCGTGTTCAAACTGATTTTTTGCCTGTTCGCATGTTCTGGTGCGAACCGAACAGGGGGGTGTTCGGCTCATCCCTAGTCAGGAGTTCTGTCAGTCCATCTAGATCTGTCACCACCCATCTGTCACAGCCCATCTGTCACCAGTACCGCCATCAATACCGCCACCAGTACCACCATCGGTACCGCCACTAGTACCGCCATTGATACTGCCACACAGGCTCACCACTAGTACCACCATTGGTACCCTCACTAATACCGCCATCAGTATATCCACACAGGCCCACCACTAGTCCTGCCACACAGGCTCGCCACCAGCAGTACCATCACACAGGCCCGCCAATAAGTACTGGGGTTTACACAAGAGGGTTTACGCACATGAGGAGGCATATGCCATCCTTACCATGTCAGATGATGAGAGAGCGGGGAGCTATTAGTGAGTAGTGGATCGGAGTCCGAGTCAGAGGAGGAAACCGTCCCTCCTAAAAGAATAAGGGGATCAGGACAAAGAACAGGACCAAGATTAGAATACCAGCCTACTGTACCACCAGCGGCGCCAAACCCCAGGAAGAGGAGCCCAGTACCAGTACTGGAATTACAAGCCCAATCCAAAGAATCCAGTCCTACCTTCCTGATGCCCTGGCAAACCCCTTTATTGTTGCCTGCCAGCTCAGGATCCGCTATAATCCTCCCTTTCACTGCCAGGTGTACAATCCAACACTACAAATTTTTCAGAATTTGATTATTTTTCCCACAAGATTTGTTGCAGAATATGGTGGACCAAACCAATCTGTATACAGAGCAATTTATTGCTGCCAACCCCAATTCATCCTACGTCCGCATGTTCCAGTGGGGACGCCTCACACTGGATCAATTTAAATTGTTTTTGGGCCTTACGTTTAATATGGGGCTTACAAAGAAGAACAAACTCCATGCCTACTGGTCCACCAAACTCATCCACCACATGCCGATATCATCTGCTGTCATGTCCAGGACACACTACAACATGATTATGCATTTCCTACACTTTAACGACAATTCGCAGTGCCCTCCCTGAGACCACCCCCCACAAATTATACAAAATACGCCCCCTAATAAATTATTTTTCCCAGCGATTTGCTGATGTGTTTATCCTGGACCAAAACTTTTGTGTGGATGAATCCCTTATACATTTTACTGGCAAATCGCACTTCAAGCAGTATATCCCAAGTAAGAGAGCCAGGTACAGATTGAAATTAAATAAATTGTGTGATCGAACCACTGGACAGGGCCGGTGCTACCACTAGGCGGACTAGGCAACCGCCTAGGGTGCACTCCCACCTAGGGCGCCCGGCCGCAAGCTATTTACTCCCGCACTGTCCTCCAGAGAGCTTACAACTACCGCCCTGCCATGTCAAGCAGCGCCGCCGCCCCCCGCTTTGTGTTTCCAGTCCAGACTGTCAGTAATCCGATTCCCCCCTCCTCTCTGCTCTTCTATCATGAGTGTGTGTCACATGTGTCCAGAAACCCTCAGGGCGCTCTGGCGCTCTCTGATGTGTGTCAGGCAGGCGGCAGCAGCAGCCCCCCTCCCTCTGCTCTGCTCTCTGCGCTCTCCGCCTGACACTGAAATGACCCACCGAGGCCGCTCTCTGATCTACAGTAACAGTGTCCATGTCAGTATGTGTCCAGCAGCCCGCCCACCCACACTCTTCTGGTCGTGTCACTACTAGAGCAGAGGAGTACATGGATGGAGGATGCATCATGATGGGATAGATAAGATAACATGGCGTGGCGCCTGGCGGCAGCTCTCCGGGCTTGGGGACAGGTGGAGCCTACCTGGGCTGGCTGGAACTGGAAGAGGCACCGTGACCGTACCAACACAGAACAGAAGCAGTAGGCAGGTACACAGGCAGGAGTGAGGACAGCAGAGTTGGTGCAAGCGAGGAACAGGTGTTACTGGTGTGGTAAGTAAAAACTGTTGCTTTCTCTCTGACTTAATGAAATTGTATATGTGATGACAATGAAATGTAGTTTTAAAATGTGTTTGTATTATTATGTATGTATATTGATGTGTGTGTAATATTATATGTATTATATTGACTGATCTGCCAAATGGCCCCCTCTGAGGCTGTATATGACGGGCGCTGGTGAGGCTGTATATGATCGGCGGTGAGGCGGTTTATGACAGGCGCTGGTGAGGCGGTATATGATGGGCACTGGTGAGGCTGTATATGATGGGCACTGGTAAGGCTGTATTTGATGGGCATTGGTGAGGCGGTAAATGATGGGCGCTGGTGAGGCTGTACTTGATCGGCGCTGGTGAGGCTGTATTTGATGGTTGCTAGTGAGACTGTATTTGATGGGCGCTGGTGAGGCTGTATATGATGGGCGCTGATGAGGCTGTACATGATGGGCGCTGGTGAGGTGGTATATGATGGGTGCTGGTGAGGCGGTATATGATGGGCGCTGGTGAAACGGTATTTGATAGGCACTAGTGAGTCTGTATTTGATGGGCGCTGGGGAGAAGGAATTTTCATGGGCGCTGGTGAAGCTGTATATGATGGGCGCTGGTGAGGCTGTATATGATGGGCGCTGGTGGGAAGGAATTTGATGGGCGCTGGTGAAGCTGTATATGATGGGCGCTGGTGAGGCTGTATATGATGGGCGCTGGTGAGCCTGTATATGATGGGCGCTGGTGAGCCTGTATATGATGGGCACTGGTGAGTCTGTATATGATGGGCACTGGAGAAGCGGTATTTGATGGGCACTGGTGAAGCGGAATTGATGGGCACTGGTAAATCTGTATTTGATGGGCGCTGGTGAGATGGAATTTGATGGGCGCTGGTGAAGCTGTATATGATGGGCGCTGGTGAAGCTGTATATGATGGGCGCTGGCGAGGCTGTATATGATAGGCGCTGGTGAGGCTGTATTTGATGGGCACTGGTGAAGCGGTAGTTGATGGGTGCTGGTGAAGCGGAATTGATGGGCACTGGTGAGTCTGTATTTGATGGGCACTGGTGAGATGGAATTTGATGGGCGCTGGTGAAGCTGTATATGATGGGCGCTGGTGAAGCTGTATATGATGGGCGCTGGTGAGGCTGTATATGATGGGCGCTGGTGAGGCTGTATTTGATGGGCGCTGGTGAGGCTCTATTTGATGGGCACAGGTGAGAAGGAATTTGATGGGCAGAGGTGAGGCTGCATTGATTGGCACTGGTGAAGCGGCCTTGATGGGCGCTGGTGAGGCTGTATTTGATGGGAACAGGGGAGACTGTATTTGATGGGCAGAGCTGAGACTGTATTTGATGGGCAGAGGTAAGATGGCATTTGATGGGCATCCCTTACAGTCACACAAAGACAACGAAACACACAATGCATCCCTTACACACATACAAAAACCTCTGGTCTCATCTGGTCCCCTCCATCAATAACTCCCCCCAGTTCCCTCCTTTCAGTAACTCCCTCCCATACTGTTTCCACATTAAAGCATTTAAACTGGTTAAAAATAATCAAATGTTAAATGGATGTGTGGACAAGGGATTATAGCGGTGCTAGGGTCAGGAGGATTAGAGAAGAAAAGATAAAACAAAAAATACTAAAATTACAGATTTTATTAATAGTCTATCATAAATACAATGTACATTATAAACAATTCAAACAGTAATTATACAAATTTTGTGGATACATGTACTGTAAGTGACCCTAAAAATGGTCAAGTGGGCCGGATGGCAAGTGGCCGTTGAAGGAGGGGGGGCTCGTTTTCCTACATGTTTCGCCAAAACATTGGCTTCTTCAGGGAACAGGAGCTCATAGGGTGGATATATATAAAAAATTCTGTGTGGTGGACATGAAAACACATGTTAGAAATAGTAATTTGACCAAACACTGCATAATAAAAACAGTAACACACTGCAACTGTGGCTGGACATTCATGCGACCCTAAGCTCCACACCACTAAACGGAACTGCGGACATACCTGGGGCGTCAGTGCCCAAGACGGGAGGGAAGAGAGGGAGAGGGGGAACACAGCCACCCAAGGAGATCCCCACAGGGGAGCAGGCAGACCGCGCTGTAAATTATGCCTGCAGGGGGCATACAGTAGACCTGGCAAGGGAATGTAAAGATAGTCATGTGTCATAATGCACTGTGGTAGTTATTCCAGGGAAAAAAGGGGTTGCGCATATGTGTATTGTATTAAAAAGAGAACAAAGAATATATGTATATAAATAGGTATAAATGTATCTATATCTCTGGAAAAGGTGCAGACTTACATGTATATCTAAAAGCTGTAGAGAGGCAAGGTCAGGAAGTGCCTGTGATATATGTATGCACACAGCAAGGAAAGGACATCAAGGTTGAGCCATATCTGCAGACCACTTAAAGCAGGCCTAATTAGAAAAATGGATAGTGTTAGGGGTCTTGTTGTTGTTAACTGGGGCCAGATATGGTAGTTTATGCCTATACTTACTTGATGGTATCTGCTGTAAGAAAAGATTCTCATGGCGGTACATTCACAGGTATATAATACCGGTGCTGGGATGAAAAAGGGATAAGAGTAACAGTGGATCCTATATGAAATATAAAGGAAAAAAGGAAGATCAGAAAGGTAGGGAAATGGAAGCTTTAAAATGTACTTGGGCACAGGTGAGGCTAGTGAAAAGGAATCTGTTACCTAATTCATCATGAAGCACACCGTGTTGCTTGAGAAAATCAGTGTTAACCACCAGAGTAAGAGGCCGGTCCAAAGTACGTTCTAAAAAGTATGTAAAGGAATAATAAATAATTCATGTAAACAACATGAAGTCAAGGTATTTTGAAAGGCAAAAGTTTACCTTGTAGCTGTGTGCAGAGCGAATGCAGGCACGTCCCTCGTCCATGGGAACTGAGGGACTGGCCGGTTACTCATATACCCCCCACACCTGATCAGATGATGATCAGGTGTGCGGACGCTAAACGAGGGGTAGCCACGGCTGTGCACTGCACAGTGCCTAGGAACTACGAGTTCCACCATGCAATGCGCGCGCATGCTCAGATCTCACGGACCGTGTGGCGATTGGAGAGGCGAACATCCCTGGAATGGGAAGTACCAAGGTGTCATCTCACCCAATCTGCCGATGGAATAAAGGACCAGAGGGTCTGAGAACAGACGTGGGCACCCAGGGGCAGACAGTTGTCTGCGCCTTGGCGTCCGTACAGGCAAAGACAGCGCTAGCCATGCCACCCCCAATCCGGGAGATCCCACGGGGTCGCCGCCCACCACCCACGCCACAGACAATCCCCCCAGTCGTGGGGCTAGCCAAGGCATCAGGGACAACCGCAGTCCAGTGGTGGGGAACAACGGGGCACGAAGTGTAGTGCGCCGAGACACAGGATGGGAGGATATCCCAAAGGTTGCCCAACGATCCACAGGGGCCACTGGGGAAGGTGGAAATTACTGTGTGTCAGCACACGACATCCAGCCACAATGTGTGCAGTGTGCATAGAGAACCACTGGGTCCCAGTACGACAGTGAGACCTGCAACCAAAAATTGAAAATACAATGCAAAAACAATATATAAAAAAGAATATATAAAAAAGGAAACACACAGTATATGTATTGCGACAGTAGTGTCAAGAAATATTGTTCAATAATGACAAAAAAAAGAGTTTTAAGTCGCAGATAAATACAGGCAATATACACTTATAGAATATACAGGGATATAAGATATATTGAATCAATATGCCAGCTTGTCTCAGAAAAGGAAAAAAGCATTTATAATCAATGTAGAGAGCAAGATATTGGTCCATGTCAGAAAAGGATTTTATGGATGAAATACCGGGTGGAGCCATGGCAGCAAAGGGAAAAAAAGACTGGGAAAACAAGAGAATGAGAAACTAAGAAGGGAATAGAGGGGGAGGGGGGGGGGGGGGAAAGGTATGGAGGAGATAGGGTAGAGAGGAAAAACCACAAACGACGTTGTCTGGGGAAGGGGCATGGAAAAGAAAAACTTAAAGGAAGGGCTTAAAACTAATATATTCATTGAGTCCTGGGAAGATGGTAGCATTTAATATATGAATCCATTTGGTTTCGAGTCGTAATAGTGAATTATCAGTACTGCCGCCTCTTACATGTGAGGGGATGTGTTCAAGTGCGGAAAACAAAATAACATGGGGATCGGAGTTATGTTGGGCAGCGATATGCCTATTAATGGCCGTAGTGGTGGTGTTCTTGTATAGTGGTTTGATATGGTCCCGGATGTTTATTTTATTTTATGGTTAAAAATAATGTTCTTTAGCAATGAACATATTTCACATTAGTAATTATGCTACCAAAATCAGTGTTTGCTGTAAATTGTATCCAGCATTGCCCCTGTTTCTTTTTGCTGGAGGCTGCCATTTTGTTGAGGCCCAGAACCCCTGAGCAGAAGTAAATCATAAAGTGGAACTAAACCCATCGATTTAATGGTTAAAAAAAAGCTATATTCCTGGAATGTTGGGATTGCTAACTGTCACATCTGCTTAATTCCTCAACCAAACTGTCAGTCAAAGCATTATATGGCTGGTGTCATAACTGATCACATGTGCATCACCGTGGCAGTTGCATATTAAACAGAAGCAGCTTCCTTGGCTGTAAAATATAGGAGGGTTTAATCTTGCTGCAAGTCTGTCAGCAGGCCTCTACAAACACAACAGTGCCTAAAGATGCCTAAAATGTTGAGCAACTGAGCATGTGCAGATCTGGTGAGACAGTATATTACTGGATTGTACACAGTATAGACACGTATTTTTAGTGTTTTACATAGCTATATCTGCAAAAGGGGCCAGCCCAAAGTGATCGAGCAGGACTTCATTTTCTGACTAAAGTTCCACTTTAACTTCCACTCTCCAATACGGTTCCCTCAATCTGGCTGTCCAAGATTGCATAGAGGATTGAACAAGCCTCAGCCATATGCCCCCAAATTCGTGTCTGTGGATGGGGGAGGGGTTCATTTGTCTAGGAAGCCAGACAGACTAGGATCAACCAATATTTTTGGCCTTAAGTCATGTGGTCACTGTGAAAACCAATCAGCGATCACTTGACTAAATGACTCTTGTCCTAGACAGGAACCAAAAACCCAATTTGTCATTCAGGGGTTAATTATTAGTTTATTTCTGCAGAGGATTGATTCGTGTTATACAATGTCTGGACCTCAACGTAAGAAGTTGCCAGGTGCGGGTTTCAAAAGGAAAAAAAAACTTAGAGAAGAGGCCCAAAAAATGGCTGGATCATTAAAAAAATTCTTCAGTACTGACCAGGAGCAGAAATCCACACAAGCTCAGGATGATGAAGCAGATTGTGAAGTTGAAGACAATCCTGTGCATATGGATAGCGGTGAAGGACCTTCAACAACCATGACAGTGGGTGCTTCAGCATCGACAACTATTAGTGAGCAACGCGTTGAAGAGAAAGGTGACACAGATACTGAAGAAGTGAACTCTCCAATATCACCAAAACTACTAGAGACCACTTCATTACCACTGGATTTCTCTGATCCAGCGGATTGGCCAGATGTCATCATTACGTCATGTCGGGATACCATCGTAATGAAAGGCCCAGCAAAACCAAATGAACGCTTTGCATTTCCCAGGGATGCCTCTAATAGACGTTCTACAGCAGTCCATTACAAACGCTGCCTTGGAAATGGAGAAGTGCAGTCAAGACATTGGCTAATCTACTCTACTAAGCTAAACAAAGTGTTTTGTTTTTGTTGCAAACTGTTTGCAAACAAAGAAATAAGTCTGATTGCTGGAGGTGTTGATGACTGGAAAAATATATCAAATATTTTGACAGTACATGAACAGTCTGCATATCATCTTGCTTCTGTGGGAAGGTGGAATGAGTTATTGATGAGGCTTGAATCAGGAAAAACTATTGATCAGGCTTACCAGAGGTTATTAACAACCGAAACTCAGCACTGGTAAAGTGTTCTCCAGCACCTTGTAGCCATCGTCCAAAATCTTGGTAAGCAGTGTTTGAGTTTCAGAGGAAGCAATGACACACTTTACAGTGCAAACAATGGTAATTATTTGCAACTTGTGGAAATGCTGGCCACATTGGATACAGTGATGCAGAACCACCTTCAAAAAATAACAAATTCAGAAATTCATTGTCACTATCTGGGAAAGGATTTACAAAATTAATTAATTGGCCTTATTTCTAAAGAAATAACCAGACGGCTTCTTTTACTATTAAAAAATGCCAAGTACTATTCCATGATTCTTGACTGCACCCCAGATGTTGCTCTTGTGGAACAGATGACCATAATTGTTAGGTTTGTGTCAATCATACAAGGGGACTCAATAACAGCAAGCCCTGAAGTGAAAATCGAAGAAAGGTTTCTTGGATTCATTCCAGTTCATAGTTCAACTGGAGAACAGTTGACTGAATCGATTAGCAGAGCTTGAGAAACTGAACATACCATTAAGTGATATGAGAGGCCAAGCGTATGACAATGGGTCCAACATGAAAGGTGTTCAGAAGAGAGTCAAGGATTTGAATTCACAGGCATTCGATATTCCTTGCAGTGCTCATTCTTTAAACCTTGTTGTAAATGATGCTGCTATGTGTTGTAGGGAAGCCAGTTCATTTTTTGGTACTTTGCAGAAAATATATGTTTTTTTTATCTGGCTCAACAAATCGGTGGGATACCTTAAAGAAGCACATCAGTAGGCTGACGGTGAAGCCACTATCAACTACAAGATGGTCAAGTAGAATTGATGCCATTCGTCCTTTCACATTTCAAATAGCTGAAATATATGACTCACTGATGGCAATTGAAGAAGATCCTGCATTTGCTATTCTTGCAAGAAGTGAGGCTGCTTCATTGGCAAAAGAGCTGAACAGCTTTACATTTTTGTTTGACAGTAATGTGGTTTAACATATTAAGTAGCATTAATGAAGTAAGCAAACTTCTTCAAAGTCAAACAATTTACTTGCGAGATGTTGTGGAGCTTTTGGAATCCAGCAAAAACCTACTTAGAAACTTATCGGTCTGATACTGGATTTGAGGAGTTACTCACAGAAGCACGAACAATGGCACTGGAAATGGAAATTGAACCTGTGTTCCCTTCTACAGTGCAGAGAAAACAGAAGAGACTTTTTTCCTTCGAGGGACAAGATGATCCCATCCAAGATCCCCAAAAATGGTTTAAAGTTGAGTGTTTCTATACTATCTTGGATGTTTTTGTATGACATCAGGAAACCTAAAGACATGAATAGGGAGCAACTCTTGAAGAGCTGTATGGAGTTACAAGAGGTGTTAACTGATGTAAAGACCAAGGATGAAGATATTGATGGAATGCAGCTGTGTGAAGAGCTAATTGTCTTGGCTCCTGTTGTATCAGCAAGCATGAAACCAATTGATGTTCTGGGCTATGCAGTCAAGAATGGTTTTGCTCCAAATGTAGCTATAGCACTTTGCATACTGTTGACACTCCCCATCACAGTGGCTTCGGGTGAAAGAAGCTTCTCAAAATTAAAAATCATTAAAAATTACTTGCGTTCTTCAATGTCACAAGAAAGGCTGGTGGGTCTTGCCACTCTGCCTATTGAGAATGCCATTGCTCAAGAGATTGACTTTGAAATATTGTTGAAGGAGTTTGCTAAGGCTAAAGCAAGAAAGGTCAATTTTTTGTAGACCCAATAGCCTTAGTTAAAAGATGCTTGAACAGCACAGAGTTCAAAGATTGGCACTTTCATTATTTATTGTTTTTAGATTTGCAATGTTATAAGTTCTTTTGCACTATAATTTAATTTATAATTTGCTCTTTTGTACTTTAGTTTATTTTTTTATTGTACCAATTTTTTTGAGAGATGTTAGAGATATTGGAATGTTGTAATATCTCTCCTGTCTCATAGTGTTTATTTTATAATAGTACAGTATGTTTCTATAACGTTGTCATGTTATTTATCCATCTTATTTTTGTGAGTCTTGTTGCCAGTTGATACATGTGCAATGCTGCTATGTTATGTTTTGCAAATGAGAAAATGTTTACAAATAAAATCGACTATTTTATGGTTTATCGTTTTGAATTATTTGATCCAAAAGCTGGTTTGGGGGCAAAACTGTAAAATTTCCACAATTAGCTGGTCTAGCAAAGTGTTGCATGCAAAATAGTAGATGTTATTAAAAAGGTGGGGTGTACATGGGCAGGGCAAAGGGGGTGGAGTCAGGGGTGGAGCCAATGGGGGCGGCAAAATGAGGTTTTGCCATTGGGTGTCAAAAATCCTTGCACCAGCCCTGCCACTGGATATGTGTACACATTCTGTATTTATGAAGGCAAAGACTCCCAGCTCCAGCCCCGTGAGTGCCTCACATATATTGGAACCAGTGAGTAAATTGTATGGTAGCTGGCATACCCCTTGTTCAAAAAAGGATACCATTTATATGTGGACAATTATTATACCAGCCTGCCTCCTTTTCGCCACCTTTACTGTAAACAAACTCTGGCCTGCGGTACCTTCAACAAATACTGGAAGGGCTTCCCACAAAATCTATTGACAAAAAAATTACAAAACAGGGAATTGGCATTCATGATAAATGAGGAAATGTTGGCCATGAAGTGGAGGGACAAGAAAGAAGTCCACATCGACTTTATCATCCTCAATGATACCTTGGTGGAGATCCAGAAAAGAAGATGACCCGTTGTAAAGCCCGAATGTTTCCACGACTACAGTCTGTTCATGGGGGGTGGATTTAAATGATCAGATGCTACAACCATATTTGTCAACCCGAAAGTCCCGTTATTGGTATAAGAAAGTTTAATTTCATCTGTTTCATATGGCCCTGTTTAATCCATTTGTCTGCTACCAAAAGTCAACTGAAAATCAACAAATCACCTACCTCAAGTATATTGACGACATCATCACTGCCCTGATTTACCAACAAGGACCCGCCCCAGGAAGCATTCGCTCTGATAGTGTGAGTCAACTTCATGAACAACATTTTCGCTATAACATTCCCCCCACAGAATCCGGAAGAAGATGCCAAAAGAGATGTCATGTATGCAGCAGAGGAGTTAGAAGAAATACCAGCTATTATTGTCCTGAATGTCCCTCCCAACCTGGTCTGTGCATCATAAATTGCTTCAGAAGTTACCACACATCCATTAGTTATTAATTGCCCTTATTTTTAACAGACTGCCATTTCCTCATTTCAAATACCTGTGTGGATAATTTGCCTGCTACCATGTTTCTACCTTCCACGTTAACTGACCCTGGCCTGTTTACTGACAATGTCTTTGCCTGCATTTTAAACCATTTTTCTGACTTCCACGTGCACCAACCTCAGCCTGTTTACTGATGATGCCTCTGCCTGCAGTTTTAAACCACGTTTCTGACTTCCACGTCTACAGACCATGGCCTGTTAATTGACTATGTTTTTGCCTGCCACTTGGACCAATCTTTTGCCTTCTACTTTGGTACACAGGGAGGGGCTTCAGAATAGCATTCTAAGTAGAGAAAAACAGTTTTTGGTTTTCTGTGTTCCCAAAACAGGGTCTGGTTGCCCGGAGGCTTCAAAGAGATTTGGTTGGGAGAAGCCTCTACCCCTGTTCCCCTGGCCCTAAGCTTGATGGTCCTTCCTGCTGCCTGGACCAATATTTTGGCTGTGCTGACCATATCGCTGCCTGTAATGACCCAGGACTTTATGGATCATGTTTCTTCCTCCTGCATGGACCAATACTTTGGCTGTGCTGACCATATCACTGCCTGCTGCCTCTACTGACTATAGACAGTCTTTATGCCTGGACATCTCTGCCTGCTACTTGGACCAATACTTTGGCTGTGCTTTGGCTGTGCTGACAGTATCTCTGCCTGTACTAACTATGGACAGTATTCCTGCATGCTGCCTGAACTATTGCTTTTGCTGACGCTGACCACATCCCTGCCTGCTGCCTGGACCGATGCTCACCTCTGTGGACCACTGCACTACTAAAACCACAGGTAATATTTTGTTATTGGTTTGTACATGCTATGTGTTAGAAATATGAAGGGCCTTCAAATATATGATCGGTATTCAGAAATTTATATGTGTAATTTAAGCTCCTAGAACGCCTGGAGGTGCTACTTCAATGTTGGGCTGAGTAGCAGAATGTATTTTGGGGTGTCACTTTTGCTATGTACATGCTATGTGTTAGAAATATCTTATGAATGGACAACTTTGTGTAAAAAATGCGTTTTAATTTTTTTCCCACATTTTCCAAAAACGTCTGGAAAAAAATTAACCATTCAAAAGACTCATTATGGCTCATAGATTATACAGTGGGGTGTTTTCTTTCCAAAATGGGGTCATTTTGTGGGCAATTCCATTGCCCTGGTGCTCCAGGGCCTTCAAAAGTGTAATAGGTGGTTGAAAAATTAGATGTGTAATTTATGCTTGTAGAATGCCTGAGGGTCTACTTCAATGTTGGGCCTCTGTATGTGGCCAGGCTGTATAAAAATCTCACACATGTGGTATTGCCATACTTAGGAGGACTAGTAGAATGTATTTTGGGTGTCATTTTTGCTATGTACATGCTATGTGTTAGATATGTCTTATAAATGGACAACTTTGTGTAAGAAAAGGAGGAGTAGCAGAATGTATGTTGGTGTGTAGTTGCAAATATGCATGTGCTGCTTGTGAGAAATAACCTGTTAATATAACAAGTTTGTGTAAAAAAAAAAAAAAAAAAAAAAAAAAGAATTTGGGGAAAAATATTACAACTTCAAAAAACTCACCATGTCTCTTTCTAAATACCTTGGTCTGTCTAATTTCCAAAAGTGGGTCATTTGGGGGGTATTTGTACTTTCCTGGCTTGTTAGGGTCTCGAGAAATGAGATAGGCCATCAGTACATCAGGTGTGATCAGGTTTGATCAATTTTCAGTGCTTGGCACCATAGCTTGTAGACTCTATAACTTTCACACAGGCTAAATAATATCCACTAATTTGGGTTATTTTTACCAAAGATATTTAGCAGTATAACTCTTGGCCCAAATTTATGAAGAAAAACTACTTATTTGCAGAATAAAAACTTAAAAAAAGGTTTTTTTTTCAAAATTTTAGCAATTTTTCGCTTATATTGAAAAAAAAATTAAAAAAAACAAGCAGTGATTAAATACTACCAAAAGAAAGTTCTATTTGTGAGAAAAAATATATAAAAAATGTGTTTGGATACAGTGTAGCATGACTGAGTAGTTGTCATTCAAAGTGTGAGAGCACTGAAAGCTGATAATTGGTCTGAGCAGGAAGGTGCATAAGTGTCTGGTATTGAAGTGGTTAAATAATTAGTGGAATTAGTTGAGGGAGAGCTAATGAAGATTTAATAGAGTTAGATGGACAGCAGCACTTAGAACAGGAAGAGGAAGAAAAGGAGGAAACAATGGAATAAGTACAAAATAAGTTCACAGCCAGAGGGTTAGCTGGCGTGTTCTCAAAAGTGAATGCAGCATTATTACAATTAGAGAGTATGGACCAAAATGTTGAAAGGTTTTCTAAAGTGGAACGACAGATAAAGGAACTTATGCAATGTTATAATGAAATTTATGATGAAAAAAATGACAGAACAGAGCACCTTAACCAAATTCTTCTTGTGAGCTACCCCTATCATTTCCTTGTTGTTTTCTCTCTCATCTACAACTCCTGATGACCCTGCTGGTAACTCCTATGATGACACTTTCGACCCCGCTGGTAACTCCAATAATGACACTGTCAACCCTGCTGGTAACTCCAATGATGACACTGATGGTCCTGCTGGTAACTCCAATGATGACACTGATGGCCCTGCTGGTAACTCCAATGATGACACTGATAAACCTGCTGGTAACTTCAATGATGACACTGATGACCTTGCTGGAAAATTTAATTTCAATTAAATTTCAATTTCATTGATGACACTGATGACCCTGAAGCACTATCACCCTTTGAAGGATTTGATGAATAGAATGTCCTATGAAAATACACACGCGGCTGGTTAGGGAATGAGGACTTAAGGACAGACAGTGATATAAATAAATTGCATCCAGCGAAAAAATAGAAAACATGCCCTTTTAAAAACACATATTTGGACTGTTATGACTGTGGACAGTGCATGTGGAGGGGCTGTAAAAAAAGCTGCTAGGCAAACATCAACGCTTTAACACTCAGCAGCATTAAGATGTTAAACATTTTCTCTCCCCCCTACCCCCATGTTCCCTAAGATACAGAGGATTGTGGTAACCAAAGGACATTCATTGAAAGGTTTAAATCCACTTAAAAAAAAACAATACGGGGGAGATGGGCAGAGCCTAGCGGAGCAGACATGCATTGTTAGAGCTCTGCACCGCTGAGGAGAGAAGAGAAGGACAAAGCGGAGCCTGCAGGCTCAAAAGGTATCCATTTGAACCTTTTTGCCCCAGGGAACAAACTGTGAAAGTTTGGGCAGGAAATATGGTACTGGGAGGAAACCGTGGCAGAAATACAAATCACCTCACAAAGAGCTCACAGGCACTCACTGCAACTAAAGCAGCTCCAGTCACCTCACAAGATACAGCATCAGGGCGCTCTCACAGACAGAAAATGTCACAGCAAGACTCTCCATTTGAGTCAGATACAGAACAAATCCTCTCACAAACTTCTCCACAAGCCTCCTCAGCATCCCCAGTAATATTATTACAATTTGAAAAGATGCTTCATAAGGCTTTAAAACAAACCTCAGACCAAATAACATAAAGCCTAACCAAAGAAATAAGAGAGCTGGGAAACCGCACCGCAGCCTTAGAAATAAAAATGGATGAAATTGAAATTACAACCCAAGTAAATATAACAGAATTGGAACAATTAAAAGAAGAGAATTTAATACTTCAAACTAAGCTCGAAGATTACGAAAATAGAGCCAGACGTTCAAACTTGCGCATAAGGGGAATACCTGAAACTGTGACAGACCTGCAATCTACTATTACTGCTCTATTACAAGAACTAAAGCCAGATATCCCTATTGAACGTTTAGAACTGGACAGAGTACACAGAGACCTCACAGCCAAAAAGAAAGATGGACCCCCACATGATATAATCACAAAATTTCATTATTACAGAACGAAAGAACAAATACTAAATGCTGCAAGAGAAAAAAAGGAACTTAATTTTCAAGGACACAATTATCAAATTTTTGCTGACCTATCCCAACTTACTATTACTAAAAGACGATCTATGAAACCCCAACTAATGGAACTGCAACGCCACAACATTATGTATCAATGGGGCTTCCCCTTTTTAGTCAGATTTAACTACCAAGGTACAATTTACAAAAGCAGATCAGCAGATGAACTACAACAAACCTTTTAAAATTAAATCTGACAGAACCCACAAGCAGCAACTCTCCCACACGCAGAAGAATGACATCATCTTCACCTTCAGGCAGCACTCAGAAAATTTCAGAACAAAATGGGAATCATCATTCTCACAAAAGAGGCCATTATGCCACATCATCCATGGACCAAGAAGATTCAATGGACTGACATCCTAATTCCTGATATCTCTTCATTTATTATACTAAGAGATGGTTCTCTATAAAAAACCTGTATTTATAACTGAATGTAACTGCATTCTGATAGTCACACACTGTGTGGGATCATGTTACATTCCAGTTATATTTCTTATTACTTCTGATTCATATAGCCTTAGAATATATAAGTGAAATAAGGAAATTCTTGTTCAGTTATATATTATCAGGTAATAACAATAGATTTATTACTTTTTAGGACAAATATGTTCAATAATCCAGAAGTAATAGAAGCTTTTTCTTTCTTTTCTTAAAACAAATATATTATTACCTAACTAGTTCCTAGAATTATATTTTTGTTTATTCTAATCTGAAGCAATACAACCTCAATTTTATGAGTTAACATATCTAAACAGTTACATATGAATAAAATATGTAATAGTTTACTCTAAAAGGGTTAAAATCCCAAAATAATTCAAACTATCTTCATCAATACCAAAGTTATTAACAGTACCTTTCTAACTGAATTATTTAGCCTAGGGCAAGACTAACCATATACAACCACCCTGGAATAAATAATTTCAACAAAAACTATATTCTGCACTCCAATTAATGAAACATCATTTTGATGTCTTTTGACATAGCACTTCTCTCCTGTAAGCGGAAGATCCGTGTACCCCCATTAGCCCTCCTCATTCTCCCAACCATATTATATGGGAGTGTGACGAAGGCACTTATTCCCCTGAGAGAGATATTTACTCTCTTTTACGGGTAAATTGTGATTACTTGCAAAAAATAATTTATACAATGTATCATCTAATCTCATATGTTTTTTGTTTACTCTTTACTCCAGAATTCACCGGTTTCTTTTCTATCTATTCATCTCTTCAGTCCACACAGGTTGATCTGCGCAGTCAGCTCTGCATAACAAAAAGTGAGTCAAAACTATTTGATCTGTTGCCATGGCACCACTGAATATACTTTCCCTGAATGTTCAGGGAATAAATGTCCCTCAAAAAAGGACCAAAGCCTTCCGTACTTTTCATAATAAGAAGGCTCACATAGTATGCCTCCAAGAAACACACTTCACCAAAGATTCTACTCCAAAATATATTTCTCCTTTTTATCAACAAATTTACACGGCTTCTGCCTGTACCAAGCAAAGGGGAACTCTAATTGCATTTCACCGATCCACACCATTCACCTTATCATCAGAAATTAAAGACCCAGAATGTAAATACCTGATACTCATGGGTTATATAATGGATACAGCAATCACGGTGATTTCCTACTACGCTCCTAACAAACAACCTACACCATTCCTCTCATATATATTCCAAGTGATTAATACACACAAAATAGGAACAGTGATAATGTGTGGGGATTCGAACCAGGTCCTCCTCCCATTTCTAGATAAATCACCTTTTACACCATCCAAAATAACCTCTAGATTACCTTTTTCTCAACTTCTTTCCAAATACAATCTGGTAGATTCGTGGAGAGAAAGTAACCCAATGAAAAAGAAATTCACTTATTTCTCGCACCCTCATCAAACCTTCACCAGAATAGATCATATTTTTCTAACAATAGGAATGATACCAGAAATTATTGCATCAGATATAATTCCGATTCCGTGGTCTGACCATAATGCAGTATACACTACTATAGCCTCAGCCATACCAAAAGCGCATGACCCGACGTGGTACTTACCGGACATAATGCTCAAACACCCACTACATCAGATGGCCATTGAACAAGCTTTAAAGGAATACATATCAATTAATAATACAACAGACATCTCCCCAATAACACTGTGGGAAGCTCATAAGCCTGTCTTGCGTGGTACAATACAAAGACAAATGGCACTATTTAACCAGTAGCCTACCGCCCACTGTCATATGACAGCCGGGCGGTAAGCCTATTGTTCTGAGTGGGCGTCATATGACGTCCACCGTTTAAACAGGGCATGCGCGCGATCGTGAGCGCGCAGCCCTGTACTGTCGGTGGCGGCGTGTCACCGAGACACCGCTCGTCACCGACAGGGGTGAACAGCCACTGGGCATGGCTGTTTACCACGTGATCGGCCGTGATGAAGTCACGGCTGATCACTAATGGTACATCCCGCATTGCACGGCGCATGCGCGCGATCGTGAGCGCGCTGCGCGTGCACGTCGGTGGCGGCGTGTTCCCCGGGAACACTGCTCGTCACCGACGACAGTTTACAGCCATTGGCCAGTACTGTGTACCATGTGATCGGCTGTGATCCATTCACAGCCGATCACTAAGTGTAAACAAAGAGCTGTCACTAGCTGTTACTAGCCCTTCTCTCCTCACACACCGTTTCCAGTGTGAGGAGAGAAGAGCCAGGAGCAGTGAGTTACAGATCTTTGTATTTGTAGTGTCTGCACCAACACCACTTCTGTCCCATCGCCCCCCCCAATTGTCATCTGTCACCCAACAGTCACCCCATAAAAAGTGCACCTGTCACATAGAGACTGCCATTAGTGACCATCAGCGGTGCCCTGTCACCCACCAGTGACCGTGCCCTGTCACCCGTCACCCATCAGTGACCTGCCCTGTCACCCGTCACCCATCAGTGACCTGCCCTGTCACCCGTCACCCATCAGTGACCTGCCCTGTCACCCGTCACCCACCAGTGACCGTGCCCTGTCACCCGTCACCCACCAGTGACCATTAGCGGTGCACCCGTCACCCATCAGTGACCGTCGCCTGTCAACAATCTGTGACTATCACCTGTCACCGTCCGTGGCCTGTCACCCATCAGTGACCGGGCCCTCTCACCCGTCACCCATCAGTGACTGTGCCCTGTCACCCATCAGTGACCATCAGCGGTGCACCTGTTACCCATCAGTGACCGTCGCCTGTCAACTATCTGTGACCATCGCCCATCACACCATCACCTCTCAGTGAACGTCACCTGCCACCCATCGCACAGCCCATCAGTGACCGTCACCTGCCACCCATCTGTCACCCATCTGTCACCCGTCGCACAGCTACCCGCCACACAGCCATGTCCAAAAGAGGATATACAAGTGAGGAGGCATTCCAGATCCTCTCTATGACTGATGAGAGCACCGGGGAGCTCTCATCAGAGTCCCATTCTGATTCCGAAACAAGTTCGGCATTTGAGCCGATCGAGAGTAGCAATGGTTCGGATGAAGAATGGGTCCCTTCTAAAAGGGCACGACACTCTGGAACCCAGGAAGCCGCCAGCAACCGGGATTATATTCCCAGTACCAGCTCTGCCGCCAGAAATAGGCCCCAGGAAGATGTGCCCAGTACCAGTGCTGCCGCCAGCAATAGGCCCCAGGAACAAAGGCCCAGTACCAGTGCTGCCACCAGAGATGGGCCCCGCGCACAAATGCCCAGTACCAGTGCTGCCACATCACACCCGAGTTCCAGCACAGGAAATTCAACTCCCCCAACTACTGGAGTGTCACGTCCCCCAAGAGCCAGGGCTGCTACCTATATGCCAGATGGTCTTGCCAACCCAACATGGCTGCCTTCCAACTCGGGATCACCAAATATTCCCCCTTTCACAGCACAGCCAGGTGTGCAGGCCAACACCCAAAATTTTACAGAGATCAATTTTTTTCACCTGTTTTTGCCCGACACTTTGCTGCAGTTCATTGTGGACCAGACAAATTTGTATGCCCAGCAGTATATTGCCAGCAACCCCCAATCATCTTATGCCCATCCGTTTAAGTGGAGAGATTTGAATATTGAGGAGTTCAAATTGTTTTTGGGCCTCACCCTAAATATGGGGCTTACAAAAAAAAATGAAGGACATACCTATTGGTCCACCCACCCCATCCACCATATGGCCATGTATTCTGCCGCTATGTCCAGGTCTTGATATGAGATGATTATGAGATTCTTTCATTTTAACGACAACACCCAGTGCCCTCCCAACAATCATCCAAATTCAGATAAGCTATACAAGATTCGCCCACTAATAAATTCATTTTCCCAACGATTTGCAGAACTTTATGTCCCCGAGAAGAATATATGTGTGGATGAGTCCCTGGTACCATTTTCAGGCCGGCTAGGAATAAAACAGTATATTCCTAGCAAAAAGGCCAAATATGGAGTCAAATTTTACAAGCTGTGTGAGAGAGCCACGGGATATCTATATGCATTCCGCATATATGAGGGAAGAGATTCCCAGCTCCAGCCCCCTGAGTGCCCAGCCTACATGGGCACAAATGGAAAAATCGTATGGGATCTGGCTTACCCACTTCTAAAAAAAGGCTATCATATATACCTGGACAACTTTTATACCAGCCTGCCCCTTTTCAGACACCTATATATTGAAAAAACCCTGGCCTGCGGAACTTCAAGAAAAAATAGGAAGGGCTTCCCACAATCCATTGTGAACAAAAGGCTGAAAAAGGGGGAAAGAGCAACACTGAGATGTAATGAAGTGCTGGCCTTGAGGTGGAAGGATAAGAGGGATGTGCACATGATGTCCACCATTCATGATGACACTGCAGTTGTAGTTCAGCGAAGACGAGGTCCCATTGAAAAACCGACATGTGTCCAAGACTATAATCTCTACATGGGGGGGGGGTGGATTTCAATGACCAAATGATTCAGCCCTATTTGTCAATAAGGAGGTCCCGATTCTGGTATAAGAAGGTAGCAATGTATCTAATTCATTTGGCCATTTACAATTCCTACATAATCTACACAAAATCCACAGAAAGCCCCGCCTCCTTCCTAAAATTCATAGAAGAAGTAGTCACGTCCCTCATCTATCCACAAAGACCCCTCCCAGAATTACCTCGTTCTGATGCTGTTAGCCGACTTCATGAATGGCACTTCCCGTACAACATTCCACCATCGGAAGCAGGCCGAAGACGGCAAAAAAAATGTTGTGTGTGCAGCAGAAGAGGTTTTCGAAAAGATACCAGCTTCCATTGTCCCCGGTGTCCCTCCCAACCTGGCCTTTGCATTGGTGAATGCTTCGAACTGTATCATACATCCCCAAGTTATTAGCCCATATTTTCCCCATTTTCGCTGATCATTTTCCATGCTTCCCCAAATAACCATGCCACTGCCTTCAATGTGAACTGACCCTGGCCTGCTTTTTGACTATGCCTCTGCCTACCGTTTGGACTGCTTCCACATGAACTGACCCTGGCCTGTTTTGACTATGCCTCTGCCCACCGTTTGGACTGCTTGCTCGTGAACTGACCCTGGCCTGTTTTGTGACTACTCTTCTGCCTACCGCTTGGACTGCTTGCATGTTAACTGACCCTGGCTTGTTTTATGGACTATGCTTTTGCCTACCGCTTGGACTGATCTGTTGCCCTGCTACTATAGTACACAAGGGTCTCACATATGTGAGGGGCTCCAGAATAGTTTTTCCGGATGGAGATAACAATTTTTTTTGTTTTCTCCCGGTTTTGTAATTTCCGGATTAGGGTCTGGAGTCCGGATGCTTCATAGAGATTTGGGTGGGTCGAAGCCTCTACCCCTGTGCCCCTGTGCACAGGTCTTACCCAATTGCGGCCCTCAGCCTTCTGCTGACTTACTGCCATCATGCCTTTGCCTGCCGCATGAACGGACCACACATCTGCCTGCTACCTGGACTATGAAAATAATTCGCTGTAGCAAAAGGCAGTATGTTTATGAAGTGCTGGAGAGCGGTACAATAATGTGTGTCTGCAGGTAACAGTGTACCAGGACCAATATTATGGCTGTGCTGGCTGTCTCTGCCTGGACAATTCCTATGGACTGTGCTGTGCCGACTATAGACAATATTCCTGCCTGCTGCCTGGATAGTTATTGCTGTCGCTAAGCACATCCCTGACTGCTGCCTGGACCAGTGCTCTCTTCTGTGGACACTACTAAAAGCACAGGTAATACTTTTTTTTTATCCTTTCCGCAATAGAATTTATTTTGGATTGTAATTCTTGGTATGTACATGCTATGTGTTAGAAATATGAAGGGCCTTCAAAAATGATAGGTTGCCAGGAAATTATCTATGTAATGTATTCTCCTAGAACGCCTGATGGTGCTACTTGGATGTTGGGCCACTGTATGTGGCCAAGCTGTGTAAAAGTCTCACACATGTGGTATCCCCATACTCAGGGGGAGTAGCAGAATGTATTTTGGGGTGTCATTTTTGCTATGTGTTGGAAATATCTTATAAATGGACAACTTTGTGTAAAAAAAATGCGTTTTTATTTTTTTTCCACATTTTCCAAAAACTTCTGGAAAAAAAATAACCGTTCAAAAGACTCATTATGCCTCATAGATTATACGTTGGGGTGTTTGCTTTCCAAAATGGGGTCATTTTGTGGGCAATTCCTTTGTCCTGGTGCTCCAGGGCCTTCAAAAGTGTAATAGGTGGTTGAGAAATGAGATGTTCAATTTATGCTCGTAGATCGCCTGATGGTGCTACTTCAATGTTGGGCCTTTGTATGTGGCCAGGCTGTGTAAAAGTCCCACATATGTGGTATCGCCATACTCAGGAGGAGTAGCAGAATGTATTTTGGGGTGTCATTTTTGCTATGTATTTGCTATGTGTTGGAAATATCTTATAAATGGACAACTTTGTGTAAAAAAAATGCGTTTTTATTTTTTTTCCACATTTTCCAAAAACTTCTGGAAAAAAAATAACCGTTCAAAAGACTCATTATGCCTCATAGATTATACGTTGGGGTGTTTGCTTTCCAAAATGGGGTCATTTTGTGGGCAATTCCTTTGTCCTGGTGCTCCAGGGCCTTCAAAAGTGTAATAGGTGGTTGAGAAATGAGATGTTCAATTTATGCTCGTAGATCGCCTGATGGTGCTACTTCAATGTTGGGCCTTTGTATGTGGCCAGGCTGTGTAAAAGTCCCACATATGTGGTATCGCCATACTCAGGAGGAGTAGCAGAATGTATTTTGGGGTGTCATTTTTGCTATGCATTTGCTATGTGTTGGAAATATCTTATAAATGGACAACTTTGTGTAAAAAAAATGCGTTTTTATTTTTTTTCCACATTTTCCAAAAACTTCTGGAAAAAAAATAACCGTTCAAAAGACTCATTATGCCTCATAGATTATACGTTGGGGTGTTTGCTTTCCAAAATGGGGTCATTTTGTGGGCAATTCCTTTGTCCTGGTGCTCCAGGGCCTTCAAAAGTGTAATAGGTGGTTGAGAAATGAGATGTTCAATTTATGCTCGTAGATCGCCTGATGGTGCTACTTCAATGTTGGGCCTTTGTATGTGGCCAGGCTGTGTAAAAGTCCCACATATGTGGTATCGCCATACTCAGGAGGAGTAGCAGAATGTATTTTGGGGTGTCATTTTTGCTATGTATTTGCTATGTGTTGGAAATATCTTATAAATGGACAACTTTGTGTAAAAAAAATGCGTTTTTATTTTTTTTCCACATTTTCCAAAAACTTCTGGAAAAAAAATAACCGTTCAAAAGACTCATTATGCCTCATAGATTATACGTTGGGGTGTTTGCTTTCCAAAATGGGGTCATTTTGTGGGCAATTCCTTTGTCCTGGTGCTCCAGGGCCTTCAAAAGTGTAATAGGTGGTTGAGAAATGAGATGTGCAATTTATGCTCGTAGATCGCCTGATGGTGCTACTTCAATGTTGGGCCTTTGTATGTGGCCAGGCTGTGTAAAAGTCCCACACATGTGGTATCGCCATACTCAGGAGGGGTAGCAGAATGTATTTTGGGGTGTCATTTTTGCTATGTATTTGCTATGTGTTGGAAATATCTTATAAATGGACAACTTTGTGTAAAAAAAATGCGTTTTTATTTTTTTTCCACATTTTCCAAAAACTTCTGGAAAAAAAATAACCGTTCAAAAGACTCATTATGCCTCATAGATTATACGTTGGGGTGTTTGCTTTCCAAAATGGGGTCATTTTGTGGGCAATTCCTTTGTCCTGGTGCTCCAGGGCCTTCAAAAGTGTAATAGGTGGTTGAGAAATGAGATGTTCAATTTATGCTCGTAGATCGCCTGATGGTGCTACTTCAATGTTGGGCCTTTGTATGTGGCCAGGCTGTGTAAAAGTCCCACACATGTGGTATCGCCATACTCAGGAGGAGTAGCAGAATGTATTTTGGGGTGTCATTTTTGCTATGTATTTGCTATGTGTTGGAAATATCTTATAAATGGACAACTTTGTGTAAAAAAAATGCGTTTTTATTTTTTTTCCACATTTTCCAAAAACTTCTGGAAAAAAAATAACCGTTCAAAAGACTCATTATGCCTCATAGATTATACGTTGGGGTGTTTGCTTTCCAAAATGGGGTCATTTTGTGGGCAATTCCTTTGTCCTGGTGCTCCAGGGCCTTCAAAAGTGTAATAGGTGGTTGAGAAATGAGATGTGCAATTTATGCTCGTAGATCACCTGATGGTGCGACTTCAATGTTAGGCCTTTGTATGTGGCCAGGCTGTGTAAAAGTCCCACACATGTGGTATCGCCATACTCAGGAGGAGTAGCAGAATGTATTTTGGGGTGTCATTTTTGCTATGTATTTGCTATGTGTTGGAAATATCTTATAAATGGACAACTTTGTGTAAAAAAAAATGCGTTTTTATTTTTTTTCCACATTTTCCAAAAACTTCTGGAAAAAAAATAACCGTTCAAAAGACTCATTATGCCTCATAGATTATACGTTGGGGTGTTTGCTTTCCAAAATGGGGTCATTTTGTGGGCAATTCCTTTGTCCTGGTGCTCCAGGGCCTTCAAAAGTGTAATAGGTGGTTGAGAAATGAGATGTGCAATTTATGCTCGTAGATCGCCTGATGGTGCGACTTCAATGTTGGGCCTTTGTATGTGGCCAGGCTGTGTAAAAGTCCCACACATGTGGTATCCCCATACTCGGTAAGAGTAGCAGAATGTATTTTGGGGTGTAATTTGTTGTATGCATATGCTCTGTGAGAGAAATAACCAGTTAATATGAAAATTTTGAAAAAAAAAAAAAATCTTCCTTTTGCAAAGAATTGTGGGAAAAAATTACACCTTAAAAAAACTAACCATGCTACTTACTTGATACCTTGGAATGTCTACTTTCTAAAAAGGGGTAATTTGGGGGGTATTTGTACTTTTCTGACTTGTTAGTACCTCAAGAAATGAGATTCACCTGATGTACTGAAGGCCTGATCAGATGTTTTCAATTTTCAGTGATTGGCACCATAGTTTGTAGACTCTATAACTTTCACAAAGACCAAATAATATACACTAATTTGGGTTATTTTTACCAAAGATATATAGCAGTATAAATTGTGGCCAAAATTTATGAAGAAAAATTACTAATTTGCTAAATTTTATGACAAAAACAAAGAAAAAGGCAATTTTCACAAAATTTACGGTCTTTTTTTATTTATAGCACAAAAAATAAAAAACCCATTAGTGATTAAATACCACCAAAAGAAAGCTCTATTTGTGTGAGAAAAAGGACACAAATTTCATTTGGGTACAGTGTTGCATGACTGAGTAATAGTCATTCAAAGTGTAAGAGCACCGAAAGCTGAAAATTGGTCTGGGCAGGAAGGGGGTTTAAGTGCCCTGTATTGAGGTGGTTAAACGGGAACGCAAAAATCTAGCAAAAAAAATAGAACTTAATTTTAATGCAGCCTACATATCATTTCAAGATAATCCATCTCAGAGTACAAAATCTCATCTGGAAAAATCTAGATTGGAATACGATCTATTTCTTACTGAGTCAGTTGATAAATCCCTCAAACGCTCCAAACACAATTTCTACATGAATACAAACAAACCAGGTACATATTTGGCTCGGGCATTAAATTCAACTAACAAATCTTTCAAACCAATACGTTTGAAATTATCAAAAAATGTTTACACTTGTAATCCAGTTAAAATAGTCCATAAATTTCACTCACATCTCGCAACTTTATACAAGACAAACAATGAATTTAATCCTACAGAGGCTGAATCCTTCTTCTCAAAAATAACCTTACCTGAGTTATCTCAGAATCAAAAAAGCAGTTTGGATGAGCCTATAACTATAGATGAAGTTGCTAACGCCATAAAAGACCTAAAACTTAACAAAAGACCAGGCCCAGACGGCTACTCGGCTTTATACTATAAAACATTCTCAGAAATACTCTCTCCCATTCTCACTGAAACTTTTAACAAACTTCTAGATGGACATTCTTTTCGGCAAGAAACACTAATGGCAATTGTTTGTATGATCCCAAAACCCCTTTCTGATGATACTTCCTGTGTGAATTATCGGCCTATCTCTCTGTTAAACCTTGATATTAAATTATTAGCAAAAATAATAGCAAAACGCCTCAATAGCATTATAGGAAAATTAATACATAGAGATCAAGTAGGCTTCATGCCAAATAGACAGACAGGCGATAATTTACGCAGGGCAGTGTTATTGGCACATATTGCTAAAAAACTGAAAATCCCTTTATGTTTTCTATCTCTCGATATTAAGAGGGAATTTGACACAGTATCCTGGCAATATATGCAATATTCATTACAAAAATGGGGTTTTGGACCCCACTTTTTAACATGGATCAAAGCATTATATAATAAACCCAAAGCCTATATAAAATATGCTGGATACAAATCTGATGCCTTTAATATCGAAAGAGGTACCCGACAGGGTTGCCCATTATCTCCCTTATTATTTGCCCTTATACTCGAACCCATGGCCCAATACATCAGAACAAACCAAACTATAACTGGCATTGAAGTAGGAGGTATTACACACAAATTATGTATATTTGCAGACGATATATTACTTTTTCTATCATCACCACAGGTCTCTGGTCCTAACTTAATACCAGCTCTTGATGGATTTGCAGCCCTATCCGGCCTTATGATTAATCCTAAGAAATGCCTAGTGCTTAATATTTCACTCACAAACATGGAATTGATCCCGGCTAGGGCTGCACTCCCATTCACATGGGCAGAAAAATCAATCCCATATCTTGGAATTCATTTAACAGCATCTCATTCTGACTTATTCTCAACCAATTATCCTCCTGTATTAAGACAGATCACAAATCTAATAAAACAATAGTCGCAACTTCCTTTATCCTGGATAGGGAAGATTAATGCAATCAAAATGACTATTCTACCCAAATTGCTTTATCTATTCAGAGTCCTCCCTATTCCAATTCCTTCCTATTTTTGGAGAATAGTACAAAAAAGAGCAACTTCGTTTATATGGGGCTCTTCTAAACCACATATACCTATACACACACTACATCTTCCCAAAAATAAAGGAGGCCTGGGATACCCTAATTTTACTAACTACTACAGAGCAGCACATTTGGTCAGTCTGTCCAAATACCATGCAAAACAGGAAATCCCATTATGGGTATTTATAGAGGCTTCAGAAAATGACCCTCTATTAATATCAAATTTATTATGGCTTGATCCTAAAGACCGCTTTAAAATTCATAATCCCATAACTAAACACTTCTTATCTCTCTGGGATAAACTAAAAACCAAATATCAGTTACAATCTCCACACAATCCTCTCCTTTCTTTTATCAGAAATCCGGCCTTTTATCCGGCATGGATCTACCCAAATTCTTTTAAAGCTTGGACAACATCAGGCATTCAGACACTAAATGACTTCATAGCATCTAAATCATTCCTTTTATTCCCATCGCTTAGAGAAAAATATGATCTACCAAACTCTGAGATATTTAGATATCTCCAAATCAAAAATTTCTATACACCATTCCTAAAGGGGGATACACCATTATCCCAATTATCCATTTTTGAATCAATCTGTACAAAAGATCCATTTGCTAAAGGTACAATTTTATCACTTTATAATCAATTATATGGAGTAGCAAATCTTAAGTAGCAAATCTCGGCTGCAAAACAAACAGTGGCCAAGGCATGGAAATCTCCTACATTGGTACTAGCAGAAACAATTCACAGAATGAATAATACAATGTCCCATGCTAAGATGGTAGCCATCGATCAAAATCAAATTCCAAAATTTGAAAAACTTTGGCATCCTTGGATAAAACAACAGTTCCTGTCAAACTTCAATGACTCTGTCCTGTTGCCATGGTAACAAATTAAATGACTTACAGAGACACCCATTCTAAGGCTTCAAAGAGAACTAAAAAGAATAATAATCTGACGAGCGGGACAACCTTGTGGACCATACCTCTACCTTTCAACCCTTTTTCTTCTTTCTCTTTCCTTTTCTCCACCTTACGATTAAAGCTCATTATCAGAATTTATTTGACCTATATACACTCTACTTGTAAACAATATGTATAGTAGGTATAAATCATTTAAATACCTACAAAAGTAACTAAGGAAATGATATATATCTTTAATTTAGGTTTACGTGAACCCAATGTTTAATATTTGAAATTTCATGATATTTACCTATATAAACCCTACTGTAAAACAATGAGCTTACTTTATAGATCCTTGTAAACTTACTTTATGTATCTTTATAATATTGTATACTCAATAAACTTCTTTTGACAAGGAAAAAAAAATACATACTGTACATTATTCTGTTCCTAGGCACTTTATCAGCAGTGCCCCCTAGGATTCTCTACCACAGCTAAGCACTATACGACTGCTGGGAACCCTGCCTTTTATTCCTAGTCATTCTATCCCACCTGACCTAAGTTCAGAGGTTAGGAAGTGCATTATTGGTAAGTACTTGCTACAGAGGTGAATGGTCGCATTAGGTTCACCATGTTTTTATTTTATTTTCAATAGGTTTTTTTATTGCTTTTCCAACAATATTACATATAAGGAAATACAAGTGGATACAGAGAAGAGAAGATCAATCCTGTCATCCTGGTCTTTTAACTGCAGTCCGAGAAAAACTCTTCCTCTTGGGTACCGAAGAGTTTTTCTCAGACTTTGGAGAGTAACTACTAGACCTATGTACAATTTATTCAACTGCAAGAAAATATGTGTCTTTGTTAACAGTCTATGTATGTTTTAATTATCATCACATGTGTGATCGATTTTTATCATATATATCAATAAATATACATTTTAATACAGTAGTGCTGTTGCCATTCAAAGTCCCACCTAGGGGATTCTCCTTGTTTTCAAAACATTGGGAGACATTTTTTTATTTTTTAATAAAGGAATTGTGAAAAACTGTCTTTTTGTTTCTATTACTTTTTGACACTTTTTTGGAATGGGTAGGGATACTATGTGCCCCATACTCATTCACATAGGAGGGCAGGATCTGGGGGCCCTCTTCTTAAAGGGGGCTTGCAGATTCTGCTAAGCCCCCTGCCCACAGACCCCACAACCACAGTCCAGGATTGTGGGGAAGAGACCCTTGTCCCCATTAAAGGTGCTTTGGGGTGGGGGGGACAGAGCCCCAGCCCCACAGCACCTACCATGTTGAGGGTATGTGGCCTGGTATGGTTCAGAAGGGGGGAAGCTCACTCCCCCCCTTTCCTGACCTGCCAGGCTGTGTGCTTGGATAAGGGTCTGGTGTGAGATTTGGGGGAGACCCAACTTTTTAAAACATTTTCACGTGGGGTTCCCCTTCACAACATTTTTTTAAAAATGTTTTTAAATAGCCGTGTTTTAGGCAATTGCAACCATGAGTTAATTTAAATGTGATTTAAATTGTTTTTTTTTTCTTTAGAAATGTCATTTTTGCTGCAGCATGTTCTATACATGCTACAGATGCACCACTTAACAGGCAGACTAAGGGGACCACCCAAGCACTGTATTTAAAGTAATTTTTCATTTTTATTGTTGCACTTTAAGCATAATTAAAATCACTGCTCCTTTAAAAATTATCTTTTTTTTTTTTTTTTGCATTAATACATGTCCCCCAGGGAAGTACCCAGACCCCCATTAGCCTTTTATGGCCAATTACTGGCATATATAAGCTTTCAAAATGGGCACTTTGATTTTTCCTGTAGAGCTCCTATAGTGTTCAATGGGGTTCGTCGTTCGGGTCAGAACTTTTCCCCTGTTCGGGAGTTCTGCTGCAAACCGAACAGTTCGACTCATCTCTAATAATTACTACATATAATGTTTAAATATAACAGAGGTCAACAGTAAAAATAAAAAACAAAATACATTTAAAAAAGTAGAAAAAAATAATAATATGGTTTTTCATATAGTTTTCCAGTGAAAGGAAGCGATTGACACTTTTTTAGCCTTGAAAAGAAACTAATGTTAGGGAAACATTGAAATGAAGCCACACAGTAAAGAGTTGAGGGCTTCATGTCAATGAACTCAGACTTGACACCTAAGGGTATATGTAAATGTGTTAATCCCTTGGCAAAATAGGATTGCCCCTTGGTTGGCATTTCAATACACAAATTTCAATGGGCTCAAAATGAGGCAATTGACAATTACAGTAAAAGGTCGATGTTATGCTTCAAGGACGTTTCAATCATTTGTAGCTAAATTCTTAGTTCAGCTGCCCTGCAAAGTAACCATAGTACTAGCTCACATATTTTGGTATATTTAAAAATATATTTACTTTATTTGTTGAAGCCAACATTTGGTTTTAGACATTATTTAGCTTTAGCTCTGTTGAGATACATTGGAAATTGTGACTGTACGTAATATCAGTATCATAATCAGTAGCAAAAATTATATATTTACTATAGGTAATTAAGCTTAAATTATTTTTATGGATATAGTTATATAGATTAAACTGAGGTTACCACATGAATTGTTGTGCAATAAATTAATTACCATAACTAAATGTTATCTATCACACTGAAAAACACATATTGTGCCTCTGACGTGCATGCACAAAATACATTTCAATTTTATTTTTTATGGCATATGTGTTACTTCTTTTATTATAAAGTCTGTTAATTGCAAATTTATGGTTTACATTTGGCATTGAAACTGCATATTTTGAGCCATTTTGTAATCTGTTAATTACTTATTTAATGAAGTGTGTAATTATCTATTTTAAGTTTGCAAACTAGTTCCACTTCAAAGAGTAAAAACCATCTTAGAAATGTTAGAAATTAAATCCGGTTAATGCTCACCAGTGTCTATTTAACATATTGTTTTTTATGGATACAATAAAATAGGTTGTAAAGTGGTCAAATATTAAACGTTCTGTAAAAAAGTGTTTCCTTATTTGTGCTTTGTTTCTGCAATCACTACAAAATAAGGCATTTTTAACTTTTTTTTTTTAACTCATGATTCATTAAAATGCACATCTTTGAGTAGAAAGTTTTGGGTTTGCCGATGGCCCATTTTAATCATTACACATATGCCCCGTACATACGGTCGGATTTTCCGACGGAAAATGTGTGATAGGACCTTGTTGTCGGAAATTCCGACCGTGTGTAGGCTCCATCACACATTTTCCATCAGATTTTCCGACACACAAAGTTTGAGAGCAGGATATAAAATTTTCCGACAACAAAATCCGTTGTCGGAAATTCCGATCGTGTGTACACAAATCCGACGGACAAAGTGCCACGCATGCTCAGAATAAATAAAGAGATGAAAGCTATTGGCCACTGCCCCGTTTATAGTCCCGACGTACGTGTTTTACGTCACCACGTTCAGAATGATAGGATTTTCCGACAACTTTGTGTGACCGTGTGTATGTAAGACAAGTTTGAGCCAACTCAAAAAAAAACACCTGAACATATTCAAAAAATACGAGGGTTTGGTCACACTATATGGTCATATAGTGCTAAGCCCACTTACTGCGACAAAGTACCCCGAATTAGTGGGTCCTACACTAGTACTAATTCGGGGTACTTTGTCGCAGTAAGTGGGCTTAGCACTATATGACCATATAGTGTGACCAAACCTCTGTATTTTTTGAATATGTTCAGGTGTTTTTAACTAGCCCTGCAAGAAAATGTCATTCTTGTATGTGTGCGCTGTAAAATATTTCGTACTGTTTGTAGGTCTTATAGCAGCACCATCTTGAATTAAAACCTCTTGTATGGTGTGCCCCCCAAATATGTTCTTGTATATTATAATAGGCCCTGACCAGGTTTTTTGGGCTGGAGCACCCCTCCCCCTCCTCATTACCTCCTATTTAGTGGCCACCAGTGTTTAGGATGTATCCCCTTCAGTTCTACCACATAGAAGAGTTCAGCTCCCATGGTTGAGACAAAGGATCTTCCATTCTATTACTAGTGTACAGGGCATATGCCTGAGTGTTTACAAAAAATTAAAATTAGACAGAACATTTGAAAGGGTAATTCCAGCATATGCCATATTGTTTGTAAGCAGAAGCTCTAGAGCAGTGATGGCGAACCTTGGCACCCAAGATGTTTTGGAACTACATTTCCCATGATGCTCATGCACTCAGCAGAGCATCATGGGAAATGTAGTTCCAAAACATCTGGGGTGACAAGGTTCACCATCACTGCTCTAGAGCTACCAGGATACTACAGACAGATAATTCTCCATCATGCCATACCTTCAGGGAGGCTTATGATTGGACAGAAATGTATTCTGTAGCAAGACAACAACCCCAAACATACAGCCAATGTCATTAAGAACTATCTTCAACGTAAATAAGAACAAGGAGTCCTGAAGTAATGGTTTGGCCCCTACAGAGCCCTGATCTCAACATCATCAAGTCTGTCTGGGATTACATGAAGAGACAGTCTGCAAGCACAGAATATCTGTGGTTAGTTCTTTGAGATGTTTGGAACAACCTACCTGTTGAGTTCCTTCAAAAACTGTGTACAAGTGTACCTAGAAGAGTTTATTCTGTTTTAAAGGTGAAGGGTGGTCACATCAAATATTGATTTGAAATTCTTCTTCTTTCTTCTGTTCCCTTACTTACCATTTTGTTAATTGATAAAAATAAACTGTTAACACTGCTATTTCTGAAAGCAATCCACACCTGCATAAAACTTTTAGTCATTCTCTGCATTAAGATAAAAAAAACACCCCACTACCTGCTCTAGACAATCCTTAAATATTTACTTGAGTTCTGTCACCGATACAGTGCTGTCCCAGCTCCAGTACTGTTCCTCTCACATTTTGGTTTCACAGTTGACACTGAGATCAGTGGGAGCCATAGGCATCCTCTGCTGTCAGTTAAACTCCTGGTTGAAGGGAGCAGAGGCATGGTTTACGGGCTATAGATGGACACAGCCCAGCTAGGTTACGTGCATGCAATAGTGCCTCTTTAGCACCCCCATAGAACATAGTTTGCTAAGGAGGCACCCACCGGAAGGGGATGTGGACAGTGCTGCCAATAAGGAGGTAAGGAACCACTCTGTGAAATATTATTACACACAACAGGTAAGCATAACCTCTTTTTTCATTTTAGAAAAAAAAAGCCTTTAATATTACTTTATTGTGCATCTTTGCAAGTATGTGCTACCCTAAGGCACAGAGTGCACGCAGCATCCAGTCATATCAAACTGAAACTAAAGTCCCATTTTCAAAAAATGTGAGCAGGCATTGGAAACAGGCAATGGCGTTGATTTACTAAAACTAGAGAGTGCAAAACCTGGTGCAGATGTGCATGGTAGCCAATCGGCTTCTAACTTCAGCTTGTTCAGTTAAGCTTTGATAGAACAAGCTGGAAGCTGATTGGTTTCTATGCAGAGCTGCACCAGATTTTGTACTCCCCAGTTTTATAAAATCAACCCTAGAGTCTCTTCTGCAATAAAAGCAACCTACCTGCCTGTTCGCAGTCTTGTTTACAAACACAGCTCAGTTTACATTCCGGTACAGCGCCTGTGTTCTGGGATGAATGCCTTCCTGCACTTGTGCAGGAGTGATGTTACTCTGCACTGGTCAATGAAGAGGGCCTCAGCCTAGCACTTAGAACAAATTGGGTAGAGGATGTCTGCACCGGAGAGGGACAGAAGGGGAGGTAAGTATTGCAGAGTTCAGCTCTACTTCAAAAGGAAAAAAATAAGGATTTGCCTTCCTACCCAATTGAGAGGTATTTATCTATTTATTTTACAGGATGCTTGTAGTATCATGTTGGGGTCCAGGGGACATGGCCACCTAAAGCTTTTCTTTAAATTAAGCTCAGGCAAAGTGGTACCTCTGGCAAGTGAGTGAAGCCCAGAACGGAAAAGAAAGAAAGAAAAGTAGTGCAGGGCCAGGCATGACAGTGTGTTAGGGGGAGACAATGTATGGCTTAATTATATGAAGTGCTAAGAGGGGAAGTGACAGTGAGGAAAGTCCAAGGGGGAGTGGTGCTATTTAAGGAGGAGAAGGGACTGGGCTGGGGAACAGAAAGTTGGGGAGAAAGAAAGAAGGAGGCAGTTTTCCCTCACTGCTCCTTCACCATGGCTGACACAGATTTACTTTTGGTATGATTTAGAATGGCGGCGGTGAGCAGGGGATCAGAGTGGCTGCACAGCCAGATGGCAGCATTGATGGATGACCAGGCAAGCGGATCTGCAGAAAGAGGTAAGGTGTCCACACGCGGAAGTCTAGGCCTCCGGCGCATCTTTCTCTCTGGGATGTACGCCATCCTAGGAGCCCTCTGGGGGAACAATCCGCTCCCCCAGAAAAAACGGAGCCAGCAGCCCACCGCAGAGGCGCCCGGGCGGACCTCACACCGCCATCCGAGCTCGGTGGGCGGGGCCGTGGGCCGTCATGGCGCCGCTTCCCCGTCCGCTCATCGAGGGACTGAACACTCAGCCCCCCCTCTCTGCCTCAGTTGCTACTAGGGGGAGGCGCAGTGGAGACAAACAACACAGGCACGGCTGTCGGGCTGATAATGGATGAGGCCGGCAGCTCCGCGAGTAGGTGGGGCCTACACTGGCGGCGGGAAGCAAAAAAAATGGCGGAGAAGGGCTGGGACAGTCTGGCCGGGGCACAACACAGAGTGGCCGGCGTGGAACCGCAGCAGTGGGCAGAGCTTCAGAAGCGAGCCGGGCCCTACAGCAGTGAGACACTACGGCCTCCAGGCCCTTGTCGCCTGGTGGGCTAGCAACACCAGCAATATGGGGGAGCGGACTCGACTGAAAGGTCGGGAGGCGAGCTGTTAGTGTCGGAGGAAAGGAGTCACAGGGATGCGAACCAGCAAGGGAAGCAAGCGCAGCGGCTGTTGGGGATGCCCCCGGGCAGCCCGGTAAGTCCACTAATGTTTCTAATGTTTTCTTTGTAAGCTGCATAGTGGGATTTGTTGGAGGTTGGGAAGGGGGGTGCAATGATGGCAGCGGTTGCTCTGACCAGTTCGGGGACAGAGGCACAGCTGTGGGGTTGTCAGGCAGCGAGAAGGTGGGAGAAAAAGGGGGGCTCAGAAGTATACTGGTAGGATGGATGTGGTAAGGATTGCAGACACAAAATAAAATGTGAGATGTACGGGTGCTTTGAGGGTCCGCTGGGGAGCACATTTGAAACAGGGGTCCAGGATATGATTTGCAAGGGTGAGTATGTGGAGATCTACTCGTTATGGCCCCTTTAAAAAAAAAAAAAAGAATGTTAAATTTAAATTGGATATGGTCAGGCATGAAGATTCTAAGAAAGAAATTTAGGAAAAGAGGAGGTACAGATTGATTCTGCGGAAATTTGTTAATTGGGCGGCAGGCATTCGCCATTATGGTGAGTGTCATTGGCGTGAAGAACCCCGAACATTGCTCGGCATTGCTGTTATACGAATGCCATTGGTGAGGCACACAGGTTATATGGGGGATCTGCTTGGCTATGGTATGACAAGCAGCTTAGACAGCACAGGGTGGTACGGCCATCTCTTCGCTGGGATCAAAAAGATATCAGCCTCTGGAAGCGGTATATGTAGTAGGCGAGGGCCCCAAATCAGTTTCTTTGGGGGGAAGGGGGTACACTCTCCTCAGGTAAACCTTCGGCCCAGTCTGAGGTCCTGAGCACTCTGGAGAAGGTTATCCCTGTACTTGGCCGCATTCATCTTTCCCTCGATTGCAACCAGTCATCCTGTCCCTGCAGCTGAAAAACACCCCCACAGCATGATGCTGACACCACCATGCTTCAATGTTGGGACTGTATTGGACAGGTGATGAGCAGTGCCTGGTTTTCTCCACACATATCGCTTTGAATTAAGGCCAAAAAGTTCTATTATGGTCTCATCAGACCAGAGAATCTTATTTCTCACCATCTTGGAGTCCTTCAGGTGTTTTTTAGCAAACTCCGTGTGGGCTTTCATGTGTCTTGCACTGAGGAGAGGCTTCCGTTGGGCCACTCTGCCATAAAGCCCCGACTGGTGGAGGACTGCAGTGATGGTTGACTTTCTAAAACTTTCTCCCATCTCCCGACTGCATCTCTGGAGCTCAGCCACAGGGATCTTTGGGTTCTTCTTTACCTCTCTCACCAAGGCTCTTCTCCCCCGATAGCTCAGTTTGGCCGGACGGCCAGCTCTAGGAAGGGTTCTGATCATCCCAAATGCCTTCCATTTAAGGATTATGGAGGCCACTGTGCTCTTAGGAACCTTAAGTGCAGCAAATTTTTTTTGTAACCTTGGCCAGATCTGTGCTTTTCCACAATTCTGTCTCTGAGCTCTTCAGGCAGTTTCTTTGACCTCCTGATTCTCATTTGCTCTGACATGCACTGTGAGCTGTAAGGTCTTTAATAGACAGGTGTGTGGCTTTCCTAATCAAGTCCAATCAGTATAACCAAACACAGCTGGACTCAAATGAAGGTGTAGAACCATCTTAAGGATGATCAGAAGAAATGGACAGCACCTGAGTTAAATATATGAGTGTCACTGTCACAGCAAAGGGTCTGAATACTTGGGACCATGTGATATTTCAGTTTTTCTTTTTTAATAAATCTGCAAAAATGTCAATGACAATTCTGTGTTTTTCTGTCAATATGGGGTGTTGTGTGTAAATTAATGAGGAAAAAAAATTAACTTAAATGATTTTAGCAAATGGCTGCGATATAACAAAGAGTGAAAAATGTAAGGGGGTCTGAATACTTTCTGTCCCCACTGTACAGTTGAGGACTTTGCAGTCGTTGCTGGGTAAGTTCAACTTTGCCTGCCAGTTTTATTCCGATGAGTTGGGTTTTTTGGCTGATGGCTGTCGGCTGCTACAGTTCAGGCCTCGACCCATATTATATGGCTGACATCGGGAGGATTAGAAGATTTGGTACGAGTTTTTGGCTGCATATAAAGGCCAATCGGTGTGGAAGTTCGGCCCGGTGAGTAAGTTCGATAGGGAATGGGTCACGGATGCAGCAGGGCCAATGGGCTGGGTGCTTGCTTTCAGGGGCAATGGAGTGTGGAACCTTGGCCCCAATTTTGTGTGGGAGTGGGGGTTCATTCGTAACCTGGTGCTATTGGAATTTTTTCCAGTGGTTCTGGCTATGGAGCGGTGGTGAGGGTCATGCAGGAACCTGACATGGAGCTGAATTGTGACAACATGGGTGTAGTCACGTGGTCAACCGCATGTCCGCGTCATCACAACCGGTCATACGGCTGCTTGTGTGCAGTTGAACATTTTCTCTATGCTGTTCATCTTACGGGTGTCGACAACACGCGGGCTTACTCCTTGTCTCGATTTTCAGTGGGACAAGTTCAAGGAATTATTCGGCCATGGAGGAGGAAGGAGTTACTTGCCTGGGCTGGATATGGGAGCTGGCATTGGAGTGGCCGCAGAATGGAGCCAGCAGTCAGCGAATGAGTCCACATGGGCAGCTTATGCAAATGTATGAAGGGAATGGTTGGTTTTGGTATGGGAGTCTGGGGTCAACATGGTCGGGTCAGGGGTAAGGTTATTGGTTTTTGTTCTTTGGTTTCAGGAACATGGTAAACGGGGGGGTCGTGTCTGCCATTGAGCGGAAACTGGCGGTTTTTTGGCTTTGGCTTTAAGCTACTGGGCATGGAGGATTAAACAAAGGAGTTTTGGGTTAGACAGTCAAAAAAAAAAATGCACGGCGGCCAGTCACCCCTTTTTGTGGCTGCGCAGATCAAAAAAAAAAAATGACAAAAGGGTTAGAGGGATGGATGTGCTGCTGTTTGTGTTACCAGGCGCCAGGGTATGCCCTGTGAAAATGGTAAGGGAGTTCCTAGGTTTTAGAACAGCTGATGTGGCAGTTCCTGCAGCACAAGGATGGGACGTATTTGTTGAGGTTCCAGTTCATGTCGGTGTTCCCGAAATGCCGCAGGGACTCAGGGTTGGATTGTGCTGAATACGCTTCACACCCGTTCTGCATCGGGGTGGCTGCAGAAGCTTCCAGATGTAGGTTGGATGAAGCGACGGTGAGGAGGACTGGTAGGTGGGAAGCAAGGAGATTTCGCACTTACATACGCCCTCATCTGGTGATGGAATTTTAAAAAAAAGCAAGGATGGGTAGGCTGTACACACAAGCAGTGTTGTTTGTTGATCAGTTGGCAGACAGTTGGGTATCTCGAGGAGGGAGGCATGTGTTCGCTGGCTAGGGGTACATGGGATGATGTGGAGCAGGGTGGTATCGGAAGTGGACGTTATGCGTGGCGAGATAGACCGCTGGACGTTTTGGTTCTGCATGCAGGTGGTAATGCTTTGGGGGTCGGACGATCAGGGAGCTGATCTCGGATGTCAAGTCAGATGGTTTTTTTTTTACATTTAAGATTTTTATTGATTTTAAGAGTGATCACAAAGGTTAAACAATAATAATACAAAAAATAAAATAAAATAAAATATTGCACAAATGATAATAGGGGAATAGTAGGGTAAACAATAATAAAAATAAAAAGAAGCTTAAAGAAGTTTAAGGAAACATAAGAGAGAAGCACTTATCCAGAGCATTCATATATTGTATCTTCAGGTTATGTATACAGTAGTTTAGGTATAATGATATTTGTCAGTCCATGTTTCCCATAATTTATCAAAAGTTTCACATCTTAGCGAGTTAATTGCTATAAGTCGTTCGAAAATATAGTGTTGTTGGACCTTTCTAGTCACATCTGTTATATTAAGTGTTGGAGCACTTTTCCAGTTACTGAGTATTAGGGACCTAGCAACCAATAATATGTGTGTTACTACATGTCTCACCGAGTAAGGGAATCCCTCTAGTCCAATTAGTAGTATAGCTAATTTGGGGTCAGGGGGTGTGAGAACGCCTGTGATTTCCCCCAAAAGTTTAAAGATGTTGTTCCAGAAACTGGTGACATTAGGGCATTCTCAGAACATATGGAGAAGATGTCCTTTATGTCCACATTCTCTCCAACATAAATGTGAGGTGTTGGGAAACATTTTTGAGAGCCTAGAGGGAGTATATTGCCAGCGGTGAATTACCTTGAGGGATGTTTCCCAGTGTGTGGTGCAGTGTGATGCAGTTTGTATGGTCTTGAACGCAAATTGCCATTGTTTGTCGGATATTGAAGTTTTCATATCCCTATCCCACCTAAAGTGTGTTTTGGATTTTTGAAATTTCGTTTTTCCCTGAAGCAAGTTGTAGTATAGGGATATTCCCTTATTATGGAGTGATCCTTGGGTTAGGTGTTGCCATACAGGGGTTGGCAGGTGGATATCGTTCCACGGGTGTTTGTGTGTTAGGTGAGCTACCCGTAAGCATGTAAAGAGCATATTATGTGGCATGTTGTGGTCTTTCATTAAGCAGGCTGCGGATTTGGGTGTCTTGTTGTGGTACAAGTCTTGTACATTATTAACCAGTTGCGAAGGGAAGCTTTTCAGGGATATCATTGGTATATTAGCTTCGACTATACTTAATGGGAGTTTATAGTCTAATTTTCTATGATCAGAACCATGCCGTGATAGAAGGAATCTCCAGGCTTTGATTGAGATGCTGATAGTGGGAGGCAACTGCTTGAGGTTCCAGGGTATCCAGCTATCACCTATTAAGATCGATGGTAGGTCTGGTATAGGGGCTAAGGTTTTTTCAATCTCTACCCACAGTGGTACTTCATTGGGGGAAAACCAGTATTTGATTTGGTCTAACCTAGTTGCCCACATGTAATCGTGAACATCTATTAGTCCCGCCCCTCCTGCTCTTTTGTGAGGAATTAGTGTGGCTTGTGAGCATCTTGCTTTCTTTGTACCCCACAGGAGTTTCCATTGGAGACTAGAAAGGGATTTGAGATAGTGTTCTGGGATGGTGATCGGGAGTACCCTAAAGGTGTATAGGATTTGGGGGAGGATTAACATTTTAAGTGCTGCTAGCCTACCCAACCATGATATTTCGTGTTTGGCTATGTTGGTGACTTGAGTCGTTAGTTTGGTTATAAGGGGTTTCAAATTAGCATCAATTAGGGAGCTGGTATGGTTAGTGAGTGTAATGCCTAGGTATGGTATTTCTTTGGAACTCCAAGTGTACGGAAGTGAGTGTTGCAACGTGGTACGGTCTTTGGGGGTCACACCAAGATCCAGAATGAGGGATTTGGAGCAGTTCACCTTATAGTATGATACGTTCCCAAAGGAAGTTAGTATCTCATGTGCTGTGGGAAGTGATGTACGTGGATTTGTCAGGAACAGTATCACGTTGTCAGCGAACAAGTTGATAAGGTGTGTGGTGGCTCCAAATTGGAAACCCGTTACACCTGCTCGTGATCTGATGGCCTCCGCCAAGGGTTCGATCATGAGGTTAAAAATTGTCGGGGATAGGGGACAACCTTGGCGGGTTCCGTTGGATATTTGGAAGGGAGTGGAAAGCATACTGGACGTGTATACCCGGGCCGAGGGACAGGAATACAAGGCCAGAATCGCATTCAGCATGTTACCACCAAAACCATATTTAGATAAAGTCATTGACATATATTTCCAGTTCACTCTATCAAACGCCTTCTCTGCGTCTATGGAGAGCAGCAGAGAAGGCGTTTTCGTCAATTCGGCATGATGAATGATGTTAATTATTCTCCTCGTAGCATCTGAGGTTTGTCTCCCCCTCACGAAGCCCATCTGGTCTTTTTGGATTAATGATGGAATATAGGTAGTTAATCTTCTAGATATTAGTTTGGCGTAGATCTTAATGTCGGAATTTAAAAGAGATATTGGGCGGAAATTGGATGGCGTAATGGGGTCTTTACCTGGTTTGGGTAAGGTAACTATATACGCTTGTAGCATCTCTGGGGGGAATGTTGCTGTAGTTGCTGCTTTAGTAAAGACTGATTGTAGATGTGGTAATAGGCATGGTTTGAATTGTTTGAAATATTCATTAGAAAACCCGTCAGGTCCGGGAGATTTGCCATTTGGCAGTGTTTCTATGGTAGCGGCAATTTCAGCTGTAGTGAATGGGGAATTTAATGTAAGGAGTTGGGATTCCGTTAATGTTGGTAGTTTTAATGTTTGGAGGAAGTTTTGGATGTCGTCGTGGGTGGGTTGGCATGTGGAGGGGTCGTCTTTGATGTTGTATAGATTACTGTAGTAGTCAGCGAACTGATTAGCTAAGTCTTGCGGGTTTGTTACTTTGTGTTTGAGGGTGGGGTGTATTAGATGAGCTATTCTCGTTTTGGATTTTACTGCTTTTAATCTATTGGCTAAGTATTTGCCCGCCCTATTGGCATTGGCATAGGACTGTAGTTTCAGACGTCTAAGGTGATAGTCATATTGTTGAGATAGGCTATTTCTGAGGTCATCTCTAAAAGCTGATAGTTTCTGGGTAAGAATCGCATTAGGTTTTTGTTTATTTTGTTCTCCTAAGATATGGATATTTTTTACGATTGAGTCAATATGGGCATTACGTCTCTTTTTTTCCCTTGCTCCTATTTGTATGAGAATGCCTCTCATGTATGCCTTGTGGGCGTTCCAAAGGGTGAAGGGGTTTTCAACAGAATCTACATTGTTTTGAAAGAATTCTTTGATGTGTTGGGAGATCTTTGTTGAGGTTTTGGGATCTTGCAATAATCTTATATTGCTACGCCAGATGGGTGAGGAGGAGGAGACAACCTGATCATCTACGGTGATAGTGATAGCAGCATGGTCAGACCATGTTATGTCATGTATCTTCGCACAGGAGATATTCTGTAACAGCCACTTGTCTGTCAAGAATAGGTCAATGCGAGAGTATGAGCAATGCCTGTGGGAAAAAAAAGTATAGTCTCTCGCGTTCGCGTTCTTACATCTCCATACATCATACAGTTCTGCTTGGTGGATTGTTTTGCTCAGGTAAGAGGAGCTGTGTGGTTTTGAAGCAGACGTATCCATTTTGGGATCTATAATGAGGTTAAAGTCACCACAGATAATAAGATTCCTGTATATATGGTGTTGTATTTTCTTGAAAAGTCTGTTGATGAAGCGGGATTGATGTGTATTCGGTGCGTAGAGGGAGACTAGTGTATACGGTTTTGAGTTGATGTCTCCCTTCAGGATGATGTATCGGCCATTGGGATCTAGGACAATGTCCTTTTGTTGAAAGGAGACAGTGTTCCTAAGTGCTATCAATACTCCGGCTTTTTTCTTCTCTGGTGTACATGCCATATATACATGTGGGTAGTCTTTATGTGAGCAGCTGGGAGCTTTTGTGAGTTGGAAGTGGGTCTCTTGCACACATAATACGTCTGCCTTGTGTGTTGTAGCCTCTTTCCACATGGAGAGTCTCTTCGCGGGGAGGTTGAGACCCCTAGCATTTATAGATAAACAGTTAATGGGCATTTGTGGGTGGTTGTGGTGACTGATGTATTATGTGGAGTGGGTACTCACTTTGGCTGTAGTAGATCACGAAGGTGTCGCTTGTGCCGTCTTCATCTGGATAAGGATGAGTGTGCGCTGCTGGATGACGTGCTTCAAACATAAGGTAAAAAATAAAAACGTTGAGAAAAAAAAAAAAGAATGCTATTAAACTGTATGTAAATTCAATAAGAAGGGGATCCATAAACTGATCCAAAGGCAGATGTAACTGCTTCAAATAACTGGAGGTGAACAGGGTGATCAATTATGTGACCCCTGTTGTCCGGAGAGAATTGATTGTTGCTTAACGTTAGTGCTTTAGCCACTTCCACCAGTAGCTTTCCTTGAGGAGCGTTTGCGAGAGACCACTTGCCAGTCCTCTGGTAGTGGGTTAGGTGTAGGGTTTTGGGAAGGCGAGTTGGTTGTGTCGGCTAAAATACCCCACTTGCGGAGTGCTGCTATACCTTCTTCCAGTGTGGACACCGTGACTGATACTCCATTGTGGGTGATTGCTAGTTTGGCGGGGTATTTCCACTTATGTAGTATGTGGTGGTTCCTCAAGGCCTTAGTTATGGTCGCAAGATTGCGACGCTGTTGGAGCGTATGCCTGGACAGGTCAGGGAGGATTTGTATGTCTGCATACTGTGGGTGCCGCTCGTCATCTTTTCGGGATGTGGTGAGAATCTGTTCTTTGATATGGTAGTAATGTACCCGAAGTAACACATCCCTAGGGGTGTTCTCAGGAAGGAATGCAGGTTTGGGTAAACGGTGTATGCGATCCACTATCAGGTCTTGTGCTGAAAGGGATGGTAGCAGAGTTGAGAATAGTGCCTGTGTGTATGGCAGTAGCTGTGCGGCCAGTACTGTTTCTGGGATCCCCCTTATTTTTAGATTGTTCCTTCTGGAACGGTCTTCCAAGTCTGCGACCTTGTTTTTTAGCCATGCGATTTCTTCATCATGGTTACTATGGGCATCTACCATTGAGTTGAATGAGGAAGTGAATTCTCCCATTCGCTGCTCTATGTGATCCACTCTGCTGCCTAAGGCCTGGACCTCTCTCTGGCATTTGTTAATGCCAGCAGTCATATCAGCTTGCAGGGATGCTTTAAGGGAGAGCAGCATCTCTTTAAGAACTGTGTCTGACACTGGCCTGTCAGAGGTTGAGAATGCTGCTATGGGGTCCTGTGAGATATGCACCGCCGAGCCTGTGGCATTTTGAGGCCTGCTTACCTCCATCTCAGGGTCCGCCAGCGGCCGGTCCGGGGATGTTATCCGCTGCTTTTGTTTAGCTGGGCTCCTGGTAGAGGGGCTCGAGGTGCCAGAGGAGGATCCGCTGTTCAGGTGGAGACTTTGGTGTATTTTCGCTGCACCGGAGCTGCCGTTGTTGGTCCCGGCCTGCGGCTCCGTTCGTCTGCCTGAGGCGCCGGCGCCATTTTGTTGGAACTCGCGCCCTTTGAAAAAATCCTGCATTTTCTGTAAATGCTGCGGGTTTTTCCTGTGCCTGGGCATCACGCCATGTACAGCGGGTCTCAGTGAGTCCGTGGACGCTTTTTGCGGTTCGGATGGGGTCGGTGGAAGTGGATGGCTGAAGATTCTCTCCGGCGGCCGAGCGGAGCTCTCTAGTTAGGCATCCATGTTGGAGCTCGGTCGCCACGCCCCCTAAGTCAAATGTTTTAAAACTTTGCACGTCTTTTCCTAACACTATGCTGCTGTGGTCCGACATTGGTGTGGACAATGAGACGCATGGCAAGGTTTGTGGTGAAAATTAACAAGGCCTGCATCAGAGTTAACATGGATGGTGGTGGGGTGGTTTGTGGCTCAGAATGGGGGCATGGTGATCAGGCAAGTATGTTGTAATATGTTCACCGATTTATGTGGGACATTGTTGTGTGTATGTACACATGCAGTCAATATTGACCAGGCCAGAATTCAATTGACTGGTTGATTTGTCCAACTGAATTTTAACATATCAAGGGGACAGCTGAAGACTCTTTGATGTGTTGATCTCATGCAAGTCTACCTAGGTGTGTGAGGTGAGGTATGGTCTGGAAACCTAATTGAACATTTCAAAGGGTACATTGTTTAAAGGACCATAGTAGAAGTATTTATTGATGGTAATTAGACTTGACGGGGTAACAATAAGATCAAAGAGTATTTTGGGTTGACCTAGCAGAAACTCCCTCCTAGTGGACTAGTATTTGATGGAGGACATTCAAGCTGGCATTTAGTGTTTTTGGAGGTTAGGCTTGTCTGTGTATGGCTGGGAACACTCAGACCTAAAACATGGGGTTCTGAATTATATCTACTCTGTCGGATTTCTTTGTCATCTGTGGATTTTGGACTTTGTTCTGTGTTGGAAGTCAATAAAGTGCATCTCTCTGGAAGAATTGGGTTGCTGCGGAAGAGTACTTACATCATCATCATCATAATAATACTTAAATATTAATTATCTAATCACCCAATATACATATTAATATATTCGATCACTACACTGGTGCCGTGATCCGGGTCACGGCACCAGTGTAGTGATCGAATATATTAATATGTATATTGGGTGATTAGATAATTAATATTTAAGTATTATTATGATGATGATGATGTAAGTACTCTTCCGCAGCAACCCAATTCTTCCAGAGAGATGCACTTTATTGACTTCCAACACAGAACAAAGTCCAAAATCCACAGATGACAAAGAAATCCGACAGAGTAGATATAATTCAGAACCCCATGTTTTAGGTCTGAGTGTTCCCAGCCATACACAGACAAGCCTAACCTCCAAAAACACTAAATGCCAGCTTGAATGTCCTCCATCAAATACTAGTCCACTAGGAGGGAGTTTCTGCTAGGTCAACCCAAAATACTCTTTGATCTTATTGTTACCCCGTCAAGTCTAATTACCATCAATAAATACTTCTACTATGGTCCTTTAAACAATGTACCCTTTGAAATGTTCAATTAGGTTTCCAGACCATACCTCACCTCACACACCTAGGTAGACTTGCATGAGATCAACACATCAAAGAGTCTTCAGCTGTCCCCTTGATATGTTAAAATTCAGTTGGACAAATCAACCAGTCAATTGAATTCTGGCCTGGTCAATATTGACTGCATGTGTACATACACACAACAATGTCCCACATAAATCGGTGAACATATTACAACAAAGTAGAGTTAGAAACTAATGTGGGCCTGTAGTTGAGGAGCGATGAAATACAGTTATCGGCAGTGGGGATTGATCTCTGGGTGCTGGGGCTGCAAGATGGGATCCAGCAGGCCCTGCGAGTGTGGTGGGACCCCTAAGGGTAAGGTGTTATCCTTGTGGGCTGTGGCGGTGTTTTGTTGGTCTTTGATGGTGGCAGTAAACATATGTGATGGAAAGGGGTGGGGGGCTCATCAGTAGTATGTGTCCCCCCGGTGTATTCCAGTGAAAGGTTAGCTGGAATACTGTAATAGTTGCACTGCGGGAAGGGGGTTGTCTCAGAGCTGACTATACGCTTGGAGGCCTATCATGTGGAAAAAGGTCCCACGGTGTATTGGTGGAATATGTGTTGGAGTTCGGGGAGGCCATCAAGGACCAACAGACTGAAGTTAAACAAGTTGTTACGGATGTTATATTTTGGTATATATTTTATATTAGAGTTATTTATATTGTGTTAATAATAAATAGGCTGCTATGGCCATTTATACTCCAGATTAGGGATGAGCCGAACACCCCCTGTTCGATTCGCACCAGAACTTGCGAACAGGAAAAAAGTTAGTTCAAACACGCGAACACCGTTAAAGTCTATAGGACACGAACATGAATAATCAAAAGTGCTAATTTTAAAGGCTTATATGCAAGTTATTGTCATAAAAAGTGTTTGGGGACATAGATCAATGCAAAAAAAAAGTTTTGAAAATGGCCATTTTTTCAGGAGCAGTGATTTTAATAATGCTTAAAGTCAAACAATAAAAGTGTAATATCCCTTTAAATTTCGTAGCTGGGGGTGTCTATAGTATGCCTGTAAAGGGGCGCATGTTTCCCGTGTTTAGAACAGTCTGACAGCAAATGACATTTCAAAGAAAAAAAGTAATTTAAAACTACTCGCGGCTATTGCATTGCCGGTCGGGCAATACCATTACCATTTCACACGGGGGGCCGGGATCTGGGGGTCCCCTTGTCCGGCCAGGGTTGTGGGGATGAGGCCCTTGTCCTCATCAACACGGGGACAAGGTGTTTTGGGGGGGCTACCCCAAAGCACCCTCCCAATGTTAAGGGCATGTGGCCTGGTACGGTTCAGGAGGGGGGGTGCTCTCTCATCCCCCCTCTTTTCCTGCGGCCTGCCAGGTTGCGTGCTCGGATAAGGGTCTGGTATGGATTTTTGGGGGGACCCCACGCCATTTAAAAGAAAAAATTGGCACGGGGGTCCCCTTAAAATCCATACCAGACCTGAAGGGTCTGGTATGGAATTTAGGGGGACCCCCACGTCATTTTTTTTTAAATTTTGGTTCAGGGGTTCCCCTGTGGGGAATTCCCATGCCTTTATAATCAATGAACTTTTATGTGTATTGTCGGACCGGCAATGCAATAGCCGCGAGCAGTGGGCAGGACCCAGGTCCCCAAACACTTTTTTTGACAATATCTTGCATATAAGCCTTTAAAATTAGCAATTTTGATTTCTCCCATAGATTTTTAAAGGTGTGTTCCGCGGCATTTGAATTTGCTGCGAACACCCCAAATTGATCGCTGTTCGGCGAACTTGCGAACAGCCGATGTTCGTGTCGAACATGAGTTCAACTCGAACTCGAAGCTCATCCCTACTCCTGATTAAGGTGTGGTCTCATCATTTTAAAAGGGTAAGAAATGGGGATGTTGGAGTACAAGTGGTATAGCAGTAAGAGGCAGGTTGGGTACCTCTGGGCTACACTGGTCATATGCAGTGTGCGCATCATGATCTGTATTTAAAGTGATTCTAAAGTCTCAGGGGTTTTTTTTGTTAAATAATAACAAATATGTTAAACTTACATGCTTCTCATCTTGGGTCCCTCTGTGGCACTCCTGGCCCCTTACTCCTGTAGAGTGCCCTCACAGCAAGCAGCTTTCTATGGGGGCACCCGAACTGAGCTGTAGCTCTGTGTCCATTCAGACATGGATCAAATGGCCCGGCCCTATCCCCTCTCTCTCCTCATTGGCTCACTGACATTAATTGTCAGCAGCGGGAGACAATGGCACTTCACTGCTGCCTCAGCCAATGAGGAGGGGCAGCCAAGTCTCTTGTGGAACATCGCTGGATCGAGATGGGGCTCAGTTAAGTATTGGGGGGCTGAGGGAGGTTTTTTCTCTTAATGCAAAGAATGCATTAAGATAAAAAAAACCTTCTGCCTTTACAACAGCTCTCATGATTGTGCTGTTGCCAACTCACTGCGTGTTAAACAATGATCGTCATATGTCTGGTCAAGCATGTGGCGCCCAAGCAGCTGCTGTTCTGGCCATGCTTGATCCACTTCAGACATAGGTTGCAAACAGCAACAGTGCGATCTGCTGCACATGTGTTGAAAAAGGCCCACACCAAGCAACTTTTAAAAGTCAGCTGGGAGTTAGCAGCGCCCTGCACCTACGAAGCTCTGCAGTATGATGCAATAGGGTGGCTTCCCTTAAGCTGCCCCCTAGGGGACATCCTGCCTCGTTGGAGTTGTGCCTTCTCCTCCTCTCTTCTCTCAGGCACCCACGTACAGTTAGTGACCTCATCATCCCCTCCCTCTTCATCAAGGATGAGGATGAGAAGGATGAGGATGGCTTTGTTATCCACTCCACCAACTCTTCTGCATGTTGTGGCTCAATAACACGGCCAGCAGCAGAAAAAAGGAAACGCATGCCCCACGCCCACCTGCAGAGGATGCACCATGTCCACGACCACCACTGTTGACTGTAGACACTGAGGCTGGTTGCCCTCTTTTAGTGGCCTCACTGGCCTGTAAGCATCGGCCTTTCTTTGGTGGCCTTCCGGACGTGATGTATTTTTTTTTTTCAACACCACACTACACAGTATTAGATACTGCCTGAAGTGTATTAGAAAATGTACACACTGTATTAGATACTGTGTACACCGCCTGCATTGTATTAGAAACTGTACAATGGCTGCACTATATTGTGTACTGTGTACACCACCAGAAGTGTAGTAGAAACTGTACACACTATATTAGATACTGTGTACACCGCCTACACAGTATCTCACAAAAGTGAGTACACTCCTCACATTTTTGTAAATATTTTTGTATATCTTTTCATGTGACAACACTAAAGAAATGATACTTTGTTACAATTTAAAGTAGTGAGTGTTCAGCTTGTATAGCAGTGTAAATTTGCTGTCCCCTCAAAATAACTCAACACACAGCCATTAATGTCTAAACCACTGGCAAGAAAAGTGAGTACACCCCTAACTGAAAATGTCCAAATTGGGCCCAAAGTGTCAATATTTTGTGTAGCCACTATTATTTTCCAGCACTGCCTTAACCCTCTTGGGCATGGAGTTCATCAGAGCTTCACAGGTTGCTACTGGAGTCCTCTTTCACTCCTCCATGACGACATCACGGAGCTGGTGGATGTTAAAGACCTTGCGCTCCTCCACCTTATATTTGAGGATCCCCCAGAGATGCTCAATAGGATTTAGGTCTGGACACATGCTTGGCCAGTCCATCACCTTTATCCTCAGCTTCTTTAGCAAGGCAGTGGTCATCTTTGAGGTGTGTTTGGGGTTGTTATCATGTTGGAATACTGCCCTGCGGCCCAGTCTCTGAAGGGAGGGGATCATGCTCTGCTTCAGTATGTCACAGTACATGTTGGCATTCATGGTTCCCTCAATGAACTGTAGCTCCCCAGTGCCGACAGCACTCATGCAGCCCCAGACCATGACACTCCCACCACCATGCTTGCCTATAGGCAAGACACACTTGTCTTTGTACTCCTCGCCTGGTTGCCGCCACACATGCTAGACACCATCTGAGCCAAATAAGTTTATCTTACATAGTTACATAGTTACATAGTAGGTGAGGTTGAAAAAAGACACAGGTTCATCAAGTCCAACCTATGTGTGTGATTATGTGTCAGTATTACATTATATATCCCTGTATGTTGCGGTCATTCAGGTGCTTAACTAATAGTTTCTTGAAGCTATTGATGCTCCCCGCTGAGACCACCGCCTGTGGAAGGGAATTCCACATCCTTGCCACTCTTACAGTAAAGAACCCTCTACGTTGTTTAAGGTTAAACCTCTTTTCTTCTAATTTTAATGAGTGACCGCGAGTCTTGTTAAACTCTCTTCTGCAAAAAAGTTTTATTTCTATTTTAGGGTCACCAGTATGGTATTTGTATATTGAAATCATATCCCCTCTCAAGCATCTCTTCTCCAGAGAGAATAAGTTCAGTGCTCGCAACCTTTCCTCATAACTAAGATCCTCCAGACCCTTTATTAGCTTTGTTGCCCTTCTTTGTACTCGCTCCATTTCCAATACAACCTTCCTGAGGACTGGTGCCCAGAACTGGACAGCATACTCTTTTTTTTTTTTTTTTTTTCTTTTTTTGACCACTTCAGTTACCTTGATCCAGAGACATCTTTCAGATTGATGGTCATATTTGTCTCTTGCCGAGTCACATCATTGTGGCAGTTCAGACTTTTCTCTTAGTTTGCGCAATCAGTATGTCAGTAGGACAGCATACTCTAGGTGCGGCCGGACCAGAGTCTTGTAGAGTGGGAGAATTATCGTTTTATCTCTGGAGTTGATCCCCTTTTTAATGCATGCCAATATTCTATTTGCTTTGTTAGCAGCAGCTTGGCATTGCATGCCATTGCTGAGCCTATCATCTACTAGGACCCCCAGGATTGGTCTCATCATACCACAGGACTTGGTTCCAGTAATCCATGTCCTTACTGCTTGTCTTCAGCAAATTGTTTGCGGGCTTTCTTGTGTATCAACTTTAGAATAGGCTTTCTTCTGGGACGGCAGCCATGCAGACCAATTTGATGCAGTGTGCGGCGTATGGTCTGAGCTCTGACAGGCTGACTCCCCACCCCTTCAATCTCTGCAGCAATGCTGGCAGCACTCATACTTCTATTTCCCAAAGACAACCTCTGGATATGATGCTGAGCACGTGCACTCAACTTCTTTGGTCAACCATGGCGAGGCCTGTTCTTAGTGGAACCTATCCTGTTAAACCACTGTATGGTCTTGGCCACAGTGCTGCATCTCAGTTTCAGGGTCTCGGCAATCTTCTTATAGCCTAGGCCATCTTTATGTAGAGCAACAATTCTTTTCTTAGATCCTCATAGTGTTCTTTGCCATAAGGTGCCATGTTGAACGGGAAAGTGACCAGTATAAGTGAGAGTGATGACACCAAATTTACCACACCTGCTCCCCATTCACACCTGAGACCTTGTAACACTAACGAGTCACATCACACCGGGTGGGAAAATGGCTAAGTGGGCCCAATTTGGCTATTTTTACTTAGGGGTGTACTCACTTTTGTTGCCAGTGGTTTAGACTAGGGATGAGCCGAACACCCTCCTGTTCGGTTCGCAGCAGAATATGCGAACAGGCAAATAATTTGGCAGAACACACGAACTCCATTAAAGTCTATGGGACATGAACATGAATAATCAAAAGTGCTCATTTTAAAAGGTTATATGCAAGTTATTGTCATAAAAAGTGTTTGGGGACCTGGGTCCTGCTCCAGGGGACATGTATCAATGCAAAAATTGTATTTTAAAAAGGCTGTTTTTTCGGGAGCAGTGATTTTTTAATGCTTTAAGTGAAACAATAAAAATGAAATATTCCTTTAAATATTGTACCTGGGGGGTGTCTATAGTATGCCTGTAAAGTGGCGCATTTTTCCTATGTTTAGAACAGTACCACAGCAAAATTACATTTCTAAAGGAAAAGTTGTCATTTAAAATTGATCGCAGCTGTAATGAATTGTTGGGCCTCTGCAATATAGATACAACTCATTGAAAGAAAGAGTATGGGATCCCCCCAGTCCATTACCAGGCCCTTTAGGTCTGGTATAAATATTAAGGGGAACCCCAAACCAAAATTTTAAAAAAAAATTGCGTGGGGGTCCCCCTAAAATCCATACTAGGCCCTTTGGGTCTGATATGGAAATTAAGGGGAACCCTGCACCATTTTTTTTTAAAATGCCATAGGGGTCCCCCCAAAATCCATACCAGACCCTTATCCAAGCATGCAACCTGGCAGGCCACAGGAAAAGAGGGGGGATGAGAGAGCGTCCCCCCTCCTGAACTGTACCAGGCCACATGCCTTCAACATGGGGAGGGTGCTTTGGGGTAGCCCCCCAAAGCACCTTGTCCCCATGTTGATGGGGACAAGGGCCTCATCCCCACAACCCTTGCCTGGTGGTTGTGGGGGTCTGTGGGTGGGGGGCTTATCGGAATCTGGAAGCCCCTTTTAACAAGGGGACCCCCAGATCCCGCTCCCTTCCCTGTGTGAAATCGTAACGGGGTACAAATGTACCCTTACCATTTCACAAAAAAAGTGTCAAAATGTTAAAAAAAAACAAGACACAGCTTGGGACAAGTCCTTTATTAAATTTTTTTTTAAAAAATGTTCCACAATGTCCATTCATCTTCTTATATCGCTCTGCTGACGGACCGAAAACGAAAAAAAATCCGCCTCTGATCCACCTCCCGCTGTGTGACGCTTAATTGCCTTTGACAGTTCTTATATAACTAAGGGCAGGGCCACCCAGTGATGTACCCAGGTGTTAAAAGGGGTGGAGCCAACCGGTTACGTAAATGGGTGACCCCGCTCCCCTCTGATGACACGGGGAAGCCATGGGAAAGTCCCCGTGGCATCAGAGGAGGTAGGGTCACCCGGGTACATCACCAGGTGGCCCCGCTCTCAGTTATATATGAACTGTCAAAGGCAATGAAGCGTCACATGGCGGGAGCCTCTTTTTTTTGTCCATCAGCGGAGCGATATAAGAAGATAAATGGACATCGTGGGACATTTTTATTTTTTTTATTTTTCAATAATGGACTTGTCCCAAGCTGTGTGTTGTTTTTTTTTAACATTTTGACACTTTTTTGTGAAATGGTAGGGGTACATTTGTACCCCATTGCCATTTCACACAGGGGGGAGTCCGCGATCTGGGGGTCACCTTGTTAAAGGGGGCTCCCAGATTCCGATAAGTCCCCCTGCCCGCAGACCCCCACAACCATTGGGCAAGGGTTGTGAGGATGAAGCCCTTGTCTCCATCAACATGGGGACAAGATGCTTTGGGGGGCTACCCCAAAACACCCTCCCCATGTTGAGGGCATGTGGCCTGGTATGGTTCAGGAGGGGGGCACTCTCTCATCCCCCTTCTTTTTCTGCGGCCTGCCAGGTTGCGTGCTCGGATAAGGGTCTGGTATGGATTTTAGGGGGACCCCCACGCAATTTTTTTAAAAAAAATTTGGTTCAGGGTTCCCCTTAATATTCATACCAGACCCAAAGGGCCTGGTAATGGACTGGGGGGGATCCCATGCTCTCTTTTTTAGTATTATCTATATTTTTTTATTCATACAGCCACGATCAGTTTTATATGACAAATTTTCCTTTAGAAATGTCCGTTCTCAGTTGAAGCCTTCTATGGGGAAACGCAGCGGGTGATGCATTAGACCTTGACATCATTACGTTTCACTCAGTCATTCAGTTTGATCCTAGGCTGTTTCCAACTTTTTACCATTTTTTCGTTTCTTTTCTTTAATGATTGTAATGCTTGCTGTGAATGCTTGCTGTGGTTTTAGTGAATAAACCTTTTTGAAGTTTTCTTCACCATGAAGCCTTTCTTTTTTATTCCCTATTGAGCGATAACTCTCAGGACTATCTTTGGAAGCAAAGCTATTCCTTCTCCCAGTTTTCCCTTTGATTCTTATATCAAGAGCCCGACTGGAAAACCTTTACCGTCACTACGGCCGGACGAGAGCTCTCTGCCTGGATTGAGGAACAGGTGGATTGTATCGTTGCCGGCAGGCTTTTACGATCTCTATAATCTGAGGTCCAACTCATCCAGTAAGCGGCATTATTGTTACACTTTTCGGCTGCAGAATTATCAAAGTTTCCGAATATTGGAAGTTTTTTAGAGGTTCCATATTGTGATCATCATCCATATGGACTTTTATTTTTATACAGCACAGCTGATATCAGTTCACTTGAGAACACATCTATATGGACTTATGTTTTTTCACATACTTATATTTTGTGATACACGCACACTTTGATGTTATCATTTATTAGTATATTTTATATCACTGTTTTATTTTCACTGTTTTGGCACCTAATTAATCAATTAGTAGATGCGCGCTTGTTTCTTTTGTATCAAACCAATCTATTAACCTTCTATGAGGAGGTGAGCTGACATCCAGATAAAGGACGGCCCGTAGACGTGGTGCATCTGGATTTTGCAAAAGCATTTGACACAGTTCCCCATAAATGTTTACTGTACAAAGTAAGGTCCATTGGCGTGGACCATAGGGTGAGTACATGGATTGAAAACTGGCTACAAAGGCAAGTTCAGAGGGTGGTGATAAATGGGGAGTACTCAGAATGGTCAGGGGTGGGTAGTGGGGTACCCCAGGGTTCAGTGCTGGGACCAATCCTATTTAATTTGTTCATAAACGACCTGGAGGATGGGGTCATTTCAATTTTCAATTTCTGTATTTGCGGACGATACTAAGCTAAACAGGGCAATAACTTCTTCGCAGGATGTGGAAACCTTGCAAGAAGATCTGAACAAATTAATGGGGTGGGCAACTACATGGCAAATGAGGTTTAGAATGTAGAAGAATGTAAAATAATGCATTTGGGTGGCAAAAATATGAATGCAATCTACTAACTAGGGGGAGAACCTCTGGGGGGAATCAAGGATGGAAAAGGACCTGGGGGTCCTAGTAGATGATAGACTCAGCAATGGCATGCAATGCCAAGCTGCTGCTAACAAAGCAAGCAGAATATTAGCATGATTAAAAAGGGGATTACCTCCAGAGATAAAGCGATAATTCTCCCACTCTCCCACTCTACAAGACTCTGGTCCAGCCTCACCTGGAGTATGCTGTCCAGTTCTGGGCACCAGTCCTCAGGACGGATGTACTGAAAATGGAGAAAGTACAGAGAAGGGCAACAAAGCTAATAAAGGGTCTGGAGGATATTAGTTATAAAGAAAGGTTGCGAGCACTGAACTTATTCTCTCTGGAGAAGAGACGCTTGAGAGGGGATATGATTTCTATTTACAAATGCCATACTGGTGACTAGGGATGAGCTTCAAGTTCAAGTCAAACTCATGTTCGACTCAAACATCGGTCGTTCACCAGTTCGCCGAACAGCGTACAATTTGGGGTGTTCGCAGCAAATTCGAAAGCCGCAGAACAACCAGAAATCAAAAGTGCTAATTTCAAAGGCTTATATGCCTGGTATTGTCATAAAAAGTGTTGGGGACCTGGGTCCTGCCCCAGGGGACATGTATCAATGCAAAAAGAAGTTTTTAAAATGTCCGTTTTTTCGGGAGCAGTGATTTTAATAATGCTTAAAGTGAAACAATAAAAGTGTAATATTCCTTTAAATTTCATACCTGGGGGGTGTCTATAGTATGCCTGTAAAGGGGCGCATGTTTCCCATTCTTAGAACAGTCTGACAGCAAAATGACATTTCAAAGGAAAAAAGTCATTTAAAACTACTTGCGGCTATTAATGACACATAAAAGTTCATTGATAAAAACAGCATGGGAACCACGCACCAAAATTTTAAAAAAAATGGCGTGGGGTCCCCCTCAAAATCCATATCAGACCCTTCAGGTCTGGTATGGATTTTAAGGGGAATACTGTGCCAAAATAAAAAAAATGGTGTGAGGTCCCCCAAAAATCCATGCCAAACCCTTATCCGAGCACACAACCTGGCAGGCCACAGGAAAAGAGGGGGGACGAGAGAGTGCCCCCCCGCCCACAGACCCCCACAATTATCGGGCAAGGGTTGTGGGGATGAGGCCCTTGTCCCCATCAACATGGGGACAAGGTGCTTTGGGGTGCTTCCCCAAAGCACCCTCCCAATGTTGAGGGCATGTGGCCTGGTATGGTTCAGCAGGGGGGGGCGCTATCTCGTCCCCCCTCTTTTCCTGTGGCCTTCCAGATATGTGCTTGGATAAGGGTCTGGTATGGATTTTTAGGGAGACCCCCATGCCATTTTTTTTTATTTTGGCACGGGGTTTCCCTGAAGCGTCTGGTATGGATTTTGAGGGGGACCCCCACAACATTTTTTTTTATATTGGCGCGGGGCTCCCCTTAATATCCATACCAGACCTGAAGGGCCTGGTATGGAATTTCGGGGGACCCACACGCATTTTTTTTATTAATTTTGGTTCGGGGTTCCCTTGTGCTGTTTTTATCAATGAACTGTTATGTGTATTGCCGAACCGACAATTCATTATAGCCGCGAGTAGTTTTAAATAACTTTTATTCCTTTAGAAATGTCATTTTGCTGTCAGACTGTTCTAAACACAGGAAACATGCGCCACTTTACAGGCATACTATAGACACCGCCCAGATACGAAATTTAAAGGAATATTACACTTTTATTGTTTCATTTTAAGCATTATTAAAATCACTACTCCCGAAAAAAATGGCCATTTTTAAAACTTTTTTTGCATTGATACATGTCCCCTGGGGCAGGACCCAGGTCCCCAAACACTTTTTATGACAATAACTTGTATATAAGCCTTTAAAATTAGCACTTTTGATTATTCATGTATGAGTCCCATAGACTTTAACGGTGTTCGTGTTTTCTAACACATTTTTTGCCTGTTCGCATGTGTGCGAATCGAACAGAGGGGTGTTCGGTTCATCCCTACTGGTGACCCCACAATAGGTATAAAACTTTTTCCTGGAAGGGAGATTAATAAGACATGTGGCCACTCATTAAAAATAGAAGAAAAGGGGGGCGGAGCTAGTCGGAGACCAAGATGGACGCTTACTAGCGGAGCTCCGGTATCAGCGGGACATCAGCGGCGATTATCTACCCACCAGGTCCATCTTACCTTCTCCACACAAGGCGAATCTGATCCCGTTCGACCGGGGAACGATTATCAACAATACCGCGGAGAAAGAAAAAGAACAACAGGCCAAAGCGCATGACGGAGTTCTATCCCCTCGAGCCCCGGAAAAATGGCGCCGGCTCCTCATCCACGTCAGCAGCAGCAGCCCAAAATAACAGGCCACAACAGAGCAAAACACAAAAAAGAGGCATCCCACCTAAGGGATCGCAATCTCCCCCATCTACACCATCCTCAGGAAGCCCTGAAAAGACGAGATTCAAGGCGGATGCAGTGGATGCAAGCCATGAGGTGAGCTACCTTTCAGATTCAGGGTATGACACCAGGGAACTACCAGACTCCATAGACGCTTTCCCCACTAACGTCCAGCCTGTTCTAGATACAATGCTAAAGGAGATGCTAGTGTCATTAAGGGGTTCACTCCATGCTGATATGATTTCATGTATGCATAAGTTTAGCACTGAAATAAGCTCGGTCTCAGACAAGGTAACCCACGTGGAACAAAAAAGGCGGAGTTCGCCACTACAATCAATGATTTGGTAGATGCCAATGAGGATAGAGAGGATGACATAGAAGGCCTGCAAGCCAAAATGGCGGACATAGAGGATAGATCAAGGAGGAATAACGTGAAGATAAGGGGGATCCCTGAATCGGTTAAACAACATGATCTGAGGGACTATATGTCTCAGCTCCTATCTGAAATACTACCGGACATGTCAGCACTAGATTTCACAGTGTACAGGATTCATAGACTGCCCAAACCTTTATTTCTATCAGAAAATGTGCCACGCGATGTCATCATGAGACTTCACTTCTTTCACACAAAAGATAGACTTATGACTGCAGCAAGACAAAAAGAACAAATTCCCGTATCCTATGCTAATCTTCAATTCTACGTTGATTTATCCCAATACACATTGCAGAAACGCAAAAATTTAAATAACAAAAATCCTCAGGAACAACAAACTGGGGTATAAATGGGGGTTCCCAACTAAATTGATTGTTACAAGAGAAGATAAAGAATACGTGATTGACTCAGTAGCAAAAGGCATGGCATTGCTAAATACATGGGGGATAATCCCAGATCCTCAACCATTCCCTTACCAGAGAAATTCCTCCGCAAGATCTGAATTGGAATGGCGCACGGTTGATCGTAAAAATGCACGATCGCACAACTGACCCTAAGGTGGGTGTACAATCTATCATTTTTCCCGCTGAGGAGAGTTACATCTCCGGTCCGTAAAAGTCTAAAGACTACCTAACCCCAAGTTACAACATGAGTGACTACAAGTCACACTTATTTTCTTTTCATGTTAAATGGCACCAAGCCACAGTTTTATTGACTTTACGTTTCTGCACAATTTTTTTTTGCTTTGTTATTTTTACAGTCAGCACAAATACCTCATCTCCACAGAAAAAGGAAAAGAAATATGCCTCACTACCAACACCTCTGCAACCTCAGGAAGGATCTCCACCACATAGTCTACGGGCAACGACCTCATCTAGTGTAAGTGTCTTTATCTACACACGACGTCATATGCTCTTATTTTTTTTCCTTAACACATGGCGCTGAAACTTTTGACCATTAACTCAAAAGGTCTTAATCACCCAGCCAAGCGCAGGTCTCTGTGGAGGGAGGCACTACAGAGGAACTGCGATATATTATGCACCCAAGAGACTCACTTTCAATTCACAGCTCCACCAAAATGCTCTCACCCAAAATTCCCGTTTATCTATTTAGCGATTGCGGAAAAAAAATCAAGAGGGGTGATGATAGCCATCAGGGACACGGTGACCTTCCAACTACATGAAAGCGTCATTGATCCTCAAGGACGATTCATCATCCTAGTGTGTGAAATCAACAACCACACAACTACACTAGTTAACCTATACGCACCCAACGTCAGACAATCCAAATTTTTCCATAAACTAATGAAGAAGATCCACACTATCCAAAAGGGTTCATTGCTAATGTGTGGTGACTTTAACCTTACCCCTGATCCATCCTGTGACTCTACAGCAAAATCCAAAAGACTTCCACCATCCCTGTTGCCAATACTATGGAAATATGATCTTTTTGACGCTTGGAGATGCTTAAATGCGAATGAAAAGGACTACTCCTTTTTTTCTCACTGTCACAAAACTTATGCCGCGTACACACGGTCGGACTTTGCAGCTACAAAAGTCGGACAGCCTGTCCGACATACTTCCGGCGTACCTTCGGCGGACTTGGGGCAGACTTTCTTACGAACGGACTTGCCCACACACGACCACACAAAAGTACGACAGCTTAGTACGCTGTGACGTACACCAAGTCCGACGAGACTATAAAACGGAAGTTCAATAGCCCGTACGACACCCTTTGGGCTCCTTCTGCTAATCTCGTGTTTATCTCGTGTTAGTAGAAGTTTGGTGAGAGACGATTCGCGCTTGTGAGACTCGTATTTTTCAGTTCGTTTTAACTGTTGTTCAGTCTGTGCTTGTGAGGTTTGTATCTGCTTTTCAGTGCGTTTGGTCAGTTGGCATTGAGAAATCTTTGTTTTATTGGCCGCTCGTTCCTGATTTTCAGGTCGTTCTTCACAGGCCTTGCTGTTCTTCAGTGCGTTCTGTTTAGTGCGTTCTGACCAGCCGACCGTTTTGAAGCCATGTTACCTGTACGTACTCGTCGTAGAGCTCGTGCATTGTATGTGCTTGGTGCTGTAGTTTATTCTTCAGCCCAAGACCAGTCCATGAACAGGGCGAGGAGGAGTTCATGGACCAAGAATTGGTTGCTTCAGCGTGACCAGTTCTGTCACATGCCTTTGCTCCGTGAGATCCGTGAGAATAATCCTGAGGATTCCAGGAACTTTCTCCGGATGACGGACCCCGTTTTTGACCGTTTGGTGGCTTTGCTGACCCCCTATATCAGCAGGCAGGATACCTGCATGAGGCAAGCCATCACTCCGGAGCAGAGGCTGGTCGCTACCTTGCGGTATTTGGCCACAGGGAGAAGCCTGCAGGACCTTAAGTTCTCGACAGGCATCTCCCCCCAGGCTCTGGGGATCATTATCCCAGAGACCTGTTCTGCCATCATACAGGTCCTGCAGAAGGACTATATTAAGGTAAGCTATTTTTATTTTATTAGCATCACATGTTCTTTTATGTAATCTTTGATAATGTAATGTATTTCTTGCTTCAAACACTACTTCCCATCATTGCAATATAGTGTGAATGTCCCCTTTTTATCCTCACACATGCTGGGATTTTTTCCTGTTATTTTTTGTCATGCATGTATAGTTTCCTTCAATAACCTTCCCAGCATGAAGTGATGGGAACATATCCACCTAGTCTACTCATTTTGAATGTATTTTGTTGGAGTGTATTTAGTGTGCTTATAATTAGCAATTATCTAGATTTCACAACCCCCCCCCCACCTGAACTCACTCCAAATAGTGTGCTGCTAATTAGCAATTAGCTAGATTTCACAACCCCCCCCCACCTGAACTCACTCCAAATAGTGTGCTGCTAATTAGCAATTATCTAGATTTCACAACCCCCCCCCCACCTGAACTCACTCCAAATAGTGTGCTGCTAATTAGCAATTAGCTAGATTTCACAACCCCCCCACCTGAACTCACTCCAAATAGTGTGCTGCTAATTAGCAATTATCTAGATTTCACAACCCCCCCCCCCACCTGAACTCACTCCAAATAGTGTGCTGCTAATTAGCAATTAGCTAGATTTCACAACCCCCCCCCACCTGAACTCACTCCAAATAGTGTGCTGCTAATTAGCAATTAGCTAGATTTCACAACCCCCCCACCCCCACCCTCGTTAAAATTTGCTTGAATGTTCTGTGGTGTTGATTTGTCTAAAGCAAATCTATGTTGCACTTAGCAAAATGCATGTGCACTCTACAAGTGCATTTGTTCCAGTGCTTTAGTAAATGAGCAGAAGCTCTGCTGATTTCCATCATCAAATCATATGCAAGCCTCAAAGTGTTTTCATTAATTGCCCTTGCATGTGATTGTGTACTCTTTGCAACATGAATGCCTTTTGACATTACCTCATTTACTGTAAGCTGGTTAGCAACTGCACCTGCAGAGTGCGACAACTGCAGTCTTGTAGCCTTTGTTAGTCCCTAAATTCCTGCGTGTTGTTAAAGTAATTTTTTTTAGGGATTTCACAACCCCCTAAAATGTAATCAATGTTCTATCAGAGGGGGTGAGCAATCTGATAAGTGTGCCTTTTTCCATATTAGTTATTCCAGAAGAATTAAATTATTGAATGTTATACTGATGCTGGGGAATAATGTTTTTAATTGTCTAATTTTCTTGCAATGTTAGCTTCCAAATTAATTGATTTTGGTTTTCTTGTTTGATTCCCCAGTTTCCTTCAACGCCACAGGAATGGCAGACTGTGGCATCCCATTTTGCCAGCCGTTGGGACTTTCCCAATTGTGGAGGGGCTATAGATGGGAAACATGTCCACATTGTGCCACCACCCCATTCGGGG